>OV277857.1:97670141-98984418 GCA_922989275.2 Gari tellinella | reverse complement strand
TAGCACAAAATTCGAAATCTTTTTTTTTTCAGAAACTGCAAGACCCGAAGCCTTCACATCTGGTACAGTGGAGAATGTGTTATTCTTTCCCACTAAACGCGTTTACGCTTAAACTATTATTTGCAGTGCAAACAGTTTGGGTAACCCGGCGTCTGATCAGGCTCCAAACTGTTTTCCACCAAGATAAACATGAAATATCAGAATTGTCCAAAAGTTGTTCTTTTCTACGTTTTAGTGCTTTGCGTTTGCGTTTAAACGGGAAAGAATAACAGATTCTCCACTGTATACATGTTTCTTCTGTTGACCTCTATCACAAATATTTGGTCAGTCAAAAAACATGGCCGACAGGAGCATGACTTGCCATTTATGGCTATATAGTAAATAAAACATTGGCTCCCAATACAGGCTAGAACAAACATCAGGATATTGACAGTCATCTTTAACAATAGTACTGGTCAACCCCTTCTAATTTGAAGCACGCACTGTCCGAAAGTGGTAGCCGTAGACTAGGACTAAAACAGCACATGTCCCTAATTTTACATATACATGTACATGTAATGTATCATTTAACAAACAAAGAAAGTTTAATGATATATGTTTCTGCACAATCGAGCCAAGAAAGTGGAACAAACTGCCTTTGTGTGTTAGGCAGTCACTGTATAGAATCGTTTAAGAAACAACTAAAAACCAACTATTTGACACAGTTTTAAGACTTGTTCTAAAACTGTATCTGATAGTGTATATAATTTTACAGAATTTTTGTTCGCTGTGATACCGGTATATGCATATATCAATACATGTATATGTATATCAATTATTGCTGAAAATGAACAACTGTCAAAAAGAAGTACATGTACATGTATTTGAGTATGCTTCTGTGTTTTCTTACAGTTTTGTTTGGAAGTGACCGTATAGCGAAAAAGATACTACAAACAACCGACCAAGCCCAACTTAAATCCCTTGGAAATCAGATTTCACAATTCAAAGATAATGTATGGGTATGGCACTGCCTTGGTGTTGTGAGAGATGGCAATATGTATAAGGTACGAGTTCAGAAAACAACTTCTTTCTAACATATACAGTAAGCCCTCTGAAAACTGAATCCTTACAGACTGGACCAAAACGCTTGTTTAACCCATTTTCTATAAATACGACAGTTTTGTCTTCAAAGTTATTCCCCCACTATAGAAAATAGTTATTTTATACAGTCAAAAATATGCACCATAATACCTATTTTCTACATCCTAGCAGAGTGTAGCTTGAAACAGTCTGAAAACAAAGCAGAATGTGCATTCAGGCGAATTCTACTTAACATTCAATATTCTTTAAGTGGTCACCTGTCTTCAAAACTATAAACATGCTATAGGGTAATGGTTAAAAAAGGTTTCGAACCGGGGTGTATGTTTTGCGTTCATTCAAAAGAAATGTGTTATACACGGTTGTGACTGTCCCACAGAGATGCAGAGTGTGCAATAACAGACCATACCAAAGTTACCTACAACTTCTTAAAAACATTACAAGGCACACCAACAATTATCTATCACTACACCTGTATCAGAGGCTTTGATCTTTACTAAAGGCTCATTTATGAACAGATTAAATAATAGCGGTGACAAAGAATAGCCTTGGCGAATTCCACAACTGTTCAAATCAATCTGTATAATGACCACTTAATTTTAGACTTACACGTGGTGATAAATTAATATATAAAATGTGCAAGGAATTAAGCATGCTACCCTTTATGCCTGTCTGAAAAAGTTTAATATGTAATCCAAAGTAAACTTCTTTTAATCAAGGCATACCTCTACGAACACCAATAAAGGCACAACAGGTATACTGCTCAATTTTTCTATAGCATCTGTAAAGGTTGAAAAGTGATCAACAGTGAGTCTGTGTTACCTGAAGTCATTTGATTAATCAGGTAATACATTATGAGATTCTTCCCATGAAGACAATTAGTTTCTAGACAGGAGATCTTGTACATAGCACATGAAAAAGCTACACCTTTGTTTGAAAGTGGATCCCAGTGGGTCTATTGTATTAGCCTTAGCAATGGTGCAATAATAATTTTCCTCATTTTGAGGGGGAAACCCCTTGACCAAAGCAAATTTTGAAGAAAATATGTAAAAAAAATGATACCGAACAGTCATTCTGAAAAATATCAAGAGGAAACTTGTCAAATCCACAGACTTTACTTAAGGAATCAATGATTTATATTAACTATCTGTTGGTATACTTGGTCGCTGAAGAAATGAACTGAATTTTTAGGCGTTTAAAGACTTTTCCTCAGTCCATTGAGAGAGTCCCCCCCCCCCCACCCCCCCCCCGCAGCTTGTATACCAATCTCAGTTTACCTGGTGAAGCCCAGATTATACTCACGCTCTAGTGATTTTCAATGGTTATTTCTAACCAAACTATCAAATATGAAGGTATGGTCTCACACGAGAAGCTTCAATTGTTCTTTGCTAGCGACATGTCCATAAGATCCATGATTTTTGCAAGGGAATTGTCTGGCAATGCGTTATGATCGAAAGGTCGCCAGGAGATGTCTTTAAGCGAAATAAACGACACATGATCGGCAAATTCCATGTAATTTTGCCGATCATTTTCTAATATTAAATGAACTTTTTATTAGTATGCATGTGTTTTATCCATATTAGAGGTTGTTAACACGAATAACGTGTACCCTGAAAGGAACAGCCATAACAGCATTATTGAAGCAACGCAACAAAATGATTCACATAGATGAGATCCATAAGCCCCGCCTCCTCTGCGAAAGGTATACACAAGTCCCGCCCTCTCTCGAGAAATTGCGTCTATACGAATTAAACGTCATTTTGTTCAATGGAATTGAATGGGGCGAATGTAAATATTAAGTTATGATATTGCACGATTGCCATATGTATTATGTAAATGTACGTGTTGAATTTCATCACTTTCAGTACACCCAAAATCCTTCCCTGAAAGAGGCACTGTATAGTACACATCCAACCATCCTGGTAGAAGCAAACCCAGATGACCGTATTTTGGGTATTGGCCTAGAAAGAAAGGATCAGAGAGCTTGGGATGAGGATAAGTGGGAGGGCATGAACGTACTGGGCTATATACTGACAGAGGTTAGAGATGAACTGATGTACCGAGACAGAATTATCACTGCCGATAGCAGAAGGGTAAGAAGTATTATATAAACCAATTAGCCCCTTCATTACCATGCTTAAACAATTTTTGTCTACTTTTATTCTCAAATTTAAAAGATTTTAGGCAATTTGACTAAAGTTATATCGTATTGAGTGTCAAACATCTGATCTGGCTGAGACTGGCCCCAAACTGTTTCAACTTTGAACATGCAAGTAACGATGGCAATGATATTTTGACTAGGGAACGTCGATATGAATGCCAGGACGTCAAGTAACTCGTGGTCTGATCAGGATCCAATGTGTTTGCAACTGCCAGTGACTTGCGTCGCCATCGTCTTTTAGAAACTTTATGAAGGGTTTTCTGTCAAATTAGTTGTAATTTGCCGTTAGCTCATTTGCCCCTGAAACTTCAAATAGACAATTCCAGTATCATATTAAGTCATGTATATCTACAGTTTTGACTACATGTATTTAGGATTGTTTTACAGCAAGAACAATGTATTGCAAAATTACAAAATATGAGCCCTCTGATCTTGGTTTACACGAGTATTCTTCACATGTACACTATTTGTATTAAGGGCTCATATTCGCGTCACTTCGGTTTACAATCTTGCATGATGACTGAACACAGATTTTACTGTATTCTTTAGTGTCTATTAATATACCTGTTTTCCATTCTTTCAGATATATATGTATGACTTGCAAGCCAAGTTGTTTAAGCGATGCGTAGATACAGATCCAGGTCGACATGTAGATTGGGATATGTGGTAGCGTCACGGCATAATAAAGTCCCAGTAGCTTACATATTCAGTGGAACATCCTAACACCAATATCCATAACACCGGAAGTCTCTGAAACATCGCAAATTTCTCAGTACCAGTTTTACTAAACTACTGACGCAAATTTTTTGCGTAAGTCAAAATTTTAATTTTTGATTTATATTTTTATTATCACTTGCTACAAACAGCAAATAGCCAGATCAGAGGACACGCTTTTAGCGCGTCCTCTGATCTGGCTATTTGCTGTTTGCAAACGTTTATGATCGAAAAATAAGAGTAAAACGATTTTGACTTACGCAAAAATTTTGCGTAAGTAGTTTAGTACAAGAGGGCCTGAAGGCCCTGATATCGCTCACCTGTTGTACTGAAGCTTGATAGCTTAACCTTTCTATTTCACCGGTTTTAATATAAATCCATTCAAATTTGTAGTATAGCATGTAAACAATTTTTGAATACAACCTCATAATTCTAGTACAGTTGAGTACATCAAGGGCAGAATACAATACTGAAATGAAGTCTTTTCTAGCATTTCAAAGTATATCAAGGGCAGATAACTATTGCCACAATAATTAGATTTCAACAATAATTGCACTCCTTTGAGAACTTATAGCTATATTCTTTGTCTGCAAGTATAATCAAAATCCATTGATAACTGTAGTTGCAACAGTATAAACGCTGTTAGATATGGCATTTTCAGCAATTCAAGGGCAGACAACTCTTGACCTATTTGTCCGATTTCAACCATAATCACACTTATTCGAACTCTTATGGTCATATATAATCTGAGCAAGTTTGAGATAGATTGGATAAAAATTGTGGCCCCTAGAGTGTAAACACTGTTAAATATGGCATTTTCAGCAATTCAAGGGTAGATTACTCTCAACCTATTGGTCTGATTTCAACCATAATCGAACTCATCTGAACTCTTATGGTCATTTACAATCTGAGCAAGTTTCAGATAGATTGGATAAAAATTGTGGCCTCTAGAGTGTAAACACCCTTAAATATGACATTTTCAGCAATTCAAAGGTAGATAACTCTAGACCTATTAGTCTGATTTCAACCAAAATCGAACTCATCTGAACTCTAATAGTCATATACAATCTGAGCAAGTTTAAGAAAGAATGGAGAAAAGTTGTGGCCTCTAGAGTGTAAACAGCCTGAAATATGGCATTTTCAGCAATTCAAAGGTATATAACTCTTGATCTATTGCTCCGATTTCAACCATAATTGAACTCGTCCAAACTCTTATGGTAATATACAATCTGGGCAAGTTTGAGAAACATTGGATAAATAATGTGGCCTCTAGAGTGTAAACACTGTTAAATATGGCATTTTCAGCAATTCAAAGGTCAATAACTCTTGACCTATTGGTCTGATTTCAACCATAAATGAACTCATCCGAACTCTTATGGTAATATACAATCTGAGCAAGTTTGAGGAAGATTACATAAGTATTGTGGTCTCTAGAGTGTAAACACTAAAATTGTTGACGCCGGACGACGCACGACGGACATTCAAGTATTGCAATAGCTCACCCCGAGCTAGCTCAGGTGAGCTAAAAAGGGGCCCCCAGGCGTGCTTAACTTGTTAACTAAACGTGTAGAATATGTGCAAGACATCTGTGGTGAAGAAAATGCCTTCAGGAGCTTTCTACTGAATAAAACTCACGAAGGAGCTTTCTGCATTTACTGTTGTCCTGCATTAAGCTGTCATCCGATTAAAACGGTCTTTGTTATGACAGCTAAACCTTCCTAATCAGGACAAGATTAAAAGTTTCGAATACATTTTACCTTTTAACCACTGTGACCTTGACTTTCTTTTGACTTAACATGTCTAAAAATATACATTTTGAGCTTCCCGTTATTTAGAGAAATATGTATATCAAATATAATGTTCCCATCACTAGAGTCAAAGGTTATTGCCCTTTCAAATATTTGACCTTGATCTTTGAGTTTTGACCTGACCTGCCCAAAACCTGCACTAATATACCTCAGGCTCTTTATCAGGGCAACACATGTGCCTTAACAAATATATTCTATATCCTAGCAGATGACAGTTTCAAGCAGGCTGAAAGTAAAGCAGAAATCACCTCAAGGCGATTTCTGCATCACTTTTAACCTGCTTTAAAAGGCCATCTGTCTTCAAAGTAAAGAAACAGGATATAGTGTTAAGGCAATTAACTTCATGATGAAATAGAACAGAACGCGCATATAGGAGCTTTTGTTTTACTTGTAGTCAAGGGGAAAAGCGCCCCATTACAACGTCGGGGGTTGCGAGTTCGATCCCCTGCCGGACAAATTTCTTCAGATGAGACTATAAACCGAGGTCCGATGTATCCGTGCTTTACACTGGGCATCTAAAAGAACCAGAGAACTCTTTCGATAATAAGAGTTACAGTAGGGCATCACGCCTTGGTTCTCTTTATCCACTCCCCTCTCTGGGGCATCCAATTAGCCCATAGATGCCACACGAACGATAACAAACAAAACAAAATATTCATCTTGTTTCAAGCTGCATAGGAGGGTTAGACGGACAATGCAATACCATTTAATGTAGAAACGAATGAAATAAGAAACACTTGGTTAAAGCAGTACCCACCCTTCCTCCCAACCAATAGCCTTAGGGCATCAAAGGCTTCCCCATGGCAATTACCTATACAAGAGGGCCTGAAGGCCCTGATATCGCTCACCATTTGTAATGAAGCCTGATAGCTTTACCTTTGCATTTCACCCGTTTTATTCTAAATCCATTCAAGTTTGTCGACCTACTCTAGTATAGTAGAGTACATCAAAGGCAGATAACTAGAACCTAAACAATATTGAATCAAGCCTTTTTCTAGCATTTCAAAGTATATCAAGGGCAGGTATCTATTGCCACAATGATTAGATTTCAACAATAAATGCGCTCCTTTGAGAACGTATAGCTATATACTTTGTGTACAAGTATGATGAAAATCCATTGAAAACTGTAGTCGCAAGAGTGTAAACACTGTAAAATATGGCATTTTCAGCAATTCAAAGGTAGATAACTCTTTGATCTATTTGTCCGATTTCAACCATAATTGAACTCTTAATGTCATATACAATCTGTGCAAGTTTGAGAGAGCTTGGATAAATATTGTGGCCTCTAGAGCAAAAACATTGTTAAATATGTCATTTTCAGCAATTCAAAGGTAGATAACTCTTGACCTATTAATCGGATTACAACCATAATTGAACTCATTCGAAGTCTTATGGTAATATACAATTTGAGTAAGTTTGAGAAAGATTGGATACAATTTGTGGCCTCTAGAGTGTAAAAACCCTTAAATATGGAATTTTCAGCAATTTAAAGGTATATAACTCTCAACCTATTAGTCTCATTTCAACCATAATATAACCTCTCATCTGAACTCTTATAGTCATATACAATCTGAGCAAGTTTGAGATAGATTGGATAAAAATTGTGAACACTAGAATGTAAACACACTTAAATATGGCATTTTCAGCAGTTCAAAGGTAGATATGTCCGATTTCAACCAAAATCGAACTCATCCGAACACGTATGGTGATATACAATCTGGGCAAGTTTTAGAAAGATTGGGTAAATATTGTGGCCTCTAGAGTGTAAACACTGTTCAATATGGCATTTTCAGCAATTCAAAGGTTGATAACTCATGACCTAATTGTCCGATTTCAGCCATAATCGAACTCATCCAACTCTTATGGCAATATACCATCTGAGAATGTTTGAGAAAGATTTGATAAATTTTGTGGCCTTTAGAGTGTAAAAACTAAAATTGTTGACGCCGGACGACGGACATTCAAGGATTGCAAAAGCTCACCCTGAGCTAGCTCAGGTGAGCTAAAAACATAAGATAACTGTTTTGGTGTGCAAGTCCACTTGGGATGGTAATTTGTTGCATACCACTTTCAGGTTACTGTGAGAGTAAACTTGACCTCAAAGAAACAGTTTGGGGTAAATTTCCTACATAACAATAGCAAGGATTACCATTGGTGATGTATGAATATATTTACAAATCTACCTACAAAACACACTCCAGTGTCTTTTGGGGTGGCATTTGTCACTTACCCTACATACTGTTACACAGTTCTGATATTAGTTCTATTCTTAGCATCAATTAACCCATAAATATGCCTCTAATTTATTCCTCCATTGAAAAAATAATTCCGCTTTATATAAACATGAATACATACTACAAGAAATAGTTTCTATATCCTTGTATATAATAACTTAAAGCAGGCTAAGAGTAAAGCAGAATGCGCCTTAAGGCGCATTCTGCTTTCCTTTCAACCTGCTTCAAGTGATCACCTATCTTCAAAACTAGAGACATGCTATGAGGAATTGGATAAGAAACCTAAATAAGTGTCAAAATATTTTGGATCTTAATCAGACATGTAGAAACTCTCTGTCTGATCTGGATCCATACTGTTTGTACATTTCTGTCTGGTCTGCCAAATGGCAGGCAATTAACGGACAGATAAATAATAACTAACAATGGGAGTCAGAGACTAAGTCAAGTAAATATATTTACAAGCTAGCTTTAATTGTCTTAACAAAATTGTCAGAGGATAACATTTAATCTCTATTATTCTGGGGCCTGTCTTACTAAACGTCGTACGACGAATGTTGTCGTAAGTCACTTTCTAAAATTCTCAATTACCGGTATTATTTATTTCTCCATCTAATCCTGTCTTGTCACATCTCTTTGGAATCGTCTTGAAAAGACGATTCCAAAGAGATGTAACAAGACAGGATTAGATGGAGAAACAGAAATTAGGCGTTTTCTAAAGTTTTGACTTACGACCGTTTTTATCGTACGACGTTTCGTAAGACAGGCCCCTGCTGCTTAATATAAGACAAAAGTAATGCAGAAAGCTCTTCAAAGAACTTCTGCTTAACTTTTGTACATTGTACTGCATTAAGTTGGACCCAGTCTTTTAGACTGTTGTTGAAATTTAGTGTGGCCACTTAGCATATTTTTCAAAGCTTGTTTCCCACTTTTAAACATGTAGAAAAGGTTAAATAAAGATTGTTTTAACAATTATTACAAGATTGAAGATATAGTCAGTTTACCCTTTACTCCATAGCTTGTATCTAGTTTTGAAGATAGGTGACCACTTAAAGCAGGTTGAAAGTAAAGCAGAATGCACCTGAAGGCGCATTCTGCTTTACTGTCAACCTGCTTTAAGCTACCATCTGCTCGGATATAGAATATATTTTTTATGGAACATATTCATGACTGTATAAAGTGGAACTATATTCTTCAGTAGTGGAATAAATTAAATGTGTTAAAATGCTTTTCTATGGAGTAAAGGGTTTACTTAACATGAACATGTCTGATATGTAAATACATGTAGTAGGATTAAAATAAGCATTTTGTAATTTCAAACAGTGTAGACCTTGAACAGGCTACAGACAATCCTGTATTTAAACATCTCAATCAATAAGCCTTCACTTTAGATCAGTATTTCTCATACAAATTCCTGTCTTTGTGATAAACACCAAAGACAAGACAAACAAGTGAGTTAGTATATAATGATTTCTCTGAGAACATAGATTAAATGATCATGAAAATCAAGATGAGAAAAATTAAACTGACAATGGATGTGAAAATTATAGGACACTCCTATTTCCATGATGAGAGTTATAGAAAATAACAATACAATAGTAACCTATCACTGCATGAATCCATTCTGCTTTACTTTCAGACTGCTTTATGCTACAATCGGCTAGGATGTAGAAAATAATTTGTATGGTACATATTCATAACTGTTTAAAGTGGAGCGCGGGGCCTCCGTGGCCTAGTCACTGTGACTTACATCACTAAGCACCTCATCACTGTGAGTTCGAATCCCAGTAGGGTCGTTCAGATTTTTCAAATGGGGAAGCCTTCCACCTGGCTTGCGGAAGGTCGGTGGTTCTACCCAGTTGCCGATTTGTGCCCGAGACAGTGCATAAAGGGCTTCTGGGGTCTTCCTTCACCTGTAATAGCTGGACGTCGCGATATGGCTAAAATATTGTTGAAAGCGACGTAAAATCATAACAAATCAAATCATTAAAGTGGAGCTATTTTCTTCAGTGGGGGTGGGGGGGGGTGGGGGGGGGGTGGGGGGGGGGGGGGGGGGAGGAAATAAACTAAAAGCAGGAAAATGAGTATCTATGAAGTAAAGGGGTACTAGTGTGATAGCAAAGTCTAGGTTTAGAAATGTGTATGGCACAGGTACCTGTAACAGGCTTCGTTTCATAAACTTCGTACAACAAATGTTGTAAGTCAGATTATAAAAGTCTCAATTATTAATTATTTCTCTATCTAATCCTGTCTTGTGACATCTCTTTGGAATCGTCTTGAAAAGAAGATTCCAAAGAGATGTCTAAAGACAGGATTAGAAAGAGGAATAAGAAATTAAATGTATTTTTATCTTTTGACTTACAACCGTTTATTTTGTACAAAGTTTTATGAAACGGACCCCTATGCTCCAGATAAGAGCGGGTAGAACTTTTCCAACTATTTTTCCTTTATATCTCAGCCAAATGTCATGTTGTGGCCAGTCATTAGAACCATCTCGAGCAGACCAGTCTAATGAGGTAACAACATTTGGTTTGGTGGTATACGCAAGTTAGTGCATGTCTTTGAAATACCCATCTAGTCTGGAGCTCTGTGTCCGTATGTGATGATATCTCAGAGATATGGGAGAGAACTGAGAAAAATAATATCAAGAAAAGAGTTTTATCAAAATTTTATGATTTATGAAAATCGTATGAAAATGTTCAGACCAATACATTTTTCAAACCATGAATACAATATCAATCAATTACATGTGACACATGATAGGAAAATGGAGTTGATTTTAAACTCTTTAACACGATGGACCTGTTTAAAATTAAATCATTACATTTGCAAACAGTGTAAATCCAGATCAGAGGGCTCCTATAGGAGCCCTCTGATCAGGGTATACACTGTGTGCCGATTTAGTCCAGTATTTATCAAACTGTCCTGAATTTCAAGTAGATTGGTTCATGTTTTGGCAACTAAAAAAGATCAACAATGAAACCTAACAACCCACAAGAGTTACTCAGTGTTGAAAAGAGTTAAACTAACATTTCTGTGTTTTTCAGTAGGTTAAATGGAAGTTGTATCATAGTAAAGAGTACATTATAGAGCATTATTAATTATAAATCAAAATACATTGCAATGAATGTACAATAAATATTACATCTACTTTAATCAAACTTGTATACTGCTTTTGCAAGATTTGATATGAACATGCCAGAGCTCCAGATAAAGGGAGTATTTCTGCATTAAACCCTATGGTGTCACTTACTCATTAGAATCATCAATTCTAATGAGTAGTCACACCATAGGATTTAGTGCTGAAATGAGTGAGAAAATGTTGGATTATAATATAATTTGTTCCATTTACTACTTCTTATCTGGAGCCCTGTAAAATGCTCCATAACGCACCTTGTCATCAGGAAGTTACACTTTTTTACACAAGTGGATAAACTCCTCGACTCCTGAAACTTTACATGCACAGTTCAAGTTTCCAATTGAGTCTAGTAAATTATGAATATTTAGGGCAGTTTTACAATGTACTTCAAAATGACAAAGTTTTGAAACAGCGCAGACCCTGATCAGAGGGCTCTTGGAGGAACCCTCCAACTAGGATCTACACTGTTTACATTGGACATCAGGGCTCCAGATAAGGGGAGTTTTTCAAACTATAAAATCTTTATTTCTGCATTAAACCCTATGGTTTTACCACCCATTAAAACCGTCTCTTCGAGCTACTCTAATAAGTATTAACACCATAGGATTTGGTGCAGAAATGTGAGAAAATGTTGGATTTGTTTAGTTTACTCCCTTTTATCTGGAGTCCTGGGACATGTTCACAGCTCACTGGTATAATGTATATTTGTAAAGGGTGTGTATACTAGGCAAAAGGATTCAATGGGCCAATGTCAATTTCATTTCTGTTCTGACCATACTGTCACCATCCGTCGAGTATTCAATTTATGCATGCAGGCATACTATATACAATTATAGAAGACTATATCATCAACTAGCAACACCATGTGAATGTCCGTTAGTCACTCCATGTGAATGTGCTCCACCACAGCAGTGTCCGTGTGGGGTTGCCTTGGCCGCCTTTGACTTGATGCCTTTACTCAGGATCCAATACTGACAGTCATCCTCGTACATACCGTCCTCCGGGGAACTCTCATCCACCTGATATCTGAACAGAGTAACAAGTACAATAGCTGAATAGTACAGCAACCACTTGATAAGGAAACATGGCCAACTCTAAAGACAGATCATTATCATAATCAAATCCTTTGTTTGAATCCTTCCCCCCATAGACCTGATTCTTGTTTTAAAGACAGGTGACCACTAAAGGCAGGTTGAAGTTGTAGCAAATTCTGCTTTACTTTCAGCCTGCTTTAACTTAAGATACCATCAGCTAGAATATAGAAAATATTGCTTTTGAATAGTTTTGATACATATTTGTGACTAAAATTGGAACTGTTTCCTTCAGTGGAGGACTCTTAATTAGATGCGTAAAATTGCCTATCTATGGAGCAATCGGTTAATGGTAAGTTTTTTGCCTATTCCACATCAACACTCATTTCATACACCGTTCTGATTTAAGGGCATATGTATGAAAATAAAACATTTCCTACAACCTCACAGATGTAAAGGGACTTCCTAAATAATGTTCAACCTGCTTTAACCCTTTACTGCATAGCCTGTAACTAGTTTTGAAAACAGGCAACTACTTTAAGCAGGTTGACGGTAAAGCATAATGCGCCTGAAGGCGCATTCTGCTTAACTTTCTGCCTGCTTTCAGCTACCATCTGCAAAGAAAATCCTTATGATACATATTCATGACTGTATAAATTGGAACTATTTTCTTCAGTGGCGGAAAAAATTGAATTCGCTAAAAGGTGCTTCAATGGGGGAAAGGGAACCACCTGCCTGAAAGGTGAAAAGTGTTAGAGCAACGGTTTTTTTCACCAAACTGGGAACCGGTACCCCTCAGATTGGGATTTTTTCTTTGTCGGGTTAACTTCAAATTGGGAAAAAAACAAGTTGTGAAATTATGACAAAAAAGAAATTGGGAAGTTTATTTTATAATATATGTAGGCCTATATTGATCTAACTTATCAAGTAGCAATTATGCAGTTCATATCAACAGGTAATGCTAACACTAGTACTAGAAATTCTCTTTTTTTCACTGAAAATACTATTTCTACCATATTGCCAGGTAACTTCTTTGAAATGGGAACGGGTCCTGTTTCAATTGGGAACAGGTCCTTTTCGGGGTACCGTCCAAAGAAGAAAAGCTGTAGAGACTATGTGGACACAACATATTTCTTAGAAGACTGCTTAAATCACCAATGTAAATAGCTGCAGCTTACTTTAGAGCCTCCATGAAGAACTTGAGTGCTGGTTCATTGTGTTTGAATGTGGTCAACATCACTTTCAGCATCTCTGTCCTGTAACACACAAAATAAAACCTTACAAGAAGTAAGATCAGGTCAAATAACAAAAGACACCTTTTAATACCTTATCATTTTTACACTATGGAATGTAGTCCCAAAAGCAAGAAATTCCTGAACAAATATATACTCAGCCAAAAAAGAAAGTACCCGCTATTCTAAATTATCAGCGTTTCATACATGATCTGTATTTAATTTTACTTTCATAGAAAGTTGCAGATGACATGGAATCATTGATGCTAAATAACTTGCACACTGTATTAAAAATTAAAGGTATATAACTCTTTTTCCTGAAAACAGCATTTTTGCTTAGAAATTTTTTGTTCTTACTGGAATGCATTGGTGACCATATGAGCCTTTAAACTCTCAAACAAAACTGGGGTTGATATGATACTTTAAAAGATATGGAGCTTTAAGATTTGCTTCATGTAAAGTCAATGTAAAAACTGGGGTACTTTCTTTTTTTGGCTGAGTATAGAAGGCATTGCCAATGAGTAGTAAAGAACAGTGTTTGGTGGAGCCATAAACTATGATAAAGACTTTAAATAGTAAAGCAGCAGAAAGCATCTAGGATTCTCTGCTTTTCTTTCCACTTTCTTTAATCAATTTACTGTATTCTTCAGTATAACAGAAGAAATCTACAGAAAAAGAAAATGTTGAAAAGGGGAATAACTCACAATACTGAATTTTTATTGATGCAAGAGCTATGACCCTTGTAAAAGACACTTCAACTTGTCAAGTTCTTTCCATAAATGAAATTTCATCCAAGTGTCACCTCTGCCTACAGCAGGTGACACAATAAAAAGGAGCTTTCTACTTTACGTTCATCTTGCTTTAAGCTGTATCTTGCTCTAACCACTGTTGGACATAGGCTATTTGCACCATTATATATGGAGAAAAGGGTTAAGCCAGCAAGATCGGATGACCTCAGCCTCACTGATGTTAACAGTGTGACATAGTGGAGTTGTCCAGTTTAGGTCATCTCTACACGGTGGCACTTTAACTTTGCGCAGTGTATGGTCATCATTGGTTCAAGATCCAAGCAGGCTGGTGGTGACATACAAGTCTATCGCTACTTTATGTTCATCTTGCTTTAAGCTGTATCTTGCTCTAACCACTATTGGACATCCGGCCCGGATCCAGAAATTTCTGAGTGGGGGGGCACACTTGGGGAGGGTATGGGAGGGGTTCCACCCCTCCCATAAGGGGGGTACGGGGGACCTCCCCCTGAAAAAATTTGAAATTAACATCAAAATGGTGCATGCTGAGGGCATTCTAGAATGATGTAAACATCCCTATGAAACACCAAAAAAAGTGGTTTCATAAGTCAGAAAGAAGATTTAAACGTAAACTTGAGAAGAAGAAAAATCGATTCTCAGACAACTATAATTTAGGGTCGGACATTTTTTTAATTAACACCAAAAAGATACATTCTGGGGGCATTCTAAGAAAAAAGTTTACATCAATAGAATGATGTAAATATCCAAACACCACAAAAGTGGTATTAAAAGACAGAAAGAAGTTACAATCGTCATAAAGAGGAAAAAACCCGGAACTTTTTTTAAATTAACATTAAAATGGTGCATTCTGGTGGCATTTGAGAACAATCTTCTAAGAAAGTTTACTTTAAAAGAATGATATAAATATCCTTTATGAAATCCCAAAAATGGTGTCATAAGACAGAAAGAA
The DNA here is from genome assembly GCA_922989275.2 of Gari tellinella. Taxonomy (NCBI): domain Eukaryota; kingdom Metazoa; phylum Mollusca; class Bivalvia; order Cardiida; family Psammobiidae; genus Gari; species Gari tellinella. Next base: position 98,969,309 of record OV277857.1, on the reverse strand, counting down.
GATGCATGCAATTTTTTAACGATACTTGACAAAATCAGCACTGAAAACAGTAAATAATACAGCGAAATTTTTTGAAATTAACAATAAAATGGTGCATTCTGAGCACATTCCTAGAAGAAAGCTTACTTCAAAAAAATGGTTTAAATATCCTAAATAAAACCCTAAAAGTGGTTTCAAAAGACGGAAAGAAGATGAACATTTTTACTTGACAAAACCAGCACTGAAAACAGTACATAATACAGTTCTTTTTTTTAAATTAACCTTAAAACGGTGAATTCTGGTGGCATCTGAGAACATTCATAGAAGAAAGTTTACTTCAAAAGAACGATTGAAATATCCTTTATGAAATGCCAAAAGTGGTTTCATAAGACAGAAAGAAGATGCAACTTTTCTTCACGATACTTGACAAAACCAGCGCTGAAAACAGTACATAATATGGTGAAATCTTTTGAAATTAACAATAAAATAGTGCATTCTGGTGGCATTCTGAGAATATTCTCAAAAGAAAGTTTACTTCAAATGAATGATGTAAATATCCTTTATGAAACCCCAAAAGTGGTTCAGAGATAATGATACTACATTTTTAATATTCATAGTATAAACTGTCCCTGTCATTGGGCATAGCTATGGGGAAGTTAATAAAATTGCGACAACATGTACACTCAATGCGCAGTTCATCGGCCCTTGATGTACTCGATTATACTAAAATATATGTTGTATTCCAATATTGTTTACAAATTGGGATGGGTTTAGATTAAGCTTTTTAACTTCGATTTTGGGTGAAACTCAAAGGTATACCTATCAGGCTTCGTTACAACAGGTGAGCGGTATCAATGCCTTCAATGCCCTCTTATTTACGATTAAATTCAAGGTTCTACTTTTACAATATATCACAAAATGACATAGTGCACATTGAAACTAGCTCTCCCCACAAACATTACATTGACAATTCCAATTAAGACTCGTCCACGTTTTACTTTATTTAAGGTTGTTTTATACAATTTATTACAAAACGTCAACAATGCAGAACCTGAGCGTTTATGAGCCCTCTGACCTGGATATTCGCTGTTTGTACAGAACAAGTTTTCCAGTCACTACTTAACTTTTAACATATTCAATTTATTACAAAAGTACACACAGTGCAGGCCCCAGAAGCTCTTTATGCACTGTTTCAGTGCAGATCGGGATAAGAGGGTTCATTTACAAACCCTCTGGTCTGGGTCAGCATTGCTCGTACAGGACAAGAGTTCTGGTCACTACATGTAGTACACTGCAGTTTACTTACAGTTAATTCAAACTTAAATCATTCTCCCTTAACCCTTTGAAACCTAGTCCCGCATTTAGGCGTCCTTTTTCAAACAGTATACATGTGAAAAGTGCACTTGTCCTATGCAAACAGTGAACACCAGATCAGAGGGCTCCTTACGGAGCCCTCTGATTTGGGTCTTTACTGTTTGTCATATCGCAAAACATTGACAAAAACAACCTTTAAAGGTCAGAAATGGACTATACTTAAATGGAAACTGGGATTGTCCATTTGAAGTTTCAGGGAGGAAAGAGTTAAAACATCAAATGAACAATTCCAGTGACACTAAGAAACGATTTTTACAATACTTTATATAATGACAGACAGTGTAGACCCTGATCGAGGACTTCTGAAGGATTAAGCCTTGTACATACGCCTCTAATTTATTCATCCACTGAAAAAATTATTTCTTATTTAGACAGTCACGAATATTTACCATAAGAAATACATTTTGTATTTATAGCCTAGTATAATTGTAGATGGTAACTTAAAGTAGGCTGGAAATAAAGCAGAATGTGCCTGAATGCACATTCTGCTTTACTTTTCAATCTGCTTTAAGTAGTCACCTGTCAACTAAAGGCAGGCTATGGGGTAAACTGTTAAGTAACTGTCTTTTCTCATCTTTCTGTAACCAGTGTAAACGATGCGATGGTCGCAGTTTTGGAATGAATCTATTCTTCTCAACTTGCTTTTCATGGTGACAGTAACAGTGCGTGATCTGTATTTTTCCTTATAAGAACTTAACCAGACTTTCATTTCCATAGTAACCAAACTCCTGCTGCCAGGGTCTAATAGGGAACATGATGCACCTGTTAACTGTGATCCGAATCACTAAAACGCTTATTAGGTTGAAATAGCTGTAAAACAAAGCGCTTAGAAAACATGATTAAACCAGTGTAAGGGTGTATTGTTCCCACTACCAAACATGTGCCCCAGGGCTATAATGTTATCTAAATAAAGAAGGCACCCCGCAGTGTCAAGACAGTAAAATGTAGGGGCCAAATAAGGGGCACACGCCAATACAGTAGAACCGTAGAGCTTAGTGGTGTCTCAGAAGTTAAAAAAAAAAAAAAGCCGGCTCAGCTGGGGGGGCACATGCCCCCTGTGCCCCCCCGGTAAATCCGGGACTGGACATAGGCTATTTGCACCATTATCTATGGAGACAAGAGCCGCATGCGGCCCTAAATCGCTCACCTGAGGAACTATTGTGTTATACTCAATGCATAATGAAGTTTGTCATTGCATGTATGTGGACTGTTGCATGAAACTAAAACAACTCGGAATTAGGTTTTCCTGTATAAGTCTATGTAAAACTGATAAGCCCCGGGGTCATGATTTGAACAATCTTGGTAGAGAACCACAAGGCAAAGCTATATGTCAAATATAAAAGATCTGGGCCTTACGGTTTCAGAGAAGAAGATTTTTAAAGGTTTATTCCTATATAAGTCTATGTAAAACTGATAAGCCCCGGGGCAGGGCCATTTTTGATCCGGGGGTCATGAATTGAACAATCTTGGTAGAGGACCATAAGGCAAAGCTAGATGCCAAATATAAAAGGTCTGGGCCTTACGGTTTCAGAGAAGAAGATTTTTAAATGGTTTTCCTATGTAAGTCTATGTAAAACTGATAAGCCCCGGGGCGGGGCCATTTTTGACCCTGGGGTCATGATTTAAACAACATTGGTAGAGGACCATAAGGCAAAGTATGAGGCCAAATATAAAAGGTCTGGGCCTTACGGCTTCAGAGAAGAAGATTTTTAAAGGTTTTCCTACATAAATCTTATGTAAAACTGATAAGCCCCGGGGCAGGGCCATTTTTTATCCTGGGGTCATGATTTGAACAGTCTTAGTAGAGGTCCATAAGGCAAAGCTACATGCCAAATATAAAAGGTCTAGGCCATACAGTTTTAGAGAAGAAGAGTTTTAAAGGTTTTCCTATGAACAAGAGGGCCAGAATGACCCTTGATCGCTCACCTGACAATGGTGACACTAGGATGGGTCACGTGATTTCAGAAAAGAAGATTTGTAAAAGGTGACCCCCAGGGCGGGGCAAAATTTGAACAACGAAGATAGAGGACCTGTAAACGATGATATGTGCAAAATATCTAAACTCAGTGTATTATGGTTTCAGACAAGAAGATTTTTGAAGTTTTCATTGAAAAAATCTATTTTTAGCTCCAGGGACCCAGATATGCAACAGACCAGAACCGATTCATCCATATATGTGAAGGACCTCTAAAAGTTACATCATGCCAAATATCAAAGCTCTGGTCATATTGGTTCCAGAGAAAAAGATGTTTGAACATTTCACAGGGTGCCCACAGAAATTCAAAATTGAAATTCCCTGATAATTCCCTGATTTTTCCCTGACTGAAAGGTAGTTTTCCCTGATCTTTTTCGCGGCCTACACTGCTAAAATACAACTGTGTAAGATGGCTTCCAACCTCCCCCTTATAGCCATACCTTCAACATCATAAAGTCACACTTATTCTTTACTCTTACCTTTTGAGTTTTGCCATGCCTTGTATAAATTTATCTTTTTCTAATGTAACATGTCACATTTACAGAAGCACTGCATGCAGCAGTGTTCACAGCTAGGTCTAAAAAATCCAGCACCTTAAATGCATTTTTATCACATGTGTTGCAGGCCCGTAGGAAGCATTTTGCGACTGGGGAGCACAGGTATATTTGTGAATGTAGTCTTACTAGAAATTTTATTTCTAGATGGTCTCTGGTGGCGTTCTGAGGGCGTTTCCAGCATTCCAAACAGGTATAAAACCAACATAATTCTGTGTAGAAAAATCGCCTCAAAGTGGGCAAAATATTTCCCAAGTATATAGTTTCATTTAGATATGCTAATACTACTGATGCTGATATTGATCATTCTCTGATTTGGTTTTGTGGCTGAAAATGGTACATTCGATTACTTTTACTTTTCATCTGCATAACAATCTCTGACTACTTTGACACTTGAGGTCTAGGACAATGGTTAATAACTCCATTATCCCTTCTCTTCAGTTAAGAAGCTGATTATTTCAACTAGTTAACAGAGTAGGCACTGATGAATAATGTTAACTAACCCATCAGATATGGATAAACATTAAGCTTAATAGACATTGTAAATTGCTTAATTACTACATGTTCCTAACATGAATAAACACAGCTTTTAAATAAAGTCAGCAAGAGAGGCTATAAGTAGTCAAGATTTTCTCTCTCCAATTTTTGCCAAATTCCCTGATAATTCCCTGATTTTTAGCAAATTTTCAAATTCCCTGATTTTTCCCTGCAGGGAATTTTTTTGAACCATTTTCCCTGTTTTCCAGAGTCCGTGGGCACCCTGTTTCACTATATAACTCTATGTAAAACTGTGATCCCCGGGGCGGGGTCAATTTTGACCCCAGGGACAAAATTTGAACAAATTTGATAGAGGATCTGTTGACGATGCTATGTGCAAAATATCTAAGCTCAGTGTACTATGGTTTCAGACAAGAAGATTTTTTAAGTTCTCATGGGAAATAAATCTATTTTTAGCTTCGGTGACCCAGATATGCAACGGACCGGAACCGATTCAACAATATAAGTCAAATACCTCTAGAAGTAATACCATGCTAAATATCAAAGCTCTGGACATATTGGTTTCAGAGAAAAAGATGTTTGAACATTTCACTATATAACTCTATGTAAAACGTTGACCCCCGGGGCAAAATTTGAACAACTTTGATAGAGGACCTATAGGTAATGACATGTGCCAAATATCTAAGCTCTGGCTCTTGTGGTTTGTGACTAGAAGATTTTTTAAGATTTCCTTATTTTTTCACTTTGGTTGCCATAGCAACCAGAGTTCTGCATGGTTTCAAATTCTTTGAACAACTTTGAAAGAGCTTAACCCAAGGAACATTCCTGTGAAGTTTGGTTGCAATCAAGCAAGTGGTTTTGGAGAAGATGTTTGAAGAAATTGTTGACGCACGACGCACAACGCACGACGCCGGACATTGACTGACCACAAAAGCTCACCTTGAGCACTTTGTGCTCAGGTGAGCTAAAAACTGATAAGCCCCGGGCGGGCCATTTTTGACCCGGGGGTCATTATTTGAACAATCTTGCTTGAGGTTCACAACATGATGCTACATGTGAAATTTGGTTGTCCTAGGACTTGTAGTTATTGACAAGAAGATGTTTAAAGTTTTGACTTTAGTTGTCAATATTATGTAAATACGGAAAATGACAACGCCCTCTGGCGGCCATGTTTTTTGACGGATCAAAATTCTTTGAACAATTTTGAAAGTATATTAATTGAGAAACATTTTGGTGAAAACCAAATTGAAATCGGACCAGTAGTTTTTGAGAAGAAGATTTTTTTAGATATCGTGCATGGTTGCCATGGCAACAAGACTGAGTGCCCCACCCACTTTTTTTGAACAGTTTTTGAAGCTCACAACTACAGTATGTATCTGACCAAGTTTGGTTAAAATTGGGCCATTGGTTTCAGAGAAGAAGTTATTTAAAAAAAATTGTGAACAGACAACACGGACACCGACGTACGGCAACCGATCACAATAGCTCACCTTGAGAACTTTGTGCTCAGGTGAGCTAAAAAGGGTTAAGCCAGCAAGATCGGATGACCTCAGCCTCACTGATGTTAACATTGTGACATAGTGGAGTTGTCCAGTTTAGGTCATCTCTACACGGTGGCACTTTAACTTTGCGCAGTGTATGGTCATCATTGGTTCAAGATCCAAGCAGGCTGGTGGTGACATACAAGTCTATCGCTACTTTACGTTCATCTTGCTTTAAGCTGTATCTTGCTCTAACCACTGTTGGACATAGGCTATTTGCACCATTATCTATGGAGAAAAGGGTTAAGCCAGCAAGATCGGATGACCTCAGCATCACTGATGTTAACAGTGTGACATAGTGGAGTTGTCCAGTTTAGGTCATCTCTACACAGTGGCACTTTAACTTTGCGCAGTGTATGGTCATCATTGGTTCAAGATCCAAGCAGGCTGGTGGTGATATACAAGTCTACCGCTACCTCATTCATCCGAGAGCATAAAAATGGAGTTAACATTTTTTTCCAAGTGAATAATCATAATGATATATAAAGCCAGTTCCACAAGACCACCTTGAACATCTATCACCTGAACAATTGCATTGGCCCAAACAAATCAGGATTCCCCCCCCCCCCCCCCCCCCCCAGGAAAGACTGCAAACTCATGACAAGACGGAACTACTGTTCCTATTAGAAAACAGTGCAGGCCCTGATCTGGGCTGTCTGATCTGGATCTACACAGTTTCAAGAAACATATAATCAATAAGGAGAAGGATTAAGATTTGAACGTCTAACACATTCAACCCTAGGGAAGAGTATACTCGTCTTTAACAAACAGTGTACCTGTGAGGATTACACTTGTCCTGTGCAAACAGTAAATACCCTGATCAGAGGGCTCCTTAAGGAGCCCACTGATCAGGGTCTATACTGTTTGTCATTTTGAAAAAATATTGTTAAAATCAACCCTAAAGTGTCAAAAATGGACTATACTTATTTTGGAATTGGAATTTTCCATTAAAAGTTTCAGGGGTGAATTAGCCAACAGTTTGAAGCCTAATGCAGAGAACTAGGAGTGTTGCTGTAGAGTAGATTTACTACTTACTTGAAGGCAATCAGCTCTAGAATCTGCATGAGGAACTTGCCTAAACCCTTCCTTCTTACATCCTTGGTCAGCTGAACCTCATAACTGGAAACACAAAAACGTTATAGCTTACCATCAATCCTTCTCTCCATAGCCTAAAGTATAAATCACCTTTAACAATCAGTGTTCAATAAGGTAAAAATGCTAATTTAATTTAAAACAAGATAAAAGTAAAGGATAAAGCTCCTATAGGATCTTTCTGTTTTACTTTCATATTGTTTTAAATCTGCCACCTGTATTCAAACACCATTAATGAATATTCATATGTGGAGGAGAGGGTAGAGGCATCCTGAGCTTTTTCCTTTTTATGCTAATGTGGAAGGTAAGTGCATTTTTTGTGTGCCTTCATCAGTGCTCCGAAATCTCCGGATTTTTCCGAAATCTTCAGATTTTTATCCTAGTGGATGGTAGCATAAAGCAGGTTGGAAGTAAAGCAGAATGCACCTTAAGGCACATTCTGCTTTACTTTCAACCTGCTTTATGTACAGGTGTGATGTATGGTATTACTCAGAGCTGCACGGCTGCATTTTACAGTTGAATTCAAGGGAGGTAACTCAGTTTGTGTTAACATTTTGTGTAAATTTCTGTAAATCATGTGCAAATAGTGAAATCTGTAGTAGATTTTCATTATGTGACTAGTAGAATTAAGTAATATCTATCTAATAAGTCTAAAATTAGAGTATGACATACAGCTAGATTTTTTGTAATTTGAAATTTAGTGACTTTTTTTTAACATTTTGATATTTCCAGATTTTTTTATTTTAACAGTTTTTCACTCTCCATATGGTATATTTTAATTGACTCAAGGTTTCAATGAAGTTTGACAGAGAATAAGCAGACCCACCAACCACCTTAATGTCTATAAACTGAAGCCCTGACATTATTCCTAGTAACTCTTACCAATAGAGAACTTCTTCGTCTATTTCTATGTCAAACCTGAAGTGTACAAAGGCTACAGGTTTGTTATCTGCATCTCTGGCTAGAAGGAACCAGGCTCTATCATCTAACAGCTCTTCCTTCTTGTCTCGGTCCTTCCAGCCCCAGTTAGACCCTTCATACCTGAAGATAATAGATCAACAGCAATGTTACTTGTAAGAAAACAGAGCTCCAGAAAAGGGGAGTATTTCAAAAACTAAAATCTTTATTTCTGCATAAAACCCTATGGTGTCACTACTCGAGGAGACGATTCTAATGAGTAGTAACACCATAGGATTTGGTGCTGAAATGAATGAGAAAATGTTGGATTTGTTCGCTTTACTCCCTCTTATCTGGAGCCCTGAGAAAATAGTGGCAGTGCACTTTAACCCTTTACCTCATAGCTACACCTTCTTACACCTGTAGATTACTCCTCAACTAAAGGAAAGAGTTCTACTTCATACACTCATGAATATGCACCATAACTAATCTTTCTTTTTCCTAGCAGACAGTTGCTTAAATCAGACTTGAAAATAAAGCAGAATGCTCCTTAAGGAGCATTCTGCTTTACTTTCAATCTGGTTTAAGTGGCCAGTTGTCTTCAAAACCAATTATACACGGTTCAAAACTATATTACTAAAACAAAAGGTTTTAGTAATAAGTAAGCTCTTGTTTGACATTCTTTACTGTCAAGTTTCTTTTTCAATCAACATACCCGTTAGTAAACAATCTTGTTAACAAAAACCCACCGTATACCAGACATCCAACAGTTATGGCAAGAGAACCATATTCAGCCTGTCTCAACCTCTCCATCCTCTCTGATACCCCCAGCATCTCCAAAACCAAGAAAACAAATATATTTTAAATGATACAGCCAGTCTTGTATCAGTCTTGTATCAATGTACACCTCAGTGAAGTACCATGCATTGAATATTTCTTAAGATAAAGTACTGCCTATTGCAGGAACAAATAAGAGGGCCTGAAGGCCCTGATATCGCTCACCATTTGTAATGAAGCCTGATAGCTTTACCTTTGAATTTCACCCGTTTTATTCTAAATCCATTCAAGTTTGTCGACCTACTGTAGTATAGTAGAGTACATCAAAGGCAGATAACTAGAGCCTAAACAATACTGAAATGAAGCCTTTTTCTAGCATTTCAAAGTATATCAAGGGCAGGTAACTATTGCAACAATGATTACATTTCAACAATAATTGCACTCCTTCCAGAACGTATAGCTACATCCTTTGTGTACAAGTATAATCAAAATCCATTGAAACTCTTATAGTCATTTACAACCTGAGCAGGTTTTTAGATAGATTGGATAAAAATTGTGGCCTCTAAAGTGTAAACACCGTTAAATATGGCATTTTCAGCAATTCAAAGGTAGATTACTCTTGATCTATTTGTCTGATTTCAACCAAAATCGAACTCATCCGAACTCTTATAATCATATACAATCTGGGCAAGTTTTAGAAAGATTGGATAAATACTGTGGCCTCTAGAGTGTAAACACTGTTAAATATGGCATTTTCAGCAGTTCAAATTTAGATAACTCATGACCTATTTGTCCGATTTCAACCATAATCAAACTCATCCGAACTCTTATGGCAATATACCATCTTAGCAAGTTTGAGAAAGATTGGATAAATATTGTGGCCTCTAGAGTGTAAACACTAAAATTGTTGACGACGGACATTCAAGGATTGCAAAAGCTCACCCTGAGCTAGCTCAGGTGAGCTAACAAATGCAGCAAACTCCTATAGGAGCTATCAGCAAAAATGGTAGTAGATGACAATTGTTGCAGACCACAATAGTATGTAGCATTCAAATACAGTAGTTGATCATCCACATGACTCTTTTAAGTTGTTGAAAGATTTAACTGTTTTAGATTTTGAAAAATCAATATTGATAGTCTATTAACCCATAACTCCATAACTACGCCTCAATACACCTCTAGTTATATCCACTCTAAGGAAAGTACTGTAGTCCCCACATGTAATTGGTGGGTGTACAGTGCTGAGTGCTCCCTCTCTTCAACAACGCCCAATGGGAGGCAAAAATTGTGTATGTTGTTCAAGGGGAGTTGCTATAGTGAGGAAAACTAATACCCTTAATGTACATTTGCAAACAGTTTGAACCCAGATCAGACCCTGTATAACAAGGCGTCTTATCTGCATTTAAACCATTTCGTCACTCATGAATATATCTTCTGTCAAAATGTCCAATATTTAACTTTAAGAACAAACCGCAAACAACAATTTTAAGCACAGAATATTGCAGCAGTGATAGCGTAAGGCATAAATATCTCATTTGGGGAACAGTGGCAAGCATTGTTGTATGGAGGGAATCGGTGTTCCGCGGGCCGTTGTAGGAGGGGAGCACTGTATTTTACTTACAATGTTTGCATGTTATCCTTGCACAGCTCAAACACAAAGTTCTGTGTGGCTTCATCTAACTGTGGAAGTCGCACACAATCTATAGTCAGGCTCACTCTGCAAATAGCATTACAAAATAATACACATGTTGACTTGAACATGTATTCAGTATATATTCAGTATTATTCACCAAATCGCACCAAACTTTAGATACATAGGGAATGTGTAAAAAATTATTATCAATATCACCATACTAGTTTTATACAATTATATACACAGCAGTTGTTTAGTGAGATGAATATGATCAAATGTTGGCAAATCCATCTCCTCCCCCACCCAAAAGAAATACCGTAAAACCTCTTTTATGTTTGAGGCAGGTGACTGCTTAACCCTTTCCCTTATAGAAGCGACTTTTAGCACATTCATTTTATTCATCCGCTGAAGAAAATAGTTCCAAATTATACCGTAATGAATATGTGTCATATTAAATACTTTCCTTATTCTAGCAGTTAATAGCTTAAAGCAGGCTGAAAGTAAAGCAGAATGCGCCTTTGGGCGCATTCTGCTTTACTTTCAACCTGCTTTAAGTAGTCACATATCTTCAATTCTAGAAACAATGCTATCAGGTAAAGGGTTAAAGCAAGATGAACATAAAACACAAAGCTCCTTTAGAAGTGATCTCTTTTATGTTCATCTTGCTGTAAGCTGTCACTTGTAATTTATGAAATCAATAAGCCCTGTTTTTGTGATCATAATATAGAGAGGTTTCACTGTACACCAACAAAACCACACCAAAGAAGTTTGTTGTCAGTATTTGAGGTAGGTAGTTACATGAAGTTGCCTTTTTTCTTTGAATACCAGGCACAAATCGGCAACTGGGTAGAACCACCGATCTTCCCAACACCAGCTGGAAGGCTTCTCTACATAAAAATTGCCCAGACTTGGATTTATATTTTTATATGGGGAAGCCTCTAAATCCCTGTTTGGGCACTTATGCTTTCACACATGAAAAATTTGAATCCCGTTATATACTATCTAAATGAGATACAAACATACCCATTTCTGTCAAACTTCTTAAAGGGAACCAATGTTGCCATGGGATCTTCCAGCTGAAAAAAAAGAACAGATTATTTTAACCTATTACTCCATAGAATAGATACGCCTTTTTATGCCTTTTACTTATTCCTCTACTAAAGAAAAGAGTTCCATTTCATTCAGTCATAAATACCCACAATAACAAATATTGTTTGCCCTAGTAGATGGTATATCAAAGCAGGCTGAAAGTCAAGAAAAATGCACATAAGGAGCATTCTGCTTTACTTTCAACCTGCTTTAAGTGGTTAGCTATCTTCCAACCTAGAAACATGCTATTTAGTTGGGTGTGTTTGGGGGAGGGGGGGAGGGGGGTTATTCTCTTCAGAGTTTCTTATTGCTGAAGTTATATATGGTCAAACTAAGCTGCCTTCTGTATTACTTTTGCCCTGCATTAAGCTGCTACCAGTCATAAATATTACAAAGGTATCATCTTTTTAGAGGTTGTTTATCACAGGTTCAATTGTAATAGACTTAAGTGTGTAGGGTGTATTCCTGCCTGCCTCTTACCTTATTAGCGGCATCACATTTAATCTTTGCTGCAGCCAACTTTGCCTGCTCCTGAAATATAAATTGTTCACCATATGAAAATCACATGCTGTCGAAATGCTTTCTGCTTCACAATTGTCATCTGCTGTTATTCCAATTACTTAAATTAATTTGTATACATACAGTAAAACCTACAAAGAGGAATCAGCAGTATTGTATATGGTGACAAGCTTAACCCTATCCTGCACAGTGACAGAAGTGTCATAGAGCATCTCTATATACTCCATGTAAAAGCCACAAATGAATATTCAATTCTGGTTTTGAATACAGGTGCCAGTTTAAAGCAAATTTGTAGAATGTAATGCAGAAAGCTGTAGAAAGCTGTAGCTTCTAGTTTATATTCATCTTCACTGTACACATCTTGCCTTAAGCAGTATCTTGCTCTAAACACAGTGGACTATAGGTGTCAAATTTGCACTATTGCCATCTACCATTCAAATGTGATTAACTGGTTGAGATACCAAATTTACTGGCATTGCATCTAGATCCAAAGGGTTTGCAATAATTCAATCTGTAATAAATTTCTCAATAATTTTTTTACCGAATAAATATTTGACAGGGATTATTTTCAACAGGAGTTGAGATTTTGTCTGTGGAATGATTCAAACTTTTGGATTTAGCACCAAAATTAAGTTTTACTCATTCCCAAAATTGCAAAACTTTAGTCTGGAGACTCTCTACATTGTTGCTGGAATCATAGGGCTCAGAATCAGATTGAAATAATTGAATCTACAAGATAATTTATTCTTAGGGATTATGTTTGGCAATAAGACATTGAGTCATTCTGGATTTCTGAGATTTTTTTTGATTGTCACTTGGATACTATTTCATATATTGAGAATTGCCATGGATGTTAAAGTACACAGATGACATGCTCATTGACCCTTGACACTTCAATTGCACAGTACTCATTTTTAATTAACCCTTAGCCCGCCAAACAAATTGTCGTCTGCTATATTTCTCGTCTGCTTCAAGTTTCAAAGTGCTTCAAAATTGCTCAAAATTGCTGAAAATGTTGTCCGAGTGTCAAACAGCTTGGATCCGGATGAGACGCAGAGTTACTCGGCGTCTCATCCGGATCCAAGCTGTTTGCATATGGAGCTATAGTCGTGAGTGGCAGGCTAATAGGACTGCAACGGTTCACCGAGTTTCGGTTATTTTCGGTTCGTTTGTCTCGGTTCGAGTTTCGAGTCGGCACCGCAAATTTTCGGTTCGGTGCGCCGATGTATGGTAAATTACACTAGACCGCTAATTTACCAATCAGCGTGCAGTCTGCGTGTATATATTTGATGGTCAGACGTTCCAAAATGTAAGGTTAAATCACAGTTCTAACCTTTTCTTCTTGCAGTAATTTAAATAGCTCGCTTCTCGTCTGTCTCATTCTTTTCATATCGGCTATTTATAATTCCGGGAAACCCAGCACTTAATGCATGCGCACGATTGATAGCCCGGCTTCAAAGGTACCAAAGTCGAATCAGCATCAGAAAAAGGGTAACCAGTCTATTACTTAGCGACCGCAAATTGCGAATGGCGATGTAAATAATTAAACTGAAATATTATTGACTTTTTCAGTAAAATAATAATATAATTGGAGCTAGGTAGTTCTTCTAGCGCTTATAAATAGAAGGCTGATGAGGCATTTATGGAAGACCAGCCAGAATGACAAACAAAATAGACTGAAAGCTTAGTTACGAAACTTCAATGAAAAACAGGTTGGGACGAACCACGCCTTAAATTCGCTACAATCTGTCCTAAAATGGTAGAAAGAAATGCACATCTTTCTCGTACATATGATAAAATTATAGATGACAGTGATAGCTTTTTCGAAAAAGTGTGTAGATCTATTGTCTGCATAGACATGTGCCAGTAAATGAGAATTTTTTTCTGGTTGATTTTATCAAGTTCTTATCCTAATACCCGAACCGAAATAACCGAAAACCGAAGGGGTCTACTCGAACCCGAACCGTGAAGTACCTGAACCGTTGCAGCCCTACAGGCTAAGGGTCAAGTCATCTATAGTCGTGAGTGGCAGGCTAAGGGTCAAGTCATCTATAGTCGTGAGTGGCAGGCTAAGGGTCAAGTCATCTATAGTCGTGAGTGGCAGGCTAAGGGTCAAGTCATCTATAGTCGTGAGTGGCAGGCTAAGGGTCAAGTCATCTATAGTCGTGAGTGGCAGGCTAAGTCATCTATAGACGTGAGTGGCAGGCTAAGGGTCAAGTCATCTATAGTCGTGAGTGGCAGGCTAAGGGTCAAGTCATCTATAGTCGTGAGTGGCAGGCTAAGGGTCAAGTCATCTATAGTCGTGAGTGGCAGGCTAAGGGTCAAGTCATCTATAGTTGTGAGTGGCAGGCTAAGGGTCAAGTCATCTATAGTCGTGAGTGGCAGGCTAAGGGTCAAGTCATCTATAGTCGTGAGTGGCAGGCTAAGGGTCAAGTCATCTATAGTCGTGAGTGGCAGGCTAAGGGTCAAGTCATCTATTTCAATTTCCACAGCAATACAATACCTCTTTTCTTCTCTGTTTTCTCTCTTTGGCTCCTTTTGTTGTCTTCCTCTAAAAATAACAAATTCAAAGCTTCAGATTAGGTTGTTATTTAAAATATTTATTTCCTTATTTCTTCCTGGACCTTATGCTGTGACTACGCAGGCTTTAAATTACTTTTTTAACCCTTTCCCCCATAGAATCACCTTTTAGTGCATTTTATTTCAGGGTTCGAATTTAAGCTAATGCGAGTGGAATTTGTAAATTGCAAGTGATTTTTCCACGAACTCCCAAAAAAATGCGACAACGGTTTTTCGGACAGCTAAACACAGTATAGTGTCTGTAAGGTTATGCTCTGTTTATTCCGTAACATTTCGAGTGGCGGAAATGGACGAGTAGACAAGCAAATACTTTTCGTAAGCCAATCATAGCTTCTCGGGCAGTTTCAACCTCTTTTTTGTCTGTAAGAATGACGTAATGACGATCTTTCCCAATTCTCATTGGCTAATGAAACGCGCACTTTGCTACTTCGGAGTTCCGATGTGTAAACAATTCTTATCACACATCCGAAACCGTTCTTCAAAGACGAGGCCATTTAAAAGACTCGCACGAGTACAAGTATACTTCTAATTCTACTGTGACATACTGTTTATTAACCACAGCCCTGAAATATACGACCAGTGAAAAAAACGTTTGTATCGTAGACGGATTGGCAATCTAAACCTGACCTAATTTTCGAGTCATGAAATCGTGTGCGGTCTGCATAGTCATTAGTGCATACAGCATGCATTCTCCCCAATATCATAAAATGTAAGAAAAATACTCCTTTGGTATGTACACATAGATATGAAAATCAAGATCTTATCCCTTGTCAGCTGTAACCACAAATGTACAACTATGAAATACACGAAGTGTAGGTAGATCGTATTTGATTTCTACACATCTGTGTCGGGTTAAAAGTTAAAACATACATGTTCAGAATGACAGTTTAACTTTCGCGAGTAGTTTTTGCATTTTGCGAGTAAGTTCAAAAGTCACTCGCAAAAAAATGCAAGTGTAATTTTTAGCTATTAAAATTTCTAACCCTGTATTTAATCCTCCGCTGAAGAAAATAGTTTCAATTCATAGTCATAAACAAGTACCAATAGAAATGTGTTCTATATCCCAGCAGATGGTACATGTAGCTTAAACCAAGCTGACAGTAAAGCAGAATGCTCTTTAACCCATTAAGCCATAGCCTGGTTCTAGTTTTGAGGAAAGGTGGACACTTAAAGCAGGTTGAAAGTTAAGCAGAAAGGGGCTGATCTTTCAGTCTGCTTTTAGCTACCATCTGTTAGAATATAGAAACTATTTCTTACGCTTCATATCATTTCCACGCCCATAACGTATAAAAACATTTCAACATTTATGGCACATTTTGGCTTCTGTAGTATGAAAAGTTATCATTCGCAAATCGCGTTGGAAGACTTTTCTGAAAGGCCAGGTTGGGCACTTTGAACATCAATGATCTCCTGCATGATGCGACACGGGAAAACTGGTTTAACGTGCTAACAACTCCCGCCATTATTTCAGTACTTGGGTGTACTTAATTCAAATTTAAAGCCTTGCACATTCGAAGTAAGAAGAAGTTTGTAGAAGAACTTTAATTAAAATATATAAATACTAAAACCTCACGTAGTCTTCAATTGAAATATAGTAACAATTAAATCTATTAAAATCACAATAAATACGATAGAATCGGGCTTGTTTTCTTTGGCGAGATGGGCTCAACTGGTCTATGGTTGGAAGAGAGACCATATCTGGTTGCAGTTCTTACTTCCGTACATGTAGGTATAGGGCCACCAAATAGACCGGAAGTGCTTCATGGTGTAGTCGAAAGAAGTCCGGCAAAGAAATAGTGCCAAACTTTTTGCCTCAGAATAGCTTTTTGTCAAGAAATATTTACTATTTTGAGCTTTTTATTTAATACATGGGTGCTAGAGAATAGATACAAAGACTTTCTGTCATAATAGATGGGTTTTTGGAGAAATTATGTGAGCTGAAGTGACATGTCCCTGTTTTAGCCGGTGCCTATTTCAAAATGTAGCAAAACAGGGGTCATGTCACTGAAGCCAAGAGATTTTTCTTATATGCAACATGACCCCCTGTTTTCTCTGCATTTTTCACTTGTGCAAGGGTGTACAGGGCTTGAACTTTAGATTTTTTCCCACTTGCATTTTTTTGCAAGTGCCCATATTTTCTACTTGCAAAACCAGGTTCCAACTTGCTATTTCAATACGATTATCTACAAATTGACGTTTCACATCATTTTGAACAAATTTATAAGATAAAGTTCATAAACATTACTTTGTTGAACTTTTCATTCTGTATCTCAATCTGTGCTAGATTACTCACGTAAATAAATGTTCAAAAATAATAATTAGTGTGTCTTTTTGTGTATAAACTGTACAGTTACTATTCTTAACTCTAAATAAGTCTTTATTGGCAGTCCATCCCATAAAGTCAATTTCCATTCAAAACAACAAGGTTCGCTCATTAATTAAAACAGATTATAGCTGAAACTTTGTAACAGGGTTGTTTTGTCAAGGGGGCGAAATGGCCGTGTTATATTTTCAGAGTTCGATGTTTATGGATGATTTTTTTTGATTTTTTGGTGAAGACAGTCGGCAGACAGTTCACTATATTTCCAAAACGATTTCACTATCGTCCATAATATTATGTTCGAGAAAGATGTGCATTTCTTTCTACCATTTTTAGGACAGATTTTAGCGATGCTGTGGTTCGTCCCATTTTCGCACAAAGAAATAAAACCCAAAGTTTACTTCGTGAGTTTCATCACTTGGTTTGGGCAAGCTTTCAGCCTGTTTTCGGCTGTTCTTCCTTAAATGTCTCGTCAGCCTTCCGTTTATAAACCCTAGAAGGACGAGTCGACTGGAAAACGTTGATTTATGAGTTTATTTTACATCCGCTATTCGCAGTTTGCGGTCACGCGCTAATAGACTGGTTCCCTTTTTCTAATGTTGATTCGGCATTGGTACATATGAGGCCGGACTATCAATCATGCGCATGCGTTAAGTGCTCGGTTTCCCGAAGTTATAAATAGCTGAGATATGAAAAGAACGAGATGGGCGAACAGGGATAACTATTTAAATTACTGCAAGATTAGAAGGGTTTGACACTGTGTTCGTCTTTACCAATTTAACCTTACATTTTGGAACGTCTGAACATCAAAATATACACTCGCAATTTTTTTCAAGTGCTGAATTTTTCAGCTCGCTTTTTCAAAATTCCACTCGCATTTTGCGAGTTCGCAAGAGCGAAGTTCGAGCCCTGGTGTATCTTTGTAGGAAATATAGGGTAGCACCTGTGGTTGGAATAAAAACTGTATTTTTTGGACCTTGGAAATGACGCATTTTATATAAGTTATATAGGAGAGCCGTTTTGGTGTACCATTCCCTAAGAGAGATATTCCCGGAAAATGACGTCACAGTTTGTTTTGATAATAGAGTGCTATTTGGGGGATTTTATGAATACAACATGATGGTTGAAAAAGTGTTTTAGACTACATCAGGTAATTATTTTGGCTAGAAAAGTGTTTTTTTGCTTGAAATTGTGTCGGCCGCAGATTGAGCATGCAGCCGATGTACACTTTTTCGCATAAATGCTGTTGAAAAGCCCCATACTGGTCTAGTGAACACTTTGAAGGTATGTTTAAGCTGAATGTCACTAGGTTTGCAGTAGGGCTGCAACGGTTCAGGTACTTCACGGTTCGGTTCGGGTTCGAGTAGACCCCTTCGGTTTTCGGTTATTTCGGTTCGGGTATTAGGATAAGAACTTGATCAAATCAACCGGAAAAAAATTCTCATTTACTGGCACATGTCTACGCAGACAATAGATCTACACACTTTTTCGAAAACGCTATCACTGTCATCTATAATTTTATCATATGAACGAGAAAGATGTGCATTTCTTTCTACCATTTAAGGACAGATTGTAGCGAATTTAAGGCGTGGTTCGTCCCGACCTGTTTTTCATTGAAGTTTCGTAACTAAGCTTTCAGCCTATTTTGTTTGTCATTCTGGATCGTCTTCCTTAAATGCCTCATCAGCCTTCTATTTATAAGCGCTAGAAGAACTACCTAGCTCCAATTACATTATTATTTTACTGAAAAAGTCATTAATATTTCAGTTTAATTATTTACATCGCCATTCGCAATTTGCGGTCGCTAAGTAATAGACTGGTTACCCTTTTTCTGATGCTGATTCGACTTTGGTACCTTTGAAGCCGGGTTATCAATCGTGCGCATGCGTTATGTGCTGGGTTTCCCGGAATTATAAATAGCCGATATGAAAAGAATGAGACAGACGAGAAGCGAGCTATTTAAATTACTGCAAGAAGAAAAGGTTAGAACTTACTGTTACTTAGAACTGTGATTTAACCTTACATTTTGGAACGTCTGACCATCAAAAATATACACGCAGACTGCACGCCGATTGGTAAATTAGCGGTCTAGTGTAAATTACCATACATCGACGCAC
The DNA here is from genome assembly GCA_922989275.2 of Gari tellinella. Taxonomy (NCBI): domain Eukaryota; kingdom Metazoa; phylum Mollusca; class Bivalvia; order Cardiida; family Psammobiidae; genus Gari; species Gari tellinella. The sequence continues at coordinate 98,950,364 of OV277857.1, read as the reverse complement.
CGAACCGATAATTTGCGGTGCCGACTCGAACCGAGACAAACGAACCGAAAATAACCGAAATTCGGTGAACCGTTGCAGTCCTAGTTTGCAGGTTTTGGTCCACACTATGTTGATTTCTTGTTTTTCCTCAGAAAAAAAGGGGGTCAGTGATGGCCCGCCCTTGTCATTGGCGACCCAGGTCCAAGACCAATGGGTTGTCACTTTTCCTTAAAACCTGTCCTAAACATATTTTTTCATTAATTTTTCAATGCAAATGCATGTATTCTATGCTATTCAGAGCTGTTATCTTTGTTTTAAAGCTCTTTTAGGAGAAAAAAAAGCCTGTTTGGGGTGAAAATTGCCAGAAATGCATTTTTTTCGTTGAGAACAACTACCGCCATGGACAGACGTCAAGGGTGATTTTTGCTGTTTCAATATTTTTCCTACAGGAAAAGGCTGTTTTAATTTAAAAAAGGGTTATCCGCACACTTTCAGATAAATTAAGTGTTCGAATAAGTCTAGATGTTGCGAAAACAAAGATTTAGTAGTCGTGTTGAATTTAATGCAAAAAGCTGAAATTCTGCCAATTTTGTGGCTTGAATTTTTTTCAAAAACAGTCTAAAATACTAAATGTGGTGGAACCTGACATCTTTCAGCTTGTGTGTTGTTTCTTAATACCTATAGCTAGGATATAAGAGTAAATGTAGGCAAATTAGAGGAAAAAAATGTCTCTCTTAGGTATAGGGCTACCAAATAGACCGGAAGTGCTTCATGGTGTAGTCGAAAGAAGTCTGGCAAAGAAATAGTGCCAAACTTTTTGCCTCAGAATAGCTTTTTGTCAAGAAATATTTACTATTTTGAGCTTTTTATTTAATACATGGGTGCTAGAGAATAGATACAAAGACTTTCTGTCATAATAGATGGGTTTTTGGAGAAATTATGTGAGCTGAAGTGACATGTCCCTGTTTTAGCCGGTGCCTATTTCAAAATGTAGCAAAACAGGGGTCTAACTACAGGCCAGTAAGCCTAACGGTTATCCTTTGTAAATTACTTGAAACTTTTATTAGAGACTCTGTTATGAAACATATGGAAGAAAATAACTTATTTACTAGCCATCAACATGGGTTTCGGCAAAAACATTCTTGTGTTACACAATTATTGGAAGTGGTTGAGAAATGGTCAGAGATCTTGGAAAGAGGTGATAGTATTGACTGTATATATTTAGATTTCGCCAAGGCGTTTGATACGGTTCCTTATCGGAGACTTTTGCAAAAGTTATATATATATGGTATTAGAGGTAAAGTTCTACACTGGATACAGTCGTTTCTATTAGACAGACAACAACAAGTCCGTGTTGGTGGTTCGTGTTCGACTGGGTCGAAGTAAAGAGTGGTATCCCCCAGGGTAGTGTGTTGGGTCCAACGCTGTTCTTAGTTTTTATCAACGATCTACCTGATGTTGTTTGTAATATTGTCAAGTTATTTGCCGACGATACGAAAGTTTATAGAACTATTACTTCTTCTGAGGACACTGCTAATCTTCAAAGTGACATAGATAATCTTCAAAATTGATCGGACACTTGGTTGTTACGCTTCAACGCTGATAAGTGTAAATGTATGCACCTCGGGAAGAAGAATCCCAACCACCAGTATGTCATGGGCACAACAGAAATCGAAAATGTTCAACATGAGAAAGATCTTGGCGTTGTTTTCGATGATGAATTGAAATTTAACGAACACATCGCTCTCAAAGTGAAAAAGGCAAACCAGACTTTAGGCATGATTCGTAATACATTTACTTGTATGGAACCTGAAATTTTTCTTCCACTTTTTAAAAGTTTGGTTAGGCCGCACCTTGAATATGCTAGCTGTGTTTGGTCACCGATCTACAAGAAAGATGAACTCGCCATAGAAAACGTACAACGACGTGCTACCAAAATGATTACTGGATTTAAAGATATGTCTTACGAGCAAAGACTAAGGAAATTAGGATTGCCTACACTTATCTACAGGAGGGATCGTTCTGATATGTTGCAAATCTTTAAAATTTTGAACAATTATGAAGAAGTTCACTTGGACAACATTAACATTGCCACAAATACCACTAGAGGACATAAATATAAACTAGGAAAGAGTCACACGAATTCCAGACTGGGTCAGAACAGATTCTCTAACAGGATAGTTAATGACTGGAATGCCTTGTCAAGTGACACAGTAGAATCCAAGAATGTCAACTTATTCAAGAGTGCGTTAAATTCCTGTTGGAAGAACAAATCTAACAAGTTTTACTACCAGTAGACTGTAGCATCCATCGCGTACAACAAGCGCAACTGTATATAACCATATTATTTGTGTACAACGATTGAAATTGGGCCACCATGAGCAACGCTCACCAACGGCCAGCAGGACAAAGGTAAACAAAGGTAAACAAATGTCACTGAAGCCAAGAGATTTTTCTTATATGCCACATGACCCCCTGTTTTCTCTGCATTTTTCACTTGTGCAAGGGTGTATCTTTGTAGGAAATATAGGGTAGCACCTGTGGTTGGAATAAAAATTGTATTTTTTGGACCTTGGAAATGACGCATTTTATATAAGTTATATAGGAGAGCCGTTTTGGTGTTCCATGCCCTGTATCCTAAGCGCTCGGCGTGCTGCTTATGTTATTTGTTGTTTGTTCTATGGCGTCCCTCCTTGGCGCTCCAGATTTCGGGTTGGCATAACGACAGGTTTGTCGGTGTCAGGATAAAATGACCGACCGGGGTTCATTCCCCGGTACAACTCATAAGTGCCCCTGCTAGTAAAACCCAATAATTGTATCAAAACAAACAAACATTTGTTTCTTTGACAATTTTAACGTTCCTGTAATTAACCGCGAAAACTGATGACATATTCGATAAAGAATGAATTCAGGCTGAATTGGAATAATCCGTTATATTTGTTGTGCAAATAATATTATTTTTTAACATCAATTCATACTTACACCCATGTTAGATGGCTTTATCGGCGGCTGCCTTTGTGAAAGAAATGTTTGGGGTCCTCTTTCCCGCGAAACACCAATTCCTACTTGATTCAGGATTGCATACAAACTGAGAACATGTTCTACAATAGAATAATCGACTATGAACATTTTCCACCGCTGTCAAAATCATTTCCAGAAGTCATGATCTACTAGATCATGACTTTTAAAATGATTTTGATCATCTACTCGCCTTGTGTGTCAATTCTTTTTTGAAAATGGCCTGGTCAACCTTTAAATGCTAGTATTTAAAGGCCTAGTTTTGGCTACCGCAGCGGGATACCGAGTTCGATTGTTTATTGGCAGTAGAAAACAGTTTGGATTTCGGCCTCTCTTTTATCTCCTTCACAGCATGGATCAAGATCATGACCCTTTTAAGTTTTAACTTTTTTTCTTCAAAATGCAATGGAAAAGCAAATGGAACATAATTATATAAAGTTATAAACATATCTATGTTACAGTCAATCTGTGTAATCAGTCAATACGTGAAATGACTGAAAATTTCAGTCATTACGTGAAATGACTGTTTCACTTAGTCATGTCGTTAAATGCCTAAAATTTCCAGTAATTTCGTGAAATTCATAAAAAAAACACACACACCTTCAGTCATTTCACGAAATGACCAAATTGACTTCAGCTTTATCTATTACACCGTAACGATTGGTCTATTTTAATAACCCCTGGCAATTATATTCAAAGTGTTGAATGTGGCCAGTACCTGGTAGAAGAAGTAATTACAAACTACACTATTGAAACAATAGATCTACATGAATATTGAATGATATGAATGAACGACTGCTGTTGAATTACCTAATAAAAGTCATTTCACACGCCTGAATCTAGCCAATTTGTGTAAAGGTGGCCTGTCAATTTCAGTCATTTAATGAAATGGCTGGAAATTTCAGGCATTTCGTGAAATGACTTAGTTAAACAGTCATTTCACGTAATGACTGAATTTCTTAGTCATTTCGTGAAATGACTGGTTACACAGTTTGACTGTAATATATACAGACTGGGTTCAAATTCACCATTGAATTGATAAACATGCATATCTACGCCTCTGCAAACAGAGTAGATTCAGATCAGACAGCTTCTATATGAACTTAGGCTACCTGATTGCTCAGAGTGTACCCTCTTTGCTTCAAAGAATAGTGTAGCCCAGGGTTTGCTGGTACAACATTTACTGTTCATACCTTTTCAAACAGAGTTGATACAGGTCGGACAGCTCTTTGTTAATTCGACTGGAGCACAGCTAATAACAGAGTCGTAGCCAGCGATATACGCACTTACGCGTGCACGTGCGTATATAACATCAATTTGAAAAAATGAAAAATGAAATCTGGCAAAAAATGGCAAAAAATTGAAGGCTAAGGGGGGTTAGACCTCAATGTCTAAATCCATCCAAACACAATTCAGAGCTCACGATTTCAGTTCTTATTTCCATTTTTTCCCGGAGGAGGACCCCTGGACCACCACAAGCATTCGTTAATTACCAGTTTCAGAAACTAAAGAACGTTAACTTAGAACTCGTAACGACAAAGTCGGAAGCTTATATAATTGCGATGCTATATGTACCTCTCGTGCGTTTAAAATTCAAAATGTTTTAGCAAAAATAAATCTCAATCACAAAAAAAAGTACGTCTAGATCTAATATAAGAGAGCTTTGAACAAAATCGAATGGTTCACACATATCGTATTCAGTGCCCCTAACCCCTCAAAACACACTTCAGAGTTCACCATTTCAGCTCTAATTTCCATTTTTATCTCCCGGGGGAGGACCCCAGGAACCCCAGCCCCAACATTTTTTTTCAAATTAAAGTTTTAGAAACTTAAAAACTTACTAACTAAAACAAATGGCAGGCTAAGGCATACGCTGCCTCATGTAGGCTACTTCTCGGAAGCCTAAATAATTGCGTTGCTATATATGTTACAGTCAATCTGTGTAATCAGTCATTACGCGTAATGACTAGTAAATCTGTGAAATGACCATGAAGGGTATTATGTCCGCGTTGGCAAAATAGTGAAGGGTATTTTGTCCGCCCTGGCAAAATATAGCGACGGGTATTTTGTCCGAGGGGTATTTTGTCCTACACTCCTTAAAAATTGGTAGTAATGGCTTCTCTCCGGGAGTAGCATTACGACTGGTTCGCCGGTGTCAGGATAAAGAAATCGGCCGGGTACAGTCCCTGGTCATCTAATAAGTGCACATATTGCATGGTAATACCCGAAAGGGGTGTAATAAGCAGTATTATAAATAAAACAAACAAAAAGCAATTTCATAACAGCTTCATGGGATTGTTTCTTTGAGGATTCTCTGTCACCTGTCTTTCCCCTAAATAACCCATTACCCCACCGCCTATTTCTAGTTTTAAAGACAGTTGACCACTAAAGCAGATTGAAAGTAAAGCAGAATGCGCTTTGAAGTGCTTTCTGCTTTACTTTCAGTCTGCTTAAAGGTACCATCTGTTAGATTGTAGAATATATTTCTTATGGCATTCATCACTGTGTTCATCACTGTATAACTGTGTTAAACATAGAACTATTTTCTTCGGTGGGTCAATTAATCAAAGGCATGACAGAGGTTTTTGTGGAGTAAAGGGTTACACAAATGAACTGATGTGCCACTTGTCTTGTAATTCGTTATAGTTGTCTCCCTTCGTCTAGAGTATTTTCATCATGATTGAACAGAAAAAATGAAATTTTGATGGATATTTAACTGTGTGGTAATATTCATTTCTTACATAGTCTAAACATCTCATTGGGGATGTCAGAACAGTTGGCTGACGAAGTCCGAAGTACTCGGACGAAAGCTACCAGGTATTGCTTTCTACATTTTGTGTGCGAAATTGAAAAGTTAAGACTATGTAAGAAAGAAAAAATGAAAGTTGTTAATTTAATGTAGATCTATGTATGTGGGTGTTTTTTTTTCAGTTACAGTTTACTAAATCATATTCATGACTGTGTAAACTGAAACTATTTTCTTCAGTGGAGAAATAAGAATAAAAAAGCGTATTGTGGAGTAATGAGTAATAGGGTTGTTGATGAATCTTTGACCCTGTCGACGTTAAATTTAACCGTCTGATTGAACCCTTTTTCAGACCAAATATCGTGTGTTTAATTTTATCGCGTGCATTTTTACATAGATTTAGACAGAATAAATACTGATACAATTGTCAAACAGTTATGATCCTGATTACACGCAAATTACGCGGCGACTGATGTGGATCGAAACCGTTTGAAAGGGTGACTTTTGTCGCCTTTATTTTGGCTATGAAAGGGTTAAAGACATGCGACTACCTTAAGTATGAAAAAACAACAGCAATTTGATTTACATTTTTGTTTTGTTTTATGTTGCCACGCGTCCTTGACATTGTCAACGAGTCTCTTCATTTGTGTGAGAAAGTCTCTGAATTTTAGTTTTAAGGATTTTCCCGTCGCCCTTTTCTACTCAAACCTATAACGGAGTAGACCTAGATATTTGCTTTGAACTTCGCTACATGCAATTCAACGAGAATATATTTTTACTAGACGGTCATATTAAAGAATGCCTTATAGTCATCGAGTGGGTTAACTCATTCAACCTCATTTACAAAAAGGTGTTTAGGACAAATTTGGTTTTAAATTTGGTCTCAATAAGAAACATTTATCAGAGTGCCAAACAGATTGGACCAAGATCAGACGCCAAGTTGACCAAGATTCAAACTGTTTGCAAATGGCAGTGATGTCGGGCTTGATAGTGAAGGGAATACTGTACACGCTAATTTGTCTTTAGATGTATTCATTACATTTTTAAAAGAATGGTAATTTAACCCTTTGAACCCTAGTCCCGCATATAGGCGTCATTTTTAAACAGTGTAAATGTGAATAGTACACTTTTCTTGTGCAAACAGTGAATACCCAGATCAGAGGGCTCCGAAAGGAGCCCTCTGATCAGGGTCTTCAGTGTTTGTCAAAATGCCAAACATTGACAAAAAACAACCCTTAAAAGTCAGAAATGGACTGGACTAAATTGGAAACTGGAATTGTCCATTTTAAGTTTCAGGGAGGAAAGAGTTATGCATTACTCCATCATTAATACACCTTTTTACGCTTTTAATTTATTCCTCCATTGAAAAAATCCACTATTTAAAGTCATGAATCTTATGATAAATATGCATATCTATAACTTGGAACTATTTTCTTCAGTACCACGAATGAATGAATTAAATGTGTTAAAGTATGCATCTATGGAGTAGTGGGTAATACAGAAAGTATATAAAGCATTGCTAATCTATAGCAGTCACTGTCTGGCTTAAGAGATGTATGATTCTCCAAAGTTTGATCGTTTGGTACAAATTTTGGATGGATTCGGAGAGGGGCGTGGTCCGGATCCTCACCCATCCCATCCCATCCCCAAGAGAAAGGGTAGTTTTCGGATATGCAACACTTGGGCCCTTTCCTCCATGCCATGCACGTCGTCTCATTATATGTTTACCCCATTATCCAATAGCCTGTTTCTAGTTTTGAAGAGAAATGACCACTTAAAGCAGGCTGAAAGTAAAGCAGAATGCGCATTAAGGCACATTCTGCTTTACTTATAGCCTGCTTTAAGCTTCCATCTGCAAGAATATATAAATATATTTCTTATGCTACATACTCATGAATGTATGATATGGAACTATTTTCTTCAGTGTAATAATAATTAAAAGTCGTAAAAAGGCGTATTTATGAGGTGATGGGTTAAGGCAGGTGATAGCTTAATCAAAGCTATAGAATAAAGTGAAAGTCAAGCCAAAGGTTCTGATGGAATGAATGTTAGTGGTTTATCAGAATTCAAAACATGTCCATGTTTCCGCTGTACTGATTGTGCATCATGAGACGACGTGCATGATTGGAAAATATCACTATAAACTGATAGATGAATTAGCACTCTTACATGAAGAGTGCCACTCAATGAAGAACAGAAGTAATTAGAACTTCTTGAACCACTCTTTTCTATTGAAGCTCTCTGTACCCAATTTCAACTGTATTTAACCCTTTACCTGATAGCCTATTTCTAGTACTTAAGATAGTTGACTACTTAAAGCAGGTTGAAAGTAAAGCAGAATGCGCCTTTGGGCGCATTCTACTTTACTTTCAGCCTGCTTTAAGCTATCATGTGCTATAATATAGAAAAAATTCCTTATAATACATATTCATTACTGATTAAATTGGAACTATTTTCTTCAGCGGATGAATAAATCATATCCGTTAAAAGGCGCTTCTATTGGGTAAAGGGTTAATAATTCTAAATTAGAATTTCTAATCCATCACTCTATAAATATGCCCGTTGGCGCCTTTAATTAATCTATCCTAGTCCACTGAATAAAATAAAGAGTCCACTTTAATTATACACGGTCATGCATATGTACCATAGAAAATATGCTAGCAAATGGTAGTTTTCAAGCAGGCTGGAAGTAAAACACCTTATGACTTTCATTTTTAACCTGCTTCAAATAACTCATTCACCCCTGAAAGTTTTAATGGACAATACCAATTTCAAAATAAGTCTAGTCCATTTTTGACTATTTAGAATTGATTTGAACAATATATTTCAAAATGACAAACAGTGTAGACCCTGATCAGAGGGCTCCTTAAGGAGCCTTCTGATCATGGTATACACTGTTTGCATGGGAGAAGTGTAATCCTCACAAGTATAATGTTTGTAAATGACGAGTATACTCGTCGCTAGAGTTGAATATGTTTAAGTGGTTATCATGATCTTTAACATAGTATGGGCCAACAGGTTAAAGGGACATATTTCAGACAATCTGATCGCACAGTCTGGTGACTGAAACGGCATGTTATATGTCTAATCTGGGTCTATACAGTCTCACAGTTTTCTCCTTTTTCGTAGACACTAGAAATGAAAAGGTTAAACCGCACGTCGAAGAACAATATCGATTACCAATTCTTGGTAGATTGAATATTATTTTTTCATAGAATGTTATAACTAGGGCTAAGTTTTTAATGCCAATCTTTTCACAACACTTTTCCTTTGGAGCACGCTATGAATAGATGTAAACAAGCAAATAGCCTTAATTTATCAAAATTCATATTCAGCACGAAGTTGTATTTCCCAATAAATAGCTCGATCACACGTTTTTGACAGCGCTTTGAATTGTGAGAGCTCGAATAATTACTTTAATCTGGGTCAAAATTGGGGCACCTGTCGATTGATTCAGCAGCTGGCAAATCTGATTGGCAGGTCGCGGGAATTTTATCGCACGTGACTGTATGGAGCGATTTGATTGGCTACTTATGTCAACATTAGAATGATGCCTATGGAAAATGGCAGTAGTGAAATCAGTGGAGTAACGGCATAAAATCGCAACTGATTGTGAGCGTTCATCGCAGTTAATGTACTTCACCCGGATTATACTGGAATGGATTAATGATTAGGTAAGCACGTGCACACGCCCCTGCTTCTGTTCCTGTGAGCATGAGGACGGATATTGACTTACAAGCAACAGGCAAGATAGGCATTTCACACGCGCGAGTTGTCTTTTCATTATCTATGCACGGTCTCGAGTCTCGTGTTGAATCCAAAGACAGTGATTGCCGTGCGCAGATCAGTGAGCGTATCGGAGGCTGTCACCCGTTATTTATCTGCCGCGTTAATTATCACGTAGAAAGTCAGTTTCACACAGTCATAGTCAACAACTACTGATTTAGAAGTTTTGCACATATTAGGCATTACTGTAGGGCTCGGAAATGATACTACGAGTCCCCCTCTTAATGACCCTTCTCCTGCCGTAAAGTCGTCTGCCTTGAAACTGTCGTCTGCTATTTTGGCACACATAAATTGATACATTTTCAGATTAAAGAAACCCAATTAGAACTGTCAAACAGTTTGGATCCAGATCAGACGCCGAGTTACATCGGCGTCTGATCTGGATCCAAACTGTTTGCAAATTAGTGTATTGGCTGTAGGAAGGTGAATGGTTAATTATTTGACCTTTAACCTTTACAAGTCTAGACAATTGTTGTCTGCAGCAATTCTATTATCAGATATAGCTGCCATTTAGAATAGGAAATATTGTATTATTCTTGATCTACACTATTTGCAGCAGTTTTCCAAATTGCATGCATATCCTGTTGCAGCTTAACCTTTAACCTGCCAATAATGTTAATACAAATATGGCAGGGCTCCAGTTAGAGATGGAGTAATCTAAACATATTGTCATATATGTTTTCAACAAATCTCCTTTGTTGTAAACACATACATAACTTTGAGATGCTGCTAACATGGTGTGCTTGTTTTAGCTATGGGATAAGTGATGCCAGTTTGATTTTGATTGTAAATAAGACATCAAAATGTCAGTCACAGTGTCATGTGCATGTTAAATATTTGGTACACTGGGCATTCCATATTACACATTACTTGGGCAAATGAGATTCAGAATGATTATAAAGCTCCTGATAAGTGAAATTATTTTGAAAACTAAAAACCTTAAGTTATGTATGCTTTATTTCATATGGTGTGACTGCTCTTTAGAATCACCTGAAAGGGAACATTCAAATGATTAGTCACGCTATAATAGTTTCGGTGTAGACACTAACAAGAGATTGTTTTAAATAATAAAATATTAAGTTTACTCCTGAAATATTTAGTCTACTCCATCTTTTCCAGAACCCAGCAAAGTTGAAACATTGATTGATTTAATAGCAGGTTAAAGGGTAAACTCCCATTGACTGGGCTCATCTCAGCAGGCTCTTTACACATCAGTTTAACCCTTAACCCTTAAACTGCTCACTTTCCAAATGCACTCTTCATGTTTCTAAGTAAGGAACAGTTGATATTTTCTCTTTAGGGTTAGCAGGTCCAAAAAATATATAAAATTATGGCAAACATTGTAGACCCATATCAGAGGAGCCCTCTGATATGGGTCTACCCTGTTTGCAAATGATGTTTATATTATACATTTTCCTAGTAAGGGCTAATCCTTTAAATACTTTACTTACTGGTAAATAAATGTCAATTACCCAAAATGTCATTTGCTGAAAATCTGAATTTCTTAGAAATTTGTATAATCAGATTGACAAGGAATTCACTTGTTTGTATCCTGATAAATGTGGGATCTGATTTGGACCCTAACTGGTTGCAAAAGTGTTCTTTACTTGTCTCCAGTATTCAAAAGGTTAATCGCTTTCTTAAGATTTTTTATCAACACTGCATAAGTAACTGCATGTGGTCTGCTGAAAATGTTAATTGTTGCTTAAAGCCACTATATTTCTCCCACATATTAAATCAGAATCGAACATTTTTCTTATAGGAAATTTATGTCACTATCGTAATCGTTCCATATAAAAAGAAGTAATACGTGGTGATATTTGAAGCAATATTGCTAACGAACAGTGAAATTTGTGGAAACAAGTAATCAAGTTTGTTTATTTTTGAATAGCGACGAAAGTTTACGGACATACTCGGTAAAGCTCATTTGCATAATTCTATATGACAAGTCGGTCGCTTTTCAATCAAAGAGAGACAACTCTTATAAGTTTGGCAGCTAAATCTGATGCAATTTATACACATTGTCGCGGCCGAATCAATCACGTGACCTTTATCGCAATCGTTCGAAAGTTCTCGGAACCAGCCCGTAATCTTATTTGTAAACAAACCCGATTATAATGTAAACCATCACGATAAGAATTCGACACATTTAAGTAGGATTAATTTCATTACGAAGTGGGTGCTGCGTGCATATGTCAGGCTTCTTACACCCGATTTCACTTAGTTTTAATACATAGAAAATGCACACATATAAGAAATTGCGCGTTTTAAACATCAATTTGGGCGGGAATGTGCCTTTAAAATTTTAAAAGGTTTCTCTGTTGTTAAAGTTTGCATTGATATTGTCCAAAAGACAGACTATTTGGATTCTGATCAAGTCCCATGTTTAGTAGGGGGGAAATGATCTGGATCCAATTGCTACTTTTGCTTGTTAGCAATAGCAAATGATAAGGTCTTGGAAGTTGGAGACAATTATAGCTTCTGGATGCAAAAATCTGAAATAATTTATAGGGTCAATCAAACACCGATACCCTTTCAACACTATAATGCTTTAATATTGAAAACCTTGCAATCATTTTGGAACCAAATTTGCCTTTATTAGGCTTTTTGAAGTCAAAACACACTTTATCGTCCTGTGAAGCGTACACTTGTCAGTTATACAAACAATTATTATAATTTAAGACCCAGATTAGAGGGCACCTAACTTAGGAGCCCTCTAATCAGGGTCTGCACCGTTTGTTGTATTGTTGCAGTTTGCCATAAATTGACAAAATGAACCTTAAATTATAACAAATAGTCATGAATGGACTAGACTAAATTGCAAAATGGAATTGTCCAATTGAAGTTTCAGAGAGGAAAGGGTTTATGCAAGGCCTGTTCTGGATCCTGAATGTTTGTCACTGGGATCCTCACCCCTGTTTCTCTAAGTAGACTAAACCCCAAACCAATTTCTCCACCTGATATATTTAGCTGATCAATGAGTTATTCAATGGCTGAGTTACTTTTTGCTGAAAGAGTTAAGGCATGTCAAAACTTTGTGAGCATATACTATATACATGTAAGCTACAGAAATTAAAATTCGTACTAAGAGATGTCAATTCAAAGGTTCATCGATTCATTGGATAGTGACCCCAACGTTTGAATGCTTAATAAATATTCAGATCTCTGTATGAGGTGAATACAGCAAACTTTCAAACTTTTTGTTACCTCTCTATTTATATGATCATGACCACTAAAAAGAAGGCTCATGGATTATTTAAAGGCTAATGGATTATATAAAATACAGGTGACAGCTTAAAGCAAGGTGAAAGTAAAACAGACAGCTCCTAAAAGAGCTCTCTGTTTAACTGTCACCTAGTTTTAAATAATCACCTACCTAATAATTAACAAATTTAAGTGGTCGTATTAGAGAGGTTTTATGGTAAATTCCAAACCTTTCAACACTGTAGACCTACATGCAGGGCTCTAGATAAGGGTGGTAATCTTTATTTCTGCTTTAAACCCTATGGTGTCACTACTCAGTAGAATCGTCTCAAAGAGACGATTCTAATGAGTAGTAACATCATACATGTAGGATTTGATGCTAAAATAAGAGAGAAAATGTTGGATTTGTGCAGTTTACTCCCTCTTACAATGTATCTGGAGCCCTGTAATGTATTGAAGCTCTTTACAAACTTTAACAGTTTAGATCATTGATTCAAGGTCAAACACTAAAAGTAACAAAATGTGGGGCTTGATCCGTATCCGAACTGTTTGTCATCTGGATCCCTACGGCCATTTCTGTAAATATAAAAAAGAAGTAACCAATTTCAGGAATTTAGCAGAAAATATTTTCAAGAGACAATGGTTAGTCATATTTGGAAGAGTCAACTCTAGACTCTGGTATATTACAATACATAATAATGACGATGATGATGGAAAGTCAGCATATATACGGTATGCATTCAAGAAATTAATAAGTCTGCTCGAGTCACTTTCATTTCATCATGAATACATAAAAGGCCATAAAAGTCTTCCATATCACAGTGTACACATTCAATCAGGTATCAGCAAGCACTTACTCATGCCTCCACTCACTGTGACATAGCATTGAGGCGGTCATATCAGAACAGGTGACTGCTCAATGAAGGATAAAAATAATGCAGAAAGCTCCTGTAGGAGCTTTCTGCATTATTTTTATCCTGCATTAAGCAACCTGTAATAAAGACTATCTATTGGGTGGTTGCTGAATACAACGTTCACTGTATATTTCACAATTTATTGCAGTAATTTCAGTGTTTGAAACTTTGACATGTAAAGTATTATCCTCTGCTAAAGTATTCTCTAGAACAAAGATTTATTTTTATCTTTTTATTGCCAATTGCAATATAGCACAAATGTCAATTTTAAGCAGTCTGGAGTCAGATCAGATGCTAAGTAAGTGGTTTTCTGATTTGGATTTTAATAGTCTGTCTCTCATAAACTATGTTTTTCATCACTCAAATTTCAAAATTTTGAAATTAAGCTTTGTAAATGTATTAGTAAACAGTGCAGATGTTATTGATAAGACAACAAATGAATGACATTCAACTGAACCATTAAAACACAATAGGAGTTAAACACTTTTTCTAATATCCCTACATGTTCATTCATTGAAACCTGCTCTCCAAGAAGATGAACTTGTAGACTTATAGAAAGTTGGAAACTTAATGCAGTATAGTTAAAAAGTAATACAGAAAGCTCCAAATGGAGCCTTTTGCATTACTTTAACTCTTTGAACCCTAGTCCCGCATATAGGCGTGCTTTTCAAACAGTGTACATGTGAACAGTACACTTGTCCTATGCAAACAGTGAAGACCCTGATCAGAGGGCTCCGAAAGGAGCCCTCTGATCAGGGTTTTCACTGTTTGTCACAATGCCAAACATTGACAAAAACAACCCTTAAAAGTCAGAAATGGACTAGACTAAAATGGAAACTGGGATTTTCCATTTGAAGCTTTAGGGAGGAAAGAGTTAACCTTGCATTATTTAACCCTTTGAACCCTAGTCCCCCATATAGGCGTCCTTTTCAAACAGTGTACATGTGAATAGTACACTTGTCCTATGCAAACAGTGAAGACCCAGATCAGAGGGCTCCAAGGAGCCCTCTGATCAGGGTATTCACTGTTTGTCATAATGCCATACATTGACAAAACCAACCCTTAAAAGTCAGAAATGGACTAGACTTAAATGGAAACTGGAATTGTCCATTAAAAGTTTCAGGGAGGAAAGAGTTAAGCAGTAACTTGTGATAAAGGTCACCAATATTGTTTTGCAATGAGTGGCCACTGTATTCAATACCCCAGATAAGGGGAGTATTTCAAAAACTAAAATTAACATTTCTGCATTAAACCCTATGGTGTCACTACTCATGAGAGTCGTCTCTTTGAGACAATTCTGATGAATAGTAACACCATAGGATTTGGTGCTGAAATAAGTGAGAAAATGTTGGATTTGTCTAGTTTACTCCCTCTTACATGTGACTATAAGAGCCCTGCTGACTGTATACTACACAGGGTTAACTGTATTTTTGTCAATAATACTAAGTAGCTTGACCATCATGCATGCTGCTGGTTCACTTGATTGTTAAGTAACCCCTTAATTCACCGTACCAAAAAATGTTTATTATAAATCAATGCCTACTGTAGTGTCTTTTTCGTCAGTGAGTTATAAGCCTTTTAATTTGATAGACTCCTGGCATTCAGTATATGACAGTTTTGATCCTAATCAAACACAGATTTATTAGGCATCTGATATGAGTCCAAACTGTTTGCAATAGCCAGTTTAGTGTATAGTGAAGGGGTAATCTGGGTTTCAGTATGTGTGTTTGCTAATTTACAAAAACCCAATTACCCATTATTGTAATTGTGGGATAAAAGCTATAAAGCATGGGCAGATTTAGACTCCCAAACTTCTGTATTTAACTCATCACCCCATACATGTACATGTAGGTTTGTAATTTTGAAGATAGGTGACCACTTAAAGCAGGTTGAAAGTAAAGCAGAATGCGCCTTAAGGCGCATTCTGCTTTACTTTCAGCCTGCTTTAAGCTACAATCTGTTAGAATATAGAGAATATTTCTTATAGTACATATACATGTATTCATTACTGTATAAGTTGAAACTATTTTCCTCAGTGGAGGAATAAATTAGATTTGCTAAAAGGTGTTTCTATGGGGGAAAGGGTTAATGCATGAGGCTGCATAACGCTCATGTATCCCACATATTGCTTCTTCACTTTGAAGACAGGTGATAACTTAAAGATAACTTAAAGCGAGTTGAAAGTAAAACAGAATGTGTTTTAGTAATTTTTAGCCTGTCTTAAGTTACATGTATCTGCGTATCTGGGATATAAAATAGTTTCTTATGGTGCATATATACATGTATTCAGTTCTGTATATAGTGGAACTATTTTCGTCAGTGGAGGGATAAGCGGCCATAAGCTAAACCTTTACTCCATAACCTGTTTATACTATTGAAGCTACTGGTGACCAATTAAAGCATGTTGAAAGTAAAGCAGAATTCCACCTTCAGGCACATTCTGTTTTACATTCAGTCTGCTTAAAGTAAAAATCTGCTAGAATATAGAAAATATTTGTTTTGATGCATCATACATATTTATGACTATAAATGGAACGATTTTTTTCAGTGGAGTAACACATCATAGGCGTTAAAATGTGTGTCTATGGAGAAATGGGTTTAAAAAGTAAAAAGGCATAGATTTATGGAGTAATGGGTTAAGCAACATGCATACCAGGCTCCAAGGTTATAAAGCTTTTGACTTGAGTCTAAACTCGTTTCCAAGCATTTGATTGGTCAGATTTGAGCCTAGGCTCAAATCTGACCAATCAAATGCTTGGGAACACACTCAGACTCAACTAAAACTCTTTATAACCTCGGAGCCTGTTCAGATTTCATGCCCAGCACAGAAATACTTGATCTGCTATTGGAACATGTCATCAACATAAAGCTGTAAATGAGATCCTATCTCTGGTAATGACACCTCCATCAATAAGTGTCATCTACATGAACTAAAGGATCCGACAGTATATTACCTGATATGATCATTGTCTGCTACTGTTCTATATTACAAGACCTAAAGCTGCTATTCATTATAGGTTCAAAGTGTCAAACAGTTTCGATCCTGATGTGACATAAGGCTGCAAAGTTTAAAGGTATTGGTATTGTTTCATCGAGTCACAGTTACTAGGCATTTAGCATGCAAAGTGCTGATAAAATCCTTAACCCGTTGATATAATCCTTAACCCTGTACTTCATAATCATAGCATGTTTCTAGTTTTTGAAGACATGAAGGCCACTTAAAGCAGGCTGAAAGTAAAGTGGAATTTGCCTTACGGCGCATTCTGCTTTAAGTTCAGCCTGCTTTAACCCTTTGAAACCTAGTCCCGCTTATAGGCGTCCTTTTCAAACAGTGTACATGTGAATAGTACACTTGTCCTGTGCAAACAGTGAAGACCCAGATCAGAGGGCTCCGAAAGGAGCCCTGTGATCAGGGTCTTCACTGTTTGTCATAATACCAAACATTGACAAAAACAACCCTTAAAAGTCAGAAATGGACTAGACTAAAATGCAAACTGGAATTTTCCATTTAAAGTTTCAGGGAGGAAAGAGTTAAGTTACCATCAGCTAGGATATAGAAAAGATTTCTGATGGTGCATATTTCATTACTATATGAAATGCAACTTCTGGTAATTTCTTCGGTGGATGGATTAATTAAATGCATGAAAAGGTGTATCTTATTCTATGGAGTAAAGGGTTAAACTGTTAATGTTTTAGCAGGCAAAGCCAGGCGTGGTTAAGGTCTTTTCCAGCTAATTTATATATATCTTTTAGTCATTAACATGTTGATGTAAATAAAAACAAGCAGAGAAAATGTTTCCATAGCAACATAGGGTTTCATATGAAGGAGAAATTGTTAGAAATAGCTGGCATCCTCACATTTATCCCGAGCCCTGTTTGATCTCCTTTTTTGCAGGACAGTTATATGATATATTAAAATTAAAATAAACTGTTGCTATGGAAACACTTTATCCCTTTTAATTTACTTGATTCTAGCTAGGGTTTGAAAGGGGCATAAGGATTTTAGCTTTGAAAATTAATACAGCGAAACCTCGCTAAACCGGAAATGTGTGGGAACAACAAAAATGTCCGGTTTAGAGGGATTTCCAGTTTAGAAGGGTTTTTACCCTTTACCAAATAGCTTTCTGGTACATGGAAGATAGCTCACCACTTAAAGCTGGTTGAAAGTAAAGCAGAATGCGCCTTAACCCATTACCCCATAAATATGCCTTTTTATGCCTTTGATTTATTCCTTCACTCAAGAAAATACTCCCAATTAATGCAATCATGAACATATAATTTTATTTTTTTTTATTGTAAGAAATATTTTCTATATTCCAGCAGATGGTAGCTTAAAGCAGGCTGAAATTTAAGCAGAATGTGTTGTGCATTCTGTTTTACTTTCAACCTGCTTTAAGTGATCATCTTTCTTAAAACTAGAAACAGGCTATGGGGTAATGGGTTATGGCACATTCTGCTTTACTTTCAACCTGCTTTAAGCTATCATCTGCAAGAATCATTGAATGTATAAACGATTTTCATCAGTGTAGGAATAAACCAAAGAAGTAAAAAGGCGTATTTATTGTGTAATGGTTAAAAATAAAGAAGGATGCTGGAAACCAGTCTTACTCACTGATTTACTGTGATCAGACTCAGAGGGCTCTGTTTAATTACTCAGGGTCTGTTTAATTACTCATATTTTCATCAGGTTGTTAAGTCTTCAATGTTCAATCATATTTTATCGAGTGAGATAGTGATTGTTGAAGATAATGTATAATTCAGGTTTTATAGAATAGAAATTCAAATGAAACAAGTTAATCAACATTTGATATCATGGTTTTAAACTTGTTTACTCAGGGATCCAGGTAAGAGGGAATAAAGCATACAATTTACAAACCCAAATTTTCCTCTCTCATTTCAGCACCAAATCCTATGGTGTTACTACTCATTAGAATCCTCTCTTTGAGACGATTCAAATGAGTAGTGACACCATAGGGTTTTATGCAGAAATAAAGATTTTTGTTTTTAAAATACTCCCCTAATCTGGACCTGTTCTCTATCATAGTGTCTGTAACCGTTTCCTCCTATAGAAGTATATTTTGATGCAATTACTTATTATCATGTTCCGATACAGATCCATAGGTAAATTTTCCTGCGTCCTATTAGACGACTGCTTGAAGCATTCTAATAGTGTGGTAGCTTTAGGCTTTACTTTCAGTCTGCCCTATCGATTTAGCTTATTTAAACATTAAAAGCAAGCTACAGGAGGAAATGGTTAAAAGTAGATATATTGTATAAAGCTGGTGCTAGTCTGAGGAGTGTAATATATGTTATTATTGCATGATAAGGAACGATATCTCTGAATCAATATCACATGTTAGGCATGTCTGTTTACTTTGATCAGGGAGCAGTGGATGTGATATATAGAATGCAGCTGTATCTGATCAACATAGTATATAGTACAGTTTGCTAGACTGCCCAGGGCATCTAAAGGGTTATGAAGTGCAATTATTGTCATTCTGAGAAATGTCATTTACTCATATACCCCTGAAACTTTCATTGGACAAATCCAATTTCCAATTAAGTCTTGTCTTTTTTCGTATGATTAGCTGTAAGCAGGGGATGATTTCCGGTCGTCCATCCATCTGTCTGTCACACTTTGTCTGTCACACTTTATTTCTGTTCTACTGAAGCTTTTAGATTAAATTTCGTTTACATTATGAGCTTGACAAGTGGAATAATCTTACACAAGGTTCATAATTCTTGCATCATTACTTCAAGAGTTTTTCCCCTTTTCTACATTTTCTTTTCTTGCAGATTACTTCTGTTGTACTGAAGCTTTTGAATAGAAATTTCATTAACAGAAAGCAATTGATGAGCAAAACTGTCTTGCGCAAGGTTCATAAGTCTTTCATCAATATTGTAAGAGTTATTACCATTTCCAATATTTCTTTTTTCGGCAGATAATGTCTGCTATACTGAAGCGATAACTCTTGTTCGACTGATGCTTGCTGTACAGCAGGTGACATGTGTACCGAGGAACACCCTTTCTGTTGACTATTAAACAGAGCAGGGCAGTATGTGAGAGGGTACATTGGTCACCTGTCCGAACATGTGGGTTTTCTCCGGACACTCCTGTTTCCTCCAACAGAAATGACCAAATACGCCATCATAATCAAGCCATCGAGAATGATTTGTATAAGTTAATCATTTAATGTAGCTTGTTTCATAATCAATGTAAAAGAAATAAAGTTTTAACTTATTAAACAGAGGTGAGATGATGATGTTTTGTAAAGGTTGAGTTTACCAATATATTTCAAACTGACAAACAGTGCAGACCCTGATAGGAGAGCTCCTTCATGTTTGCATGTTTAACCCATTACCCCAGCCTGTTTCTAGTATCGAAGATAATTAACCACTTAAACTAAGTTAACCCATTACCCCATAAATACGCCTTTTTACACCTCTATTTTATTCATCCAATGAAGAAAATAGTTCAAATTTATACTGCTACAAATAAGAATCATAAGAATTTATTTCTATATTCAAGCAGATAATAGCTTAACCCTTTACCCCATAGAAGCGCCTTTTAGCGCATTCAGTTTATTCTTGCCCTAAAGAAAATAGTTCCAATTTATACATTCATAACTATGTATAATACAAAATATTTTCTATATTCTAGCAGATGATAGCTTAAAGCAGGCTGAAAGTAAAGCAGAATGCGCTTAAAGCGCATTCTGCTTTACTTTCAACCTGCTTTAAGTGGACACCTATATTCAATACTAGAGATATGCTATGTGGGAAAGGGTTAAAGCAGGCTGAAAGTGTAACGGGTTAAAGCAGGTTGATGGTTGAGCAGAATGCAAACATATATTTCTTATACTGCAGGTTCATGACTGTATAAATTGGAACTACATGTATTATCTACAGTTGAGGAATAAATTAGAGGCTTAAAATGGCATATCAATGGTTTAATGAGATGTGAAAATATTTCATGGCCCTAAATCGCTCACCTGGAGTACAAAAAACAGTGTAGACCCTGATCAGAGGGCTCCTTCAGGAGCCCTCTAGGGTCTACACTGTTTGAAAAATATATGTTAACTGGTTTCCAACTTAGAAAAGTGTTAAGGGTACCGAGTAATAAACATTGGCAGTTGTGATTGTAAACTACTGCTTGTGCCACAAACAGCATAGGAATCTCCAATAAAATCACAACTTTGCTTGCTTTACTGGTCCATGTAAATAAACACCTGAGAAACATTCGCTGAAAACTGACATAAATGTGACAGGAGAAATTTTATTGGAACAATATATTGTAGTGGTTGACAATTGAAAATTCAAAATGCTGTCTGCTTTGAATACTGGTATAATTCAGTGACAGTCCACTTAGCTCTTTCCTCCCTGAAACCTCAAATGGACAATTTTAATTTTCAATATAGTCTAGTCCATCTATGACATTTTATGGTTGATTTTTACAATATATGTCAATTGTCAAAATGACAAACAGTGTAGACCCTGATAAGAGGGCTCCTTAAGGAGCCCTCTGATCAGGGTCTACACTGTTTGCATAGGACAAGTATACTCCTCACATGTACACTGTTTGCAAATGACGCATATATGCGTGACTATGGTTCAAAGAGTTAAGTAGTATTTTATACAGTTCCAAAATGTTCTCTTCATTGATGTCTTCACAAAACCCCTGTATTGTGATTACTCAATAGAGCCATGATACCCAGGCGGAACTGTCGGTCAAATTACCATGAACTACCATGGAATACCATGTTAGTTCAAACCTTCAATGTCATATAACCATTGAATACCATGATATACCATGTTTTGTTAAATCAACTTAAATGGCACTGTGCGCACCAGTGATTCTCGTTTACCATGGTCGAAACCAGGTTTAATTGGTGGTATTTGATGGTTGATGATGATTAAATCGGGTTGAAAGTAAAGCAGAATGCTCCTTATGGTACATTCTGCTTTACTTTCAGCCTGCTTAATTACTATCTGCTAGGATATAGAAAATATTTCTAATGGTGTACATTCATGACTGTATAAAGTGGAATTATTTTCTGTACTAGAAGAATAAATAATGAAAGACATGAAAAGTTTTATGCAGTAATGAGTTAAGCGATTAACATGCACAGGAGCGGTATATCTTATTGGCATTATGATTATGGTCTTTCATTCTGTTTTTAGCTCACCTTGCACAAAGTGCCAAAGTGTTTCCGTCATCCATTATCAACAATTTCTTTAAACGACATCTCCTACTAAACTGCAAGATAGATTTTTACCAAACTGTGCAGGAATGATCCTTATGTGGTCTTTTTAAAAGTTGTTCAAATAGTTCATGTCCATCGCATGTCTACTAGGTTGGTCACAGGAGCTAAAAAAAGATTGTTTAAATTTTTTTTCAAAATCTTCTTGTTTGAAACCACAGTACCCTGAGTTTAGATATATCTGGCATAAAGCATCATATACAGGTTATCTTACAAGATTGTTCAAATTATGCCCCCGCATAAAATATGACCCAAATTATGCCCCGGGGTAAAAAATGTCCCCAACCCGGGGGTCATGGTTTTACATAGAGTTCTATAGCAAAATCTTCAAACATCTTAGCTAGAGCTTTCAGGCGTGTAGCTACCTGTACGCAAAAAACGCAACTGCGTACACATTGTCCGCAAATATAGAAAAATTGAAAAGTAAAAAAATGCAATAAAAATCGTAGGGGGTAGGGGTAGAGATCAAAGGCTGGAAGAAAAGCTGTCAGGAAAACAAACGTTATCCTAGAATTAGTAATTTGTTATTTTGAGTCAAATTTTTACATAGTCTTTGAATGCGGAAAACGCCCTCAGAACGCACCAGAGGTGCATTCTGCTTTACTTTCAACCTGCTTTAAGTGTTCATATATCTTCAAAACTAGAAACAGGCAATGGGGTAATGGGTTAAGGGCTTATAAGGTATATGGATGACAGATATATCTAATTCACCTCTGCCCTTTCCTCAGATGAACAGACAACTAATATCCAAATGTGTTTATATGTCAGGTTAGTGACAACTTTATGCAACAAGAAGAGTTCCTGCAGGAGTCTTCTACATTTTTATTCCTCTTCAATTAGTCAGGGGGGCAATGCATACTAATTTCCCCCTGTAAGTGTCTCCATTGTTCCGTCCATCAGCCTACGTAGTATCAGGGCTCCAGATAAGGGGAGTATTTCAAAAACTAAAATTTTTATTTCTGCATTTTACCCTATGGTGTTACTACTCATTAGAATCGTCTCTTCGAGACGGTTCTAATGAGTAGTAACAACATAGGATTTGGAGCTGAAATGAGTGAGAAAATGTTGGATTTGTTCAGTTTACTCCCGCTTAGTATGGTACATTACTTTGTCTGACTCTTCCTTTGGCCAGTGTTTTAGGTACAACCGTACAATTTTACACTTAGCAACCATCTGTGTCTGAGACTGCTTATTCCTTTTCCCCATAGCCTGGCTCTAGTTTTGAAGACCACTTAAAGCAGGTTGAAAGTAAAGCAAAACGCTCTGGAGGGAGCATTCTTCTTTACTTTCAGCCTGCTCCAAATTTACAATCTGGAAAATTAATAAAAGTACATTTATATTTCATGTTCAGGGTTTCCTAGCTCGCCTGGGGACTACCTTTCTTAAGTGTAGGAATAATTAGAGATGTAACAAAGGTTTATGGAGTAATGGACAATGTGTTGCATGGTTGCTTAATACAGGTTTGACTGTATTATGATATATGCCTTATAGTACTTTGAGGCAATCAGCTGAGATGCTAACAGCTCTGGTGTAATATTGATGATATTATATTGATTGACAGCAGAGAAGCTAATTGCCAATTAAGACATATCTGTCTGAGACCAAATTGGATATGCTTCCTTCAAGTTCCTCTGCATTTAAGCTGAAGACTTTTATGGATACTCTTAATACTATTTGTCAGTAATCTTGTTTTTGAGCATGCAACAGTCTTCTGTATTTTTTACTCCAGTAAAATGTTTTCATGAAAATAACCCTTCCCTGCATACCGACATTTGATACATTCATCTTGTTCTCTTAAAACATGTGACGAGTATACTGTGCAAACAGTGTATACCCTGATCAGAGGGCTCCTAAAGGAGCCCTCTGATCAGGATATGCACTGTTTGCCATTTTGCAATATATCATTAAGATATGCAACTACTCATTAGAATTATCTCAAATGATTGGTCACTACATTGTATTAAGTGAAGTCATATGAGAAAATGTTTGAAAAGTTTCGTTTATCCCTTTCCCCCCATAAATACGCCTTTAATTAATTCCTCCCCTGAAGAAAATAGTTCCAATTTATACTATCACAAATAAAAATCATAAGAAATATTTTCTATATTCTAGCAGATAATAGCTTAAAGCAGGCTGAAAGTAAAGCAGAATGTGCCATAAGGCGCATTCTGCTTTACTTTCAACCTGCTTTAAGTGGTCACATATCTTCAAAACTAGAAACAGGCTATTGGGTAATGGGTTAAGCACTCTTTTCTGGAATCCTGTTAGCTAGTGGTAGTAATCGCTTGCCAAAATGACTCATTATTGGTTTTATCGGGACTGTAGGTCTCAATCTATAACTTTTCAATGATTAATTTGTTGACTAAGAGACAGCTTTACAGTACAAAGAG
This sequence comes from Gari tellinella, assembly GCA_922989275.2. Taxonomy (NCBI): domain Eukaryota; kingdom Metazoa; phylum Mollusca; class Bivalvia; order Cardiida; family Psammobiidae; genus Gari; species Gari tellinella. Next base: position 98,926,066 of record OV277857.1, on the reverse strand, counting down.
TCTGTTACAAAGGTAAAGTAACATAATTGTAGCTTCATTCTTCAGATGCGAGGTACTTTTGATCAATTACAGAGTGACCTCCATTTTTACGGGGGTCCAAATTTGATCTAACACCGGTCCTGTATTTTGAGTAGATGACATTTACCTGCAGAATTTAAAGATTTAACATATTCAGGTCTGGCAACGAGTATACTCGTCATTAACAAACAATGCACATCTACCTGAAGACTGCATTCTTGTCCTATGCCCTTTCATCATGGTCTGCACTGTTTGTCCTTTAACCCTTTCCTCACTGAAACTTTAAATGGACAATTCCAGTTTCCATTTTAGTCTAGTCCATTTCTGACTTTAAAGGGTTGTTTTTGTCAATGTTTGGTATTATGACATAACAGTGAAGACCCTGATCAGAGGGCTCCTTTTGGAGCCCTCTGATCAGAGTCCTCACTGTTTGCATAGGACAAGTGTACTTTTCAAATGTGCACTGTTTGAAAAGGATGTCTATATGCGGGACTAGGGTCAAAGGGTTAAGCAGTATATTGTTAAAATCAACCCTAAATAGTCAAAAATGGTCTTAACTCAATTGGAAATTGTGGTTGTCCATTAAAAGTTTCACCTTTTCAATGGCAATACTGGGTTCTGCAGATCTTTGCCAACAGTTTTGATTCAGATCATAATCCGCAAAACAATGGGCCTGACCTTGACTCTGAACTGTCAAATGATCAGATTCTATATCTGTCAAAATTGTTATAAAATGACTATGTTCCAAAATGATGTAGATCTATGATAATTGAGCAGACTACAAGTATGTGTAGAATGAGAAGGGTTAATTATTGGTTGCTATTGTAAACCAGTCTGTTCTTATTTGTAAACCAGTCTATTCTTATTTGTATCTATTACTGTAATGCCTACTGTTATAACCACTGAAAAGAAAGCTTCTTCCATGCAGTGCTTAAGTTTGGTGATTGTTTAAAGCAAGATGTTGGAAAGTAAAGTGAAAAGCTCGAAAAGGAGCCTTTTGATTTACTTTCATCCTGCTTAAAGCTTCTAACATTTAAATGTCTTTTAACATCACAATCAAATCCTCTTTTTAGTGGTTTCAAGAGTGTGTGTTTACTGTATTGGGAAATGACCAGTCGGAGTGAAAAAGCACTTGAGAAGCTCCCTGTAATTACCAGGATAACTTATCATTGCTATTTGCTCTAATATTACCCTATAGAATACAAGGACCTTAAACCCGTTTTAGCTTACCTCATAGCCTGATCGAGTTTACCTCATAGTCTGAGAAAGTGGACAACTTATGCCCCATAATCCATTACTCCATAAGTATGTATTTTTAGCTCACCTGAGCTAGCTCAGGGTGAGCTTTTGCAATCCTTGAATGTCCAGCGTCTGTGGTGCGGTGTCCGTCGTGCGTCTTCAACAATTTTAGTGTTTACACTCTAGAGGCCACAATATTTATTCAATCTTTCTCAAACTTGCTCAGATTGTAATATTACCATAAGAGTTCGGATGAGTTCGATTATGGTTGAAATCGGAATAATAGGTCAAGAGTTATCTACCTTTGAATTGCTGAAAATGCCATATTTAACAGTGTTTACACTCTAGAGGCTACAATATTTATCCAATCTTTCTCAAACTTGCTCACATTGTATATTACCATATGAGTTCGGATGAGTTTGATTATGGTTGAAATCGGACCAATAGGTCAAGAGTTATCTACCTTTGAATTGCTGAAAATGCCATATTTAACAGTGTTTACACTCTAGAGGCCACACTTTTTATCCAATCTTTCTCAAACTTGCTCATGCAGATTGTATATGACCATAAGAGTTAGAATAAGTGCAATTATGTTTGAAATCGGACCAATAGGTCATCTGCCCTTGAATTGCTGATACTATACTAGAATTATGAGGTTGTATTCCAAAATTGTTTACATGCTATACTACAAATTTGAATGGATTTAGATAAAACGGGTGAAACAGAAAGGTAAAGCTATTAGGCTTCATTACAACAGGTGAGCGATATCAGTGCCTTCAGGCCCTCTTGTTATGCCTCTAATTTATTCCTCCACTGAGGAAAATAGTTCCACTTTATACAGTGGACCATAAATAAATATTTCTTGTATCCTAACAGATGGTATCGTAAAGCAGACTGAAAGTAAAGCAGAATGCTCCTTAAGGAGCATACTGCTTTTCTTTCAACCTGCTTTATGAAACCATCTGTCTTCAATATTGAAAGCTAAGCCATGGGGTTTTGAAAGGGTAAAGGAGCATTCTGCTTTACTTTTAACCTGCTTTGAAGCTACCAACCACAAAGCAAACCCTTGCAGGAGCTTTATATTTTACTTCCATCTTGCTACAAGCAGTTATCTGCCATTTAAATATGGTCAATACTGAATAGGTGAATATCTCTGATGACAGTAAAGGAAAGAGTTTTGACCGAAAGTTGTACTGTGTTTTTTTCCCTCTCTCAGCTCATTCTCAGCATGTCACGCTGCACGAATACCTGAACCTATTGCCCCAAGGTAGTCAGTCTCCCCATAGTTCTACTTTTCTCAAGAGCTCTGTTTGTAGGTATGTCTACAGTCAAGCATGGATTTCGCAATACTCAAAACAAGCCGTATGAGCGGTCTAACAGAGCAATTAGCTGTTAAATGCAGAACACAAGTAATGCAGAAAGCTCCTAAAGGAGCTTTCTGCATTACTTTTGTTCTGCATTTAACTTTCACCTGTCTTTAGAGACCTGTGTTTCCTTTCTTGATTATTGCTGAATACAGGTTTATATGTAATTACTTACGGTAGCCTGCTTCAGCTAAACACTGGCATGTGGTAAATACTTTAGAGACTGGCCTAGAACTTGGTACAGAAAAGTAACAAAAATTTACACACCTGATAAATACTTGATGCATCTACATGTTTTCTAATCTGGGTCATCGGTGTTTGCCTTAGCACTTTATTTCACCATCATTTCATTATCAGATGAACTGCTCTTATGATAAATAGACATGTAGAGTACAAAATGAAAGTTTGGCACATAAAAGGTTTAAGCTGTGCTTTTAACAAACTGTAAACAAACAATTAGAGAGATGGAAAGGAGGTAGTTTTTTGGACAGAGCCAGCAGCACCAAACACCTAGGGCCTGTTTCATACGGGATTGATTGACAAATATTGTGATGAGATGCAGTATAAACATTTTTTATAGCTGCTCAGAAAGGGCTCATTGATAACCTTTTCACTCAATAGCTTAATTGCATATTGAAGATAGATGGTTGCTTAAAGCATGTTCAAAGTAAAGCAGAATGTGCCTATGATTTATTCTGCTTTACTTTCAGCCTGCTTTAAGCTACCATCTGCTAGGATATAGAAAATGTTTCCTACGGGCATATTCATGACTGTATGAAATGAATTATTCTGCTTTACTTTTAGCCTGCTTTAACTCTTTCCTCCCTAAAACTTTAAATGGACAAATCCAGTTTCCATTTAAGTCTAGTCCATTTCTGAGACTTAAGGGTTGTTTTTATCAATGTTTGGCATTATAACAAACAGTGAAGACACTGATCAGAGGGCTCCTTTCGGAGCCCTCTGATCTGGGTCTTCACTGTTTGCATAGGACAAGTGAACTATTCACAAGTACACTGTATGAAAAGGACGCCTATATGCAGGACTAGGGATCAAAGGGTTAAGCTACTATCTACTAAAATATAGAAACTATTTCTTTGAGTACATGTTTATGACTGTATAAATTGGAACTATTTACTTCAATGGAGGAATAAATGAAATGCGCTAAAAGGCACTTCAATGGAAGGAAGGGTTAAAGAGCCCTCTAATTAGGGTTTGCTCTATTGGTCATTTTGTAATAAACACACCTAAATAGTCAAATATGGACTCTACTTATTTGGTTTTATTGGAATTTTCTATTTGAAGAGTCAGGGGTGAATTTTCTGTTTGAAGATTCAGGGTTGATATTGCTGAATCATTCATTGCCTGTTTCAAAACTGTAGACTGCAGAATTCCTATGTGTAACTGTTATATTTCTTTTTCAACTGAGAGAGAGAAAAAAAAGAGTGTCAAACACTGTGGATGAGACACTCACTTGATGTCTAATATCTGGATATAAATGGTCAATTATGACTAAACATCGTTTGGGAATACAACAACCCTTTCCCACATAGAAGCGCCTTTTAGCGCATTAAGTTTATTCCTTCACTGAAGAAAATAGTTCCAATTTATACAGTCATAAATATGTATCATACAAAATATTTTCTATATTCAAGCAGATGATAGCTTAAAGCAGGCTGAAAGTAAAGCAGAATGCGCTTAAGGCGCATTCTGCTTTACTTTCAACCTGCTTTAAGTGGACACCTATATTCAATACTAGAGACATGCTATGTGGGAAAGGGTTAACACATTTGTGCCTAGTGTCCAATAAAAGGGACATAGGCAAAGGGTGAACATAGACTGATCAGAGTCTACACTGTTTGCTGATAAGATATAAAACAAAAAAGAAAATGAAATTTGAGACCAGGCACCCCTTAAAGAAAAAATGGACTTATCCAATAGATATATATGAGCATGGAAGAATCCACTGGGTGCAAATGGGTTAAAACAAAATCTTTGGTTGAATTTGAAAGACAGCATAAAGATTTTTTTCATTAGTGTTCATAATAGCTATGTCATCTGCAAAAGCTGAAATCAATTCTGGCTTTGGATTCTTTCATTAAGATTTTCTTTTTGTCATCAAACATTTCCTTTCAGCCAAGTGTGATTCAATCAAAGAGAAATTGTTTAACCTGTTGTGCTGGAAACCAGTATATTTTTATGCCCCCAAATGCCGGCATATAGTAATCACATTGTCCGTCCATCCTTCCGCTAGTACGTCCGTCACAAATTTCGTGCCCGGTCTGTAACTTTCTTATTGGTCAATGGATTTCAAAATAACTTGGCACAAATGTTTAGACAAAGACGGTGTGTTGCATACAACTCTTGTCCATGGGTCAAAGATCAAGGTCACAGGGCATGATTACATTGTCACAAATTGTGTGTCTGATCTGCAATTTCAAAAATAAATTAGTACAAATGATCACCAGACAAAGACCATGTGTTGTGTTCAGCTCCCATGTGCATGGGCCCAAGGTCACAGGTAACCATTCCATTATCACAAATTTGTGTCCAGTCTATCAATTCTTTATCTAGTTCAACTCTCATGGCCATTGGTCAAGGGTCAAGGTCACAGGGCATGAATTTCATGTCCGGCAACATAGGCAATTAATGTCTCTTTATAAAATATAACTGAGGGCTCCGTGCCAGGGCTCCGTGCTCAGTCCTCTGCTCTTCATCATCGTGCTTGAGGCTCTGTCACGTGAGTTTCGGGCTGGAGTACCTTGATGATCTGGTTGTCATTGCAGACTCTCTGGACGAGTGTGTTAGCAGGTTACAGGTTTGGAAGGAAGGTATGGAGAGGAAAGGATTGAGAGTTAATGTGGGGAAGACCAAGATCATGATTTGTGGTGCAGGCTTGGACCTCCTGCAGAGCTCGGCCGAGTTTCCCTGTGCCATATGCCGCATCGGTGTAGGCAGCAATAGCATCCACTGCAACGGCTGCAAACACTGGGTGCACAAGAAATGCAGTGGACTCAAGCGTCTGACGGAGGACCCAGACTACAGGTGCGCTAGATGCCAAGGTACTGCACGGCCCATAGATGGTAGACCCCAAACTGATGTTCAGGTTGGAACTGAGAAACTGGAAGTGGTGGCACTCTTCTGTTACCTAGGGGACATGCTCTCTGCATCCGGTGGCTGTGAACTCGCAACTACAACGCGTGTGAAAACAGCATGGAAGAAATTCAAGGAGCTGCTACCAGTCCTTTCATCCCGCCACCTCTCCTACAAGACCCGCGGTCGCGTGTACAACTCCTGCGTGCGAAATGCAATGCTCCATGCAATGCTCCATGCAAGTGAGACCTGGCCCTTGACAAGTCCAAATCTCCAGCGTTTAAAGCGCAATGACAGAGCCATGATCAGACAGATCTGCAATATAAAGCCGGAGGATGTGGCTACTGTTACGTCAGATCAGCTGCTGGTGAAACTTGGCCTTGATGACTTGACTATCATTATGAGGGAGAAAAGGCTTCGCTGGTTTGGACATGTAAATCGCTCCAGCGGTGCAATCAAGGAGGTCTGGGACATGCAGATTGAGGGAAGACGTGGGCCAGGACGGCCCAAAATGACATGGAAGACATTGGCACAGAGAGACAGACGTGAGTGGAAGCTCTCAGAAGTCGACCCTTGTGATAGGGATGTGTGGAGATCAAATGTGAGATCTGCTATGCGTGCAGCCAGCCAGCTGCCTGGAGGGGGGCCCACTGATGTGGATGACGCTCCTGCACCTGCACGTTAATCGAAACACCGATGATGATGATGAAAATGTGTTGGGTGTCATGTACAAATCCGTTATAAATCCGTGTGCAGGGCTCCAGATAAGGGGGAGTTAGCTGCACAAATCCAATATTTTTCTCACTTATTATTACACAAAATCCTATGGTGTTACTACTCATTAGAATCGTCTTAGGGTTTAAAGCAGAAATAAAGATTTTAGTTTTTGAAATACTCCCCTTATCTGGAGCTCTGCATGTGTCAAAAGTCAAGGACATGGGTACAATTCTGTCTGACAAGAAGGCATTTCGGGTGCATGTTTATAGTTGTCAGCTGTCTTTTATACAATCAATTACCAGGTAGCCTTTGTTTTTAGCTCACCTTGCACGTAGTGCCAAGGTGAGCTATTTTGATCGTCCTCTGTCCGTCGTCCGTTGTCGTTCGTTCGTCCGTTCGTCGTCAACAATTTCTTTAAACGACATCTCCTCCGAAACTACTGGATAGATTTTTACCAAACTTGGCCTGAATGATCCTTATATGGTCCTCTTTCAAAGTTGTTCAAACATTTCCGGTCCGTTGCATATCTAGGTCACAGAAGCTAAAAATAGATTTTTTCAATGAAATCTTCTTGTCTGAAACCACAGTACCCTGAGCTTAGATATTTGGCACAAAGCATCGTCTACAGGTCCTCTATCAAGATTGTTCAAATTATGTCCCTGGGGTAAAAAATGACTCCGCCCCTGGGGTCGTAAATTTACATAGAGTTATATAGTGAAATCTTTAAACATCTTTTTCTCTAAAACTAATATGGCCAGAGCTTTGATATTTGGCATGATGATTCTTCTAGAACCCCTTAACCAATATTGTAAATATGGTTCTGGTCAGTTGCATATCTAGGTCACAGGAGCTAAAAATAGATTTTTTCGATGAAATCTTAAAAAATCTTCTTGTCTGAAACCACAGTACCTTGAGATTAGATATTTGGCACAAAGCATCATCTACAGGTCCTCTTTCAAGATTGTTCAAATTATGTCCCTGGGGTAAAAAATGACCACGCCCTTGGGGTCGTAATTTTACATAGAGTTATATAGTGAAATCTTCAAACATCTTTATTATGATTCATATTTTTGCATATTTCATAATTAATATTAATATTCAAAATATGAATAATTATCATAACACTTATAAATTTGGTATCAAAATATTGGTATTGATGAGAGGAATTTGATTTTATAATGTATATTTTGAAATTTTAAGATATAGTTCATAAGTTTAAAGAAAGTCTTATTTAACATTTTACTTTCCTTATTCTTATGAATTAGCATAATAATTCTTGAAGTATGACACAGATGTTAGCTAACCAGTGCTGATTTATGACAGCTCATAGATAAGCACCTTAGCAGGATCTGCAGGCTGATGCCAGACCCACTTACTGGGTCTGCATCCTGTAAATTAAAGGAAGTGTCCACTATCAAGACTGTGACAGGAAAATAACCTGGTGTGTCACAACATCTGGACTTTAATCTGGAAGTGGAGAGAGCACAATATAAACCCAGTCCAATCTCTAGCTCAGCATTCTGTGCTAAGGCGAATAAAGTATTGGACTGAATTGGTGCTCTCCTTTCTTACTTCCAGGTAAGTTGTATTTTCATACCATTTACATGTTGTATTTTTAACCATTGTTTGCTGAAACTTTGTATCTTAATGCTTAATGTTTTCCTACTTCTTGTTTAAAGTTGGGAAATGGGGTTATCCTCTATTTCTATATCTTAGATTATGAAGTAGGATTGTGAGTGAATAAAAGCATTCTTTAACAGTTGTAATGCGTATCGCTAGTTCTTCGCTGAGATTAAGAAATAGAGATGTGATCTATTTCTGAATAGAAGTTAGAACTAGTGATCTTAAAGACTGTACTGTGTATCTGAATTTTAAACGTAATGTAAGCCTTTGATGAAATAAGCCAAGCAATGGTTGAACTATTGTATTTTTATATGTCAATTGTTATCGTTACTCTTTTTTAACTATTTTAAAATGTTGAATTAGTACTATTGCTTTACACGTTATGGGACATGTGTGTGACACTTGTTCCCTCACTGATGTGAAGAAATAGTAGAGTTAGCTTATTGGTTAACTTTGCTGATTGATTCTTATTTCTAACCTGTGTGTGGGCTATTTCTTTCATATGAACTAGGAATAGATGTATAATCTTAAGGTAGCTCTTATCTCACAAAATTGATATTATAAAGAAGAACGTTCTTTGATAAATTGAGATAAATAAAGTGCTCAAGATTTAACTACTTCTATATCTAATTGAGATTTATCTGTAACTAATTGACTGATGTAACATGTATCAAGAATCACATTTTATTAAATGCAAAGCTGGCTTGGTATCTCTTACACTACAAGCGAGAATTCCCCAATTCTCTACTAATGCCTTATATTGAAACTATGGAGATAGTTCAATATAAAGCGTTATTTAACATATTAAGGCACTGCTACTTATTTAAGTGCTTATTCAAAAGATTCAGGCAGTTATTCTTGATGCATAAATATACATGTACATATTTGAAATAATTGTGATTAAATGATTGATTGATGATTGGATGACTGTTTGATTGAATGAATGATGAAAGATTGATATATATTGCATTCTGTGCTAAGGCGAATAAAGTATTGGACTGAATTGGTGCTCTCCTTTCTTACTTCCAGCTCGTCGTTTCAAGACACTGTCCGTTTGGTTCGTGAAGTTGTTACAAATTAGGAACTGTGATGCGGTGTTAAATCCATAACGCGAAAGCGCGAAATTTGGTATAAATCCCTTCACAATAATTGGTGGAGTACAAGATCCTATGATGCCAGCTCAACGGAATACGTCCTGCGGAACCGTCAACAAACGACAGCTGTGGAGGAAGACAGAGGAGCATCCAGACGGTCCAAATCTTGTAAATACCCCTTACAGGACAGTTGTAGTTCTTAACCAACAAGAGCCTGTGAATACGGAACAAACTGTGGCAGACTCTGACAAGCAGGGAAATATGCCTTCACATAAAGCAATCAGGATCTTTAGGACATTTATCAGTGCTAATAGGAGATTGTGCTATGTTGAACTTGACGGCACCTGTAGAATGTGGTTGTGTGAAACAGATGTAGACAGGGATCTAGTTCATGAATACTGGCGAACCCATACAAGAACTGGGAAATGGCGAAAGAAACCCAAAACATTTAAGTTCTTCAAACCAAAGACTGAGAACTCTTAGAATTAATGTGATAGTATGCACTTCTTAAAATGATAACTTGTTTAAACTGCATGTGGCCTGCAGCAATTAGATAACGTATTCCAAATTCTAAATTATTTTTTTCCAGCATTAGGAAAGAAATGTGTCTGATCAACACTTAAATTTCTTATTCTCACTGTTGGTATTTTTTTGTGTTTTTCAAACAAGAAATCATTTAGTGCAGCATTATTTAATTTGTGTTTCGCAATGACTAGTTTCTGTAATTTCAGTTATTTCTGAAGGGTTGTAAGGTCCATGATGCTCTGTCTAGAATATTGATGTTACATCATGTTCATACTAACCATTACAATCTGCGCAAAGTGTAACATCAAATCTCAGAGATTGTTGCAAGTTTGCGCTAATTGTGTTGCTTGTGCAGGTCTTTATTTTAGTCAATCTGAGAAAAGCATTATTTCTCCTGAATGTAAGATTGCCACAGGTGGCATTTTTCAAAAGAATAATTTGGAAGCTGCTAATAGTTGGTGAATTTAAACAATTGCCTTTGTGCTCATCACATTTCATAGGTAAGTAGTTTCACTTTGATTTGAGATTGAAAGCAAAACCAAGAATTTATTATAAAGCAAGAATTTTTTTCTTCTTCTGTTTATCAGATATTTACCTCATTACTGTAGCTGAGCAAAATGACCAAATGAATATAAGTGCTTATATGAACATTTTATAATGCAAATGCATAGACCAATATTAGAACTATACTTTTATGCCAACTTGGAACTATAATCAAATGTTGCAAACAGTTTGAAAAGCATAACACTGATGTGATTTGCAAAGCAAATACATCAAAATTTACTTGGCAAAGTCAAGTTATAATGGGTAATATATACAAAGTATATTGTAAACTTCTTGTTGCAAAGTGACAAGACTATACTCTGATTATGTTAGTTCTGTACTGAGCGTATTAGTATGTAAATATTCTGTGTCATGTATGTTGCTAATAGCTTCCCTAGAATGATTCACATTTTTCTGCTTTTGGGGTCAAAAGCAAAAGAATGAGGGAGGAATTATTATGATTCATATTTTTGCATATTTCATAATTAATATTAATATTCAAAATATGAATAATTATCATAACACTTATAAATTTGGTATCAAAATATTGGTATTGATGAGAGGAATTTGATTTTATAATGTATATTTTGAAATTTTAAGATATAGTTCATAAGTTTAAAGAAAGTCTTATTTAACATTTTACTTTCCTTATTCTTATGAATTAGCATAATAATTCTTGAAGTATGACACAGATGTTAGCTAACCAGTGCTGATTTATGACAGCTCATAGATAAGCACCTTAGCAGGATCTGCAGGCTGATGCCAGACCCACTTACTGGGTCTGCATCCTGTAAATTAAAGGAAGTGTCCACTATCAAGACTGTGACAGGAAAATAACCTGGTGTGTCACAACATCTGGACTTTAATCTGGAAGTGGAGAGAGCACAATATAAACCCAGTCCAATCTCTAGCTCAGCATTCTGTGCTAAGGCGAATAAAGTATTGGACTGAATTGGTGCTCTCCTTTCTTACTTCCAGGTAAGTTGTATTTTCATACCATTTACATGTTGTATTTTTAACCATTGTTTGCTGAAACTTTGTATCTTAATGCTTAATGTTTTCCTACTTCTTGTTTAAAGTTGGGAAATGGGGTTATCCTCTATTTCTATATCTTAGATTATGAAGTAGGATTGTGAGTGAATAAAAGCATTCTTTAACAGTTGTAATGCGTATCGCTAGTTCTTCGCTGAGATTAAGAAATAGAGATGTGATCTATTTCTGAATAGAAGTTAGAACTAGTGATCTTAAAGACTGTACTGTGTATCTGAATTTTAAACGTAATGTAAGCCTTTGATGAAATAAGCCAAGCAATGGTTGAACTATTGTATTTTTATATGTCAATTGTTATCGTTACTCTTTTTTAACTATTTTAAAATGTTGAATTAGTACTATTGCTTTACACGTTATGGGACATGTGTGTGACACTTGTTCCCTCACTGATGTGAAGAAATAGTAGAGTTAGCTTATTGGTTAACTTTGCTGATTGATTCTTATTTCTAACCTGTGTGTGGGCTATTTCTTTCATATGAACTAGGAATAGATGTATAATCTTAAGGTAGCTCTTATCTCACAAAATTGATATTATAAAGAAGAACGTTCTTTGATAAATTGAGATAAATAAAGTGCTCAAGATTTAACTACTTCTATATCTAATTGAGATTTATCTGTAACTAATTGACTGATGTAACATGTATCAAGAATCACATTTTATTAAATGCAAAGCTGGCTTGGTATCTCTTACACTACAAGCGAGAATTCCCCAATTCTCTACTAATGCCTTATATTGAAACTATGGAGATAGTTCAATATAAAGCGTTATTTAACATATTAAGGCACTGCTACTTATTTAAGTGCTTATTCAAAAGATTCAGGCAGTTATTCTTGATGCATAAATATACATGTACATATTTGAAATAATTGTGATTAAATGATTGATTGATGATTGGATGACTGTTTGATTGAATGAATGATGAAAGATTGATATATATTGCATTCTGTGCTAAGGCGAATAAAGTATTGGACTGAATTGGTGCTCTCCTTTCTTACTTCCAGCTCGTCGTTTCAAGACACTGTCCGTTTGGTTCGTGAAGTTGTTACAAATTAGGAACTGTGATGCGGTGTTAAATCCATAACGCGAAAGCGCGAAATTTGGTATAAATCCCTTCACAATATCTTTACCTCTGAAACTACTATGGTCAGAGCTTTGATATTTGGCATGATGACACTTCTAGAAGCCCTTAACCAATATTGTAATTATGGTTCCGGTCTGTTGCATATCTAGGTCACAGGAGCTAAAAATAGATTTTTTCAATGAAAATTATGTCTCTTGGGTGAAAAGTGATCCCATACCAGGGGTTATGTGACCCTTGTGTTGGTTTTTCCAGGTGAGCGATATTTAGGCCCGCATGGGCCCCTTGTAGTGTTTCGATAGAGAGGTTTTACTGTCCTTGATTTACAGTATACATGTATGTACATGTTTATGCATTATGCAATCAGTATTTATAGTCCCTGATCAGACTGATTCCTGAAGGATCCATCTGATCAGGGTCTACACTGGTTGTCAGTTGTACAAATAGTGAAAATGGACTAGACTTAAATGTAAACTGGAATAGTAATTAATGGAATTAAATTGCCAGGAGTCAATGAGTTGGACAACAACAACAACAGAAACAAGTTCAAAGCACTCCACATGATCAATCTTTAGTCCAGCTGGAACAGGAAAGGAATGTACATGTATCATTAGATAGATAGAATGATAGATTTATTTCGGTAAAACACTTAGTGTATCCTTAGGGTTATTAGGTTCCCCTGTGGATCTTTTTAAAAACATGAACCAATCTACTTGGTATTCTGGGTAGTTTGATAAATACTGCACTGAATTGGCAAACAGTGTAGACCCTGATCAAAGGGCTCCTATAGGAGTATGAGTATATTTTAACAGGTTCATAGTGTTAAAAAAGTTAAATGTTCTATCTGTGACTTTGCTTACATTTGCAAACAGTTTGGATCCAGATCAGATGCCAAGCAACTTGGCATACTATCAAGATCCTATCTTTTAATTACAGATTTCATATTTCTGAAATAATTTTTTTTAAGAAATTGGTAGATTTAAGAAATTGATCAGAAGATAAGTTAAAAGCAGACATTTCCTTGGTGATCAGAGGGTTAAGTACACAGTCTTTGCATGCTGGGTAATATTTTCGTCTGCAACAATAATTTTCGTTTGTTACTGTTCTAAAATAGAATTTAAAAAAAATAATTTCAGAACAAGCTAGGTCAGAGTGTCAAACAGTTTGGATCCTGACGAGACACCACAGTATGCAGCGTCTCATCTGGATCCAGTCTTTTGGCAAAGGTAATTATACTCACCATGGCACATATCTGCTGCTAGCATGGTAAGAGTTAAGTAGCCAGTTGGCGGGTAATGATCTAGTACTTCTGGACTTTATCAAGAAAACTTCATTGATCTGTCTTCACTCCTACTAACTCTTTCCATGATAATGGCGAAACAGTGACTACATTTGCTAACAGGTTAGATCCAGATAAGAGGCTGAGTAACTTGGCATCTCATCAGGGTCCAAACTTTTTACATTCTGATCCTACTTTGAAAAGAAATTTTAGAAAAGATTATGATTTCAGAACTGCAGCAACGGACAATTGTTACAGACCACAAACTTATGTAGATCTAGTGTTCAAAGTGTTAAGTGTTAGTGCTTCTTCAAACAATACTGGCCTAGATTAGTTTGAATGTAACCAGGGCTCCAGATAAGAGGTAGTAAATTGAACAAATCCGACTTTTTCTCACAAAATCCTATGGTGTTACTACTCATTAGAATCGTCTCTTCGAGACGATTCTAATGAATAGTGACACCATAGGGTTTAATGCAGAAATAAAGATTTTGTTACTTGAAATACTCCCTTCATTTGGAGCCCTGTGTAACTTATATCAATCTTCAGCTGTAAATAACAAGTTTGTGGGTATTGGAGTACTAGAGTACAATTAACGGTACCTTATAGCGCTTTCTGCATTACTTCCAAAATGCTTTTAGTGATCACCGGTCTTCAAATCTGGAAACAGGCTATATAATAGGGTAATGGGTTAAGAATAGTTCTTATCAGTTAATCATACTACCAAGTGCAAAGCACCTATATCAATTTGTATTTAAGGCAAGTGATTGCTTACAGCAATTTGACAGTTAAGCAGAAAGCTCAAATAAGTGGTATAGTATACTCAGCTTAAAGGCCTGGTATGGCACTTATGAGGAGGAAAGAGTTAAGAATTATAATAATTTAATTCTCCCTGCCACATTCAAAAGAGCAAAGCACCTTTACGTGTTAAGGCAGATAGTTGCTTAAAGCAAGGCAAACGTTAAGTAGAAAGTTAAATTAGAATTGATGTCCACAGAGCGAAGATTTTACCAGGGGCTAGAAAGTTAAAAAAAAAAAAATCTACTTTTTCCCTAGGGTTGGTGGCTGTTGTTGCAAATAACTGATGCATTTTAATGACACTGTAACTGGTAGACCTAAAGTCACCCTCTGCTCTGGAGAGTACGGTAAGCTTTTCATTACTGTACTGTGTGCTTTATCTGCTCATCTTGGCTTCATTATCCTCCCTCACAGGGCTCCAGATAAGAGGTAGTTATTTCAACAAATCCAACATTTTTTCACTCTTTTTAGAACCAAATCCTATGGTGTTACTACTCATTAGAATCTTCTCGAAGAGACGATTCTAATGAGTAGTGACACCATAGGGTTTAATTCAGAAATAACGATTTTAGTATTTGAAAAACTACCCTTATCTGGTGCTCTGCTCATCTCATCACTTAGAATACAGTAAACAACTGTCCACAGCAGCTACTCTATAAAGTAAATATGAAGCTCTACATAGAAACTAATTATTGCTTAATTCAGAGCAAAGGTAATGCAGAAAGCTCCTTAAGGAGCTTTCTGCATTACCTTTGTCCTGCATTTAGCAGCCTTATTTATATTAACCATGAGATTCACCTCACTTAGAGTGTCTATTGTACACAGGTTTTACTGTCTGTACAGCCTGTTGTATACTTAGAGCGAGTGCTATTGGACAGAGATGGATCCAGGAGATCAGTGAGGGGAGTGGGGAGAAGGATGGAAGTATTTCATTCTCAGCCATGTCATATTGAAACTTCAAGCTCTCTGAAATTGCAAATAGCCAAGATACAGGTCATTTGCAACATTTACAATGTTGCATCTGATTAGGGTCTACACTGTATCAGGGCTCCAGATAAGAGTGGGAAAGAATCCAACATTTTCTCGATTATTTCAGCACCAAATCCTAGGGTGTAAGTACTTATTATCTGGAGCCCTGCTGTATGATACTTCTACATCATAACAAGTGTGTGTGAAGGGGGGGGGGGGGGGGGGGGGGCAGTTAAAAAGACTTGCACTTACAGCCAGAGGTAAACAGTTTTATATTTTCACAGACAAGATTCCTGTTATTTCAGTATTGTATAACATTGCTACAACTTCAGAGAAAAGCAGAAATCTATCATTAAAGTTGAATAGCGTTATTCGCAACAATAGACCCCCTTCACCCCTTCTTGGATCTGCACATGCTCTTACTCCTTTCAACCCTTCCCCCCCTGTTAGTGTATATTGTTGCTTTTTGAAAACAGTGCAAAGCCAGATTAGACAGTTCCTGAAGGAGTTCTGCACTGTTTTCTTATTGGATCTGTCTGACATGAGTATAGACTCTTTTCAAGGGGGGATTTTCTCTTCTTTTATCAGTCAGTGAAAGATGTTTATTGAGTTTTACATACGTTTATACATATGAATATTCAGCCGGAGATGGGTTTACTATTAAGAGTAAAACAAAAAATTCTTATGCATTCTCCTTTATGTCGCCACAATACACAGGGTTACAGCTAGATGATGTAAGTACGGTACTCATTATATAATCACAGCTTTATGCAGGACAAAAGGAAAGCTACAAAGAGCTGCTGCAGGAGCTTTCTGCATTATGCAAATGTATTTGTACTGCATTATGCAGTTATCTGCTTACCCCTTCTCCTATTATAAGTGTATTGATGCTTCTTCATCTCTTTAATCAATAGAATCTGTCTGGCATGAGCTGGCACTCTTTCATTGTTAGTTTTCCCCATATTTTAATAGCCAATGTTTTATTATGTTGATACTTGAAAGTATGGCAGAGTTTCACATAAAAAGCTGTAGAAAAGTTAACCCTTTCCCCAATAGGAGCGCCTTTTAGCGGATATGATTTATTCATCCGCTGAAGAAAATAGTTCCAATTTAATCAGTAATGAATATGTATTATAGGGAATATTTTCTATATTATAGCACATGATAGCTTAAAGCAGGCTGAAAGTAAAGCAGAATGCGCCCTCAGGCGCATTCTGCTTTACTTTCAACCTGCTTTAAGTAGTCACCTATCTTAAGTACTAGAAATAGGCTATCAGGTAAAGCTAGGGTTAAGAACAGAATGGCAGCTGGATTCACGTTTTGCTGTACACTAAAACCTAACTATTACGACCACTAAATTGTTTTTATGCAGGGCTCCAGATAAGAGGGGGTAAATTGAAAAAATCCATCACTTTCTCACTCACTTCACCACCAAATCCTATGATGTTACTACTCATTAGAATCGTCTCGAAGAGACGATTCTAATGAGTAGTGACACCATAGGGTTTAATTGAGAAATAAAAATTTTAGTTTTTGAAATACCCCCCTTATCTGGAGCCCTGTTTATGGTTAGGTGTTTACAACAGGTGACTGGTTAAGTTAAAACAAGGTGATTGTAAAACAGAAAGCTCCTTAAGGAGCTTTCTGTTTTACTCTCACTTTGCTTTAAGCTGTCATCAGTCTCTTTCATACAATAAATTGGCATAAACTTGTTTTAGTGGTCGTAATAGAGGTTTTACTGTACTTTACTTATGCTGAGGTAAAATGATCAATTGAAATGTTTGTTTACTGACATCAAAGTGGCTGAAACTTGGAAAGCCAGGCCAAGTTTTCTTGTGAAGTGTACCTGCTATAACATTGTTCTTGGGTTAATTCACAATGTAAACAGCTTCTTGTTATTAGAATAGTAAGCTAAAATGTTTAACGCATTTATATAAGCCAGGATGTGTATACTATACTATATGTGCCATTTGCTAACATTGTTGACTTGTACTAGTCAAGAGTACACAAAGTATTGTCCTCAAATTAGATATAATACAAACACCGTAGACCTTAATCAGAAGACTGTTACTGGAGCTCTCTGACCAGTTGTAGTTTTGCAATATAGATAATACATGTATTGTTAGTCAAAAATGGACTAGACGTTATTGTGTTAAACTGGAACTGTCCATTTAAAGCTTCAGTGGTGAGTGAGTTAAGAGGTTGTTATGACAACTTTAATGTTAGTGAATTCAAATGTAAACTTCTTATTGTTCCAGAATGGTTAGATCTGTTTAACACTTTTCTCTGCATTAGGGCTATAGAATAACTCTAAACCTGTCTTCAATACTAGAAATAGGCTATTGGGTAAGTGGGTTAAGCAGTAACTTTCCCTGAATCAGTTTGATATAGTAAATTATCACCTTTGACTATGGAAGAAAGGGTTACATCATTGCAATGAGAAATTAATCTTTGGTGAATTCCAATGTAACAAACTTTCTGTTATGTTTTAGAATGGTTAGCACTCTTTGAACCCTAGTCCCGCATATAGGCGTCCATTAGGGTACATTTGAGTAGTACATTAAATTTTGTCCTGCGCAAACAGTGAAGACCCAGATCAGAGGGCTCCAAAAGGAGCCCTCTGATCAGGGTCTTCACTGTTTGTCATAATGCAAAACATTGGCAAAAACAACCCTTAAACGTCAGAAATGGACTAGACTAAAATGGAAACTGGAATTGTTGTTTTAAAGTTTCAGGGAGGAAAGAGTTTTAAGCGGTTATAATGACACAACTTTATTCTTAGAGAAAATAAATGTTACAAAAGTTCCTGTTATATTTTCAGAATGGTTAGATCTGTGTAAGTGGTTGCGATGGCTAAAGCCGTCGACTTCCAGTGGCGTATTCCGGTACCAGAGAGACTACAGAAAGGCGATATATTTGAGCGATGGGATGAGGTAGGAAATGTCAAATTTATTTGTCTTGTCTGTCACAGAATTCTTGTGTAATGAAGCGATGTGACCTATGCAATATATCTAGAGTTTTTATGAAGAATAAAAGCCTTTAAGTCACTATGCCTATATACTATTACAGGAAAATGTTGTCAAGCATTCTTTCAATGATGCACGGACAACCTTTACAACAGGTGGTTGCTTAACCCATTATCCTATAGATACACTTTTTAATGCCTCTAATTTATTTTTCCACTGAAGAATATAGTTCCAATTTATACAGTGATGAATTTGCATTGTAAGAAATATTTTCTTTATCCTAGCCAATGATTGTTTAAGTCAGGCTGAAAGTAAAGCAGAATGTCTCTTTGAGACGATTCTAATGAGTAGTAACACAGTAGGATTTCAAGCTGAAATAAGTGAGAAAATGTTGGATTAAATTCATTTGTTCAGTTCACTCCTTCTTGTCTTCACTCCTTATCTGGAGCCTTTGACTTGAGTTTAAACTCGTTCCCAAGCATTTGATTGGTCAGATTTGAGCCTAGGTTCAAATCTGACCAATCAAATGCTTGGGAACACACTCAGACTCAACTAAAACGCTTTATAACCTCGGAGCCTGATTGAAAACATTATGAGAACTTTCAGCAAAATGTTTATTCTGCACTGACCAGTGCTGTCATCAGTAATAAGCTATAGTCTTTCTCAGACTTGGAGAAACACATATTGTGATAATTCATGACTTTATCTGTATATCATCTAAATACCTTTCCTTACTTCTTTGTAGCCCTGTCTTGATCAATAAGCTACCAGTATATAAAACTTTCCTACACCAGGTGCTTCCTGAAAGGGTCCAAGGTTATAAAGCTTTTGCCTTGAGTCTAAGCTCATTCCCAAGCATTTGATTGGTCAGAGTTGAGCCTAGGCTCAAATCTGACCAATCAAATGCTTGAGAACACACTCAGACTCAACCTAAATGCTTTATAACCTTTGAGCCTGGTGCTTCCTGAAAGTAAAGCAGAACTCTTCTCATGGACAAATTCCATCCTGCTTTACTTCCAACCAGCTTTCTTAGTCCTTGTTTAACCTATTACCCCAGAAATACGACTTTTTACGTCTTTCATTTATTCCTCCACTGAAGAAAATAGTTCCAATTTATATAATCATGAATATGTATAATAAGAAATATTTTCTATATTCTAGTTAGTGGTAGCTTAAAGCAGGCTGAAAGTAAAGCAGAATGTGCCTTAAGGCACATTCTGCTTTACTTTCAACATGCTTTAAGTGGTTATACTTA
This sequence comes from Gari tellinella, assembly GCA_922989275.2. Taxonomy (NCBI): domain Eukaryota; kingdom Metazoa; phylum Mollusca; class Bivalvia; order Cardiida; family Psammobiidae; genus Gari; species Gari tellinella. The sequence continues at coordinate 98,906,457 of OV277857.1, read as the reverse complement.
TATTTGATACTTGAAACAGGCTATGGGGTAATGGGTTAACCATCAATTATTATGGTATTAACCAATTATTTTCTTTCACCAAGTGTTAGTTTTCACCTGTCTTTGACTTCAAGGCCATCAGTTAGTATTTGTTGAGTGGGCGTTATGACATGTCTTTTCTCTGTTCTTGGTGAAACATCTCTGATATGGTACCCGATACCCTCAAACATAGATTTCAGAAACATCTGTTTTGTGAATTCCACAGTAATAGACATAATTGTATTGCAGACAACCCTGTGTATAGCATCCATTTAAATCTTTCAACACTAAGCAACTCTTGTGGGTAATGAGGTCTCTTGCGGATCTTTTTAGTTACCAAAACATGAACCAGTCTACTGGGTAATTATGGGTAGTTTAATGAATACTTGTCTAAAGTAAGAAAACAGTGCAGACCTTGATCAGTGGGCTCCTATAGGAGCCCTCTGATCTGGGTCTACACTGTTTTCAAATGTATTGAGTATATTTTAAACAGGGCCATAGTGTTGAGCCTGTTTCTTGCATTCTACTGTACTTTCAGCTTGCTTTACGCTATCATCTGCTTAGAGATAGAGGAAATATTTCTTATGGTGCATACTAATAGTTGTATAAAGCGGAACTATTTTCTTAAGTAGAAGAATAAATTAAAAGCATAAAAAAATATATTTATAAAGTATTAGGTTAATGAAGAGGGGTAAACATCTCTAAACACAGATGGCTGTTCATCCTTTCCTCCATAGTTTAACCCTTTGAGCCCTAGTCCCGCATATAGGCCTCCTTTTCAAACAGTGTACATGTGAATAGTACACTTGTCCTGTGCAAACAGTGAAGACCCAAATCAGAGGGCTCCGAAAGGAACCCTCTGATCAGGGTCTTCACTGTTTGTCATAATGCCAAACATTGACAAAAACAACCCTTAAAAGTCAGAAATGGATTAGACTAAAATGGACACTGGAATTGTCCATTTAAAGTTTCAGGGAGGAAAGAGTTAAAGTGCATCTCAACCATATCAAATTGTGGTAAGGGCAGATGGTGATAATTGCTTAACCCTTTACTCCACAGATATGCATTTTGACCCATTTAAATTTAATATATTCCTTCACTGAAGAAAATCATTCCACCTTAAGGTGCATTCTGCTTTACTTTCAACTGCTTTAAGTGTTCACCTGTCTTCAATACTAGAAACAGGCTATGGAGTAAAGGGTTTAATCAAGATGAAAGTAAAGCAAACAGCTATTAGAAGCTTTCTGCTTTACATTTATTGTGCTTTAAGCTACCATCTTATTCAACACCATCACATAATATTCATTGTATGAAGTGTAGATAGAGATACTCAAATTAATGCTTCTACGGAGGAAAGGATTAAATGAATGTGTAAAGCAGAACAAAAGGAACTGTATATACACAAAGCTTCCAAAGGAGCTTTTCCATTACTTTATTGGCTGTACCAGTGAATAGAATTATAGATTTGTGAAAGTTTGTTGGCAGGGAATAATAATTGAGATAGGTGTATTACTTCAGGGCTACTATGATAGCTTCCTCTTATCTCAGAAGAAGTGACAGCTGGTTTCGGGTACACCAAGATACCTGTCTTAGATTTAACTCTTTGAACGCTTACAGATACTGTAGTCTGCAACAATTGTTGTCTGATACTGTTCTAAAATTATAAAATTCTTAAATTTCTTTATAAAATAGAATCAGAGTGTTAAACTGTTTGGATCCTGATGAGATGCCGAGTTACTTGTCATCTCATTTGGATACAAACTGTTTGCAAAGGAAATACAATTTTTGCCAGAAGTGTGCAAAGAGTTTATTCTGTCCATTCTAGCAGCGAAATTATGATTACCTTTGCAAACAGTTTGGATCCTGATGAGATGCCGCATTATGCGGCATCTCATCAGGATCCAATCTGTTTGCCACTCTGAGCTTGTTTTTAAAGTAATTTTAGAACCAAAATAATTTTAGAAAAGAAACAGACCCACAAAATATTGCGAACAATTTTTTTTACTTGCTTAGCACTCAAAAGAGTTAAACGAATGGTTTTTACAAGTCTTTGATGAGAGACAGGTGGTTGGTAGTTAACCTATACAACAATCTCTTGGCTGTTCACCCAGCTCCCACTGTCAAGGACTAGATAAACAAATGTTTGTGTCATCAATTACCAACGATAATTGGTCATCACATTGTAACGTTAAATTCTTTAACACTGATTTTGCTCCATTTCCATGTGAACTCTTCCAGTTTTAACCCTTTACTCCATTGATGTGCTATTTTACATATTTGATTAATTCCTCCACTGAACAAAATTGTTCCTTTTCATACAGTGATGAATGTGCAATATAAGAAATATTTCCTTTGTCCTAGCAGATGGTAGCATAACCCATTACCCCATAGCCTAATTCTTAGTTTAAAGACAAGTGATCACTTAAAGCAGGTTGAAAGTAAAGCAGAATGTGCCTTAAGGCTTTACTTTCAGCCTTCTTTAAGCTGCCATCTGCTATAATATGGAATATATTTCTTATTGGGCATATTCCTGACTGTTTAGAGTGGAAGTATTTTCTTCAGTGGAGGAATAAATTTAGGCATAAAAAGGTGTATTTATGGAGTAATGGGTTAAAGCAGGCAAATGTATATATAATGTTATCTGGTTTCAGCACTGTAAATGCTAAAGGTGATCTATCACAACACATGGTTTATAACAGTTTATGTTTTTGATACAAAAGCAAGAGGAATCAGTAAACATTCTCTTTGATACTGATGTTAGCAAAGTAAACTTATCCTCTAAAACCAGACTGCTTGAACTGGAGGTCTTTTACAACACATTTCTTGGTTCCTTCCATTTGCTTTATTTGCTTATCTAACAGTCAAGAAGAAGAAGACACACATAAAGAGTTTGTTGGGCATTTGTCTGCTTAACCCTTTCCCCCATAGAAGCGCCTTTTAGCGCATATGATTTATTCCTCCGCTGCAGAAAATAGTTCCAATTCAATCAGTCATGAATATATATTCTAGGGAATATTTTCTATGTTCTAGCACATGGTGGCTTAAAGCAGGCTGAAAGTAAAGCAGAATGCGCCTAAGGGCGCATTCTGCTTTACTTTCAACCTGCTTTAACTGGTCACCTATCTTCAATACTAGAAATCGGCTATCAGTGTAAAGGGTTAATTCAGAACAACAAAAATTACTTAATCCATTATCCCATTAATACGCTTTTTAACGCTGTAATTTATTCCTAAATTGAAGAAAATAGTTTTAATTTATAAAACCATGAATATGTATTAGGGGTGACTATCGAGGTCAAAAAGACTATCCTGATAGTATTGGGATAGTTCAAATACTATCCCGATAGTATTGCGATAGTCAATAAACTATTGCGATACTATCACGATAGTTGTTTTAATAACTATTTTCTTATAAAACAGAGGCTTGTTTAGCTAGCTTCGAAGCCGTGTTCTGAAGGAAGTTTTCAGACGTTTTCATTGAGTTGGCTATTGCCACAGACGGGTGTTTACGTTTCATGTGATCACGAATGAAGAGCGTTCTTCATTCGTGATGTGATCGATCAAAATTGGATGTGTTTGAACTAAGTTCCACATATTACAGTTTCTGCATGCAACTTTTGTTTGATCCACTGTGTCGTTTTGCTTGACGAAACCAAAGTGCTACCAAACTGCAGCTTTACATTTCTTGTTGTCTACAATTTCGACTTCGTCTGCCATTTTCACTGTTTCAGTTTACACTAAGATCGAATGGAATGCCGGCGTCTCGTTTTCGAGAACCAGGATTCAAATTAATTCAATTTTTAGCTCACCTGTCACGTAGTGCCAAGGTGAGCTTTTAGGATCGCTGGATGTCCGTCGTCCGTCGTCTGTCCGTCCGAGCGCACGAAAGGTCCTTTGTTGGGTAGGGAGAACATTCCGTGATTGCCCTATTGTTATTGTTGGGTATTTTACTGTACTGTTGGGTATTTTTAAAAAAAAAAAAAATCCAACAAATGTCCAACTGTGAGAACGTCCGTCAGTCCGTCTGTCCGTCCACAATTGTTCGTTAACATTCTACCAGGTTCAAATCTCATTGGATCTTGATGAAACTTGGTCACAATGTTTACCTCAATGAAATCTAGGTCAAGTTCGAATGTGGGTCATGTCCGGTCAAAAACTAGGTCACTAGGTCAAATTATCGAAAAACCTTGTTAACACTCTAGAGGCTACAAATTTCATTGGATCTTCATGAAACTTCATCAATATGATTGCCCCAATGAAATCTAGGCCAAGTTCGAATGTGGGTCATGTCCGGTCAAAAACTGGGTCACTAGGTCAAATCTTCGAAAAACCTTGTTAACACTCTAGAGACTACAAATTTCATTGGATCTTCATGAAACTTCATCAAAATGTTTGCCTCAATGAAATCTAGGTCAAGTTCGAATGTGGGTCATGTCCGGTTAAAAACTAGATCACTAGGTCAAATTATCGAAAAACCTTGTTAACACTCTAGAGGCTACTAATTCCATTTGATCATCATGAAACTATATCAATATGATTGCCTCAATGAAATCTAGGCCAAGTTCGAATATGGGTCATGTCCGGTCAAAAACTAGGTCACTAGGTCAAATCTTCGAAAAATCTTGTTAACACTCTAGAGACTACAAATTTCATTTGATCTTCATGAAACTTCATCAATATGATTGCCTCAATGAAATCTAGGCCAAGTTCGAATGTGGGTCATGTCCGGTCAAAAACTAGGTCACTAGGTCAGATCATCGAAAAACCTCGTTAACACTCTATAGAGACAACAAAATTCATTGAATCTTCATGAAACTTGAACAAAATGTTTGTCTCATTGAAATCGAGGTGAAGTTAGAATGAGGGTCATGCCCGGTCAAAAACTAGGTCACACGGTGTACATGGTTACATGGTTACCAGGTGAGCGATTTAGGGCCATAGTGGCCCTTGTTTACAGTCTTATGACTAATCTAAAATGATTTAAAGTAAGGGGAAAAAACGTATATAAGTTACGAACTAAATTAATTAAATGGTAAACGGTTCTAAGTCATTGATTCTCATTTCCGAATTTTCCATCCGGTCTCGGTCCTTACCTTCCTAAAACATGCGATCATATCGTCTGGACGCTTTACGGTAAACGAATAAGAGAGAAATACAAGCGTTTGTCGATTGATTTTAATAAACAAATAATTAGTCAAATCAGCTGATTCCGACAAAAGAGTAAAGTATCACTATTGTAACTATCGATAGTTGTAGTAACTATCGGCAATAGTATCGACTTTCAAAAATGTTATCGACTTATTGCTATCGGAGCCGGTACTATTGCAATAGTTCGATAGGTCGACCTATTGTTACACCTCTAATATGTATCATCAGAAGTATTTTCTATGTTCTAGCAGATGATAACTTAAAGCAGGTTGAAAGTAAAGCAGAATGTGCCATAAGGCACATTCTGCTTTACTTTCAACCTGCTTTAAGTGGTCACCTATATTCAAAACTAAAAACAGGCTATAGGGTAATGGGTTAAAGGCATTTACATTGTTAAGATTGTTGTTTCTCTGTTGTAGGAATCCTCCTCATTAGAGCCCAACTGTTTAGTGAAGGTAGATGAATATGGCTTCTTTATTTACTGGAAGAGTGAGGGAAGGGTAAGTACAGCCTTATATATAGTCTTATTATATAGTCAATTCTCTGAAACCCTTTTCGTTCTAAGCGCAACCTGATTAACACAAATTTGCAAACAGTTTTGATCCAGATCAGACGCTGCGTAACGCAGCATCTGATCTGGATCCAAACTGTTTGTCACTCATATTCAACTTTTCGTCAGTTTAAAAAAGCATAAAAGCTAATTAAGATTTTTTTCTGCAGACAATATATTTGAAGCAGACGACAATTCAGCATGAACCAGAGTGATAGGTATACATATCACTTACAAACAGTGTACTAGTGAAGAGTATGCTTGTCTTATGCTGACAGTGTAGACCCTAATTGTAGTAAAACCTGTATTAAATATCAATTAAATCAAGATGCATGGGATTACTTATAGACAAGTGGCTACTAATGCAGGACAAAAGTGATGGAGAAAGCTCTGTAAGGAAGCATTCTGCATTATTTTTGTTCTGCATTAAACAGTCACCTGTCTTACAAAATGTTCATTGTTCTTCTTTTGAGTGGCCACTGAAACACAGAATTCACCATGTTTCAAGTGAAACGTGCATTTGTGATTTGCTTGTTGGAGGTTTGGAACCATTCTTTGATTGGATAACATAAAATTGATGTCATTTTGTGATTGGTAAGTTTTCACGCCTGTTTCTGATTCCATGCTCTGAAATCTTTTAAGTATCATGTTTGTTTTGAGATAGTTTAACCCATTACCCCATGAATACTTTCAACCTGCTTTAAGGGTGTATCCAACCCATAAGCGATTTTTTCAAAGTATCAAACTTTTTTTCTATCATTGTTTTTTTGGAAGAGCTATTTATGATGAATGAAAAAATGGGGGAAAAAATATATGGTGGGGTCTTTTTTTTTGAGCTACAGCGAATTGAAAAAGGTACGTCACATTTGGACTTTTTCTCTCCTAAATTTTACCCATTCAGAGTACAAGCTTCAGTAAAATCTATTTCAAAACAAAACAAAAATGGTAATTTGGGTTTTCATTATTTATTTCATGTCTATGGTGGTATTTTCACATATAGAAACCAAATTTAGACAAAGCAGGCACTAGGTTTGAACAATATGGATCCTCGAATATCAAAAATATCCTTTTATAGGGCATGATTTTATTAGATATTTTATTTTATAATAAAAAAAAGTAAACAAGTTTGAAAATGAAATAGTTTTAGTATTAAACTTTTTCTTATATTCTACCAAATGAAAGCCAATGATAAGGCAGTTCAAAATTGAAAAGAAATTGAAAGGTCAGTGTCAGGGATCATTCTGGGCCGCGATTTCCGCGATATTTCGCACGAAAATGACAGATATCGCATCAAAATTTGTATAACGCGAATATTTCTCGCACTCGTTTCTCAGATACTTGCGAGCGAAACGTAATTCTTCTCGATTTATTTCCGATATTTACAAACATTTCTGATCAATTTCGTCGAACGCCTTATCGTAATCGCAGCATCCCGCGCACCAATAAGTATAACAGCAAACCAATAAACGGACAGGACCGAGAGTTCCGAAATTTGTATATAAAATCAAAACACATCCGGTTCAGAATAAAACCTGTACCAGACCGCACGTAGACTAATTGTGCGGTTAGAATCTGGATGGGTGACCGGCAGGGATTACCGTCGGCCCGGTACACGTTAAGTCCTCTGTCATTGGATCGTACTTTCTTTCGGAAAACAGGCATGTAATTTCCCTTCACTGGATTGATTAACTGCACAATGCACCAAAATACCGTTCATTTTATTCCTTAGTTATCGTCGTAACCGCGCCGATAATTTTTGTCACTAGTTTTCGCGAACTGACCCTCTACAGACGAAAATGAATCTGCCGATAACAAATACGCTAATGGCGCGTGCGGTAAAGTTTAAAACTATCAATTTATGGTATGGATTAAATCTTTTCACTAGATTTCGATAGGGAGAAGAAGAATAACAGTTCCATGTCATATAAATTTTATTTACACAAAATTCTCAAGCAGTAGATATAGCAGTAGTGCTTGTTGGTACAAACAGACTACCAATTAAAATTTCTCTCATCATCTAAAAAAATCTCTCACTTTTTTTTGACAAATGAGAGAATTTCTCTCACTTGCATTCTGGGCCAGAATAATCCCTGCAGTGTTGAAAAATTTGAGTTATTAAAGTAAAAAGAGTTTTCTCCCCTTACAAAATTTACAAAAAAGTACCATATCGATGATATTTAGAGCTTTATAAATTTCACATTTGGTGCCTGTTTTTTAGCTCACCTGAGCTAGCTCAGGGTGAGCTTTTGCAATCCTTGAATATGAACCTTGCCACTAGTGCAGTCAATCAAGGCAGGTAACTCAAGTTTGCATTTAGTGTGAGTTGTTGCCCTTGATGGACTTAGATATTTTGGTTAAGGTTTTTCGTGCAACCTAGAAATAAGCTTATATCTCTGCAACTGCTGCTTGTATGGAATTATAACTTCACCACAACCTTGCCACTAGTGCAGTCAATCAAGGCAAGTAATTCTAGTTTGCATTTAGTGTAAGTTATGTCCCTTGATGGACTTTGAAATTTTGGTTAAGGTTTTTTGTGCAACCTAGAAATAAGCTTATATCTCTGCAACTGCTGCTTGTATGGGATTATAACTTCACCACAACCTTGCCACTAGTGCAGTCAATCAAGGCAGGTAACTCAAGTTTGCATTTAGTGTAAGTTATGGCCCTTGATGGACTTTGAAATTTTGGTTAAGGTTTTTCGTGCAACCTAGAAATAAGCTTATATCTCTGCAACTGCTGCTTGTATGGGATTATAACTTCCCCACAACCTTGCCACTAGTGCAGTCAATCAAGGCAAGTAATTCTAGTTTGCATTTAGTGTGAGTTATGGCCCTTGATGGACTTTGAAATTTTGGTTAAGGTTTTTTGTGCAACCTAGAAATAAGCTTATATCTCTGCAACTGCTGCTTGTATGGGATTATAACTTCACCACAACCTTGCCACTAGTGCAGTCAATCAAGGCAGGTAACTCAAGTTTGCATTTAGTGTGAGTTGTTGCCCTTGATGGACTTATATATTTTGGTTAAGGTTTTTCGTGCAACCTAGAAATAAGCTTATATCTCTGCAACTGCTGCTTGTATGGGATTATAACTTCACCACAACCTTGCCACTAGTGCAGTCAATCAAGGCAGGTAACTCAAGTTTGCATTTAGTGTGAGTTGTTGCCCTTGATGGACTTAGATATTTTGGTTAAGGTTTTTCGTGCAACCTAGAAATAAGCTTATATCTCTGCAACTGCTGCTTGTATGGGATTATAACTTCACCACAACCTTGCCACTAGTGCAGTCAATCAAGGCAGGTAACTCAAGTTTGCATTTAGTGTGAGTTGTGGCCCTTGATGGACTTAGATATTTTGGTTAAGATTTTTTGTGCAACCTACAAATAAGCTTATATCTCCTCAACTGCTGCTTGTATCGCATTATAACTACTTCACAACCTTGCCACTAGTGCAGTCAATCAAGACAGGTAATTCTAGTTTGCATTTAGTGTGAGTTATGGCCCTTGATGGACTTAGAAATTACCTTATATATTAACATGGGTGAAAGTTTTCCGTATTGTGACGGAATTCCGTATTTCCGAAATTGCCGAGGGTCATTTTTCCAGAACGTGTAAATCCGTTGAGAAATTCGGGGGGGGGGGGGGGGGGGGGGGGGGGGGGGGGGGGTGTGTTAGAGGATGTCTTTGTCGAGTAAGATTGAAAAAACAAAATCGAAGGTGATTTCGAGAGCTGTCAAATTAGTTGAAATTACGGTGTCAATGTTCGCCAATGTTATCGTTCGGCCCTATCGTTCGTCGTACTATAACGGTGACGGCAAAATCCGAGTGAACCAAAACAAATTGGACTGGTTGCCGAATCAGGTTGCAACACGCACGCGTACAGCGTTGAAAACACGGAAACCAGTCTCTGACCAAAAACATTTCCGTAGTTGATTTCAATAATATGACAGGCTTGCTTAAAATAACGAGGTAAGCAAATTTAGGAGGGGGTTGTTTGTGATTTTGATCTTGTTGCCGATAATTTTCCGTAGTGGTACGAAAAACTTCTTTTGGAAAATCTAAAATCTCTTTCTTCGGAGTCTTACTAGGCGCTCATTGTTTTATGAATCATCCGATTACCAGACGCTAAACTATATCACGCGGAACGCTTCGTGTTTTATCGTTGGTGCATCAAAATGCAATTAGCTCATTTTGTCACCAGTTTTCGCGAATTAAAAATACCGGCGTATCTGTCAAATGCAGCTGAATGGTTAACTTTAATGAAACGCGAAATAAACAAAATTAGGAGATTGAATAGGAAATTCGGCTGAAAATCCGATTTTCTTATAAAACAAGTAGCTTACTCAGTTACTGAAGTATTAATGTCACCTTTTTTAATTTTTCACATTACATATTATTGGACTGTTAAACAATCCGTTTTCTATGGCTATAACGTATTGAAAATGTATTTTAATAGCATTCTTATCATTAAAGTAATTGATAGTAGATCTAACCATTTAATTCATTAACTCTTTCCTCCCTAAAACTTCAAATGGACAATCCCAGTTTCCATTTTAGTCTAGTCCATTTCTGACTTTTAAGGGTTGTTTTTGTCAATTTTTTGCATTTTGACAAACAGTGAAGACCCAGATCAGAGGGCTCCTTATGGAGCCCTCTGATCTGGGTATTCACTGTTTGCATAGGACAAGTGCACTTTTCACATGTATACTGTTTGAAAAGGACGCCTATATGCGGGACTAGGGTTCAAAGGGTTAAGTAAAGAAATATTTATCTGATTTGGGTAACCCAAGATTAAAATTTAGTCTAGCATCACAGCTTTGAAACAGTTTAGAAAAATCAAAATGTATAAATTGAACCACTAAAATCATTTTTAGGGAGGCCTCTTGTTCCATCAACTATGGGAAGGCTTCCCTCTCCCATCATAGCCTACTACTGCTTTAAATTTTGTGCCACTTAGTTTTAACTTTCTGAAAGCAAATTGAACATGAAAATGAGAGCTAAAATAAACTCACACACAGATCACGGTTAGAAATCGTTTATCAAGAAACCATATATCAATCAAATAAAGTAGACATGGCACAGAGGTAAGTTATTTACTTTATGAGTAAATCCTTTGAGCAGAGAGAGGGAGGTATTTTCATTAGGATAAGTGAAATGCCTATCCCCACCCCTCTCAAATGTCATGCCTTTAAATGTACAAAACTTTAGAATGGCATGTACACATAATAATGAACAAATATTTCTTAAATATATTTATAGGGTAACCCAAGTCCCATGCCATTTTTAAAAAAATCATTTTATGAGGCGGGGTATGTGGTCAGCCCCTGCCCCTTCATATATATAATCCTGCACCTATGCACTGGTCTGTATAAATGAAATATAGGTGTCAGAACAGGATCAGACAGGACTGGGTGTTTTCTGTGACAATGGCTTTTAGTATCTGTACGATAGTTTAACTATATTCAACTGAAAAGTACTGACAACAATGATTTATTTGAATACTCTAAACTGTTAACTGAAAGCAAGGGCCAGTTATGAATTACATGTATATGTACATCTATCCTGTACGAACAGTGTAGACTAAGATCAGAATGTTCCCATCAGAACTTCTGAACGGGATATGTACAGTATCCTTGCTAAGCTTATATAACCAGAGTCAGTTTTTATGGTAATGCTTGACTGGAAATAGAGTATGTTCTAAATGTTTTGTATTTGGATCTAGTAATACATGTCATAATTTTTAAGTGTCAGTGATACAAAATCTTATACATACAGCTTTATAAAACAGTATAATGATAGAAAACCTAAATACCATCTCATATTTTTCTCCCTTGGATCTAACTCATACATGGACCTAACTAGAAACATATTTTTGTGGCCTTACAGTGATAATTGTAAAAGCAAAGTGCTTATCATTTACTTTGGAGTATAACAGTTTGCTGAAAGCAATTTCCATCTTTTGTTAAATAAAATCAAAATTAAGATTTATTTTTCAATCCTTGGAAAACATTAATGCTTATGACCAAGAAAATTATTTTTATATTTTTCCATTGCTTGTCATTTTCAAACAATTTTCCAACAGTTTCAGACCTTCAAAATGCTTAAAACCCAGGAGCTTCCGGGGGCCTCCGGCCCCCTGGTCCCCCGGCCAGGGCCTTGCCCTGGACCCACTGGGGGCCCTAACGGCCCCCTAGCCCCCAGCATAGTTTTCAGTATTTTCAGTTTTGCCAACTTTCACCCATGTATTAAATCAAATATCAAATCCATTCAAATTTCCAATAACGAAAAAAACCTGGAATAGTCGAGCGTGCCATCTTGCGATGGCTCTGGTTTCATTCATATTACATAGCTCTTCAATACAAAACCATCATTATGACATAAAGTGTTTTCATATACTTTGAAAAATTCTTAAATTCATGACATTGATACACCCTTAAGTGGTTCTTCGTTTAAAAACTGGAAACTGGCTATGGGGTAATGGGTAAACATTTTGAGTAGGGAAAGGGGTAGAATGTTTATAGCTAGAAAAAATAAACACGATGTTATAGTATCACTGGAGTTATGGCCCTTTATTTGCTGATTTTGGACCAACAATTGAATTTCTGCTCATATATTGTGTCATTTACAATTCAACGCTCTCATATAAATTGTGCGACTTTGTATTTCTACGTGACAATTTTCTATAAATTAGAATGACTGAAGGTCCCCTCTTTACAAAAGTTACGTGACATTGTATTTCTATGTGACTGACAAAGCTCTCCTTGTGACGTCTTTCAAATACGTTATGTGACAATGAACCTTGGCCCGTCATTTTTATTTGATAATGGCCCGTAGCTCCTGGGATTTCCTGTCAAGAACGCCTGAGCAAGTATGTGATAAAATGTTCCTAATTCCCTTAACCCTTCCAGCAATGTAATCTTCTGAAAATTACAGTGCTAAATATCTGGAATTGGTTTGGTTTTCTTTATATTAAGAGAAATAGGATTCAAGTGACAGTGGTGTCTGATCTGGATCCAAGCTGTTTAACCCATTACCCCATGGCCTTATTTGGTGACCACTTAAAGCAGGTTGAAAGTAAAGCAGAATACGCCCTAAGGCACATTCTGCTTTACTTTTAGCCTGTTTAAGCTACCATTTGCTAGCTGAAGGCCTATTCTGGTTTACTTAAATGCACATTCGGCTTTACTTTCAGTCTGCTTTCAGCTATCATCTGCTAGAATAAAGAAACTATTTGTGATTGTACAATTAAGATCTATTTTCTTCAGTGGAGGGATAAACTAAATGCACTAAAAGGCGTTTTTATGAGGGAAATATTCAAGGCATTATTTGTCTCAGGATGGTTTATGACAATGGCCCAGGTTTTCTACATACACTGTACATAAAGAGACTGTGTTTTGCACTGATAATTGATATTTAACTCAAACTGAAACTGTTGGGGGAAAAACAAATCAATAATTTGAAGTAAAATTCGTCTCTTATACCGTCCAAAAGAAGGCTTGTTTTCAGTGGTACATCTACAAGTGAATTTCATCATTTAACTCTTTCAACAACATGGATCTCTTTAAATTATACTCAGTACATTAGAAAACAGTGTAGACCCAGATCAGAGGGCTCCTATAGGAGCCCTCTGATCAGGGTCTGCACTGTTTTCAAATTTAGACCAGTATTTATTTAACTACCCATAATTCCAAGTAGACTGGTCCATTGTTTGGTATTTAAAATTATCTACATGTTAACCTAATAACCCACAGGAGTTACTTTAAGTGTTTAAAGAATTAAAGCTCGATTAAGTTGAACACACCCTTATTTTATAGTTAAAATTTGATTTTGAAATACGGGTATGTTTGACTTAACCCATTCAACCCTAACAAATAGTATACTTGTCATTTACAAACAGTGTACCTTTGAGGATTACACTTGTCCCATGCAAACAGTGCAGGAGCCCTCTGATCAGGGTCTTCACTGTTTAATTGACATTTTGAAATTTATTTATATATTGTTAAAATCAACCCTAAATAGCCAAAAATGGACTACAGAGCTCCAGATAAAGGGAGTACAATGTATTTCAAAAACTAAAATCTTTATTAAACCCTATGGCGTCACTACTCATTAGAATCACCTTGAAGAGACGATTCTGACAAGTGGTATTACTATAGGATTTGGTGCCAAAATGAGCGAGAAAATGTTGGATTTGTTCAGTTTACTCCCTCTTATCTGGAGCCCTGGACTAGACTTATTTTGAAATTGGAATTGTCCATTAAAAGTTTCAGGGGTGAATGAGATAACATCCTTATATCTCAGCCAAACCTTAGAATGTGACTTTTCATTAGAATCATTTAGAAGAAACAATTCTAGTGAGTAGTCACAAGATGGGTTTGTCATGGAGGCATGCTGGAGAGTTTTTATCGGCAAAATGTTCGCGTTGTCTGCCATGTCTTTAAGATAAAATTTGAGTTACAACTTTATGAGACTCCTAATATTCTTTGTGTCTGAACTAGATAAGACTCAAACTGTTTGAAACTGTTTTAACCCTTTCCCTTATAGAAGCGACTTTTAGCACATGCGTTTTATTCATTCGCTGAAGAAAATAGTTCCAATATAAACAGTAATGAATATGTGTCATATTTAATACTTTCCTTATTCTAGCTGGTAAAATCTTAAAGCAGGTTGAAAGTAAAGCAGAATGCGCCATATGGCGCATTCTGCTTTACTTTCAACCTGCTTTAAGTAGTCACCTATTTTCAAAATTATAAACAGGCTATGGGGTAATGGGTTAATAAGTTCCATCAAAAAGTCCTAATATTTTATAATTTAATTGCATTCAGCATCAATTGTTTAGATGAAATCTGAGTTGAGGCTGAATCTGAGTCAATGTTTGCAAAATTGTTGTTGATAGGCTGAACAGACAAGGAGCTTTGTTTAACCCTTACTGTGCTTGAACCAGATATATACAGCAGGGCTCCAGATAAGAGGGAGTATTCTGAACAAATCAACCCTTTTCTCACTTATACAGCACCAACTCCTATGGTGTTACTACTCTTTGGAATCGTCTCATCGAGACGATTCTAATGAGTAGTGACACCGTAGGGTTTAAAGCAGAAATAAAGGTTTTAGTTTTTGAAATACTCCCCTTATCTGGAGCCCTGTTAATACATCATTAGCAAACAGTGTAGACCTAGATCAGAGGATTCCTTCAGATCAGAGTCTTTACTCTTTGTCATACAATAATATTATACCTTTAAATATTGTTGAGATAAAACCCTCAAGTGTCTATACAAACTAGATGTTTATTAGAAAACTGATGAGTCCATGTGAAAATTGAACATGGTAAGGGATAGCATTGATTTGGACTTTCCATATATTATAGCAGCCATTCAGCCTACTTTAACTTTTTGCATGCTGGGTAATATTTTTGTCTGCAACAATTGTCGTCTGCTACTGTTCTAAAAATAGAAATTTCTAAATTACTTTTCAAAACAGGATCAGAGTGTCAAACAGTTTGGTTCCTGATGAGACGCGGCGTTATTCGGTGGCTCATCAGGATCCATACTGTTTGCTTAAGTTATCATGGTTTTCACCGCTAGCATGCTAAAAGTTAGGCGGAATCTATGAACAAGGCACAGAAAAGAACTGGTCGAGTCAAAATTATGATGAATCAATATGTTACATGCACAGAAATCTGTGGATTTTGGAAAAGCGATCTGAAACAAATTAGTTTTCTTCTACAGCGTGAGCTATGAAAGTGTGTTTTGTATAATGCTAGTAATAGCTATTGGTCTTTTGTCGGCGAAAATTGAGAAAGTAGAGGGACAGCCAAGCCTGCAATCGGAACTTCTATCAAATAAAGATGTACAGATAATTCTAAAATACAGGGTGTTGCTTAATGCAGTATTAAAGTAATGCAGAAAGCTCCTAAAGGAGCTTTCTGCATTACTTTAATGCTGCATTAAGCAGTCAACTGTTTAGGAAGTTTTCCGGTTTAATGTAATGAATTGTTGCTGAACAGGAGTTACGACTGTATCAGTTGGGTTTTGTTGCGATTTATCTCGAAGTAGATTCTCTTGTACTGTCATTTTGTCGGAGTTATGAATGAAGACAATTGTATGGATCAATTGGAATTTGAGAAAGTAGCATACATGTTTTAGTTTATCACTAGAGTAGCAAACGTTAGAAGTAATGTATGAGAGGATATCTAATACTGTTCGCGCTTCCATGTCAAGAATGGCTCTCAACACATTCAGCTCTAGCCAACAAGTATACTGGTCATTAACAAACTGTGTGGCTGTAAGGAGTACACATGCCCTGTGCAAACAGTGTAGAACCTGATCAGAGGGCTCCTGTAGGAAATTGATGTTGACAATCATGTGCTGTTCATAAGAGACTAATAAAATATGGTTAGCATGTGTTGTCTGAGAGACTGTAATAAAAGTTGGTCATTAGTTCTGTTGTCCATGTGAGACAAATAATATTTGGTCACTATGTGTTGTCCATGAGAGACTAATAAAAGTTGGTTATTATTTCTGTTGTCCAAGAGATACTAATAGTTGATCATAATGTGTTAACCATGAGGGACTGTAGATGAAAGTTGGTCATAATGTGTTGTCCATGAGAGACTGTAGATGAAAGTTGGTCATAATGTGTTGTCCATGAGAGACTGTAGATGATAGTTGGTCATCATGTGTTGTCCATGAGAGACTGTAGATAATGGTTAACCATTATGTGTTGTCCATGAGAGACTAAAAAAAGTTGGTCATCATGTGTTGTCCATGAGAGACTGTAGATGTAAGTTAACCATTATGAGTTGTCCATGAGAGACTAGATGATAATTGGTCATCATGTGTTGTCCATGAGAGACTGTAGATGTTAGTTAACCATTATGTGTTGTCCATGAGAGACTAAAAAAAGTTGGTCATCATGTGTTGTCCATGAGAGACTGTAGATGTTAGTTAACCATTATGTGTTGTCCATGAGAGACTGTAGATGATAGTTGGTCATCATGTGTTGTCCATGAGAGACTAGCTAGCTGTAATAAAAGTGGGTCATCATGTGTTGTCCATGAGGGACTGTAATAAAAGTCGGTCATCACAGACATGCATGTTGTACATGAGAGACTGATAGTAGTTGGTCATAATGCATTGTCTGTGAGATACTGTAATAAAAGTAGGTCATCATGTGTTGTCCATGAGAGACTGCAATAAAAGTTGGTCATCACAGACATGCATCTTGTACATGAGAGACTGATAATAGTTGGTCATAATGCATTGTCTATGAGATACTGTAATAAAAGTTGGTCATCATGTGTTGTCCATGAGGGACTGTAATAAAAGTTGGTAATCACAGGCATGTTGTCCATGAGAGACTGATAATAGTTGGTCATAATGCATTGTCTATGAGATACTGTAATAAAAGTTGGTCATCATGTGTTGTCCATGAGGGACTGTAATAAAAGTTGGTAAATACAGGCATGTTGTCCATGAGAGACTGATAATAGTTGGTCATAATGCATTATCTATGAGATACTGTAATAAAAGTGGGTCATCATGTATTGTCCATGAGGGACTGTAATAAAAGTTGGTAAATACAGGCATGTTGTCCATGAGAGACTGATAATAGTTGGTCATAATGCATTGTCTATGAGATACTGTAATAAAAGTGGGTCATCATGTGTTGTCCATGAGGGACTGTAATAAAAGTTGGTAATCACAGGCATATTGCCAATGAGAGACTGATAATAGTTGGTCATAATGCATTGTCTATGAGATATTGTAATAAAAGTGGGTCATCATGTGTTGTCCATGAGAGACTGTAATAAAAGTTGGTAATCACAGGCATATTTGAGAGACTGATAAAAGTTGGTCATAATGTGTTGTCTATGAGATACTGTAATAAAAGTGGGTCATCATGTGTTGTCCATGAGGGACTGTAATAAAAGTTGGTAATCACAGGCATATTGTCAATGAGAGACTGATAAAAGTTGGTCATAATGTGTTGTCCATGAGAGACTGTAATAAAGTTGGTCATTATGTGCTGTCCACGAGAGACTGTAGATGTTAGTTGGTCATCATTTTTTATCCATGAGAGACTAGTCAAAGTTGGTCATAATGTGTTGTCCTTGAAAGCTATAGACTAATAAAATTTGGTCACCATGATTGTTTTGTCCATGAGAGACTGTAATAAAAGTTGGTTACTATGTGCTGTCAATGAGAGACTTGTAAAAGTTGGTCATCGTGAGTTGTTCATGAGAGACAAATAACTGATTACCATATGTGTTGTCCATGAGAAAAGGTAATATTACGATTATCATCATGTGCTGTCCAGAAGGTGTTGTCCCGGAGAAAGTGGAAGATGACATGAGAGACTAAACGCTGGATAGCGGGTTGAGATTATGTAAAGTCCAACCTTTGTTAACCCTTTGAACCTTAGTCCCCCATATTGGTGTCCTTTGCAAACAGTGAACATGTGAATAGTACACTTGTCCTATGCAAACAGTGAAGACCCAGATCAGAGGGCTCCTAGGAGCCCTCTGATCAGGGTCTTCACTGTTTGTCATAATGCCAAACATTGACAAAAACAACCCTTAAAAGTCAGAAATGGACTAGACTTAAATGGAAACTGGAATTGTCCATTTTAAGTTTCAGGGAGGAAAGAGTTAGTGACCACTGAATGAAGATGCATTGTGATCTTTCAGGACAGGTGACTGCTGAATGCAGTCCTGCAGAAGGCTCTTATAGGAGTCCCCGGCATAACTATTGCCCTGCATTAAGCTGTCACCTGTCATGAATACTATAAATATATAGTTGAAACTCGATGATTCGAACTTGCTTTATAGTGGCTTAGACACTTTTTAACTTTGAAATATGGGTAGGTATGACTTAACCCATTACCCCATAGCCTGTTTCTAGTATTGAAGACACTTTTTAACTTTGAAATATGGGTATGTATGACTTAACCCATTACCCCATAGCCTGTTTCTAGTCTCCAAGATAGTTGACCACTTCAAGCAGGTTGAAAGTAAAGCAGAATGCGCCTGAGGGTGCATTCTACTTCACTTTCAGCCTGCTTTATGCTATTATCTGCTAGAATATATAAAATATTTCTTATGAGTTTTTGTGACAGTATTAATTTTAATTGGAACTATTTTCTTCAGTGGAGGAATAAATAAAGTCATAAAAAGGCGTATTTATGGGGTAATGGGTTATAGAAGATGGAGTTATCAAAATTAAAGTTTTGATGTTATTGTCTTGTTAGTGGTTGTTAAACACAGGTTTGACTGTAACAGAAGAAACAGAACAAATAGTTCTAGTCATGATGATTCATTTACAGATTGCAGGGGCAGTTAGCAGCTCCCTGGATGTCAGAAAGGCTGTAAAAATATGAGCCAGTATATTGATCAGTAGGGTTCTGGTAACCAGCAGCAGGGTTGTAAATGTAAGCCAGAAACCAATAAAACACAGCCTGTTAACCCCTCCAGTTCTTATCATCACATACATGATTGGCATTTACAATCAGTGTAGTTCCAGATTGGATACTTCCTTATTCATTGTGCTATTTTGATACTGCAGTTGAAATTCGTTACTTCAAAATCGCTTTAAATTTCATATGTTTGGATAAGTTTATCTCGCTTAAGTCTGAACATACCCATATTTCAAAGTTTAAACGTGGCTAAATAACTTTGAAATATGGGTATGTACAAACTAAAGCGATTTCCAATTATCAAGTTTTGACTCTTTTGCTCCATTAACTCTTTGAACCATAGTCAGACATATATGCATGATCCCATCATTTGCAAACAGCGTTCTTGTGAGGAGTACACTTGTCCTGTGCAAACAGTATAGACCCTAATCAGAGGGCTTCTTAAGGAGCTTCTGATCAGGGTCTACACTGTTTGTCTTTTTGACATATATGTAAAAATCAACCCAACATTGACAGTGTTGAATACAGGTGGTAGCTTAACCCTTTGAACCCTAGTCCCTCATAGAGGCATCCTTTTCAAACAGTGTCCATGTGAAAAGTACACTTGTCCTATGCAAACAGTGAAGACCCAGATCAGAGGGCTCCGAAAGGAGCCCTCTGATCAAGGTCTTCACTGTTTGTCATAATGCCAAACATTGACAAATCAACCCTTAAAAGTCAGAAATGTACTAGACTAAAATGGAAACTGGAATTGTCCATTTAAAGTTTCAGGGAGGAAAGAGTTAAAGCAAGATGAAGGTAAAGCAGAAATCTTTTACAACGCTGGTCTTCTGCTCTATTTTCACCCCAATTTAAGTTATCTGCCAGATGTTTTTAAACGTTCTCCTACAATTAGTGAATATGTAATTGACAACTCTTTAAAGAGCTGTCTGATCAAGGTCTTCACTATTTTCTTAAAGAATCTGAGAGATGTTCAATGTTACTGATTGAGCCCCAGATATGGAGTGTATTTTAAATGCTTATACCCGTAGGCATTTTCCATCCCCTATGATGTCACAATGCATTAGAATCATCACTTTGTAACGATTCTTATGAGTAGTGGCACCATCAGAGACAATGAAGGCATACAGGAGAAAACACAAAGTGTTAACCCTTTACCTCATAACCTGTTTCTTCAGTTTTAAACCTAGGCTACCACTTATAGCAAATTGAAAGTAAATCAAAATGTACCTTAAGGCACAATCTGCTTCACTTTCAGCCTACTTGTAAGCGATCATCTGCTAGAAAATAGCAATTATAAATTTCTTTCTGTGCATATTCACAACTGTTTAAATTGTATTTATTTTCTTCAGTGGAGGATTAAATTAAATGCGTATAAATGTGTATTTATGGAGAAATGGGTTAAAAGCATTTCTTTGAAGGACCGGGTTAATTTTTTCTCTGCTAAGACCAACTTGCCTGTGCTCTAGATAAGAGAACTTTCTAACATGTACATGTACTTCATTACGTCTCATTCCAATCGTGTGGTGTGATTAGAATGTGTCTCCTCCATCAGGATGTAGGATTCTTACAGGTTTCCATTAGCTGTAACCACATCAGTCTCATAGGGTGTTAATGATACAAGACCTTTATTCACTTATTTTACCACGAAATCCTATGGTGTTACTACTTATTAGAATCGTCTCGAAGAGACTATTCTAATGAGTAGTGACACCATAGGTTTTTTTTGTAGAAATAAAGTTTTATCTGGAGCTCTGCCTTTATTTGCAACAGTTTGGGCACAGATCAGCCACTAACCATATGATCGGGTATAGACTGTTTGCCACTTTCTTCACATTTTGCTAATACACGTATCGATGATGGCACATTCTGCTTTATCTTAAGACTGCTTTAATCTACAATCTACATTATCTGCTAGGAAATAGGAATTATTTCTTATGTTTCTTATATTCATTACTGTAAAAAGGGGGGACATATTTCTCCATCGGAGGAATTAATTAAATGCATTAAAATGTATATCTATGGAGTAAAGGATATAAGTACAAGTACAGTACTCCCTCTCTACAACGGCCCTCCCAACAACGACTCCCTCCTTATAACAACACTTAACGCAGTTCCCTAAGTGGATATTTATGTCTAACGCTCTTACTTTTGCCATGTCCTCTGCTTAAAGTTGTTGTCTGCTGTTTTTCTCAGTTACAAAATGGTCATTTTGATGGAAAAAAACTTAATGAGCAATGACAAACAGCTTGAATCCAGACCAGACGCAGCGATATGCGGTGTCTGATCTGGATTCAAGCTGTTTGTAAAAGAAAGCCAATTTCCCTCCCTATAACGACTCCATCCGAACAACGCACACACTTTTTTGTCTCCCTTTGGGTGTTGTTGTAGAGAGGGAATGCTGTAAGTTAGACTTAAGCGAGCTCAAGTTACAGAATTTCAGTTGAAGAAATATGGGTAAGTACCGGTAATTGATCTTAACCCTTTGAACCCTAGTCCCGCATATATGCGTCCTTTTCAAACAGTGTAGATGTGAATAATACACTTGTCCTATGCAAACAGTGAAGACCCAGATCAGAGGGCTCCGAAAGGAGCCCTCTGATCAGGGTCTTCACTGTTTGTCATAATGCCAAACATTGACAAAAACAACCCTTAAAAGTCGGAAATGGACTATACTAAAATGGAAACTGGAATTGTCCATTTAAAGTTTTAGGGAGGAAAGAGTTAAAGTAAAGTGTAGTTGAAGTCTACTTTCATTCCAAATGTCTGTTCAGTTGACTGTACATTTTAATCCCTGGGTGAGGAGGACCAATTTGAGGTGGATATCTTGCTAGAACATTGAAGTACATCATGGGGATTTGTAAAATAAAAATCTAATCAGGCACCGACAGATGTGGTCCAGTGGTATCACACTTGACTGCGGAACCAGGGGTTGTGAGTTCGATCCCCCACCGGTCCTTAGGATGAGACACTTTATAAACCAAGGTCTAATGTTTCAGTTATTTACACTGGGCATCCTAAAGAACCAGAGAACTCTGTGGATAATAAGAGTAGGGCATCACACACAGGTTTGCTGTATCCACTTCCCAGCTCTCTGGGGCTGCCAATTAGCCCATATATGGCAGAAATGGATGTTAACAAACAAACAAACAAACCTAATCAGGCTGCTGGATCAGTTTGGGCTCAAACTCACGACTCCTGAAATGAAGATCAAGCTTGCTACATACTCGATTATCCCTGCCGATCAGCTTATATAGGCTAGTTGGAGTTCTGGAAATTCCATTGAAGATATTCAGGGAAATGTCATCTTTAGCCCGTTTGTTTAACCCATTGTATGCTGGGTAATATTTGGTGTCCATTTTAAATTGTCCTCTGCAGTGGGTATAACTCAAATATTTGCAAAATATTTTATCATTTTCTGATAGAGTATTGACTAAGCTGCAAACAGTTTTGATCTCAGATCAGGCCCCACAGATCAAAACTGTTTGCCTAAAGGTACACCTGAAAGTGTATCCCGAATATATAAAATGGGTTAAGACAAATGCAATCCCAGATGATATGTCACATATTGTGTCATCTCATCTTGGTCAGCACAATTTTCTTATGTCATTCTTGGGGATTGTTAACGTTAACGGGTTAAAAAGTCTCTACAAATCTTTTCCCCATTTATTAGGAAAAACATGAAATGATTTATTGCTTGCCAGTGCCTGAGTGGGTGGTAAAGCAGTCGCTAATTCGCTTTTCTGCTTGGGGGAATTCCTTCAGCCATTTCTGCTGTAGGTCATGGTGAATATGATCCCAGACAGTAGTGCTCACATAGCTCCAAATAAGGGATGTGTTACAAGTAGGGGAATCTGGCCTGTTTAGAGGGGAGAAATATGTTTAGCTGGGTGTTTAAGACAAATGCCGGCTTAAGCCGTTACCCAATTGCATAATTCTAGTTTTAAAGACAGGTGACCACTTAAAGCATGTTGAAAGTAAAGCAGAATGCGCCTTTAGCGCATTCTGCTTTACTTCCAGCCTGCTTTAAGCTACCATCTGCTTGGAGTTAGAATGTATTTCTTATAATGCATATTTATGACTGCATAATTGGAATTATTTTCTTCAGTGGAGGTGTAAATTAGAGGCATAAAAAGGCATATTTATTGGGTAATTGGTTAAAGCAGGTTGAAAGTAAATCTGAAATCTTCAAGAAGACCTAGTGAGGCATAGGTGCATCCTTTGCAAACAGTATATATCATTAGTGATTTTGCAGTGTAGACTAATCAGGGTCTATAATTTTTGTCAGCTATCTATAGTTTGTAAAAACAACCCTAAAAATTCAGTTGTTTAATTAGAATAAAATGAAAACTGGAATAGTTAAAGTTGTAAATTCAAGGAGTTTGTGAATTCTGAAGATTGCTTTACTTTGAGCCTGCTTTAACACATTACCCTATAGCCTGTTTCTAGTTTTAAAGACAGGTGACCACCTAAAGCAGGTTGAAATTAAAGCAGAATGCCCCTGAAAGTTTAAATGGAAATTTCCAGCTGCCAATAAAAGTTAGTCCAGTATGGACTATTTAGTGTTTTGTTTCAAAGTGACAAACAGTTTAGACCATGTACATGATGAGTATTATCAGGGCTCCAGATCAGATGAGTATTTCAAAAACTAAAATCTTTATTTCTTCATTAAACAGCTTAATGTTACTTATACATTAGAATGGTCTCTTCAAGACGATTCTAATGAGTAGTAACACCATAGGATTTGGTGGTGCTGAAATGAGTGAGAAAATGTTGGATTAGGAGCCCTGTATACTCTTCGCTAGGGCGCAACTAAGGTCAAAGCAGTCAACATGTCAAAATGTAGGAAAGTATCGTACATCGACACACAGGTGGTTGCTTTAAGTAGGCTGAAATAATAAGTCTGTTAGAATAAGGTAGAAGCATAACAAAGACATTTCTTTGAGAGAAAGGGTTGTGCATGGTTTTAGAGGTTCTGAGTGGACCTGTCCTTGGAGATACTGGGAATGCCATATGCTAACATACAGTCAAGACTAGGTTCATTAATTAACCAAGTGAAGAAGAATGGTAATCTCTGAACATTATGTAGTATGCACTTCTTTTTATCCTTCATTAACTCTTTCCTCCCTGAAATTTAAAATGGACAATCCCAGTTTGCATTTTAGTCTAGTCCATTTCT
The DNA here is from genome assembly GCA_922989275.2 of Gari tellinella. Taxonomy (NCBI): domain Eukaryota; kingdom Metazoa; phylum Mollusca; class Bivalvia; order Cardiida; family Psammobiidae; genus Gari; species Gari tellinella. Next base: position 98,882,153 of record OV277857.1, on the reverse strand, counting down.
GACTTTCAATGGTTATTTTTATCAATGTTTTGCATCATGACAAACAGTGAAGATCCAGATCAGAGGGCTCCTTAGGAGCCCTCTGATCTGGGTATTCACTGTTTGCATAGGACAAGTGCACTTTACACATGTATACTGTTTGAAAAGGATGCCTATATGCCGGACTAGGGTTCAAAGGGTTAAGCTGCAAACTTTCTGAAATAAATTTACTTTTTAATTGGTCACTAATCATATTAAGCACTACTTTTACTTTTGTCCTTCATTAAGCTGTAACCTTTCTGCAATACATTTTCATCTTAATTGGTCATTATTCATACAGTGGAGAATCTGTTATGCTTTCCCAATAAACGCGTTTACGCTAAAACTATTATTTGCAGTGCAAACAGTTTGGAGCCAGATCAGACGCCCGGTAACCCGGCGTCTGATCAGGCTCCAAACTGTTTGCCACCAAGATAAACATGAAATATCAGAATTGTCCAAAAGTTGTTCTTTTCTACGTTTTAGTGCTTTGCGTTTGCGTACGTTTGCGTTTAAACGGGAATGAATAACAGATTCTCCACTGTAGTATTGACTGTGTTGAAAACATGGTTGTTTTGAGAAGATGTCATGTTTGTGGGTATTATGAAAGTGCATTAAAGTATTCCATTTCATCTATTGTCTTGTGTTTCAAATATCTCAAGCGTGGTAGACTCTTTGTCTGTGTGATTCTAACTAGGCTTTGCATTGTATTCTCAGCATGCTTAACTCAACATGATTGTCACTTTAAAACAGTTGGAATCCAGATCGGACATTCAGTATTTCAGCATCTGAAGGATCCAAAATGTTTAACCATCATTTATATTTAGATTTAATAAAAGCTCTGGTTTATATCGCAGGATTTGTTTTTATTTAAATAATTCATTAAATGCTATGGACCATTGTTGTGTGACTGTGTTCTATTGATTACCAACTTGTCATAGATATGATGGAGTTAACACATTCAACCCTAGTGACGAGTATACTCGTCATTTACAAACCGAGTACCTGAGAAGATTATACTTGTCCCATGCAAACAGTGTAGATCCTTATTAAAGGGCTCCTTATGGAGCCCTCTGATCAGGGTCTACACTGTTTGTCATTTTGAAATGTATTGTTAAAATCAACCCTAAATTGTCAAAAATGGACTAGACTTATTTTGTAGTTGGAATTATCCATTTAAAGTTTCAGGGGTGAAGGAGTTAACTAAGCATTTCTAAATATTTTCATCATTGTTTCTCAATCTTTGAGACAAATGTAATGAGTAGACACAACATATGGTTTGGTGGAGGCATAAGGATTTCTGTATTTGAAAACTCCAAATATCCCCCCCCCCCCCCCCCCCCCCCATAGCCAGAAGTGCAAGTCATCTATATCTGTGAATAAGTTTGAACACTGGTTGCAGCAAGATGAAAATATAGCAAAAAGCTCCTTAACCCTTTGAACCCTAGTCCCGCATATAGGCGTCCTTTTCAAACAGTGTACATGTGAATAGTACACTTGTCCTGTGCAAATAGTGAATACCCAGATCAGAGGGCTCCAAAAGGAGCCCTCTGATCAGGGTCTTCACTGTTTGTCATAATGCCAAACATTGACAAAAACAATCCATAAAAGTCAGAAATGGTCTAGACTATAATGGAAACTGGAATTGTCCATTTAAAGTTTCAGGGAGGAAAGAGTTAAAGTAGTCACCTGTTTTCAACACCACAATTGAATATTCAGGGCTGAAGATAAGGGGAGTATTTAAAAAATTCAAAATCTTTATTTCTGCATTAAACCCTCTGGTGCCAATACTCATTAGAATCGACTGTTTCTTTGAGACGATTTTAATGAGTAGTAACACCATAGGATTTGGTGCTGAAATGAGTGAAAAAATGTTGGATTTGTTCAGCTTACCTCCTGTTATCTACAGGAGCCCTGTATTCATGTTTGGCACTGTAGATGAAAGGGTTATACATTATAGATAAATGGTATAGCTGGCTTGTTAGCACATGATGCTACTAAGGAAGCTGCATTGATAATTAATCAATGCACACATTATCATGTTCAACAGTCATGTACAAGCACTCTTAACCCTTAGCCCGCCAAATAAATTGTCGTCTGCTATATTTCTCGTCTGCTTCAAGTTTCAAAGTGCTTCAAAGTTGCTCAAAATTGCTGAAAATGTTGTCCGAGTGTCAAACAGCTTGGATCCGGATGAGACGCTGAGTTACTCAGCGTCTCATCCGGATCCAAGCTGTTTGCATATGGAGCTATAGTCGTGTGTGGCAGGCTAAGGGTTAAACCCTTTCCTCAATAGTCATCAAGTGAAATCAGCCATATCCAAATAAAACAGCATACATAGTACCTCTTTAACCCTCGATATGCTGGACGTTTCTGCTCTCGAAATATTCACCAGTTTCAAAGCAATGCAGACCCTGAATAATGGGCTCCTTAAGGAGGCTTCTGATCAGGGTACACATTGTTTGCAATTCATTATTATTGTCTGTGCATCTGTAACAAGTTTAATTCTTTCCTCCCTGAAACTTTAAATGGACAATTCCAGTTTCCATTTTAGTCTAGTCCATTTCTGACTTTTAAGGGTTGTTTTTGTCAATGTTTGGCATTGTGACAAACAGTGAAGAACCTGATCAGAGGGCTCCTTTCGGAGCCCTCTGATCAGGGTCTTCACTGTTTGCATAGGACAAGTGTACTATTCACATGTACACTGTTTGAAAAACACGCCTATATGCGGGACTAGGGTTCAAAGGGTTAACTAGATTTTAACGTTTGTCTGTCATCAGCACCGTTTACTCAAATACTTGGATTCTTATACAGTTGTTAACTTGGATCATTCCCAATCCACCAATATCACCCAACCTTGATTTGACCTTGACCTTGATCTAATTTGGACTTAGAATATTGTAAATGGGTTTATTTCTTGGTTAACTAGATTTTACTGTTTAGTCTAGAATAAACACAACTGGCAACAATGCTTTGAAAATTATTCAGGTATTACCTTGGACCACTACCAATCCACCCATGTTGCCCAGCTTTGATTTTGACCTTGACCTAATATGGACTTAGAATAGTTATATTCGCTATTTCTTGGTTATTTAGATCTAACCCTTTCATCTAGCATTGATCAACACTACTTACTAGAATGCTTTAATACTTATTGGCTCAATTTGATTGTGACCTTGACCTAATTTGGACTTAGAAAAGATTCAGAATATAATGTCATGGATGCCATCAAGATAATTATTGTCAAGGATGCCACCAGGGACAAAAACATTTATTGAATGTAGTCTTGTCATGCCTTTAATTTATTCCTCCATTGAAGAAAACAGTTCCACTTTATATAGCCATGAGAAATATTTTCTCAATTCTAGCAGATTGTAGTGTGAAGCAGGCTGAAAGTTAGCAGAATGTGCCTGTCTTCGAAACTAGACACAGGCTATGGGGTAATGGATTAAACAAAGAAGTATAGTAGAAATCTACTAAATTATGAGTTAGATACAGGGAAAATGCTGAAAAGAAAGACAGAAAGAATAAATTGCAATTTCTCAGGAGTTGACATTTTAAGCAGGTGGCATTTATTTGGCTGTTTGACAGTTTGGGATAAGTGACATGGGTTACTTTACAACTGTTTACAGGTACTGTATAATTGCATTCTGCAGGGAAAGCTCAAATAACCAAGTGGTATTAGCATTGCAAAGTAGACAAATTGAATGGTAGTTGTAAGTCTACAAGATTGATAGTGCAACATGTGCCTCGTGAATGTTTAATGCAGCAAATGAAAGACTGGGAGAAATGGAGATGCCACTCTCTGTTGAGGGCGGTTATGAATTTCACAAAGTTGCTCTATCCCATTACCCCATAAATTACGTCTTTTTACGCCTACAATTTATTCCTCCACTGAAGAAAATAGTTCCCTTTTTATACAGTCATGAATTTCAATATGTACCATAAGAAATATGTTCTATATCCTAGCAGATAAAAGCTTAAAGCACATTCTGCTTTACTTTCAACCTTCTTTAAGTGACAATCTTTCTTTTAAACAAGAAAAAGGCTATTGAAGAAAATAATTCTAATTTATACAGTTATGAATATGTATCATAAGAAATATTATCTACATCCTAGCAGATGGTTGCTTAAAGCAGGCTGAAAGATATGGGGAAGGTTTCTTTACTGTATTTAGCGAAAGTATTTTCTTCAAAGGAGGAATTAAAAGCCTTGTTTCTCCAAGAAAACCCTATGTCGTGACTACTGACAGTAGAATCAACAAGATAGAGTTTGGTGAACATAATAAAGCAAAAACAGCTGGAAAGTTATTGATCCAGTTTAAATAGAGGATAACTGTTTTTTTCAGTGTAAGATCGAAATTTAATCCATTGAGTGAACATCAGACGTTATATTTTCACGAGTGGCGAAGCCACGAGTGAAAATATAACAGTCTGATGTTCACGAAATGGATTAAATTCGATCTTACACTGAAAAAACACAGTTATTCTATTTATTTATGCTTTTAAGCCACTTTTTAAACGAAACTGTTTAAAAATTGAAAGCGAACGTACATTATTTATCCCGTGTTGAGCCCCACGTTTTAGGTCGAACACACACGTGCGTGACAGTTGGCGGTATATTTGTTGATTTGACGTCATCCGAATGACTTCGTTGCTCCCGAGTTTGGATTCGTGCTCTTCCGGTGAGTAGTTCGCGACAAATCGGACTGCCGGAATTTAACGATAAGACACGATTGACTACGATTCTTGGGGAGCCCTACGGGGAAAATTCATAATAAAAGCGATTGGTGATAATCCACTGCAGTGGATTACCAAGTGATCATCCACTGGTATATCGTGGTAATCCACCGAAAAGCATAAATAAACTGTTTTCTTTCACAATAACACCTTTGTTCTTGCCTTTATGGTTTCTGCATGGAAATGCGGTTTCATGCTTCTACTCAGTTCTAATAGAGAGCCAATGGAAACATTTCCAATATCCTGTCACATGACTTCTTAAAGCAGATTGAAAGAATAGCTGAGGCTGTTAAAGCAGGTTGAAAATAGAACAGAATGTGCCTTAAGGCACATTCTGCTTTACTTTCACCCTGCTTTAAGCAACGTCTGCTAGCTAGCTAGCTAGGATATAAGAAATATTTAGTATGATACTTATTCATGACTATTAATGTAGAACTATTTTCTTCAGTGTAGGAATAAATGAGTGGCATAAAAAGGCATATTTTTGGAGTGATGGGTTAAATCTTTCCTCCCTTAAATTCCAGTTTCCATTTAAGTCTAGTCCATTTCTGACTTTTAAAGGGACTCGCAAACGGATGGTGTACTTGTCAAAATAAAATAAAATACTCAAATAAAACCAAATTTGTCGCATTATTTGGCTTCTGACATTAAAAAAATATGATCAGTCCAAAAAAAGTTTCAAGAATCGTCACCGAATCTTAGATTTTTAGATATTTTCCATCGTTTTTCTATACCGACTAGTAGACGGTATAGTTGTTGTTGTTGCTTCTCTACACGGGTTCAAACATAAACCCGAGCCGAATTACGAAGTTGTATGCACTTTCGATCGCTACACATTGAAATACGTTAAATCGATCCGAGATAAACGGATAGTTCCGTGGTCCATTGGTCTAAGCGGTTTCCCCTATTTTGCCTTCTGTCCGCCAATGTCGGGCCCCGGGTCCGAATCCCACCAGCGACCAGTATTTTTTTTTATTGAAATACATTTTTTTAAACAGAATTTATTATCCTAAACTAATTCTTTACCATTTATATAAGCGTTTGACACATATTTACAAATTACTATTTTTAATGCACCATCTGGTTGCGAGTCGCTTTAAGGGTTGTTTTTGTCAATGATTGTCATTATGACAAAGAATGAAGACCCTGATCAGAGGGCTCCTGCAGGAGCCCTCTGATCTGGGTCTTCACTGTTTGCATAGGACAAATGTACTATTCACATGTATGGTACTCTGTTTGAAAAGGACGCCTATATGCAGGACTAGGGTTCAAAGGGTTAAGAGACCAACAGTGAGATGATGGAAAGGGTTTAAGGACTAAATTACACAGTGGTTATCTCACGGATGGCTATCCTTGGGTGAAATATGCAGAGAAAGAAATGTGTCAAAAGTTTACAAAAATTCAATTAAATCTTTGCATGCTAGCATTTGATACATGTTTCACAGTGATTACCTTTGCAAACAGCATAACCGGGCATCTCATCAAGATCCAAACTGTTTGCCACTCTGACTCTGTTTTGAAAAGAAATTTTGAAAAAATTATTTTTTGAACAGTAGCAGACGACATTTGTTGCAGACGGGGAAAAATTACCTAGCATGCAAAGAGTTAAAGGCTTTAAATTTAATAGACAGAGAGCGGCAAGGATGGTGCTACCAACAGGGCAAGTTTTTGGCAATAAATATCTGAGTGCCCTTAACCCTTTACCTCATAGCCTGTTTACAGTTTTGAATACAGGTGACCACTTAAAGCAGGCTGAAAGTAAAGCAGAATGTGCCTTAAGGCACATTCTGCTTTACTTTCAGCCTGCTTTAAGCTAAAATATGCTAGGCTATATAAAATATTTGTAATGGTAATTGTTCATGAGGGTATAAACTGGAAATATTTTCTTCAGTGGATGAATAAATTAAATACGCTAAAAGTCGCTTCTATGGGGGAAAGGGTTAAGGCAATGGCTGGTTAATGAACTAATCTGAGACAGTCACTGTCTGAGTGCAGTGTCTCAATGTTTAAAATTTGTTTTTCAAAATAAACTAAATCAGATTACCGGTAACCCAATACCCATACACCTTTTTACGCCTCTGATTTATCCCATCACTGAAGAAAATAGTTCCAATTTATACAGTTGTGAATATTTAACATTAGATATAATTTCTATATTCTAGCAGCTGGTGGCTTAAAGCAGGCTGAAAATGAAGCAGAATGCTCCTTAAGGCGCATTCAAGGTGCATTCTGCTTTACTTTCAACCTGCTTTAAGTTGCCACCTATCTTCAATACTAGAAACAAGCTAGTAGGGTAATGAGATTAAATTGACTTAACTCTTTACATGCTGATGGTGGAACAAGTGATAACGTTAGCAAACAGATTGGTTTTGATTTGATTTTTTTTTATTTTACGTCGCTTTCAACAGTATTTCAGTCATATCACGATGTCCAGCTAATTAAAGGTGGAGGAAGACCCCAGAAGTCCTTTATGCACTGTTTCAGGCACAAATCGACAACTGGGTAGAACCACCTACCTTCAGCAAGCCAGCTGGAAGGCTTCCCCTCATGAAAAATCAAATTGGATTGGATCCAGATGTCTGCATGATGATACAAAGAGTAACTAAGGATCCAAACTCTTTGACCTTATGATCCTATTTTGAAAAGAGTTTTTAGAAAATTCTGATTTTAAAGGGACTCGCAACTGGATGGTGTACTTGTCAAAATAAAATAAAATACTTAAATAAAAGCAAATTTGTGGCATTATTTGGCGTCTGACATTAAAAAAATATGATCAGTCCAAAAAAAGTCTCAAGAATCGTCACCGAATCTTAGTTTTTTTTAGATATTTTCCATCGTTTTTCTATAGCGTCAGCTGACGGTATAGTTGTTGTTGTTGCTTCTCTACACGGGCTCAGACATAAACCCGAGCCGAATATGTATAAATCAATCGCTACCAGTGAAGTACGTTAATTCGCTACCATATAGATAGAGAGCCCCAGTAGCCGCATGGTTAAGGCTTTTGCCTTTGTTTTCATGTTTGTCTCCGCATGGAGGGTCACGGGTTCGAATCCCACCAGAGCTTCTTCCTTTTTTTTTTTTAAATGCATTTTTTAACAGAATTTATTATCCAAAACTAAATCTTACCCATTTATATAATCATTTGACATATATTTACAAATTACTATTTTTAATGCTAAATCCGGTTGCGAGCCTCTTTAAAACAGTAGCTGATGACAATTGTTAAAGATAATAGTTACTGAGCATTCAAAGAGATAAGATTTAGACCAGAGTTTAAGACCAAAAAAAACTTAAGCAATGAAAATCAGAAATAAGTTGATGACCAACTGTCTTTGTGTCCAAATAAATTAAATTAGCCAAATGAAACTGATTAGATTTTAAAATTGGTGTCAGGTGTTTGTCAATAATGTAAATGGACAGGATCAGGTTAATTTTACTTTTATGCCAGTATTCCCATAAATATGTATTCTTATTCAAATGAACACTTTCTGTCTGCTTTAAAGCTCTAGGATGTAGAACATATTATTATGGTACTTTTTCTTAATTGTATAAATTTGAAGTGATTTATTCAGTCAAGGAATAAATTATGTGTTAAAACTCGTAGCTATAGTAAAGGGTTAAAACAGGCTGCCAGTACAAGCAGTTACTTATAGCACATCATCTGGATTAACCCATTGCCCCATAGATATGCCCTTTTAAACTTTTAATTTATTCCTCCGCTACATAAGATAGTTCTATTTTATAAAGTCCTGAAAAGCATGCACACTAATTTTGAAAATTTTACACCCCTGGATATTGCACCATAAGATACATGCCCTATATCCTAACAGATGTCAGTTTAAAGCAGGCTGAAATTAAAGCAGAATGCTCCTTAAGGAGCATTCTGCTTTACTTTCAGCCTGCTTTTAGCAAGTAGCTGTATTGAAACTTGAAATCCCAGGCCATTGGGGGAAAGGGTTAAAAATGTTTAGACACCAAGTACAAGTATCAGTAGTCTCCCCATGGTGTGCCAAATGCTGATTGGATCTGGTATTGGGTTTACCAAGTCATTATCAGAGTGGAAATTCAAGAGCGTTCTTCAACTCTCATGGCTGGATCCATGTTAATGAATGTTTATCCTAATAATATGATGTATAGAGTCTCATATCTTATTACTAAATGCCCACTTTTTAAGCTGAATGTATTTATATGGATTATTCCACTGTTTAATAATTATGACTCCTAAAGGAGTAAAAATAGTTTAAAAACTTAAAGCAGGCTGAAAGTAAAACAGAATGCGCCTTAAGGCAGATTCTGCTTTACTTTCAGCCTGTTTTAAGCTACCATCTACTAGGATATTGAAGATATTTCTTGTGACACATATTCATAACTGAATAATTTGGAACTATTTTCTTCACTGAAGGAATACATACATAAAATGCGTTTAAATGCTATCTATGGAGTGAAGGGTTAACACTAGAATTTAACAGGCTATTGGGTAAAGCTTGCAAAGAGTTAAATACCCTGTAGAAACAGTAATTTATACAATGCATTATCTGGAATTGGAAAATGTGGGCAGCAGATCATGTAACAATCAAATATTTATAGTGAAAGTGTACATATGTGTGATATGAATTACGGTAATTAACCCTTTGGATGATGACAAAATGTTGTCAATTTAAAAAGGAGCCTTCTGATCTGGGTCAGTGCACACCCTTTGTAATTTCTGAAATTTATTGTAAAACTAACCCTAAATAGTCGAAAATGGACTAGACTTAATTGGAAACTGGAATTTTCCTTGAAAATTGAATTTCAGGGGTGAATGAGTTAATTGCTAAGTGAGTTAACACTAATATGACTGTAACTGATAGAAAGGTGACTAGAATTTCCACCAACATTTCCTCTTTGTGATTGGGAAAAAACCAGGTTACATTTGAATTGTTAACAAAACTAATCGATGAAATAGTTATACTTTCTCCTGCCAATATTAGGCTCACTCATTGCAGACCCTTGCAAACAGTTTGTATCCAGATCAGACCCCACATTTTGTAGGGTCTGATCAGGATCTAAACCTCTTGTCATTCAGATGATATTTTGGCATTAATGGATGTTCAGAATTTAAGCAGACAACATTTTAAACAAATGACATTTATTCTGTATTGAAAAGGTTAATCTTGTAATAAGATTGATTTTCATGGCTTGACTGCGATTGTACCCATTTGCATCAAGAGTTTATCCCTTACTTTGAAGGAATTGAGTATATACATCATTTGCAAATAGCGTAGACCCAGATCAGAGGGCTCCTGAAGGAGCCCTCTGATCAGGGTCTTCACTGTTTGCCATAACTTTAAATGTATTGGACAACCCCTCAAGATTCAATGTAAACTGTTCATTATTTAGAAAATGGAAGAGTCCACTAAGTCTTGGAAAATCAGTAATGTAAGGGTTATAACCCCTGTAATTGAATAATGCTTGCTGAAAATCTCAAGTTGATTTGCTCTTTACAGATTTGGCGAGTATTTCAAAAACTAACTTCCTTTTGTCTCCACTAAACTCTATGATGTGACTGCTCATAAGAATTGTCTCAAAGAGATGATAAGGTTTGGTGGATACTTAACCCTTAACACCATAGACTGTTTCTAGTTTTGAAGACTGCATGGGGACCACTTAAAGCAGGTTGAAAATAAGCAAACTAATGCCTTACGGTCTTACTTTCAGGCTGTTTTAGCTTCTTTAAGAGAGAAGAAGACATTATTGAACCAGACCATGATCATAAAGGCAATAAAAGGGACTACAGACAAGAGTGAGATAACTGAACATTTCCAATATGTTCTCCTTTATTCCTTTACAGAACATGATGCTGTGACTGTTCATTAGAATTGTCACTTCTCGACTACAGTATTCTAATTAGCAGTTGCACAAAGGGTTTGGTGCAGACACAAAGATGTTATAGTATTTGATATACTCCTATGTAATGTACTGCTCTGTTTAACAGAAGGTTTACTGAAGTTTCTTCTTCTACCAGATGGTGCTCAAATAGATGTTTGAATTAGAATGAGTGTAGTAACAGCTGTGATTGGAATAAAATCTATCAGGGCTCCAGATAAGAGGCGGTAAACTGAACAAATCCAACATTTTCTCACTTATTTCAGCACCAAATCCTAAGGTGTTACTATTCATTAGAATCGTCTCGAAGAGACGAATCTATTGAGTAGTGACACCACAGGGTTTAATGCAGAAATAAAGATTTTAATTTTCTAAATACTCCCTTTATCTGGAGCCCTGATCTATGTCCTTGTAGATAACATGTCTTAGTCCTTTACCCTGAAGCTTGTTTCTAGTTTTGACATAAAGCAAGTAGAGCAGAATGCTCCTTTAGGAACATTCTGCTTTACTTCCGTAACCTGCTTTATGCTACTTTCTGGAAAGAAACAAAGAATTCCGTCTGTGTTTTATGATCACCACACATCTTCATTCATAGTTGCTTTAAAACCTGTTACCCCAGGAATACGACTTTTAACACCTTTTACTTATTTCTCCACTAAAGAAAACAGTTCCAATTTATACAGCCAAGAATATGTACCAGAAGAAAATTTAATATTTTCTATATCCTAGCAGATGCTAGCTTAAAGCAGGTTGAAAGTAAAGAAGAATTTGCCTTAACTCTTTGAACCCTAGTCACGCCTTTATGCGTCATTTGGATACAGCATACCTGTGAAGAGTACACTTGTCCTATGCAAACAGGCCCTCTGATCAGGCTCTACACTGTTTGTCATTTTGACATAGATTGTACAAATCAACCCTAAAGAGTAAAAAATGGACTAGATTAAATTGAAAACTAGAATTGTCCATTTGAGGTTTCAGGGAGGAAATGGTTAAGGCGCATTCTGCATTACTTTCAACTTGCTTTTAGTGGTTAACTATGTTCAATACTAGAAACAGGCTATGGGGTAATGGATTAATGCAAATTTCACAGTATCTATTGCATTAAGTATTTTATGAAGAAGCCACATATGTTAACCCTCTACCCCATAGCATGTTTCTAGTTTTGAAAATAGGTGACTACTTAAAGCAGGCTGAAAGTAAAGCAGAATGTGCCTTATGGCACATTCTGCTTTTCTTTCAGCCTGCTCAAGCTACCACCTGGTAGAATAAAGAAAATATTCCCCATGAAACATATTGATAACTATATATAAAATGGAACTATTTTCTTCAGAGGAGGAATATGTGGGAAAGGGTTAAATATTGCACATGGGTCTTATATTGAGTGGTTGCTTAATATACGAGTGACTGTCACTAAATAATTTTTTTGCCTCGTTATCAGCGTAGTTGTCTTAAAGCCTTCTGTTTTTATATGCAATCTCTTTGTGCATGTTTTCTTGGATACTTTTCCTGTTTTGTGTGGAAGCTTTGAAAATAATTATTCAGCAGAGATGTCAGTTGGAATTACTGGACTGTGTGTTAGGATTGTGAGCTCCCCAAGATATAGGGCAAAGTTAACGCTTCAAGTATGCCTAATGAGGACACATTTTGTTCAAGGCTTGAACACTTTGCACACTTGTAGTGATTTCTTAAAGCTCATGGTAATTTTCTTTTGCAAACAGTTTCGATCTAGATCAGGCCCCATACTGTTTACACTCATTCAAAATTGATGATGAAAACTACATTCCTTTAGACAACCGACAGCTGACAAAGTAACAGCAAACGATTCTGAAGATGCAAAGAGTGTTGAAGGCAAAGAAATGAAAGAATTGTACAGTTAAGACCCTCTATTACTAGAACAAATACTGATTGAGAGTATTAATATTATCAATTTAAGGCTTAATTAGTTATCCCATAGCCTGTTTCTAGTTTTGAATATAGGTGACGACTTAAAGCAGGTTGAAAGTAAAGCAGAATGTGCCTTAAGGCACATTCTGCTTAACTTTCAGCCTGTTTTAAGCTACCATCTTCTAGGATATAGAATCATATTTTTGATGGTGCATACTCATGACTATAAAGTGGAGTTATTTTTTTCAGTGGAGAAATAAATTGAAGGCATAAAAAGTCATATTTCTTGGGTGATGGGTTAACTGATTTCTCAATAAATATGCATTTTAACACCCCTAATTATTCCTGTACTATAAAGAAAAGTAGTTCTTGTCTAGGATGTTTTTAAAATGAATTGTGGATGACATTTCAAGTATTTTTTCGGAATAGAATCTTAAAGCGTGCAAGCTGAATTAAGTAAAGTAGAAAGTGCCTTAACTCTTTCCTCCCTAAAACTTTAACTGAACAATTCCAGTTTCCAGTTTAGTCTAGTCCATTTCTGACTTTTAAGGGTTGTTTTTGTCAATGTCTGGCATTGTGACAAACAGTGAAGACCCTGATCAGAGGGCTCCTTTCGGAGCCCTCTGATCTGGGTCTTCACTGTTTGCATAGGACAAGTGTACTATTCACATGTACACTGTTTGAAAAGACGCCTATATGCGGGACTAGGGTTCAAAGAGTTAAGGCACATTCTACTTTACTTTCAACCTGCTTTAACTCTTACTCCATTGATACACATCTTTACGCATTTAATTTATTAGTCAGCTGAAAAAAATAGTTCCACTTTATAATTATAGTCCTTAATATGAACCATATACAAAATATTTTCTATTTCATACCAGATGGTAGCTTAAAGGAGGCTGAAAGTGAAGCAGAATGGGCCACAAGTGGTCAACTATCTTTCAATACCCGAAACAGGCTCAATTATTGAGTAATGGGTTAAGTGATCACATGTCTTCAAAACTAGAAACAGGCTGTTTGGTATTAAAGGGTTATAATTTATTGAGTTTGACACTTTTTTTTTTATAAAACTTAATACCGGTATTTTGTTTTAACCCTTTACCTGATAGCCTATTTCTAGTACTTAAGATAGGTGACTACTTTAAGCTATCATGTGCTAAAAAATAGAAAATATTCCCTGTACTACATATTCATTACTGATTAAATTGGAACTATTTTCTTCAGAGGATGAATAAATCATATCCTCTAAAAAGTGCTTCTATTGGGGAAAGGGTTAAGCTTACCTATTCGAAGAACAGAGGCCTTTATGTTTGTTACCCAGGGTAAGTTGTTCAGGTGTTTTATTAAGGTTTCGATGAATGTGTAAAATGGTAATGTTTTGAATAGGAGAGCTATATATGCTTTCTTTAACAGCTCTTGTTATTGTTTTAATTGTCCATTTGAATGTTTTTTCTTTATATTTACAGGAGGGCCAAGTACTGGAGATCTCACAAGTTAATGACATTCGACTGAACTTGGCCCCTAAAATAAATGTAAGTACTGCAAATTTTGTTTTAATCCCTCGTACCAAAAATTAGTAACCAGTTGAACTCAAAGCTTTAATTCGTCTGCAATATAACCATCATCTGAAATTTCTTTTCGAACTAGAATCATAGTGCTAAACTGTTTTGATCCTGATGAGACACCAACAGTAATCCGACATAAGAGTGCAAGGAGTGTAAGCATTGTATTTACTTAACGCATTACCCCATAAATACTCCTTATTACACATTTAATTTATTCTTCCACTCAAGAAAATAATTCCATTTTATACAGTCATGAATATATTCACCATAAGAAATATTTTGTATATCGTAACAGATTGTAGCTTAAAGCAGGCTGAATGTAAAGCAGAATGCGCCTTAAGGCGCATTCTGCTTTACTCTCAACCTGCTTTACGTGGTCACCTGTGACTGTCTTTAAAACTAGAACCAGGCTATTGGGTAATGGGTTGAGCATGGTACATGGACAGGGATCTAGAAAGTGCAACCCATTGATGCCTGGATATTTCAATGAACTCACCCTATGTGCTTTCAGAAAGATTTCATTATAGGTTTTATTTCATTGTAGATAAACCTATTTTCTTCAGTGGAGAAATGAATTAAAGGTGTAAAAAAGCATATTCTTGGAGTAATTGGTTAAGCAGCACCTTCCTTTTACAACCAGAACAAGGCCTATCTTGAATGGTTGTAAAATGTGGTTAGGTTTTTCTCTGTTCTGTAAACTACTACAGTAAAACCTCTCTAATTACGATCACTAAAAAGGAGGCTTATTGATTGTATAAAAGACAGGTGACTGCTTAAAGCAAGGTGACTGTAAAACAGAAAGCTCCTACAGGAGCTTTCTGTTTTACTGTCACCTTGCTTTAAGTCGTAACCTGCCGTAAATGCCTAATAATTAACACAATTTAGTTGTCGTAATAGAGAGGTTCTACTGTACTAGTAAAGCATAAACTCTGTAGTAGAGTTAGAAACTGGAAGCAGAATGTCCCAGTAGAGCTGTAATAAGGCAGAACATATTCAGGTTGTAATCGAGTGAGCCTAGGAGGAATATTAAAAAGATAGAATTTCAATCTGTCTTGTATGTAGGACTGAGATTAGATGCCAAGTTAATTCCTTCACTGTCTTACCGAGCATGCCATATTGTACTTGCAAACCGTTAACCTTTTACTCCATAGTCTGTTTCTAGTTTTGAAGACAGGTGAACACTTAAAGGAGGTTGAAAGTAAAGCAGAATGTGCCTTAAGGCACATTCTGCTTTACTTTCAACCTGCATTAAGATACAATCTTCTAGGACATAGAAGATATTTCTTATGGTACATATTCATGACTGTATAAAGTGGAACTATTTTCTTCAATAGAGGAATAGATTCAGGGCATGAAAAGGGATATATATGGAGTAATGGTTTAACTCTGTATCTGAGTGGGATTCTGTCAGTTTGATATTAATGTTACAGATGGTAGTTTAAAGCAGGCTAAAAATAAAGCAGAATGTGCCTTTATAGGCACATTCTGCTTTACTTTCAACCTGTCTAATTCCAAACTAGAAACAAGTTTAAAGGGTTATGGTACAACACAGAAGAAAATCTATTGCTAGTATTAGAAACAATTGTGGTTGCTTACTGCAGAATTTACTTTTATCCAACATCAAAGCGACTGAAAACCAGATTTGGCAAAAAAAAAGTTTTATGTTTTTGTTGTAAATGAATTTCAGACGCCTGTATAAACACGTAGAAATTAATTATGGAAAAGGAGTTACATATAAAAAAGTACATTTCATAGAAAAAGAAATCTATAAGTTGGTCCGGAGAATTGAATTAGTTCAGTCAAGATTTGAACCTGTGATGAGAAGACACACAAACATACAAAACATATGTTCTACCTCTTGGCTTGCTGGGCACTGGGTAAACGCTTGTCCGTGTTTCCAGAATGATAAGGGGAGTATTTCAAAAACTAAAAATTTTATTTGTGCTTTAAACCCTATGTTGTCACTACTCATTAGAATCGTCTCTTTGAGACGATTGTAATGAGTAGTAACACAATAGGATTTGGTGCTAAAATGAGAGAGAAAATGTTGGATTTGTTCAGTTCAACTCCCTCATCTGGAATTCTGCTTGTGCATATCATCCTATTAGTATTGCATGTAATTGCTCCTGATAAAGAGATAAATGAAGTAAATAATCACTCCTTTATTTGCCTTCCTGTTAAAAGAGCACATTGATTTGAACGAGGCAATGTGTTGAAATGTAGTAGAAACGTGGGATTTAAAGTTGACATAATTGCGTTCCAGTGATGTTTCTCAGGCTAATTTAAGTTTTATGTCAACAGTCTGATTTTAATGACTTTGGCACAGTGATATCATGCTTTTCTTTTATCATGAATTGTTTTCTAAAAATTATTAATTGGCTATCTGGTTTTTGTGTCACCTTCTATAGGAAGGGGTGACACTTGGGGATTACTTTTACGGCGTCTGTCTGTCAGTCCATCTGTCTGTCTGTTACGCTTCTTGTATCACACTTTTAATTTTGACTATAACTCCTGTTCTACTGAAGCTTTTCAGATGAAACTTCATTTATAATTATGGAAGTGTCTTACACAAGGTTCATAACTCTTGCATCAATACCGTGACAGTTATACCCCTTTTCCGCATTTTATTGTCCAGCAGATTTCTTCTGTTGTACTTAAGATTTTGAAATGAAATTTCATTTATTGAAAGAGATTGATGAGTGAAAGTGTCTTGCACAAGGTTCATAACTCTCGCATCATTTTAGTTATTCCCCTTTCCTACATTTTCTATTTTCTGCCAACAAGTCCTGTTCTACCGTTGTTATTTTTCAGATGAAATTTCATTTGTTTAATACTTACTTACTACTTAATCCTGATTTCATTTGTCATCTGCTACGGGTTTCCCAGCAGCTGGGGTGGGCAGCAGGCAGCTAGTTTGTCTGATACTAGATCTCCAAGCAGCTCTGTCTAGTGAGTTAACATCACCAAGGTGCATACATCCATGTCTGCCTTCACACAATCAGACCATGTCTTTCTTGGTCTCCCGCGCACTCTTGGACTTTGAACCTCCATATTGATGATGGACTTTATTGAGGATGAGGAGCGAACGACATGTCCATACCATCTAAGACGCCTAGAGCGTAAAGTTTAATGAGTCAAAGTGTCTTGGACATGGTTCATAACTCTTCTATCAATACCATGAGTTATTCCACTTTTCTACACTTTCTTTTGCACCAGATAACTTCTGCTATAATGAAGCTTTTCATTTTGGCTATACCTCTCGACTGATGATTGCTGGCAGGAGACACATGTGTTCCAAGGAACCCCCTTCTTAGTCATTCTCTTTAACCCTTTCCCACATAGCATTCTCTAGTATTGAATATAGGTGTCCACTTAAAGCAGGTTGAAAGTAAAGCAGAATGCGCTTTAAGCGCATTCTGCTTTACTTTCAGCCTGCTTTAAGCTATCATCTGCTAGAATATGGAAAATATTTTGTATTATACATATTTATGAATGTATAAATTGGAACTATAACTGAATGCGCTAAAAGGCGCTTCTATGGAGGAAAGGGTTAAGCAGTCACCTGTCTCTAAAGATATCCACTCTGTTTCAATTAGTGGTTGCTTAACCCATTAACCCATAAATACGCCTTGATCTATTCCTCAAATGAAGTAAAAGGATTCAATTTATACAGTCATAAATATGCTTCAAAAGAAATATGTCCTATATTCTAGCAGATAGTAGCTTAAAGCAGGTTGAAAGTAAAGCAGAATGCGCCTTAAGGCGCATTCTGCTTTACTTTCAACCTGTTTTAAGTGGTAACATGTTTTCAAAACTATAAACAGGCTATGGGGTAATGGGTTAATACAAGATTGACTGTACTTCCCTTTTAGAAACTTTCTGCCTTACTTTCATCTTTCTTCAAGAAGTGACCTGCTTTCAAGACCACTTGGTATTGGTGATTTATCCATTTGGTAATGGAGAAACAGGTGGCTGCAGGCTGTAATAATATAACCCATTACTCCACATATGAATTTTACGTCTTTAATTTGTTCCGCCACTGAAGAAAATAGTTCCCCTTTATACAGTCATGAATATGCATCATAAGAAATAACAAGCTAAACATAAAACAGAATGCACCTTAAGGAGCATTCTGCTTTACTTTTTGCCTGCTTTAAGCAACCAGCTGTCTTTTATACTGAAAAAAAAAGCTAATAACAGTTTTCCAATCTAGAAACAGACTATGAGATAAAGGGATAAGATATAGATTACTCCAAACAACTTTGTTTGTCTTGATCTCAATATAACAGCACCAAAGTTCAGTGACATTCTGGTTCATTGTTCTTCACGTCATCGGGGGGAAAAAACATCCATTTGACGTATTTCATCATTTTTTTGTTATCCTGCGTCTATTTGAGGAAGTGTATCTGCAGAAAACTTCATTGGAAAATTTGGAGACTCAGATCTGCATTTCTAAATTTTTTTCTTCAGCATTAGATAGATGCGTACATGAAATAGTCACCTGCCTTACCCAATAGATACCAGTAGGCCTTTTTACGCCTTTGATTTATTTCTCCACAAAAGAAAATATTTAAGTTAATACGTTCATGAGTATAGACAATAAAAAATATTTCCTATATCCTAGCGGAAGGTAACCTTAAAGCAGGCTGGAAATAAGCAGAATGCTGCTTTAAGAGCATTCTGCTTTACTTCAGTCTGCATTAACCCTTTACTCCCTAGCCTGTTTATAGTTTTAGAGACAGGTGGCCACTTAAAACAGGTTGAAAGTAAAGCAGAAGGTGCACTGAGGCAAATTCTACTTTACATTCAGCTAATTTATAAGCTTAGTAACCATCTGCTAGGATATAGAAATATTTCTTTTGTTACATATTCATGCATTACTGTATAAAGTGGAACTACTTTCGTTAGGGAAGAAATAAATTAAAGGTGCCAAAAGGCTATTTATTGGCTAAATGGGTTAATGACGTTGATATGGCTCCTATCCCCAAGTTTTCCTGTACTATCAATGATAGTATTATAATGTTAACCCTTAGCCCGCCAAATAAATTGTCGTCTGCTATATTTCTCGTCTGCTTCAAGTTTCAAAGTGCTTCAAAGTTGCTCAAAATTGCTGAAAATGTTGTCCGAGTGTCAAACAGCTTGGATCCGGATGAGACGCCGAGTTACTCGGCGTCTCATCCGGATCCAAGCTGTTTGCATATGGAGCTATAGTCGTGAGTGGCAGGCTAAGGGTTAATAATAATAATAGGCTTAAGATCAAGACTCCCTAGGTACTTGGAGCTGAAATCTGTTACTGGGGATATTACTGAAAGTAATAAGATTTTATGCACTTAATAACTCTCATAACCCTTCTCCTATGCAGTATTCAAGATCTTGCACATCATAATTATGCATACAGTGGAGAAAGTGTTATTCTTTCCCGTTTAAATGCAAACAAAAAGCAAACACGTACAAAATTCCTACTATTTATTTTTGTCTGAGTGGCAAACAGGGTTACCCGGCATCTGACCTGGCTCCAAACAGTTTGCCCTGGAAATAATAGTTTTAGGGTAAACGCGTTTAAACGGGAAAGAATAACGATTTCCCCACTGTAGCTATCACCTGAACTATAACATTGGTTTTAAAATAAAGGAGAAGTTGTCTGACTAGGCTCAAACTAGTTACCACTCAGATTATAATCATTATAATTAATTGTTAACATTTTCAAGAAGCTGTAATTTTCTATACTAAATTTCATTGAATAGTGTATTTAGTTTACTTAATTGAACCCTAGGGACTTAACCTATTACCCCATAGGCTATGTACTCGTTTTTAAGACAGGTGACCACTTAAAGCAGGTTGAAAGTAAAGCAGAATGTGCCTCATGGCTGTATAAAATGGAACTATTTTCTTCAGTGGAGGAATAAATTAGAGGTGTAAAAACACAAAATGGATGGGGTAATGGGTTAAGTAAATTATTCCTTTACAAATAGTGTACCCTTCTACAGGAGACCTGATCAGGGTCTACACTGTTTGTCAATTTGAAAGTGGTAAAAAACTTCAATAAATAGCCAAAAATGGACAAGACCTTATTGGAGTATGGAATAGATTAACCCATTACCCCATAAATACGCCTCTATTTTATTCAGCCACTGCAGAAAATAGTTCCATTTTATACAGCCATGAATGTGTATCATAAGCAGGGTTATAGATAAGGGCGGTATTGGGGTATTTACTCAATTAAAATTGTGGAAAAAGCAATTGTTTTTCAAAATAAGGAGTAACAAAAAGCAAAGAAATGTAGCAAAAAGCAAAGAAATTTTTGAATACCTATCAGATTATGAACAATACCCAATTAAGAAAATTGCCAAAACCCAATTATAATTGCAAATACCCAATTCTGTAAAATATCAAGGAGTAAATACCCAATTGCATCCAAACCTTATCTGTAACCCTGCATAAGAAATATTTTCTTTATTCTAGCAGATAATAACTTAAAGCAGGCTGATAGTAAAGCAGAATGTGCCTTCAGGCGCATTCTGCTTTCCTTTCAACCTGGTTAAGTGGTCACCTGTCTTCAAAACTAGGTAATGGGTTAAACAGGAAAGAACTACATCTCCTCTCAACACTGAAGGACATGACTGAGAGGTTTCTCCGTTTCTGTCTCTATTTCCCGATGGGACTTCAGTTGAGGTTGATGTTTTCTCTCCGTTATCGAATGAACCTCGGAGGAATTTCAAAACCACTGATTTGCCAGATTGTGAATATATAAAAAGAAAGAAATGAGAAATGTCTCAAACTTACTTACAAAATCATCGTTGATCTCTGCATTTTATTACGGTAAAAATCCTAATAATTGGGACACTCAGTATAACTGCTGTATATATCCTAAAATTTGAACAAATGCCTTAAGGCACATTCTGCTTTACTGTCATCCTGCTTTAAGCTACTATCTGCTAGAATCTAGAAAACAATTCTTATGGTACATATTCATGTCTGTATACAATGGAACTATTTTCTTCATTAGAGGAATCAATTAGAGGTGTAAAAACACAAAATGTATGGGTTAATGGTTTAACCCTTTCCCACATGGAAGCGCCTTTTAACGCATTTAATTTATTCCTCCACAGGTGAAAATAGTTCCAATTTATACAGTCATGAATATGTATCATAAGAAATATTTCCTATATTCTAGCAGATGGTAGCTTTAAGCAGGCTGAAAGTAAAGCAGAATGTGCCTTAAGGCACATTCTGCTTTACTTTCAACCTACTTTAAGTGGACACCCATATTCAATACTAGAAACATGCTATGTGGGAAAGGGTTAAGTAAATTCTTCCTTTACAAATAGTGTACCCTTCTACAGGAGACCTGATCAGGGTCTACACTGTTTGTCAATTTGAAAGTGGTAAAAATCTTCAATAAATAGTCAAAAATGGACAAGACCTTATTGGAGTACGGAATAGATTAACTGTTTGAACCCTAGTCCCGCATATATGTGTCCTTTTCAAACAGTGTGCATGTGAATAGTACACTTGTTCTATGCAAACAGTGAAGACCCAGATCAGAGGGCTCCTTAAAGAGCCCTCTGATCTTGGTCTTCACTGTTTGTCAAAATGCAAAAAATTGGCAAACACAACCCTTAAAAGTCAGAAATGGACTAGGCTAAATTGGAAACTGGGATTGTCCATTTGAAGTTTCAGGACGGAAAGTGTTAAACAGGAGAGAATTACATCTTCTCCTCTCTACACTGAAGGACATGACTGAGAGGTTTCAGCGTTTCTGTCTCTATTTCCCGATGGGACTTAAGTTGAGGTTGATGTTTTCTCTCCCTTATTGAATGAACCTCCGTGGAATTTCAAAGCCACTGATTTGCCAGATTGTGAATATAAAACGAAAGAAATGAGAAATGTCTCAAACTTACTTACACAATCATTGTTGATCTCTGCATTTTATTACCGTAAAAGTCCTAATAATTGGGACACTCAGTATAACTGCTGTAATTATCCCACAATTTGAACGAATTGCTTTTATCACAAAGGAATTTGTCCAAAAGGTGCAAACTGAATGGCAAACAGTATAGACCCTGATCAGACTGCTCCTTGAGGAGCAGTCAGATCAGGGTCTACACTGTTTGATCAAGTCTGCCCTGGTACTTAGGATTGTTATGGTAGTTTGACAATTAGAATTTTGAAATGCCAATTGATGGTGTTCCAGGTAAGATGAGTATCACAATACCAACTTCCTTATGTCTCAACCAAACTCCTTTCTGAATACAATGATCAATCTGACAGACACAAAGTTCCTTATGTTTCCACCAAACCCCTTTCTAAATAAGATGGTCACATACAATACAAAGTTCCTTATGTTTCCACCGAACCCCTTTCTAAATAAGATGGTCACATACAATACAAACTTCCTTATGTTGCCACCAAACCCCTTTCTAAATAAGATGGTCACATACAATACAAAGTTCCGTATGTTTCCACCGAACCCCTTTCTAAATAAGATGGTCACATACAATACAAAGTTCCTTAAATGTTTCCATCAAACCCCTTTCTAAATAAGATGGTCACATACAATATAAAGTTCCTTATGTTGCCACCGAACCCCTTTCTAAATAAGATGGTCACATACAATACAAAGTTCCTTATGTTTTCACCAAACCCCTTTCTAAATAAGATGGTCACATACAATATAAAGTTCCTTATGTTTCCACCAATAAGATGGTCACATACAATACAAAGTTCCTTAAATGTTTCCATCAAACCTCTTTCTAAATAAGATGGTCACATACAATATAAAGTTCCTTATGTTGCCACCGAACCCCTTTCTAAATAAGATGGTCACATACAATATAAAGTTCCTTATGTTGCCACCGAACCCCTTTCTAAATAAGATGGTCACATACAATACAAAGTTCCTTATGTTTTCACCAAACCCCTTTCTAAATAAGATGGTCACATACAATATAAAGTTCCTTATGTTTCCACCAATAAGATGGTCACATACAATACAAAGTTCCTTAAATGTTTCCATCAATTCTCTTTCTAAATAAGATGGTCACATACAATATAAAGTTCCTTATGTTTCCACCGAACCCCTTTCCAAATAAGATGGTCACATACAATATAAAGTTCCTTATGTTGCCACCGAACCCCTTTCTAAATAAGATGGTCACATACAATACAAAGTTCCTTATGTTGCCACCGAACCCCTTTCTAAATAAGATGGTCACATACAATACAAAGTTCCTTATGTTTTCACCAAACCCCTTTCTAAATAAGATGGTCACATACAATACAAAGTTCCTTATGTTTCCACCAAAACCCTTTCTAAATAAGATGGTCCACCAAACCTTATGTTTTGAACTTGTGACTATAGCCATTAGAATAATCCTTCAGGGGCATTAAGGAGAAAATATTAATGATTTTAAGGGTTTTTTCCTTAGAAAATATTTCAGAGAAATGTTAAATGCAGAATGAAGACCCTGATTAGAGGGCTGCTGGTTTTCAGCATAGAAACGGTTAAAATTGAGAATCAGTGAAGGAAAAGGTTATTATTTGTCAGATTTAATGAAAGAGCCTGAGTTTTAACTTCTGTCCACTATGGTAGTCTCTTCCCGACTGCATTTTGACCCATCTCATCTGTATGGACACTGTCTATCCTTGCTAGCAAATACATGGTGTTGTATTCTGTTGTCCTGGAGTGAATGATAATTGGATAAATACAGTGTGCTGTGTTTCTTGCTCTTCACAGAGAACTAATTGGCACAGACATGTCTGTAGGACAATTTGTTACAAAGAAAATGGGATACCGTCGAACCTGCATTAAGCCATCACTCAAACGAAGATCAATTATCAGATTTTAATGATCAATTAACAGTTTAATGCAGGACAAAAGTAAAGCAGAAAGCTCCTGAAGGAGCTTTCTGCTTTACTTTTGTCTTGCATTAAGCAGTCACCTGTATTTAGAGAGTTTCATGCAATCTTTAAAGAGTGGCCACTTAGGCAAGTCTAACTGTAACAATAAGATATACTGAGGGGGAAAAACAGAGTTTTGAAATTCAGAATCTTAAGCAAATTTTGTATCGATGATATCATATTATAGAAAATTCAATACTCTTAAGAGAACACTGCTACAGATAAGAGGGGTATTTCCTGTACAGATTAATGATTTGGTTTGCGCTACTTCATCTAGAGATTTTCAACAATTTTGCTGAAACTAAAATCATGGCTACCCATGCCCCTGCAAGTTTTGTAATGATTAAAAGTCTATTACTGGAGTTTCTGCCCTTTTTGAAGTTTAAGTGCAAAAAACATTTATATTTACCATATCGGCAAAGGTCTTTGGCATAGCCTTATGAAACTTAACACACATATTTATCATAACAAGAGCCACATATTTTAAGCCATTACTCAATAGATACTCCATTTTACACCTTTGATTTATTACTGCTTTGAACAAAATAGTTCCACTTTTTACAGTCATGAACATGTACCATAAAAAATGTCTTCTATATCCTAACAGATGGCAGCATGCAAATAGTTATAAGTCAACAGGAGGGCTGAATTCATTATGAAAACTTTCAATATATACAGGAAGACATAAAGGACCAGATCAAGCCACTGTTATATTGTGTAGATTTTTTTCTGTCTGTCAAAAAGAACTATGTAATTGGGTGAGACATCTTGGTAGGACATTTATAACCATTAGGATGCAAGGTCACTAGCGCTTGCTGTCAAAGATTTCACAGCTTCAATTCATAGAGCACAGATATCTACCATCTACTTTCAGATAATATCATCAGAGTGGTAAACAGTTTGCATACAGATGAGATGCTAAGTAGCTCAGCATCTCGACTGTGTTCAAACTGTTTTTGCAACCATTAAATCTCATATTTGCCCATAACTAGCTAAAGGTTATCTCTTTGCATGCTGGGTAATTTTTTCCTCTGCAACAACTGTCGTCGGCTGACTAGAATTTTCTAATTTTCTTTCCAAAACAGGGTCAGAGTGTCAAACAGTTGGGATCCTGATGAGACGCTGCATTATGCGGCGTCTCATCTTGATCCAAACTGTTTGCAAAGGTAATCACTGTGGCAGATATATCCGCCACTGGCATGCAAACAGTTAAAGCCCTTCATTTTCATTAGGTGTTTCTTGCTTGTGAATTTTTTATTGAGTTTGAGTTTCAGTGGTGTTTTAGGTGTCAAACCCAATACCATCAAACTTAGATTAACTCTTTGCATGCTGGGTAATATTTTGTCTGCAACAATAATTGTTGTCTGCTTCTGTTCTAAAAATCGAATTTTATCAAAAAAATTTTTTAAAAGAAAGCCGGAGTGTCAATCAGCTTGGATCCTGATGAGGTGCTGTGTTATGTGGCGCCTCATCTGGATCCATTAACTGTTTGCAATGGTTACTATGGTTTCCCTGCTAGCATGGTAAGAGTTAAACCTCTTCACAGCCAGAATATCAACTGTCAACCAAACCCTACTGAACTGAGTTAAATGTATGGTTCACACATTCAACCCAAGTGATGAGTATATTAGTCACTAACCCTTAGCCCGCCAAATAAATTGTCGTCTGCTATATTTCTTGTCTGCTTCAAGTTTCAAAGTGCTTCAAAGTTGCTCAAAATTGCTGAAAATGTTGTCTGAGTGTCAAACAGCTTGGATCCGGATGAGACGCCGAGTTACTCGGCGTCTCATCCGGATCCAAGCTGTTTGCATATGGAGCTATAGTCGTGAGTGGCAGGCTATGGGTTAACAGACAGTATACTTCTGAAGAGTTCACTTACCCCTGCAATACATTGCAAAATTACAAAGCTGATCTGGTTCTTCACTGATTGTATAGGACACACTCATGTACTCCTTACAGTTACACTGTTTATAAACAACAAGTATAGTCACAGAAAATGGTAGAAAATACGAAAAATCTTGTCTGTAAGGAATAGGTAAAGATATAATTTGTACTCCTGGCTGAGAAGGAAAGGGTACAATATTTACCTTATCACAGTATTTGCTGTTTTTATACCCCCGCCGGCTATCAGTCGGGGGGCATACTGTTTTACCCCTGTCTGTCTGTTCATTTGTTCGTCCGTCTGTCCCACATATACAGTACATACTTTGTACAGCAAATCCTCTTACAGTTGTCAAGCTACAACCTTATACAGGGCTCCAGATAAGAGGGAGTACACTGAACAAATTCGACATTTTCTCACTCACACAGTACCAAATCCTATGGTGTTACTACTCATTAGAATCGTCTCTTCGAGACGATTCTAATGAGTAGTGACACCATAGGGTTTAATGCAGAAATAAAGATTTTAGTTTTTGAAATACTCCCCTTATCTGGAGCCCTGCTTATATTTTGGCAGAGTGTTTGCACATATACCATAGATGTGCATGTGAACCAGACTTTGATCTGCTTTGACTTTTCACTAAATTACAGCTAGTTGAACTTATTGTCATATTTTTTGCCGGTGGGGGCTTCATGTTTGTCTTACAGACAAAGCCATCCCTCTAGTGTGAAATTAAATCTTGATTTCTATTTACTTACAGGATCCCAAAGCCATAGTTGATCTGGAACAGAAGGGCAATGGTACCTGGGAGTCACGGACAGTAACAGTATGCAGTGGCTTAGACTTTGTAAATATTAACTATACCCCACTGATAGCCAGGGACCCAGAAACAGCCAAGGTTAGTAGCCGCTGCAACTACTCTTGTTTTAGACTTGGTAAATATTTATGGCACAGTGTATAAGTTTATCATCACTTGTACGGCCTTGCTGTATAAGCCCACTTTTATGGCGACGT
This sequence comes from Gari tellinella, assembly GCA_922989275.2. Classification (NCBI taxonomy): domain Eukaryota; kingdom Metazoa; phylum Mollusca; class Bivalvia; order Cardiida; family Psammobiidae; genus Gari; species Gari tellinella. The sequence continues at coordinate 98,855,286 of OV277857.1, read as the reverse complement.
GGTGGTAGAGTGTATGGCTGCGAATCTGGCGATGCAGGTTTGATCCCATAGCCTGTTTCTAAAGTTGAAGACATGTGAGCCCTTAAAGCAGGTTAAAAGTAAAGCAGAATGCACCCCTACTGATAGCCTTGGGCCCGTTTCATAAAACTTTGTCGACAAAAATGGTCATAAGTCAAAATGTTATAATACGTTTAATTTCTGATAATCTCAATCTAATCCTGTCTCGTGACAATCTTTTTGGAATCATCTTTTCAAGACAATTCCAAAAAGATGTCACAAGACAGGATTAGATGGAGAAATAACGAATAATTGAGACTTTTATAATATGACTTACGACAACATTTGTCTTACGAAGTTTTATGAAACGGGCCCCTGGTATCTAGACAGGGTCAAGGTCAGCAGACACTAGCTAGTCTGGTCATCATTTATTCCACTGTCTATGATTAATTTCTCAGTGTTGTAAATGATGTGATTTTTGGGGCTGTAAATACTGAGGCCATTCCCTCTCTGAATTAATTGTCACAAAATTTGTAGTATATCATAGGAAAAGCCTATGAAAATACATCTGTATTAAGCAGCCTCCTGTTGGTATGACCACAGGACTCAACATAAGAGGGAGTAAACTAAACAAATTCAACATTTTCTCACTCGTTCAGCACCAAATCCTATGGTGTTACTACTCATTAGAATCATCTCAAAGAGACGATTCTAATGAGTAGTGACACCATAGGGTTTAATGCAGAATCAAAGATTTTAGTTTTTGAAATGCTCGCCTTATCTGGAGCTCTGGACCAGATAGCGAAAAACAAGTTGTTTTCATAAAAAAAAAACTTTCCCCCATGTAAAAACCTGTATAGGTCAAATTTTTAGCACATAATAATCAAACAAGTGGAAAATGTTGAAGAATTATAAAATATGCTTACTGACCAATTTTGAAACAAATCTGATGAAAAAATTATGAAATCGGTGAACAAAATTTCTACATAGAAAGAAAAAATGGTCATAGAATCATCATTTTGGGTCATAGTCATTTCAAAGTCAGCGAACACACATATTAAATGATTCTTTACAGTATAGCATTGTGTTTGATAGTGAAACAGATCTAACCTCTCATTTTATTCAATGAAAAAAGTCACAAAGCCATAATTTTTCATGAGACATTTTTCAAACTTGGTCAGTATACATATTTGATTACTTTTAACTGTTTCTGACTTGGTTTGTAACAAGCTGGCTTATAAAAAGTTGGTTTCAGTGGAAGAAAGTTGTTAGTTGAAAACAACTTGTTTTGGCCATTTGGTCATACCCGCCTCCTGCAGAACAAATATAAAAAGAGCCTTTCGGAAAATTCCTGTACATTATTATTCAAGAGACAACATAATTATGCTATTTAATACTAACAATGCTGAATTTACAAATTGATTTCCATTTTGAAAGAAATTACCAATATGTTGTTACTATTGAGAGTTTTGTCCCCACAATATTTTAAAAAAAGAAGACAAACACTGCAGACCCTGACCAGAGGGGTTCAAGTGGGATCTGGGTCTCATCTATTTGTAAAGGTGTAAAAGTAGATACAACTGGTGTCCCCAGTTTAAAGGTTAAGCACTTTGTCTTTTGATTGTAAACAGGAAAACAAGTTCTGACATTCTTGTGAAAATAAATACATTAAAACTTCTCTATTACAACCACAAAAAAGTGTTCATTATTTGGTGTTGCGACAGATGACAGCTTAAAGCTTTAGGAACCTTCTGTTTTACTGTCACCTTGCTTTAAGCTGTGAAGTCACCTGTCTTTTATACAATCAATGAGCCTTTGTTAGCTCACCTAAGCTAGCTCAGGGTTAGCTTTTGCAATCCTTGAATGTCCGGCATCGGTTGTGCGTCGTCCGTTGTTTACAATTTTAGTGAAAACTTGTGTACATAAACAATTGTTCTGATTTTCCAATATCACTCAACCTTGATGTTGACCTTGACTTTGACCTAATTAGGTTTATTGAATGTAGCCTTTAGATTAGGTTCTAAACTCTTTGCAATGCATGCATATACAGTAAAACCTTTCTATTACAACCACTAAAACCAAGGCTAATTGATTTCAGTTTTGTTGTTACCTTGCTTTAAGCAGTCACCTGTCATAAACACCTAATATTTAACACAATTCAGTGGTCTTAATAGAGAGGTTTTACTGTATGCAGGACTAATTTCAGGTATAGAAAGGAGTAAATCCTCTCCTTATCTGAAGCTTTGTCTTTTCATGCCTTTTTGACCTGGGAATAGATGTTGTATAGCATACTAATATCACTGATCATATGCAAATTACGCTGTGATATGGTGAATTTCATGCGACAGATAGATGACGAGTGTCATCAACCATTATAGTAGTAGTCATATCCAGGAAGCTCTCTCTGGAGCTAAGTGATTTCTTTGATGTGTTGGCAAAAACTCAGTTCTCTACATTTCAGCTAAACTACAAATTGGCAGTGACACATTGCTTTGTACTTGCTGAAAAATATGATAAAATGAATATTTTTTTGGTGATGTATTTTTGCAAATAATTTTTTTGTTGTTGAAACAAGTCAAACCCTGTTTTCATTGAGAATACAGTCATTCATTTTGATAGAATAGAGAAAAAACTTACCTTCCCTGGTTATTCAAAAGAAAAAAGCTGAGTTAGAAGTGCTACTACTATTAAAGATACTGAAAATGTTAGTTTAGGGCAAGGATTTATGTTATATAGCACAGGGATTTAGCCTGCTTTAATTGGTCCCCTGTCTTCAAAACTAGAAGCAGGCTATGGAGGAAAGGGTTAAGGAGCTGTCTGATCAGGGTCTACACTGTTTCCAACAAGCGTCAATATATACTATCACATGTAACAGGAGAAAGGTTTAACTGTATACTGAATCACTGCAAACACTGGTAGAATTAGAGAGAGAGGAATAATGGTTTTGTTGCCCTCTGGATATACCATAGCTTCCATAAGAGATGAGGAGATTTTGAAAAATGATCATAGACGTTTTGGTCATGAAGATAAGGGCAATGAGATGGGCTGACCTTTAACAAACAGTAACTGTTGTGAATTGCCGACACAACATTTTACACTTGTCCTGCAAACCTGGAAATTGACAAACATTCATTTTGCTGACAGTCTAGATTCAGATCAGATGTGTTATCACGTATTAGGATCCACATTTTATGGAATTCATATTTTTCTTAGGATTGGGGTTGAGAAAGACAACTTTTATATGTGAGAGAAACACTATTATCTTAGTACATGTACATGTATAAAGTTTAATCCTTGCACTGCAGACTTTTGAAGTAGTCACTTCCATTTTCTAAATAACACACTAGCCTTTTTAGCGGTTTGTCCCCAAAATACATAAACAAGTTACAACATGTCAAACAGAGCAGACACTGATCAGAGGGCTCCTTCATGAGCCATCTGATCTGGGTCTACACTGTTTGCAAATGATGTTTATACTGGTTTCCCACACGGTAAGAGGTAACAAGTAATTGTAATAGTCATAAAGCCAGACAATATTTCGTTGTTGATTTGGGTCATCACTATGTGCCAAGATTTTCATACTATATTTTTACGCACAGTTAGAGGGTAACAAGTAACTATAACAGTAATAAAACCTGAAGATATTTCATTTGTTTTTTCTCAGGAAAATCTGATTTCAGTATCCTAGTTGAAATCTTCAATACAGTGAATATACAGTGAAAAGCTTGTAGATCTAACCAGTGGAAAAACAGACACCTTTACAGTCTTCAGGACTGGTGGCTGCTTAATGCAGGACAAAGGTAATGCAGAAAGCTCCTGTGGGAGTTTTCTGCATTACCTTTGTCCTGCATCAAGGCGACCTAGCTGTCTATAATTGCAGTAATTCTTGTCCATTCAGTGGTAACATAACACAAGATTCATTGCACATGTCTCTGGTGCTGGAAAATATTCACCAGACATTGTCAGAAATGATTTGTTTACTAACTATGGATTTTTCCATACACAGGAAAAGACAGGATAGCGTGGCTCCGTGTTAGGGTTTTAGATGATAGATGGATGAAATACTTATATGCTGTATCATAGACAGATCAGTCGCATGTCTATCATGTCTTTGCTGCATATACAGGGCTACACATAAGAGGAGTATTTCAAAAACTATAATCTTTATTTCTGAATTAAACCCTGTGGTGTGACTACTCATTAGAATCGTCTCTTCGAGACGATTCTAATGAGTAGTCACACCATAGGATTAAGTGCTAAAATGAGTGAGAAAATGTTATGTTTGAACCATTTACTACCTATTATGTGGAGCCCTGATATAGATAGAAATGTAAACCTTAACCTTATAGCATGTTTCTATAGTATTGAAGATAGGTGACTGCTTAAATCAGGTTGACATTAGGGAAGAATGCGCTACCTTAAGATGCATTCTGCTTAATTTTCAGCCTGCTTTAAGCTACTATCTGCTAGAATATAGAAAACATTTCTTATGAGTTATGATACATATTCATGACTGTATAATTTAATATTGTTTGTTTTCATCACATTTGGTTAGCTGTGATTGGCTGTAATTTTTGTTTCATAACTCCATGAAAATAATAAAATTCAGGCCACGCCTTGTCAGGACTACTTTCCCTTAGTCCAACTGCTCTTCACAAGCGCTGCATGAAGCAGGATGCCAAATGACGTCATTGACGTCGGCGTTACTACATAACAACGTCGCATTTTGGCGGAAAATATATATGGCGGAGGGACTACAACCTACGTTTGAAAAGCTTTAAAAAAGAACATTTGCGTCAGATTCTCTATTTAACTACTTTCTTAAATTCAGAAGTGATATTAAATTATAAGGAATAATTCGGTATATTTATTGTATTCATGGAGGTATGAAAAAAAACCTGGTCACACTTTTGCGAAGCGGTTTCATACAGTGTGACCAGGTTTTTTTTTCATACCTCCATGAATACAATAAATATTCGAATTATTCCTTAAATAAATTGGAAATTTCCGAAATATTTTCTTCAGTGGAGAATAAATTAAATGCATAAAAATATGTATCTATGGAGTAAAGGGTTAATAACTAAAGGGGCAAATCATGTGCACCTATGTCACACTGCTCAAGCTTATACAGAGTTACTGTAAAACCTGTGAGTGTCTATTACGACCTCTAAAATGGAGGATAATTGATTGTATAAAAGACAGGTGATAGCTTAAAGCAATGTGACAGTGAAACAGAAAGCTCCTATAGGAGCTTTCTGTTTCACTATCACATTGCTATAAGCGGTCATCTGCCTAAAACACCCAATAGTCAACGAACTTTAGTGGCCGTAATAGACAGGTTTTACTGTACTGTGTTTAATGATGTTGGTTGATTAACCTTTCTCCTGCTAATAGCATAATATTGAAACTTTTTCAAAACAATGTAGACTCAGATCAGTTGTATTTATGGGGTAATGGGTTAAAGAAGTTTAATGATTAATATTGAAACTTTTTGCAGTGTAAACTCAGATCAGACAACTCCTGGTGGAGCTGTCTGATCAGTGTCTGCACTGTGTTATTACAGGATCTGTCTGACATATGAGTTTGCATGCCTTTGGGGAACATTTTCCTTTTTGTAATAGCCAATGTAATAATTCAGATGAGTTTTGTTCATGAATATTCAGTGGAAAACCGTACAAATTGATTATGTGGAGTCGCCCAATAGCTTTTATGGAAAGGAAAGGGTTTACATTGTAAACAATATAATAATTAAGCCTTTATTAATAGTGCTAGAACAAGATATTATGCAGTCTTCACAAACAGTGTAGACCTTGATCATGCAGGAGCCCTCTGATCAAGTTCTGCACTGTTTATGAGATTCAAATATATTCTGGAGATAACCCCAACAGAGCATACCTGTTAACTAAACTAGTAATGTATCAGAAAATGAACAACTCATTTGAAATTAACCTTAAGCTTAACCCTTATCGTGCTAAGCATCATGTAGCTAATATTTGCAAACAGCTTGGATCCAGATCAGACACCATGTAATGGCACATCTGATATACAAGCTGTTTGTCACTTGATCTTATTATTATTTTCTTAAGCTTGAAAAAACATCAAAGTTTATTAAATTCTGAGGAGATGACAATTCAGTATGCTAAGGGTTACAAAGGGTTAACTCTTTCCTCCCTGAAACTTAAAATGGACAATCCCTGTTTCCATTTGAGTCTAGTCCATTTCTGACTTTTAAGGGTTGTTTTTGTCAATGTTTTGCATTATGACAAACAGTAAATACCAAGATCAGAGGGCTCCTTACGGAGCCCTCTGATCTGGGTATTCACTGTTTGCATAGGACATGTGAACTTTTCACATGTATACTGTTTGAAAAGGACGCCTATATGCGGGACTAGGGTTCAAAGAGTTAAGTTAACCCTTTACCTCATTGCCTGTTTCTAGTTTTGAAGATATGTGACCACTTAAAGCAGGTTGAAAGTAAAGCAGAATGTGTCTTATGGCACATTCTGCTTTACTTTCAGTCTGCTTTAAGCTACCATCTGCTTGAATATGGAAAACATTTATTATAAAACATATTCATGACTGATTAAATAAGAACTATTTTCTTCAGTGGAGGAATAAATTAAATGCGCTAAAAGGTGTTTCCATGGGGGAAAGGGTTAAAGGGAGATGAGAGATTAGTCTCAGACACCAGAGAAATCAAAAGCAGTGAGGGCATCTTTGCTGTCTGTAATAACACCAGTTGAGCTCAGTCAATTATCCAGTCAGATCCTATCAAAAAATCTTCAAATGGCAGAGGTGAATGAATTTTTATAAGCCCGCAGGATCAATAGTCAATTCCAGAGGCAATTAATACTTAACAACTATTTTGTGGGAAACAAGTATCACCATCATTTCAAAGCGTGTAGACCCAGATCAGAGGATAAAAGTTATGCAGAAAGCGTGGCAAAATCTTATTCTAAGAGGCAACTCATTACTGGTCATCAACAGTTGTGCAGAAATTATGCAAAATCTAAAGCTTGGAGGCAGTACATTGCGTGACATTCTGCTTTACTTTAAACCTGCTTTAAGTGGTCACCTATCTTCAATATTACACTTGGCTCGCGGAAGGATGATGGTTCTACCCAGTTGCTGAATTGTGCAGAAAAGCTGTGCATATCTGAGGTCTTCCTCCACTTGTAATTAGCTGGACGTCGTGATATGACTGAAATACTGTTAAAGTGATGTAAAATCATAACAAATCAAAATCAAAATCAATTTTAGAAATTGGCTCTGGAGTGAAGGGTTAAATTAACCCATTACCCCTTAAAAATGCCTTTTTACACATCTATTTATTCCTCCACTGAAGAAAAAGTTCCAATTTATACAGCCAAGAATATGTACCAGAAGAAATATTTTCTATATCCTAGCAGATGGTAGCTTAAAACAGGCTGACAGTAAAGCAGAATGTGCCTTAAGGCACATTCTGCTTTACTTTCAACCTGCTTTAAGTGGTCACCTCTTTTCAAAGCTTGAAATAGGCTATGAGGTAATGGGTTAAGGTAGGGGCTTACGTGGAGGAAGAAGTAAAAACATCTTATGGTGCTTATTTAGAAGAAAGGGTTAAATGACAAACCACGCACACTCTGAACTGTTTACAAAATCCAAGTAAACACATTTTAAGCCCGCATTTCTGAGAATAATTACCTGTATCTGTAGAATATTATGATTGATTTCAGTTCTTCTCCACCAGGGACAGTAAACTAAAGGTCAAGTAACTGTAAATTCCTGCTATTATGGCCACTCAAAAATGGTTATTTTAGGTGTTTAATTCATTCCCCCATACGACCGCCTTTTAGCGCATTCAGTTTATTCATCAACTGAAAAAAATGGCTCCAATTAACAGTCATGAAAATATACCAGAATAAATGTATTCTATATTCCAGCAGATGGTAGCTAAAAGCAGGTTGAAAATTAAGCAGAATGTGCCTTGAGGTACATTCTGCTTTACTTTCAACCTGCTTTAAGTGGTTGCATATCTTTAAAACTAGAAACAAGGGAAATATTTGTAATGATACATATTCATGCTTGATGTGGACACTCCCACTCCTGCAGGTTAATATAAATACTGATGATGATGATGATGATGGTGATAATGATGCTGATGATGATAAATTGGAACTAATTTGTTCATTGGAGGAATATATTAAATGCTTAAACATGTGTATATATGGAGTTAAGGGTCAAGTAGATGACTTTTTCAACAGATGACAATTACAGCAGACAACAGGTTCAGCAGATGACAGTTTTCTCAGTGTTAAAAGGTTTAGGTAGGACACTAAGAGAGAGAGACTGTTGATTGTTCAGTTGGTTCCAATGATGATCTCTGCAAACATTTCCAGACAAGGGATTAGATTGAACAGCACAAGCAGTCTGATTGCTCATACTCACTCTGGCTCCATTAACCCATTACCTCATAAATACGCCTTTTTATGCATCTAATTTATTCCTCCACTGAAGAAAATCGTTCCACTTTATACAGCCATGAATATGTATCATAAGAAATATTTTCTATATCCTATCAGATGGTAGCTTAAAGAAGGCTAAAAGTAAAGCAGAATGCACCTAAGACGCATTCCCTTTTACTTTCAACCTGCTTTAAGTGGTCATCTGTCTTCAAAACTACTAACAGGCTTTTGGGTAAAGGGTTAACAACATCAGATTCAGAAAAGAAAATTGCTTGGTCCTATCTTGATTCAGGGTGTAAAAAGCAATTGACCACTTCCTCCTAAGTCAAAAGTGCTAATCACTTGTAGTCACCTAGCTGTGTTTATGGAAAGAGACTATTATGGAAAGCCAGATGAAAGTACAGCAGAACTTTCATCTTTCTTTAAGCTGTCACATGTATTCAATAAAATCAATTCACAGAGCTCCAGATAAGGGGAGTATTTCAAAAACTAAAATCTTTATTTCTGCATTAAACCCTATGGTGTCACTACTCATTAGAATCATCTCTTCGAGACGATTCTAATGAGCAGTAATACCATAGGATTTGGTACTAAAATGACTGTGAAAATGCTGAATTTGTTCAGTTTACTCCCTCTTATCTTGAGCCCTGAATTCATTATGTGAAGCAGTAGATAGAGACTCCAAGGCATTTATTTGGAGGAAAGGGTTAGCCATTTCAATTGCAAATATAATGGTCTGATTTAGTTACCCTTTTGCAGACAAAAAATTATAATCTGCTAAAAATTTGTTATCTGCAATTTTATGAAAAATTCAAATCAGACATGTTCTTGTATTGCAGGACATATTTATGTAAAACTAGATAAAGCAGACGTTTTTGGTTATGCAGACTTAATTAAAGCAGACATGTGTGTGTATTGCAGAACATGGTTATGCAGAAGTAAATAAAGCAGACATGCTTGTGTATTTTAGGTATGGTTCCAAGGCCTGAGAATGCTCACACCAAATACAAAGGCCAACAACATCTGTCCAATGACGTCCCTGAAGAAACAGTGAGTATACCATCTATGGTGACATCAACCCTGTGTACCCCTATAGCTGGCAAGAAGTTTCTTAATAAACTTGTTTGTTCTAAAATAATTTTGTCAATTGCAAACAGTTTGGAGCCTGATCAGATGCCAGGTAATATAACACAGCATCAGATCAGGCTTTAAACTTTTTGCCACTCAGATCAAAATAAAAGGTCAGAATTTTCAAAATGTCATTTTCAGCATGTTATTGTATTACCTTTTTACACCTTTAATTTATTCTTTCTCTGAAGAAAACAGTTCAAATTTATACAGTCATTAATATGTATCATAAGAAATATTTTTCTATCTTCTTGAAGATGATAGCTTAAAGCAGGCTGAAAATAAAGCAGAATGTGCCTTAAAGCACATTCTACTTTTCTTTCAACCTGCTTTAAGTGATCACCTGTCTTCAAAACTAGAAACAGGCTATCCCGTAATGGATAAAACCCTTTACTCTATAGCACATTCTGCTTTACTTTAAGCCTGCTTTCAGCTACCATCTGCTAGGATATAGAACATTTTTCTTACAATTAATATCCTTGACTGTATAAAGTGGAACTATTTTCTTCAGCGAAGGAATAAATTAAATGCGTAAAAAGACATATTGATAGGGTTTTAGGTTAAATTTTACACTAATTGCCATTTCTAACTGTAAAAGGAAAGTTCCCATGTGCTGCAAGACTGTTTTGCACAATTTGCGTTTCCATTTGTAGGATTTTTGTAATGAATAAAAAGTGAAATTGATTTCTAGTCTCGCGTTAGCGATTTTGGAGAATGCAGAAATTTTATTGTCGATTTGCAAGAGGTTTAATGTTTTAAACACGCATAATTATGCAATTTAACACTTTAACCCTTTCCCTTATAGAAACGACTTTTAGCGCATTCATTTTATTCATCCGCCAAAGAAAATAGTTCCATTTTATACTGTCATGAATATGTACCATAAGAAATATTTTCTATATCCTAGCAGATAGTAACTTAAAGCAGGATGAAAGTAAAGCAGAATGCGCCCTAGGGCGCATTCTGCTTTACTTTCAACCTGCTTTAATAGGTCACATATCTTAACTACTAGAAACAGGCTATGGGGTAATGGGTTAACCGTAATCTTGCACAGCTATGCCATCATTTGCAAACAGATTGGATTCAGATCAGAAGTTAACCCTTTACCCCATAGCAGGTTCCTAGTTTTGAAGACAGGTGACCACTTAAATTCTGATTTACTTTCAGCCTGATTTAAGCTACCATCTGCAGATTCAATTTCTTCTTTACTTCCAACCTACCTCCAAACCTAGAAACAGGCCATGGGATAATGGGTTAAAACAGGGCTCCAGATAAGAGGGAGTAAACTGCAGAAATCCAACATTTTCTCACTTATTGTAGCATCAAATCCTTCGAGACGATTCTAATGAGTAGTGACACCATAAGGTTTAAAGCAGAAATAAAGATTTTAGTTTTTGAAATACTCCCTTATCTGGAGCCCTGGTTAAAATTCAATAAAGTGAGAAGTTTGACATGGATGACTCAATTGGTTTATGTAGTTGCTTGTACAATACGCTCTGACATTGTGGGATGCATTGTTTTCCTACTATTATAGATAAATGCTGCTTTCTTTGATAGAGAATTAATTGAAGCTATTACCTGTCTGCATGCTCCTGCCCTGGTCACAATCAATGAACAGTAGATGTTCTATTACACCACCATATAATAGAACATCGTATGGCTGTTAGTTATGACAGGTGGTGACTTAATGCAGTACAGAAATGATATAGAAAGCTAATAATATTATACACACAATTTATGTACTGTTTTTGATCCTGCATTAAGCAGTCACCTGTCATTAGAGATGAAAATGATACTTCAATGTGTGGTGGCTGAATACAAGGTGGGCTGTCACAGGCAAGGACTACATATCCCACGGCTCCAGATAAGAGAGAGTAAACTGAACAAATCCCACATTTTCTCCATCATGCCAGCACCAAACCCTATGGTGTCACTACTCATTAGAATCGTCTCGGAGAGACGATTCTAATGAGTAGTAATATCATAGGGTTTAATGTAGAAATGAAGATTTTAGATTTTAGAATACTCCCCTTATCTGGCGCTCTGATATCCTTGTAAACAAATAATACACTTACAGGCAAACTTATACTGAGTGACCATTTTAAACAAACCTGCAAATATACATAACAGCTGGTACATGTGGCCTAATGCAGAACAAAAGTAATGCAAAAAGCTCCTAAAGGAGCTTTCTGCATTACTTTTGATCTGCATTAACTAACTACCTGTTGTTTAAGAGATTAGAATGGATCTTTATCGAATGTTATCTGAACACAGGTTGGAGTGTTCTCTATTACGACCATTAACAAGAAGACTAATTGGTTGTAAAAAGGGCAGGTGACAGCTGAAAGCAATGGGAAAGTAAAATAATGTCACTAGTCTTATGTTTCTAATGTCAAAATGTCCAATATGTAACTTTGAGAAAAAGCAGCAAACAACAATTTGAAGCAGACGATATTGCAGTCGTGAAAGGGTTGGACATAATTGGCTTGTTTGGGGAACAGTGGCAAGCATTGTTGTAAGGACGGAATGGTTGTTCAGATCTTGGGCCGTTGTAGGGAGGGAGAACTGTATATTATGTTTTGAAGGAAGAATGGAAATTAATTCCTGTAGCAGGATATTAACAGGTTGTGTGGTGTCTGTAGAGAGCAGAACCCAAGTCATGACTTCCTCTGAACTGCATTCAACCCTTTTAATTGTTAAAAAAGAATGTGTATGCTTTAAAAATGATGTCTGCTCAATGCTCAAATAAAAACTTAATGACCAATTCAAAATTGAATATATTTATGTCCTCTTTCTGAGAGAAGTTGGGAGTATCTTGCTTTGTTTGATATTGTCCATCAGACTGATGGCAGACCAATTTGATTCAGTACCAAATTCTATTGTGCTACTACTCATTAGAATCGTCTCGAAGAGACGATTCTAATGAGTAGTAACATGATAGGGTTTAATGCAGAGATAAAGATTTTAGTTATTGAAACACTCGATCACCTTTTCTGGAGCCCTGCATTTACCTTAATTTCACATTGGCTTCTTCCTTGCGGCAATTCCACAGAAGACGTGTTTTTGACAACATTGTATGAGTGGAAATCTTAAATGACAACTTGCGGTTGTTATATACAAACCTCATCTTTTGTCAGATGGTGAAACCCCCATGAAGACTGAAGTCAACAAAGTTCCAGTTAACTGTCAAAACTTTGAAACTGATTTTCTGAAACACTCCTGTTTTGCTGTATAAGGGCACCAGATAAAGGCAGTATTTCAAAAACTAAATTCTTTAAGTCTGCACTTAATCCTTTTGTGTTACAGTACTGAACCTTATTAAATTAAATTGATAATCGCAAGCGAATTGCCATCGAATTGCCATCGAATCGCGCGCTTCAAAAAACAAATCCTACGTTTGAATATTTTAACTCGAATTTTCCGATGCGGTTGTGACAAAAATGGAATTGAAAACATTAACGAAGACATATGTGCAAACATTTGTGAGATACAGCATTCAAGAAAACTTACCCGAAGGTAAAGTTAGTACTTTGAATCGCAAGCGAATTGCCATCGAATCGCCATCGAATTGCAAGCGAATCGCAAAAATTGTTAATTTAATAAGATTCAGTACTGTACAGTTCATTAGAATCATCTCCAAAAGACAATTTTAGAGAATTGTCACACCCTAGGGTTTAGTACAGACATGAAGGAGATCAGGGTTCGACATTGGCCTACGTCCGATAGACATTCACTAGTAACGGCGATGTTCGGTCTAGTGATCCCTCGCAGTTACTAACCCGAATGGTCTAGTTAAAATCTGAGGATGATTTTTTTAAATTCACGCATTTAGAAAATGACATCATTGTGTTCAAGCTAAAAATCCTACCCAGTTCGCCACTGTGGTTTCAGACAAGTAGGTTGCTAGCTCAGACCTCAAAACTGTTTCCGCATCTAAATAAAGCACACAGTCGGGAAATCCTTGTTCTAAAAGTAGCAGTAGTAACTATCCCGCAGTAATTAGGGCGATGAGTAAAATCCGGTTCAGTTACGAAAAATATCGGTGTGATTAATTGATCATCTCGCGCTATACTTAAAACACCTGATTGTGTTGATAACAGTTACGTTTTGAATGTTTTTAGAATTGGTCATTTTTAATTAGAAAGGTACAATATCCGAAAAGGTAACAGCAATCTCAGTTTTTGGGATTGAAAATGACAATTTATTCTGCGAACCGATATTTCTCGGTAGTTACCGGATATTACACTTTCCCACGCTTTTCAGTACCATGATTGTCGTAAGTATCTTCAATGCAATTATTTTACCTAAAACACAATTTTGTATCAATTTTTACGTGCGAAACCGAAATCAATCCCAATTCTGATATATTATTTGTTTTGTTAACGAAAATATCCATTTTTCTGCAAAGTATAAGTACGACATTCAGCAAACGCTTTTTTGTTTGTGTACATCGTAACGTCAAATCATGTCAGATTTATTCAGCTTCGGTTTTAATGGTAAGAAAAAGGAAGAGAAAGGGGCGAGTACAGCTACGGCGGAGTCAAAGACACGCTATAAAAAGCAAAAAAGACAGAGAAAGTTTTGCGAAATTATTGAAGTTTACCAAAGATTCAGTTGTTTCTGTTTGGTCTACCAACTTTTTGGTCTGGTCTAGTAATGTTTGCAGGCTACAAGACCGAATGTCTAGTGGAAAAAAAAGTAAATGTCGAACCCTGGAGATGTTGGAAAACTTGAGTTTACTCTCTCCTATGTGTGAACCTTGATAATATTGGAATAGTTTAACGCTAACAATGCTTGGATTGAGTTTATAACTCTTTGCACACAGTGAAGATCCAGATCAGAGAGCTCCTGAAGAATGTTGCATACATCTTTTATTTCTATGGCTGTCAACATAGCACATTCTAAACCTTTACTCCATAGCCTGTTTCTAGTGTTGAAGATAGGTGACTATTCAAAGCAGGTTGAAATTAAAGCAGAATGCACCTTAAGGTGCATTCTGCTTTACTTCAAACCTGCTTTAAGCTACAATCAGCTATGATAAAAAAAACTTTTCGTATGGCGCATATTCATGACTGTATAAAATGGAACTATTTTTCTACAATTGGAGCAATAATTTAAAGGTGTAAGAGGGCATATCTATGGGGGTAATGGGTTAAATATCTTACTATTACGACACTATTATAGCTTTATGTTCAACTTTATCAAAGTATAAGTTGCCATTAGTCTGTTCAATATCAGGTAGAAGAGGCATCCAAGGCAGCTTGCATGGGTGTAAAATTGCAGGTAGCCAAAAGTGTTTCTGTAGAAGCAAGGGTAAAATGGTTCTCAAAACCATGTGTGGAAATCTGCCAAATATGGCGTTAGAGAAGACAGGGACACTTAATGCTGGGTTAGTAAATGTTACAAGCTCTATAGTTATGATTTATGCTGGAGAAGCCAAGAAATTTGTTTCTCTAATGTAACTCTGTATTACATACACAGGAGCCATGTTTCCTTGCGAGATATTGGGACTGGGATAGTATGTAATTGTTATCTACGGCTGACAAATCGTGATTTATAGTCCCCTTTAACCCTTTATAAAGCCTGGAAAATGAACAAATCAAGATCTTTACACAAACAGATTGAATCCTGATCAGGCCCCACATGATGTGGGGCCTGATTAGGATTCAGACTGTTTGTCACTCATATTCTATTTCTGCAGGTAATGAGATTCAATAGTGACATTTGAGAATGTCAGCAAACGGTATATTGAGCAGAGGACGTTTATTCAGTAGTAAAAGGATTAGGCTCTTGGTTTTCCTTGGTGCTATAATACTTGGCAGCGCTACTTATTTGTGAAGAATTATTGGTATGGCCTTTGGACGCCTTGCCATGTCATTTGTTACACATTCTTTATCGGTCTTGTTTGACCCTTTCATAATTACATAAGAAATCCTACCGCATGTCATAGAGTTTCTGAATTTTTCATATGGACTATTCCACTTATAACCCATTCCCCAATAAATAATTACGCATTTTTACGCCTTTAATTTATTCCTGCACTGAAGAAAATAGTTCCACTTTTTTCAGTCATGAATATACGTCTTAACCCATTACCCCATAAATACGCCATTTTACGCCTTTAATTTATTCATCCAGAAGAAAATAGTTCAAACTTATATTGTCATTTATATGCTCCATAAGAAATATATCTTTATTCTAGTAGATAGTAGCTTAAAGCAGGCTGAAAGTAGAGCAGAATGTGCCTTAAGGCACATTTTGCTTTACTTTCAACCTGCTTTAAGTGGTCACCTGTCTTCAAAACTAGAGACAGGCTATGTGGGAAAGGGTTAAGAATTTTTTTCTATATTCTAGCAGATGGAAGCTCAAAGCAGGCTGAAAGTAAAGAGAATGTGCCATAAGGCACATTCTGCTTTACTTTCAACCTGCTTTAAGTGGTCTCCCATCTTCAATACCAGAAATAGGCTATGTGGTAATGGGTTAATGAGCCCTCTAATCAGAGTCTGCACTATTTGCAAACTATACATATACTGGTTTCTAGCTTAGGAAAAGTTATAGACTTGGTACCAAAGATCAATGACTTCTATGATAGAATCATTGCACTATCATTCCTTATAGACACTTAGGAAGTAACCTTGTTACTCCTTATCATGCTTTTGTTACTCCTTATCATGCTTAAAGCTTGGCTAGACTTAAATTTGCAAACAATTTGGATCCAGATCAGCTGCAGAGTATCTTAGCATCTGATCTGAATCTAAATTATATGACTCTCGTATTCGATTCTTCTTCATATAAAAAAGGGCATAAATCAAGAAGCAAACATTATTTTTTTGTTTTTATTTTATGCTTTCTGCTTTGCTGTTACTCCTGATTCAGCTGTGGCATGTACTTAGACCCATACTTCTAAATCAAGTTCAAATGTCTCAATGCTGGTATCAGACTTCTGAGTCAGAATGTGTTCCTGTATTGCCATATTTCAGCAGTTTGACTGAAGTAATATAGTTCAGTTTGAAACCTGGCTCTTTTTTTAAACTTTGAAAATGTTTCGATATGGCCATATTTCAGATGACTTGTAGTCTCAGACTTGCTGGAGATCAGTCCTGTTCAGACATTGTCTCCCACGCCTGTCTCGTTATGATTTCTAAGGGGATTTGTTTCAGTGACATATGTTCTGGCTA
The DNA here is from genome assembly GCA_922989275.2 of Gari tellinella. Lineage (NCBI taxonomy): Eukaryota > Metazoa > Mollusca > Bivalvia > Cardiida > Psammobiidae > Gari > Gari tellinella. The sequence goes on along the minus strand of OV277857.1, from coordinate 98,838,539 downwards.
GGAAAAATGGTTAATAACCCTTATTGTGCTTGAGGTGTATAAATATATATATATATGTCATGCAAACAGTGCTAAAAGAGGACTTAATTATGGTGTATTTCATTAAATCTTTCCCCCACAGCTGTCACATTTATCAAATTGATATAGAATGATATAGTAATTGGGTGTATAATGTAGGTGGCTGCTTAAAGTATAATTTGAAGTAAAACAGAATGCTCATAGGAGCTTTGTGCTTTATTGTCATCTTGCTTTAAGCTATGACCTGGATTCAAATTGATCAGTCAAGCCTTATTTGAGTGTATTTATCAAAACATGGTGGTTGTGTTCTATCGCTGATGGCGCTTATGTAGAGGAATAGTTAACCCTTTCCCTCATAGAAGCGCCTTTTAGCGGATATGATTTATTCATCCGCTGAAGAAAATAGTTCCAATTTAATCAGTAATGAATATGTATTATAGGGAATATTTTCTATATTATAGCACAAAGTAGCTTAAAGCAGGTTGAAAGTAAAGCAGAATGCGCCCTAAGGCGCATTCTGCTTTACTTTCAACCTGCTTGAAGTAGTCACCTATCTTAAGTACTAGAAATAGGATATCAGGTAAATGGTTAAACCAGAAATTGCTAAAATATTCAAATTTCAAAAACAATTTCTAGGTTCCAAATCATTTGTACTGCTGGCCCATCAGCTAATTCATGAAGTAGATAAGGCTCCAGATAAGAGGGAGTAAACTGAACAAATCCAGTATTTTCTCCCTTATGCTCCCCTTTAGGGGGGGAGCATATAGTCGCCGCTTTGTCTGTCCGTCCGTCACGCTTTTTTGTCCGGAGCATATCTCTTGAACGGTACACCGTAGGTTGATGAAACTTGATACAGTGATAGAGAATGACAGGAGGAGGTGCAGTACACAAAGAACAGTAACTCTATCATGTCCCAATTTTGAATTATCTCCCTTTTTTCTCATAAAAAAAATCAATTTTGTCCGGAGCATATCTCTGGACCATTACACTGAAAGTTGATGAAACTTGTAACAGTGATAGAGGATGACTAAAGGAAGTGCAGTACACAAGAACGGTAACTCTGTCATCTCCCAATATTGAATTATCTACCTTTTTCTAAAAATACAAAACAATTTTGTCCGGAGTATATCTCTTGACTGCTACACCGTAAGTTAATGACACTTGATACAGTGATAGGTGATGACATAAGGAGGTGCAGTACACACGAACCATGACTCTATCATCTCCCAATATTTAATTATCTCCCCTTTTCTATTTAAAAAAAAACAAATTTTGTCTGGAGCATATCTCCTGAGCATTGCATTGTAATTTGATGAAACTTGATACAGTGATACGAGATGACAGAGGGAGTGCCATCTCCCAATATTGAATTATCTCCCTTTTTCTACATAAATCTTTTAAAAAATCAAATTTTCTGCTGCACTGTAACTTGAATCTTAATACTGTGTTAGAGGATGACAAAAAGAAGTGTAGTACACAAGAATTATAACTCTGTCATCTCCAAATATTGAATTGCCTCCCTTTTGCATAATAAATTCATTTTTGTCCGAAGCATATCTCCTTAATGTTACATCGTAAGTTGATGAAACTTGATACTGTGTTCACCTACTAAACAAGCTATACCTTGGGCTTTTTCTTTGTGGGGAGCATCCATCGTTGGGAACGATATTCTTGTTTCAGCATAAAATCCTATGGTGTCACTACTCATTAGAATCGTCTCTTCAAGACGATTCTTATGAGTAGTGACCCCATAGGGTTTAATTCAGAAATAAAAATGTTAGTTTTTGAAATACTCCTATTATCTGGAGCTCTGAGGTAGAAAAAGATATCAAGCGAGAATAGGGCAGGTTGCTGCTTAATTGAAGGACAGTAGTGTTTCATGACGGTTCTAAAGGCTATTGTCCTGTATGAAGCAGTCACCTGCATCTGTAACTGCCAATTTATGCAGTGACTGTATGGGCGTATATTGGAGTATACATTGTTGTATCTCTTGTTATGTTTTATTTTTCCAGCCTCTTTGTCTTAACCCATTACCCCATAGCCTGGTACTATTTTTGAAAACAGGTGACCACTTAAAGCAGGTTGAAAGTAAAGCAGGATGTGCCTAAGGTACATTCTGTTTTACTTTCAGCCTGCTTTAAGCTACCATCTTTTAGAATATAGAAAATATTTCTTATAATATATATTCATGACTGCATAAATTTGGAGTATTTTCTTGAGTGAAGGAATAAATTAAGTCGTAAAAAGATGTATTTATGTTTTTTTTTGCATAAACTAGATCTGAATAGCAAACTATTGGTATCCAGATCAGGTCTTAGAATTTTGGGGCCTGATCTATTTCCAAACTGTTTGCTTAAATTAGCAACAATAATTTATTCAAAAATATAACTGACATGGTGCAAAAAGAAAAGGTTGGGAGTAAATTGGTCATTGTTCTTGCATTCTAAATGTGTATGCACGCCATTTCGCTGTGGGTCATATGGTTAACAGTGTGCAATATTTAATTATCTCTGCTGTAAATAGCTCATATAAATCTTAAAATGACATTCTAATTCGATAGGTTCGTGTTTTACGTCAGTCAGTAGTATTTGCAAATAGAGAGTTGACTTGATGCCACACAAAGCATATATCATTCAGGGCTACTGATAAGAGACTAAAAAATCAATCATTTCCCTTGTATATATTCTTTATTTCAGTCTCATCATGGTTACATAATAAAACACATTCATTGTATGTGTCCACTAAACCCTATCAGGGCCCTAGTATCTGAATTACTGGCATTATCATGAGCTAGGTCATTATTCTGCCGGTTTGAAGGAGCATCAAATGTTCTCTTGTTATGTGTATAGTCCAGACAAATTCACCTGATGTTGACCTTTATGCAAGAATAGATTAAAATGAGACAATGCAGTATAAAACAATAAATTATCATCTGAACTATTACCTTGGCTTGTAAAATAAGTAGGGATGGGACCGAATATTTGATTATTCGCATAAGGGCCGAATATTTGAATCCAATTTAAGTATTTGAATAGTTGTCTCTGAAAGAATTTTTTTTTTATATCGCCTGTCAAGCTGTACACAGTTTGCAAATATTACCTGCTGTGTTATGTAATCGATGGCGCGTCACTTAACATCGGACCTATGGACTCTCAGTTTACACATGTGGTAAATGAGGAATCCTTAATTTGCATGTTAGGTACCCCTAGTTGCCAAACAAAAGAGGAGTGTTTAGCACAGGACAATTAAGAGTATCCAATCAAAAAGGACGAATTGTTACTATCACCAATCATAGCATATTGAGAACTGCGCAAATGACGCTTTTCGTAAACGACCGATAATCTCGCAACTACTTATTAAAATCATCAAACATTCAAGTAACAGGCATCATGAAAGCTTCATATTTAATATACACAAGGCGTAGATCTAGGCCTATAACAATCAAATTCTTACTAAAAGTTTAAAGTCAACTATGCTACTCCTTTGTCTGTATGGAAGCAGTTCACTATTCCTGCTTGCCGAGTGCAGACAATAATTCAGCAACCAGTAACATCTACTGCACACAGAAACTTGAGAGTGTGTGTTCAGATTAATTTTAAAAGCAGACAAAATATTTCGCATAGTTGCGCAACTGATTCTGCATAACCGAAGATTTAATTCCAAACTAGTTTAAGTGCAGATATACATGAGTTGCATCCCTTACATACAAAGACGCCATATCTACAAAATACATGACTTGTGAGATTAATAACTGTAGTAAATGGTTGCAAAAGTTGATAAGGTAACCAAATCAGACGTTTGTCAGAGTTTACACATTCTGCTCATAGTTTGGTCCATTTAAGATAGGTATTTTCTATGAAGCAAACATTGACTGCATTTGATGGTGAAATTATAAAAGTAACATCACCATACAAACATAAAACACAAACAAACCATTGTATCATACTCAATAGCATGTAAAAAATATGCTCTTTACATCAAATAAATAGAGGATATTGTATGAGTGTTCATTATTTATCATTTTTAATAAACAAGTTGACTAAAATAATATGACGCGAGCCTTGGCGATGTGATATTCTATTTATCACATTACAAGTTCAAGCACCTATTAAATTGATTTGAAGCCGTAGTTTGTAGACCCTCCGCTATATAGATTTTCCGCCAAACGTTACGTTGTTTACGTTAACGTCATAGTAAATGACGTCATTTGACACCCCGCTACATGCAGCGCTTATGGACGAACAACTTAGGCCGGAACCCAAAAAACGATATTCCACTAGTGGATTACGATATTTATACAATCGCTTTATGCAACTTCCAGACCACAAATTATGTGATAATAACATAATCAATCAAATATGTCTGACATTAGTCTGCTCTCTTTCCTGGGGGGAAGCTTTTCCTAATTTTATAAGCCAATTTTATCATTCAGATGAAAAATGTTCATAGTTGATAAAGAGTATATAAAACATATACAAATATCCAGCAGAAGGTGCAGGTGTACCATTGAAACTTCTTGTCAACTCTTAGCATGCTATAGCGGTGAAACCCTGATGTCCTTTGCAAATAGTTTGGATCCTGATGAGACGCCGCATAATGCGGCGTCTCATCAGGATCCAAACAGTTTGACACTAACCTTATTTGAAAAGAAATTTAGAAAATTCTATCTTTATACCCCCACAAACAGAGTTTGAGGGGGCATACTGGAGTCAGCCTGTCGGTCGGTCTGTCTGCAAAATCTTGTACTTTCAACTCCTCCTTCAGTTTCAACCTGATTCATTTGATACTTGACATAAATGTTACTCATGTGTAGTAGATGTGCAAGACACAAATTTCAGGTTTCTATGACCTTGACCTTTGGCCTTGAAATAGGCAGGAAAAATCTTGTACTTTGAACTCCTCCTTCACTTTCAGCCTGATTCACTTGATACTTGGCATAAATGTTACTCAGGAGTAGTAGATGTGTAAGACACAAATTTCATGTCTCTGTGACCTTGACCTTTGGCCTTGAAATTGGTCTTGAAATTGGCAGGCAACATCTTGTACTTTGAACTCCTCCTTCACTTTCAACCTGATTCACTTATACTTGACATAAATGTTACTCAGGAGTAGTAGATGTGCAAGACACAAATTTCATGTCTCTGTGAGATTGACCTTGATCTTTGGCCTTGAAATTGGCAGGCAAAATATTGTACTTTGAACTCCTCCTTCAATTTCAACCTGATTTACTTGATACTTGGCATAACTGTTGCTCAGGAGTAGTATATGTGCAAGACACAAATTTCATGTCTCTGTGACCTTGACCTTTGGCCTTGAAATTGGCAGGCAAAATCTTGTAATTTGAACTCCTCCTTCACTTTCAACCTGATTTAAATGTTACTCAGGAGTAGTAGATGTGCAAGACACAAATTTCATGTCTCTGTGAGATTGACCTTGATCTTTGGCCTTGAAATTGGCAGGCAACATCTTGTACTTTGAACTCCTCCTTCACTTTCAACCTGATTCACTTGATACTTGGCATAAATGTTACTCAGGAGTAGTAGATGTGCAAGACACAAATTTCATGTCTCTGTGAGATTGACCTTGATCTTTGGCCTTGAAATTGGCAGGCAAAATATTGTACTTTGAACTCCTCCTTCAATTTCAACCTGATTTACTTGATACTTGGCATAACTGTTGCTCAGGAGTAGTATATGTGCAAGACACAAATTTCATGTCTCTGTGACCTTGACCTTTGGCCTTGAAATTGGCAGGCAAAATCTTGTAATTTGAACTCCTCCTTCACTTTCAACCTGATTTACTTGATACTTGGCATAAATGTTACTCAGGAGTATTAGATGTGCAAGACATAGATTTCAAATCTCTGTGACCTTGACATTTGGCCTTGAAATTGGTCTTAAAATTGGCAGGCAAAATCTTGTACTTTGAACTCCTCCTTCACTTTCAACCTGATTCACTTGATACTTGGCATAAATGTTACTCAGGAGTAGTAGATGTGCAAGACACAAATTTCATGTCTCTGTGAGATTGACCTTGATCTTTGGCCTTGAAATTGGCAGGCAAAATATTGTACTTTGAACTCCTCCTTAACTTTCAACCTGATTTACTTGATACTTGGCATAACTGTTGCTCAGGAGTAGTATATGTGCAAGACACAAATTTCATGTCTCTGTGACCTTGACCTTTGGCCTTGAAATTGGCAGGCAAAATCTTGTAATTTGAACTCCTCCTTCACTTTCAACCTGATTTACTCGATACTTGGCATAAATGTTACTCAGGAGTATTAGATGTGCAAGACATAGATTTCAAATCTCTGTGACCTTGACATTTGGCCTTGAAATTGGTCTTAAAATTGGCAGGCAAAATCTTGTATGGCAAACTCCTCCTTAACTTTCAACCTGATTCACTTGATACTTGGCATAAATGTTACTCAGGACTTGCAGAGTGTCATATATCATTTTAAAGTCATTTTGACCTTGGCTTACACCTTTGACTTTACTGTTAAAATTTATTGAAAACGTCTGCAGAGTGTGACAGAGTGCTGTATAGCGGGGGTATTTATCACCTTTAGTGATAGCTGGTCTAGTTACAACAATAGCAGACATCAATTATTGCAGATGAAATAATTACCCAACATACTGTTTACAAAGAGTTAATTGCAATGCTATAATAAACTGTATGTTTCTACTTTCAGCTGGATGAAGCTGTGCTTCATGGTCAACCCCAGTGGGAAAATCCCTGTCAGAAGGTAAGCTTGTCTTCATTTCCATGTTGTCTCTTCTCACATGTGTGTCCCTCAGATTATTGAAATAAGCTTAACCCTTTACCCAAAAGCCTTTTATAGTTTTGAAGACAGGTGACCACTTCAAACAGGTTGAAAGTAAATCAGAAAGTGTTGCATTAAGCTGTCATCTGCCAGATAATTGAAAATATTTCTTATGATACATATTCATGACTGTATAAATTGAAACTGTTTCCTTCAGTGAAGGAATGAATTAAAGGCATTACAATGCATATCTATGGAGTGATGGGTTAAGGAGCATTCTGATTTCCTTCCAACCTGCTTTTCAAATAAAGGGATAAAGGATGAAATGGTCAGCTCTTGGTCCAAGGTTATAAAGAGTTTGAGTTGAGTCTGAGATGGTTCCCTAGAGCATTCGATTGGTCAAATTTGAGCTTTTCCTTGGTCTCAGGTTATAAAGAGTTTAAGTTGAGTGTGAGATCGTTCTCAAGCATTTTCTTTGTCAGATTTGAGCAAAAGCTCAAATCTGACCAATCAAATGCTTTCAAACAATTTCAGACTCAACTCAAACTATTTTATGAAGCTCAAATCTGACCAATCAAATATTTGAGAACGATCTCAGACTCAATTCAAACTCTTTATAACCTGGGACTCTTTTCCTTCATAATGTCTTCAGGCCTTTAACTTTTCCTCATAGCAATGCCATTCCATGTTTCTACCATGTTCTGACAAAGAGCAGTGTGAAACGTTTATTGCCTCCTTACAGGTTACTGCTAAAAGCAGGCAGAAAGTAAAGCAAACCCCCCCAAAAAGCTGCTATTGTAGCTTTCTGTCATACTTTCATCCTGCCTCTAGCAACCACCTGTCTTGTTAACTCTGTTAAAAGGTCTTGAGGAAAGAATTGAAATGGTTATACAGTCCTCTGGGAAATCATACTGATTTTCTTCTCTTGTATTCTCGTCTCTCAGTGCTCCAAGAAACCATAATGACTTTTTATCAAACAATATATTCCCTGGATCAGTCAGTTATGTTTCCATGGCAACCATTGATCAAGGCCTACACTGTTTGTAGAAGAAACATGGATGAAGGAAATGTATTTGTTAATTCATTTACGTCTGTGAATTTATAATGATCACACTATTTACTGAAAAAATTAACCCTTACAGTTCAGGATATATGTATCCCATCAGTTGCAAACAGTGTAGACCCAGAACAGAGGGCTCCTTTAGGAGCCCTCTGATCTGGGTCTACACTGTTTGTCATTCTTGTTATTATTTTATGGACAACCTCATTTGTTAGAGGATTGAAGAGTACATTAATTTTGATATTTTAGCATTGTTAGGGTAAATCAATTATAGGGAAGATACTTAATGTAATATACTTCCCTTATTAAATTATTTTAAAAAAATGCTTGTGTTTGGTAATTAACCAATCTCATGGTACATGATTGTAATTTTCACAAACATGTTGGATCAAGATAAGAAATAATGACATCTCATCTGGATCCAAACTCTTTGACACACCAATTGTATTTCCACGGCAACAGCGAATGAGGAGTACAGTACATACTTTAACCCTTTCCCCTATAGAAGCGCCTGTTAGTGGATACGACTTATTCCTCCGCTGAAGAAAATAATTCTAATTTAATCAGTCATAAATATATAGTATAGGGAATAGTTTCTATATTCTAGCACATGGAAGCTTAAAGCAAGCTGAAAGTAAAGCAGAATGCACCTTAAGGTGCATTCTGCTTTACTTTCAATCTGCTTTAAGTGGTCACCTATCTTCAATACTAGAAATAGGCTATCAGGTAAAGGGTTAACCCATTACTCCATAGCCTGTTTCTAATTTTGAAGACAGGTTACTGAGGATGCTAACTGTTAGTAAAAGTCATTAATATACCGGTATGCTTACAGTGTGAGAAGGCGTAAAGTGAAATATATTTTAACAAAGACAACTTGTTCAGTAAGGCGGAAGGGTTAACCAACTTGTGATGGCATTTCTCTGTTCACTGGAAATCAGATTGATGAAGTCATTAAATGCCTAGACATGACTCAAACCCTTATCATGTTAAATTGTTGGCTTTAACTCTTTACCCCATAGCCTGACTGTTTGCAGTTTTGAGGACAGGTGACCACATAAAGCAGGTTGAAAGTAAAGCAGAATGTGCCTGAAGGCCCATTCTGCTTTACCTTCAGCCTGCTTTAAGCTACCATCTGCTAGGATATTGAAAGTGTTTCTTATAGTTCATGTTCATGACTTAATAAATTTGAGCTATTTTCTTCAGTATAGGAATGAATTTAATGCGTAAAAAGGCATATCAATGGAGTAAATGGTTAATTCTTCTCATATTAGTGACAAAACCATTTAAAAAGAATTTTAAAAATTCTCAATTATTATTTATTTCATCATCCAATCCTATTTTGTGACATCTCTTTGGAATCGTCTTGAATAGACGATTCCAAAGAGATGTCGCAAAATGGGAGAAATCAGAAATTGTATGTATTTTAAAGTAACAACCGTTTTTATCGTACAACGTTTCTTAAGACCTGCCCTGCGTTTATTAGGCAAGGTTGAGGTCTTCCTCTCTGTATTGGTTGATAGTAATTGTCCCTGACAATTTTTATCTGTCATTTATTGTGATAGTATGTTGTTGTCGTCAATGATTTATTCCAGTACTGCCTTAACTCTTTCCTCCTTAAAACTTTAAATGATCCATTCCAGTTTCTATTTTTGTCTAGTCCATTTCTGACTTTTAAGGGTTGTTTTTGTCAATGTTTGGCATTGTGACAAACAGTGAAGACCCTGATCAGAGGGCTCCTTTTGGAGCCCTCTGATCTGGGTCTTCACTGTTTGCATAGGACAAGTGTACTATTCATATGTACACTGTTTGAAAAGGACGCCAATATGCGGGACTAGGGTTCAAAGGGTTAACCCCAAAAATGATGAATTTTTCAATAGGACTCTGTGTTTCTTGAAAAATAGACCATAAACTATTGACGAATATGCTCCAACAATATTTAAAAGTTTGGCAAACAGTGACCCTAAACCCTGATCAGAGAGAGCCCTCTGATCTTGGTCTTTATTATTTGCAGAAGGTGTTTATACAGTATTTCCCTCAAAATTAGGGTTGACCCCTAGACAATGTGTTGAATCAAAGATGAACATCCCTTTGCAAACAATGTAGCTCCAGAAAAGAGAGCTTATTCATTGGAACCCTCTGATTTGGGTCTGCACAATTTTTATACTTTTAAATTTTGTACCACTGGTACTTTCAGATTGCTTCAGTTGTTTTGTGCCTTTACATTTCAGCATTACCCGTACCTTTGCTTCTGGGAGGACCGAAAAAATGATAATGCAGTCTTTAAAAGACCTTGGGCTTCCTGGAGGAAAAGTAAGTAATTGCTAGGGCTCAATGGGTAAAAGCTAATCTGTATTTCTAAAAAAGTCATGTTGCTCAGCAAAGGAACTTAACCCATTACCCCATAAATATGACTTTTTACGTCCTTCATTTATTCCTCCACATAAGAAAATAGTTCCAATTTATTCAATCATTAATATGTTTAATAAGAAATATTTTCTATATTCTAGATGGTGGTAGCTTAAAGCAGGCTGAACGTAAAGCAGAATGTGCCTTAAGGCACATTCTGCTTTACTTTCAACCTGCTTTAAGTGGTAACCTATATTTAATATTTGAAACACGCTATGGGGTAATGGGTTAAAGGGTTTAAACTTTTTGCACTCTTACAGCGAAACTGTGAGTACCTTGCAGACACTTTGGATTCTGATAAGACACCAAGTAACTCAGAGTATCATTAGGATCTAAAACTGTTTTACACTCTGAACCTTATGCCTGGGTCACACATTCACGGATGATAGTCAAGGATGGGTACGGAAGAAAATGCTACGGACTGTGATAGATCCGTGAGTTTCTACAGTATGAGAACGGTCAGAAAGGATTTCTACGGTTTAGTTACGGGGAGTATCGCGGATTAGCTTTTTAATTGTCGGGAACAGAACGGATTGGTACGGTTTCTCACGGACTTTTACGGATTTTCACGGAATAATACGTAGCACCGTACTCGATAGACACGGAGTAATACGGTTTGCTACGGTGAAATACGATTTTGTACGGGCTACTACAGTTTGCGGAGGAGATTTACGGGTACATATGGATGTACACACACAGAGAACTACACAAACACTTATTTTTATTATAGTTTGGCGGAAGTTTATTATACACAGACACAACCACTAAAAAGAAGGCTTGCTGATTATAAAAAGACAGTTGACAGCTCAAAGTAGATTAGAAAGCCCTTACGCGGGTTTTCTGTTGTACTTTCAATTTTCTTTAAGCAGGCACCTGTTTGAGATACCTTACCATTTTAATGAACACAATTTTGTTGTCGTAAAAAATAATAATATACCAAGTTAAAAGTCTACTTTCAGTCCGAATGACCGCTCAGCCGACTACATTTACTCCCCTGATCATTGAGCCATATTGCCTACAATATTGAGCACTGCTAACATATGGCGCAGTCAAATGCAGCCGCAGTACCGACTCAGACCCTTCACATGTACCCATTTTAACCCCTGGGTGGAGAGGAGCAATTCGTGGTACATGTCTTGCTTTAAAACATTCCTGAACATCATCGGGGATTCAGAAAAAATCCCCTAGTCAGACCGCTGGTCCGACGGGGGATCGAACTCACGACCCCTGGTCACCAAAATCAAGGATAGAAAGGTATTTTCCTCTTATTTCCATTGTGATCCCCGATTTATGAACGATTTCTTAAAAAAAATCTTTTCCGACAATTTTGATCTAAGTGAGACGTCGATTAACTCCGTGCATCCGAACACCCGCTTTCTGCACCCACATTTGCCAAGAGGAATTTATAGTCAGCGTCAACAAGGGCAATTAGAACTTTTGAATTTATTTTAACCTTTATAGTTAAAGTACAGCGATCCATCACCCTTCGACTGTTTGATGTCCACGTGTTTTCTCTCTAGTGCACCTAGAACATGTGGAAAGTTCCATCTTTCCTAGTACTGGCGCGCCTCTTCCAGCCATTTTTCAGGAGTGGAAAGAGTGGTTACAACCTTTTTCCATGTATTCCTCGATACAAGCCTTGCATACTTCTTTCATAATGGCTCTTATGGTGTAGTGTGCTACCCTAAATCCATACATAAGTGACCTGTAACTGTCCCCTTTTGCAAGGTGCCTCAAAGTTGTTGCAAGTATTATCCTAGGGCTGACGGCTTTTCTATAACAAGGGTATTCCTTTGCTATCCTCGGGCGAAGTCTTTCAAGAAGCTTCGCGAACAACTGTGCATCTACACTTACAAAGTTTCTGAATGCCTCTTGGTTTTCTATCCTTATTTCATTCATTAATGTATCATATGATATTGGCCACGAAGCTGTCTTCTATGAAATCAGACTCTCATCCACCATCTCCTCTCTTGTCTCTATTTAGTTCTAACAGGAAAGAAATATTTTAGAGCACCTCTGTTAATTGCCACCAAAACCAACAACAGATCCTGTCTTCTATCGCTCATTATTGTGTCCACAATCAAAGAAGTTATTAAACAAGACCATTAACACTGAGAAAATGGAAATGTTTTTTCACACAAGTATATTTAGATGTGTTTTCAATTTAATTATCCGCCTGAAATTAAAATAAAACCCGTACTGAACCGTACTACTCCTATCTAGAACTTATGTGACCGTGTCAGCCCGTAGCAACACGTATTAATCCGGCACTATCCGTGTTGAAACGTATCGGACCATAGACGTCCTGTTTGAACCGTATTAGTCCGTTTTCGTGTACTTAGTCTCCCCGTACACAGCCGTAAAAAGCCGTATTGAACCGTACTTAACCCGTACTGGTCCGTACCAATCCGTACTGTGACGCTTTGCCAGGTGTTTACGGACCAGTACGGGTTAGAACGGTTTAGCTACGTTTCGGTACGGATTTATACGGGTTCGATACGGTTTAGCATGGACCAGTACTGAGTTTTATCCGTACTGGTTTTTTGAACATGTTAAAAAACCAGTACGGTATGGAACCACACCTACGGATGATCAAGGTTCAGGCACGGGCCTGTACGAGCTTTTACGGACCATTACGGATGCCGCCGGATTGAATCCGTAGCCGTCTGGGAGGCTCATCCGTGAATGTGTGACCTAGGCATTATATTTTGAAATTAAAGTTTGAATTTCTTTGTTTTTTGAACCCGTTCCCCCATAGCCTGTTTCAGGGTTTGAAAATAGGTGACTTCTTAAAGCAGAATGTGCCTTAAGGCACATTCTGATTTACTTTAAGCCTGCTTTAAGCTACCATCTGCTAGGATATAGAAAATATTTCTTATAGTATATATTCATGACTGTATAAAATGATACTATTTTCGTCAGTGGAGAAATAAATTAAGTGTAAAATGGTGTATTTATGGGGTAATGGGTTAACCGTAGAAGACGACAGTGGTTGCAGATCAAAGACTGGTCATTCAGAGAGTTAACCCTATTTCTGCATATCACAACATGACTGATATTTGAAAACTGTTGACATCCAGATCAGCTGCTGCATTACACAGCGTCTTTATCCAAACTGTTTGACACTTGTTTTACGATTTCTTAAATTTTGGAAAATTATCTATTTAATTAACAAATTTTGCAGACAATAATTCCAATCCTGATGCTATATAACGGCAAGATAAGTGTTCTAGATATCATTAACTTCCTGTCAGGGTCAGTGTGATGATGCCAATGTATCAATGACAAAGTGTTCTAACATGTGTAAAAGGATTATAGACTTTCTGTCAGATTTGGCCTTGACCTTCACCTTATTGGAATACAGTAAAATCGCTCTATTACGACCACTAAATTGCGTGCATTATTAGGTGTTTAAGACAGGTGACTGCTTAAAGCAAGGTGGCAGTAAAACAGAAATCTCCTAAAGGAGCTTTCTGTTTTACTGTCACCTTGCTTTAAGCTTTATACATGTCCCTGCACTTTTATACAATCAAATAGCCATCTTTTTAGTGGCCATAATAGAGAGGTAATACTGTATTGTCAGCATCAAAATTGTCTTCTGCAGTTGCTATCTTTCTCAAAGTTAGACTTAATAATCTTGTGTTTGAAGAAACCAATGTATGATCATCAAACAGTTTGGATATTGATTAGAATCTTGAGTTACTAGGCATCTGATCGGGATCCAAGTGTTCTTCAAATGTGAGTCAAATTGTTTTTGACTGGAGATTGAGGGGCAAAAAGAGATGTAGGCCAGTTTAATCATAAATCAAAACAGAAACAGGCTATGGGGGTAAAAAGTTAATCATAAACCATTGATAGTAATCAGTATTCCTTTGTTGATTTACAGCCAAATCATATTTAGCAACTGTTCATTAATGAAGTAGGGAGATCTTTAACCCATTACCCCATAAATACACCTTTTTACTCCTTTAAGCTTTCTGCTTTACTTTCATCTTGCTTTAATAAGTAGTATCCTGCTTTAACACAATTAGATAAAGGAATTTTGCACTTTTGACTATATAAATTATGGATTAAAGGGTTTAAGTGAACTGTCTTTTCATGAAAGACAACTTGTATAGTATGAGATGGATTCATGCTCCGATTCATTGCTTTATTTCTCTTTTTACAGAGTGAGGAAATTGAGGTATCGTCTTTCACATTCGAGAAATTCTACGAACTTTATCATAAAATTTGTCCGAGAACTGACATAGAAGATTTGTTCAAGGAATGGTGAGTACTTCTCTTTGTCCTTCTGCATGACCTGAATTGAAACTGAAAAAATGACATGATTCTGTCAGGTTTAATCCATTACCCCATAGCCTTGAAGCACATTCTGCTTTACTTCCAGTCTGTTTTAACCCTTTACCTCATAGCCTGTTTCAAGTTTTGAAAATAGGGGACTTCTTAAAGCAGGTTGAAAGTAAAGCAGAATGCGCCTTAAGGCGCATTCTGCTTTACTTTCAGCCTGCTTTAAGCTGCTACCTGCTAGAATAAAGAAAATATTCCTTACGATACTTATTCAAAACTGTATAAATTTGAGCTACTTTCTTCAGCGGAGGGATAAATTGAATGCGCTAGAAGACGCTTCTATCGGGGAAAGGGTTAAGGTACCATCTGCTAGGAAATAGAAAATATTACTTATGGTGCATTTTCTAATGTAGAAATAGGAAATATTTTTCTTCAATGAAGAAATAGGTTAAAGGCATAAAAAGGCATTTTTATGAAGTAGTGGGTTAAACAAAACTTAATGCACATGCAATAAAATAAAAAAAAATGTAATGTTGAAAAAGACAGATATTTGAAACTACTAATAAACCATTTAAAATCTGAAAGGTAAGCAGTAGGGAACCTAATCAGATGTCAAGTTACTCCATGTCTTACATCGCTCCTATCTGTATACAATGGACATTACTTTTTTTTAGCATAAACAGGTTTGTTAGAAACGGACATGTTCTCCTCCCTTCTGTATTCCTGTATATGTAAATCAGTTCAATTTGTACGGCTAAGTCTCGTACAATAGTATTTGTCAGTGTCTAGCGGAACTGATTTGATTAATCAGATATAGTCTTACGCAATCCCTGTCGCACGAAGAAAGCATAATCTCTCAATAAAACCTCCATTCGGTGAGTCGTGATTAAAAACACATCAAAAGGGGATAGCATTCCCGTCATGGTCAAAGTTCTTTCCTAATTAATTAACCTGCTTTACAAAGATATTTCTGTATGTTGAAAAGAATACATGAACATGTATGGTATCTGTAATTGGCAGATTTTTACTCAGACCAATTTGGCTATTGGTTAAAGGTGATCTAATCCCATAGGAACGAGTCTTCATCCATAGAAAATAATGTGTCAGACTGAATTTTCCTAGAGTTTAGCCAATCTAGTGATGTTGTGTGCACAGTCTATCTGATATTAATCGACCACTAATTGACATAGCAGGGAGATTTTAAACAATAGGTGACTGCTTAATGCAGGATAGAAATAATGCAGAAAGCTCCTGTAGGAGCTTTCTGCATTATTTCCATCCTGCATTCAAGCAACCACCTGAATCTGAAATTGCCAAGCAGTCTTCTATTGAGTGGTAGCTTAATTTAAGATTGACTGTATTAGAACCAGTGTCGAGCAGCATTATATTGGAGACGATGATATCTAATCATGACAGGTGGCTGATTTGTGCAGGACAGAAATAATGTCAATAGCTCCCTCCACAAGCAGTAAGGGAAGTCAAGTTCATTTTCACCACTTATAGAAGATGCCATATTAGGAAGTGTCATTGTATCATGGCCTTGTATAAGGAACCATTATAAAGTGTTTTCCCCACATTCTGAAAGCTAAACTTTTTACCCTATAGCCTGTACATGTATGTAGTTTTGATGATGGGTTACCACTGAAAGCAGGTTTAAAGTAAAGCAGAATGCGCCTTAAGGCACATTCTGCTTTACTTTCAGCCTGATTTAAGCAACCTTCTGCTAAAATATAGACAATATTTCTTATGGTGCATATACATGACTGTAGTAAAGTGGAACTATTTTCTTTAGTGGAGAAATAGATCAAAGGTGTAAAAAAAAGTATTTATGGTGTAATAGGTTAAAGAAGGCTGAAAGTAAAGCTAAAATCTCCCTTTGTGAGATTTCTGCTTTTTAACTTTCAACCTGCTTATTGTGTCCACCTTTCTTAAACACGGAAAACAAACTATGAGTGGAAGTGTTAAATATTTGAGATAATTTGAGTAATTTTGTTTCTCATATTTGAGAAGAGAAAGCAATTTGGAACCAGGTGGGTCTTGAGAGTTTTATTGTATTGTAGGGGGGCTCTAAGTCAATTAACAAGAACTGATAGATGTACAGTTAAACTTCACCACTATCACCAGACAGGAGATATATCTTGTTATTCAGTGTTTTAAGACATAGCATCTAAAAGCATGATTAACATGATTATGCAAGCTGTTTAGATCCAGATCAGAAGCTGCATAACACGGCATATTGATCTAATCTTGATCTAAACTGTTGAACACCCCTATCAAAGTAAATAATGCATAAGATTTCTAAATTTTAAAAGTACGGTAATTAGAGCAAAAATCTGAAGATTTCGGACAAAATCTGTAGGTCCAGAAAGGTTAAAGTATAGTTCAGCTGCTTATTACCACCTGATGATTGGAATATTGGATGTTTATGGTCCTTTACTCAATAGAAACACCTTTGAGTGGCTCTATTTACCTCTCCTCATAAGTGCCACTTTGATATTTGTTTATGATGTTGACTACAGGTAGCAGCTTAAAGCAAGATGAAAGTAAAGCAAAAAACTCCTTTTGGAGCTTTCTGTTTTACTTTACCTTGCTTTAAGCATTCACCTGCCCTTAAACACATTTAGATATATATAGGTATGTTGCATTGATGGCTGTGAAGGACATAGTCAAGTATGGTTTGTCTGCCTATTACCACCTGATGATTGGAAGTTACAGTAAAACCTCTCTATTACGACCACTAAAACGAATGCCAACTGTTTGTATAGAAGACAGGTGAGAGCTAAAAGCAAGGTGACAGTAAAACAGAAAGCTCCTTCTGTTTTACTGTCACCTTGCTTTACGCAGTCACCTGTCAGAAACACCGAATAATTAACATTTTTAGTGGTCGTCATAGAGAGGTTTGACCGTAAGTCTGATGCATATTTACTGTTTTCTTTATGCCAATTTATTAATCTGATCTCACAAGGTCAACCAGAAAGGAAGCAATCTATTCCTTAACCCTTCCCGCTACAGCTTGTTTCCGGCATTTAAGACAGGTGCAGGAGCTTTCTAATTAAGAAATAATAAATTCATACCAGTGTTCTATCGTGCAATCTAACACTGGTAGGAGTTGAGATGCGTAGTAATTTAATCACGAGGCCTTTAGGCCGAGTGGTTTATTACAAACATCTCAATGACTACCAGTGTACGATTGCACGATAGAACACTGGTATTCATTTATTATTTCGATTCTAACACATAATTCAACCTTAATTTGCACCGAAGCAACGGCGCTACATTTCTTGGCGTACGCATTTTCGAAGCCAAATGACGTCACGTTAGAACGTTTAGCGCGTGAGTGTTCTACTGAAAATTCGTACACTGAGACGGTCCTTCTTCGCTTATATAGGGGTGTGGGCGAGGTGTGTTAGAATTCACTTTCAACCTGCTTTAAGCATCCACAGAGGCAGAACATGTTTTCTATAGCTCTTAAACATGACAGGGTTGAAGCATGGAATGGCATCATTTTGAGAAATAAGGAAATACATGTATGCTAAATGGTGCTTCTATTGGGGAAGGGTTAATTGAGACTGTGTTAACCCTTTGAACCCTAGTCCCGCATATAGGCGTCCTTTGCAAACAATGTACATGTGAATAGTACACTTGTCCTATGCAAACAGTGAAGACCCTGATCAGAGGGCTCCGAAAGGAGCCCTCTGATCAGGGTCTTCACTGTTTTTCATAAAGCCAAACATTGACAAAACAACCCATAAAAATAAAAAAAATGGACTAGACTAAAATGGAAACAGGAATTGTCCATTTAAAGTTTCAGGGAAAGAGTTAAAGGCAGGAGAGACTGATTAAGCTTTCTGCTTAATTTTCATTGTGTTTTATACAAACACCTGTCTAAACACTATACTCTATAGCCTGTTAGTCTGAAATTGGTTCTTCTTCTACATATTTGGAGATGTATAATTTGATTGACAAACAGTATGGATCCTGATCAGACACTGAGGAGTAACTTGGTGTCTGATCAGGATCTAAATGGTTTGTCATGACAAGATTCATTAAAATGATTTCATTAAAATTTCATTAAGATTTCATTAAGATTTCATTAAAATGGTTAACCCCTTTACTGCCTTATTCCAAGTACAATGATTATTTGCAAACAGTTTGAATCCACATTAGATGCCGAACTCCTCGTGAAACAGGGCATCGGATCAGAATCCAACCTGTTTGGAGCTTGTATCAACTTTGAAGATTTGCATATTTAATTGAAGGTTACAAATTGTTGCAAACAATATTTTTATGCCCCCGCACGACTTAGTCGGGGACATATTGTTTTTGGTCTGTCTGTCTGTCCCAATCTTTAACCATGACCATAACTTTATAACTACACAAGATAGAGACTCTATATTAGGTATGTGTACTGACCTCAAGAAGCTCTACAGCTAAGTACAAGTTAGGTCATGTCCAACAAAAGTCAAGGTCATTTAGAGGTCATTTAGAAGTAAAAAAGGTGAATTGAATATTGGCCATAACTTTGGAACTGCATGTAATAGAGACTTTATTATAATTGGCATGTGTACTCAACTCAAAAGAAGCTCTTTAGCTTGGTACAATTTAGGTCATGTCCAACAAAGGTCATGGTCATTTAGAGGTAAAATATGGTTACTTTAATATTGGCTGGAACTACATGTGTGAAACTTCATATTTGGTATGTGTACTCAACTCAAGAAGCTCTTGAGCTCAGTACAAAGTGGGTCATGTCAGACAAAGGTCAAGGTCATTTAGAGGTCAAATAGAGTAAATTCAACATTAACCATAACTCTGGAACAATTTGTGATAGAGACTGTATATTTTGGAATGTGTACTCATTGTCAAGAATCTTTTGAGCTAGAGACAAGTTGGGTCATGTAAGACAAAGTCAAGGTCGTTTAGAAGTCATTACATTAGGGAGCATAGTGTTTCACAAACACATCTTGTTTCTGCAAAAAGTTAACCCAATTACCCCATAGCCTGTTTCTAGTATTGAAAATAGAAGACCACTTAAAGCAGGTTGAAAGTAAAGAAGAATGCGCCTTAAGGCGCATTCTGCTTTACTTTCAGCCTGCTTTAAGCTACAATCTGCTAGAATGTAGAAAATATTTCTTTTGGTACTTGTTTATGACTGTATAACATGGAACTATTTTCTTCAGTGGAGGAATAATTAAAGGCACAAAAATGTGTTTTTATGGGGTAATGGGTTAAAAGGTATGGTTAGATTTGATGGTGAAAGGGTTAATGCAGTTGTATGAGAAGTAGTTTTGACTTGAAGATGAATGAGGAAATTGATTTTGTTTGTCTGCTGAACATTTAGTCTCCTCTAATCAATCACTGGAGTTTATCAAAAGAGACACATCTAGTCAGACACAGCGAGCTTCCAAAGACACAAATATAACAAAACCTTTGTTTACCCATTACCCCATAAATATGCCTTTCTATACCTCAAATTTCATTCCTCCACTGGAGAAAATAATTCAAATTTATATAGTCATGAACCTGTTTCATAAGAAATATTTTCTATATTCAAGCAGATTGTGGCTTAATGCAGGCCTTAAGGCATATTCTGCTATTTACTTTCAACCTGCTTTAAGAATTCACCTATTTTCAAAACTAGAAACAGGCTATGGGTTAATGGGTTAAGCAGCCATTCTTTAACCCATTACTCCATATTTATACATTTTACGCCTTTCGTTTTATTCCCTAACTTAATAAAATAGTTACACTTGATACACATAAGAAATAGTTTTATTATCCTAGCAGTTGATAGCTTAAAACAGGCTGAAAGTAAAGCAGAATGTGCCTTAAGGCACATTCTGCTTTACTTTCAACCTGCTTTAAGTGGTCAACTATCTTCAATACTTGAAACAGGTTACTGGGTAATGGATTAAATACACCAAAGGTCTTGGATGTTTTGAATGTCCAGATGCTGGGGTCCAGATACAGTGGTTTATGTTCAGGTAATCATAAAGTTTACATGAACAAACATCATGGTAACAGGTGTTAGCTATAAAACCACTACCCTTTGAACATTGAATAAATACTGTGCTCCCTCCCTACAACGGCCCTCCCAACAATGACTCCCTTCTTATAACGATGCTTTTCACTGTTCCAAATACAATTGTGTCTAACACTTACACTGCTGCAATATCGTCTGCTTAACCCTTTGAAACCTAGTCCCACATATAGGTGTTATTTTCAAACAGTGTACATGTGAATAGCACACTTTTCCTGTGCAAACAGTGAAGACCCAGATCACAGGGCTCCTAAGGAGCCCTCTGATCAGGGTCCTCACTGTTTGTCATAATGCCAAACATTGACAAAAACAACCCTTAAAAGTCAGAAATGGACTAGACTTAAATGGAAACTGGAATTGTCTATTTAAAGTTTCAGGGAGGAAAGAGTTAATATTGTTGTCTGCTGTTTTTCTAACATAATGGACATTTGGACAGAAAAAGACATAATGACGAGTGATAAACAGCTTGAATCCAGATCAGATGCGGCATTTAAACTGTTTGCAAATGTAAGCCAATTTCCCTCCCTCCGAACAACACACAAAATCTTTGTCTCCCATTGAGTGTCGTTATAGAGAGGGAATATCGGTTCAAATTGTTCTTGTCTGTATTTTTCTGATATTTTCTTATTCCTCTTTAGCCTTCTTTATGCTATGTTATTGTAGTCTGCAAAATGTGTTATCTGTAGCAATTCTCGAGGTTGATTCAAAGACATTTTCGTTCAGAAAACAACATCAGTGTGTCAAAAAGTTTGGATCCAGATGAGATGTAGAGTTACTCTGTGCCTGTGCCTTGATCCAAACTGTTTATAATTGTAATCACAAGTTCGGTCACAGCCTGCAGAAAGTTTAAATACAGATACATTCAAACTTGTCCTATATACAGGTGGCAGCTTAACTCTTTCCTCCCTGAAACTTAAAATGGACAATACCAGTTTCCATTTTAGTTCAGTCAATTTCTGACTTTAAGGACAGTTTTTGTCAATGTTTGGTATCATGACAAACAGTGAAGACCCTGATCAGAGGGCTCCTTTCGGAGCCCTCTGATCTGGGTCTTTACTGTTTGCACAGGAAAAGTGTACTATTCACATGTTCACAGTTTGAAAAGGACGCCTATATGCGGGACTAGGGTTGAAAGGGTTAACCCATTACTCCATACATTGTTTTTAGTTTTGAAGACAGGTGACCACTAAGGCACATTCTGCTTTACTTTCAACCCGCTTTAAGTGGTCACTTGTCTTCAATGCAAGAAACAGGCTACTGGGTAATGGAGTAAATGGTTAACAGTTTTACAATTGTAAATGGACAAAGTGAAAGGTTTTACATTTGTAAAAGATGGGGGACTCCATGTCCTATGGACACATTTCTATTTGTTGACATGCTTTGATAAACTATTTGTCAACTACCATGGTTTTGCTTGTTTATTTTCAGGAGTAAGAGCAGACCCTTCCTGTCAGATGAAACATTTATTAACTTTTGTAATGAGGTAAGAAATCCTTCAATAAAACTTGATCTACAAACATATTTCTAGTTGTCTGAGTGTTAGTGGGGCCAATTCTCCCCTATTGAAAAATCTTAAAATACCCCCGCAAATAATTTCATAATCAATAATCTTATCAACAAAATTATAATTTGGATTGATAAAACTTTCAAATTTCAAGAGATAGAATCTTCTTTGGAGAAGCAGTTTGACTTATTCCATAACCCATACAATGCTGACTTTACAAATGAACTCTCCAATGTTAAAGATAATGCCAGTTTACCTTGATTATTAAGAGGTTTGTCCCAAAAATATTTAAAGTTATGGCAAACAGTGCAGACTAATCAGAGGGCTCCTATAGGATCAGGACATGCACTGTTTGTCATTTTACAATTTAATGTTAAAGTCAACCCTATAGAGTAAAAAACCGATTAGACTTAATTGGAAATTGGAATTCTAAAGTTTCAGGGGTGAATTGCTTAAACCCCTTCACCCCATAGCATGTTCCTAGTTTTGAAAACATGTGACCACTTAAAGTAGGTTGAAAGTAAAGCAGAATGCTAGGATTTAGAAAATATTTCCTATGGTACCTGTTCATGACTGTATAAATTGAAACTATTTTCTTAAGTGGAGAAATAAATTTAATGTGCTGAAAGGCGCTTCTATGGAGGAAAGGGTTCAATACTGTATATTTATCTTCTCTTGAGTGTCAGCTAAACATAGATTCAGTTCCTGCAATAAAAACATTTAGTCAAACCCTGCTAAGCAACCACTGAATAATGTAGCCTGTTTAATATTTAAAGTCAGGTAACTGATTATTAATGAAGCCTTCTGGATTACCTTTGTCCTGCATTAAGCAACCACCTGTTATTTAGGCTGTAAATATTCCCAATTTCAGTGGTGGTTTAATACACAGGTTTGACTGCACATGTAATTATGTGCCTGCTGCCACCTCTGGTTAAGTAATTAATCCTTTTCCTGCTGGTCGTGACTTTACTGATTTTCGCAAACAGTTTAGATTCCAGATCAGACGCCGCGTAACACGGCGTCTGATGTGGATCCAAACTGTTTGACACTCATCTTTAGATTTCTTTACTTGAAAAATGTACAAATCTAGATTTAACATTTTGCAGACAATAATTTCGAAGCAGACGATATTACCGCAGGATAAGGATTAAGGGCAATTTAGCAGGTACTTTGTAATTACAGTCAACCCCTCTATTTCCACCACTTAATGTGGTTAAGGGTTTAAGTATTTATTGCATGTGGCTACTGAAAACAAGATGATAGTAAAGCAGAAATCTCTTTTTGGAGCTTTCTGCTCTACTGTCATCTGGGTTTAAGCTGTTTTAATGTCTATAATATAATACCAGTGATTTAGTTTATATTTTCTGAGTTTGTTTTAGATGGGATTTTACTGTATACAACAGCTCCTGAGAAATTCTTCTTTCTATTTCACATTCTGTCAGATGTTTTTGGATAGTTTTTATTTGACACTTTCCACTGAGTAAAAATGCACCGTATCTACACAAACAGTATTACTGTTAGACACATTTCACCCTAGTGATGAGTATACTTGTAATTGCAAACAGTGTACCTTTGAAGAGTACACTTGTCTTATGCAAACAGTGCAGACCCAGATCAGAGGGCTGATCAGCGTCTGCACTGTTTGTAATTATTTTTAGCTCACCTGAGCCAAAGGCTCAAGGTGAGCTATTGGGATGGCCCTGTGTCCGTCTTCCGTTGTGCGTCATCGTTAACAATTGATTCAAATGACATCTCCCCCTATACCGCTTGACAGATTTCAATTAACTTTACAGGAATGTTCCTTGGGTCAAGCTTTTTCAAATTTGTTCAAAGAGTTAAAAACAATGTAGAACTCTGGTTTGAAAAAATAAGGTGTTATCTTCCAAGGATTCTTAAATGCATGGCTAGGGTTCAAAGGCTTCAAACAGGCTGAAAGTAAAGCCGAAAGCTCTTGAAGGGACTTTACTGCTTTACTTTCAGCCTGTATAAAGCAACCATTCACTTGAGCTCTGAACATCTAGGACAGAAAGGGTTTTAGACTATCTAAGGGTCTTCTATTATCTCAATACAAAATTGACAGTTGGCGGAGATTAAAGGAAATGGAGTATGGTAGAGTGGGAGACATTGAATGAGTGCATGAAGATTTGTTTTTCCATTTCATCTCAGCTAGTCATTACCTTGTTTACAGTGGAGAAGACGTTATTCTTTCCCGTTTAAACGCAAACAAAACGTAAACCCAATGTAGTAAAGAGTAGAAAAGGACAACTATTTGTCAAATCTGACTGATTATTTTTATATGAGTGGCAAACAGTTTGAAGCCTGATCAGACGCCGGTTTACCCGGCGTCTGATCTGGCTCCAAACTGTTTGCAATGAAAATAATAGTTTTAGCGTAAAAGCGTTTATTGGTAAAGAATAACATCTTTCCCACAGTAAGATTTAAATGTCACCTATAGGTGAATGATAAGGCTTATTAGCCAGACTAATTAAACCTGAGGCTCAACACTCTTTGAACTCGGAATACATTCTATGATCAAAAAGCATCATCTACAGCAAACTCTTCAAGTATATTTTCTCCTATTTCTTTCAGTTTATTATAAGGGTGCTCTGAGACAGTTTGGAGACAGATAAGATGTTGAATGACTCTGCATCTCATCTAGGTCCAAGCTGTTTACAAAGATAATTATATCATTTATTTAATGCTTAAGTTTATAACTAGCTTTAACCCTTATTATACTGTTAAATGTGCCGCTGAAAGATTGTCTTCTTTTAATTCTACAAATTAATATTTTGGGGAATTTGAATTTGAACATCGATAGGTGTGTCAAACTGTTTGGATCCTAATCAGATGCCAAGTTACTCCAGTGTCTGATCTGGATGCAAGCTGATAGCAGATATTTGTCAACTTGCATTCACCCCTCAAAGGGTCTAATGATAGCAGCACCTGTTTAGCTTCAGCATGAAAAGCCTGAGGTCTCTCAAGAGACCTTAATTTGTATGTCTGCTCAATAGTAATTAGTGGCTGGATTGTAAATTTCTAAGGATAGTAATTACTGACATTATAGTAATTACAGACAGATATACATTTTTGTACTGCCTGTTACAAAGGGGAGTAACTCTCACCAAGTGTAGCTATAACTGATACTCTGGAATTACTGTCAAAAATCCTAAAATTTGGGCTATCCTGCATTACTGCTGTAATTATTCTAACATTTTGAATTACAGGTTTTATCATACAGTAATTTGTCTACAAGACGCAAACTGAATGGCAAACAGTGTAGACAGGGGTGTAAAATTCTACTCGCCCGCTCGCCATGGCGAGTATCATTTAGTCAGGGCGAGCAGATTTTCTGATAATTTACAACAGAAACTAATGAGCAAAATGTCATTATCACTCAGCAGGGCTAGTAACAATTCTGAATTTTTTACACCCCTGGTAGACCCTGATCAGACTGCTCCTTAAGGAGCAGTCTGATCTGGGTCTACAAGGTTTGCTCCGCCTGTCTGTCTCAATAATTAGGATTATTATGGTATATCAAAAGCAAGCCATGATCTTTTCGAAGTGTTTGTAGCAAAGACAATTTTTGGTAACTATTAACAGCAACAGCGAGAATAAGATATGAGTATTTTGTTTGTATTTACAGAAACAGCGAGACCCACGTTTAAATGAGATTCTGTTCCCTGAGTATGACAAGAAGAGCGTCCAGCGGCTGATAAGTCTGTATGAAATAGATCCTGATTACAAGGCAAAAAGTATGTATAGCAGGACACTGCTTAATAGCCAATATGTCATATTATGTTTGTAGACTTTAGTTTCTATCCACATCATAAAGTGCTAGAAAAATGCTGTCCTTTGGGCAATACTTAGCCCATTACCCCATAAATATGCCTAATAATGTTTTTAAATCATTCCCCTACAGAACAAAATTGTTCGTCGTGATACAATTATGAATATGTACCATAAGAAAAAGTTTAAATATATTAGTTGATGATAGCTTACAGCATGTTGAAAGTAAAACAGAATGCGCCTTAGGAATAGATTGTTTCATTTGGTTGTCCAATGATATTTGTTGGAAGGACTCATTGTCAAATATTTGGGTATACTATAGGAAATACAGTTATATCATATCCCATGCAAGCACTACAGCATTAATTTAAGCAGCCACCTGTCTTTAACCCTTTCCCCAATAGAAGCGCCTTTTAGCGGATATGATTTATTCATCCGCTGAAGAAAATGGTTCCAATTTAATCAGTAATGAATAAATTATGTATTATAGGAAATATTTTCTATATTATAGCACATGATAGCTTAACGCAAGCTGAAAGTAAAGCAGAATGCGCCCTAAGGCGCATTCTGCTTTACTTTCAACCTGCTTTAAGTAGTCACCTATCTTAATTGCTAAATATAGGCTATCAGGTAAAGGGTTAAAGGCCCACTTTGCGTATTACTTTTGTGTTGCTCAAGAGAGGGAGATCTTAATTTCAGATTATTTAAGTTTGGATGGTTTCTGTCGGTTCCTTATGTCTGATGACAATGCTCCGGTATTTCTTGATCGGTTGGAAATTTACCAGGACATGGATCAATCTCTGTGCCATTACTACATCAACTCATCTCATAACACATACCTTACCGGCCGACAGTTTGGTGGACGGTCTTCCGTAGAAATGTACCGACAGATTCTCCTCGCTGGATGTAGGTAAGATGTATGCCTAAATTTAGATATGGATGATGCCTAAATGTATTGTAGGAGTGTGAAGTATGCCAAACTTAAGGTAAGGTGTATGCATAATTTAAAGTATTGATAATGCCTAACTTTAGGTTAAGAGTGCTGCAGTATATCTAACTTAGGGTAATGTGTATGCCTAACTATAGATATTAGGGATGTTAACGGTTACGGATATTGTAACCGGTTAATCGCAAGTAAAAACCGGTTAACCGACCGGTTAACCTGACATTAAATTAAACCATTGTATTGCCGAAACAAAATGTCTACATACTATACTGTTAGTTCTGACTGTTAATGAAAGCCATCCATTCTTTGAAGAAACATATTGACTAATGTCGAATAGTCTGATTTCCGATCAGACGCCGAGTGAAACTGCGTCCAATCTGGATCCAGGCTGCTTTCAAAATCATTAAAAGTCTCCGACTTTACATGCGTGTATGAAATATTCGGCGATGTTCTATTAGGCTTTTGATCCAACTCAAAACTGAATTTCAAAGAGTATGTTCCAGTTCTTAAGTACTATATATTTTCATCTGCACGCTAAATGTGTGTTTGATACACAGACTATTCATGCACTGGTAAGCATCTGATCTGGATCTTGAGTCAATCATTGTTACACTCGATTTTAAAGTACATATGAGGGCGTTAAACTCTTATTATGGCATTTTGAACTGAATAAAGCCAAACAGAAGCAGTTTAACACACTTGTAAGTAGAAGAAATTTTCAGCAGGTTACATGTTTGCCACTCCTATGAAAAGAAGCAGACGACAATACGGAGTGTAAGTTACATAACACGTTTGTGAATGGTACAGTGCGAAAATTAATCAACTTGACAATCGAATCGGAAATGCACCGGAATACACTTTTTGACTTTCTGATTTTTAAAATTCGCCGAGTTGATAGGTGTCTCATCTAGATCCAAACCGCTTTGCTGCTGAATGGATAGACATGTCATTTTCAGCTGGGAGCAGTTATGTGTAGATCTATTTCTCCGAAATTTCAAGTACTGTTTTTCATTGCTGGATTTATATGATTAATATGATATTGGAGTCAGTTCAAACGTTTTCTACACATTTTTAAATATTAAGACACTAATCTTAATCTAGTATCGCCAGTTAATTGGCGACCTGTCCATTGTCTCAGCCCACTGGTTTTATATCAGGGTTACCTGGCAACCTCTGTAGAAAGAGTAGTACACGCCCGCGGCGTGTTATTCGACAAGGTGTCAAGGCAGTTGAAACGAGCAAAGGAGGTGTCGTCCGCTGATTACGTGCAGCAGATTTTATGATCAAACTTCCAATTTTTTTTCTTCAGGTTAACCTTTTGAAGGAAATGTGTAACCGATTAACCGCGCTTCTAAAGGTTAACCGGTTAACCGATTAATCGTTAACATCCCTAATAGATATGGATAATGCCTTATTTTATGTAAGGAATATACAGTATGCCTAGCTTAAGGTAAAGTGTATGTATAATTTAAGGTATTAATAATGCCTAACTTTATGTAAGGAGTACTGCAGTATGTTTAACTTAAAACGAGGTGTATTCCTAACTCTAGATATATCAATAATGCCTTACTTTAGGTAAGGAATATACAGTATGCCTAACTAAGGTAAGATGTATGCCTAACTAAAAGTATTATTGATGCCTAACTTTAGGTTAAGAGTATGGCTAAACTTTTGAAATATGCATATATCTGTAGGCAAGGGTTATGCTTAACTTTAGATAAGGATTATGCCTAGCATTAGGTAAGAATTATACTTGAAATGGCATACCCTATCCATCAAGAATTGATAAAAACAGTCAATTTGGCATGAACTGTTCAAAAGAAGACACATGACCAGTCTTTACAACCAGGTGGTTACTTAATGCAGGATAAAATAGTTGAGAAAGCTTCTGCATAATATTTATCCTGCAGTTAGAACTCACCTGTATTCGATTACCTGTACACTTCTTAAAATAATGGTTGCTTAACTCTTTGCACATTAGCGGCCAATATAGCTGCCACAGGCATAACCTTTGCAAACAGTTTGGATCCAGATGAGATGCCGCGTAACGCGGCGTCTCATCAGGATCCAAACTGTTTGCTATTCTGACCATGTTTTTAAAAGAAATTTAGAAAATTCTATTTTAGAACAATAGCAGACGACAAATATTGCAGACTAAAATTTTTACCCAACATGCAAAGAGTTAACCCATTAACTCATAAGCGATTAACACTTATCAATGCTTATCTCAATATAAGGTAGTAGATTAGAGTGCGTCAAAATGAGTTAGTATGAGGCTATTGCGCAATGAGTCAAAATGAGTCAGTATGGCTTAATGGGTTAAAGTAGTTTTGACAATACTTACTGTTTATCACCAGGTGTGTGGAGCTAGATTGTTGGGATGGCAGAAATGAAGACCAGGAGCCAATCATTACTCACGGCAAAGCCATGTGTACCGATATCCTCTTCAAAGTAAGTCACAGTCTTGTTTACATGTAAACTTATGTTGAGTGGCCACTTGATTACAATACTGTTTCCGGGAATATTAGGTTGGCTGATAAAGTAAGGAAATTTTCCAGTGTATATCAGATAGATCCTATAAGAAAATAAGGCAAACTCTTCAGGAGCTTTCTGATCTGGTCTAAACTATTTTTAGTGCCAATATACACTACTAACAGGATATATATCTTTATTTCCTCCAATACATGAAGATTGTGAATACATATATGAACAAACATTATACAGTTTATAAACAAACACAAAGAAAAACATGATATTACATGCAATTAAGAAGAAATACTCCATCATCTGAGCGTCACTTTAACATATTAACAGATGTGACAGCACAACACAGAATAGAATAAAGCAGCAAGCTCTTGCATGAGCTTTCTGCTTTACGCCGTCCTATGTCGAGCAGTTATCTGTTCCTGTTCTGTAAGAGCCTTACACAAAACTAAATATCTATAAACCTAGACCAAAGAGACCTTTAGAGAATACATTTATCCTATGCAAACAGTGTAGACCCAGATCAGAGGGCTCCTACTGTTTATAATTTTCAATATATTGCAGAAAAGAACCCTTCAACTAACAGGATTAACTCTTTCAACACTATGTAACTCATTTGGGTTATAAGGTTCAATTGTAGATCAGTTTAGTTACCAAAACAATAAACAGTCTACTTGGAATTCTGGGTAGTTTAATAAATACTGCTTTAAAATAGCAAACAGTGTAGACCCTGATCTGAGGGCTCCTATAGGAGCCCTCTGATCTGGGTCTACACTGTTTGCAAATGTTATGAGTACATTTTAAACAGGTCCATGGTGTTGAAAGAGTTAATTGGAAATTAGCAGGAGTTAATTGGAAATTAGCATTGGAGATGGGTTAATCCTTTCCTCCACACAAGTGCCTTAACCCTGTACTCCACAACATGCTTCTTCCTTTTGAAGACAGGTGACCACTTAAAGCAGGTTGAATGTAAAGCAGAATGCACCATAAGGTGAATTCTGCTTGACTGTCAACCTGCTTTAAGCTACCATCTGTTAGGGTATAGGAAATATTTCTGATGTTGCAAATTCAATACTGTACAAAATGGAACTGTTTTCTTCAGTGGATGAATGAATTAAGTGCGTAATAAGACGTATCTGTAAAGGGTTAAGGTCCCTGTACCTACATAAAGGTACCACAAATGATAACAATGTGTCAACCCTTTACCCCATAGCCTGTTTCTAGTTTTAAAAACAGGTGATCACTTAACTCTTTCCTCCCTGAAACTTTAAATGGACAATTCCAGATTCGATTTTTGTCTAGTCCATTTCTGGCTTTTAAGAGTTGTTTTTGTCAATTTTGGCATTACTGACAAACAGTGAAGACCCTGATCAGAGGGCTCCTTTCAGAGCCCTCTGATCTGGGCCTTCACTGTTTGCACAGGACAAGTGTATTATTCACATGTACAGTTTGAAATGACGCCTATAGGCGGGACTAGGGTTCAAAGGGTTAAAGCAGGTTGAAAGTAAAGCAGAATGCGCCTTAAGCTATCATCTGCTAGGATATAGAAAAGTTTTCTTATGATACATGTTCATAACTGTATAAAAGGAAACTATTTTCTGCAGTGGAGGAATAATGAAGAGCGTAAAAAGGCGTATTTATGGGGGGAAAGGGTTAAATTGTTTGCTTTTTTCCAGGATGTCATCCAAGCCATACAAGAAACTGCATTTGTTACCTCCGAGTACCCTGTGATTCTTTCATTTGAAAATCATTGCAGGTGAGTAATGTCCAGTACCTTCTGTCATTAATCAAATAACAATGGTCTACACTGTTTTTCAAAATATACATAAACTTGTTCCCAGCAAAGGAAGGGTTGAAATTGCGTGAAAAATAGCCCTTTGAAGAAAATAATTGGAAACGTCAGGGCTGCTATTTCTCCGGATTTTTCCAAAATCTTCAGATTTGTATTCTAGCAGGATGTAGCTTAAAGTAGGTTGAAAGTAAAGCAGAATGCGCCTTAAGGCGCATTCTGCTTTACTTTCAACCTGCTTTAAGTAATCACGCTCGAAATATAGAAAATTTGGAAATCTTAGAGGATTTTTCAAGATCAACTTATAGCAGCCCTTAAACGTCAAGCCAGCACTATCTTTGTAGTTTCTGATAGAAGAAGAAAAACTTTCACAGTACTCTAATTCAAAATTGTTGATTACAAAAGACAGTTGTCATGGGAACAAAATGAGAATTTTTATTCATTTTCTTTCAAAAAGCTATATTTGTGAAATGTTGTGACCAGATGTGTTTTTTGGATTATGCTCACGAAGAAAAAAAAACTTAGATGTTTTTATCATGAAAAATATATTTTACTTGCATTAATGTTTTGTATCACATCAATATTCATATGGGAAAAAATTACAGATTTTTGCTCAGTACCACAATAAAAACTTCACTCGGGCAATGAACTTCTCCAACAGTATCTCTGACATTCAGATACAAGACTAGTCTTAACCCATTATTCCATAAAAACACTTTTTTACTCTTCTTATTTTATTCCTCCACTGAAGAAAATAGTTCGAATTGGTATTTGTCATAATTATGCATGATAAGAAATATTGTCTATATTCTAGCAGCTGGTAGCTTAAAGCAGGCTTAAAGTAAACAGAATGTGTTGCATGGCACATTCTGCTTTACTTTCTACCTGCTTTATGTGGTCGTCAGTTTTCAAAACTAGAAACAGGCTATGGGGTAAAGGGTTAATTGTTTAGATTAGCTCCCCGCTCATGCCTTTGTACAACCCCTTTTCTATGCATAAATGCAATAGAACACCACAAACTTGTCATGATAAATGTCCACAAATCACATTTCTCTGATTGTTCTTACAAAAAGGGGGTACCTCAACCCTTTCCACCACTTAAGCACGTTTAATCACTTCTATTTTGTCCTCAATAAAAGCATCATAAAAAAATATTGTGTGATGCTACTGAATGTCGATTGCAAAAGATGAAAATAAAGCAGAAAGCTCCTTTAGGAGCTTTCTACTTTATTTTCATCTTGCCTGAAGCAGTCACCTATCTTAAACACAGATGCCATGGGTATAGGTGATTTAATTTTGTACTTTAGGCTATGGAGGAACGAGTTAAAGTAAGATGAAAGAAAAACAGAAAGCCCCAATAGAAACATTTTGCTTTACTTTCATCATGCTCTAGGCTATCACTTGTACATATATGTATTAACTCTTACCCCCATAGCAGGGCCTTTGAGCACTCTAACCTTTTCAAACAGGAAACAGGCTACTAGCTAAAGGTTATTATTTGAATTAAGGTTATCTGTAATATAATTGTCTTTTGTTTTTTCTTTCAACAGCAAACCACAACAATACAAGATGTCTAAATACTGTGAAGACATACTGGGGGAATTGCTACTGAAACAACCTCTTCTAGACCATCCTGTAAGATTGATTGTTTGATAGATAGATAGATTGGTTGATTATTGATTGTTTAAAGTCCCTTTTATGTATTGAGACATCCCAGAGAGTGGAATTTGGATACAGTAGAATCTTCCTCAGGTTCTTTAATTATTTGCATGCAAGACGCCAAACTGGGATTATTTCCAAACAATTTGGATCCTAATGAGACGCTGCATAATGCGGCGTGGCGTCTCAGCAAGATCCAAATTGTTTGACATTCTGACCCTATTTTGAAAAGAATTTTTCGAATATCTGTTTAAAGTACAGTTGGTGAAGACATATATTGCAGATGACTAACTTTTTCAATGCTAAATAATAGTGTAAAACACTGATGCACAAATAGTTTCAATTTATATTGAGTCATGAACATAAAAGCAGGTTGAAGGTAAAGCAGGAAATGTATCACAACAGTTCTAGGACCAGATCATCTCTTTTCATGATAAAAGAACTTGATGTGGTTCAATATTCCATTGCATATCAATGTTGATAATAAAGAAAATAGTTCCCTGTTATACCATTATAAATATTCACCATTATATTTTATCTGTATCCTAGCAGGATCTGATGAGCTTAAAGCAGACTGAAAATTAAGCAGAATGTGCCTTAAGGTGTTTTCTGCTTTACTTTCAAGCTGGTTTGAGTGGTCACCTGTCATCACAACTAGAGGCAGGCTAAGGAGGGGGGAACGATTAATAGATGTACATGTATTCAGTTAAATCTTTGCATGCTAGTGGTGGATATATCCACCACAATAATTGCCTTTGCAAACAGTTTGGATCCAGATGAGATGCCGCGTAACGCAGCATCTCATCAGGATCCAAACTGTTTGTCATTCTGACCCTGAATTTAAAAGAAATTTTGAAAAATGGTTATTTTAGAACAGTAGCAGACGACAAATTGTTCAGACGAAAAAAATTACCCAGCATGCACAGAGTTCAAACTGTATTCTGAATTTTCATTTTCTTCCAGCTTGAACCAACTGTTTGTTTGCCAGCGCCCAATCAGCTGAAACGAAAAATACTCATAAAAAACAAGCGGTTAAAACCAGAAGTCGAGAAGCGTGAGTAGCACATACCTTAGTATTTACTAACTGTATTTATATATACATGCATGCCTGAACCCATTACCCCGTGAATACGCATTTTCAGGCCCACATAATTATATTCCTTGAGTAAAGAAATAGTTCCATTGTGTACAGTCATGAATATGTAAGATAAGAAACATTTTCTACATTCTAGCAGATGGTAGCTTAAAGCAGGTTAAAAGTAAAGCAGAATGTGCCTTAAGGCACATTCTGCTTTACTTTCAACCTGCTTTAATTAGTCACACATCTTCAAAACCAGAGACAGGCTATGGGGTAATGGGTCAACCATACTGTACAGGAGACTAGACTTTTTTTTTTTTTCCAACAGTGAAAAACCTGATCAGAGAACTTTTGAAAGAACCCTCTGACCAGGGTCTGTGCTACTTTTAATTTTGAAATACGGATTAGTTCGACAAAAGCAAGTCGGAAGTATCGAGGTTGGACTGTATATCAAAAGGGAAGATTCGAAGATGTTTAATTCTGAACCTTTAAAAGTTGGTTTAATATTGATGGTTTGCATTTGTGAGAGTGCGGAAGTTTTTGCAAACTGTTATGGTTTGTTGCATATTTGGCTAACTGTTGTATTTCCTATTCTGACATGGCGTTACCCGTGACCTCTTTGTGTGCTTTCAGGTCAGATGGAATTATTTCTGAAGGGCCAGGATGCTGTTAGTGATGAGCCTGGGGAGGATCCCGAGACAGTTGCCGAGGCAATAGATGGGGAGGCGGGGCCACTGAATGGTTAGTTTGTATATAGGCGTGATAAACAGTCTTTGTTTCATCAACCATGTACAGGGCTGCCATAAGTTGACATGAAAAATTCCAAACTTGCATTTTTCAAGTGCGATTTTACAAATCGTACCTTTACCCCATCGCCTGTTTCTAGTTATGTTGACATTTGGCTTCTTAAAGCATTCTGCTTTACTTTCAGCCTGCTTTAAGCTACCATGTACTAGAAAAAAATCCGAAGATTTAGGAAAAATCCGCAGAAATGGTAGCCCTGCATGTAGATCTACTATTTTTGTAGCCTAGAAGATATTGTTCTAATTCTAGTAAAACTATTACAGTGTTATTTATAGATACACATACAGTTGCTTTACATAGTTCTACTTTTAGCAGCCTTCTGTCTTTAACATTATCAACCCATTACCCTATAGCCTGTTTCTAGTTTTGAAGACAGGTGAGCACTTAAAGCAGGTTGATAGCAGAATGTGCCTTTCAGGCTGCTTTAACCCATTACCCAGTAACCCGTTTATAACATTAAATATAGGTGATCACTTAAAGCAGGTTGAAAGTAAACTACCATCTGCTAGGCTATAAGAAATATTTGTTATGGTAATTGTTCATGAGGGTATAAACGGGAACTATTTTCTTCAGCGGAGGATAACTTAGATACGCTAAAAGTCGCTTCTATGGGGGAAAGGGTTAAGCCACTGAAGAAAATATTTCCACATTATTCAGTCATGAATATGCATCATTAGAAATACTTTCTACATTCCTCAAAGATGGTAGCTAAATTAAAGCAGACTGAAAATAATGCTTTGTTTTCAGTCTTCTTCAAAACTAGAAACAGGCTATGGGGTTATGAGTGAAAGTCAATCGAAAATGTCACTTTGGTAGTTACTAGACTTTAACTCTGAAAACAAGCAATAAAGAAGAAAGAGTTAATTCAACCCTTTCCCCCATAGAAGAGCTTAAGCACATTTGATTTATTCTTCCACTGAAGAAAATAGTTCCAATTAATACAGTCATAAACATGTACCAAAAGAAATATTTTCTATGTCCTAGCAGATGGTAGCGTAAAGCAGGCTAAAAATAAAGAAAAATGCGCCCTTAGATGCATTCTGCTTTACTTTCAACCTGCTTTAAGTAGTCACCTATCTTCAATACCAGAAACAGGCTATTGGGTAATTGGTTAAAGAGACACTGGAGTTGTTACTGCATCCTGACAGAAGGATGCTGAAAACAGGTTGAAAATGATTCAGAAAGCTCCTGAAAAATTGAGCTTTCATCTTTACTTTGCACCCACCTGCTCTTAGCAACCATATGTTTTGAACATTACAAATACAGTGGAGAATCTGTTATTCTTTCCCGATTCAACGCAAACGTAAGCAAACGCAAAGCACTAAAACGTAGAAAAGAACACCTTTTGGACAATTCTGATATTTCATGTTTATCTTGGTGGCAAATAGTTTGGAGCCTGATCAGACGCCGGGTTACCCGGCGTCTGATCCGGCTGCAAATAATAGTTTTAGCGTAAACGTGTTTATTGGGAAAGAATAACAGTTTCTCCACTGTAAGTGATGTGGGGAGGGGGTTGCAGGGAGGGAGGGTTAAACAGATGGCATGTTGGACAGACTACTATTATAGAACATTCATATAGTTTATACATAGCCCAGGGCTCTAGATAAGAGGGAGTAAACAGAACAAATCCTGCATTTTCTCCCTCATACTAGCACCAAATCCTATGGTGTGACTACTCAGTACTCATTAGAACCATCTCTTCAAGATGATTCTAATAAGTAGTGACACCATAGAGTTTAAAACAGAATTAAAAAATTAAATACTCCTCTTTTCTAGAGCCCTGCATAGAATTATTGGACCAATAATAATTTAAGTGTTGATTTACTCTTTGCATTCTAACGAAGAAATTATAATATCATTTGCAAACAGTATAGATCCAGATTGGGTGCCGCAAGGATTGCAAACTTGTTTGACTCACCGACCCTGTCTTGAAAAAATATTGGGAAAACTAAATCTTTAGAACAGTATCAGATGACAAATGTTGCGAGGGAAAACATTTCTCAGCATGCAAAGAGTTAAGAATGCTGCAAAGAGGGAGACTTATTAACCCTTAGCCCGCCAAATAAATTGTCGTCTGCTATATTTCTCGTCTGCTTCAAGTTTCAAAGTGCTTCAAAGTTGCTCAAAATTGCTGAAAATGTTGTCCAAGTGTCAAACTGCTTGGATCCGGATGAGACGCCGAGTTACTCGGCGTCTCATCCGGATCCAAGCTGTTTGCATATGGAGCTATAGTCGTGAGTGGCAGGCTAAGGGTTAATTTTGTTTGATGTCTTGTCCATCTGTCTGTCTGTACATCATCTCTATTTCTGCTACAGGTGATGAATGCATTATCTTATACATACCTTGTCAATATATCTGATATTCTCTATCAACATTTTTATAGAATTTGTAGAACTCTGGTTTCCAAAAAGAAATTTGCTCTTTTTAAGCATTTCTAGTGTTAAAGCATAGTGATGCAGTATATAGCAATGCCTGGTGATCAAATCATTCCAAAATTATTCCCATTCATGGTTTGTGCATCTTAACCCTCACCCCAAAAGAGAAATCTTTTTACACCTTTAATTTGTTCTACCACTGAATAAAATAGCACCATTTTATACAGTCATTAATATGCAACCTAAGAATTTTTTTATCCTAGATGATTGTAGCTTAAAGCAGACTGAAAGTGAAGCAGAATGGCACATTTTGCTTTACTTTCAATCTGCTTTAAGTGGTAACCTGTCTTCAAAACTAAAAACAAGGCTATGGAGTAAAGGTTTAGCTCATTTCAATGCGTGCAAAACTGGGCAGACCCTGGTTAGAGAGCCCTTCAGGGGCCATATGATCTGGGTCTCGATTGTTTGCAAAGGATCTGTCAGGGTCCAGCACTCTAAGGGTTATTGTGAAAGGCTGGTCAGTTGAGGTTTGAGTTTATACTAACTGTTAATGTGTGTGACTGCAGTATCTGCAAATTGGCATGCATTTTGCCACAGCATCATGCAAGGCATTTCCTAAACTGTGCTGCAAATGTCTGTTAAAACGTACAGTCAAAGCTGTATTAACCCACTATCCCATAAATACATTCTTTTTACGCTATAATTTATTTCTCCATTAAAGAAAATAGTTCCATTTTGTACAGTTATTAATCTTAATGCAGGACAAAGGTGATGCAGAAAGCTCATATAGAACCTTTCTGCATAACCTTTTTCCTGCAATAAGTTGTTACTTGTGTTCAACGATTGCCATGTTTCTTTTTTCATGGGGCGCTTAACCCTTTCCCTTATAGAAGCGACTTTTAGCACATTCATTTTATTCATCCACTGAAGTAAATAGTTCCAAATTATACCGTAATGAATATGTGTCATATTTAATACTTTCCTTATTCTAGCAGTTAATAGCTCAAAGCAGGCTGAAAATAAAGCAGAATGCGCCTTAGGGCGCATTCTGCTTTACTTTCAACCTGCTTTAAGTAGTCACATATCTTCAATACTAGAAACAATGCTATCAGGTAAAGGGTTAACCCTTTCCCCCATAGAAACGCCTTTTAGTACATATTATTTATTCCTTCACTGAAAAAAATATTCCAATTTATACAGTCATAAACATGTATCATGTTTGTTATATCCTAGCAGATGGTTGCTTAAAGCAGGCTGAAAGTAAGGCAGAATGCCCCTTAAGGTACATATTGCTTTACTTTCAACCTGCTTTAGGTGGTCACCTGTCTTCAAAACTAGAAGCAGGCTATGGGGTAAAGGGTTAACTGAAGTATAACTGTACATATGTCATATAAGTTTGGTTTTGTCCCCTCAGAGGCTTCTGCTTTATTGTTTTGACCACTGCCGTTCCAGAACGTGTTCTTTTTTGAGAGAACAAATTTTGTTGTTTTATCTTTTGAATAAACAATAGCATTTCTTGTGCATTATTTATTCTTGGCTCAGTTTGGAGACTAGAATCAGATGCATTCTGCAGTGTAATTTTATAACAAGGATTTGTGTAAACCCTTTCCCCACAGCTTGTTGATGATAGGTGTTTGCTTAAAGCAGGCTGAAAGTGAAGCATTTCTATGATAAATAGATTAAGAAAAGGCATCCCTCTGATCAGGGTCTGCACTGTTTTCCAGTTTACAATATATTTTTTAAAATCAACTCTAAATAGTAAAAATAGGACTAAACTTGATTGGAAATTGAAATTGGGGTGAAAGAAAGCAGATACTATTTTGGGTGGCCAACAGTTAAGGAAAACCTGTATCTCACTAAAAGATGACACAAATACGGCAAACAATTGACTTTCACATTAACATTTGATGTTAACCCTTTAACCCTTTCTAAGCTGGAATCCTATACATAAGTATTTTGCAAACAGTTTAGACCCTGTCTGGGGTGGGGGTGGGGGAGGGCTCCTACACTGTTTGTTTGACTTTTATTTCCCCCGAAATTTGTTCTTAAAATCAACATAAATCTCTTGTTTTTCAAAAGGGCAATAGTCCATATATAAAGATTCAGCCTAAATATTTAGAATATTGTATATTACATGAGTGTTCATAATTTATTGGATTTATGAAACGATCCTTCTTGAAAACAATAAATAATAAATTATGAGCATTATGTTATATACTAGTTATAACATAACTTGTTTTCCCTGTATTTTTGCCACATATTTGTTGCTGCCTTGTAAGTAAATTGAAGGACTCATACTTCAGATAAACCAGATAAAATGAACAGATAAGCAAAAAAGTGGTTCCAAATTAACTCTATTCATCTAAGAGTTAGCAAACATTTTGTTCTATTAATTAAAAATTTTCAGGTAGATATAACATTAATCTACTAATGAAACCAAACATTTATAAACTATAGTATATGCATGAAGGAGTCCGATGAAGTAGGACATTGATCTGATTTGTAACATCAAATACCTCACTGGCATAGTTATACCTCGAGTTAGTTAACCCTTTACCCCACAGCCTGTTTCTAGTTTTGATGACATTTGACTACTTAAAGCAGGTTTAAGGCACATTCTGTTTTACTTTCAGCCTGCTTTAAGCTATCATTTGCAAGTATACAGGAATTATTTCTTATTTTGCACATTCATTAGTGTATAAAAGGGAACTATTTTCTTCAGTGGAGGAATAAATTAGAGGCAAATTTATGGGGTAATGGGTTAAGAAAAATAAACAATGGGTGTTATTCAACATTAATGCCATCTGTTGTATTATAAAAAGCTATATCTCTCGAAATGAAATTAAATTGGTCACACAATTATGGCCAATTTGATAATTATCCAATTTCTTTTACATGAACATTTGACATTAAGTCTTTATTTCTGTACTTGTAGGATATTTGATGATAAATGATGTAAATAGTTTGTAACGAATCAGGATAAAAACTGTTTGATGTTTTGATGACAAGAGAATAAAAGAGAATTTTTAAGCTTATTGCAACAGTAATGCGTTTGTAGTGTTTAAGATGATTCTGTTTTATCAAACTGCAGAGACAACTCTAATTTAGCCCTTTACCCCATAGCCTGTTTCTTGTTTTGAAGAAAGATGATAACTTAAAGCAGGTTGAAAGTAAAGCAGAATGTGCTTCAATGCGCGTTCTGCTTTACTTTCAACCTGCTTTAAGATATTATCTCCTATGATGTAGAAATATTTCTTATGAAACATATTCATGACTGTCTAAAAGGGAACTATTTTCTTCAGTGGGTGAATAAAAATTATAAGCATAAAAAGGTGTATTTATGGAGAAATGGGTTAACCCTTTACTCTACGAATATGCTATAATTGATGTCTCCAATTATTTCTACACTAAGGGAAGTAGTCCTTCCTAGGAAGCCTTGAATTTTACATATGGTGGCTTAAAGCAGGTTGAAAATAAAGCAGAATGTTCCTTAAGGGGCATTCTGCTTTACCTCAACATGATTTAACTGTCTTCATAGCTAAAACTAGTCTCTTGGGTTAAGGGTTAACATGTTACCAAACATATTGAGATATGTTTATACTGAGAGGGAGATAACTCAAGATATAATGTGTAACATTACAGAACATATTCAGATAGTTTATATTAAAGAGAGGCAACTCAGATATTATAATGTGTAACATTGCAGAACATATTCAGATAGTTTATATTAAAGAGAGGCAACTCAGATATAATGTGTAACATTACAGAACATATTCAGATAGTTTATATTAAAGAGAGGCAACTCAGATATAATGTGTAACATTACAGAACATATAATTTAGATATTTAAAGGAGACATTTCAGAAATTGTATGAAACATTACATACCTTGTTAAAATGCTGGTTGTGGAAGTGACTGAGAATCACATTAATTAAATTTGCAGGATTGGTGTGATTAAATATAAAATAAATAAATGAGATGTTATATGTAGCATTACAACTGGGGCAGGTCTAGTTAGTTTGCAAGGATGACAACACAGATTTATTATGTTATATTACATAAGTCATGCAGGTATTTATAGATTGCAAGAGGGACAACTCTCTAGCCACTGTACTTTCTCTCCAGATGACTCCAGTAGTTCCAGCTCAGAATCTCCGATTGAGGAAACCCCGCCAGAAAGAGCCAGGGGTACATAACTCCATTGTCCTGTCGCTACGAATGCCGCTAATGTCACTCTAGCTATAATTGTCCTTACTTAGACCTTAGATTATTTAGACACTTTAGTTGAAAGACCATGATGCAAGAGAAAGTTACCAACTGAATCATTGTACTGTCAAAATTACTTCAAGTTTGAACATTCACTTCAACCCATTACCCCATAGCATGTTTCTAGTTTTGAATACCGTACTAATGACCAATTAAAGCAGGTTGAAAGTAAAGCAGAATGCGCCTTAAGGCACATTCTGCTTTACTTTCAGCCTGCTTTAAGCTGTTATCTGCTAGAATATAGAACATATTTCTTATGAATCTTAATTGTAACAGTATAAATTGGAACTATTTTCTTCCGTAGAGGAATAAATTAAAGGCGTTAAAAGGTGTATTTATGGGATAGTGGGTTAAAAGCATAAATCCTTGAGATCATAGCCACTCACTAGATGACTCAGTGACTGTAGGCAGGAGGCAGCTTAACCCATAAACCCATATATATGCCTTTTTACGCCTTTAGTTTCTTACTCAATTGAAGAAAATAGTTCCACTTTATACAGTCATGAATATGCACCATAATAAATATTTTCTTAACCTTAAAGAAGGCTGAAAGTAAAGCAGAATACACCTTAAGGCATATTCTGCTTTACTTTCAGCCTGCTTTAAGTGCTCACCTGTCTTCAAAACTAGAAATAGACTATGGGGTAATGGGTTTGAGAAAGGTGAATATAAAGCAAAAAGCTCCTATGGGAGGTTTTTGCTTAATTTTCATCTGGCTGGAAGCAGTCACCTGCCTTACACACCCAAAGCAAACCAATAGAGTGGTCAAGTGGGTTGTTATTTAAACTCAGAACAGTATTTACTTCATATTTAACCCATTACCCCTTAAAAACGCCTTTTTACGCCTCTATTTATTCCTCCACTGAAGAAAATAGTTCCAATTTATACAGCCAAGAATATGTATCAGAAGAAATATTTTCTATATCCTTGCAGATGGTAGCTTAAAGCAGGCTGAAAGTAAAGCAGAATGTGCCTTAAGGCACATTCTGCTTTACTTTCAACCTGCTTTAAGTGGTCACCTGTTTTCAAAGCTAGAAATAGGCTAAGAGGTAATGGGTTAATATATTTAGGTATTGATAGAAAGTGACTCAAGTACATGCACTCTAATTGGTCTGGATTGGACTGCAATATTGTTTGTCTTTGTTTCAATTCCACTTATTTGCCTCAGACGTCTAAAGATTTACTGACTTATCTATATCCAACTCAACTTCTGTGATAAAGTGAGTAGGCTGCTAAAAGCAAATTGAAAGTAAAGCAGAAAGCTTCTTTAGGAGCATTTTGCTTTTCTGTCATCTTGCTTTAAGCTTAACCTATATTTGACACTAGTTTGGATCCAGATGAGACGCTAAGTAACTCTTATGTTTCATCAGAATATAAACTGTTTTACACTCTGGCCCACATTTGAACAGGATTTGTTTTAAATTTAACTTTAGATTAGTCGCAGAAAACAGTACTTTTAGACATGTACTGTTTAGACATTGTAAGGAAAGTCTGAGATGCAAACAATGATCACAATGTTTTCTTCTACCAGAAATAGTGTATTCCGTTGGCATATTTCTTATTCATGTGGTCAGTTTTTAGAAGTTTTTATTTCAGCATTGCGATATTGGTGATTTATCCATATATGTATATAGTAGAAACTAGAGCCCCCTACTTTTCAAAACCGTTGTGGACTTGGTATTTTAACCCTTGTACTGCTGAACCCAGACTTACAGTGGAGAATCTGTTATTCTTTCCCGTTTAAACGCAAACGTACGCAAACGCAAAGCACTAAAACGTAGAAAAGAACAACTTTTGGACAATTCTGATAATTCTTGTTTATCTTGGTGGCAAACTGTTTGCACTGCAAATAATAGTTTTAGCGTAAAGGCGTTTATTGGGAAAGAATAACACATTCTCCACTGTATCCATCATTTGCAAACAGTGAAGACACAGATCCGAGGGCTCCTAAAGGATTGCTCTGATCAGAGTCTGCACTGTTTGTCATACTTAACTCTTTCAACACTAAGTAAGTCCTGTTGCTTATTAGGTTCCCTTCTGGATCTTTTAAGTTACCAAAACATGAACCAGTCAACATGAAATTAGATAGTTTAATAAATACTGATCTAAATTAGCAAACAGTACAGACCCTGATCAGAGGGCTCCTAAAGGAGCCCTCTGATCTGGGTCTACACTGTTTTGAAATGTATAATTTATACAGGTTGATGGTGTTG
Organism: Gari tellinella; assembly: GCA_922989275.2. NCBI lineage: Eukaryota > Metazoa > Mollusca > Bivalvia > Cardiida > Psammobiidae > Gari > Gari tellinella. The sequence continues at coordinate 98,795,061 of OV277857.1, read as the reverse complement.
AAGGAGTTAATTATAATTTGGCTCTTGATATACATGTATTACTTATTTATAAGAAAACAGATGGGTCCCTTTGACAACTCAGCATGAGAAGGGTTAACAAATGGCTAACACTGTTGAATGCGCCTGAACTTGTTCTATCTCTGTGGTGGTGTTGTAACAATCAATGGTTTGCTTCTTCCCGTAATATTGTGTTGAATTGCAATGAACATTTTCCAGAAACTGCCAAATGTCTAAATAGACGTGTATACATGTACATGTATTTAGAAACTGCCAAATGTCTAATAGATATGTATGTTTATAAATCAAGACATCTTGCCAGCCTTAACTCGTTCACATCTGAAACTTCAAATGGACAATCCCAGTTTCCAATTAAGTGCACTTTGACTATGTGTCAAAGGTCAAGGTCGCATGGTACAATTACGTTGTTATAAATTTCATGTCTGGTCCATGATTTCTTTATCAATGAATAGATTTCAAAATAACTTGGCACAAGTGTACATCAAAGACAATTTGTAACTCCTTGTCCATGGGTCGTCAAGGTCACAAGGTACAATTCATTGTCACAAATTACGTGTCCAGTCTGTAATTTCCTTATCAGTAAATGGATTTGGCACAAATGTTGACCAGCTGAGGACGATAAAATGTGTCCTGTTTAACTCCCCTGGCCATAGGCCAAAGGTCAGGGTCACATGTTACGATTCCTTTCTCACAAATTGCATGTCCAGTCTGTCATTTATCTATAAATGAATTTCAAAATAATTTGGCGCAAATCTTCATCAGATGAAGATAACATGCTCTGTTCAACTTATTACCATGGGTCAAAGGTCAGTGTCACAGGGCATGATTCCATTGACAAGAATTCCATGAATCGCAACGTAGGCAATGTCTCCATATTACTCAAACTTAGTTGGTGTCACATTCAGCCCCCTTGTCCATGTGTCAAAAGTCAAGGACATGGGTACACTTTTGTCTGACAAGAAAGCAGATCGGAGCATTTTTCACACTACTGTAATATTTCTTGGTGGGTTTTTTTTTCTTCTAAAAAAAGAGAAAACCTAAACTATACCTTGTAATGAAATTCCAGCAGAATAGTTTTAATTATTTTGGTATGATGGTCAATATGATTTTAGAGAGTTCCTTAATGCATGTGCAGTTAAGTCACTACAGTCATGTAATACTCGACTCATTGATCTTGTTAAAGCTGCTGGCATCTTAACTAATTGAACTTGAACAACTAGTATACTCATCCTGTACAAACAGTATACTAGTGAAGAGTACACTTGACCTATGCAATCAGTGTACACTCAGATCAGAGGGCTCCTTCAGAAGCCCCTTGATCATGGTCTGCACTATTAGTCATTTTGCAAAATATTGCAAAAAGCAAGCCCAAATAGTAAACAATGGATTAGATTTAATTGAAAACTGGCATTGTCCATTCAATGTTTCTGGAGTGAATGAGTTAAAGCATATTGAAAGTAAAGCAGAAAGCTCATATCAGAGCTTTCTACTTTATTTTAAGCTTGTTTTAAGCATCCATCAGACTTAAATTCCAGAAAAAAAGTGCTCATAGTAGTGGACTTAACTGTAGGCCTGTAGTTAACCCTTAGCCTGCCACTCACGACTATAGCTCCATATGCAAACAGCTTGGATCCGGATGAGACGCCGAGTAACTCGGCGTCTCATCCGGATCCAAGCTGTTTGACACTCTGACAACATTTTCAGCAATTTTGAGCAATTTTGAAGCACTTTGAAACTTGAAGCAGACGAGAAATATAGCAGACGACAATTTATTTGGCGGGCTAAGGGTTAATTTTAGCTATTGGTATTGATGACAATGTTTTATTTATGTCCAGTTTGATGGCATGGCTTTAGCATGAATTGACATAAAAATACTAAACTGTTACACTATGAATAGTTGTTGCTGATATCCGTATTTCTATATATAGAAAAAACCCAAGCATGCTGTATTAATATGCATACATCTGTGTATATCTGTATGTTTGTTTGTAAAGACCTAATAGTTGTTGTTTGTGAGATATTAACCAGTGCTAAAGCAGTTCCATCGCATGAAGATCATGATGGTTAGTCTCTGACCCTTTCCTCTAAGACCGTCAAGGCAAATCACCTTGATCCAACTCATTTATCCCATTAACCCTTTCTCCCAAAGAAGCGATTTTAGCACATTTAATTTATTCCTACACTGAAGAAAATAGTTCCAATTTATACAGTAATGAAAATTTACCGTAAGAAATATTTTCTAAATTCTAGCAGATGATAGCTTAAAGCAGACTGAAAGTAAAGCAGAATGCACCTTAAGGCACATTCAGCTTTACTTTCAACCTGCTTTAAGAGGTCACCTGTCTTCAAAACTAGAAACAGACTATGGAGTAAAGGGTTAACACATCTTTTGACCCCTTTTACAGCCTTCACTGAAGATGTAACATAAATATTTTCTATATCCTAGCGGATAGTAGTTTAAAGCAGGCAGAAAGCAAAGCAGAATACTCTTGAAGGCGCTTTCTGTTTACTTTCAACCTGCTTTAAGTGGTAACCTGTCTTTAAAACTAGAAACAGACTATTTGGTAATGGGCTGTAGAATATTAACCCTTAGCCTGCCACTCACGACTATAGCTCCATATGCAAACAGCTTGGATCTGGATGAGACGCCAAGTAACTCGGCGTCTCATCCGGATCCAAGCTGTTTGACACTCAGACAACATTTTCAGCAATTTTGAGCAACTTTGAAGCACTTTGAAACTTGAAGCAGATGAGAAATATAGCAGACGACAATTTATTTGGCGGGCTAAGGGTTAAGTTCTTTTTTGCTGGCAGGGTGAAAGTAAAACATACAGTGTACCTGTGAAAAGTATGCTTGTTCTATCTCAACAGTGTGGATCCAGATCAGGACTTCTAAATGAGCCCTTTGATGAGGGTTTGCACATTTTGTCATTTTGCAATATATTATAGAAAGCAACCCTAAATAGACAGCAATGGACCAGAATTCGTCCCTTTGAAGTCTCAGGAGTTAATGAGTTAACCCTTTGAACCTTAGTCACACATATATGCGTCATTTAGAAACAGTATACCTGAGAAGAGTACACATGTCCTATGCAAACAGTGTGTAGATATATCTTGGGACTGCAAAATGATGAGAACCATTCTCAGGTAAACTTGACCTTGACCTTTGACCTTGATTTTAGGAAAAAACCTTTTCCACAGCATATCTCTTGTACTGTATCATCCAAGATTACCAAACCTGGTGTGTGGCTATATCTTGGGATTGCCCAGTGTCACATTCCACTTTCAGGGCACTTTGACCTTGACCTAGACCTTTGACCATGATTACTGACAAACCTTGTCTGGAGCATGTGACAGGGTGCTGTAGAGGGGGTATGAATCACCTTAAGTGATAGTTATAGTTTCAGGTGCATTGTGCTTTGCTAATCATCTGCTTTAAGCTACCATCTGCTAGAATATAGAAAATATTTCTTTGGCACATATTCATGACTGTATAAAATGAAACTATTTTCTTCAGTGGAAGATCAAATTAAAGGCATTAAAAGGTGTATTTATAGGACATATGGGTTAATTTTGCTTCAGTAGGAAAGAATCAGGTGTCCTCTGTCCTACAGTATGGAAGCAACTGTTGATATCCTTTCAAGACTTCTAATACAGCGTTTCCTCTCTACAACAACACCCAACGGGAGACATAAATTGTGTGCGTTGTTCAGAGGCAGTCATTATAGGGAGGGAAATTTGCAAACAGCTTGAATCCAGATCAGAAGCCGCGTGACGCGGCATCTGATCTGGATTCAAGCTGTTTGTCACTTGTCATTAAGGGTTTTTATCCGTCAAAATGTCCATTATGTAACTTTGAGAACAACAGCAGACGACAATTTTAATCAGACGACATTGCAGCCATGAATAGGTTGGGCATACTTGTCCTGTTTAGGGAACTGCGACAAGGGTCGTTATAAGGAGGTAGTCATTGTTGGGAGGGTCATTGTAGGTAGGGAACACTGCAGTAGAATTAGAGCCAGTTAACCCTTCCTGCTATAAATGTACAGAAAACCTATCTAATATGACCCCTAAATTGTTCTTAGATGTTTAAAACAGGTGACTGCTTAAAGCAAGGTGAAAGTGAAACAGAAAGCCCCTTTAGGAGCTTTCTGTTATACATTCACCTTGCTTTAAGCTGTCACCTGTATATTTACATTTTCTTGGCCTTCTTTTAATGTTCATAATTAGAGAGGCTTGTACATATATTGGTACTTTTTAGCTCACCTGGCACGAAGTGCCAAGGTGAGGTTTTAGGATTGCTGGATGTCAGTCGTCTATATGTCTGTCCGTCCACAATTGTTCGTTAACACTTTAGCAGCTACACATTTCATTTGATCTTCATGAAACTTTGTGACAATGTTTTTCTTGATGAAATCTAGGTCAAGTTTGAATGTGGGTCATGTCTGTTCAAAAACTAAGTCACTAGGTCAAATCATAGATAAACCTTGTTGACACTATAGAGGCTACAAATCTCATTAGATCTGAATGAAACTTGGTCAAAATGTTTTCCTCATTGATATCTAGATCAAGTTCATATGTGGGTTATGTTCGGGTCAGTTCAGTTCAGTCAAAACATTGGATAACCTTTTAAACACTCTAGAGGCTACAGATTTGATCAGATCTGAATGAAACTGGGTCTAAATGTTTGCCTTATTAATATCTAGGTTATGATTGAATATGGGTCATGTCGGATAAAAACTAGTTCAAAACATGAAAATACATTATAAACACTCTAGAAGCTACCTTTTTCATTTGATCTAGATTGAACTTGCTCAAAATGTTTGCATCATTGTAATCTAGGCCACTGTTGAATATGGTTCTTGTCCGGACAAAATCTAGGTCACTATAGGTCAAGTTTTACATAGTATTCCAGGTGAGCGATATAGGGCCAAAGTGGCCCTTCTTGAAGAAAAGTCTCCATATCAAGACATCTTCTAAATGAACTTCCCGATCTTTTTCATAGGATCTCACTGACATGAGTCTGCACAACATGTGGAGGGAATTTCTTCCTTATTTTAGTAGCCAATCTGAAAGTTAAGATGATGTTCATAGGAGGTGGAGCTTAACCCTTTGAACTCTAGTCCCGCTTATTGGCGTCCTTTGCAAAAAGTGTACATGTGAATAGTACACTTGTCCTATGCAAACAGTGAAGACCCAGATAAGAGGGTTCCTAGGAGCCCTCTGATCAGGGTCTTCACTGTTTGTCATAATGCCAAACATTGACAAAAACAACCCTTAAAAGTCAGAAATGGACTAGACTTAAATGGAAACTGGAATTGTCCATTTAAAGTTCCAGGGAGGAAAGAGTCAATGTATAAATATTCAGATGGAGAAGGGTTGATAGAGATTTATTGAACATGTCTTTCTGTTTTGATAGATATAAATCCAACATTAGGCAGTACAGACACAGATCCACACCCAGAGTACATGATGCCCAAATCTCCAGACTCCATTGAAGAAGATGACCTCAGTGTGAAGGTCAAGGTCAGAGTTCTTACGTTATATGTTGTGCTTTTATAATTCTTTATTGATTGTTTTATTTGAATTGTTAATTTGGTATTTCAGCGTCGTACAGTCAAATACTTTTGCAAAGTTTATTGCGAAAACATCTAATCTGTTTGATGGCCATTTCTGATGCTATGGCATTAGCCATGGCACCAAAGTTATACCTTCTTTCAACAACCACACACTAACAGCGGATGTATAACATGAAATATCTCATGCCCTTGGCATGCATATGAGGTTAACCAGATTTTACTGATTCTTCTAGCATCAACAAAGCTTACTCAAATACTTGCATACTTATACAGTTATTGCCTTAGCTTACTCAAATACTTGCATACTTATACAGATTTTGCCTTGGCCAATTCCTAATTAACCAATATCACCCAGCCTTAGTTTGACCTTGACCTAATTTGGACTTGGAATATTTTAAATGGGCTTTTTCTGGGTGAATAAGATTTTACCATTTCATCGTACGTCAAAACTACTTACTACAATACTTTGGTACTTATACAGTTGTTGCATTGGACCATTACCAACCCAACATTGAATTTGACCTTCATTTTGATCTCATGTGGACTTGGAATATTTCAAATGGGCAATTTCCCTGTTCACCACCGTCCATAGATGGTACTCCTTACTAGAATAGTGTGATTCTTAAACAGTTGTTGCCTTGGACCATTACCAATTCACCCATATAACCAAACCACAATTTTTTCCTTGACTTTGACCTAATTTGGACTTAGAAAACATTCAGAATGTATTGTCAAGGATACCACCAGGGGCATAAACATTTATTGAATTCTGTCTTTGTTTAGAGTTAAACGAATACATTGTTCACTAGCCTGTGTTCAGGGTTTGCATTATTCTAAAGTGTTATATTTAAATTACTTGACTATGCTCAGGGATATATTGATTGTTATCCCCTGCCGAAAAGCAGAGGGATACTGTTTTAGGTCTGTCCGTCCGGCTGTGCGTGCGTGCGTGCGTCACGTTTTCCGTCTGCAACTGTATCTCCGAAACCGATAAACAGATTTGGATGAAACTTGGTATACTTATTTGTCATCATAGGAGCACTGTGGGAAATCAATTTTTTTTCAGAAAATTTTAGGAATTTATGAGTTATCTGCCCTTTTTGTGTTAAAAATGTCCGTCCGTGCGTCCGTCACGTTTTCCGTCCGCAACTGTATCTCCGAAACCGATAAACAGATTTGGATGAAACTTGGTATACTTATTAGTCATCATAGGAGCACCGTGGGAAATCAATTTTTTTTCAGAAAATTATAGGAATTTATGAGTTATCTGCCCTTTTTGTGTTAAAAATGCCATATTTAACTGTTTTTACACTCTAGCAACTACAGTATTCAACATATTTTGTTTACACTTGCACACAATGTCTATAAGTACAAGTTCTTGCAGGTGTGCAATTATTGTAAAAAAAGGATACTTGTGACAAGAGTTATCTGCCCTTGAAGTACTTAAAAATGCTTTATTTTGATATTTTTTACATACTAGAGCCTATAAATATGCATGGATTTTGAAAAAACTTTCTTGAATTATGTATGGCTATTAGTTTTCAAATGAATTTGATTATTGTTGAAAACGGAGAAATGAGTCATGAGTTATCTGCCCTTGATAAGTAAAAAATGCCATATTTAACTGTTTTCACTCTGGCAACTACAATTATGAATGGATTTAAATGATACTTGCACACAATGTCTATAAGTAAAAGTTCTTGTAGGTGTGCTATTATTGTCAAAAAAAGATACTTGTGGCAAGAGTTATCTGCCCTTGATGTACTTAGAAATGCTAGAAAATGCTTTATTTTAATATTGTTTACATCCTAGTATCTATAAATATGCATGGATTTTGATAAAAAAAATCTTAAACTATGTATGGCTATTAGTTTTCAAATAATTGTTATCATTTTTGAAAACGGAGAAACTAGTCAACAGTTATCTGCCCTTGATGAGTCGAAAAACCATATTTAACAGTTTTTACCATCTAGAAACTACAGTCTTTAATGGATTTTGATTTAACTTACACACGATGTATATAAATATAAGGGTTGCAATTATTGTCAAAAAAGGATACTTTGTGGCAAGAGTTATCTGCCCTTTATGTACTTAGTAATGCTCAACATGGCTTTATTGTTTACATGCTATTGTGTACAAATGTGAATGGATTTTGAAAAAACAAAATTAAATCATATATTGCTATTATTTATAGAATGAGTTCAATTTTTGTCGAAAATGTGCAAATTAGTCAAGAATACTCTACCCTTGAAGAGTTGAAAATGTGTTTACACTCTAGTAAATTCTACAGTTCTGAATTTTTTTTAATAAATTACTTGCACACAATTATAAGTTCTTGAAAGTGTTTAATTACTGTTGAATTTGAATCAAGAGTTACCTGCCCCTGTCATACTTAGATTTATAATGCTACAAACGGCTTTATTTTTTGTATTGTTTAGGCTTTAACATGTACAAAATTGAATGGATTTTATAAAACTTTGTAAAAAGCTTTTGAATGTTGATCTTTAAAGACACTTAAGACAGGTGATCACCATTTGCCCCTTCCTCCCACATTAAAGTTTGCCACTTTCTTCTGGACAATCGCTGCGGCAGGGGATATCAGCTCTAAGGTGCTTGTTTATTACTGTTTTCTTCTGATATGGCTGAGTTATTTTTAGATTGGAACATTCTTAAACTTTATAAGGGATGATCATCGTACTTGATGATTTCCATACAGCCAGTTAGGGATTAATCTGAGTGGCAAACAGGCTGGGCCTGATCCAGGGCTCCAGATAAGGGGGAGTGAACTGAACAAAATCAACATTTTCTCACTTATTTAAGCATCAAATCCTATGGTGTTACTACTCATTAGAATTGTCTCTTTGAGACAATTCTAATGAGTAGTGACACCATAGGGTTTAAAGCAGAAATAAAGATTTAAATTTTTGAAATACCCCCCTTATCTGGAGCCCTGCTGATCAGACGCCAGGTTACCCTGTTTGCAATGGACATAATAGATTTAGCATAAATGCCTTTATTGGGAAAGAATATCATATCAGTAAAATTAGCGCAGCGGTCTCGTGCTGCACGAGAATCATGCTTATCTCAAGTAGGAAAGTGTACGAATATATATCAGATTTTACCCTGATACCTATTTAACATAATAAACTATTCTATTGATATGTTCTAAAAATAACTGCCATGTCAGAAAAATGGGATAATACTTGACCATGTTTAGGGTTTAAATTCCGTGAAAGATGAATTGATTATTTACTTGCTTGTGATCAGAAATTAGATTTTGTGCATGATGTTTTGATTGTTAACATGTCTGTGTTCATGAAATACTGTTTGTTTAACCCATTTCCCCATAGCCAGTTCCTAGTTTTGAAGATATGTGACCACTTAAAGCAGGTTGAAAATAAAGCAGAATGCGCCTTAAGGCGCATTCTGCTTTACTTTCAGCCTGCTTTAAGCTATTATCTGCTAAAATATAAAAAATATTTCTTATGATTTTAATTTGTGACAGCCTAAATTGGAACTATATTCTTCAGTAGAGAAATTAATTAAAGGCGTAAAAAGGTGTATTTATGGGGTAATGGGTTAATTGTAAGTGTTCAAGATGTATTGATTAGTTGCCTGTGTCTATACTGTTAACTTGCCTATATTCAGGGTGTCCTTACTGCTGATGAGGAGGAGGCGTTGATGTCCAATTATCACTATACCGGGGCTACCACAAACATCCACCCATGTCTGTCTGCCATGGTCAACTATGCCCAGCCAGTCAAGTTCCAGGGCTTCAATATTGCAGAAGGTGAGAAATATATGACTCAACAGAAGAGGATGTGTAGAAGAAATTCTAAAAATTTCTCATATATGTTTTATCAAGCCCTATTTTATGATATTTCAATGTAATTGTCTCTGTGAACGATTCTATTGAGTAGTAACAACATACAGTTTGGTAGAGATATCAGGAGTTTAGTGTTCGATATATTTCACCAATAAGTATAACCTCTCGGTTACGACCACTAAATTAGGTTAATTATTAGGTGTTTACGATAGGTGACAACTTAAAGCAAGGTGGCAGTAAAACAGAAAGCTCCTTGAGGAGCTTTCTGTTTTTAGCTCACCTGAGCCATAGGCTCAGGATGAGCTATTGTGATCCCATTCCGTCCGTCGTCCGGTGTCCGTCGTCCGTTGTACGTCGTACGTCCACATATTCAAACAACATCTCGTCAGAAACCACTGACCCGATTTCAACCAAACTTTGTCAGAAGCATCAGTAACAAGGGGGAACGAAATGTTGTTCAAAGTCTTTTGGCTAGAGTTATTCCCCTTGCTGTAGGACCAGATTTTCTAGCATGACCGTATGAACAACTTTTAATGCATAAGAAAATCTTTAAAAATCTTCTTCTCTGAAACTGAAAGGCCCAGACTTTTGATATTTGGTATGTATCATGACCTAATGGTATTCTACCAAGATTGTTCAAATAATGACCCCCGGGCCAAAAACGGCCCCGCCCTGGGGCATATCAGTTTTTCTTAGGTAAACCTTTAAAAAACTTCTTCTCTGAAACCGTAAGGCCCAGATCATTATTATTTGACATGTAGCTTTGCCTCATGGTATTCTACCAAGATTGTTCAAATTATGACCCCCGGGCCAAAATTGGCCCCGCCCCTGGGCTTATCAGTTTTACATAGACTTATATAGGAAAACCTTAAAAATTCTTCTTCTCTGAAACCCTTAGGCCCAGATCATCAATATTTTACATGTAGCTTTGCCTTATGGTCCTCTACCAAGATTGTTCAAATTATGAACCCTGCATCAAAATTGGCGCCACCCCGGGGCTTATCAGTTTTACATTGACTTATATAGGAAAACCTTTAAAAATCTTTTTCTCTGAAACTGTAAAGCCCAGCTCATTCATATTTGACATGTACATGTAGCTTTTCCTGATGGTCCTCTACCAAGATTGTTCAAATTATGACCCCCGGACCAAAAATGGCCCAGCTCTCGGGCTTATCAGTTTTTCATAGAAAAACCTTTAAAAATCTTCTTCTCTGAAACCATTAGGCCCAGATCATTAATATTTTACATGTAGCTGTGCCGTATGGTCCTCTACCAAGATTGTTCAAATTATGAACCCCGCATCAAAATTGACCCCATCCCGGGGCATATCAGTTTTACATGGACTTATTTAGGAAAACCTTTAAAAATCTTCTTCTCTGAAACTGTAAGGCCCAGATCTTTAGTATTTGACATAATAGCTTTGCCTTATGGTCCTCTACCAAGATTGTTCAAATTATGACCCCCGGACCAAAAATGACCTCCCCCCTCAGGCTTATCAGTTTTTCATAGGGAAACCTTTAAAAAAATTCTTCTCTGAAACCGTAAGGCCCAGATCATAAATATTTGACATGTAGCTTTCCCTTATGGTCCTCTACCAAGATTGTTCAAATTATGACACCTTGATCATAACTTTATTAAATTATTAAAATGTTGTTTTGCCCTGCAATTTCCTCAGGTGAGCGAAATGTGACCCTCTGGGTCTCTTGTTACTTTTACCTTGCTTTAAGCTGTCACGTTTGTTTTTATAAAAACCAATTAGCCTTTGTTTAAGTGGTTGTAAAAGAGAGATTATTCTGTATGTTAACCCCTTAACTGCCTTACCCCGAATAAAATGGCTATTTGCAAACAGTTTAGCTCTTGATTTAGATGCTGCATAATGCAGCATCTTATCAGGATCCAAATAGTTTGACAGCTATTATGATGTTTCTTTAGTCAGTTTATATAAAATTGAAATTTGAGAAATGAAAGCAGATGTCAGTTGTTTAAAGCAGGTGATGTCAAAGAAGTGAATGGGTTAAACTGTGTTAACTCTTTCCCCCATAGAAGCGCCTTTTAGCGCATTCAGTTTATTCTTGCCCTGAAGAAAATAGTTCCAATTTATACATTCATAAATATGTATAATACAAAATATTTTCTATATTCTAGCAGATGATAGCTTAAAGCAGGCTGAAAGTAAAGCAGAATGCGCTTAAAGCGCATTCTGCTTTACTTTCAACCTGCTTTAAGTGGACACCTATATTCAATACTACAGATATGCTATGTGGGAAAGGGTTAAAGGCAAGGCGTGTTTCCATTTAAGAGTTGTTTTAATGTTTTCAAATGTTTTGGACATTACAAACGGTGTAGACTCTTTCAGATATTTGAATTTTTCTTAGTCTTGACTCAGGAATAGTCATATTATAATAGTAATGACCCTTAGTGATGCAAATTTACAAACAGTGTACCTGTTAAGAATATATTTGTTCTATGCAACCAGTGTAGACATTTTGTATAAAAACAAGTGTAATCATTACAGGTTCACTGTTTGTAAAAGAGGTATATACTAAGTCTTGTCACTTGGCTTCAATTTTGGTAAATAAATGAAAAACAGATTTTTTATTTTCAAAATCATAAGTCTGGGTCTACGTTTTGCAATGCTTGAAGGTCTTTTCTTCCTTGGGACGCTGCTCAAGTGATACTTCTCAACCCATTACCCCAAAGCCTGTTTACTAGTTTTGAAGACTTGGTGACTAGTTAAAGTAGGTTGAAAGTTAAGCAGAATGTGCCCATAGGCACATTCTGCTTTACTTGCAGCCTACTTTAACTTACCATCTGCTAGGATATAAAAATTAATTCGCTTGGTGCATATTTTTTACTGTATAAATTCAAACTTATTTCTTCAGTAGAGGAATAGTTTAAAGGCGTAGAAAGGTATATAGAAATTCAAACTTATTTCTTCAGTAGAGGAATAGTTTAAAGGCGTAGAAAGGTATAAGTAATGGGTTAAGATAATACTATGAGTAGTACTAAAATTGTTGTGTCTTTGGCTCTGTCAACTGATCTATGTGTGTGTACATTTTTTCAGAGCGCAACATTCACTATCACATGTCGTCATTCAATGAAAACACAGGCTTAGGCTACCTAAAAACCCAAGCCATAGACTTTGTCAAGTATCCTTTCAGCATGACAAGTTATCTCCCCTCCCCGCTGCCTTGCCTCAATGGTTAACTGGCCTCGTCATGGTAGAATCAGTCACATCTGTATTCAGCAATGATTTCAAAGGAGATTCCTGGCAGACTCTAAACTCTTTGAACACTAAGTAAATTGTCTGAAATGATAATATTGTTGTCAGTTTTCTGATCTTCCTTTCGAAATTAGATGAGAGTGTCAAACAGTTTTGATGCTGAGGTGTAGTTTCTCAGCACCTCATCTTGATGCTAACTATTTGCAAAGGTAATCTTAAGTTTGCTGATAACATGCAAATAGTTAGGACAGATGGAGGTTCAGTGCAGACTAAGAATAATGGAAAATGATGCAAATAACCATATTGCAGAAAGTTCCGTTATGAGCTTTCTGCATACATTTATTCTGCATTAAGCTTTTACTCTGTAAATATCTCCCAATAGAGCTGTCGGTATTAGTTTTGCTCTGCATTAAAAAGTCGTTCTACAAAACTATCACAAATAAGCTTTCTGCGAATTTGTTTTGCATTAAGCATCACACTTAAAAGATTCTCTGAAGGAGCCTTTTGCATACTTCTTTACCCACATATGCCAACTTTCAACAGAGATCTCTTGCTGAATTGTATCTAAAATTCAGGGCTCCAGATAAAGTAGAGTAAACTGAAAAAATTCAGTTCTAAATCCTATGGTTATACGAGTAGTGACACCATAGGGTTTAATTCAAAATAAAGATTTTATTTTTTATGAAATACTTCTCTTATCTGGAGCCCTGTAAGTACAGGATTGATATTTATACTTATATGTTAGTCTAAAGTCAGCATGTCTCATGTTTTGTGTTGTAATGTTGGTTCCTTGTTTTGACATGTAATTTGAGACATAACAAACTCGTATATTTCATAACAAAATCTTTTGTTTAAATGCTACTAGTCAAAATAAAATGTCACAGACATGGTCTTGTTTCCTAATACTAGATACAGCTTTACAGGAGTTTGCAAACAGTTTGAATCCAGTAACTAGAACTCGTATTTAGCTTTCTTTGGTAAAGAGCTGTGAAGTCATTTAGTGCACCTGCAAGGATATAGAAAATATTTCTTCTGGTTCATGAATTATTTTCTTCAGTGGAGGAATGAATTAAAGTCATTAATTTAAATAATGTATTTATGGGGTAACAGGGTAAACTTAAGTTGCAGACAATTGTTCTAAAGTGGATGATATTACAACAGAGGAAAAGTTATGAAGATTCAATGAAATAATTTTACTTGTGGCACCATCTCCAAATTACCAATTTTACTTCCTCTGTTGCCTAAATGCACTTACAAGCAGTATATTAGCTAAGAGTGCTTTTGTCCTATGCAAACAGTGTAGACCCTGATCAGAGGAATCCTGTAGGAGCCCCCTGATAAGGTTGCAATGGTTAACTCTTTCAAAGTTAAGTCCTATTGCAAACAGTTTGAATCTGATCAGTGCTCCTTTAGCAGCCCCTTGAATCTTTTTGCGTAGGAAAAGTGTACTCTATTGATAAAGAATGTGTATATGTACCGCTAGGGTTCAGTGGATTAACATGCCTACATTCTGCCATGCATGTAGGTATATACCATGGCATGCTGATGAACATGCATTTATACAGACATACATTTGTTTTGCATGTTTGTTAAGTTTGTTACCATGTTATTTAAGCAGGGCTCCTGATAGAGAGAGAGTACTGTAAAAAATAGAATCCAACATTTGTTTCTTCATTTCTCAACCAACCCCTATGTTGTGACCAGGGCTCTAGATAAGAGGGAGTAAACTGAGCAAATCTAATGTTTTCTCACTCAATTCAGCACCAAATCCTATGGTGTTAATACTCATTAGAATTGTCTCGAAGAGACGATTCTAATGAGTAGTGACACCATAGTGTTTGATGCAGAAATAAAGATTTTAGTTTTTGAAATACCTTTATCTGGAGCCCTGGTTGTGACCAGTCATAAGAATCATAACAAAGGGTTTGAATGGAGACATGAAGGATGATTGGTATGCCAAATACTCTCTCTCTCTATCTGGAGTCGTTATTTAAGTTATGTATTTTGTTGACAGAGCATGTGACATGTGTTTGTTTGTTTTGACTTTGTTTTCTATTTTAATACAGCTAGAAACGTGTGTTACCATATGTCTTCGTTCAATGAGAGAACAGCCTTGGGTCTCATAGCCAATTCGTGTATAGAGTTTGTCAAGTATCCTTCTGGTTGTGCACTATACCTGCATGCTCAATGCCCAGTCCAACCTCTACTACCATGTCACACTGCATTAATCCATGCCATTACCCCATAAATACGCCTTTTTACACCATTAATTAATTCCTCAATTGAAGACAAAAAGTTCCAATTTATACTCTCACAAATAAAAATCATAAGAAATGTATTCTATTTTCTAGCAGATAATAGCTTAAAGCAGGCTGAAAATAAAGCAGAATGTGCCTTAAGGCGTATTCTGCTTTACTTTCAACCTACTTTAAGTGGTTACATATCTTCAGAAGTTGAAACAGGCTATGGGGTTATGTGTTAAAGAAGCAGAGAGCATTGCTAAAACAGCTGTAAAACAGCTGATTGATTGCGCAATGCAGGACAATAGGAGCTTCTGCATTACTTTTGTCCTGCATTAAGCTACTACCTATCTGTCTAAACCCATTGCTCCATAGCCTGTTTCTAGATTTGAAAACAGAGGCCCACTTAAAGCAGGCTGAAAGTAAAGCAGAATGCACCTTAAGGCACATTCTGCTTTACTTTTAGCCTGCTTTAAGCTGTCATCTGCTATGATATAGAAAATATATCTTATGATGCATGTCCATGACTGTATACATGTATATTGAAACCAATTTCTTCAGTTGAGGAATAAATCAAAGGCGTATATATGGGGTAATGGGTTTAATGACTGGCCATGTCTCTTGATATAAGTGGTTAGTGTGAAGAGTGTCCGTGCAGCTGTAATGGTCACTGTACAGTGTCCATGTATCTAACTGTGAGCGGTCACTCGAGAGAGGTTAGATTGTGCATGGCTCATATTGTCACTGTTATACTGTCATGTGATACTCACATGTTTATCCTGTCTCTCATACATGTAGCTTGTATTTATTGTTTGAGATAAGTGACTGCTGAATGCATGCTGGAAGAAAATCAAGAATCTCCATAACTCTTTCAACACCATGGACCTGTTTGAAATGTACTCATTACATTTGCAAACAGTGTAGACCCAGATCTGAGGGCTCCTATAGGAACCTTCTGATCAGGGTCTACACTAATTGCTAATTTAGAGCAGTATGTATTAAACTACCCAGAATTCCAATTAGACAGGTTCATGTTTTGGTAATTAAAACATTCAACAAGGGAAATTAATAACCCACAAGATTTAAGTAGTGTTGAAAGAGTTAAGGGAGATTTTTGCTTTACTTTCAGCATGCTTTCAGGGGCCACCTGTCATCAAAAATGCTGAAATCAAGGTATGAGAGAAAAATTAAAATAAATTTTAACTATCAATGACTGAATGCTCTATATGATTTATGTAAATATCTGTTTGAATGGAATTATTGGCAGGCTATCAAGACTTTATATTTAAAAAGTTGACTCCAGAACTACCGTATTTTGTAACTTTGCATGGATGTGCCTGATCTAGTGTTTTCTGGCTGTTTTACATATTTTCAGAATCTAACCGTTTCCTTTATGTTAAAGCCTTCAGATACCTTTTCCTTTTGATCAGCATAATAACCTTAATCCCCTTAATTCATATTTCACTGATTTGCTGATTGTTTAAGATACGGTTGTTAGCTTAAAACAAGACAAAAGTAAAGCAGAAAGCTTCTATACATCTATTTTGCTGTAAGCAACTGTCTGTCTTAAGTTCTTAACCCATTACTCCATAGCCTGTTTCTAATATTGAACACAAGTGACTACTTAAAGCAGGTTGAAAGTAAGGCAGACTGTGCCTGAAGGTGCATTTTGCTTTACTTTTTAGGCTGCTTTAAGCTACCATCTGCTAGAATATAAAAAAATATTTCTTTTATTAGATACATGTACTCATGACTGTTTAAATTGGAACAATTTTCTCCAGTGGAGGAATGAAATAAAGTTGTAAAAATGTGTATCTATGGAGTATAGAGTTAAACACTGGAAAAAAGGTATGAATGAATGGGTAAAATACTGTTGATAGATAGCTGCTAAACCAAAGTCAGTGGGACGGCATACTATACTTAACTCTTGCTTCCTAAAGCTATGTTAGAGCCAGATAACTGCTTAACCATTACCCAATAGCATATTTCTAGTTTTTAGCTCGCCGGACTGTGTCCAAGAGCTAATGTTGTCACTCAGCCTTTGGGGTCGTGTGTGTATATTGACAAGACCTTTCCATGCACACAAAAAGTTTGACCCCTGTGACCTTGACCTTGAACTTAGGGCCTGTGTTTAGGTTTCGAAAATGCGTTTAGGTTTTGAAAAATTCCTCTAACTCCTACGTTCATTGAGATATTCCTTAAATATATGGCATGCATATGTTTATGGAAAATACCTGTTCATGCATACAAGAAATTTCATCAAAGTGACCTTTATCTTGAATTTAGGGCCTGCGTTTAGGTTTTGAAATCTGCATTTAGGTTTCGAAAAATGCTTATTACTCCTATGTCCATTGAAATATTGCTTTCACATCTGATATGCATGTTTATATGGACAAGACCTTACCATGCAAATATATATTTTTACACCAGTGACCTTGACCTTGAATTTAGGGCCCACGTTTAGGTTTCAAAATCTGTGTTTAGGTTTCTCAAAATGGCTTTAACCTCTATGTCCCTTGAGGTATTGCTTTCACATTTGGTATGTGTGTGTATATTGACAAGACCTTTCCATGCACACAAAAAGTTTGACCCCTGTGACCTTGATCTTAGGGCCTGCGTTTAGGTTTCAAAATCTGCGTTTTGGTTTTGAAAAATGCAAAAACTCGCGTTAAGACAAGTGACCACTTTAAACAGGTTGAAAGTTAAGCAGAATAAGCCTTAGGTGCATTCTGCTTTACTTTCAGCCTGTTTTAAACTATCAACTGCTTAGATATAGTAATCTATTTTCTTCAGGTGAGGAATAAATTAGAGGCGTAAAAAGGTGTATTTATGGGGTAATTGGTTAAAGATGATAGATAATCAGAAAGCTCATGTAGGAGTTTTCTGTTTTCATTTGGTTTAAGCTGCCATCTGTATTCAAAACCGTTATAAATATTCATTTGGGATGCTTAGGTTATGTGGAGCAGAAGGTAGAGGTATCTTAAGACGCTTCTGTGGAGAAAAGGTTTAACTCTTTGCATGCTGGGTATTTTTTTCGTCTGCAACGGTTGTTGTCTGCTACTGTTCTAAAAAAAATTAAAACAGGGTCAGGGTGTCAAACAGTTTGGATCTTGTCTGATGAGACGCTGTGTTACACAATACAGTGATGCTCACTTATAACGAACTTGGATAAGATGAAAAACTGCTTAATACAAACTAAAAATAATTCCCCGACTGCTTCCTTCTTTATTTTAATGGATTCCTGCTTGCTTAAGATGAACTGGAATCACTGGATATAGTGAAAAACTGGATAAGACAACATAATTTTTAGGTCCCTACCTGTAAAATGGTTCTGTTAACACAACATGCCGGTCATTATCACAGTTTGACAAGTGGCTTACAAAGGTGACAGTACTTAATTGCTTAGCTGCTCATCACCTCTGATAACAAAACATTACCCAACCAACATGTTTTGTATATATGCTATTGATAAGATATTCAAACAACTGGAACTAGTTAGTTTACTCAGGCATGGAGAACATGACTCAGGGCACCTTATTTGTTTGGATCCAGATCAGATGCTTAATAACTGGGTGTCTGATCGGACTTCTTGCTGTTTGACACCTGTATTCTGCAAAAAGATAACAGCCACTGATGCTATATCAACATAGTAGATCTATATCACAAAAAAACTTTTTATGTTAATAAAGTTTACTTATTAAGTATTCGTAATAGGTTGAGTTTTCTATTTATACAAAAAAGGTAACAGGTTAAATTTTCAAGAAGAAAAATGGCATTTCTTATGTCATAGCCAATCTGGTAATGTTATCATTCATTATTTTTGGAAAAATTAAAAATGAATATTTCAGATTTAATTTCTATGCCTTTCTATCTTTGTTTCCTTCTAATCAATTTTGTACTAAAAGTATGATAAGTAAAAAATCCTTTATATGCAAACTATTCACAGAGAAATTTCGTTGTTTGGATAAGACGAAGTTTGGATAAGACGAAATAATTTTCAAGGTCCCCTAAATTTCGTTATAAGTGAGCATCACTGTATCTCATCAGGATCCAAACTGGTTGTACAGATAATCGCTATTCTGCTGCAAACATGCAAAGAGTTAAGCAATCCAAGTAGATAGAACAGTTGATAAAGGTTTTAACGCATTACACAGTAAATATGCCTTTTTACCCCTTTAATTTATTCCTGCACTGAAGAAAAAACTTCCACTTTATAAGTTGTCAGTCAAGAATATGCACCATAAGAAATATTTTCTATATCCCAGCAGATGGTAGCTTAACTCTTTCCTCCCTGAACCCTTAAATGGACAATTCCAGTTTCTATTTTAGTCTAGTCCATTTCTGACTTTTATGGCATTATGACAAACAGTGAGGACCCTGATCAGAGGGCTCCTTTCGGAGCCCTCTGATCTGGGTCTTCACTGTTTGCACAGGACAAGTGTACTATTCAGATGTACACTGTTTGAAAAGAACGCCTATATGCGGGACTAGGGTTCAAAGGGTTAAAGCAGATTGAATGTAAAGCAGAATGCGCCTTAAGGCGCATTCTGCTTTACGTTCAAACCTGCTTAAATGATCACCTGTCTTCAAAACTATAAACAGGCTATGGGGTGAAGAGTTAAGGCACTTCCGTGGAGAAACAGGTGAAGCAGACCAAGTAGAGAGAACATTGTTAAAAGTTTTAAAGCTGTTATTGTTTTTCGCTGATTATGTGGAAGCTTTGTAAGTACCCCTTTCTGTTGCATGGAGCTGTTTTAAAGCATGCAGTATCAAACTAAACAAGGACAACTATAACCTTGCAGTTGTTTCTTTCCGTTTTATTCTTTTAAATATTTTTTATAAATGTTATTAGCTCTTTCATTCAGCAGACGATAAATTTAAAAACGGAATTGTCTCCTTTATATTTAGCTTAAACAGGATCAGATTGATAAAAAGTTAGGTCTTGATCAGGACCCAAATTGTTGACACAAGCAGAACTCCAGATAAATGGAGTATTTCAAAAATCTATATCTTTATTTCTGCAGTATACCCTATGGTGTTACTACTCATTAGAATCGTCTCTTCAAGATTATTCTAATAAGTAGTTACACCATAGGATTTGGTGCTTAATTTTGAATTAAAATTTTGGGTTTGTTCGGTTTACTCCCTTTTATCTGGAGCCATGGATACAGTCTTCAGTACAAGTTTACAGTGATGAAAGGGTTAAGGTTGTGAGATATACAATATTTTATCAAATAGGTGTTTTTATTTTTTCGAGATTCTAATAGCTGCATTTTACAAATTACCCAAACCTTTATCATCAAAAGAAATGCTTAAACAGTTATTTTACCAATAAATCTCATCCCATAAGCTTTCTTTATTCCAGTCACATGACTAGAAATGAGGCCAGATGCTGTCTGGTGGTTTATGGCCTTTTCTGTGTTAAAATTAATATGTTATATGATAAGTATTTTAAATTTGGAATGGAGTTTAGGAAAATCGCTTATGAAGATTTTGTCTTCTTGAAATAAAAAGGCATAGGTTGAATAATTGGGGTATACACAATCAGTCAGTCAATGGCTGCTTAAAGCAATATGAAAGTAAAACAGAAAGCTCCATAAGGATATTTCTGTTTTACTTTGCCACCTGTCGATCAAGTAGCCTTCTTTTTGGTGGTCACAATAGCAGGCTTTCACTGGGTTTTACTGTACCTACAAAAACCATCCATTACTCTTGATTTTTTCGTAACCTTCAGATTTTTTTTAATCTCTCCAGACCTATGGCATCTTTCCAAAATCTTCGGAATTTATTGATAAAAAGGTTATTGTTATTTTGTGTATGTTTTATAAAGAGCATGGCTGTAATAGTGTGTTTGATGGCTTTGAACACAAAGCCACAAGAACTGTACATTTTCAAATTTATGGTTCCTAAAAGTGTGCTTGGAAAAATCAAAATTTGGAAATCTTTGGATTTTTTATGAGCAGCTTGTGGTAGCACTGGCTTCTTGTCACACAGACTTGTAAGTAGGATACTAAAACAAGGGTTTTTGTTTGCACCAAGTATTAGCCAGTCTATCAGGTTATTCCCCTATTGTGAGATTGGACACATTATGCTATTGCATTGTCCATCAGTCTGTCCATCAATGAACTTTATTTGTCTGCCTTGTAGCTCATATAAATATCCATTCCCAGTAACACCTGATATTAACCCTTTACCTTAAAAAATACAGCTTTTTACACTTCCACTTATTCATACACTAAGAAAAGTACAGTACTCCCTCTCTACAACGGCCCTCCCAACAACGACTCTCTCCTTACAACGACGATTGCCGCTGTTCCCAAAACAATTTAAGTGTGTCCAACCTTTTCACGGCTGCAACATAGTCCAATTAAAATTGTTGTCTGCTGTTTTTCTCAAATTTACATATTAGACATTTTGTCAGAAAAAAACATAATGACGATTGGCAATCAGCTTAAATCCAGATCAGACGCCGCGTAACGCGGCGTCTGATCTGGATTTAAGCTGTTTGAAAATGTAAGCTAATTTCCCTCCCTATAACGACTCCCTCCGAACAACACACATACTCTTTGTCTCCCATTGGATGTCGTTGTAGAGAGGGAACGCTGTAGTCCCAGCTAGGAAAGAATACTATATAAAAGGCATTTCTCGTACATGTATCTTTACAGATGGTAGCTTAAAGCATGTTGAAAGTAAAGCAGAATGCTCATTTGCTAGCAATCTGCTTTACTTTCAGCATGCTTTGAGTAAAAGTAAAAAAAGACTAGAACGGGCTACAGGGTAATGTGTTAGATTGTACATATGTGCAGAAAGTCTTGGTCAAGTTTGATAAGCTGTCTCATCTGACCAACATGTAGCATTGGAGTTATGGCCCTTCACTGAAAAATCATTAAATAAATTTTATTCACTCAATAGCTCGAGAAAATACTATTCAATTTTTATGAAATTTTGAAAACATGCAGATTGGGAGAGTTTTTAGATCAAGTCTCATAACTAACTAGAACTATACTTGGTAATGCCAGAGTTACGGAACTTTTTATCTGGAAATTTTGGCAATTTTGTCTTATAGTCTCAGGTAGCTACCAAGGTTCTTGTCACAATACTTTTTAGCTAGATATTGTTTATGGGTATACACCTTAACCATGTGAACAGCTATAACAAGCGCCAGATGAGTAGGATCTACCCCAAAGGTGGCAGAGTGGACTCCAGTAACTACATGCCCCAGATCTTCTGGAACGCTGGTTGTCAGATGGTGGCCCTTAATTTCCAGACTCCAGACCTCTACATGCAACTTAATCAGGGAAAATTTGAGTATAATGGAAATTGTGGGTAAGTATAAAGCAGAACTCTAGATAGAGAGGAGTAATATAAAGCTGTGAGTGGTTTCTATATATAGATATTTTTTTATGCCCCCGGCATCGACAGATGCGGGAGCATATAGTAATCGTCCTGTCCGTCAGTCCGTCCGTCCGTGTGTCCGTAACAAGGTTAAGTAGAATTTACCGTTTCGTCTAGCATCAACACTGCTTACCCAAATGCTTGGATACTTATACAGTTGTTTCCTTGGACCATTCCCTATCCACCAATATCACCAAACTTTGATATTGACCTTGACCTTGACCTAATTTGGACTTAGAATATTTTAATTAGGCTATTTCCTGGTTAACTAGAATTTACCGTTTCGTCTAGCATCAACACATCTGACTACAATGCTTTGATACTTATACAAATGTTGCCTTTGACCATTCTCTATCCACCAATATCACAAAACTATGATTTTGACCTTGACCTTGACCTTACTTGGACTTAGAATATTTTAAATAAGCTATTTCCTGGTTAACTAGATTTTACCGTTTCGTCTAGCATCAACACTGTTTACTACAATGCTTCAATACTTATACAGTTATTGCCTTGGACCATTACCATCTCACCAATAATACCCAAGCTCAGTTTGACCTTGACCTTGACCTAATTTGGACTTAAAAAAAATTCAGAATATATTGTCAAGGATGCCACCGGGGGCATAAGCGTTTATTGAACGCGCAGTCTTGTTTTACATTTGATTCATTGGTAAATATTGTATTGCAATTGTTCATTGGCTAGATTAAGTTCCAATTGTTTAATTAGTTAAAGATTTTGTAACAATTTTTTGATTGGTTTAAGTTTTGTTGCAATTGTTTCATTGGTTTAGATTTTACTACATACATTGTATGTCTAATTTAGGTTTTGTTACAATAATTGTTTCATTGGTTTAGATTTAACTATACTTTGTTCATTTGTTTTGTAGATGGATCAAAATTGAAATTACAGTAAAATCTCTCTGTTATGACAATAGACAGGTGATAGCTTAACTCTTTCCTCCCTGAAACTTTAAATGGACAATTCCAGTTTCCATTTTAGTCTAGTCCATTTCAAACTTTTAAGGGTTGTTTTTGTCAATGTTTGGCATTATGACAAACAGTGAAGACCCTGATCAGAGGGCTCCTTTCGGAGCCCTCTGATCAGGGTCTTCACTGTTTGCATAGGACAAGTGTACTATTCACATGTTCACTGTTTGAAAATAACGCCTATATGCGGACTAGGGTTCAAACGGTTAAAGCAAGATTACAGAAAAGCAGAAATCTCCTATATGAACTTTCTGTTTTACTATTATCATGTTTTAAACGGCCACTAGATTTGAACTCCAAAAACTAAACTTAAATTAGGGGTCATAATAGAGGTGTTTTTTCTGTATATAAATTTAACCTGTGATAAGTTATTATTCAATGAAGGGTTCTCTAAGGTCTGCTGGCTGCTAAATGCAGGATTTAAGTATTTAACTTAATCCTGCTTTAAGCTGCTATCTGTCTTAACTGTGAGTTTCTACTGTTGATAGAATTTGAGGGCAAAACATATTGTTAAACTTAGTTGCATCCTTTGTTTAATATAAGACGTATGTTGCTATAAGAATGTTTGTTCTTCAGGTATTTGTTGAAGCCCGACTTCATGAGACGTCCAGATAGAATATTTGACCCATTTTCAGAGAGTCCTATCTCTGGAGTGATAGCTGCATGTTGTATGGTACAGGTAGGTGGCTTCAGGGAGGAATACAGTGTTAACCCATTGCATGATGGGAAATATTTTGCGGCCATTTTAAAATGTCGTCTGCAGCGGGTATAACTCAAATATTTGCAAAGATTTTAGCAGTTTCTGATAGAATATTGACTTAGCTGCAAACAGTTTTGATCTCAGATCAGGCCCCACAATGTGGGGCCTGATCTGAGATCAAAACTGTTTGCCTACAGGTACACCTAAAAATGTATCCCGCATGAAATGAGTAAAGTGTAAAAATGGGACTCTATTTAATCCCTTCCCCCTATAGCAGACTGAAATTAAAGTACCAGTTGCTAGGATTTGTTATGGTGCATATTCATGATTGTATAAAGTACAACTATGTTCTACAAGCTGCAGTAGGGGAATAAATTGAAGGCATAAAAACATTGTACATCTAACTATTTGGTAATGGGTTAATCCTTTCCAACATTGTCAAAAGTGATATTGAGCTATTACCAACTGTGGTTTAAGGTAGGATACTGGTTAAAGCAAGATGAAAGTACGGAAAGCTCCTTTACTAGTTAAGGAGCTTTCTGCTTTACTTTCATCTTGCTTTAAGCTGCTACCTGTATTCAGCTCCAGAAAAGGGGAGTATTTCAAAAACTGAAATCTTTATTTTTGAATTAAACCCTATGGTGTTATTCTCATCAGAATCGTCTCTTCAAGACGATTCTAACGAGTAGTTACACCATAGGATTTGGTGTTGAAATAAGTGAGGAAACGGATTTGTTCAGTTTACTCCCTCTTATTTGGAGCCCTGTTTACTAGTTTACCTCACAGTAAGGGTTCATGATGTAGATGTCTATTTTGAAGCTTAAGTCTTAATTATAGTCACTGACTGTGCGAACAACTCCTGCTTTCCTTTGCAAGCTTTTGATCATGGATATATTTCTTGTATTTATTGCAGGTGATTTCTGGGCAGTTTCTGTCTGACAAGAAGATAGGAACATATGTTGAGGTAGACATGTATGGGCTACCCACAGACACCATTAGAAAGGAATTCCGAACCAAAATTGTCCCAGCCAATGGCCTAAACCCAGTGTACAATGCCGAAGAGTTTGTGTTTAGAAAGGTACTCTACTGCAGCCAATGGTTAACCATTTTACTGTCTTTGATTGGCTATTGGCACTTTGCGTGAGAACCATTGATAACTCGTGCAAATGGTTTAGATCTTTATCAGGCCCCTCAAATATGGGACCTAATCTTGATCTGAACTACAGCGCTCCCTCTCTACAATGGCCCTCCCAACAACAATTCCCTCCTTACAACGACCATTGTCGCTGGTTCCCAAACAAGACAAATTATTTTTAACCATTTCACTGCTGCAGTAACGTCTGCTTAAAATTGTCGCATGCTGTTTTTCTAAACGTTACATAATCATCATTTTGACAAAAAAAGCTTAATGACGAGTGACAAACAGCTTGAATCCGGATCAGACGCCGTGTTACGTAAAAAACGCGGCGTCTGATCTGGATTCAAGCTGTTTGCATATTTTAGTCAATTTCCCTCCCTATAACGACTCCCTCCGATCAACACACACAATTTTGGTCTCCCATTGAGTGTCCTTGTAGAGAGGGAGCACTGTACTCGATCTGAAAATGAATTGTAGAAAGGTACTTTTCTGAGACATTGGAACTCCTTATCTTGTCAAGTGTAACTTGGCTGGCCATTTTGTATGCATCCCTACAAAGTGGACTGTGGCATTACAGGTTGCCCTTCAACAAATGTCTGTCCGTCCATCATGACAGGCTAATATAACAATGAATCCTCACTTGAGTTTTATATCAGGCGAGGTTGTTGGCCTTGTTAGGTCCTTTAAGACCATTCTGCTTTATATTACCTTCACTTTGCTTTGAATTATCACCTTTTAAAGGTAAATGGGAATGGTGTCCTATGGTGCGTACATGGAGGAAAGGGTGAATCATTATAAACCTTGTACAGTGGAGAATCTGTTATTCTTTCCCGATAAACGCGTTTACGCTAAAACTATTTTTTCTTTTACAAACAGTTTGGAGCCAGATCAGACGCCGGGTAACCCGGCGTCTGATCAGGCTCTAAACTGTTTGCCACCAAGATAAACAAGAATTATCAGAATTGCCCAAAAGTTGTTCTTTTCTACGTTTTAGCGCTTTGCGTACGTTTGCATTTAAACAGGAAAGAATAACAGATTCTCCACTGTACACTGCGGTGATGGTACAGTGAAACCTCTCTGTTACAACCACTAAATAATTTGAACTATTATGTGTTTAGGGTAGGTGGCTGCTTAAAGCAAGGTGAAAGTTAAACAGAAAGCTCCTAAAGGAACTTTTTGTTTTACTTTCACCTTGCTTTAAACTGCCACCTGTCGTTCATACCACAATAAGCCTTCTTCTTAGTGGTAAAATAAGAGAGGTTTTACTGTATTTCTGGTATAGGTTGTTTTACCCGACCTAGCAGTACTGAGAATAGCAGTGTTTGAGGACACGGGGCGTATGATTGGCCAGAGAATTCTACCTCTAGATGGTCTACAGGCAGGGTACCGTCATATCCCCCTCCGTACTGAAGGCAACTTCCCCCTGTCTCTTCCCACCGTGTTTTGTTGTATCAGCTTGAAAACCTACGTCCCAGAGGAGTTTCAAGGTGAGTCAGTAAAGGATGTTTATTTCTCATCTTAACCCTTAACCCCATAGCCTGTTTCTAGTTTTGAAAACAGGTGATCACTTAAAGAAGGCTGAAAGTAAAGCAGAATTCTCCTTGAACTAAGAGCTTTATGTTTTACTTCCATTTTGCTGAAAATAGTCCTATGCCTTACCAATAATCCTTTCTTTCATAGCAAAATCTTGCATATATACCAATCTCTAATTGTGTTTAAGCCAGATAACTGATTTAAAGAAGATAAAGTGAGGCAGGAAGAGTCTTCTGGAGGTTTCTGTTGCACTTTCATCTTGCTTTAAGTTCCCACCTGTATCCTAAATCATTGACTCCTCGTGCAAGTACATGTATCAGAAGGTGCATTCTAATGTGCTTGTGCTGAGCCATAGGTAACATCATCTGAAGTTACTTGTGTTAATTAACCCTTTGAACCCTAGTCCCGCAAATAGGCATCCTTTTCAAACAATGTACATGTGAATAGTACAATTGTCCTGTGCAAACAGTGAAGATCCAGATCAGAGGGCTCCGAAAGGAGCCCTCTGATCAGGGTCTTCACTGTTTGTCATAATGCCAAACATTAACAAAAACAACCCTTAAAAGTCAGAAATGGACTTGACTAAAATGGAAACTGGAATTGTCCATTTAAAGTTTCAGGGAGGAAAGAGTTAAGGAAAGGGTCTTACTGTAAGTATTTAACCCATTACCCCACAGCATGTTTCTAGTTTTGAAGAAAGGTGATCACTTATAGCTGGTTGAAAATAAAGCAGAATTAAGGTGCATTCTGCTTTACCTTCAGGCTGCTTTAAGCTACCATCTGCTAGGATATAGATTTAAGAAAACTTTTCTTATTGAATATATTCATGACTGTATTTATTGAAACTATTTTCTTCAGTGGAGGAATAAACTAAATATGTCAAAAGACATATCTATGGAGATGAGAGTACACTGTAAAATAATCTCTACTTTCAGACATTGTGTCATCATTATTTAAGCCCCAGTTACAGCCCACAAATCAAATAGTTAAGATGGGTATAGATGTGAAGGACATTGGCGATATCCCCCTAGTGGCGGAGAAGGCCATGCCTGCTACAGGCAATGGCAAATTACCTGCAGTTGCTCAAAACAGTAGTGATGGCACGAAGAATGCCAAAAAAGAAGGTAAGGATAGTCACAGCAGCAGGGCTGCCATAAGTTGACATGAAAAATCGTACCTTTACCACATAGACTCTTTCTAGCTTTGTTGACGTGTGACTACTTAAAGTAGGCTGGAAGTAAAGCAGAATGCGCTTTAAGGCGCATTCTGCTTTACTTTCAGCCTGCTTTAAGCTATCATGTACCAAAAAAATCTGGAGAAATGGCAGCCCTGCAAGCTTGAAGCTTGTTTTATTTACTTAACACCTTTACCCCATAGGCTGTTTTAAAGATCGGTGACCTCTTAAAGTAGGTTGAAAGTAAAACAGAATGATCCTGCTTTAAGCTAGCGTCTGCTAGGATATAGAAACCGCTTCATATGTTGCATATTCATGACTGTATAAAGTGGAACTATTTATTCAGCGGATGAATAAAGCAAAGGCTTAAAAAAGATGTAACTAAGCGATAAGGTTAAACTTAATTTAATGTTTTTGCATAACTTTGTCTCAATGTAAAATAGGAAAATATTGCTTGGGGTATATACTTGTATTGGTCATTGGAAACTTGTGCATTGTTCAGTTTTATTTGAGTGAAGCTTATAATTATATTGCAATATAATTCCTGCATGAAGCATAATTCTGGGATTATTCATAATTTCCAGTGATGACCTTGTTTAACATAAATTTGTTCCAGAGGAGCTCCGTTTTGATTTGATAAAACGTGAAACTCTGAAACAGGACAAAGCGTACCTAAAGCTGTTGCGGAAGCAACCAAAGGAGCTTGAGAACTTGAAGAAGAAGCAGCAGAAGGAGCGCTCGACGATGCAGCATCAACACTGCCTTGTGTTTGACAAGCTTGTAGCAGTACATGACAAGGAGAAATTAGCCACAGAGAAACAAGTGGAAAAAATGATCAAGAAAAAGGGGTAACTACACAGCCTGTTTGAATACATTGTGACCACCTTAATGTGCATTCTGCTTTACTTTCAGCCTGCTTTAAGGTACCATTTGTTAGGATATAGAGTACCTATATATTTCTTATTTATGACTACAAATTGGAACTTTTCTTCAGTGGAGGAATAAATTAAAGGTGTAAAAATATAAGATCTGTCATGAGTCAATGTTTAAGACAGGCTGATCTCAAACCAGTCTAGAATTGAAATGTTATTAAGGGAGCCTTGGCGAGCTTAATAACCTTTCTATTCTAGACGAGTTTAAGATCAACTTGTCTTAAACATTGACGAGTGACAGATTCTTTTTTTCACATAACCAATGATTTAAGTTATTTTTCAAAGCAATAGACATTTTTTGGTACCCCCGGTGACGTCAAAACGCCGTTATAAATAGTAACGTTATATAGTGACGTCATCAAATTGATCTCAGACATGTTGGAGATAAGGATATTCGTCATTGTTGTTCCCTTTAGAAAACAAGGGTAGTTATGTGAGAAAAGTATATCTACGGAGTAATGGGTTGAGCTCTTGTTTGTTACCATATTATAGAAAGGAATAACAAGTATAATTGAAGTTTATTGTTTGTGTAAACCCTTTTCTATATAGCTTGTTTTCATTTTTAACCCCATAAATACGCCTTTAATTAGTTCTACACTACGGAAAGTAGTCCCCACATAGGAAGTCCTGAACATAAAATACATAAGGCATTCCCAGTATCTTTCAAGATGAAAACTAAAATCAGGTTGAAAGTCAGTCAGTCAATATTACTTAGAGTGATCATCCTATATCATCAGCTGACAATTTGCACCTACCACGCTCAAGCATGGTTTGGTAATTACCTTCAGTTGTTGAGAACAGCCAATCACTCTTGGTAGTCTACAGATATTGACCAACATTTGCCCAATCTAATTAGGGGAATACTACCTTAAATGAAATAACCATTGGTTAATTAGCTTTCTCTATATCCCAACAGTACAAATGAGGACATTACTACTCAAGGCATGGTGCTATCATTGACCAATGAACACAAGGAGAAGGTGCACAATCTAGTAGTGGACCAGACCAAGGAGTGGTCAGATATGGTCATGAGACAGGTCACCGAGGAACATGACTTGAAGAAAGAACACATCATACAGCAGAATGAATGTCTCTGTAAGCTCCTCATAGAGGCACAGGGCGAACAACTGAAGGAGATAGAGGACAAACAAGAAAGGTCAGGGTCGTAGAGGTCATGTAGTGTGTGATGTTAGCCATTTACCCTATAGTTTGAAAAGGGTTAATTAACTTAACCCATTACCCAATAGCCTGTTTCTTGTTTTGAAGACAGGTCACCACTTTAAGCAGGGTGAAAGTAAAGCAGAATGCGCCTGAAGGCGCATTCTGCTTTACTTTCACCCTGCTTTAAGAGATTATCTTCTAGATTATAGAAAATATTTCCAATGGTGCATATTCATGACTGTATAAATTGAAACTGTTTTCTTCATTTGAGGAATAAATTAAAGGTGCTAAAAGGTGCCTCTATGGGGGGAAAGGGTTAACTCATTACTCTATATATGTAAATATGCCGTCCAACCATGCATACATCTGTCCATCCATCCCAATAGTTTATGGCATGAGTAAGTCTGAAAGTACTTTTACTGCAGACTTGAAACTTCATGATATTCAGGGCATGAGCCTCTGCACCAGGGTATTTTCGTCCAACCACATCAACATTGACCAAGTTATGGACCTTAATTTAATGAAAACATGAAATTTTAAGTTAGTATTGAATCTTTGCATGTGGGTTATTTCATCCAACTACAATTAACAATGACAAAGTTATGGGCCTTTATTTTGTTAAAATATTGAATTATTTATGCACCAACCAATTAGAAAGAAGAAAAAACATTGATTTGCTTTTGTCAGTCTGCTGGCTTGCTTCTTTTCCACAACATTTGCAACATGTTTTAATTCCACCCCAATTTCACCAAAAGCCAAATAAAAGAGTTATGTTTGTAACTGGACGAAGTGTAAGGTCGGGGCATCCATATATTACATTTGCAAACAGTGTAGACCCAGATCAGGGGGCTCCTATAGGAGCCCTTTGATCTGGGTCTATACTGTTCACTAAGTCAGACAAGTATTGATTCAACTACCTAGAATTCCAGGTAGACTGGTTCATGTCTTGGTATTAAACTAAAAAATCCACAAGGGAACCTAATAACCCACAAGAGTTACATAATGTTGAAAGAGTTAAAAAAAAATTAGCTCACCTGTGAGCTATTTTGATCGTCCTGTGTCCGTCGTCGTCCATCCGTCGTCAACAATTTCTTTAAACAACATCTCCTCCTAAACTACTGGATGGATTTTAACCAAACTTGGCAGGATTGATCCTTATATAGACTTCTTTGAAAGTTGTTCAAATATTTCCGATCCTTTACATATCTAGGTCATAGGAGCTAAAAATAGATTGTTTCAATAAAAACTTAAAAAATCTTTTCTGAAACCACAGTACCCTGAGCTTAGATATTTTGCACATAGCATCATCTTCAGGTCCTCTATCAAGATTGTTCAAATTATGTCCCTGGGGTCAAATATGACCCTGCCCCGGGGGTCACAAATTTACATAGAGTTATATAGTGAAATCTTCAAACCGCTTCTTCTCTGAAACTAATATAGCTAGATCATTGATATTTGGCATGGTGTAACTTTTAGAGGTATACTTTACCAATATTGTTCAAATGGTTCCGGTTCGTTGCATATCTAGGTCACAGGAGCTAAAAATAGATTTAAAAAAAAAACCCATAAAAAATCTCCTCTTTAACTACAGTACCCTAAGCTTAGCTATTTTGCACTCAGCATCATCCAATCAGCAATGGGCACAATTGTCATTATGAATTTCTCAGCTTTCCAAGATATGGTACATTTACATCAACGGTCCCAGGTGAGCAATTTAGGGCTGTATACGGCTCTTGTTTATGTTTTGAGAATTGATCCCTGTGCACAGGTTTTACTCTATCTCTTGTTTAGGGATATGAAGGAGTTGAAGAGTGCTCAGGCCAAACAGTCTGTGGAGTCCGGCAAGTCTGTGAAAAACGACAAGTCCATAAAAAATAAGGCAGAGAGGGAAAGGTGAGATATATATGGCAATTACTGTAACTCATTCAGCCCTAGTGACAAGTATCCTAATCATTAACAGTGTGCCCGTGAAAAGTGCATTTGTCCTATGCAAACAGTGTAGACCCTGATCAGAGGGCTCCTGTAGGAGCCCTCTGATCAGAGTCTACACTGTTTGTTATTTTGCAATATGTTGTTAAAAACAAATCTAAATAGTCAAAAACGAACTAGACTTAAATTGGAAATTCAAATTGTCCATTTATAGTTTCAGGAGTGAATGAGTTTTGGTAAACTTTATTGACTGGACATATTATGCCCATGTTTTAATTAGGTTTATTCTTATAATAGTTTAACTCTTTTACATGGTTGAGGAAACAAAAGTGATTGTATTTGCAAACGTATTGGATCCAGATCCGCACGCTGCCACTTCGTCATCAGCTTTAAGCAATTGTTGTCTGCTTCTTTTTCTCAATTTTAAATATTAGGTATTTTAACTTGAGAACTAAAAATTGAGTGTCAAACAGTTATGATCCTGATCAGACACATTTATGCAGTGTCTGGTCAGGGTCCAAACTGTTTGCAAATAGCCAGTGTATTCGGGGGTAGGGCAATGAAGGGGTTTATTTCAAGGGCTACATTTATCTTCTACAATAGACAGAGTAGACCAATGTATTTATATTAGTTTTAACTCATTGAACCCTAGGGAGTAGTATACTTGTCTTTGATAAACATTGGTACTGGCAAATACAGTCAAACTTCGATATCTCGAACTCGGTTATGTCGAACATACCCGTAGTTCAAAGTTAAAACGTGGCTAAGCCACATTTTAATTTTGAACTACGGGTATGTTCGTCTGAATCGAACATGAAACGATGTAATTCATGTGTCCAAATATCGGTTAGTTCGAGTTAAGCGAGTTCGAGATATCGATGTTCGACTGTAGTAGTTATCCCATATGAACAGTCTAAACTTAGATCAGAGAGCTTTTCCACTGGTCAGGATCTGCACTGTTGTCATTCTGCAATAAATTGTTAAAACAACCCTAAGTAGTCAACATTTTAGTTGGCAATTTGAAATTTCAGGGTAGAATGAGTTAACCCTTTACGCCATAGCCTGGTTCTAGTTTCGAACACAGGTGACCATATAAAACAGGTTGAAAGTGAAGCAGAGTGGGCCTTAACTCTTTGAACCCTAGTCACGCATATATGCGTCATTTGCAAACAGCGTACATGTGAAGAGTATACTTGTCCTATGCAAACAGTGAAGACCCAGATCAGAGGGCTCCTAAGGAGCCCTCTGATCAGGGTCTTCACTGTTTGTCATTATACCAAACATTGACAAAAACTACCCTTAAAAGTCAGAAATGGACTAGACTTAAATAGAAACTGGAATTGTCCATTTAAAGTTTCAGGGAGGTATTCTACTTTGCTTTCAGCCTGCTTGAAGCTACCACTTGCGCGGGTATAAAAATATTTCTCATGGTGCATGTTTATGACTGTATAAATTGGGACTATTTTCTTCAGTGAAGAATGTATACATGGGATAAAAGATTAAATGCTTGCTAATGTCCTATTTTAGAAGTGCTAGAGATTCATTGGTTCCACAGGAGAATAATAATTGTTTGAAATTTCAGGCGAATTCGAGAAATCAATGAAAACAATATGAAAAAGTTTATAGAAGAGAGGAAACGCCTGACCATTAAGCAATCTCGCAAAGTTGAACAGCTGAAGAAGATTCATCAAGAACAGATGGAAAAATTCAATAAAGATAGTGCCAAGGTATTTAGAAATGACCTGGGTATGCCTGATATGCTTGTTTAAGCCATGGCGCCTTAATGGAAGTATATGCATCCTTAAATTACGGACAGTGTACCTGTAAAGAGTGCATCCATCCTTTGAAAACAGTGAAGACCCAGATCAGAGGGCTCCTAAAGAAGCCCTCCAGGGCTCCAGATAAGAGGGGGTAAACTGTACAAATCCAACATTTACTCACTTATTTTAGCCCCAAATCCTATGGTGTTACTACTTATTAGAATCGTCTCTTCGAGACGATTCTAATAAGTAGTGACACCATAGGGTTTAAAGCAGAAATAAAGATTTTAATTTTTGAAATACTCCCCTTATCTGGAGCCCTGGCCCTCTGATAAGGGTCTGCAATGTTTGTCATTCTTCAATAATTTGCAAAAAACAACCCGAAATGGTGAAAACTGTCTAGACTTAATGTGAAGATTGTCCATTTAAGATCAGTAGAAAATGAGTTAATACCAAACATCCTTAATTTGGTAGTACCATGTTAAAGAAAGGTCAAGGTCACAGACACCGAAACCTTTTAATAGAATAATGGAAAAAGCCGATTATAGAAAAAAGTATTGATCTTTTAGATACATGTACAGATATATTAAACTATCATATTCATGAATGCAATGGTCTTTTTGACATATATGTCAAGGTCATGAGGTCAAATGTGAATTTGATGGACACATCAAACTACATAAATTGCTAACTTTCTACTAAATTGCAGACAAGTGCCTATGTAATCAGATGAGTATTAAGGCCATTGAGCTTCTTGTTTTGTAATTTATTGTAAAAAGCAGATCCAATTTTTCAAAAAAAAATTTGACTAGACTTGAGACGTGATGTTTCAGGAGTGGATAGGTTACAGACTATTTTGGTACTAAATATCCGATGTCAAATGGAATGTTGTGAATACTACCGGTAAGTTAAAGAAGTATCATCTCAAGGAGGCAATTCTAGCAAGAAGTCATTGTAATGAGTTTGGTGAATACTTAAAGTACATGTAGTATGATCCTAATGAGATTGGGTCAATGCAGGGCTGCCATTTCTCCGGATTTTTCCTAAATCTCCGGATTTTTCTGGGTCAATGCAGGGCTGACATTTCTCCGGATTTTTCCTAAATCTCCGGATTTTTCCCCAGTACATGGTAGCTTAAAGCAGGCTGAAAGTAAAGCAGAATGCGCCATAAGGCGCATTCTGCTTTACTTACAGCCTGCTTTAAGTGGTCGCATGTCAACAAAACAAGAAAAAGGCTATGGGGTAAAGGTACGATTCGTAAAATCGCACTTGAAAAATGCAAATTTGGAAATCTTAGGATTTTTCATGTCAACTTATGGCAGCCCTGCCAATGTCAGTCAATATTGGTACTCTTTGTCGAGGTATCGGCCATTTTTGTCAGATGATGGTACATACCAAACCATGCTTGAGCTCATTAAGGGTCTACTATTTTGAGGAGAAAATGTCTGATTATACTCCTACATATCACAAACTGTTATTCTATGGGGTTTTATTTTTAGGAACTTGACATTGCTGAGATGGTTCGTACAGAAGCCAAGCTGGCCACTAAACCAGAAACAGATGTATGATGGATCATAGGCTTGGTAGCAATCTAGACTTAACTCGTTATTTATTGTTAATTATCATGGAATCTCAGTGTTAGACAAAGACAATTTTTAATTTAAATTTTACAGGGCTCTAGATAAGAGGAGTATGCAATATTGAAAAACTAATTTCTCTATGAAACCCTATGTTTTGACTATTCATTAGAATCATCTCAAAGAAACTATTCAAATGAGTAGTCACAACAAAGGGGTTTTGGAGAAATCTAGGAGAATTAGTTTGAAATTTACTGTCAACTCGCTCTTATCTGGAATCCTTTAAAAGGTTTTTTGTTGTTATTTTTCTGGTTCTTTTTTTTTTTTTAAATAATATATGTGTGTCAAGGTGATTTTTGATGGACATATGACTGTCTGAAAAATGTTTTACATTCATTTATATATCTATATATAAAGTTTGTTTGTTTATTATGTTGAAATCCACAAAGAACCATATTTGACAGTTCAATCTATCTGCTGATGTAGCCATACTTTTGTGACAGTATTCTGTGAACATTTGTTTTTCTCAATCATTCATTCTAGATATTTTAACTTGCGTGTGTGTCTAATCATCGAGCAGATGTTGGAGGAGTATGAATCGTTATTCTGTTAAATCTGTTTTTCTCGAAAGTGTGTTCATATACTATAAACTTAGGTTAGAATAATCCATTACTCCATAGACTATTTCTAGTTTTGAAGACGGGTGACAACTTCAAGCATTAAAGCTGGTTGAAACTAAAACAGAATGTGCCTTAACCCTTTACCCTATAACCTGTTTCTAGTTTTGAAAATATGTGACTACTTAGAGCAGGTTGAAAATAAAACAGAATGCGCCTTAAGGTGCATTCTGCTTTACTTTCAAACTGCTTTAAGGTACCATCTGATAGAATAAAGAAAATATTTCTAATGATACATATCCATGACTGTATAAATTGGAACTATTTTCTACAGCAGAGGAATAAACTGAATGCGCTAAAAGTCGCTTCTATTGGGGGAAGGGTTAAGGCTTATTCTGCTTTAATTTCAGCCTGCTTTAAGCTATCATCTGCTAGAATAAGGAAAATAATATGATAAATATTCATGAATAAAGTGCAACGATTTTCTTGTTTGGAGCAATAAAAGTTGAAGATGTAAAAGGCATAATTATGGGAGTTTATGGGTTAAATAAATCATAGCACCACTTATGACATTCTTGAATTATTATATTTATGGGAGTATTTCTTAAACTTAAACCCCAATATTTCCACCAAACTATGTTGTGTCAAATCATTAGCACTATCTCTAGATGATGCTTGTGAATAAGTCACAATCCAATGTTTTGTGGAAACAGGGCTGCCATTAACAGATAGTGAAAAAACCTAAGATTTCCATAGTCTGTTTCTAGAGTTGAAGAAGTGTGGCCACTTAAAGCAGACTGAAAGTAAAGCAGAATGCACCATTTACTTTTAGCCTGCTTTAAGCTACCATCTACAAGGATAAAAATCTGAAGATTTTGGAAAAATCGGGAGAAATGGCAGCCCTGTGGAAACTAAAAGGAAAATAAAATTGAGCATGTTAAGTTAATCTTCCCTTATATGGAGCCTATAGTCATTCTGTTTGTTTGTTGTATGAATACAAATCTCTAAATAGAAGTAAGTGGTGGTTAGCTAGTATGAAGCAATAATAATGGCTGAACCTGTATTATTACCTATATCATACCTCTTTTTCCGTGTTTTTGACTGGTACATATAGCAGGCTAAACTCACTCACCCCTCTAACTTAAAATGGACAATATCTATCTATCTATCTCGTGGTTTCTGCTTCACACCCTCACAGGTAATTTCGAGCAGTTGCGCGCCAAGTGCCTATTAATGGAAATAAGAACAGATAAAAGATAAGGAAGTAAGGGAGTAAAGGTGATAGGGGTTAAAATACTAGGGTGAAAAGATAAAAATCAGGATAAAAACATAACTGCAGGACTCATGGTTTAAAATGACAGATGATGCTGACTGAAGACTTGAACTGATTCAAGTCCCCAGTCAGCACAACATCTGATGGCAGAGCATTCCACTGAACAATGGTTATGGGGAAAAAAGAGAACTTATAGTAGTCTGCACCAGTGTGGATCTGTGTATAGCCTGCAGAGTGGCAGTGACGGGACACCCTTGTATTACTCTTCATGTACGCTGGTACAGCCACCAAGCCGTGAATGATCTTATAGAAAAGTCAAAGTCGTGCATCTGCCCGCCGCTGCTCCAGAGTACGCCATCCTAGTGTCTCCAGCATGGTAGAGACACTTGAGTATCTGGAGTACTCACCCAAAGTCGAACGGGCGGCGCGACGTTGCACCTTCTCAATTTTGTCAATGTTGGACTTTGTGTGAGGATCCCAGACACTACTTGCTTACTAGAGTTGCGGACGGGCAAGGGTTTTGAACGTGCATTCACGGATCTTTTTTGATTTGCATTTTATGTTTCTCTTGAGGAATCCTAATGTTCGATTAGCTGTTGTTGTTATGCGGTTGACATGGGTAATATCAGCTTCCAATTAAGGATAGTCAGTTTTTGACTATCCAGGGTAACTCTTATGACATTGTGCGGAATCATATTTTCTGGCCACTTGAATTTTAACCTTGGCCATAAGTTTCCAACTAAATGCTGTGACAGAGATTTCATATTTGGTATGTGTACTCAACTCTAGAAGCTCTTCGGCTCATTACAAGTTAAGTCATGTTTGATAAAGGTCAATGTCCTTTAGAGGTCAAATAAGCCCAATCTAACCTTGGCCATAACTTTGGAACTACATGTTTATAGAGGCTATATATTTGGCATGTGTACTCAACTCCCATTCAGCTCAGGTCGTACTGGATCATGTCAGACAAAGGTCTACGTTATTTAGAGGTCATTGTCACATCAGTGGGCAAAGTGTTTCACAAACACATTTTGTTTAAAATTCCTTTCAAAATGACAAACAATGCAGACCCTGATCAAAGAGCTCCTTTAATATCCTTATGATCTGGGTCTACACTGCTTGCAAAGGACAAAGGTACTCTTTGCAAGCACACTGTTTGTGAAAGATGAGTATACTTGTCACTATAGGGCTCAATGGGTTAAAATCAAGCAGAAAGGTTCCTTACAAAGATTTCTGCTTTTCTTTCAGTCTGCCTTAAACAATTACCTGTCTTAACTCTTTCCTCCCTGAAACTTTAAATGAACAATTCCAGGTTCGATTTTAATCTAGTCCATTTCTGGCTTTTAATGGTTGTTTTTGTCCATTTTTGGCATTATGACAAACAGTGAAGACCCTGATCAGAGGGCTCCTTTCGGGAGCCCTCTGATCTGGGTCTTCACTGTTTGCACAAGACAAGTGTACTATTCACATATACACTGTTTGAAAAGGACGCCTATATGCAGGACTAGGGTTCAAAGGGTTAAAATGAAAACAAGGAATGGTTAATAGTTATAATGGTTGCCACCAAAATAATCAATAGATAACCTAAAAAAGTTGAACTTTTGTATAAAATCTTTTTGTTAGAGTGCTGAGGGTTACAAAAGTTATGACAAAAAAATGTCAATGGCTTGTCTAAGAGCTTATGGGGTGTATTACTGTCTAAGGGCTTATCAGGAATATTCCTGCCCAAAGACTTGTGGTGTATATAACTGTCCAAGGGCTAATGGGGTATATTACTGTGCTGAGCTTTGAAGTGATCTGTCAATATTTCTGAGTTAATATGTGAGTGTGTTAACAACTGTTGTACATTGTATGGCAATGTTTAAATATCATTTTGTTTTATTACATTCATTATTATTTTGAAAACTTATTTGACACAAGTGTATAGCTCATCTGTCTAGAAGACACTAGTTGTATGTAAATGACTTTAATAATTATTTATTTAATGTGGTTTTAATTAAAAATAGGATTGACTAATCAAAGCTGTGTTGAGTGACCATTCAGAATATTGTTTAACCCTTTTACCCATAGCCTGTTTCTAGTATTGCAGATAGGATACCACTTAAAGCAGGTTGAAAGTAAAGCAGAATGTGCCTTAAGGCACATTCTGCTTTACTTTCAGCCTGCTTTAAGCTACAAGTACCAGGATATAGAACATATTTCATATGGCACATATTCATGAGTAGAAAGTGGAACTATTTTCAAGTTCAACAGGGAAGGGATAAAGTAAAAGCGTAAAAAAGCCCTCTGACCAGAGTCTTCACTGTTTGTCATTTTGCTATAAATTAAAAAAAAACCACCCTAAATAGTCAAAAATAGACTAGACTTTATTGGAAACTGGAATCGTCCATTTGAAGGTTCAGGGATCTCCTTGTTCTTCATAGAATGGTGGCTGAATACAGGTTTGACTGCTGTCTTAAAATTCTTGTCCAATATATAAACTGTAGTCCTAGTTACAGTAGAATTATTCTTTTACAACCAATCAAAAGGAGGCTTGTTCTCATGTCCAAGCCGGGCAGCTGCTTCAAGCAGGGTGCACTTTAACACATTCTACCCAAGCAATGTGTATACTTAATTGTCATATACAACAATCTAAAAGTGAAATCAAGCTAGCAAACTGTGTAGTCCCAGATCAGAGGGCTCCTTAAGGAGCCCTCTGATCAGGGTTTACACTGTCATTTTGCAATATATTTTAAAAATCAGCTCTTAATAGTCAGAAAAGGACACATCTTAATTGGTAAGTGGGATTTTCCATTAAAA
Organism: Gari tellinella; assembly: GCA_922989275.2. NCBI lineage: Eukaryota > Metazoa > Mollusca > Bivalvia > Cardiida > Psammobiidae > Gari > Gari tellinella. The sequence goes on along the minus strand of OV277857.1, from coordinate 98,755,198 downwards.
GTTTTTAGGGTGAATGAGTTAAGCAGAAAGCTCCTTTAATTTTCATCCTGTTTTCAGCAGGCACCTGTCTTTAACACTGTTAATGAGTCTACATTTGAGTGGTCATTTTAGTGGGTTTTTACTGTAATGGCCAGTATAGAGAGCCCTCCATACAGCAGCAATGTTTGTAAAGTGTATCTTCCATAAACTCCACAAATTGATTGGATTCATAGCCTACGCAAAGTATATCAGTGCTTGACCATGGTTGCTTGGATTTTTTGTATGCAGATATTCTGACACAGAATCCAGGACCCAAACTGTACTAGTAGCTCAGATTATGAACTTGTAACTGTTTGCTACTTTTATTGTATGTATGCAGATATTCTGAGGATGGTGTCAGGATCCAAACTGTTTGTAGCATAGATTAAGCCATTACCACATAAATATGCCTTTTTACATCTTTAATTATTCCTTCACTGAAGAAAATAGTTCCAGTTTATAGTCATTTATATACAACTTAAAAAATATTTTTTTATATCCTAGCAGATTGTAGCTTAAAGCAGGCTGAAAGTAAAGCAGAATGCGCCTTAAGGCACATTCTGCTTTACTTTCAACCTGCTTTAATTGATCATCTGCTTTCAAAACTAGAAACAGACTATGAGGTAATGGGTTAAAGAGGCTCACAACCGGATTTAGCATTAAAAATAGTAATTTGTAAATATATGTCAAATGCTTATATAAATGGGTAAGATTTAGTTTAGGATAATAAATTCTGTTAAAAATTGCATTTCAAAAAAAGAAAAAGAAGAAGAAACTCTGGTGGGATTCGAACCCGTGACCCTCCATGCGGAGACCAACATGAAAAATGAAGAAACGCCTTTACCCCCTCGGCTACCATCGCTCTCTATATATATGGTAGCGAATTAACATACTTCACTGGTAGCGATTGATAGTACTTTATTCGGCTCGGGTTTATGTCTGAGCCAGTGTATAGAAGCAACAACAACAACTATACCGTCAGCTGACGCTATAGAAAAACGATGGAAAATATCTAAAAAAAACTAAGATTCGGTGACGATTCTTGAGACTTTTTTGGACTGATGCTATTGTCAGAAGCCAAATAATGCCACAAAGTTGCTTTTATTTCAGTATTTTATTTTATTTTGACAAGTACACCATCCGGTTGCGAGTCGCTTTAAATCTAGAAGTATGGAGAAGAAAGAGTTTATTACTGTATTTTGTAATTGATAATATTAACCCTTAGCCCGCCAAATAAATTGTCGTCTGCTATATTTCTCGTCTGCTTCAAGTTTCAAAGTTGCTCAAAATTGCTGAAAATGTTGTCCGAGTGTCAAACAGCTTGGATCCGGATGAGACGCCGAGTTACTCGGCGTCTCATCCGGATCCAAGCTGTTTGCATATGGAGCTATAGTCGTGAGTGGCAGGCTATGGATTAATGATCCAGGACCATTGATGTAGGGTTCTCTGTACTAGTTACTGGTATTGAAAGCAATATGATGTGAAGAAAACATCAGTGGAATAATATTTATATCAGCTATACTGTAAAAACTATATATTTTACTGCCTTTATCCCAGTACCCCATAACCCGTTCTACTTCTGAAAACAGATGACCATTTGAAGCAGGTTGAAAGTAAAACAGAATGTGCTGCTTTACTTTCAGACTGCTTTAAGTTTCCATCTGCTAGGATATAAAAAATATTTCTTATAGTGCATATTCATGACTGTATAAAAGGAACTATTTTGTACAGTGAAGGAATAAATTAAAGGTGTAAAAAGACATATTTATGGGGTAATGGTTTAATGCAGGATGAATGACAGTAATGCAGAAAGCTCCTGTAGTAGCTTTCTGCATTACTTTCTGCATGTCCTACATCGTCCTCCCTTCTTTGTACAATCTTGAATGCTACACATCTTCTGTGGCCTTTGACACGGGTTGACTTATTTATTTTTTGTCAAGTGATATGAGCAGTATCACAAGAAAACCATTTAGTTTGTTCAACTAATGTCAAGAACATAAAGGCTTAATTTCTCGCTATTGCTCTTACCAACATAATAATAAGCAGTGATAAATAAAGTTGCTATACATATCAATATAATTGAAGATAAGGGCAGTACTGCACATACTTAACCCTTAGCCTGCCAGTCACGACTATAGCTCCATATGCAAACAGCTTGGATCTGGATGAGACGCCGAGTAACTCGGCGTCTCATCCAGATCCAAGCTGTTTGACACTCGGACAACATTTTCAGCAATTTTGAGCAACTTTGAAGGACTTGAAGCAGACAAGAAATATAGCAGACGACAATTTATTTGGCGGGCTAAGGGTTAACCCATTACTCCATAGCTACACCTTTTTACACCTTTTATTTATTCCTCCACTGAAACCAATAATACCAATTTATACAGTAATAAATATATATCATAAGAAATATTTTCAATATTCTAGCAGATGGTAGCTTAAAGCAGGCTGAAAGTAAAGCAGAATGCACCTTAAGGTGCATTTTGCTTTACTTTCAACCTGCTTTAAGTGGTCAACTATCCTAAAAACTTGAAATAGTATATGGGGTAATGGGTTCAATCAGGATAAAGTCAGGATAGGGCGCATTCTGCTTTACTTTCAGCCTAATTTAACCCTTTGATCCCTAGTCCCACATATAGGCGTCATTTTTAAACAGTGTATATATAAATAGTACACTTGCCCTGTGCAAACAGTGAAGACCCAGATCAGAGGGCTCCGAAAGGAGCCCTCTGATCAGGGTCTTCACTGTTTGTCATAATGTCAGTCATTGACAAAAACAACCCTTAAAAGTAAAAAATGGACTAGACTTAAATGGAAACTGGAATTGTCCATTTAAAGTTTCAGGGAGCAAAGAGTTAAACTACCATCTGCTTGAATACTTATGAATGTATAAACTTGAACTATTTTCTTTAGTGGAGGAATAAATTGAAGGCATAAAAAGGCCTATTTATATGGTAATGGATTAATAAATAATGGTTGAGTAATTTTGAGTCTGGGTTGTTTCATGTAATGATGCTGTCAAGCTGATGCATGAACAAAAATAACCATTGCTCAAAATTATGTCTGCTAAGATTTTGAAACACAATTCAACTACATATTTAATTGTTTGTATCCAGACTATTTCTGCAACTACTAGTTTGAATTTTATGACATTCACTAGGATGCATTACTACCAATTACATAATGTGCCAATATCGTTTGGTTCTATTTTCATTCAATTTCGCCAATCTATGCTGAGTAGAGAAACAGAGATCTACAGTAAAACCTCACTATTACGACCACTAAAACCAAGGCTAATTGATTGTATTAATTGACAGCTTAAAGCAAGGTGACAGTGAAACAGAAAACTCCTACAGGAGCTTTCTGTTTCACTGTCACCTTGCTTTAAGCGGTCACCTATCGTATACACCCTAATAATTACCACAATTAAGTGGTCGTAATAGAGAGGTTTTACTGTATTTCCTGTGTTATTGTATACGTAAAACCTGGGTACAGTGCCTCTCAAACAATTATCCATCAGGAGTTCTTTGTTTACCTTTGTCCTACATGAACTCCTAGACCTATGAAACTTGTATGGGCAATTCCACAGTTTTCTTTAAGTCTTTAGAGCTGTTTTTACAACATTCAGTCGAATTTCGATATCTCGAAGTCGGTTTTGTCGAACATACCCGTATTTCAAAGTTAAAACGTGGCTCAGCCACGTTTTAACTATGAAATATGGGTATGTTCGACTTAACCGAGCATGAAATAATGCAGCTCATATGTCATGTTTTAACTTTGATATATGGGTATGTTCAACTTAACCGAGCATGAAATAATGCTGTTCATATGTCGAACTATCGGATAGTTCGAGTTAAACAAGTTCGAGATATCAAAGTTCAACTGTACTGAAATATGACAAACAGTGCAGACGCTGATCAGAGGGCTCCTTTAGAAGCCCTCTGATCTAGGTCTTCAATGTTTGCAGAGGACAAGCTTTACTCTTTAGAGGTACACTGTTTGTATAGGAGGTGTCCACTAGGGGTGTATGAGTTATACTCCCACTGTTATATAGGACATCATCATCTAAAGCCGTTGCTGTACAAAGGATTTTATGTACACATGCAGGGCTCCAGATAAGAAGGAGTAATCTAAACAAATCCAACATTTTCACACTCATTTCAGCATGAATTCCTATGGTGTTACTACTCATTAGAATCGTCTCTCCGAGACGATTCTAATGAGTAGTGACACTATAGGTATCTATGCAGAAATAAAGATTTTAACTTTTGAAATACTCCCTTTATCTGGAGCCATGCACATGTTAATTTAAAGTGGTTTTGTTTGATTTTATTTCAGTGCTTTTGAAATAAGGCTTTATAATGAAGCCATTCTTTTATCCGTTCCTCCATCATAGTCAAAGTTGATAATCTCTAATATCCAACTGTATTTAAAGCAGGTGACTGCCTAACAGTAAAGCAGAAAGCTCCTTTAGGAGCAATATGCAAGGGGTGATGGTGTTCTATGGGGCTTATGTGGAGGAACGGGGTAAGTAATAGGATACATATATTTTTATGTGCAATAAAATACTTATTTTTAATAGAGCAGAAGTTTCAACACAAAGTTTCATTTTAAAACATTATAATTATATTCATTTTCTTCTTTCACTCTTGCCATATATTATTAACACATCTGTAGCTTTTAATGTTTTCTTTACAAAATGGAGACTTAATTTTAATATTCATCATTATTTTAATATGTTTGATAGGATTTATAAGTGGTTATATGAATTTTACAATTAACTTAAAAACTTGACCCTGTTTAGCTCATCTTCTCTTGGGTTGAACTTATTTATGTTTCTCAAAGTTGAAATGCTTATCAAGCTATGACCTAAAATGTGTAAAAGAAAGTTTGACTATAAAGTCCAAGTTATTCAGACATAATGTTTCTTAGTTTGTTAAGAAATCATGCGATTACTGTATTACATTTTTTAATCATTTATATGAATGAACACATTCAACCCTAGTGGCGAGTATACTCGTCATGAACAAACAGTGTACATGTAAGGACTATATTTGTCCTATGCAAATAGTGAAGACCCTGATCAGAGGGCTCCTGCAGGAGCCCTCTAATCAGGGTCTGCACTGTTTGTCATTTTGCAAGATATTGTCAAAATCAACCCCAAATAGTGAAAAATGGACTAGACTTAATTGGACAATTGACTTAAAATAAGAGTTCAAGGGATGAATGAGTTAAAATATGCTGCATACTTTATTAATTTGTTTTTTGGTGGCATCTTATGTAAAAATGAAATGTTTTTTTTTTTGCTCTCTGAACTAATGCCATAGACCATGTCTCTAGACAATAGCTCGCTTTTGAATTTCGCCAAATAACTAGCTTCTAAATGAAACTATATCAGGGCTCCAGAATCCAGATAAGAGTGAGTTACTTGAACAAATCTAACATTTTCTCACTCATTTCAGCACCAAATCCTATGGTGTGACAACTCATTAGAATCGTCTCGAATCAATAATAAAGATTTTAGTTTTTGAAAAACTCCCCTTATCTGGAGCTCTGTTTATATTACATGATCATATTTTCAGTGAACAGTGAAGTTGAATTGTTGATTCAGTGTGCTATAAGAGATCTTATCTCTTCTCCCACTGAATATTCATACATAGACTCCGCCCACTTTGGAACATCCAACATCTGAACATTGGTTAATAAAAGGACAGAATTTTCCCCCAGGAAAGAGTGTAAACAGATTCTGTAAGAAAACAGTGCAGACCCTGATCAGATAGCTTCTTCAGGATATGTCCGATCTGGGTCTACACTGTTTCATAAAGTGTCAATATACCCTAATAGCAGGAGAAGGGTTAGTTTGAAAATGTACAGTCCAATACTTGAGGGCTTGCCTTTAATCGGGCTCTGCCCTGTTTGTCAGTGAGATATTCCGTCATAGGAACATAATACTAGTGGGAAATATGTTATTTTTATTCCATTTAAACCAAACACAAATGCAATGAAATAGATTTTAGAACATTTATTTCTATCTGAGTGTCAAACAGTTTTTTGGCCTGGGTTCAAGGTTATAAAAAGTTTTGAGTTGAGTCGGGGATTGTTCTCAAGTATTTGATTTGTCAGATTTGAGCTTTTGCTCAAATCTGACCAATCAAATGCTTGAGAACAATCCCCGACACAACTCAAACTCTACAACCTTGGGGCCTGGTGAGATGCTGAGTTAATAGGCATCTGAGTTTGCTCCTGTTATCAATGGACTTAGGTTCTTGGAATGCCAGGGTGTTTGTTTGGCAAGAATAACATATTACTCTCCTGTATAAACCATACTGCTGATACTTGTACAGCCCCCAACTGTTCCCCAAGTTACAACCAGACCTGTGATAAACAGCCAGTCAAAACAATAGCCATGGTCTCTTCAACATATTACACCATATCCCATTACTCAATAGAGACGCAATAGCCATGGTCTATTCAACATATTACACCATAACCCATTACTCCATAGATACGCCTTTAATTTATTCCTCCACTGAAGAAAGTCTATTTACGCCTTTAATTTATTCCTCCAATGAAGAAAATAATTCATAGTCATAATTATGCAGCATAAATACATTCTATATCCTAGCATATGGTAGCTAAAAGCAGGCTGACAGTAAAGCATGATGCACCTGAAGGCACATTCTGTTTTACTTTCAACCTGCTTTAAGTGACCATCTGTCTTCAAAACTTTGAGAGAGGCTATTGAGTAAAGGGTTAATGCATGAGTAAAGGGTTAATGCATGAGTAAAGGGTTAATGCATAAAGCTCTCTGCAATATTTTTATTCAGCATTAAGCTATCACCTGTCCTCTCCAAGCTGTTTTTGACTGGCATTTTACCACCGGTTTGACCAATTATATATGAACAATTTATATATTTGTGGAGCTTAGGCTTAGCTAGCAACATATCAGGTAGCATTGACCGTAGATATAGTTTCTTCAGGTGAGAATCTAAGTTCACCCAAATTCCTCCATACCAATCAGTGCATACCACCTACAGTAAAACCCCTCTGTTACGACCACTTAAGTCTTTGAACCCTAGTCACGCATATATGCGTCATTTGCAAACAGCGTACCTTTGAGGAGTACAATTGTCCTATGCAAACAGTGTTGATCCTGATCAGAGGGCTCCTGAAGGAGCCCTCTGATCAGGGTCTACACTGTTTGTTATTTTGACATATATTGTAAAAATCAACCCTAAAATGTCAAAAATGAACTAGACTAAAATGGAAACTGGAATTGCCCATTTAAAGTGTTAGGGAGGAAAGAGTTAAAATATTGGTTATAGTATGAAGAACAGGTGGAAGCTAACAGAAAGATGAAAGTCAAACAGAAAACTACTAAAACAGCTTTCCACGTTACTTTCACCTGGCTTTAAGCAGTCACCTGTTTTAAACACCAACTAGTTAACATAATTTTGTGGTGGTATAACAGAGGTTTTACTGTATATGTATATTTATTACAGACTATACAACACTTCTGCATTTATGGCAAGTAGCTGCTTAACCCTTTCCCCGATAGAAGTGCCTTTTAGCGCATTTAATTTATTCATCCACTGAAGAAAATAGTTCCAATTTTTACAGCCATTAAAATGAATAACAAGAAATATTTTGTAAATCCTAGCAGATGATAGCTTAAAGCAGGCTGAAAGTAAAGCAGAATGCGCCTTAGGGCGCATTCTGCTTTACTTTCAACCTGCTTTAAGTGGTCAACTATCTACAATACTAGAAAATGGCTATGGGGTAAAGGGTTAAATCTAGATTTAAAGTAAAACAGAATGCTCCTGTAACATAAATGGTACTTTCAACACTAGGGATGAGTATTGTCTTCACTTACAAACTGTGTACCGGTGGAGAGAACACTTGTCCTCTGCAAACATTGTTAGATCCAGATCAGAGGGCTCTTAAAGGAGCCCACTGATCTGGGTCTGCACTATTTGTAATTGTGCAATATTTTTGGGAAAAAAAACCACCGCCCCTAAACTGTCCAGAATTGACTACGACGCAATTTGATACTTGAATTGTCCATTTGGAGTTTCAGGGGTGATTGAGTTAAAGGTAGGTGGTTATTTAAAGCCAGCTGAATTTAAAGCAGAAAGCTTCAGAAGTAGTTGGTCTATCAGTTCTTCCATATGTTGCATATTTATCCCCCTTGTTTGATAGTACTTCATATCGTTGACTGTTTATCTTGTTTTGTTTGTCAGTTCAAGGCAAATTATTGTATTTTTTATTACGGTTAACCCATTACCCCTTAGTCAGTTTCTAGTTTTGAAGACAGGTGACCACTTAAAGCAGGTTGAAAGTAAAGCAGAATGCGCCATAAGGCGCATACTGCTTTACTTTCAGCCTGCTTTAAACTATCTTCTGATAGGATACAGAAAACATTTCTAATTGCATTTATTCATGACTGTATAAATTGGAACTATTTTCTTCAGTGGAAGGATAAATTAGAGGCGTCAAAATGCGTATTTATGGGGTACCCAGCTGAACTTTGAAAACTTACACTTTTTGAATACTTACTCAGCTGAATTTAAATTGTTCAACACTGATTAACTCTTTTGGGTTATTATGATCCCTTGTGGATCATTTTAGCTACCAAAACATTAACTAGTCTACTTGGAATTCTGGGTAGCTAAATAAATACTACTTTAAAGTAGCAAATAGTGTAGACCCTGATCACAGGGCTTCTATAGGAGCCCCCGATCTTGGTCTACACGATTTGCAAATGTAATGTGTATATTTTAAACAGGTCCATGGTGGTGAAAGAGATAATCAGACTGAATGTGTAAAGCAGAAAACTCCTTATAATGAGTATTGTGTTTTACTTTCAACCTGCTTGAACAGGTCCATGGTGATGAAAGAGTTCAGACTGAATGTAAAGCAGAAAACAGTGTGCTTAACTTTCAGCCTGCTTCAAGGAACCACCAGTCTTTAACACTGAACACATAGAAGCGCATTTTAGCGCATTAAGTTTATTCCTTCACTGAAGTAAATAGTTCCAATTTATACAGTCATAAATATGTATCATACAAAATATTTTCTATATTCTAGCAGATGGTAGCTTAAAGCAGGCTGAAAGAAAAGTAGAATGCGCTTAAGGCGCATTCTACTTTACTTTCAACCTGCTTTAAGTGGGCACCTATATTCAATACTAGAAACAGGCTATGTGGGAAAGGGTTAACACTGAACACAAGCTATTAGGGAAAGGGTAAAGTTAAGTTTGCACATAGGTGATCGACTCGTAAGAAATTGATACTATACTTATATTATACCAATTTCTTACGAGTAGATCACCTATGGACTTACACTTTGTATATTGTTGTTTCAGGAACAAGTTGAGTCAATTTTCTGAATATAAATAAAGATTTTTTTATTTACAAGGTACAATGTACTACAGAAAGGAAATTGATCAATCTCATTTTAAAAATCTAGTCAAGATGTAAGCAATGGACCTTTTCCTTTTAAAATTCACAGTTTTAAAAAGTTCTATCATTACAAGTATTACTATCTACGGTCTAGTCCAGATCAGATCTGACTGAATTTTTACTGAATTGTAATTTTTATTCTTCATGTTAGTTTCGATTTTTATCAGATTTCAAGTTTTTACCCAATGACCTAGGCTCTATTGTATCAGAATACAGTAAAACCTCTCTATTATGACCACTAAACTGTGAATTATTTGGTGTTTAAGACCAGTGACTGCTTAAAGCAAGGTGACAGTAAACAGAAAACTCCTTGAGGAGCTTTCTGTTTTACTGTCACTTTGCTTTAAGCTGTCACTTAACTTTTACACAATTGATTAGCCTTCTATCTAGTGATTGTAATAGAGAGGTAGATACAGTCGAACTTCGATATCTCGAACTCGGTTCACTGAACCGAACATGAAATAATGTAATTAATATATCGAAATATCGGTTAGTTCGAGTTAAGGGAGTTCGAGATATCAAAGTTCGACTACTGTAGATAGTTCTTCAGTAAACTCATGCTATTCTGACCAATCAGAAGGTTCTGTTAAGGTTTGGTTTTAGGCAGGTAGTTGCTTAAGCAAACGCAGAATGAAAATAAAGCAGAAAGATCTTTTGGGAGCTTTGTGCTTTACTCACATACTGCTTTAACCCGTTACTGAATAAATATGCATTTTTACGCCTTTAATTTATTCCTCCACTGAAGAAAATAGTTCCACTTTATACAGTAATGAACATGCACCATAGAAATACTTTCTATATCCTAGCAGATGGTAGCTTAAAGGAGGCTGAAAGTAAAGCAAAATGTGCCATAAGGTGCATTATGCTTCACTTTTATTAACCTGTTTGAAGTTGTCACCTCTCTTCAAAACTATTTACAGGCTATGGGGTAACTGGTTTACCCATTACCCCATAGCCAGTTTCTAGTATTGAAGATAGGTGACCACTTTAAGCAGGTTGAAAGTAAAGCAGAATGCGCCCTAAGGCGCATTCTGCTATACTTTCAGCCTTCTGTAAGCTATTATCTGCTAGGATATATAAAATATTTCTCACGATACATATTCATGACTGTATAAAAGTGAACCGTTTTTTTCAGTGGAGGAATAAATTATAGGTGTAAAAAGGCATATTTATGGGGGAATGGGTTAAGCTATGACCTGTCTATAACACCATTGGTGAGTTTCTATTGAGTGGTTATGATAGAGAGAAGTACTGTACTGTCAGATTTACTATTTCATGCTAGCTCAGTCCAAGACTTAGTTGTGTAAGGAAAATTTGCTTCATAACACTATAAGGCAACACCTTGTTTGACCTCAATAGCTGGGTACCGGCATATTGAATCCAAACAGTTTGGATCCTGATCAGACACTGCGTAAAGTTGTGTCTGATAAAGGATCCAAACTGTTTGACATTCATCATTATATTTCTATAGACAATTATTCTAAAATATAAATTTGAGAAATAAAAGCAGACAACAATTTTTGAAGCAGATGATGTCATGGCAATTAAGGGGAAATAACTTATTGGGTTGACTCATTTAGCGATGACTCGTCACGAGTACACTCATCCTTTTCGGTGTACATGTACCTATGAAGGGTACACTTGTCCTCTGGTCAGGGTCTGCAATGTTTGTCATTTTGCATTATATTGCTGAAAACAACCTGTAGATCTAATAGCCATAAATGGACTAGGCTTAACTCTTTGAACCCTAGTCCCGCATATAGGCGTGCTTTTCAAACAGTGTACATGTGAATAGTACACTTGTCCTATGCAAACAGTGAAGACCCAGATCAGAGGGCTCCGAAAGGAGCCCTCTGATCAGGTTCTTCACTGTTAGTCACAATGCCAAACATTGACAAAAACAATCCTTAAAAGTCAGAAATGGACTAGACTAAAATGGAAACTGGAATTTTCCATTTTAAAGTTTCAGGGAGGAAAGAGTTAATAGGGAACTGTCCATTAAGCCATTACCTGGTTTCTAGGAAAGATGATCACTTTAAGCAGTTTGAAAGTAAAGCAGAATGCGCCTTATGGCACATTCTGCTTTACTTTCAGCCTGCTTTAAGCTATTATCTGCTAGGATTTATAAAATATTACTTACGATACATATTCTTGACTGTATAAAATAGAACTATTGTCTTCAGTGGAGGAATAAATTATAGGCGTATTAATGGGGGAATGAGTTAACACAATATTGACTGTTATTACAGGCAGTGAAAAATTATGAAACATATCTAATTATGACTAGTTGTAACTGGGTACCAGCTTTGATAGGACTATGAAGCAATTTCCTTACATAACTTGGCCCTGTGTTCCATGTATTATGTCCACTGCCATACATGCTTATGTCTCATTGTTCTTTTTTATAAGATGTGATAAGTTTTGTTAATTTCAATGTCCCATCAAGTAGGATTAAAATTATTAATTGATCAACGTGTTGCTTCCTTGTTCTTCCTTTAGTGTTTACTTGTATTCCCCCTCCTGTGCCAAAAATATAAGTCACCTACAAAAGTATATCAAACCGTGACTAACCCAGTTTCTCGGTTTGAAGACGTGGCTACTTAAAGCAGGTTGAAAGTAAAGCAGAATGTGCCTTAAGGCACACTCTGCTTTACTTTCAGCCTGCTTTAAGCTACCATCTGCTAGAATATAGAAAATATTTCTTATGAAACATAGTCATGACTTTAGTGGAGGAATAAATCAAATGTTTAAAAAAGCATATGTATGGGGTTAATGGGTTAACCCTGTCAATACTGTAGACCTGTATTGCTGCTCTTCGCAAACAGATTGGATCAAGATCAGGCCAAACTTAGCATGAGGTCTGATCAGGATCCAAACTGTTTGTCATTCAGATCCTGTTTCTGAAAAATATTAAAAACATAGCTAAAGCTAAATCTTTCAATTAAAATATTTGCTCTAAATCAAGTTGTACGATAGAACAAAATAAATTGCCTCGACTCAATATATTTACCACAACAGTCAGCCAACCATTACTGTAAACCCTTTCAACCCTAAATTTCTCTTGTGGGTATTTATTATCCTTTTGGACTCTTCAAGTACAAGTATTTTGAACCAGTCTACTGTTACATTTTTGGTATGACAATAAAAACCATTGAAACTATCAAACAGTGCAGACCCTGATCAGAGGGCTCCTATACTTGATACAGTTACATTTCTCTTTTATGACCACAAAAAAGGGAAGACTACATGTAAATTATTGTATAAAAGACAGGTGACAGCTGACAGTAAAGCAGAAAGCTCCCAAAGGATCTTTCTGCTTTACTTTCACCTGCTTTAAACACCTAATAATTAATACAATTTAGTGGTCTTAATAGATAGGTTTTACATGTATATGAGGAATCAGTTAAGATGTTTCCATGAAAGAAAATGTAACACATGCATCTTGATGGTTCCTCTATTAGGAATGACTTCTGAGTTTTTCAGCTGTCAAGGAGATTACAACAAACAAGATCAGCAAGTTTAAGTTTTTTTTTATTGAATAACCACCAATAAAGTAACAAATACATACCATGCATTAAAATATCACTGCCCAATGTCCTGATAATGTCTGAATTACCACAGAGTTCACGATTTCCTCCTGACAGGAATATCACAAGCCCTGGCTCAGCCAGAGTACCAAGCTGCTTAACTTATGACCCCATAGCCTGTTTCTAATTTTGAAGACAATTGACCACTTAACCCTTTACCGCATAAATACACATTTTTACGCCTTTATTCTATTCCTCAACTTTAGAAAATAGATCTAATTTATACAGTAATGAATATGTATCATAAGAAATAATTTCTATATTCTAGAAGATGGTAGTTTAAAGGATGTTGAAAGTAAAGCAGAATGCGCCTTTAGGCCCATTCTGCTTTACTTTCAACATCCTTTAAGTGGTCATCTATCTTCAATACTAGAAACAGGCTATTAGGTAAAAGGTTGAGAGGTTGAAAGTAAAGTAGAATGTGACTTATGGCCCATTCTTTTTTTCAAGACTGCTTTCAGCTACTTTCTGATGGTATAGAAACTATTTCTTACAGTGCATATTCATGACTATAATGTGGAATTATTTTTTCAGTGGTGGAATAAATTAAATGTGTTAAAAGGAGTAGCTATGGAGTAAAGGGTTAAACATTCATGTGGGATTCAGTTTATGTTGCTGGAACTTGCAGATAAACATGCTTTGAATTAATTCTAAACAGTTTTGTTTTGCTGACCAAGCAGAACTGAATCCTTCCTTCATAAAACACTACACCTTTCATTCCTACAAGAGCTATCTGCTTTACTATCAGCTTGTTTTAGCAACCACCTGTTTTACACCCTTTCCTCTATAGCTAACAGGGCAAATCACCTGCTTTAACCCATTACCCCATAGCCTGATTCTAGTTTTGAAAATGGATGACCACTTAAAGCAGGTTGAAAGTAAAGCAGAATGCGCCTTAAGGCACATTCTGCTTTACTTTCAGCCTGCTTTAACCCACAATCTGCTAGAATATAGAAAATAATTCTTATCATACATATTCATAACTGTATAAATTGGAGCTATATTTTCTCAGTGGAGAAATAAATTAAAGGTGTAAAAAGGCGTATTTATGGGGTATGGGTTAAACTAGTCCACATGTGCACAGTTACATGATATGGAGCTATTTCTCGTCTTTGCCATATCCCTCACATATCGTCCTACGGGACAACAACTGTCACAAAATATAATGTCGTTCCAGGGGTTCATTAATGAGACTAGGGTTAAACACAGTTGGTCATTGGTATTTATTTGTATATAATGTCTATGGAAGACCATGGCATTCAGAGCATGTTAGTTGAATGCGAACAACTGGGACACATTTCACCAACACTTCAGTCTTTAAGGCTATACAAAAGTATGATGCTTATAGAGACCCTGTCCTCAACAGACTCCTATTAGTTCAGCATTATGATTGTTATCAGGACTGTAGTGATAGTGTTTGAGGCACTTGTCCACGTGCCCTAAACTCCGTTCCATTTCTCACTAAGCAAACATCCCTTCCTTCCTAGCAGATGCACTTGTGACTTGCAATATATTTCAGTAGTATAAAACTAAGAGTCCAACAGTTTCACCTCCCGATCTAATCCGACAGCATTCCAAGCTGCTGGTTGTAATAATGAAAGGACTTTAATTGATTACTGCAAAATTATTAGATTTACACCTGGCGGCTATATAGCTGGGAATGCTGTCGGGTTAGATCAAGGTGGTGGGTAAATTTGTGGTGGTAAACTATCAGGGGCCCGTTTCATAAAACTTCGTACGACAAAAATGGTCGTAAGTAAAAACTTGAAAATCCCTTTAATTTCTGATTTCTCTATCTAATCCTGTCTTGTGACATCTCTGTGGAATCGTCTTGAAAAGACGATTCCACAGAGGTGTCTCAAGACAGGATTAGATGGAGAAATAAATAATAATTGAGACTTTTATAATTTGACTTACGACAACATTTGTCGTACGAAGTTTTATGAAACGGGCCCCAGACTCTTAATTTTATACTACTCACATTGATCAGTCTCTCTGGCTTCTCAGACTAGCATTATATCAAGTATTACAAATGTCTAAGGCTTCTCCTCAGTCCAGTCTGTGTTATATTGGTTGTACTGGTTATGTCCTTCAAGAAGCAAGCGCAGTGATGAATCCTCAAATCCCGGCCAATGGTACATGTTCTACAAGACAAAAAACACCAGAATGCACAAGTTATTGTAAATACAGTGTTCCCTCCCTACAACTGCCCTCCCAGCAACCACTCCCTCCTTACAACCACCCTTACGGCTGTTCCCCAAACAAGACAAAATGTTTAACATTTTTACTGCTGCAATATCGTCTGCTTCAAATTGTCGTCTGCTGTTATTTCTCAAAATTACATTTTGATGGAATAAATAAAATGATGGGTGGCAAACAGCTTGAATCCAGATCAGATAACGCGGCGTCTGATCTGAATAAAGCTGTTTGCAGATGTAAGCCAATTTCCCTCCCTGTAACGACTCCCTCTGAACAACGCACACAATCTTGGTCTCCCATTGGATGTCATTGTAGAGAGGGAGCGCTGTATTTGTTGAAGAGACACATTGTTTTTGTGCTGTCCATAAGTCAGTCCTTCTGTCACTTTGTTTTCCAGACAATATCTAGTTCTCATAGGCCGATCATTTCCATATTTTGTTTAGTGTTAACTTATAAGAAGTGGTTGCTTCTGATGGTGTTTCAGGTTAGTAGGTCAAAGGTCATGGGTCTTTTACTAAAAATAGAATGTTTGTTTCGGGAATAACTTTTGTTCTCATGGGTGGCTCATCTCCATATTAACCCATTACCCCATAGCCAGTTTCTAGCTTTGAAGACAGATAACCACTTAAAGCAAGTTGAAAGTTAAGCAGATTGTGCCTTAAGGCACATTCTGCTTTACTTTCAGCCTGCTTTAAGCTACCATCTGCAAGAATAAAGAGAATATTTCTCATAACCTATCTATGATTGTATTAATTTGAACTATTTTCTTTAGTGGGGGAATATATTCTAGGTGTAAAAAAGCATATTTATGGGGTAGTGGGATAATTGTACAGGTTACTTATAAGGAGGGGTTGCATGGAATTGCATTTCAGCTCAGTAGGTCAAAATTCACATGATTTGTAACTAAAAATAGATTTTTGGTTTCATGAGTCTGCAATCTTTCCTGAGGAAATGTTTCCTTATTTTATTAGCCACTGTACTAGTTCATATGATAGATGGTGCATAGTGGGTGGAGTTTATGTTATGTATGGAGATTCAGCAGGTGATGGGTCAACTCTTTCAACCTGAGTAACTGAGGTCTACTGGAAATGTCATCTGCTCAAGTTGTGAAATTAGTTTATATTTAGAGAAACAGGATCAGAGTGACAAACAGTTTGGAGACAGATCAGGTCCCACATAATGATCCAAACTATTTCAAAAGGTCTTCATCACAGGTCTTCAGTGTTGAAAGGGTTAATACTTCTGAGCATGTAAGACATCAACATAGCTATGAAATGTATTCAAATAACCTATTACTCCATAAAAACGCCTTTTTATGCCTCCCAATTTATTCCTCCTCTGAACAAAATAGATCCACATCAAAATCATGAATATGTTCTGTAAAAACTATTTTCTATATCCCAGCAGACAGAAGCTTAAAGCAGACTGAAAGTAAAGCAGAATGTGCCTTTAGGCGCATTCTCCTTTACTTTCAGCCTGCAAGTGGTCACCTGTTTTCAAAACTAGAAACAGGCTAGAAAGTAATGAATGGGTTGAAATTGTCAAGATCTAACCCATTTTCAAGGCTGGAGGTTCCAAGGACCTGAAATTAGGGCCTTGCACATCTGCAACTTGTTATTTTAAATATATATGCCAAGTATCAAGTGTCTCAGATTGAAACTAAAGGAGGAATTTACCGGACAAGATACACAATGCCTAGCAGATGATAACTTAAAGCAGGCTGAAAGTAAAGCAGAATGATTAATTAGGCATATTCTGCTTTACTTTAAACGTGCTTTAAGTGGTCACTTGTCTTCAAAACTAGAAACAAGCTATCGAGTAAAGCTTTAAGGTGACACCTGGATCCAAGGTTATAAAACTTTTGAGTTGAGTCTTAAATCTTTCTTAAGCATTTTATTGGTCAGATTTGAGTTTTTGCTCAACAAAATACTCAAATCTGACCAATAAAATGCTTGAGAATGATTTCAGACTCAACTCAAATGCTTTATAACCTTAGGGCCTGATCTATAGACTACAGAGGTTTCTCCTCATGACTTTGACAGGACAATGTAAAGAATAAAACACACTATAGAATACTGTGTTGGTGGTAAGACACCAGTTTATACTATAGGGAGATTGACTTACTATATATATTTTAAAGTACTGCTCTGCCGTCAGTGACATGTTTTCATCGTTCATGGTGAATCCCATCTTGATCAAGTGCAGGCCACAACCAGGCAGGGAACGTCTGTGTCAAATAAAGGAGCAATGCTTTAAAATTGTCTTCTATTTGAACACTATAATCTTTGCTAGGGTTGAATGAGATAATACAGGCTGATTACCGATTTCCTACTGATTAAGCTTATACATATAACCAAGTTCATACTTACTCTAAGAAAGTTATAATTGTATCCTTATGTAGACAAAATCTGATGAACTTTTTAAACTTCTTTCTATCCTCCAGTGACAGCTTGCCTAGTATAGCCTGGTTGGGGGTAAACTGAACTAGGTGTACACTGGAAGTATCAGCCAACTTCTGACCCTGCAAAAAGGCACAAAAAAATATACATAATTCAATTCAAACAGTATCACAACCAATTACATGATTATATCCTATTAACACATTACCCCCCAAAATATGGCTTTTTACGCCTTAAATTTATATCCCCACTGAAGAAATTAGTTCAATCTGACAACTTAAAGCAGGTTGAAAGCAAAGCAGAATATGCCTTATTGCGAATTCTGCTTTACTTTCAGTCTGCTTTAAGCTACCACCTGCTAGGATTTAGAAAATATTTCTTATGGTAGATTTTGATGACTGTATAAATTGAAACTATTTTCTTTAGTAGAGAAACATATTGAATGCACTAAAAGGCACTTCTATGGGTGAAGGGATAAACTGCCATCTGCCATTAGAACTCTGTGTGTGGCTTCTTTAATAATTTGGTGAAAAAATAGAATAAATGATTTGATATCAAAACTTAGTTCAGAGACCTTCAGTTATAGGGCAGCCAAGGTTTGGAGATTAGACTGTCAATACTTCACCATTGAAACTTTTTTAATGGAAAGTTCCATTTTTAAATTAAGGTACTTCGCAGGTGTGCTCAGTTTCCACATACAAGGTGTTATGAAACTTTTCATGAAGAATGATAATAGCCTAAGAAACAATGTGTGAAAATATAAGCAAAATTTTTGGTGTGTCTGTCTTTTAGGTCTCTTTTTCTGACAAAAACCTGGAATTTTGATGATTTTATTTTTCTCAAAAATTAATAAAGCTAATGACTATAAGTCTCGCCCAATAAGTAGTCCACAACATTCATTACAAGAAAAGCTAAAAACATTTTGAATAGATGTTATCAGCTATTTAAATTTTGCAAAATGCTAAAAGATTGAATTACAAAAAACTGACTCATTCAATGTATATTTGTTTTCATTTTATTCAAATACATGGTTGATGAAACAGTTGGTCAGAAAAAATTAGAAAATATTACAGTCAGGATTTGTTGTTATAATAGATTTTCTTATTAAAATGTGGGCAATTTGAAGTTGAGATACAGTTCCTTACCTTAAAATTAAAATTCTGTCATTAAAATGTGCTATTATTTATTCATGGACTTGCATACAAGGTTAATTATATTGTTTAAACATAATAATAATGGGCAATGTCGATCTTGAAAAGGTTGACGTATTGATAAGCTTCAATGTGTGGCTTTATAGTTCGATCAAATCGTATACATATATACCGATTTTATTGACTTGTAAGTCATTAAACTAAAACGTACATGTAAATGGACATATAATTGGACCGTATATAACATCACTAATTATAATCAACGAAGACTAAACATAACATGTCCCTTTATCACTGCGTTATGGATTGACAAGTCAATAAATCGGACACCTAAAAAAATATTTGGATCGGATGGGTCTCGAACCTATGACCTTTGAATTGCTAGTCAATCACTCTACTGACTGCGCTTTGAAGGATTATACTAAATCGTATCAACATTTCCTTTATATAAATTTTCTAGTATAAGCACGTACAGAAAAAGTCTATGTCGCCAAGACGCATATCCGCTCGCCCGCAAGACCGACTTCCGTATGCGAAAGGCCTTAAGTTTAGTCCATTTATGACAATTTAGGGATGTTTTCTGCAATATATTGCAAAAAAAAATGACAAACAGTGCAGACCCTGATCAGAGGGCTCCTGCAGGAGCCCTCTGATCTTGGTCTACACTATATTGGACAAGTGTACTCTTTATAGGTACAATGTTTATAAATGACAACTATACTCGTCACTAGGGTTGAATGTGTTTACCCATTTCTCCACTTATCCACCAATTTTAACCTGTAATTGTTTGGAAACTCAGGAATGTATTCTTCAGCACTACATTACTTTCAATCAAGTGATTGCCTGTCTGCAAAACTTAGAAACAGGCTATGGGGAAAAGGTTTAAGGAATTTTCGGAGGACCCACATATGAAATCAGAGAACAAGTTTTCATTAAACCCTTTATCCTATAGCCTGTTAATAGTTTTGAAGACAGGTGAACACTTACAGCAGGTTGAAAGTAAAGCTGAGTGTGCCTTAATACGAATTCTGCTTTACTTTCAACCTGCTTTAAGGTACCATATGTTAGGATAGAGAAAATATTTCTTATGTTACATGTTCATGACTGTATAAATTGGAACTATTTTCAATAGTAGAGAAACATGTTGTACAGTCAAACCTGTCATAGCGACCGTCCCTATATAGCGACTGTTTGTCTTAGGCGACGTTAAAAATTCCTCCAAACGCATTTTCCTCTATGTTCAGACTGTGTATACCGACAAACCTGTGTTACGTGACTAACGACCGTAATATGCCGCTCCCAAAGTCACATGTCCCTATTAAACACACCTGTTTGCAGCGACTCGATAATTGCCGGTCATTATCAATTTTTTAGTTTTCATTTCCGGGAGGCGAATATTCCTTTGTTTGTATGTTAGACCAAAATTTCTACTTTTAAGTGCTTATTTAGTTATCCAAAAAAGTGATATACAACATCTTTCTTTAATATTCATTTAAATCATACTTAATAATATTCCATTCTGAAAACAGATTTCCGAAATTTTGCTTTATAAACATGTAATTCACGTTTCAAAACTTCATGTTACAATTTGTGAGTAGACAATTGTGGTAAATGGTTCAACGGCGATCGGGATTCGGGAATGAATTTGGAGAATTGAGCTACAGTCTACACGCGATACTACGAATCGGCACCGGGTCTCGCCATTTGTTCGTAGTATTGCATTTTCGTAGCAATGCATCTTCCGAATACGATTGGATTTCCACTTACCTCTTCGTACATGTATCTGCCATGCATCGGTCTGGTATGCCGTATGTAGGTCGTAATTATTGTTGTAAAATAAATATATTTTATCTACTTATTCTGTTTGTGTTCAATGTGTCTTCCTTGTTAGTACACTGATATAAATCCACTGACGTTTAAATCTACATCCTCATGTGTAAGTGGAATGTCGCTAAATACGGGACATGTACATGTACATGCATCTAGAACCATGATCCGATTTTACGGAATTATATTGGGTAATGTAAAAAACAAGAAGCGATATGACCCGCTAATACACCTCTAGATAGGAGGGAGTAAATGAAATGTTTCCATTATTTTCTCCGTTATGTTTTCATCAAGTACTGCGCATAACAAACCCATTTGAAATCGCTTCTTATGAATAGTCACAACACATAGAAAACTCCCTTTTTTGTAGAGCCTGGCGGCAAATTATACACATGCAGCAGAGAAAACATTATTCTTCCCAATAAAAGTGTTTACGCTAAAACTATAATTTCCATTGCAAACAGTTTGAAGCCAGATCAAACGGCGGGTAACCCGGCGTCTGATGAGGCTCCAAAATGTTTGCTTAAATAAATCGTGAGAAAGTTTTTTTTTTAAAGCTGTAATTTTCTACACTTTACTGCTACGCGAATGCGTAAACGGGAAAGAAAAGGGTTTTCTCCACTGGTAAGAAGAGGCATTTAAAACACAAGCAACGAACCAATATGTTTACATTTTTATTCAGACACACACAATTTTTGCATACAAATTAAACGCAATAAATAACACAACGCATAGCAAACATAACACGATGGATAGCAACACTAGCACACGCCTTATTATTAACCCTTACGATGCTGTCATATGCTTCAAATATGTGGTCTTTTTTAACAAAAGAAAAGTTGATAATGAGTGACAAACAGTTTTGATCCAGATCAGACGCCGAGTTGACTCCCCTCTTCCCCGTCGCCGACATTTTTCCTATCCAGTTATCCCCCCGGCTGACCGGGTCCTTCACTAGATTGCTAGGAAATTGTAAATTGATAAAATTCTGATTCAGTTATCCCTCCAGATGACCTGGATCCTTCACTGAATCTCAGAATGCTGATATCAATTTACAGCGTCGTAAAATTGTCTTGCAGAATCGTCTTCGTAGTTTCAGATGTAATATTGTTAATAAACGTATGATAGCCGTAGTAAGCAGATATGATTATCAGTGTAACGGTTGCTTATTTTTATATTCTTTGCGACATTGACTTTATTCACTCTATTTACAATTGCAACAAACAAACACGCTCGTCTGCTAATCACGATATGGTGTGATTGAAAACATCTCAGATAATTACATGCATAATTATATCAAATTATGTTTTTATCATTTGCGACATATAGTTAAGCAGTGTAACTTGCTACAAACAAACACTGTCGTGTGCTGATCATAACAGGTTGGGCGGTAAAGCATATCGGGCAGCCGAGTGTGTAAACAATGGATAATTATGCCGACGCGAGCAACGGATGTCTCTTTCGTAAGTGTGAAAAACCCCACAGGTGCAATTCGTACAAATGCATCTTTTTACTACTGTTTTTGTTTTGAAGGCACTACGAAACCTTATCGTAATAACGTGTTTTTCGTTATTTCGCATTTCGTTATAATGCATCTTTTAACCGTTAGATAAAGAACAAAATCGGCCGGGACCTGTGGTCTTATTCGTAGTAGACCGGTATTTCGTAGAAACGAGAATCGTAGTATCGCGTGTAGACTGTACCAAAAACAATTAAATATAAAAACAATTATTAGAACTCAACTAATAATGTTTTTCTTACCCCGACAATAACTATTCCGGTGATGATTTACGGTTAAAAGGGTTAAAAAGTCGTTCCCAATCCAACACTCAATAACGAAAGAACGGGTGGGGGGAAATTATGTCGTATAAACGCCGGCGTATTATAATCGTAAATTTCTGCGAAAATACCCGTGTAATGAACATTTTATATGAATGTAAACCGACAGTTTACTTCTTGAATTGATTTTCCAACGATACGTTATGAAAAATCCCATTAGAAAACAAAAGCGATATGCCGAAATTGCGAAGCAGAATTTCTATGCACATTCCTATATGCCGTTGCGAACACTCGCTTTTTAGCGTATGTGTATTACGTGTGTTACAAGTAAAAAAAAAGGTTCTTAATTGACAAATAAAACGACGTTAAAAATAGCGCTGTCATATTTTGAAATTGACTTGAACAAAATTGCTGCGCGATAACATTATAGACGCGACACTAAACGTGGACATTTCGGGAAAGATTTACGTGCGAGAGAGCAACTAACACACGCCGGGATCGAATTCTTACTCCATAAGACGCGATTCTGAATATGAATTATACAGTTAATAGACAGAAAGCGATCCTAAATTGGACACATGTTTATCAGATACAACGGAATTGAAGGACAAATTTGAAATTTTTTGTCGAACCTGTTACGGAATAAAATCTCAAAAAAACACCAGACAGACGAATATTTCAGGTGATTTATTGGATCTTTTATAGTATTTAATCATTTGGGGATGAATAGTCAACAAGTTATTTAAGTATTTGTCATAATAGCTAGATGCAATTTTGTCTGAAAATATAGAAAATGATCTTAATTATTGCTTTTGGAAGAAAGGGTTAATATATAAGTTTATTCAGAGATACATCCATATGGTGTTCACTTGTATACTAATTTACCCCTGAAAACTGGTAACCTGACTGATGTGACTACCTGTCTTATGTGACCTTATTGTGTCTCTCCCCTTGAAGGTCACATAAGACAGGTTCGACTGTATGTGCTAAAAGGTGCTTCTCTGGGGGGGAACGGGTTAAACGCAGGGAATAGATCAGTATCAATGAGGTTTACCCTACCTTCTCTTCAGTCAGTGCAGGTGTGAAGTCCGTGCTTTTTAGCTGAAATTAGATAGAGGAGTTACTTTGTTACTTTGTAGACAATGTTTCTGAACTAGTCAATAATTTAGCATGATAAAGCAACCACTTTGCAGTCATACTTGTCTAAAGCAACAACTTTGTCAATGTGATAAATGTGCAGTCTTACAGCAGGTGACATCTTAACCCTTTCCCTTATAGAAGCGACTTTTAGCACATTCATTTTATTCATCCGCTGAAGAAAATAGTTCCAAATTATACCGTAACGAATATGTGTCATATTTAATACTTTCCTTATTCTAGCAGTTAATAGCTTAAAGCAGGCTGAAAGTAAAGCAGAATGCGCCTTAGGGCGCATTCTGCTTTACTTTCAACCTGCTTTATGGAGTCACATATCTTCAATACTTGAAACAATGCTATCAGGTAAAGGGTTAATGCAGGGCAAAAGGAAAAAAAAAGGTTCTATAGGAGTCTGTCATTAACCTGTCATCGCCTCTCCAAATAATGACTTCTTAATCCTTTCTTCGGTATAAGCACCAAAGGACACATTTGCCCCACCTTCCAGAACAGTGGTATAAGATGCCACTACCTGGTGATGATCAATGCCTTCAAATGAGCATTTTCTGATTGGTGTAAATACAGATGGCAGTTTAATGCAAATTGAATGTAAAGCAGAAAGCTGCTAAAGCAACTTTCTACTTTATCATCTTGCTTTAAGCAGTCATCTGCCTTAACTCTTTCCTCCCTGAAACTTTAACCCTTTCCCCCATAGAAGCGCCTTTTAGCGGATATGATTTATTCATCCGCTGAAGAAAATAGTTCCAATTTAATCAGTAATGAATATGTATTATAGGGAATATTTTTATATTGTAGCACATGATAGCTTAAAGGAGGCTGGAAGTAAAGCAGAATGCGCCCTAAGGCGCATTCTGCTTTACTTTCAACCTGCTTTAAGTAGTCACCTATCTTAAGTCCTATAAATAGGCTATCAGGTAAAGGGTTAAATAGACAATTCCAGTTTCCATTTAAGTCTAGTCTATTTAAGACACTTAAGGGTTGTTTTTGTCAATGTTTGGCATTATGACAAACAGTGAAGACCCTGATCAGAGGGCTCCTTTCGGAGCCCTCTGATCTGGGTCTTCACTGTTTGAACAGGACAAGTGTACTATTTATATATACACTGTTTAAAAATGTCGCCTATATGCGGGACTAGGGTTCAAAGGGTTAAACACAAAATCATCATAAATGTTAGAGTGTATCAGTAATATCTGTGATTTTCACTAAGGGTATGAAGGAAAGGGTAAACTTAACTCTTTGTATGCTAGGCATGAAACCAGGATAACCTTTGTTAACCCTTTCCCTGATAGAAGCGACTTTTAGCACCGTAATGAATATGTGTCATATTTAATATTTTCCTTATTCTAGCAGTTAATAGCTTAAAGCAGGCTTAGGGCGCATTCTGCTTTACTTTCAACCTGCTTTAAGTAGTCACATATCTTCAATACTAGAAACAATGCTATCAGGTAAAGGGTTAACAGTTTGGATCCCAATGAGACACCGCGTTCAGGGCGTCTCATCGGGATCCAAACTGTTTGACACTCTGACCCTGTTTTGAAAAGAAAATTTAAAAACTCTATTTCTGCAACAGCAGTTTACGACAATTGTTGCAGACGGCAAAATTACCCAGCATGCAAACAGTTAGGACAAACTTTTTTTTTTTTTTTTTTATACTTTATACTTTA
The DNA here is from genome assembly GCA_922989275.2 of Gari tellinella. Lineage (NCBI taxonomy): Eukaryota > Metazoa > Mollusca > Bivalvia > Cardiida > Psammobiidae > Gari > Gari tellinella. The sequence continues at coordinate 98,729,955 of OV277857.1, read as the reverse complement.
TTCACCCCGTCCAATCAGTATGCAGAGGGTCGGGTGGGCCATCCCTCAACATACTTTACAACATTTGAAAGGAGACAAATATTTCTGTAAAAAGACAGCCTTTAGTAAGGGGAAAGTAAAACAGAAAGCTCCTACTGGGGCTCTCTGTTTTACTGTCATCCTACTCCAAGCAGTCACTTGTCGCATACATCTAGTAATTAACCAAGTTTTGTGGTCGCTTACAGAGAGGCTTCACTGTATAATACAAACAGACATATATTTGAACATTTTAAAGATACTTTAAACTTTTTCTATTAATACGATTAATAGAACAAACTTGACTGTATGTGGAGAATGAGGAACACCTTTGACAATGGCAAGAGGTTTCCTGGACAACAAGCCTGTAATAACTAACCTCCATGACATGACTCAAGTTGAAGAAGGCCTTGTAGATCTTATGGCTATATAACCAGTCTCGCTCCTGCATCCCCTACAACAGTGTATGGATTGAAACCTAGTAACTCTTATATCACTGAGTAATATTGTTGTCTCCAAAGCATGAACTGCTTGAAATTCTGGGTAGTTTAATAAATAATAGTGTAAATTAGCAAACTGTGAAGACCCTGATCAGAGGGCTCCTATAGGGTCTACATTGTTTGCAAATGTAATGAGTATATTTCAAACAGGTCCATTGTGCCAAAAATTCAATTTTATATACAAACAACTATCTTCTGAACTATTACATTGGCTAATAAAGTAAGTAACATTTTCGCCAGGAAAGAGTGCATACTCGTGTCCACACAAATACTATAAGAAAAAGTGCAGACCCTGATCAGAAAGCTCTTACCAACATTTATCTTTTGAACTATATATTCCATTGGCTAATAAAGAAAGTAACCCAAGGAAAGGGTGCATATACTCAAGTCAGACAAATCTTATAAGAATAAAGTCAGGAGCTGTCTGATCAGGGTCTACACTGTTTTCAAAAAGTGTCAATATATACTGATTACAGTGGAGAAAACGTTATTCTTTCCCAATAAACGCGTTTACGCTAAAACTATTATTTGCAGTGCAAACAGTTTGGAGCCAGATCAGACGCCGGGTAACCCGGCGTCTGATCAGGCTCCAAACTGTTTGCCACCAAGATAAACATTAATTATCAGAATTGTCAAAAATTTGTACTTTTCTACGTTTTAGTGTTTTGCGTTTGCGTACGTTTGCGTTTAAACGGGAAAGAATAACAGATTCTCCACTGTACTAATAGCAGAAGAAGGTTTACTGGAGTTACCTGCCTTGTATTTAAGGTTGGTAAGGAAGATGAAGAATTCTGTCCTGGGTGTGTCAAGCAGCCCATGGTAAGCCATACACTTATTGGTAATCACACTGAACACACTCTCGTTTAATAGTGGAATTTTCTTCTCCCTCATAGTAGTCAAAATTGTAACACCTTTCTCTGAAAAATCATAGAAGTCGAAACATCTTTAAAAGAAATTGGGCAACATCCGTGGGTCATTCTTGAAAACCTGTACTTTCTGCCAGCTACAATTTCAATTGGATGACCTATATTTGAAGAAATCTGACAGAGTAGCCTCAAAAGAAAAATCCTGCCAAGTATAAATGAAATTGGCCAGATAATTTCCAAGAAGGTCTTGACGAAGATGGACAACAGATGACTGACACAAGACTACCAAAAAAAGCTCACCATTCCAGGTTAGCCAAATAGATTAGGACATTAGAAATACAGTAAAACCTCTCAATTGCGACCACTGAAAAGAAGGTTAATTGGTTCCATAAAAGACAAGTGACAGCTTAAAAAAAGGTTAAGGTGAAACAGAAGGCTCCCTCAGGAGCTTTCTGTTTTACGTTCACCTTGCTTTAAGCTGTCACCTGCATTAACATCTGATAGAAAACATAAATTAAGTGGTTGTAATAGAGAGGTTTCACCGTTATGACATACCATGTATTGACACCGGTAGTTGGCTGACAATGTGTGTCTCAAACTGGTCTTTATTTAATGTCATCACATTCTGATGGTAATATAATATGCCTTTTCCCAATGTTTTCTGAAAGAAACAAACATAAACAACTTAAACTAGAATACAAGGCTCTATATAGGTAAGATGAACTTAGCTTCAGGTTTGAAAACAAAGCTCCAGATAAGATAAACTAAGCTTCAGGTTTCAAAACAAGGCTCCAGATAAGATGAACTAAGCTTCAGGTTTCAAGACAAGGCTCCAGATAAGATGAACTAAGCTTCAGGTTTCAAGAAAAAACTCCAGATAAGATGAACTAAGCTTCAGGTTTCAAGACAAGGCTCCAAATAAGATGAACTAAGCTTCAGGTTTAAGGACAAGGCTCCAGATAAGATGAAATAAGCTTCAGGTTTCAAAACAAGGCTCCAAGTAAGACGAGCTAAGTTTCAGGTTTCAAGACAAGGCTCCAGATAAGATGAACTAAGCTTCAGGTTTCAAGACAAGGCTCCAGATAAGATGAACTAAGCTTCAGGTTTCAAGACAAGGCTCCAGATAAGATGAACTAAGCTTCAGGTTTCAAGACAAGGCTCCAGATAAGATGAACTAAGCTTCAGGTTTCAAAACTTATTTTCTGCCAATTTTCAATGAAAACCTATGCTTTGACTACTCCTTTTAACAGTCTCTAAGAATTCCGTTGAGTATTGATAACATAGAGTTTGGCTGAGACAGTCACTGCCACTTAAGTATTTTAGTAATTGAAATACTCCCATTATCTGGAGCAACACAACAAACCTCTTAAACTGAAGTCAAACGTGTTAATCAGCCACTCTTTAACTCTTTACTCCATACACAGTAAAACCTCTCTATTGCAACCATGAAATGTGCTAATTTTATAAGGTGTTTTATGACAGGTAACTACTTAAAGCAAGATGACAGTAAAACAGAAAGCTCTTGAAGGAGCTTTCTGTTTTACTGTCAGCTTTCTCTAAGCAAGTCTTTTATACAATCAATTAGCCTTCCTTTTAGTGGTCGTTACAGAGAGGTTTTTACTGTATACACCTTTTTACAGAACTAATTAGTTCTACTGAAGAATGCAAACTTAATGGTGAAGTTATACTCAAATTTCTGACATTGCTATTGTCTCTGCTGATACTGGCGCCAAGGGAAAGGCAATACTTGGCCTTGACTTTGACTGTTTGTGGCGGCAAGACAATATCTAGTACAGTGAAACCCCTCTAAACCGGACATGTTTGGGGACAAAAAAAATGTCCGGTTTAGAGGGGTTTCCAGTTTAGAAGGGTTTTAAATCATTACCAAATAGCTTGTTTCTAGTATGGAAGATGACCACTTAAAGCAGGTTAAAAGTAAAGCAGAATGCGCCTTAAGGTTTAAGCTACCATCTGCTTGAATGTATAAACTATTTTCGTCAGTGTAAGAATAATCTAAAGATGTAAAAATGTGTATTCATGGTCTAATGGGTAAAAATAAAGAAGGATTGGAAACGGGACCAATGTTTTTGACCGGTTTAGAGAGAATTCCGGTATAAAGAGGTTCCGGTTTAGAGGGATTCTACTGTACATTGTAAAAGCGTACAGCAAAGTGTATTGTGCCTCACCTTAAATGTCTCTATATCGTCTTTATCTACAGCTGTACACACAATGTGTTTCACGCCAACTTTCACAAATTTCTTCACAAATTCTGGAGAACCTAAAACAGACAAAAATATTTCTATTATTTATGCTATTAAAGCATATACAAAACAGCCACAGACAACCAGTGTAGACCTATATGAGGTTACACAAAATGTATTATATTCATCAGTGCCTTGATTTTTCAAAAGTGGATATTTAGGTATATTTAACCCTTTGAACCCTAGTCCCGCATATAGGCGTCCTTTTCAAACAGTGCACATGTGGATAGTACACTTGTCCTATGCAAACAGTGAAGACCCAGATCAGAGGGCTCCTTTCGGAGCCCTCTGATCAGGGTTTTCACTGTTTGTCATAATACCAAACATTGACAAAAATAACCCTTAAAAGTCAGAAATGGACTAGACTAAAATGGAAACTGGAATTGTCCATTTAAAGTTTCAGGGAGGAAAGAGTTAACCACAAGGCAGCAGTCTGGTTCAAAATTGTTCAGAAGATACATAAATACAAAATACATTCCCTGAAGAACAGATAACGTCGGTTACATCTAAGAGTGATCTTAGTGTCTGTTCTAAAACTAGATTTTATTCATTTTGACGTTTTCCTACCTTGGTACAAAAAATGGACCGTTGTCTAAAATTGTTTCCCGCATGGCTAATTTTCAATATTAAGACAGGTTGCTGATTAATTAATCCTTTACCACATAGCTTGTTTGAAGTTTCTATCTTTTCTAAATCCTAGAAGCTGGAAGCTTAATTTAAAGCAGGCTGAAGGTAAAGCAGAATGCACCTTAAGATGCATTCTGCTTTTCTTTCAACCTGCTTCTAGTGGTCACCTGTCTTCAAAACTAGACACAGGCTATTTGGGTTAAATGGTTAAAATGATATGTTTGTAGTACATGTGTAACCATATATTCACCTGGATTGTTTATGATCAATACACTGCCTTTGTTATGTTGTTTCTTTCTAACATGTTGCACCACGTCGTCTGCATAAGAAAAGGAAAGATGGATGTTGTATAGCCAAAATTGGACACAGCTTTGTTCGGATTATCCATTAACCCTTTCCTCCCTGAAACCTCAAATGGACAATTCTAGTTTTCAATTTAGTCTAGTCCATTTTTGAAATTTTAGGGTTGATTTTTACAATATTTGTCAAAATGACAAAGTGTAGTCAACAGTAGCCCCTGATCAGAGGGCTCCTTAAGGAGCCCTCTGATCAGGGTTTACACTGTTTGCATAGGACAAGTGTACTCCTCACATGTATGCTGTTTGCAAATGATGTGACTAGGGTTCAAAGAGTTAAAATCAATCTAATTTTTGACAGAGAATCTTACAAATTGCTTATCATTTTAAATAAACAAATCAACTAAAATAATATATTAATATCAGTCAAAGAGTTTATTGAAAATGTTAATAAATGAGTATGAATGTGGGATTTAATCACATTATTTCATAAGCCTATTTATTTAATTGAAGACGTAGTCCTGTAGTCCCTCTGCCATATCATTACATTTTACAGTACCTGGGAAGTTGCATAATTATGGTAATGCCATCAAAAATGATATCATTTGGTGTCTCGTTTCATGCAGCACTTTTGGATGAACAGGGCTGGTCCAGAGTATAACAAGCGATAAAACACTAGTGGAGACACTAGTGTATTATTGAAAATAATGCTTGGATTTTTTACACTGCCAGAAAGGGTTTTATTTGAGAAATTTTATTAGAAAATCACTGTTGATATTTCAAAATACAATTTAACAATAAAATCAAGCTATTTCATCTATTACCTCTTGTTTTCAGTTTTAATCAGCTGGAGACTTAACGGTTTATTCCATAGGTACTTACCATGCACATACATGTATAATTTAGTCATACCATTGATAACATAGTGCCAATTTATAGTCATGAATATGTAACATGAGAAATACTTTCTTAATTCTAGCAGATGGTGGCTTAAATTTAAGCAGATTAAAAGTAAAGCAGAATGTGCCATAAGGTGCATTCTGCTTTACTTTCAACCTGTTTTAGGTGGTCACCAATCTTCAATAATACAAATTCAATTTCTTTTCAAAATTGCACCCTTACTGCGAAACCATGATAATTTTTGCAAAGACACCAAGACAAAAAGATGCTTGAAAGATCTAGGTATAAGGCTAGAACAGAAAGATACGCTGACTCGTTTCATTTTTTATCTTTTATTAACACATTGAATCCTAGTGAAAATTATGCTCATCATAAACAATGTACCTTAGAACAGTACACTTGTCCTATGCAAACAGTAGATCCTGATCAGGGTCCTCACAATTTGTCATTTTGCAAAATATTGCTAAAATCAACTCTAAATAGTCAAAGCTGGACTAGAAGTAATTGGTCATTGGAATTGTCCATTAAAAATTTCAGAGGTGAATGAGTTAACCCTCTTGAAAACTTATTTTTTCATTTTATTTTTTTTAGATAATTCAAACTTTATAACATTTGTAGATGGTGTATGTACCAGGATATTTACCTGCTATATCTGTCTGGTGTATGTACATGTAGCAGGATATTTACCTGCTATCTCTGTCTGGAGTATGTATCAGGATATTTACCTGTATGTACCAGGATATTTACCTGCTATCTCTGTCTGGTGTATGTATCAGGATATTTACCTGCTATATCTGTCTGGTGTATGTATCAGGATATTTATCTGCTATATCTGTCTGGTGTATGTATCAGGATATTTACCTGCTATATCTGACTGGTGTATGTATCAGGATATTTACCTGCTATATCTGTCTCGTCTGTATCAGGATATTTACCTGCTATATCTGTCTGATGTATGTATCAGGATATTTACCTGCTATATCTGTCTCGTCTGTATCAGGATATTTACCTGCTATATCTGTCTGGTGTATGTATCAGGATATTTATCTGCTATATCTGTCTGGTGTATGTATCAGGATATTTACCTGCTATATCTGACTGGTGTATGTATCAGGATATTTACCTGCTATACCTGTCTCGTCTGTATCAGGATATTTACCTGCTATATCTGTCTGATGTATGTATCACTCTGGAGTATGTATCAGGATATTTACCTGCTATACCTGTCTGGTGTAGGTATGAAGGGTTGGGAATGGCATAGAATCTCAGCTGATGTCTCATAACAGTTCTACAAACATTCTGGACAAGGCTCAAACATCTACCTAATGCTATTGCTGAAGGTTTTGGCAAAACACTCATTTCTTCACTCTTCCTATATAACATAAAAAAACAACTGGATTAACCTATTACCCCATCAATACGCCTTTTACGTTTAATTACTCTTCTGAGAACAAGAGCTGTCCATAAGACAGCAAGCTCGACTATCTGCTCCTTTGTACTAAAAGCAGTTATGGAATAAAAATATTAGTTGCAGTGATATATGCCTTAAGTGAAAGGCATTTTCTAGGTTGATCAAAAATCTTAACATGGATGTCTACGACAATTCTAGTTTTCAATTTAGTCTAGTCCATGTTTGACTTTTTAGGGTTGATGTTTGCTATATATGTCAAAATGACAAACAGTACAGACCCTGATCAAAGGGTCTACACTGTTTGCATAGGACAACTGTACACCTCACAGGTACGTTGTTTGCAAATGATGCATATATATGCGTGACTATGGTTCAAAGAGTTAAGAAGATGGCATTTTCTAGGTTGATTTTCAGAATGAACAAACCATGGGAATATTATCGGAAATTTAAAGCCATAATGTTGCTCTCAATTACCAATTACCAAAATCGAGCATTTTTCTAACCAGAAATTTATTGCACTGTTGAAATTGTTACATAATTATGAAACGAAGTAATATGTGGTGATTTTTTAGGCAATATATTGCTTACAAACCATTGAAAATTATGGAAACAAGTCGAGTTTTAGATCCAGTTCCTTTAAAATTCGAATAACGACGAATGTTTACTAGTCTATGATGTCATAGCATTTTAATGGGAACAATTTGTGCTTTCAAAGAGAGACAACTTTTATGATTTTTCGGCTTAACTTTTCACACAAACTGATGATGGCACACACAGTGTATATGAATTGTTGCTGCTCGTATAGATCACATGACCTTTGGAAAATTCTCGGGATGCAGTCCGAAGATTTGTTGATGTAAACAAATCTCTTATTTTGCTAGCCATCTAAAAATCGACACAATATTTTAATGTATGATTCTTAATGTTTTGGAGGCTTATGTAAGGCAGTTTACAGCCGATTTCACTTAGTCAACCTTACTTAATACATAGAAAATTAACACATAATTATAAGAAATTTTTCATTTTAAGCATAAATAGGGCAGTAATCAGCCTTAAACAAGCCACATAAATCTAATCTGAAATTGATGTTGCGTTATCACAATGCCATTATAAACACGCATTGTCAGTGTCATAGCTACATATATCTGTAGCAACATTGAAGGAAATGTCAGTGTATTGTCCTATGTTTCTGGGATGTCACGAAAAATCACGAAGATTCACAGAAAGTGACATCTCAGAATTTATACGGCCAAAACAAAAAGCTGGCCTTCTTGCGCAGGTCTTCTTTAGATAATGAGTATGCGTTGAGAAAATAAAACAAGGAAAAAAGAAATAATTTTCATAGATCAAGCAAAATATCACCAGCCATCATCCCCCATGGGCACCGCCATTGTTATTTGCCATGACGTCACTTCCGAATATAAATGGGAATGCCTAATTCACCAACAAACCGAGCGTTCGGCAATTTTCCTAATTTCTATAGAGTAGAAATTAAATAAATGAAAAATCTACACTTCTGCACCTGACAAAATCAGGCCGGTTGATCGGCAAAATTCAACGGGGAAATGCAATATTTAGGTAAAACTAAAACTGTCTTTTGAAAGAAGAGCTTTTTATCACTGGAGGAAATTCTTATGAACCTCTTCAAGTTTCGGTATAAATCGTGGCTGGAAAATGGCACTCTTATACTTTGTAGAAACAGAGTTTGGCCATATAAAGGTTTTACCGCCGAAACAAAAAGCTTTTTGCGCAGGTCGCCTTTAGATAATGTGTGCCCGTTGCGTGAATAAAACAAGGAATAAAGAAATTATTCTCATTATCTAGTCATGTTAAATTTTTATGGCGCATTGATGGGCGCCGCCATTTTATCTGTCACGATTTCACTTCCGGCAAGGGAATGCCTAATTCACCAACCAACCGAGCGTTCGGAAATACCGTAGCCGCGGCTCGTCAGGCTTTCCTCTATGGAAATATTTCATTATAGACCTACATAATTAACCTGTGTGCACTGGGTGGACACAATTGAGTACACAGGCTTATACCGATAGACATATCCCTATCATTCTCTTTTCCAGTCATCAGGGTATTTCGTGCCATACGCAACTTCTCGGTCCTACTTTAGAAAATTTGCATGTAGATTTCGGGTTTGTTTTCAAACTGAGGGATGCCGAATGAAGGGTGTATGACGTAGGCCTGGAAAAGAGAATGTGTTTGGTTCGCCGCACCGGATAAGTGAATCGAGTGGTTTGGCTGGCGATTCCAAAATGGCCGCCAGTGTTGTTCTTGCAGTAACGGGCAATTTCGTACCCTTGCCTTTTCGCACCCTATAATTTTTTGTCCTTTCGTACAAGACTATAAGAACCCTCGAAAAATTAAAATGCCCTATTTCCTTTACTTTGTAGAAACAGGTTTCGACCGTATATAGGTTTTACCTATAGTTATATTAGCTATAGTTATATTAACCGGTGTGTTGTCAAGACAACTCGGAAGTGACGTAATAATCAAGGACAAAGTGGAGTCCGAGTGTCTTGGACACATTTTGGACAACTTTTTCCAAAGAAAAATAGGTTCTGCGAGTCTCTGCGAGTTCCGTAAATTTCAAGGGCGAATTGTTTAATTGAGTCTGAAGCGAAAAAGGAGTTCAGAAGGGAAAATCTGAATTAGGGACGATGTGAACCACCGCCGATGTGAACCACCGCCGATGTGAACAGATTTAGCAGACGATGTGAAATACCCAATAAGACGATGTGAACCTATTTTTTTTTTAGTTTTATAAATGAAATATCAGATTTATTTGTAACAATTGGAAATTGTGTATACTTTTTAATGTTCATTACGGAATCCCGTTAGTGCCATTTGAATTGTTGTATGTCGTGGTTTTGAGGTCGACGCACGACACACGATACGACAATTCATCCGATGTACGACACGACGCACGACAATGCGATACGACGCACGACATTTGAACACTAACATTGTGCTCCGTCGCTCTCCCCTGGTTAATCATTTGACCTGGACAAAATGAATTGTCGTGTCGCGTTGTCGTATCGGGTGCCGGACGTTTCGGTAAATGACCAGTTCGGTAAATTGATTGTATATAGTAATAGGTCTGGACTTTTCGGTAAAAAGGTAAATTAACCTTATTAAAGGTTTATGTACCTGTATATCACACCTCTCGCTTCATCAATAAATAATTGATATGTAACCACTTGTACCTTTTAAAGGGACTCGCAACCGGATGGTGTACTTGTCAAAATAAAATAAAATACTCAAATAAAAGCAAATTTGTGGCATTATTTGGCTTCTGACATTAAAAAAATATGATCAGTCCAAAAAAAGTCTCAAGAATCGTCACCGAATCTTAGATTTTTAGATATTTTCCATCGTTTTTCTATACCGACTAGTAGACGGTATAGTTGTTGTTGTTGCTTCTCTACACGGGCTCAGACATAAACACGAGCCGAATTACGAAGTTGTATGCACTTTCGGTCGCTACACATTTAAATACGTTAAATCGATCCGAGATAAACGGATAGTTCCGTGGTCCATTGGTCTAAGCGGTTTCCCCTATTTTGCCTTCTGTCCGCCAATGCCGGGCCCCGGGTTCGAATCCCACCAGAGACCAATATTTTTTTTTATTGAAATACATTTTTTTAAACAGAATTTCTTATCCTAAACTAATTCTTTACCATTTATATAAGCGTTTGACACATATTTACAAATTACTATTTTTAATGCACCATCTGGTTGCGAGTCGCTTTAATGCCTCACAAATGGGTTGGATCTAAACTATGCAATATTTTTGTGTTATCATGTTAATATGTATCATTTGAATATTATTCTGTAAATATACATGAAAGGAATTGAAGAAACCAATAAGTATTTTAAAAAGTTCAGTTATTAATTAATTAGAGAAGTAACAAAAATATCCTCTCCTCGTGGAAGAAATGGAATCAATATATTCAAGAAATCAAGTTACTTTTACCCCATTCACATGTCCATCTAATTCGTTGGTAGATCAGGATCCACACATACTAAAACAACCAAGCAAAAGTGGCACAAAAACCGTGACATAGTCTCATTGTTACCGGGAGAGGTTCGGTATACTTGTCTTAATCCTTTAATTACTTATAATTTACCTTTTTACCGAAACGTCCAGACCTTTCACTATATAAAATCAATTTACCGAAATGGTCATTTACCGAAACGTCTGTAAATCGTTGTATCGCGTTGTCGTGCGCCGTGTCGTGCGTCGTGTTGTGCGTCAGATGAATTGTCATGCGTCGTATCGTGCGCGACTTCAAACCATGACATGCGACGCACGACAAATGAAGCGACAATTGATATTATGTCGCGCAATTGTCATGTTGTTTAAATTGAGTTTACAACTTTAAAATGGCAATGGTGACAAGTTTATAACACTATTTTACATAACATTTAACAGTGAAATGCAAGAAGTTTAAAACGTAATCATACGTCGGGTTACCCGGCGTCTGATCTGGCACCAAACTATTTGCAATGAAATTAAGGGTTTAGCAAAAACGTAAATGAACATATTTACTCCATCCAATAATATGCGTTCTTCAATCAGAGATCATGATACAATTTCCAATCAAATTTCATTCGCACATTTATCCATCCAATTAAACGATCATACTTACTCCATCCAATAATATGCGTTCTTCCATCTTAAAGATTTTTGCCGTTCACATTTGTGCAAACTGTCAAATTCTTCAACCATCGCCAGGTGCGTCGTTCATATACATCAAAAGCTTGTGCCGACTTAATGACTTAATATTGTTAAAAACATGCTTGTAAATATTTCTAATTGGAGCAATTATATTCACACCTTCTTAATGAAATGAACAATCAGACTTATTCATGTAATTAATTCTTTCATAATAGTATACCAAATTGGAGTATGGTTATGCAATTTAAAACTTTATAATCATGTATGCATTTGATGGGTAGCCAATCTGTAATTTTTAGTCTGAGCATTTTTTTCATTTGTTTTTGTTAATTTAAAATTTTCTTTTCAATATTTATATAAATCTCCTGTATAAATACTATTATGATTAGGGTGAATTTGTTCTGGGCCGTTTTGACCAGGGCGGTTGGGATCTAGGTCGTTTGGATGTGAACACTGTTCACTTTTGAAGGAGTATTTTTTAATACAAGGAAAAAAGAAAAAGACTTGGGTCGTTTTATTTTGGAAAAAAATATAGGTTCACATCGTCGAATAGGGAGGTTCACATCGTCCTGAAAATCGGTTCACATCGTCCAAAAAACCGGTTCACATCTTCGTGGTTCACATCGGCGGTGGTACACATCGTCCATATACCGGAAAATCTCATTTAGTCCGAAACGACCATGGTTTAGCATTATGGTCCGAAACGGCTCGACTCCGTATCGACTCGGGCCGTTGGTTATGACACTTGCTCAAACAGCCACAGTTCGTGCGCCAATACACCTCCAAGAAAACAAAAATGTAAAACTCACTATTTAAATTATTCGTAAAAAATGATGTATGGATTCAATTGATGATTATGGACTATGGTAGTGTTCTCAGTGTAACTGTTCTGTAAATTCTGATCTATTATTTTCACATTTTCAATGGGCGCAGACATTTTGTAAAAAACCTCTAAATATAAGAATTTTTAGTTTCTCTGATTTCTGTATTAAGTCCATATTAGAAAGCCATTACCATTTAATATCTTTTAGAATAACTTTCTTATTAGTGATATTTATTTTCAAATACTATTTATACTTTTCTTCAAGTTAATCGTTTTTAGAGATTATTTTTTATCATTACACGGAACGAGCGTTTCGCAGAATGACTCTTAAAATGCATATTATTTTGTTCTTGAGAAAAGATTGCTTATATTTATCCTTCTAACAGTTGTTTACTTGGTGTAATTTTATTATTGATTCGCTGGATGCCATGACATGATTGCTCTCCTTGGAATAATTCTTTAATAACGCGATGACAAGCGCGTAAATGTGAACTTTCAGTCAAGCGTGAAACCCTTAACGCTGGCTTGTGGCGTTACGGCGGTTTGGACGGAGCGATCGCCGCTTATGTGAGTAATATTTACATCGTCTATAAACATATCATAAATATAAAGGAGCAGTTCGGTCGTTTTTTGGTTAAAAAAACCCACTAGGTTGGAGGAGGGTGGTGTAGATTACGGTGCATGTCGGACAGCTATCATAAGATGTTTTCAGTGAATAGGCCAGTTGCTGAAACTAAAAGTGTTCTTTATCAAATTCAGATATACATGTATTAATAATAGGGAAAGTTTAAGGTTTATGTAAATTTGCAAATGCTTTGTTCACACAACATGATTATTGAGCCTACCACCAGAGGGCGTTTCAACCAATCAGAATGCACATAACACCAAAGCTGAGCTAAATATAGATTAACATATAGTAGTGCAGGTGTATTGAATTTTATCCACAGCTTAATGGAGTACACGTAACTGTTGTCGCATGTGTTTATCAGATGTTACGCCAGGACACGAAACCTTCGTTTCGTTGCTGCATTGAGAATTTACGGAATTATAAATCGTTAACATTTGAATTCGAATGATTTTGAATCGCAAACAGTGTAAACTTCACGCTTTAAGTTTAAAGTTCGAGATCGTTTTACTAAATTTATTTAATCAAGCGATATGAGCATCATACACATGTTTGTGCAGTTACCTAATGGAGAGCTACTTCTCATCATGCGCCATACGTTCCCAATACATAACGAACATATCGAAGGCTTGGTGCAAAACTATTGTAACTCCTTCACAATTGTGAAGGAGTTACAATAGTTTTGCACCAAGCCCTCGATAAAAAGTAAAGGTATTTTTGGGGGGGGGGGGGGGGGGGGGGGGAAATCTTTTCTATGGGAGGAAGTCTGCTTTTTCGTCTAAGTAAAGTTTAACAGATTATTTTGTCCAAACGCCCACTTATTATGCGTGGGCGGACAAAGTTGGACTAATAGTGACCTGCAATTTGATTCAATGTCAGAAGTTGGTTACAAAATGATTTTGAACAATAATTTTGTATCTAGTCGAGACTAGTGTTTGTCTTTTATTTTTACTGTGCTTAACTCTAACTTAGTCTAAGTCTTAGTCTTTATCTACAGTCCTAATTATGGTCTGGTTAGATCCCAGCTCATTATTCGGAAGAAATCCATTGCATAGAGAATAAGAAACGATTTTCATTTCACTGAGAAATTCACTCTGGTAGTCAGTTCACTTATTGTAATTAAACATGGATAATGAGATATTGCTGAAACTTTGGAACTGGGTCGTTTTGTCAAGGGGGTGACCGTGAAGGGGCCCTGCCATATTTTTGATGCTTACCAATGATTTTTAGCTCACCTCAGCTAGCTCAGGGTGAGCTTTTGCTATCCTTGAATGTCCGTCGTGTGTCGTTCGTAGTCAACAATTTTAGTGTTTAGTACTGTTTACACTCTAGAGGCCACAATATTTATCCAATCTTTCTTAAACTTGCTCAGATTGTATATTACCATAAACGTTCAGATGAGTTTAGTTATGGTTGAAATCAGACGAAGAGATCAGGAGTTATCTACCTTTGAATTGCTGAAAATGGTATATTTAACAGTGTTTATACTTTAGAGGCCACAATTTTTATTCAATCTATCTCAAACTTGCTGAAATTGTATATGACTAAAAGCGTATGAATGAGTTGATTATAGTTGAAATCTGAATAATAGGTAGAGAGTTATCTACCTTTGAATTGCTGGAAATGTCATATTTAAGGGATTTTACACTCTAGAGGCCACACTTTTTATTCAATCTTTCTCAAACTTGCCCAGATTGTACATGACTATAAGATATCTAGGTCAAGTTCGAATATGGGTCATGTCAGGTCAAAAACTAGGTCAAATCAAAGAAAAACAGTGTTAACCCTCTAGAGGCTACAAATCTCGTTAGATCTGAATGAAATATTTTCAGAACGTTTGCCTACAAATCTAGGTCAAAATCAAATGTGGATTGTGTCTGGTCAAAAACTAGGTCACTAGGTCAAATTATAGAAAAATCTTGTTAACACTCTAAAGGTTGAATGTGGGTCATGTCCAGTCATAATCTAAGTCACTATAGGTTAAGTTTACATGGTGTACCAGGTGAGCGATTTAGGGCCATGGTGGCCCTTGTTTTTTAATGCCCCAGGCATCTGTATATTATATGTGGGTTTTTTAGCTCACCTGAGCACAAAGTGCTCAAGGTGAGCTTTTGTGGTCGGTCTTTGTCCGTCTTCGTGCGTTGTGCGTCAACAATTTCTTCAAACATCTTCTTCTCCAAAACCACTTGCTGGATTGCAACCAAACTTCACAGGAATGTTCCTTGGGTCAAGCTCTTTCAAAGTTGTTCAAAGAATTTGAAACAATGCAGAACTCTGGTTGCCATGGCAACCAAAGTGAAAAAATGAGGAAATCTTAAAAAATCTTCTTGTCAAAAACCAAAAGGGCCAGAGCGTAGATATTTGGCACATAGCATCATCTAAAGGTCCTCTATCAAAGGTGTTCAAATTTTGCCCCTGGGGTCAAAATTGACCCCGCCCCGGGGGTCACCGTTTTACATAGAGTTATATAGTGAAATGTTCAAACATCTTTTTCTCTGAAACCAATATGACCAGAGCTTTGATATTTGGCATGGTATAACTTCTAGAGGTATTTGACATATACTGTTGAATTGGTTCCGGTCTGTTGTATAATTATCTAGGTCACAAGAGCTAAAAATAGATTTTTTCAATGAGAACTTAAAAAATCTTCTTGTCTGAAACAATTGTACACTAAGCTTAGATATTTTGAACATAGCATCCAGGGATTTCCCCAGGCCGTTTTCGCCTGTCGCGGGCGACATGTCTTCCTTCCCGGCGGTCTCTTCGCGACATGCTTTGATCTGGCCGACATGTCTTAATCCGTAGAGCGACTAGCCTTAATCAGGGCTCTGTGTTGTGTATTCCAGTAATTATTTCATATGCCAAACGCCGTCACGCGTGTCGGGCGTGTGCTTAGCTTCATCAACCAATCAGGAGCCGAATTTCCTTATCTAAACGGTGATTGACAGGGACTCGTTCCATTTTGAGGGAGATTAACTTTTGATTGACGTTTCTGGTTTTGATGCGAGTAGATTCTACAACATGCCGAACATGGCTTACTTTACAAACAGCGACTTGAATGATTTTTGGAAAACAAGCTACGAACAACGCTGAAAGAAAAATAAATACCAGCCGAAACCGGAATCTCGGACATTCCTTTTCCCGAATTTAACAGTCAAAAGATGATTAGCGGTGGACTGAAAACGAGACATAAAATCGTATGTCGACTCGAAAAAATATCCTCGATACGGGGCCTGTTAAATAAGGAAATTCTCCGCAAATACTGAACAAACGAATGTTTTAAATGAATATAAATTACCTTTTAGAATTGATTTCCTCACAACTCCGTATTAATAATCACGTAACAGACGCAAACAGTATTCCAAACTTCCGAAATGAAATCCAAATGCGCGGCATGCTTCCTAGCGTCATTTTTTGAAAACATCCAATTAGATTAGTCGTTATAAACTTCCATTTAGAATATGACAGGAAATTAACATAAATTGCGATGTTTAAAATTAGCACTTATTCGTAGGCAATGGCTAGCTATCGCGGAAGACGTTTTTCATGGGAGTTTCGGGAAATAAGTTGCAAGTCTTGAAGAGAAGAACAAAAGCAACACATACACGCGGGAAACGATGAATCTCTTAAAATAGCTTTCTGGTATTTTTGGTAAATAGAAATTTAAATTGAATACTTGAGATATTAAATATTGAAACAGAAAACAATCGTGACAACACATATTCAAGTAGACTTGGTTTTATCTCATGACAAAGTCAAACAGTCTAATTAATTCTTCACAGAGTTAAAAAATTGTTTTCTGTTTTTATGATGGATGGATGTTAAGAGCAGGCTTAAAGTAAACATGAATCCACCATTTGACATCCACTTGCCGGGATGCAGAGAAATTTTCTATGCTCTTAACCCACAGGTTCTTGACACATAATTTTTTTTATATTTTTTACGAGACCTCCATTATATTATCGTAGATCTAGATCTATCTTCGATAGGGTACAAAAACAATTTCTTTTCTTTAACCTCAAGAAAATAAATTCCTATCTTAAAAAACATGGCCGCTAGTGGGTGGGGCAGATTTTCTTCATATGGCTATATAGTGAAAACTTAAAAAATCTTCTTGTCAAAAACTACTGGTCCGATTTGAAAGTAATTTTATACAAATGATCCATGGGTGACCCTCTACCAGATTTCTTAAAAATACTTTGATATCTAAAAAAAACATGGCCGCCATTGGGTGGGGCAAGTTTTCCTTATGTTACTGTTTACTAAAAACTTTAAAAATCTTCTTCTCTGAAACTACATGTCCAAATTAAAAATAATTTTACAGAAATAGTCAATTGATGATCCTCTAGCAGATTTCTTAAACTCATTTTGTTATCTTAAAAAACATGGCCGCCAGTGGGTGGGGCAAGTTTTCCTTATGTTACTGTTTACTAAAAACTTTAAAAATCTTCTTCTCTGAAACTATTGGTCCAAATTAAAAATAATTTTACACAAATGGTCAATTGATGATCCTCTACTAGATTTCTTAAAATCATTTTGTTATCTTAAATAACATGCCCACAATGGGTGGGGCAAGTTTTCCTTATGTTACTGTTTACTAAAAACTTTAAAAATCTTCTTCTCTGAAACTAGATCTACATGTCCAAATTAAAAATAATTTTACAGAAATAGTCAATTGATGATCCTCTAGCAGATTTCTTAAACTCATTTTGTTATCTTAAAAAACATGGCCGCCAGTGGGTGGGGCAAGTTTTCCTTATGTTACTGTTTACTAAAAACTTTAAAAATCTTCTTCTCTGAAACTATTGGTCCAAATTAAAAATAAGTTTACACAAATGGTCAATTGATGATCCTCTACTAGATTTCTTAAAATCATTTTGTTATCTTAAATAACATGCCCACAATGGGTGGGGCAAGTTTTCCTTATGTTACTGTTTACTAAAAACTTTAAAAATCTTCTTCTCTGAAACTACTGGTCCAAATTAAAAAATAATTTTACACAAATGGTCAATTGATGATTCTCTACCAGATTTCTTAAAATCTTTTTGTTATTTAAAAAAACAACCTGGCCACCAGTGGGAGGGGCAAGTTTTCCTATTATTTCTGTATGGAAAAAATTTCATTTTTTTTTCTCTAAAACTGTTGTTCTGATTTAAGAAGTATTGTACACAAATGATGATTCATGGGTGACCATTTGTCAGTTTTCTTCCAATAATCTTCCTAGCTCAAACAACATGGCCACCAGTGGATGGGGTGAATAAGTGAAAACTTAATGCCAAAAATGCACTATTTCATTAATTAAAGAGCAAAAAAAATCGCCGCAGCGCGGGAGGGAGAGCCCTCCCGCACCCTCCCCCTATGCCCCAAATTCAACATGCCTTCAGAAATTCCTGGGGAAATCCCTGGCATCGTCTACAGGTCCTCTATCAAAGTTGTTCAAATTTTGTCCCTGGGGTCAAAATTGGCCCCGCCCGGGGGGGTCACAGTTTTACATAGAGTTATATAGTGAAATGTTCAAACATCTTTTTCTCTGAAACCAATATGACCAGAGCTTTGATATTTGGCATGGTATAACTTCTAGAAGTCCTCCACATATATTGTTGAATTGGTTTGGGTCTGTTGCATATCTGGGTCACAGGAGCTAAAACTAGATTTTTTTCCAAAAAACCTTCAAAAATCTTCTTGTCTGAAACCATAGTACACTGAGTTTAGATATTTTGCACATAGCATCGTCTACAGGTCCTCTATCAAAATTGTTCAAATTTTACCCCTGGGGTCAAAATTGGCCCCACCCTGGGGGTCACCGTTTTACATAGAGTTACATAGTGAAATGTTCAAACATCTTTTACTCAGAAACCAATATGGCCAGAGCTTTGATACTTGGCATGGTGTAACTTCTAGAGGTCCTTCACATATATTGATGAATTGGTTCTGGTCTGTTGCATATCTTGGTCACCGGAGCTAAAAATAGATTTTTTCAATGAAAACTTCAAAAATCTTCTTGTCTGAAACCATAGTACACTGAGTTTAGATATTTTGCACATAACATCATCTACAGGTCCTCTATCAAAGTTTGACCCGCCCTTGGGGTCACCTTTTACAAATCTTCTTTTCTGAAATCAAGTGACCCATCCTAGTGTCGCCATGGACAGGTGAGCGATCAAGGGCCATTCTGGCCCTCTTGTTTTTCACCACTTTGGGAATTAGTTGGTACCACTTCAATTGGGGAAAATATGCCTAAAAACGGCGTAAATACTTGATTCTGGGGAATAAATGAGCATAAAAGGCTCATTTTGGGGGGAAATCTTGCCGTACATTGCTCATTTTGGGGAAAAAAAACTTGTTTTCAATTGGGAGCTGGAACCCCAAAAAACGCTTGTTTTTCACCACTTTGGGAATTAGTTGGTACCACTTCAATTGGGGAAAATATGCCTAAAAACGGCGTAAATACTTGATTCTGGGGAATAAATGAGCATAAAAGGCTCATTTTGGGGGGAAATCTTGCCGTACATTGCTCATTTTGGGAAAAAAAACTTGTTTTCAATTGGGAGCTGGAACCCCCAAAAAACGCTGTATGTGGAGGCATATAGTGATTGTCCTGTCTGTCGGTCCTTCCGTCCCCAAAGACCTTTCTTCCTTACAAGTGGCAGTTTTGGCAAGTTTGGGGCTGAATTGTCATTTGGAATGTTTCTGTTTATTTGACCGAGATTATCCCCTCTGCCAAGAACTAAAAGGAAGGCAGGTCTGCAGGGTTACAGATACATGTAAGGTGTGTATTGGGGTATTTACCCAATAATGAATTGAAATTGTGGAAAAAGCAATTGTTTTCACAAAAAGGAGTAACATAAAGCATAGAAATGTAGCAAAAAGCAAAGCCATTTTTGAATACCTATGGCTAATCAGAATAATTCAATATGAATAATACCCAATTACGAAAATTTGCCAATACCCATTAAAAATTGCAAATACCCAATTCTGTAAACAGGATTACAGATAAGGTTTTGATGTAATTGGGTATTTACTCCTTGATATTTTACAGAATTGGGTTTTTGAAATTTTCATTGGGTATTGGGAGTTTTCATAATTGAGTATTATTCATATTCTGATTAGGTTTTCAAAATTTCTTTGCTTTTTGCTACATTTCTTTGCTTTTTGTTACTCCTTGTTGTGAAAAACAATTGCTTTTTCCACAATTTTAATTGGGTAAATACCCCAATACTCCCCTTATCTGTAACCCTGTGTAAATCATCAAGGAGTAAATACCCAATTGCATGATTTGCATCAAAACTTTATCTGTAACCTTGGGTCTGTGGTTTTGATCTCATGCGCCTCTTCGCAACGAGTGAGATTAGCCAAAATTGTCTTCCTGAAATCATAATCTCATCTCATCTCATCATCCTTTATTAGCTCGCCTATTCGGAGAATGGGGGGCTTATGGAAATCACATCGGCATTGGTTTTTCATGGTTATAGTTTTGGGGTAAGTGTTGTATTGCACTAACACTACATCATACATGAAATATTTGCATTAGGAAGCTTATATTTGGAATGGAGGTGCCCTGTGGGTTGAACATTGATGTTGTGTAGTTAAAATTTAAAAAAAAAAAAAATCGTCAAAATTTCACCTTTTGTGGACTTGGGTTTTTCGGCTGATTTCTCATGGTTAAAGTTTTGGGGTAAGTGTTGTAATGCACTAATACTACATGAACTATTTGTATTAGGAAGCTGATATTTGGAATGGAGGTGCCCTGTGGGTTGAACATTGATGTTGTGTAGTTAAAATTTAAAAAAAAAAAAATTAGTCAAAATTTCACCTTTTGTGGACTTAGGTTTTTCGGCTGATTTCTCATGGTTAAAGTTTTGGGGTAAGTGTTGTAATGCACTAATACTACATGAAATATTTGTATTAGGAAGCTGATAGTTGGAATGGAGGTTCCCTGTGGCTTGAATATCAATGTACTGATACACTTTTCTATTGATAGTTACCTATTTAAGAAAGGTTTAGTTAGGCGAGCTTTGCTGTTCTCAGACAGCTCTTGTCATTCATCTGCGCTACATGACCTATTTTGTGTCTCAGTGAGTGCTGTAAAATCCAACTCATCATCGTCACTGTCCTTCCATGCATCCGTAACAAGGTTAACTAGATTTTACCTTTTCGTTAAGCATAAACTCGCTTACTCAAATACTTGGATACATGTACTTATACAGTTGTTGCCTTGGACTAATTCCTATCCACCAATATCACCCAACCACATTTGACCTTGACCTTAATTTGGACTTAGAATATTGTAATCTAGGTTATTTCTTGATTAACCAGATTTTACCGTTTTGCCTAGTGTCAACACAACTGACTACAATGCCTTGATACTTATACAGTTGTTGCCTTGGACTACTACCGATTCACCCATATTGCCCAACCTTGATTTTGACCTTGACCTAATTTGGACTTACAATATTTCTTGGTTTCTTGGCTAACTAGATTTTACTGTTTCGTCTAGCATCAACAATACTGATACAATGTTTTGTTACTTATACAGTTCAGAGTTGTTGCCTTGGACCATTACCAGTTCACCAATATTACCCAACCTCAATTTGACCTTCAAGGCTTGACCCAGAAAATAAATATGGTTAAACTGCCACAGGGGGCATAAGGGTTAATGGAACACAGTCTTGTTTCGTAACATGGTTTGGACACACTTTCAGCCTGTTTTCGACTTTCTGGCACAATATCAGCTTTTTGTTTACAATTAATTAAATTCTAAAAGATCTAGCTATTTATCATGCGCAGAGTGCTGGATTTCCTGGGTAATAAATAGAAGATATATCAAAAGAACAAGACGGGCGAAAGCAATAATTATTTCAATTACTGCAATATTAAAAAGGATTGACTCTATCATTCTATGCTGGTCTTTTAACTCTTTACCATTAAACCTTACAGTTTGGACTGTCTGACAGACCCATCAAAAAATATATGCATAATTATAATTGTTTTCCAGTGCCGAAATTTTCAGCTCACATTTTCAAAATTCCACTCACAAGAACGCATTTTTAGCACTGAAACATAGCAATTGTGGCAACACATTCAAAATTCCTTTGTTCCTGCGACAATTCTATAGTCCCTATTTGACATTGGATTGAATAATTTCTTGCATCTTGATTGCTAATCGTCAATCGCTTAATTTTGTTATTTATCTTAATTATCGGTATAAATAAGAGCAGTCATCAATTTTGTAAAACTTTAAGGGTGATTTTTCTTCTTCAGACTGATGCATACCTCAGCATAGAAACCAGGAACAAGTAAAACTTTAGGTAACAAAAGAGGTGACCATGGAGAAAGATACCCTTGAAATATTGAACGAGATTGAGCAGAAATGTCAACAGAATGCTGAAGAAAACGGTGATATATGTGACGAAGATGATAATCAAGATATTGTAAGATCAGTTGTAGAGGAAGAGGGAAGTCCATGTATGGATGAGCTTAAACAACTGGAAAATAAAAACCAGTGCGAAGATTTAGGTGATTGTCTTGATTCTGAAAAGACACAATCTGTGAAATCCTTACAAAATGATCAGGAAATTGAAAACGCAGAAATAAACGAGGATACCAAAGAGCCACAGAGTGAAAATGTTAGTGAAGAAGTGACTGGCGTAACTGTTATAGAAGAAAGTGATAGCAATTCTGATATAGTCGCAATAGATGTTAATAAATCGGGTGAATTCAATGATGATAACAGCAAAGATAAATCAAATGAATTCATTGATGATGATAACTCCAAGGATTCGTCCAGTGAATTCAAAAATGGTAACAGCCAGGGCACAGTCATTGATTCCAATGAAGAAAATAGCAAAGACAATGATGGTGTTGATCAAGACAATGCTACTGTTAGTGATGATGATACCACAGAAATGCAAGTGCAGAACATTTCAGTTGAAGGTGAAAGTGAACAGATAAATGAATCAAGTGATCAGTTGAATTACAGCAATAACACTGGTAATGATGATTCATATGAAGAATTGATAAGCACAGAAGGCTCTTCGTCTATACTCGTTACCAAGACCAGAAAGAGGCGGAGAAGATGGAGCAGAGAATGGAGTGCCACCAGTCCATACAAAAAGAAAAGAATGACTGCGTTGTCCTTGAAAAGAACAGAGGTTGTTGTAAATAATGAGAAGGGAACAGATACAGATCTAGACACCACAGCTGAAGCAATGGATGATTCCTTCACCAACCCAGGTTTGAACCTTTAAGATATTTTATTATAATATTTAGCTAGTTTCATCACCTACTAGACCTCTACCAACTTTCTGGTTAACTGTGTGGTAGTATTCATTATTGAGAAGATTAGACAGTTTAAATTCACACACAAATATTGAAAACTAGGAGCTTTCACCTGACTACTTCAGGCTTCATCAGCTTTGTGACGGTCTGTCACTTACTGACCACTAACACCGCTCTGGTGTTGTCCCAGATGTGCGGGAGATTGTAACCAACATTGTTAAGATCATATCCCTGGCATCAAAACTTGCCCTGGTCCTGGGGTCAGTAGTTTTACATAGACTTGCATTGGGAAAACTTCTTCAGAGAACAAAAGTGTTGCAGATGGAAAACTTTAATGTGCTTATAATCAACCTCTCCAGATACAGGACACATTCAATAGCAGACACACATTCTGAATTCAAAATGCATTGAAAATGATAAGGTTTCTCCTCTCATATCTCTTAACTCTTTGAACCCTAGTCATGCATATATGCGTCATTTGCAAACAACCTACCTGTGAGGAGTACACTTGTCCTATGCAAACAGTGTAGACCCTGATCAGAGGGCTCCTGAAGGAGCCCTCTGATCAGGGTCTTCACTGTTTGTCATTTTGACATATATTGTAAAAAGTAACCATAAAAAGTCAAAAATGAACTAGACATAATTGAAAACTAGAATTGTCCGTTTGAGATTTTCGGGAGGAAAGGGTTAAACTCCACGGAAGAGCCATACAAGCGTTCCTGCTTTACTTTTATTTGTTCTTTCAAGGGTTCAGCAAGTTGCTTTAAAAGGCAAGATGGAAGAATTCTGCTTTAAACTGTTACTTTTATTTAACCCATTACTCTATAGCCTGTTTCTAGTTTTAAAACAAATGACTACTTAAAACAGGTGGGAAGTAAAGCAGAATGCGCTTTAAGGCACATTCTGCTTTACTTTCAGTCTACTTTAAGCTACCACCTGATAAAATATAGAAAATATTTCTAATGCTACATATTCATGACGTTATAATGTTGAGCTATTTTCTTCCGTGGAATAATATATTAAAAGCGTAAAAAGGCATATTTATGGGGTAATGGGTTAATGAACTTAATGGATATGTTTTCTCAATTTGAGTACAAGAAGATGTTCCTGAGATACTCATGTATCTTGGAAAAAAATATTTTAGGCTTGCCATGAGTCATCCAGAATTGCATTGCTACATGGAGCAGGATGGACCCAGAGCAACTGATCAGGTTGGCCTGGGTCTACACTGTTTGATACTCACAAGAATCAACAATTCTTTTCTCAGCACAAACCTTGTTACTTTTGCCCTGCATTAAGTTTCAATCTTTTTAGCTCACCTGAGCCAAAGGCTCAAGGTGAGCTATTGGGATGGCCCTGTGTCCATCGTCCGTCGTCGTTCGTCGTGCGTCGTCGTTAACAATTGCTTCAAATGACATCTTCTCCTAAACGGCTGAACAGATTTCAACCAAACTTTACAGGAATGTTCCTTGGGTCAAACTCTTTCAAATTTGTTCAAAGAATTGAAAACAATATAGAACTCTGGTTGCTATGGCAACCAAAGTGAAAAAATAAGGAAATCTTAAAAAATCTTCTTGTCTGAAACTACAAGGGCCAGAGCTTAGATATTTGGCACATAACATTATCTACAGGTCCTCTATCAAGTTTGTTCAAATTATGCCCCTGGGGTCAAAATTGGCCCCGCCCCGGGGGTCACAGTTTTACATAGAGTTATATAGTGAAAATTTCAAACGTCTTCTCCACTGAAACTAATATGGCCAGAGCTTTGATATTTGGCATGGTGACACTTCTAAATGTCCTTTACCTAGTTTGTTCAAATGGTTCTGGTCGGTTTAATATCTAGGTCATAATTCACATTCAAAATATGTATAGCAGACAGCAATTCAGCATTATAAGAGTTAGACTCTAGCCAAATTTCCTACTGACAGAGTTACATAACTGAACTCAGGTCAGCTGGTCAGCTGATGAGGTTGCATATGGTGTTGTCTGCTATATTTTTATGCCCTGCAGTTGGGGGCATATTGTTTTGTCTGTCTGCTTTTTTGTCTGTTTGTCCATTTGTTTGTCTGTCAGTCCACAACTTTAATCTTAGCCATAACTTTGTTAAAGTTAGAAACTTTATAACTTGGGTCATGTCCTACAAAGGTCAATGTCATTTTTGAGATATTTCCCAGTGTCATATTTTCTTGTCTTTGAGATAACTCCAGTTCTAGTGATGTTAACCCATTACCCCATACATATGCCTTTTTATGCCTTTAATTTATTCCTCCTCTAAAGAAAATAATTCCACTTTATACAGTCATAAACATGTAAGATATAAGAAATAGTATCTATATCTTAGTAGATGATAACTTAAAGCAGGTTGAAAGTAAAGCAGAGT
This sequence comes from Gari tellinella, assembly GCA_922989275.2. Classification (NCBI taxonomy): domain Eukaryota; kingdom Metazoa; phylum Mollusca; class Bivalvia; order Cardiida; family Psammobiidae; genus Gari; species Gari tellinella. Next base: position 98,704,283 of record OV277857.1, on the reverse strand, counting down.
GTGCAATAAATAATCATGGAAATACATGTAGCTTGATAAGTGTCATGGATAAGGGCCATAACTCTGCCAACAATATTTTTTTAAGTTATTCCAATTTGTCAGGTTTTTAGCTCACCTGAGCCGAAGGCTCAAGGTGAGCTATTGTGACCGCTCATTGTCCGTAGTACGTCTGTCCGTCTGTCCGTTCACTTTTACTTCAAACGACATCTCCTCTGAACCCGGGGATTGTAGGGTGGATTCAAACTGCTCATGATGTTCCTTGGATGCTTCTCTACAGAAGTTGTCTAAATGAAAGAGAAAAAGCAAAAACTCTGCTTGAAAAAGCAAAAAAGCAAAAATTTTTAAAAAATCTTCTTGCTAAAAACTACTAGGCCCTAAGCTTTGATATTTTTACAGTAGAATCTCCTGGTCGATCCCTCTATAGTTTGTTAAAATGAAATCCCTAGGGTCACACTTGACGCCACCCTGCGCAGTTTAAGTGCTGCTCTAGGCAGGTTTTACAGTATTTTTGATGAAGCAAAAGCAGAACTATTTTACCTGAGTTACTCTTAATATACTAAGGGCAAATAGCCAATATTTGCAAACATTTTGGATCCAGATCAGATGCAACATAATGCTGCATCTAATTTGGATCCAAACTATTGGTACTCATTTACCAACTGAACATGTTCTAAATTCTTTTTTCTGTCACTTTTCGCATACAGTAGGTTTTAAGCAGATATCATTTCAGTCTGGTAAGGGTAAGCCTTCAGAGCAGTTGCTAATTCTACCATACTACCCAGTATTTGACCTCAGCCACTGAACTGATGGTCTTAGCTGAACATGTTGTCTGCTAAAGTTTATAAATGGTTTAGTCTGTTTCATACTTAGAGAAACAGGGTCTGGAAGTGATCCACTGACAGTTATGTAATTATGTCTTTTGCCATATTTATACATATGTTTAATATTCAAAATATGTATAGCAGACAGCAATTCAGCATAATAAGAGTTAGACCCTAGCCAAATTTCCTACTGGCAGAGTTACATAACTGAACTCAGGTCAGCTGGTCAGCTGATGAGGTTGCATATGATGGTGTCTGCTATATATTTATGCCCTGCAGTTGGGGGCATATTGTTTTTGTCTGTCTGCTTTTTTGTCTGTTTGTCCATTTGTTTGTCTGTCAGTCCACAACTTTAATCTTAGCCATAACTTTGTTAAAGTTAGAAACTTTATAACTTGGGTCATGTCGTACAAAGGTCAATGTCAATTTTGAGATATTTCCCAGTGTCATATTTTCTTGTCTTTGAGATAACTCCAGTTCTACTGATGTTAACCCATTACCCCATACATATGCCTTTTTATGCCTTTAATTTATTCCTCCTCTAAAGAAAATAATTCCACTTTATATAGTCATAAACATGTAAGATATAAGAAATAGTATCTATATCTTAGTAGATGATAACTTAAAGCAGGTTGAAAGTAAAGCAGAGTGCGCAATAAATAATCATATGGAAATACATGTAGCTTGATAAGAAGAAGTGTCATGGATAAGGGCCATAACTCTGCCAACAATATTTTTTTAAGTTATTCCAATTTGTCATGTTTTTTTTGTCTGGAAGATAATTCCATTTACAGCTATATTAAAATGTTGTCTTGCCTATTAAGCTAAGGCACAATGACCTCAGGTGAGCGAATTAAGGGCCATGGCCCTCTTGTTTTTTTGTCTGGAAGATAATTCCATTTACAGCTATATTAAAATGTTGTCTTGCCTATTAAGCTAAGGCACAATGACCTCAGGTGAGCGAATTAAGGGCCATGGCCCTCTTGTTTTGAAACTACCAATAAACAATATTTTCAGTGGTCTCATAAAACAAGTTTGACTGTGAAAAGATGACTACATTGTAGGTGATGAATTCAAGGGTCAGGTGATGGAGCAGACATTTGGTGGTGCAGCTAGAGGAAGGAAAAGTGAGTAGCTTCTTCTATCTTGCACATTTTTTGTTAATGCATATTGTTGTATTTGTGCAGATTTGCTCTCCTAGGTTTACAAATTATAGGAATGTGCTCAATTGTAAAACATGCTATAATTTGGTATTTCTTAAACTTTTTAGGGGACATCCATCGCTTCCATAGATATTCTTTTAATGATATAGATATTGAGAACAGATGAGTAAAACAGAAATGCATTGCCAAACGTGGTTGGCTTATTACTTATTTTTGCAATAACTGGCGAGCATACTAGACAAACATTGATGTCAAATGCTGGCTTCCTACCTGGTCTGTGTAAAGAATCAGATATAGGGGTGATGGTCCTGTTAAAATCAGTGTGTACTAAATAGGTTCTTTATGTTTAACAGAAGGAAGGAGTCTTTTGATTGACAGTGGTGGACAGGCGGCTTATGCTGGAAAAAAACCACCATTACCACCAGAACTTTTTGAGATGTATTCTCAACCTTTCAAGCATGGTGAGTGAATATTTTCCATATTTACTGTTTGTTGAATTGCCTATTGCTATGCTATCCTTGAAAGACATAGTCACCATTATACAAATTGCACTACAAATCATATATCACAGTTTACACATTGTTATATAGCAGACATCTGTGTCTGTTTAAAATAAGATGGCATAAGGGTATAAAGTATGATGCCTAAAGCTGGTCAAAGAAAGTGTCAGGTTGTGTTGAAAACAATCAACAAGTTGTACTTAATAAATTCTGTTTAACTCTTTCAAATTTTGCAAGGTGTGAGGGGTCATTTTGGAGACTGTCAGGTTTACAAACTAATGGCACCATGCACACAGTGAGTCATTGTGTGCATGGTGTCGTTAGTTTGTAAACATGTACTGTTCATAATTGAAATTGAAATGGTACCATTTACACTTCTAGACATAACAGCCTTACAGATATCTCTGCTTGCTGATAATCAATTACTAATCAGAAGTAAATATAAAACACATCAACACTGTACTCCATAGTGCGTTTCTAGTTTTAATGACAGATGACAACTTGAAAGCAGACTGACAATAAAGCAGAATGCACCATAGCCTATTACCCCATAGCCTGTTACTAGTATTGAAAATGGATGACCACTTAAAGCAGGTTGAAAGTAAACTTTCAGCCTGCTTTAAGCTATGATCTGCTAGGGTTTAGAAAATATTTCTTATGGTACGTATTCATGACTGTATAAATTGGAATGATTTTCTTCAGTGAAGATATAAAGTAATGGCATAAAAAGGTGTATGTATGGGATAATTGGTTAAGGCACTTTCTTCTTTACTTTAAGTCTGCTTTAAACTACCATCTAATGGGGGAGAGGAAATATTTCTGTTATATATTCATTACTGTATAAAGTTGAACCATTTCCTTCATTTGGAGGAATTGATTAAATGTGTAAAATGGTGTATCTATGGTGTGAATGGGTTAAGGCCTCTGTCACAAGCCAACTCTAAAAGAAGATAAGTAGAACGGCTCAATGGACCACTTATAAATTTGTTATATCAGATGGTAGTTTAACCCTTTGAACCCTAGTCCCGCATATAGGCGTCCTTTTCAAACAGTATACATGTTAAGTGCACTTGTCCTATGCAAACAGTGAAAACCCAGATCAGAGGGCTCCTTACGGAGCCCTCTGATCTTGGTCTTCACTGTTTGTCATAATGCCAAACATTAGCAAAAACAACCCTTAAAATTCAGAAATGGACAAGACTAAAATGGAAACTGGGAGTGTCCATTTTAAGTTTCAGGGAGGAAAGAGTTCAAGCATCTTAAAGCCTTGAGCAACTCGGGTATAATCTATTTTTGCAATTGTCTATCCAAATGTTAAACTTGTTTGATTTTCGATTCTGAATAATAATCCAAACAAAACAAGTATACCACGGTATTTACTCCAATGCCCTAGTATGTAATGTGATATATCAAAGGCTTAGCCATCTATTGACTATTAAGGACTTACTATAGAATCCAACATCATCAGGTTATATGGCTTTGCAGGGTGGCAACGAGAGCTTGTTTTACGGGGTACATGTGAGGAAATATCAAGTGGGGAGACACCAAAAAGTCGGGCATGTGACATCTACTACTGTCCACCGAAAGGCCCCAAACTTGTAAGGATAAATTTAAATGTTGTTGTCCCATATTTTAATTAATTGTTGTTTTTTACTGGACTAATGTTGTAGGCTGGAGGAGAGAGCTTGTGATGAGGGGAATTGTTGGGGAAAATCACTCACCAGTGAAAAAGCTCCCACCCAGTGATGTGTACTATTTCCCTCCAGTTGGCACTAAAATTGTAAGACACTTTGTTTAACTCTTTCACCACCGATTTATTTTGCCTGTTTTAACCCTTTACTCCATAGCCTGTTTCTAGTTTTGAAGACAACTGACCACTTGAAGCAGGTTGACAGTAAAGCAGAATGAGCCTTAATGTGCATTCTGCTTTACTTACAGCCTGCTCTAAGCTACCATCTGCTAGGATATAAGAGATCTTTTTTATTTTGCCTATTCGTTACAGTGCAAAATAGAACTATTTTCCTATGTGGAGGAATTAATTAAATGTGTAAAATGGAGTAAAGGGCTAACTCTTTTACTACTATATTGCTGTCTGCATTGATACTGTTGAGTCTGTTGTCTACAGTATTTTTTCAAAGTTATTATTTCTATGGCAGGTTGACTGAAGAAATATTGATACTAGTTTCGTCAAACAGTTTGGATCTGATCTGGGGTGACATTATTCAGCATCTGATCAGGTTCCAAACTGTTTGCAAAGTCCCCTTAGATGCCTATGGTGGTGAAAGAGTTATAGTTTTCATACATGCATCAGGGCTCCAGATAAGAGGTAGTTATTTCAACAAATCCAACATTTTCTCACTCTTTTTAGCACCATATCCTATGGTGTTACTACTCATTAGAATCGTCTCGAAGAGACGATTCTAATGAGTAGTAACACCATAGGGTTTAATTCAAAAATGAAGATTTTAGTTTTTGAAAAACTACCCTTATCTGGTGCTCTGTTTGTTCCTCTAGTCAATTTGATATGTTGATTGACAAAGTACATAGAAACAGTAGAAATAGAACAAGAGTGTTTATGTTTTCTTGAAACACAATGAATGAGAAAATATGCAGAGTAAGAGAAGAAAGAATGTACAATCTCAAATACTACAACTATATAAAATTATGAAATAAGGAAAAATTCCCACAGGAAATTCACAGACATATAACAAAACAGTGCAGACCCTGACAAACAGTTATTTAAAAAACCGTTGATAAACTCTAATATTAAGCAGAAGAAATATTAACCCATCCCCCCATAGCCTGTTTCTAGTTTTGAAGATAGTTGAGCACTTAAAGCAGATTGAAAGTAAAGCAGAATGTGCATTAAGGCACATTCTGCTTTACTTTCAGCCTGCTTTAAGCTATTATCTGCTAGAATATAGAAAATATTTCTTATGATTCTTATTTGTGACAGTATAAATTGGAACTATTTTCTTCAGTAGAGGATTAAATTAAAGGCGTAAAAAAGGCCTATTTATGGGGTAATGGGTTAAGATATGTTGAGAGAGAATTGACTGTAAAATTGTTTTGTTGTATCTTTTCCAGAGGTCTATGGTTCAGATTCAGGAATGGTGTAAGTTTCAGTTTTGTTAATTCCCCTGCTAGTGTGTTCTGTGTTCATTTGGCCTGTCTGCTGTTGACAAAAACAACCATATATAGTTAAAAATTGACCGAACTAAATGAAATTGGAAACTGGAATTGTCCATTTGAAGTTTCAGGGAGGAAATGGTTAAAGTAGACTGATTAAAGTAGACTGAGCATAAAGCAGATAGTTTCTTCATTATGCAGTCACTTGTCACGATACAGAAAACGATTTCTATGTTTTATTTATCAGGATAGGGTAGAAGTATGAAAAGTCATTACTACAGTGCTCCCTCTCTACGACACCCAATGGGAGACACAAATTGTGTGTGTTGTTCCGAGGGAGTCATTATAGGGAGGGAAAATGTATATTTTGCTTTCATCAGCCTTGAATCCAGATCAGACGCCGCTAAAAGCGGCATCTGATCTGGATTCAAGCTGTTTGACACTCGTCATTACATATATTCTATAAAAATATCCACTTATATGTAACTTTGAGAAAAACAGCAGACTACAAATTTAAGCAGACAGTATTGCAGCAATTAAAGGGTTGGACATAAATGTCTTGTTTGGGGCAAGGGTCGTTGTTGGGAGGGCCGTTGTAGGGAGGGAACGCTGTATGAGGAATAAGTAAAGGTGTGAACAGGCTTTACCAATGAAGGAAATAAATAAACAAACCCCAATTTACTTTTGTTTCAGTGACTGCACATGGTTCTGTACTAACAGTTGACAACTTCTCATTCATGAGGCGACCAATTGGTCTGGAGGAAGGAGAGGTGGTGCGACATGCCCAAGCTTCCCGAGGTCGTGCTGCTGCCGCAAAATTGGAGAAAAGTGAAATGTTGAGACCTGACTCTAGGAGAAAGAAAGTCAAACCACTCAAATTAAAATTATCTGGCCCTCGGATTGGAGATGAGTTGAATGACTCAAAGTTTGAAAAACCTGTAGTTGTGATTGAGCGAGACTCTGATGAATTTCTCAATCCTATTTTACGTGCTGTTGAACTTGGGATCTCAGACGGGGACCTTCCACCTGTGAGATTTGATACAACAGCAAGTTCTCCAGTAAAGAGGGGAAGACCTAGGAAACCAGTGATGGATGAGAAACCATTGAAGAAAGAAAAGGTAGAAATGATACATCCTTCATATGAGACAGTCATTGTTACTCCCCCAAAACAAAGGATTAAACCCACAGCCAGGAAGAGTACAACACACAGGGTAGTAAAACAGTAAGTACCATCGCCTACACCTCTCACCATGGCTCACATTCAACCCTAGCAACAAGTATACTAGTCATTTACAAACTGTACCTGTAAAGATTACACTTGTCCCATGCAAACAGTGTAGACCCTGATCAGAGGGCTCCTTAAGGAGCCCTCTGATCAGGGTCTACACGGTTTTTCATTTTGAAATATTTTATTAAAATCAACCCTAGATAGCCAAAAATAGACTAGACTTATTTTGAAATTGGAACTTTCCATTAAAAGTTTCAGAAAGAAAGAAAATAATTCCAATTCATACAGTCAGGAATATGCACCAAAATAAATATTTTTTATATCCTAGCAGATGGTAGCTTAAAGCAGGCTGAAAGTATAGCTGAATGCACCTTATGGGGCATTCTGCTTCACTTTCAACCTACTTTATGTGATCACTTCTCTCCAAACCTAGAAAAATGTCCCTAAAGTTTAAAAGTAACGGCTTAGTTTTACCGGTGTAAATGTGATCAAGTTTTAACTGTTGTAACAGTGTCAAGGTTAATTGACCTTCTCTCGCAACTGCGGGTAGAAATCGAACGGTTAACAGGTTAACGGTTAATCGGTTAGTCAAATGACCTATTATTGCCATCCCTAGTTTATTTATAAACAAAAATATCGGAGTGGGCCATCCATTTGCATTTTTTGTGGGTCATTGTTCCTGTAATTAGCCTCCTCCTGCAGAAAACTGTTACAGTGACTTTCTGCATTACTTTTGGTCTGTTTTATGCATATCATCTGTTGTTAGTGATCTTGCTGCTTTCTTCATTAATGGAACTTTAACACAATCTTCCATAATCAATTTTCAATTTTAAAGACAGGTGATTCATTGTTTATAGCAAGCTGAAGTAAAGCTTGAAGCTCCGGTAGTAATTGGAGCTATCTGTTCTATTAGTCTGACTTAAGCAATCACTTGTCAAGATGAAGGACATATTCACCCACTCCCCTTCCACTGAATATTCATATATGAAACTCTGCCCACTATGTCATTTTACCATCTGAAATATTACGTTTGCTACTAAGGAAAGAGTGCTGACTCATCAGACAGATCCTATAAAAACAGTGCTGACTCTAATCTGACAGCTCCTTTAGGAGCTGTCTAGGGTCTACACTGTTTAAAAAAATCATATGCCAATAGAAGGAGAAAATTACAATGCAAGTCACATTTACTTGCTGATAAAAGACTGATGTCTTTGTTGTTTCAGACAGCTGCCTTACAGCGGTACAGAGAACATATGTACTATGAAATGCCCAGGTTTGGAGGGCATGGCACCCATGTTGATGTGTAGAAAATGTATGTGCCTCTTCCATCATGAATGTGTCAACTACTATGATGATGATGATGATTTCAGCTGTCTTGTAAGTTAGAAACATGTGTTACCAATTATTGAAAGAAGTAGATCTCTATATAGCATATACAGGGCTGCCATAAGTTGACATGAAAAATCCTAAGATTTCCAAATTTGCATTTTTCAAGTGCGATTTGACGAATTGTACCTTTACCACATAGCCTGTTTCTAATTTTGTTGACATGTGACTACTTAAAGGAGGCTGGAAGTAAAGCAGAATGTGCCTTAAGGCGCATTCTACTTTACTTTCAGCCTGCTTTAAGCTATCATGTACCAGAAAAAATCCGAAAGATTTAGGAAAAATCTGGAGAAATGGAAGCCCTGCATATACAGGCAATAATGCCTTATGTGAGCAGTAATTGAAGTACCATACTGTCTATAGCCTACACATTTGAAGGGATTCTGATTAAACTTTGACATACTATATGGGCCGTGCCATGACAAAACCAGTCTTGTTGCATTGAAATTTATACAGACCAAGCACTGTTGTTATTCCAGGCTCTGTATTAGAGTTTGGTCTACACTGCCAAATACTGTATATAATACAGCTACATGAATTACTTTAGACGCATGTAGGTGTCAAACAGTGTAGATCAAGACCAGCCACCACATCTTTGACACTGCGGCTGGCCTTGGTCTACACTGATTGCAATATAATAAGGCAGGTTTTGTCATGGCAAGGATAATATATATGTATATTAAGATAGTTCTTATTACACTGCTAGAAGTTGGATATTTACCCAGACAGTTTCGCCGACTGTCAGTCAGCTTGGTCACTGGTGAACTGTGAGATCTGCTGAGAGGGTTACTTGCCTTGGTCACCGCAGGGTTTGGCGACGAACAAAGGATTGTAAATCCCGCTGAGAGGGTAGGCCCCCTGGTCCCTGTTCATAGTGGGCTGGTTCTTACGAATGTGGATAGCCTCCCGCACCTGTCTTAGTCTCTGGTTGCTTTCTCGATCAAGGGGTCTCGGCTCATCCCACTCCATTACGTGGTTTTGCAACACATGGTCGGTAATTACAAAGGGAAGTAACCCTCTCAGCAGATCTCACAGATCACATGCTTATCCCATTAAGTGTTATTGTGTTAACCCATTACCACATAAATACACCTTTTTACAACTTTGATTTGTTCCTCCACTAAAGGAAATAGTTCCAATTTATACAGTCAGAAATATGTAGCAAAATAAATATTTTCTATATTCTACCATTCTGCTTTACTTTCAACCTGCTTTAAGTGACCACTTGTCTCCAAAACTAAAAACAATATATTGGGTAAAGGGTTAAGCTGCCACCTTCACATATCACTGCAAGTTTTACTACATGTACTTTGTGGAAAATTTCGGCTAGATTAATTTTGCAGTTTAACAGATCATAATGCTAAATATTTTCTAAAACTACAGTACTTACAGCTTTCTCCTTTACTTTCATTTTGCTTTAACTTTCAGTTACATGCTACAGATATGCTTTATAAGTGACTTTGCGCTGGTCATTGTAAAGGAAAGGATATAGTTACTGTAGTTTTAATAATAATGGTTATGTTAAGATGTTAACCCATTACTCCATAGATACTCATTAAAATGCCTTCAATTTATTGGGTTTTATGGCACTGCAACACAGAATAGGTCATATAGCACAGATGAATGATGAGATAATGGTGAGGGGATGATATGATTTCGGCTAATCTCACTCACTGCAAAGCAGCGCATGGGATCAAATTCAAATTCTTTGGGATCAGAACCACCGCCATGCCTTCCTTTTAGTTTTTGGCAGAGGGGATAATCTCTGTCAAATAAACAAATACATCCCCTATGACAGTTAAACTCCAGAATTGTGACAAAGAAGATGTGTCTCTGGGGTCCTCCACTGAAGAAAAAAGTTCCAATGTATACAAATATGAATATGTATCATAAATATTTTCTATATTCTAGAAGATGGTAACTTAAAGCAGACTGTAAGTAAAGCAGAATGTGCCTTAAGGCGCAATCTGTTTTGCTTTCAAGCTGCTTTAAGTGGCCACCTATTTTCAATACTAGGAATACGGTAGGTTATGGAGTAAAGGGATGATCATATTATATTATATTGTTTTGCTATTATTTTGCAGAGGTGCCAGACAAACAATACCCAGTCCAACACAGCCCCACGACAGGCTCCACTGGTCATGAAAGTTAACATGCCTGTAAAGTTCAGTCAAATGGACAAGAACAGTATTAGTGTTTCTGCAGTACACCCTGTGTTTACAAACTCCTTTATACCAAATCAACAGATTAGTGTGAGTCAGACTACAGGTAGTTGTGACCAGCCTTCAAGATTAGTAGTTATTCCATCTCCGTCATTGCCAGGTGCTGTAACACTTCCATCAATATCTGGTATTAACACTCTGGTGAAGTATCCAGAAATCAAACCATTGGTAAAAGTGAAAGAGGAACCAAATGACTCTTCATATGACAGTGCCAAGTTGGCTGGTAGCCAAGCTAGTTCAGAGGCCATAGGGTCTCTGAAAAGCATCCTGAATGCAAGAAATTCAGTAAATTCACCCACATTAAGTATTGATCAATATTTAAGTCATCCCATAGATCTCAACAGACAATATACAGGATCGTCTCCAAGGCTGTCCACCCCTACAACATTATCAAAAGCAGTCAGGTCCAACAGTTCATTAATAGGTAATAGAATGAGTCCAGGGCTAAACCCAACTACAATAAGCTTGTTGAACAATCCCCCAATACAACTTACTCCGAATTCCAACTTTAGACTTGTACCTATAGGTCCCCCTGTGTCATTGCCCAATGTACCACTGCAGCCAGTACGACTGCCTGGAATGAATGTTCAGGGCTTAATGCCACTGGGTACACTACCACAGACCATCCAGAGTATAAACTCCCCTCATACACAGAAAGCAAGCTTTGCAGGAAACAAGCAAACCACCTCACAGAGTTTGAACTGTTTGACAAATATGGTGTCAATGGTGGAATCAAAGTCTAAGAACGATTCTCCATCAAAAGACAATTCATCCAAGAAAGGCAGTAATAAGGCAGCACGTTTAGTTATTGATGGTACAACAATAGGTGCTCCAGAAAGTGGACAGTTGCTAACACTTCCTGGAGCAATTAGCAAAAAATTGACACTGTCTAAACCACTTGTATTGAAAATAAAAAACCGTCAAATAAGTGTTCCCCCATCAGGATTTTTCCATGCTGCAGATGGATTGAAAATTTTCCTTCCTCCTAATACATTCCCTACTGCAGAGGAGGAGGCAGAAAACAACACGAGCCCAGAGAAAGATCCAAAGACTAGTAAGGATACAAATGAAAGTACAAAGCAAAGCACAGAAAATACAAAGGATGCAAATGTGGAGAATGGAACAGAAGGTGCTAATGATGCATCGTTAGAACAAAAAAATGATCAGGAAAATGTTTCAAAGCAAAACAGTGAGACAGAAATTAAAGCTATTACAAATACAGAAGAATCAAACAATGTGTCACAAGTGAAAAAGACGAGGGATATTTCTAAGTCAAGGCAGTACCGGAAATGTTGTTTGATACAGAAACTTTACGGAGGCTACGACTGCATGTACCATATTTTCCGTTTCTTAGACATCAAGGAATTAAAGACGTAAGTTTGATCCTTTTATCAAATACTTTTCTTCATGCTTGTCTAACATTCATTAACACATTGAACCGTAGTGGTGAGTATACTCATCATTTACAAACAGTGTACCTATACAGAGTATACTTGTCCTATGCAAACAGTGTCGACCCAGATCAGAGGGCTCATAAAGGAGCCCTCTGATCAGGGTCCACACTGTTTGTCAATTTGTGATATATGGCAGAAACGAGCCATAAATAGTTAAAAACGGACTAGACTTAATTATAAACAGCAATCTTCCATTAAACTTTTCAGGGGTGAGTGAGTTAAGACAAGATGTTTGTTTCTTTTGATAATTTCTTTATGACTCTTCAGCAAATTATTTACTTTTACTCACAAAGGTAAATAATTTTCACAGTCATGAAAAAAGAATCAAAATGTCAACTCCTGAGCTTGGAAACCACCTATTTAGTTGTAAGATGTTTGTAGTTTGAACTGATGAGTAGCTAGGTGGGTATTGCTGCTCCAGATAAGGGGAGTATGTGTATTTCCAAATCTAGAATCCTTATGTCTACATGAAAGTGGTAAGACTTGAAAGTACAGTTCTAAGTGCTTTATGTCTGCATGAAAATACAATTCTTTCTTTCTCTATATACTGCTACACGCCCCTTTCCGGTATTACGAGCAGGGGCACTTTTTAGGTGCACCAATGGGACTGTACCTGGCCGGTCACTTTATCCTGACACCCACGAACCAGTTGTAATTCTAACCCGAACTCCTGAGCGCCACGGAGGGAAGCCATTACTACCAATTTTTTTTAAGTCTTTGGTTTGACCCGGCCGGGGATTGAACCCACAACCTCCCGCACTGCAAGCGTACGCTCTACCACTAAGCCACGCAGCCGGTCCTAATGGGAAAGTTTCTGCTTTAAGTGGTCACATGTCTCAAAACTAGAAACAGGCTATGGGGTAATGGATTAACTTAGTATTGCCTCTCTTGATAGACAAAACATTACATTTTCTTGTTGTTTTACAGAGTGAGCCAGGTGTGTAGGACATGGAGGATGATCTCACTTCACCCGTCCCTGGTAAGTTCCTACCTGAACAGGTGTAAAACCAGGCTTGTCAAAAACATGTGAAAAAACCTGTTCTATACACATTACCAGTTGACAGTGCGATACAGAGTGATGTATTTAGCTCGAGACGTTTTTGGCGGAAATAGCCGATCTGACGAGCGCCTTGGCGCGAGTCTGATCGGTTGTTTCCGCCAAAAACGTCGAGAGCTAAATGCAACACTCTGTTGCGCACTGCCAACTTGTAATGGGTTTATTATATGCCTTGAATACAAACCAGAAACAACTAAATAGTTGTTTAAATTATTTTACATCCAAAATTTATTAGTTATTTGAAGCAGAACGAGAAGTTTTGTATGCCACAAAGAATAACGCGGCACTCGTACATGTACGTAAATGACGTCACGTTAAATCGAAAGCGACGTCAGAGTAATATACAAATTGGTTGATACAAGGTGGCTGATACAGACTCTTGTATTTTACTCTTCAGATACACGCGGAAACGCTCGATATCATTCGAAGGCATATAATAAAAGTTATTATTCATTGAAAAAGCATAGGGATCTCTAGAAACAGATGAATGCTTTATGAAGGACATAATTAATGTAGATAACTGCTACTTAAATTAAGCATTATCTGTCACCTTACCACAATGCGGTTAATTATATTGTTCTGTCTGCTGAATGAGTATATTTTCAAAATTGTGGGAAAGCAGATTAATAGATAGATATTGTTTTACTTTGTCACATAAAGGAATATTCATTCACAACTAATATTTCAAATATAAAGAAACATGCCATATATATTTTCTTCATAGAAATGTCTTTCTGTGCTTTAACCTTTGCAGTGCTGGAACCAAACATGTACTGAAATAGGTGTACTGAAATGGTCATTAATTAGGAAACGGAAGTGTCCATTTGAAAAGTCGGCATTGTATTTATTAACTTTGTCCTGAAAACTGTAAACAACCATTGAGGGAAATAGTTGGATAATAAATGTTTGAAGTAGTTGATGATTTGACTTACAATTATCATACAATGTTACCTATTTCAGTGGAACGATGCTAGTTTCAAGGGAGTGCGTGTGTCAAACTGGTCTTTAGCTATGCAATTCCTAAAACAGCGGGGTGTGTCCTCTATTGTAAGTATCAATACCTACTTTCTTGTTGTGACTTGTCATGTTTGTCATGTTAACCTATTTATGCTTTACACTATAGATAAAACTTAGAAAAAATAATTGTCAGAAAGAACTGGTTTGATTTAAAAATCATTTTAACCCTTAGCCCGCCAAATAAATTGTCCTCTGCTATATTTCTCGTCTGCTTCAAGTTTCAAAGTGCTTCAAAGTTGCTCAAAATTGCTGAAAATGTTGTCCGAATGTCAAACAGCTTGGATCCGGATGAGACGCCGAGTTACTCGGCGTCTCATCCGGATCCAAGCTGTTTGCATATGGAGCTATAGTCGTGAGTGGCAGGCTAAGGGTTAAACATAATCATTGGACTAGGTGAGCTATTTAAGGTTATCATGGCCCATTTGATTTTGTTGCTGTAAAACTTATGCGTTTGATTTTGCAGAGTTTGGTTGGTATGTGTCCTTATAATGACTTGGAACAAACGTGGAAAGATTTCATCACTTCAGTGGCAAATGTACCTAGCATACAGAAAATCACATTTGGACTGGTTCCTCCTTTATTACTGGATGCTGTCTGTCTTAAGCTGACTAAACTAAAGTCAGTCTGTGCTCAATGTGTCTCCAACGAGGAGGATGAGGCTATGTGGTATGTATACAAAGACAACAGGCCTGCCATAAGTTGATAAAAAAAAATCGTAATTTTTCAATTTTCCAAGCCCGGTTTTCCTGATTATACCTTTAACCCATAGTCTGTTTCTAGTTTTTAAGACATGTGATGCTTAAATCAGGTTGAAAGTAAAGCAGAATGCACCTAAAGGTGCATTCTGCTTTACTTTCAGCCTGTTTTAAGGTTCCATCTGTTGGAATAAAATCCGAATATTTCGGAAAAATCCGGAGAAATGGCAGCCCCTGAGACAAAGTCAATCAGGGAAGTTTTATGATAGAGTTAACCCAAATAACTCTTCTCCTGGTTAACATTAATATACATGTATATAAAAATATGACCATTCGCTAATTAAAAAAAAAAAAAGCCAAATATATCCAACTGAATCGGGAATAATCAATATTTGTGTCGGACTGATCCTATAAGAATACTGCACACCACTGCGAGACATCTAATTCTGCAGAATTCTTGTTTAACCCATTATACTATAGATACACATTTTTACACATTGAATTTATTCCTCCACTGAAGAAAAATAGTTCCAATGTAAAGTCATGAATATGTATTATAAAAAAAAAAAAATTATTCTAGCAGATGGTACATGTAGCTTAAAGCAGGATTAAAGTAAAGCAGAATGTGCCTTACTTTCAACCTGCTTTAAGTGGTCACCTGTCTTCTCTTCAAAACTAGAAACAGGCTTTGGGGTAATGGGTTAACACTCTACACATCAAATTTCATTTGTATAATTATTATAATGATTAGATGTTTTTTTGAAATCAGGAAAAGTTATTCATATAAGCTAGCTGTGATTATATGACTGGATGTTTGTTTTTTATTTTGAAGGACAACCCCAACAAGATTAGACATTGGGAAGTTTGGAAGTCTTCCTGAACTAGAGGAGTTACGACTGAAGGGTGTCTATGGTCTAACACTGCCTACATTCAGTCTCTGTGGGGGCTTGGCTAATCTCTCATCAATGCAGCACCTAGAAACACTGGTAATATATGGCTTTGCATCTACAGTATAGTCGTGGAATTACAATCAAACAAGAAATGGATTGTTTTCATTTTTAACCCATTGTTCCATAAATACGCCCTTTTGTGCTTTTAATTCATTCCTCCACGGAAGATAGTTCCATTTTATACAGTCATGTTGGTAGCATAAATCAAACTGAAAGTAAAGCAGAATGCATGTTAGAGCGGCTTAAGTACTGTCAAGATGCTTTAAGTGGTCATATGTCTTCAAAACTAGAAAACGGACTAGTCAGGTTGGGGGTTTAACTCACTGATGTCTCTGTGTGTCCTTTGCAAACAGTAAATTTGATTAAAAGTACATATACCCATGCAAACAGTTATGGCGCTGTCAGTCCGTCCGTGAACATTCGCTTGTTCGCTCCCTAATTCTAACAAATGTATTCTAATCTTATTTGGAGTCCTGCTACTAGTATTCCCTGATATTTGACTTTCTGTATTTCTCCTGGTCTGTATTCTGCTGTCATCTGCATTGTGCTGTCCCCTGTTAGGAGAGCTCCACGATTCTTCATTGTATTACTGGCCAATACAGGTTGGACTAAAGTATGGTTAATGTATTTATTGATTTATAATAATATGTAAGGTCTGAATATTGTTTTCTGTTCTGTTTCAGAGTTTGACTAGTCTGAAGAATGTAGAGGCATCCAAATTTGAATTTCTCTTGGAGCTGAAAAATCTCAAGGAGCTTGCCCTGGGTGAATGTAAAAATTGGACGACTGAGGTTAGTTGCTGTATGCTTGTTATGTAGCTTAATAGGTGTGTAACATATGCTGCACTTGTAACAATCTCTCTTATTTGGAAACAAGCAGAGAATATGTTTTCACCTTAACCCTTTACTCCATAGCCTGATTCTAGTTTTAAAATAGGTACCATTTAAAGCAGGTTGAAAGTAAAGCAGAATGCGCCTAAAGGCACATTCTGCTTAACTTTTATTTTGCTTTAAGCCACCATCTGATAGAATATAGAAAAACAGTCATTATCATAAATATTCAAAACTGTATAAATTCGAACCATTTACCTCAGTGGAGAAGTAAATTAGAGGGGTAAAAAGGCGTATTTATGGGGGAATTGGTTTACCAATTTTACTCTTAATGTACAGAAAGTGACCATAACTTTGATCTACCTAGTCAGCGATTTAGGGCCATCATGACCCTCTTGTTCAACCATATCAGCACTGAAAACCTGTCTTGAAGACCTTTGAAAATGGTGGAGCGTGATGAGAAAATAAACTATTTGTCATTCCAAAAAGAAATGCCTTGCCACCCTCTACTCTGGTCTGTAAAAGAGTGATCAGTCTTCAGAACTAGAAACAAGCTATAGGGCAAATTCATAAAAGAAAATCAAATTACTTCAAAAACTTTGTCAAATTAATAGATAGCCATTGTAGAGTCCCTGTAGTTGTGTGTGTGTTTTCATTGCAGACCTTTAAGATCATCAGTCAACTGACTTCACTTAGGAAGCTGAGACTAGAACATGGTGGGGAGATACCTGACACGGGACTAGGAGAAGCCATCACTAAACTGCCAGAGTGAGTACTACACTATAGGCTGTAACATGCAGGTTGTTACTAGAAACGGTCGAAATTAGATGGAATATCTAAGTACAGTAAAACCTCTCTATAACCACCACTAAAACGAAGGTTAATCGATTGAATGAAAAACAGGTGACAGCTTAAAGGTGACAGTTAAGGAGCTTTCTGTTTTGCAGTCACCTGTCATAACCATCTAATATTAACACAATTTAGTGGTAGTAATATAGAGGTTTTACTGTATTTGTTGTGAGGAGCCAATGATTAAACAATACGTTAGCAATCTTAAATATAGGTGGAATCTCTATTCAGTGCAAAATAGGAATAAAACAGTTTGGTTCCTGATCAGCCACCCAGTTTCTTAGAATCTTAACTGTTTGCAAAAGCAAGCATGGTCAATGGAGTTAGATTTGATTTTGATCTCAATTGGTTTAGCAGAGGCAGGGCCCGTTTCATAAAACTTCGTTCGACAAAAACGATCGTAAGTCAAAACATTAAAATACATTTGTTTTCCGATTTCTCTAAGAGGATTTCAAAAATATGTCGCAAGACAGGATTAGATGGAGAAGTAAATAATAATTGATACTTTTATAATCTGACTTACAACAACATTTGTCGTACACAGTTTCATGACATGGGCCCCAAATGTTTTGCTACGACAATCTATATGGGTATGTCAGACAAATTGTTTTCCTGCAAAGCCAGTGTATATACTGGGAAACATTTCCCTACAAGAACAATGTTGCCTTCATAGAAAGACAAATCTATAATAATACCCATATAAAGTTGTTGTAGCAAAACATGATGATGATATGTAGTTGGGCCCCAGTGGGCTTGGGCAATAGTGCTGGAATTCATGATTGCAAAAGTGGTGGTGTCAACAATTACCTAACCAGCTCTCATCCACAGGTAACTACCTAGTTCCATTATAAATATTTACCATGGTACTTTTTGAACCAGATAATTATATACAACTTTTACAAACACATTCTGCTGTACTTTCCGCCTGCTTTATGCTAGTGTAGGAATAAATTGAAGGTATTGAAATGTGTATCTATACAGCAAATGGTTAACACATACAGTGGAAGTTGTATAAGGCAACCATTCATTAAACCACCATGGACATGTCTAGAAGTAGGTGACTGCTTGTTCCAATTCAAAATCTCCCTGCTGTACGCCTGTCATAGGGCTTTAGAGATCTTGTAATAGGATCCTTAACACATATTTGATTGATATTTATTATATTTTAGCCTACACACATTGGAGTTATACACATGGACTATTGCTGACACATTCAAAGAGCATCTCCAACAGCTGACCATGCTGAGAACACTTGTGATATGGCCAGACAACTCCACTGAGGTTAGTACATAGAAGCCTGTTTAGCTGTGCAGTTATGCTGGCCCTTACATTCATAGCAATCAGTACCAATCAGCTATAGCCTTGATTCTTGTCAATTCGCACTTTTCTTGTAGAGAACGCGAGAAGACTACCTAGGATATCCAAAACTACCGTAGATTCCCGGCCATAAGTCGAGTTTTTCAGACTCCTAAATCACTCTCAGAAATCCAACTCGACTTATGGCCCGACCATATCTTTTTTCAAGATATTTTTTTATCCTTAAAACGAGAAGAGAAGAAACTGCCAAGGCCATTCTTTCCCCCCCTCATTAACTTATCTGACACTAGCCTTCCAGCTGGCTTGCGGAAGGTCGGTGGTTCTACCCAGTTGCCGATTTGTGCCTGAAACAGTGCATAAATTCCTTTCTGGGGTCTTCCTCCACCTATAATTAGCTGGACGTCGCGATATGACTGAAATACTGTTGAAAGCGATGTAAAATAAAAAACCCGAAACAAACAATCAACTTATCTGACACACAAGGCCGTTTCTTCCCCAGGGGAAAGAATGAGCCGGTGAAGAAATGGCCCGTTACACCGTGATGAAAAATTAAACCGACTTTTTGAAGGTTCAACTTATAAAAGCCTGAAATTTGAGGACAATTAGGGGGTCGACTTATGGTCCGGGTAGACTTATGGCTGCGAATATACGGTAAGACAGTTTCACTAAAGAAGATTTCAAGCGCTAAAAATGCAAAAGAAACCAGTAGAATAACAATAATTTACTAACATTATCAAAATTTAACAGAAATTTCATCACTTATTTACATAAAAACTCAATTTTATCCCAAATTAAGCAATGTTTTACAGTGTTTGTATGCCCCCGGCATCGACAGATGCGGGAGCATATAGTAATCGTCCTGTCCGTCCGTCCGTGCATCCGTCCGTCCTTCCGTCCGTAACAGGTTAAGTAGATTTTACCGTTTCGTCTAGCATCAACACCGCTTACTGAAATGCTTTGATACTTATACAGTTGTTGCCTTGGACCATTCCCTATCCACCAATATCAACCAACCTTGATTTTGACCTTGACCTATTTTGGACTTAGAATATTTTGAATAGGCTATTTCTTGGTTAACTAGATTTTACAGTTTCGTCTAGCATCAACACTACTTACTACAATGCTTCTATACTTATACAGTTATTGCCTTGGACCATTACCAACCCACCAGTAATACCCAAGCTCAATTTGACCTTGACCATGACCTAATTTGGACTTAGAAAAGATTCAGAATATATTGTCAAGGATGCCACCGGGAGCATAAGCGTTTATTGAATGCAGTCTTGTTTCCTCCATTCTTTTGCAGAAAATCTCTACTCATGATCTTGTAGATGCTTGATTTATAGATTCGGAAGATTCCCCTTGATTTTTACTACTCTAGTCCGTTTCAATATATTACTTCCATCAATATAGACCCTATTGTTCAATTGACTAGAATTCTGGCTATTTAAGAATTTCTTAATTTGAGTATTTCTTTCAGGCTAAACCCAGAAGAATTGAACAGAAGTACAGGAATTACAATGAAGATGCCCTTAAGTTAGCATTCGAGTTAGTAAAAGAAAAGGGTGTTCCTATTAAAAGAGCTGCATTGCTGTTTGGTGTGCCAAGGACCACTCTTAGAGACAGGGTAGCAGGGAGAATAGACCCTCACAATTTTGGGCATGACACACTTTTCACAAGGGAAGAAGAAAGAAAAATTGTGGAGCATTTACAGGAAAGAGCTTTAATGGGATACGGAATTACTAATGTTTATTTGAAAAAAATGGCAGGAGAGTTGGCATATGAACTTAAGAAAAAACCCAAGAACACTCCAATGAGTAACATGTGGGTGTATGCATTTTTGAAGAGGTGGGGCGATGATATTGCTTCAATAAAACCAGGAACAGTGGATACTTCGTGTGCTGAGAGTTCCAGCCTGGAGTGTGTTGAGAGTTCCAGCCTGGAGTGTGCTGAGAGTTCCAGCCTAGAGTGATCAAAACATATTTTGATCATTTAGAACAAGTACTGACAGAAAATAACCTGCTGCAGAAACCACTCAGAATGTTCAACTTGGATGAGACAGGGTCCAAGGTTATAAAGCGTTTGAGCTGAGTCTGAGTGTGTTCTCTAGCATTTGATTGGTCAGATTTGAGCCTAGACTCAACTGAAAAGCTTTATGACCTTGGACCCTGGGCTACAACCAAAACATAGGCCTTCAAACGCAATTGGTGATCCAACTACAACACTGCAGGCCAGAAATTCCCCAAGATCAACAACATTAATGGGTGTAATGAATGAATGAATAGTGTAATATAGTGCTATTGGCACATTTTTTGCCACCTTTCTTTATCTTCAGAGGTAAAAGATGGAACCCTGACTTAATGAAGGGAGCATATACGAGTGCAAAAGGGACCATGTCAAACAGTTGCTGATCAAATTCTGAAATATTAAGAAAATACCTTGGGGAACGTTTCTTGACCATTGTTGTTCCACCAAGTCCATAGGACCCTGTTCTACTAATGTATGATGGTCATGCATCACACAGGAGCCCAGAGACAATCCACTGGGCTAGAGAAAAGGGCAAAATACTTTTTGTTCTGCCAAAACACACTTCTCATTTGCTTCAACCCTTAGAAGTTGCTGTTTTTGGACCCTTTAAAAAGCATTACTGCAGTGAGTGCTCCAGGAATAATTTGTTTGACCATATTGGCCAAGTTTTACTAAATATGAAATCTGTAACCTTGCATCAAAAGCCTTTTTGAAAGGATTCAGTCCAATCCAGTCTAGATCCACTGGAGAAAACTGTCATAGACAAAGAAAATCTGCTGCCATGTGAAAACTTTTGTGAGAAAAATCCAGTTTTAAAGGCAAAGGTAGGCCCTGAGCAAGTGGAGATGTTTGTAAAGTAGAAAGAAGAAAAAATTAGACAACTTTATGAAAACAAAAAAGAAAAAGAGCCAGAGATGAAAACAATGGTACCAAATCCATCTCGAGGAGCTATAACAAGTAATGATTATTTTTCTGAACTTAACGCATATGAAAACAACAAAGTGAAAATACTAAAAACAATCAACAAGAAGGAAATAAGAGACAACTGGAAAAGACAACTGAAAGCCCAAAACCAAGTACAGTAAAACCTCTCTATTAGTATTATGAACACTAAATTTGGTAATTATGGGGTGTTTAAGACAGGTGACTGCTTAATGCAAGGTGAAACAGGAGCTTTCTGTTTTACTGTCACCTTGCTTTAAGCTGTCACCTGTTTTTAGCTCTTCTGTGTCAAAGAAACGAGTTATTGTCATCACTCCGGCATCTGCGTTGTCGTCGTCGAAATCTTAAAGTTGGCCATAACTTTAAAACTACATGTGATACAGACTTTATATTTGGTAGGTGTACTCTCCTTTAGAAGCTCTTGACCTCAATACAACTTGATTCATGTCTGACAAAGGTCAAGGTCATTTAGGGGTAAAATAGAGAGAATTGAACATTGGCTATAACTAGGATAACAAAACAGACAGGCATTGGAACCCCCATGCGGTGCTCTCATTTATACAATCAATAAGCCTTTGTTTAAGAGGTCGTAATAGAGAGGTTTTTCTGTACCAGTGGAGTGACAGTATGCAAATTAATGAGCGAGAGGGTCTGAAAAAAAACCCTATATTTTAAGCTTGTAAAATGGGTCAAATGTGGTTCTTGTGAGCATTTAGGTTAGCTTACATTCTGTACTGAAGTTAAAGTAATCAGAAGCAGAGTAATTTCCTCTGTCCCCATTGCAGATAAATTAATTGTTTCGAATCAAAGACATGCTGTGTATGTTAACTCTACCTGTTCATTGTAACTTTTTATTGGTAAGTTGTAAAATTTATTATTTACTTTTAAGAAAATAAAATATTTCAAAATCATTAAAGAATGTTCCAGTTTTATGAATCAATCTATAACAGACTGACAGAACGTACTTTGACCTAATTATCGAACGACCAACCGGAGAGTGCGAATTGACAAGAAAGTATCCGGGTGATCCAGAGCAATGACCTGGTTTGAAATGGTACAGTTATTTTCACTTTTTGTGTTTCACCAGTTTTTGTGTCACCTGCTGTAAGCAAAGGCGACACTGAAGGATCACTTTTCCGACCTCTGTCAGGGCTCCAGATAAGGGGAGTATTTTAAAACTTAAATTTTTTATTTCTGCTTTAAACCCTATGGTGTCACTACTCATTAGAATCGTCTCGAAGAGACGATTCTAATGAGTAGTAACATCATAGGATTTGGTGCTGAAATAAGTTAGAAAATGTTGGTTTTGTTCAGTTTACTTCCCCTTATCTGGAGCCCTGTCTGTCTGTCCTTCTGTCTGCCTGTGCTAACATTTGAGCATTGTGTGGCTTGGAGAATAAAAGAAATTCCTAGATACTTAAGAGAAAAATGTTAACATTGTTATCTTTGTGACATTAACCTGGCCATCTTTTGTGACATTAACCTGTGGGAATGGGGTTAGGGTTAGCTTCTTGATCATTGTATTCTAAAGCAAGGGTGAAAGTAAATTTTCTGTTATGTGGCTAGCCACACATAAAAGAACAAAAGAAATAGCCACATAAAGGTCAAATATTAGACTATCTGTCGGTTTGTCAGTTAAGCCTTTTGCTTCTCGCTTCATAACTCCTGTTTTACTGAAGCTTTTAGGCTGAAACTTCCGTTTTGGAAATAGCTTGGCAAATGGTAGTGTCTTACAAAAGGATTATAACTATTGCATCAATATTGTGAGAGTTATTCCCCTTTTCAACTTCTGTTATACGGAAGATTTTGAAATGAAATTTCCTGTATGGAAAGAGATTGATGGGTGAAAGTGTCTTGCTCAAGGTTGATAACTCTTGCAGCAATACTGTGAGAGTTACTGTAAAAGTGGTTATGTTTGCGAATCTGCAAAATTGACGTCCGCTGGCAGAAATGTTCGCGAAAACCCATTTCTGGTGCCTTCCGTAATAACTGCACTTCGTGCAAATGACACTTAAATCAGCGTGATAAGTGTTAAATGATATCTATTTATGTGTGAAAACATAATTCTTAATTGTCCCTTAGGTGTGATGAAACAGCTCGGCCATTTTTACGTTATAAATACTATTCCCACTTTAGAATAATCATTGGCTGAGTGTCAAACAACCTAGATCTGGATAAGACGCCGATTTACTTGTCGTCTCATCCGGATCACAGGTTGTTTTGCATAAACTGGTACATGTAGATGACGCTACGGCGCCCATGTTTTATAATACAGGTATACAATTACCAACAGTAAAGTATTTTCTATATTGGTGTTTCATCAGACATTTGATCAAACTTAATTCAGTTTGAACCTGTATATCTATGTTAAGTTAAATTATACTTTGTAGGCAATCAAGTTTTAACGAAATATGTGGTATTCAGTTGGTTCAATAAGGTGATCTGAATCGGAGCAATGGTAAATTATTGAGATACGGCGCTAAGTTAAAATAATGCACTACAGTCATTGATATTATCGCTGGTGGAATTGTTTGGGACTTTTTGGAATTCTCGAAATTTGCAGACATTTCCATTTCGCAAACATTACCACTTATACAGTATTTCCATTTCCCATTTTTAGCTCACCTGAGCACAAAGTGCTCAAGGTGAGCTTTTGTGGTCAGTCAATGTCCGTCGTCGTGCGTCAACAATTTCTTCAAACATCTTCTTCTCCAAAACCACTTGCCTGATTGCAACCAAACTTCACAGGAATGTTCCTTGGGTCAAGCTCTTTCAAAGTTGTTCAAAGAATTTGAAACCATGCAGAACTCTGGTTGCTATGGCAACCAAAGTGAAAAAATAAGGAAATCTTAAAAAATCTTCTTGTCACAAACCACAAGAGCCAGAGCTTAGATATTTGGCACATGTCATTACCTATAGGTCCTCTATCAAAGTTGTTCAAATTTTGCCCCTGGGGTCAAAATTGGCCCCGCCCCGTGGGTCAACGTTTTACATAAGAGTTATATAGTGAAATGTTCAAACATCTTTTTCTCTGAAACCAATATGACCAGAGCTTTGATATTTGGCATGGTATAACTTATAGAAGTCCTTCACACACATTGTTGAATTGGTTATGGTCTGTTGCATATCTGGGTCACCGGAGCTAGAAATAGGTTTTTTCAATGAAAACTTCAAAAATCTTCTTTTCTGAAACCATAGTACACTGAGTTTAGATATTTTGTACATAGCATCGTCTACAGGCCCTCTATCAAAGTTGTTAAAATTTTGTCCCTGGGGTCAAAATTGGCCCCGCCCCGGAGGTCACTGTTTTACATTGAGTTATATAGGGAAAAGTTCAAACATCTTTTACTCAGAAACCAATATGGCCAGAGCTTTGATATTTGGCATGATGTAACTTTAGAGGTCCTTCACATATATGGATGAATTGGTTCTGGTCTGTTGCATATCAGGGTCACCGGAGCTAAATATAGATTTTTTCAATGAAAACTTCAAAAATCTTCTTGTCTGAAACCATAGTACACTGAGTTTAGATATTTTGCACATATCATCGTTTACAGGTCCTCTATCTTAGTTGTTCAAACTTTGCCCCTGGGGTCAAAATTGGCCCCACCCCGGGGGTCACCTTTTACAAATCTTCTTTTCTGAAATCACGTGACCCATCCTAGTGTCACCATGGTCAGGTGAGCGATCAAGGGCCATTCTGGCCCTCTTGTTTTCTATTTTCAGCATATAACTTCTGTTCTACTGATACTTTCCAGATGAAAATTTCATTTGTTTAAAGAATTTGATAAGTGGAAGTGTCTTGCACATGGTTCATAACTCTTGCATCAATACCATGAGAGTTATTCCCCTTTCTATACTTTCTTTTGCGGCTTTTAACTTTGCTATAATGAAGTTTGTCATTTTAACTTTTACCCTAGTTTGACTGATGCTTGCTGGCAGGTGGTACACATGTTCCTCTATTGGGGGTTCAGTTCAGAATTAGATCCGTGAACAATTGAGAAATGTAATAACAGATATGTGCATGCATGGAAAATATTGCTATGGGGATTGAAAAACACAGATCACCAGGCTACTCCCCCGATATCGCACTTTTGTGTTTTAAACAGATGGCTACCTTAAACAAGATGAAAGTAATGCAGAAAGTTCTGAAGGAGCTTTCTACTTGACTTCAATCTAGCTTTAGGCAGCCAAAAGAATTCTCATTTGAATGCATGTAAGCAGTATAGATGTTAACATTATGTGTTGCTTGCTTAGAGATTATGTATGTTTATGTAACTTGTTTATATAAGCTCCCCTATTTCAAAGTTAGGATTAAGTTGCAAGTGTAGAAAAATGTTGGTGGAAGGCCAGTGCTGCTGCCTTCCAACAGACATATTCCAAGACTGCTTAATCCATCACCCAATAAATCACTTTTTACGCCATTTATTTATTCCTCCTTTGCAATTTATACAGTCAAATATTTTCTATGTTTTAGAAGACGTTAGCTTATAGCAGGCTGAAAGTTAAGCAGAATGTGCCTTAAGGCACATTCTGCTTTACTTTCAACCTGCTTTAAGTGGTCACCTATTTTCAAAACTAGAAATGGGCTACGGGGTAATGTGTTAATGGAGGAGCTTTAATTCTGCAGTACTTTTATCATGCATAAAGCTGTCATCTTTTAAAACTGTTCATTAACTTTCTTTTGAGTGACTGCTAAACTCAATGAACCCTAGTGGTGAGTACATTCCTTTGCAAACAGTGTACTTATTAACAGTACACTTGTCCTATGCAAACAGTGTAGCCCCCTGATTAGAGAGTTCTAGCAACAGCCCTTTGATCAGTGTCCGTACTGTCATTTTGCTATGTATCGCAAAATAACCAAACAGCCCTATATTGCCAAAATGGACTTAACTGAAAACTGGAATTGTCCATAGGAAGGGTTGGTGGGGAAGGAGTAACAAAGGTTATTTTCTGTATTTCAGCAAGCAGAAATAAACACCAATGCACTAGCAGCTATACGGAATCTGCAATCCTTACACAGACTGAAGTGGGTGATAATGAATGGATCAAGTGGTATCGTTCTAGATGACAATGAAAACACTGAAGCCGTGTCTAAAGAACAAGAGTGGATACCGTTTGTATTAGAAAGCAGTGTAAACAATGACGCCACTGATGACACTAAAATATATGAGTATGTTGGGGTTAGGCAACTGACAGAAAACATCTCCAAGTTGTTACCAGATACAAGAATAAACGTCTATTGCCTCAAGCCTGAACAAGAAAAATAAGACAGGAACTAGCTTGTGCCATCAAACATTAGAAAACTGTTTCACAGTATAAACGAAACCAAACAAAGAATTCAGACATGACAAATTTCAATATACACTTAATCCTCCATATTAACCTCGCTGAAAAGAATTCTGATTGTGCCCCTGAGACGATCAGTCAGGGGGCATACTGTTTTACCCCTGTCTGTCCATCCGTCTGTCCCTTCATCTGTCCGTTCGTCCTTCCCACATACAGCACATACTGTATCCAGCTAACTCCTCCTACAGTTTTGAAGCCTTAAAACTTGGCAGATTTTTTGCACATGTACTATAGATGTGCATGTGAACAGGATCTTGATCTGCTTTAATTTTTCACCAAATACAGTCAGTTGAACTTAGTCAATTTCTTTTTCTGCGGGGCTTATTTGTAAAGACAAAGTCATCCCTCTAGTTTATTATATGATAGACAGGTAGCTGCTTATTATAAAGCAATGTGAAAGTAAAATAGAAAGCTCCTCTGGGAGATTTCTGTTTTACTTTCACTTTGCTTTAAACAGCCGCCTGCCTTAAACACGAAGTAATTCATGGAATTTAAAGAGGTTTTACTGTATACTCTTTGTAAAGAATGTTAGAGGAATATTTGTCATTGGATTGTTTACTCTTATGAATGCTAAGTAATTGGTCATCTGCCACTGTTTTGGAATTGAATTTTCTTTTTAAAAAAGGGTCAGAGTAGTTGTCAAATAGTTTGGATCCTGATGAGATGGTTCGAATCCCAGTAGGGTCTTTCGGATTTTTCATGTGGGAAAGCCTTCCAGCTGGCTTGCCGAAGGTCGGTGGTTCTACCCAGTTGCTGATTTGTGTCTGAAACAGTGCATAAAGGGCTTCTGGGATCTTCCTCCACCTGTAATTAGCTGGACCTTGCGATATGACTGAAATACTGTTGAAAGCGACGTAAAATCATAACAAATCAAATCAATCCTGATGAGATGTAGAACATTGCAGTATCTCATTTGGATCGAAACTGTATGCAAAAGTAATCATGGTTGCAAGTAATCAACTTTGAAATATGAACAGCTTTGTGAGAATAAGGGTCTTTTGACGTTGCAAACAGAGTAGACCTTGATCAATATCTGCTTTAACCCATTACTCCATAGCCTTTTTAGCTCACCTGAGCACAAAGTGCTCAAGGTGAGCTATTGTGATCGGTCGTCGTACGTCGGTGTTGGTGTCGTCTGTTCACAATTTGTTTCAAATAACTTCTTCTCTGAAACCAATAGCCCAATTTTAACCAAACTTGGTCAGATACATACAGTAGTTGTGAGCTTCAAAATTGTTCAAAAAAAGTGGGTGGGGCCATCGGTCTTGTTGCCATGGCGACCATGCACGATATCTAAAAAAATCTTCTTCTCAAGAACGACTGCTCCGATTTACATTTGGTTTTCACCAAAATGTTTCTCAATCAATATACTTTCAAAGTTGTTAAAAGAATTTTGATATGTCAAAAAACATGGCCGCCAGAGGGCGTGGTCATTTTCCGTATTTACGTGATATTAACAACCAAAGTCAAAACTTTAAAAATCTTCTTGTCAATAACCATAAGTCCTAGGACAACCAAATTTCATATGTATTATCATGTTGTGAACCTTTACCAAGATTGTTCAAATAATGACCCCCGGGTCAAAAATGGCCCCTCTCCAGGGCTTATCAGTGTTACATAGAGTTATATAGGAAAACCTTAAAAACTCATCTTCTCTGAAACTGTATGGCCTAGACCTTTTATATTTGGCATGTAGCTTTGCCTTGTAGTCCTCTACCAAGATTTTTCAAATCATGACCCCGGGTCAAAAATGGCCCCGCCCCAGGGCTTATCAGTTTCACATAGAGTTATATAGTAAAACCTTTAAAAATCTTCTTCTCTGAAACCGTAAGGCCCAGACCTTTTATATTTGGCATGTAGCTTTGCCTTGTAGTCCTCTACCAAGATTGTTCAAATCATGACCCCCGGGTCAAAAATGGCCCCGCCCCAAGGCTTATCAGTTTTACATAGAGGATATTGTATGAGTGTTCATTATTTATCATTTTTAATAAACGAGTTGACTAAAATATTATGACGCGAGCCTTGGCAAGCGTCATATTCATTTTAGTCAACGAGTTTATTAAAAATGATAAATAATGAACACGAATGTGATATTCTATTTATCACATTACAAGTTCAAGCACCTATTAAATTGATTTGAAGCCGTAGTTTGTAGACCCTCCGCTATATAGATTTTCCGCCAAACGTTACGTTGTTTACGTTAACGTCATAGTAAATGACGTCATTTGGCACCCCGCTACATGCAGCGTTTATGGACGAACAAGTTAGGCCGGAGCCCAAAAAACGATATTCCACTAGTGGATTACGATATTTATACAATCGCTTTATGCAACTCCCAGACCGCAAATTATGTGATAAATAGACTTCTACAGGAAAACCTAATTCCGAGTTGTTTCAGTTTCATGCAACAGTCCACATACATGCAATGACAAACTTCATTATGCATCGAGTATAACACAATAGTTCCTCAGGTGAGCTATTTTGGGCCGCATGCGGCTCTTGTTCTAGTTTTTAAGACAGGTCACTACTTAAAGCAGGTTTACTTTCAACCTGCTTTAAGCTATCATCTGCTATGACAAACAAAATATTTCTTATGGTGCTTATTCATGACTTTATAAATTGGATCTATTATCTTCAGTGGAGCAATAAATTAAAGGCCTTAAAATGTGTATCTATGGAGTAATGGGTTAAAATTGAGGCATATGATTGTGATCTGCACTGTTTACTGCAGTAGTAGACAAAATGCTTGGCAAAAATGACAAAAAGTAAATACCCATATCGGCCACCATGTTTTGAATGCAGAATCTGAGTTTGGTCTACACTGATTGCAATGTCCATATGTCCTTGTGAACGGATGCATGTCTTTCTGAGGAATAACTTCTGCAGTCATTCTGTATGTTTGGTGGCTGCTTAAAGAAGGCTGAAAGTAAGGCAGAAACCTTCATATGCTAAATCCATCAGGGCTCCAGATAAGGGGAGTATTTTCAAAAACTTAAATCTTTATTTCTGCTTTAAACTCTATGGTGTCACTACTCATTAGAATCGTCTCGAAGAGACGATTTTAATGAGTAGTAACACCATATGATTTGATGCTAAAATAAGTGAGAAAATGATGGATTTGTGCAGTTTACTCCCTCTTATCTGGAGCCCTGGTTAATGCTACTTTTGTTCAGAATTTAGGAGATATTACTCTTTAGCAGGAGGAAGTAGAAGAAGGCAAAGGCATTTCAGTATCGAATCGTTAACTCATTCAACCTTGAGACAGTGGACAAGTCCAGTTTGCAATTAAGTCTAGTTCATTTCTACATATTAAGGATTTACTTTAACAAATATTTCAAATTGACAAACAGTGCAGACCTTGATGAGTAGGAGCCCTCTGATCAAAAGAGTACACTGTTGTACAGGACAAGTATACTCCTGACAGGTACATGGTTTGTAAATGATGTGTATTCTTGTCACTACAGTTGAATGTGTGGAAAAGTATTTCTATGCATGAAAGGGTCATGAATAGTTCAAAATTAAGTTTGGTTTGATTCAGATCTAGCTACATGTACCTTACTCTCTACTGTTTCATACAGTGATTCATGTACAATTTTTGCTCAAGTATGCAGGTCTTTATAGTCGTATTATGTTATGCAAACAAGTCTCTGATGAATGTATGAAAATAACATAATGACCAATAGGTTCAGCCAAATCGGTATGTTTTATGAGATTGTTTTATTTTGTTTAGAACAAATTTATGTAGTTTAGAAAACACATATTGGTGTTGTGCAGCCATGCAAATATTCATTGACAGTGTTAACCCATTACTCTATAAATACACATTTAATTTATTCCTCCATTGAAGAATATAGTTTCACTTTATAAAGTAATGAATATGCACCATAAGAAATATTTCCTATACCCTAGCAGATGGTAGCTTAAAGTAGGCTCAAAGAAAAGCAGAATGCACCTAAAGGCATATTCTGCCGTACTTTAACCCTGCTTTAAGTGGCAATCTGTCTTCAAACAGAAACAGGCTTTGGGGAAATGGGTTAAGATAATTGGCTGCTTAATTCAGGAATAAAATAATGCGAAAAGCTCATACTGGAAATTTCTGCAATAAGGCACCCCTGGTCATAAGAAAATTTCCTTGGATGGCTGAATAACACATGTATGCTTGAGTTTGCTTTATAAGCATAACAGTCATTTGAACAGTTTTCAATTGTATTTGTTATTTAACCCATTAAAACAGGGACAGGAAATAAAACAGAAAGGTCCTAAAGGAATTTTCTGCTTTACTTTCAATTTGTTTAAAGCAGTAGCCTGCCTAAATCGCTGTTAAATAAAGGTGATTGGCACTTTTGGCTATGGAGTTAATGGTTAATAAAAGTTTAGATGGAAAGGTGGCTGCTTAGTGCAGGTCAAAGGTAACACAGAATACTCCGGAAAGAGTTTCCTGCATTAACTTTATTCTGCATAAGCTTTTTAAAGGACAGGACATGTTATTTTTGAATGGTCAATTATTTTGAGGGTTGACTGTACAATATGTTTGTTATGATAAATCAGTTTAACCCATTACTCCATATACATACATATTTATGCATTTCTCTCTGAAGAAAATAGTTGCAATTAATACAGTCATGAATATTTTCTATAATGGTAGCTTAATCAGGCTGAAAGTAAAGCAGAATGTGCCTTAAGGCACATTCTGCTGTGCTTTCAACCTGCTTTAAGTGGTACACCTACATTCAATACTAGAAACCGGCTATGGTGTATAGGGTTAAACACATCTTGTTGCTATACTTTAATTATATTCATCAGACTGGTTAAAAAACGTCAGATGTTCATTTTAATTTGCAGGGCTGGTCCTCATTTAAAGCTTAGAGATTCTTAAACTTTAATTTGTGGTGCTATTGTAAAGTTAAGTTTACAGCTTTGAAAGCAGGAGTTCAAGCATAAGAGATTATTATTTACTATAGCTGATGTAAAGCGATATGAAATTTGTGAATATTGTTTAAACTTAGTTAAGAAATGTTTACTGTTATATAAGTATTATAACTATGCAACTATGAAGGTTAATAGAAAGTGCTTTATGGTACCAGAAGTAAGTTGTTAACCTTCATGCTATACTAATTTGATTTTGAGAACAATAGACCCTGCTTCAACCAGAAGTACATCTTTACTATATACTAGAGTGAACAATACTGAACACTCCCTGTTCAGCATTTTGAGCTTCTTTCTAAATAACTCCTTTCCCCAATAACTTGTTTTCAGTGGGTTTGATACATGTTGTGTAAAGCAAGATGAAAGTAAAGCAGAAATCTTCTGCTATACTTTCAGCCTGCTATATACAGCTACCTATAAAGTGCTCCCTCTCTACAACGGTCCTTTGAACAACAATTCACTCCTTAAAACAATGCTTGCCGCTGTTCCCATACAAAGAATTGAAAAGTAGTTTCCGTGAAAGAAAGGATAAAGCAGTCATTTCTGCTGAAATCTAAGCTAAATGATGTTGTTGAACATGGAGTTAATCATAGTTCCTTTCACAAGTGTACTTAAAACATAGAAATACAATTACTTGCTTTATAAAAAACAGTTTTGTTAACTTGAGTTTTATACTCTTGATTGTTTCTATTGAATTGTTTAGATACATTTGATTGCATTTTCTACAAAAATATGTACAACAATTAATTTGCCAAGTGTCAACTCTAAGCATGCTAACGGTGAAATCATGATAACCTTTGCAAACAGTTTGGATCCTGATGAGACGCCACTTAATGCAGCGTCTCATCAGGATCCAAACTGTTTGACACTCTGATCCTGTTTTGAAAAAAAAAAGAGGTATTTTTATAGAATTGAAGACAATGAAAAAATTACCCAGCATGCAAAGAGAAAGAGCCATTTAAAATAAGGTGCTTTAGCTTTAGGTGCTTTTAGTTTCTAAAAACTTGTAATGAGGACCATACAAACAGTTTGGTTCCAGAACAGGCCTCAAACAACCTGGGATCTCAACTGTTTGCCATATTACAGAATGTCAGCTTCAGCATACAACAGTTGTTTAGTGTTTAACTCCTTCACACTAAGTAACTCTTGTGGGTTATTATGTTCCTTATGGATCATTTTAGTTACCAAAACATGAACCAGTCTACTTGGAACTCTGGGTAGTTTAATAAATACTGCTCTAAATTAGAAAACAGTGTAGACCCTGATCAGAGGACATATAGGAGTCCTCTGATCTGGGATCAGGGTGTACCCTATTTGCAAATGTAAGGAGTATATTTTAAACGGGTCCATGGTGATGAAAGAGTTATATACTGTTCAACTACTGCATAATAAATAATACAGAAAGATAATTTAAGCTTTCTGTATTACTTTTATCCCTGAGGGAATTATTACAGTGCTATTACTTGGCAATGTACAGAATACTCATTCTAAGGAGTTTTAACCTTTTCCTTCAATAGATATTGCAAATCTGTCTTAGTTTGTGATGTAGTAAGTATGTGTTTAAGGAAGGTGGCTGCTTAAAGCAAAATTAAAGTTAAGCCTACAACTTCTGAAAGTGTCCAGAAGTGCTGTTGGGGAAAGGGTTTAAAGTTAAAAGTCATATTGTTTTGTACAATTACAGATGTTCTGAATTGTATAGTTCAGTGAACATGTATGGTTATTATATGGAGAAATATTCTCACTAACTTGATAATTTTGGTTTTGTTAAATACCTTGTGTCTTGTTTTATGACCTAGCCATTCTCCTGTGCCATTTGAAAACGCACATAGTCCATGCTTATCTTTGCCAGTTCCTGCAGAAATCCTCTTTTACTATTGTATACAGTAAAACCTTTCTATTATGACTGCCAAGAAATACTTAAATGATTTTATCTACGACAGATGTCTTAAAGCAAGGTGTAAGTAAAGCAGAAAGCTCCTAGAGGAGCTTTCTGCTTTACTTTCATCTTGCTTTAGGTAGCCTTAAACACAGTCAAGTAAACATCATGCAGTTTTACTGTACTCCTAAAGAAATTTGTTTTACATTTGAGTAGTGCTATCAACAGCACTCTATGTTTAAGTCGGGTATTTGCTTAAAGCAAGATCAAAGTAAAACAGAGAGCTCCTTTAGGAGCTTTCAGTTTTACATTATTTTCTGTTTTACATTGTCTGACTTAAACACATTCAGTTTTTGTTTAGTAGCTGTAATAACTGGACTGTACTGGGTTTTTGTCTTGATGTGAGGAAGGAGGGAAGCAAGAAGACAGCACCAAACTGATTTTAACCCTTAAAATTTACTCCACATCCTGTTTCAATTACATGTATTGAAAACAAGTGACCACTTAAAGCAGGTTGAAAGTAAAGCAGAATGTGCCTTAAGGCACATTCTGCTTTACTTTCAGCCTGCTTTAAGCTATTATCTGCTAGAATATAGAAAATATTTCTTATGATACATATTCATGACTATAGATTTGAACTATTTTCTTCAGTTGAGGAAGATAGAAAACGCATTTAAAACACGTATCTATGGAGTAAAGGGTTAAGTTTTTGTTTAGCAACTGCTTGTCGGAATCTTACAAAACTGTCTAAGATGCATCACCGCTAAATGAAGATGTGCATATCGTGTATTGGTTCTGGTTCAGTAATGGCTTTTGCTTCTTCATCACTGCAAGACATCCAGTTCCATGGAATTCTTGTTTTACATGTATCGTATGTGGAACTACAGGCCACGTGTTTATACATTTATTGATCAAAAGTTGACATAATAAAGAAATGAAGAGATATTGAAGTGTTTGCTTTTATTATGGCATGTATGTGTGCTACACAACCTGGTAGAATAGCAACATTAACCCTTTACCTGATAGCCTAGTTATAATATTGAAGATAGGTGACTACTTAAAGCAGGTTGAAAGTAAAGCAGAATGCACCGTAGGGCGCATTCTGCTTTACTTTCAGCCTGCTTTAAGCTATTACCAGCTAGAATAAGGAAAGTATTAAATATGACACATATTCAGTACGGTTTATATTGGAACTATTTTCTTCAGCGGATGAATAAAATGCATGTGCTAAAAGTCGCTATTATCAGGGAAAGGGTTAACCCATGAAGGCCTAGATATTGCAATGAACTTGTGTGCTTTCTTGACGATTTCATTATAAACAGTTTATACAAAGGCGATCTAGACACACTAGTGTTTGTCCATACAACAGAGCATTTCTTGATTGTAGCTTCACTTTTGGTCTGTTCACCCATGCCCCATAGCCTATTTCTAGTTTTGAAGATAGGCGACCACTTAAAGCAGGTGAATATAAAGCAGAATGTGCTTTATTTTCAACCTGTTTTTAAGCTATTATCTGCTAGAATATAGAAAAAAATTAGTGTAATTACAGTAAATCAGAAACTCGCCAGCTTCAAAGACTGTAAACAAGCCTTTTGCAAAGTGGATATGATGTGTGATTTCCTGTACTATCCCAGCTTTGACTTAACCCATTAACCATAAATATGCCTTTTACGCCTCAAATCTATTCCTCCATTGAAAAAAATAGTTAACTTTTATACAGTCATGAATATGTATCATAAGAAATTTTATCATTCTGCTTTATATTCAACCTGCTTTAAGTGGTCACCTATCTTCAAAACTAGAAATAGGCTATGGGGTAATGGGTGAACAGACCAAAGGTGAAGCTACAAACAAACAATCTGGTCACAGACAAGAAATTGAACTAAAAGATTTGTACTCAAAAGAAATTTTTATGCTGGATTTGTTTACTCTCTCTTATCTAAGGCCTGGCTGATATCCTCATTAGTGATGATATTGCTTGCAGTGAATATCGTTTTTGTTGAACTACTTTTCTACATATTTCCCAAGAGGAGCTGCATTGGTATAAATACAGCATGCTGATCATCTCACTGTGTTTTCTCTCTTAATAAACCCATTACCCCATAAATACACCTATTTACGCCTTTAATTTATTCTTCCATTGAAGAAAATAGTACCACTTTATGCAGTAATTAATATGTGCCATAAGAAATATTTTCTATTACCCAAGAAGATTGTAGTTTAAAGCAGACTGAAAGTAAAACAGAATGAGCCTTACGGGGTATTCTGCTTTACTTTCAACCTGTTTTAAGAAGTCACCTATTTTCAATACATGTACTAGAAACAGGCTATGGAGTAAAGGGTTAAAGGTATAGAATAATCAATTCCTTTGAGTATTCATGCGGAATTGTTTTTTAACCAGATAACGACCTAACCTTGCAACATTAATATCAATCAAAAGGAATTAATTACCCTCTTAATCAAGGCAAAAGAAAAAGGCAACAACATTCTTTTCTTGATTCTATTTAATCACACTAAACTTGATCAAAGGACATAAGTAAAGACTGAAATAGAATTTTCTTTAACAAACAACCAGCTAGAACTTGTTTATTTGTTGTGATAATGCTTTAACCATTTCCCTCATAGACAAATATTTTCATACCTTTGTCCAATCCTCATAGAAATGCCTTTTCAAGTGTATAACCTGTCTTGATAAAGAGCCTAAGGCAATATATTCTACAGCATGACAGGAGGCTGAAGAAAATAATTCAATTTTATACAATATGTATCATAATGAAATATTTTCTACATTCTAGTAGATAGTAGCTTAAAGCAGGCTGAAAGTAAAGCAGAATGTGCTTTAAGACACATTCTGCTTTTCTTTCAACCTGCTTTAAGTGGTCATCTGTCTTCAAGACTAGAAACAGGCTATGGAGTAAAGGGTTGGGCAGGCTGTAAAGTAGCAAACTCCTTCAGGAATAAAGCCTCCTTTAAGCAGCTACCTCTCGTAATCACTGAAAAACAAGCTGTGAGGAAAATGGCTAAGGAAAGACAATTTATGTATACAGTACTCCCTCTTTTGAGTGACATTTTTGTAACAAGAATGGTGATAGTGTTGCTGCTTATTGCAAAACAGTAAAGCAGAAAGCTCCTTTAGGATCTTTCTGCATTACTGATTTCCTATATCAAACTGACACCTGTCTTACACAGCCATAACTGCTTTATTTGAGTGTCATTGAAGAGAGGCTTTACTGCAATTCAGTCAATGTAAGATGTGCTTTATATAATGGCAAACATATCACAAATATGGCTTTTCACTACCCATGCATTTCTGTCAGGGACAAATGAATGTTTTACATTGAGAATTTGGATTATACATATACATGTAAATTATTTTGTAGAGGTTCTCTGGTTTTTATCTGCTTAATGCTTTCCTCCAATCAAGTGCCACATGACACCTTTACCCCATTTTGCATATGAAACCACTTGACTGTCCTGATGGAAGTACTTAAGAATTCATTGATGGTGTTAAATATAGGTGGAAGCTTAAAGCAAGGTGATAGTAAAGCACAATGCTGTACAGGATCTTTGAGCAGCCCCATGCCATGAGGCGAGAACTGCATATCCTTTATCAGTTTGATATACTGGTAGGTGATCACTGGAGTAAAGGGTCAATGTAAAGCACTCGTATATGTTTAGACCCTCACTCATATCTATTAACCTCACACCAATTGCAGTAAAACCTTAGTTAACCCTTTCCTCCCTGAAACTTTAAATGGACAATTCCAGTTTCCATTTTAGTCTAGTCCATTTCTGACTTTTAAGGCTTGTTTTTGACAATGTTTGGCTTTATGACAAACAGTGAAGACCCTGATCAGAGGGCTCCTGTCGGAGCCCTCTGATCTGGGTCTTCACTGTTTGCACAGGACAAGTGTACTATTCACACGTACACTGTTTGAAAAGGACGCCTATATGCGGGACTAGGGTTCAAATGGTTAAGGGACCATTCAATGAGGGAACATGACGATTTTTAACCCTTTACCCAATAGAAGCGCCTTTTAGCGGATATAATTTATTCATCCGCTGAAGAAAATAGTTCCAATTTAATCAGTAATGAATATGTATTATAGGGAATATTTTCTATGTTATAGCACATGATAGCTTAAAGCAGGCTGAAAGTAAAGCAGAATGCGCCCTAAGGCGCATTCTGCTTTACTTTCAACCTGCTTTAAGTAGTCATCTATCTTAAGTACTATAAATAGGTTATCAGGTAAAGGGTTAAAGACGTTAGAATAAACATATTCACCTATCCTAGGACAGGTTTCTGTCAACTGTGGAACAAAAGTAATACTCCAATGGGAAGTTCCAGTATAATGATTTTTGTCCTGTATTTAGTTTTGCCCATCCCCACCTTTCCCATCAGTCCAAGCACTTATCCTTTTTTAGCAACAGAGTTAAATTAAAAACTTATGGAGCTGATCTATTGTTTGACACATCTATGACGAAACCGTAACACCTTGGTCTTGGTTTTGCTCCCTTGTCACAGCAAGACAAGAACTACCATTAGATCTTTTTAATACAGGTTTTACTTTTTGAAAAGCAGTTTCAAAGCATTATTGCACTCTGTGATGAGGATTTCTGGACAAAATGTAAGGAATATAACAGTAAAATCAGCTAGCACAAAAAATAAAGCTTGTGACCAAAACAAATCAACCTAAAATAATGTGACACAAGAAGTGTAGAGAATAATGAGTATAAAGTCAATTCTGTATTAAGCAATGATAGTAAAACTGCTTGTAAAATACATTGGGTTCAAGCAAGTGATTGCTGCAAAAAATGTGTGGACAATCGTTCAAGCGTTACACTGTGAGAAAATCAATAAACTAGAACACAATTATAACATGCACATCTCTTTTTGAAATTGTAACTCCTTGTACAGTTCCACAGAATTCCAGACACAGTTATTGAGAAACAGAGTGGACGAAAAACTAAATAGACCTACAGACAAAATTTTCAAACAAAGTTGCATAACTCTGTAAGAACACAAATGAACTGGAAACTATAATTAGATGTGCATCTCCTCTTTATTAACAAGAGCACCGCAAGCCGGGCACCTTATACGCCCGTCAAATCGATCTTAGAATGTAGTCATACTAAAACCCTATCAAGGTAAAGTGAACAAAAGGGGAAGAACCCTGAAAGTTAGGGGTCAAATGCTGACCAAGTTTCAAAAGGATTGGAATAAATTTGTTTGAGTAAGGGCGCGGACAAACTAAAATATGCCCGTTTTTTACGAAAAAGGGGCATAACTCTTGAATGTGTGGGGCAATCTTGCTGATTAATGAACTTGACCCAGACATTATGGTCATACACATGCTGACCAAGTTTCAAAAGGATTGAAATAAATTTGTTTGAGTTAGAGAGCAGACAAACTCAAATATGCCCGTTTTTGACAATAAAAGGGGCATAACTCTTGAATGTTTGGAGCAATCCTGCTGGTTATCAAACTTGACCGAGACATTATGGTCATACACATGCTGACAAAGTTTCAAAAGGATTAAAATAAATTTGTTTGTGTTAGAGAGCAGACAAACTAAAATATGCCCGTTTTTGACAAAAAAGGGGCATAACTCTTGAATGTCTAGGGCAATCCTGCTGGTTATCGAACTTGACCGAGATATTATGGTCATACACATTCTGACGTTTCAAAAGGATTGGACTAAATTTGTTTGAGTTAGAGAGTGGACATGAAAAAGTTAACGGACAGACAGACGGACGTCCTCACAGATGGACATTTGTTGGGTATTTTCTTTGTTTAAAAGTACCCAACAGCAACAAAAATACCCAACAATAACAATAGGGTAATCATGGAATGAATGGAATCTATTGTTCTCCCTACCCAACAAAGGACCTTTCGTGTGCTCAGACGGACAGCGCCACAACATAATACGTCCCGTCTGAAGACGGGCGTATAAAAAGCATAAGGTCAAGTTTCAGCAATTACTGTTGCTGTGACAAAAGCACTGAAAAAAGTGAACAGACTGTCAGGCAGACCAACGAGCTGGTTCCTCCTCGCCCCACCAACTACTTTGTGGGAGTATAATGACAACCATTTGAAAGGAACTTCACAATAAGACAACTACAGTAAAACATTTCTATTACGACCACTAAATTGTGTTAATCATTCAGTTTTTACAACAGATGACTGCTTAAAGCAAGGTGGTAGTAAAACAGAAAGCTCCTTCAGGCGCTTTCTGTTTTACTGTCACCTTGCTTTAAGCTGTCACCTGTCTTTTATACAATCAATTAGCCTTCATTTTAGTGGTCATAAAAGAGAGGTTTTACTGTACTATAAACATTTGATTTTCTTTACAATATAACAATTTTTGGCTAAACAGTTCATAACCTTTACACTCATACATATCCATAACAATTAACCTTTACCTATTCTTCTTTGAAACCTACCCTGTCATTAAAGCTACAGGAAGCTAATCTACATCTTCTGCAAGTAAAGCAGAAGTTTTCACCAACAAATTTCTGCTTTACTTTCAATCTGCATTTAACAATCACCTGTCTTCATCCTTTATCCCATAGCCTGTTTCTAGTTCTAAAGCAGGATGAAAGAAAAACAGAATGACCTTAACTCTTTCCTCCCTGAAACTTTAAATGGACAATGCTAGTTTCAATTTAAGTCTAGTCCATTTCTGACTTTTAAGGGTTGTTTTTATCAATGTTTGGCATTATGACAAACAGTGAAGACCCTGATCAGAGGGCTCCTTTAGGAGCCCTCTGATCTGGGTCTTCACTGTTTGCATAGGACAAGTGTACTATTCACAGCTACACTGTTTGAAAAGGACGCCTATATGCGGGATTAGGGTTCAAAGGGTTAAGGTGCATTCTGCTTTACGTTCAGCCTGCTCTAAGCTACCATCTACTAGAATAGAGAAAATATATCTTTTGACACATATCCATGACTGTATAAATTGGAAGTATTTTCTTACGTGGAAGAATAAACTAAAGGCATAAAAACAGGTATCTAAGGAGTAAAGGATTAAGTCATGAGAGTAACAGTGACTTCTGTTTAACAAACCCATGGTCCTGAAAGTAAGTTACACCATGTCACACAACAACTGAGCTTGAATATGGCATATCAAATACATTGATATTTGAATTAACATTTTATACCGTTGTAATATGCCTATCAAAAACAAGAACATTGTAAAAACATCTCTGATAAACTATATGTACAGTAAAACCTCTCTATTACGACCACTAAATAGTGTTAATTATTAGGTGTTTATGACAGGTGACTGCATAAAGCAAGATGACAGTAAACAGAAAGCTCCTTTAGGAGATTTCTGTTTCACTGTCATCTTGTTTTAAGCTGTCACCTGTCTTTTATACGTTTTAGTGGTCATAATAGAGAGGTTTTACTGTACTGCAAATAGTTCTCTAACTCCAGTATAGCTAGTGCTATACATGATTACCTAACATACAATTGGTAATAGAGCAGAATTTGATGAAACAATGCAAGAAGTAGTGTCCCATCTGGAGTTTCATTATTCAAATTATTTAAATTTTATTTTGGTAAGCGTTATTTATTTAAGAAATAATCTATGTTCTACCGTTGTGAAACGGTATTTTACAACGGTTGGGAGTTGTGGTGCGCAGGAATTGACCACGAAGGCCGAAGGCCTGAGTGGTCAATTCCTGCCCACCACAATGACCGACCGTTGTAAAATACAGTTTCACAACGGTAGAACATAGATTATTTCGATTCTAACATGACCAGATGTAAGGAAATTCATTAGAAAGGAAATCAAATGTTCCATACTTATTTCCTCAGCGGATGAAGTTTTTCGACCGAATAACTTTTTCCGCGGCATTACAAGAATCTAACACCCATAAGCAAATTTACAATTACCGATCCATAATCTGGCATAGAACAAACATTACATCAAACAAGACAGAAGAATGAGAAAATTACTGTAACGTTACTGGTTAAAAGTATATGGTCTTTACGGGCTATATGAATAACGAAAGAAATTTAAAAAACATAACGTATGAACGCACGTGGTCACGTCATGTCATATAACCGTGGGAGGAGCGGGGTAGGGAAGAGCGTGGTATACCGTCTCAGGTATACCACGATAGACCTGTTCTTTGTTTATAGAGACGAATTCACGTGTCATGTTAGAATAATGGGTTAAATTAAATAGCACATGTATATTTTTACCATTTCATAAATGAGCAACAGTCACTTCTGATTTAATCAGTTTTTTGAAATCCATGTTATGTATAATTGGGTACATCTCAACAAGTGATAAAATATTATGGCACATTACTTGGTGAAAATATGAGCTGAAAATTACCAAAAACACTTTGTTGTGGGAATTATAATATCATTAAAGGGCTTCGCCACTCGTGAAAATATAACGTCTGATGTTCACTCAATGGATTAAATTCGATCTTATACTGAAAAAATACAATTATTCTATTTATTTATGCTTTTAATCCACTTTTTTAAACGAAATTGTTCGAGAATTTTGAAATGAAAGTACATGATTTACCCCGTGTTGAGCCCCAAGTTTACATCGAACACATTAACGAAACAGTTTCCCGTACGAGGACGTCACTTATTCATTGATTTGACGTCATCCGAATTACGTCGTTGCTCCCAATTTTGGATTCATGTTCTTCCGTTGAGTGGTTCGCGACAAATCGGACTGCCGGAATTTAACGATAAGACACGATTGACTACGATTTTTGGGGAGCCCTACGGGGAAAACGGCAATTGGTGATAATCCACTGCAGTGGATTACCAAGTGATAATCGACTATTTTCCGGTAATCTACCGAAAAGCATAAATAAAATATCATTAAAGGGCTGTCTGATCTAAAACCATACAATACAGTAAAACTTCTCTATTATGACCACCAAATTGTGATAATTATTTGGTGTTTATGACAGATGACTGCTTAAAGCAAGGTATCAGTAAAACAGAAAGCTCCTAAAGGAGCTTTCTGTTTAACTGTCACCTTGCTCTAAGCTGTCACCTGTCTTAATGCAATCAATTAGCCTTCGTTTTAGTGGTTGTAATAGAGGTTTCACTGCACTGAACTTTTACAATATATGGACCCTTCAGTTCTTGAAAACAACTTCCGGTATCAGTTACAGTAATTGTTGAGGGTGGTTACCCTACAATATATCAAAGTTTGGGAATATTCAAGCTCATTCAGGATCTCTCTGATCTGAGTCTTTATTGTTTGCAAAGGAAACATACTTAATTCGGTTTCCGCATTAAAAGGGTTGTTGTCTCAACAAAACTGGGTTTTGATGGTAACGGGAAAGAGTAAAAGTTGGTCATACATACATGTACAACCAGTTCTTGTACATCACACTCCCTCTGTTTACACAACTAAATGAGGTTCAATATTCCATGTTTAAGACAGGTGGTTGCTTAAAGCAAAAGAAAGTAAAGCAGAAAGCTCCAATATGAACCTTCTGCTTTACTTTAATCTTGCTTTAAGCAACCACCATCTTAATATATATGCAATTAATTATTCTTATTTTCAATGGTTGTAGTAGTGGGGTTTTACTCCATAAATTATGGTTCACCCCTTCTTAACTGGGAGCCTGTCA
Source organism: Gari tellinella (assembly GCA_922989275.2). Taxonomy (NCBI): domain Eukaryota; kingdom Metazoa; phylum Mollusca; class Bivalvia; order Cardiida; family Psammobiidae; genus Gari; species Gari tellinella. Next base: position 98,660,923 of record OV277857.1, on the reverse strand, counting down.
CTATGATCCATAAGCATGTCAAATGCCTGTGTAAACAACCTATAAAACTATATGGTACAACTTTCTATTCTGATTTTACTTAAGTATAATTATAATAAAAAAATCAGAACCTTGATCATGTAAATACAGTAAAACCTATTACAACCTAATAATTAACACACTTAAGTGGTCGTAATAGAGAGGCTTTACTGTACTAATATCATCAGTCACAGGTTCTAGTCCAGCAAGCACAGTTGTTAGCGCACCCGTAAAACTGCATTTGTAGTAGAAAGGGGCAAAAGTTGAACTATTAAAAGAGTTATGGGACTTGATGTTGAATGTAGGTCAGATGATACTGAACACATAAGAGAGTTTCAAATTGATTGAGGAATAGGATTTTGATTTGTTATGAGGAATAGGTGATAAAGATATAGTGAGTTAGAATTTGTTGTACCCTGAGAGCAACACTGACACCAGGGTGAGTACAATAGCTCTCCTTATTCTTCCAATAGTCAAGCTACAAAGAGGTTGCACCAAATATGCGACAGAAAATACAAAATATCAAATGGTGTAAGACTAACTAAACATCATCCACTACAAAATCATAAAGTCAGATTTACCAAACTTAACCAACTGCTCTATAGCAATGTACATGTATAACGAGAGCACAGCAAACGGGTGCTGGACGCTCGACTTTCATATATACTTGAGACGGCTACATTTTTCAAACGTAAAGAATGTGTATGGGTGTTTATAATGCCCTATTGATCATAGAAATTTGTAAGCAACAACAACTCAAACATACTTGGACAGTCTACATTCCATTTAAAGTAAACTATAAGTCAAAACAAGGACAATAACTCTTGAATTGCACATTCCTGGTCACCTTTCTTGTTTGAATGAGTTGCCATTTTGATATAACACAAGTGTTTAAAGTTTCAAGTTAATATCTTTGACAGTTATTAAGATATTTCAATTTACAAGTTTTAAGTAAATAAATCAAGGGAAATTACTCTGGAATTACAAATCACAGAGTAATCTTCCTTGTTGTAATGAGTTGTCCTTTTGATACTTAACAAGTATTCAAAGTTTCAAGTTAATATCTTTCATAGTTAATTAGATATGTTAATTTATAACTTTTAAGTAAATAAAACAAGGGCAATAACTCTGGATACACAAACCTCAGGGTTACCTGTCTTGTTGTAATGAGTTGCCCTTTTGATATTGAATAACTATTCAAAGTTTCAAGTTAATATCTTTCATAGTTATTTAGATATGTTAATTTACAATTTTGAAGTAAATAAAACAAGGGCAATAACTCTGAAATGACCAATCTCAGAGTTACCTGCCTTGTTGTGATTAGTTGCCCTTTTGATACGGAATAACTATTAAAAGTTTCAAGTTAATGTCTTTCATAGTTATTTAGATATGTTAATTTACAATTTTGAAGTAAACAAGACTGCGCGTTCAATAAACGCTTATGCCCCCGGTGGCATCCTTGACAATATATTCTGAATCTTTTCTAAGTCCAAATTAGGTCAAGGTCAAGGTCAAACTGAGCTTGGGTATTACTGTTGGGTTGGTGATGGTCCAAGGCAATAACTGTATAAGTATAGAAGCATTGTAGTAAGTAGTGTTGATGCTAGACGAAACGATAAAATCTAGTTAACCAAGAAATAGCCCATTCAAAATATTCTAAGTCCAAATTAGGTCAAGGTCAAGGTCAAAATCAAGGTTGGGTGATATTGATGGATAGGGAATGGTCCAAGGCAACAACTGTATAAGTATCCAAGCATTGGAGTAAGCGGTGTTGATGCTAGACGAAACGGTAAAATCTAGTTAACCAAGAAATAGCCCATTCAAAATATTCTAAGTCCAAATTAGGTCAAGGTCAAGGTCAAAATTAAGGTTGGGTATTATTGGTGGCTAGGGAATGGTCCAAGGCAACAACTGTATAAGTATCTAAGCATTTGAATAAGTGGTGTTGAAGCTAGACGAAACGGTAAAATCTACTTAACCTGGTTACGGACGGACGGACGGACAGGACGATTACTATATGCTCCCGCATCTGTCGATGCCGGGGGGCATAATAAAACAAGGGCAATTACTCTAAAATGACAAATCCCAGGGTTACCTGCCTTGTTGTAATGAGTTGCCCTTTTAATACTGAACAACTATTCCAAGTATCAAATGGATACCTTTGCTAGTTATTGAGATATGTTAATTTTTAATTTTTAAGTAAATAAAACAAGGGCAATAACTCTTAAAATGACAAATCCCAGGGTTACCTGCCTTGTTGAAATGAGTTGCCCTTTTAATACTGAACAACTATTCCAAGTTTCAAATGGATATCTTTGCTAGTTATTGAGATATGTTAATTTATAATTTTTAAGTAAATAAAACAAGGGCAATAACTCTGAAATGACAAATCCAAGGGTTACCTGCCTTGTTGTAATGAGTTGCCCTTTTGATACTGAACAACTATTCCAAGTTTCAAATGGATACCTTTGATAGTTATTGAGAAATCAACTCTTACAAAAACCTTAAGCAAAAAACTTAACCGACGCAGACGCAGACGCTGACGCTGACGACAGGGTGACGACAATAGCCCGACTTTTCGAAAAAGTCGAGCTAAAAATCATCATTGAAAAAATATCAAGAAAAGTTTGGTGTAACATGTATATGAATATGATTTGACATTATTTCTATATGAGCTTTGATAAAAGTTGTGAGCTGTAAAATCCTATGAAACTTTTTATGAAAAATATTGACGAAAATCAGATTATAAAATTCTCAATTATTATTGATTTCTTCATTTAATCCTGTCTTGTGATATCTCTTTGGAATCGCTCTGAAAAAAACAATTCAGAAGATATGTTACAAGACAGGATTAGATGGAGAAATCAGAGATTAGATGCATTTAAAGTTTTGACTTACAGACGTTTTTCTTGTACAACAACTTATAAGACGGACCACATGTCTTTAACCCTTAGCCTGCCACTCACGACTATAGCTCCATATGCAAACAGCTTGGATCCGGATGAGACGCCAAGTAACTCGGGGTCTCATCCAGATCCAAGCTGTTTGACACTCGGACAACCTTTTCAGCAATTTTGAGCAACTTTGAAACTTGAAGCAGACGAGAATTATAGCAAACAACAATTTATTTGGCGGGCTAAGGGTTAATAGAAATGTGTAACTTCATTGAACAAATAAAGTTAATATCAATAATTTAACAGTAAACATGTGATCACCTTAAGCATGCAATGTATTTTAATTTTTTACAAAAATAAAGTGAAGAAACAAAATTAATATGTACTTCCTTTACTTGAAAGTTTATGATAAAACCATGTTTTCTCAACCAATCAAAGATCAATAAACATTAAATCTCTCTGCTAGTGGTCATAATAGAAGATTGTTTCTGTATTTTATCCATGACTTCATTTCATTTCTTCTGTTATTTTTTGTATAAATATATGATAGAATGACAAAATATGAGATAATGAAAATAAATATATAAAAATTATGATTTGTTAATTTTCAATCTGAAATGATTTAGAAGAAATTACTGTAAGTACTGGTTACAAAAGTTTGTATCACCCTGTGGTTTTGATTCTTTCTAAACTGACTAGGGACATGTAATACTTTAATAGCCTTGATACTTGGTCAACAAGCTTTCCACCTCCCCTTGAGCTGTTCTGTCCTGAAATCAAGAAATTAGCTCACATTGAAACAGTACAATACCTGTATATAACCCTGGTACAAACCACTTAAAGACTATCACAGCAGTTTCGATACTCACGACATATGTAATTGCACATGTTAAAGTCAAGTCTTAAACTTTAACAAAATCGCACAAATGGAAAATACAGACTATAAAAGATTGTTTCAAATCAGTAAAATGCAAACAAATGATGATCTAGAATGAATGAATGAATGGTAATGATGATCGCGATGATACGGGATCAAAGCACATGAAGTTATTTAATCCAGCGTCGAACATTAGAACATCAAAGTAAACAGGGTCAATTTGGGGTTTATTTTGTAGAGCTGATGCTGCATGCCAAATATCTAAGCAATAGGCTTTATGGCTTATGACAAGACCATTTTTCAATGCATTTCTGAGTAAAACATGTGTTAATCTCTATGCAGACATTTGAACTTTTTAGAAAAATTAACTAGGGTACCCATATTTTTATGTGTGATTTCAGTACAGTAATGCATTCATAACAATACTAACTTTTGAAAATAATTGTTAAAATCTGAATGTAAAAACTATGGAAAGAAAACTTGTTCCCATTTTTGATGGACAGTAAATTTTTAAACGTTTTTTTGGTGCTTAATACCTAATACTTGCTCTTTTTTTCTTCTTCTAATTTTGTAATTTTTATGTATAAGTTCATTACTGTATAAAATGAAACTGTTTTCCATAAAGAGTAACTAAGATTAAACTTACATCCTGGCTTATCACTGGGATGTTTTTGGCCTGCTGAAGCCACTTGTTGGCCTCCTTGTATTGTCTCATCTCTACATAACACTGAAACACATATATACACATTATAACTCACCCTTATTAACACAAACTCCCCCAACTCTTTCCTTCTACAGAAGCATACTTTGACACCTATACATGGGCTTAATTTCAACCAATTCACTGCCATCATGCCATTTACTTTATTTCTCAAAATAAAATGTTAGGTAAATCGATTAGTTATAAAACAACGTTATGAGCATCAAAATTATTAGTGTAATCTGCCAACTCTTGGTATTATTGGCTGACATTTGCAATCAGCTTAAATCCAGATCAGATGCCGCATAAAGCTGTTTGTCAGTCGTCATTATGGGTTTTTTTATGTCGAAATGTCCAATATTTGACTTTTAGAAAAACAACAGATGACAATTTTAAGCAGACAATACTGCAGTCGTGAAAAGGTTGGACATAATTGTCTTGTTTGGGGAACAGTGACAGGCCTTGTTGTAAGGAGGGAACCATTATTCAGAGGACCATTGTAGGAAGGGGGCACTGTACTTGTAATGGAAGCACAGGGTAGGAGACATAAGAAATACAGGTATAAAACATATTTACCAAGTACCCCATAGCCTTATTCTAGTTTTGAAAATAGGCGACCTATTAAAGCAGGTTGAAAGAAAAGCAGAATGCGCTTTAAGGCGCATTTTGCTTTACTTTCAGCATGCTTTAAGCTACCATCTGCTAGAATATAGAATTCTTTTTCTTATGGTACATATTCATGACTGTAAAAAATGGAACTTATTTCTTCAGTGGAAAAATAATTAAGAGGCGTAAAAATGCGTATTTATGGGTAAAAGGGTTTACATATTGTCATATCAACAGACAACCTTAATTTCAATCTAACTGAGACTATGTGAAGATACATTTACCCTGTATACACATGCAATAGATAAAATACACCTGTGTGATATTTTCAGCTCACCTTGGCTATAAAAAGTATATTCTCCTTCCATTTTCCTGGATTAAGTTCATCTGCCTAAAATGCACAAGCCATAAAAAAGCAATGGTAAAATAAGCAGACAATGTGAGAACGACAAAGGCGACTCCAAAGCATAGAATACGTTTTTTTCATATGGAATATTTATCATATAAAAATGACCAGTTTAGGAATACTTTTTATATGTATTACAGAAAAAATAAAAGTACCCGATACAAAAACAGTAAAGACCCTGATCTATGGGCTCCTTATTGAGCCCTCTGACCAGGGTCTACATTGCTCATAAATAATGGCAGATAGAAAGGATTATAAATTATAGAAAGTTACAGCTGTATATATGTTCAGCAAACATTTACAAAATATCTATTGGCTCTATCTGTTTATAAAACATATGGTAGCTTAATGATGAACAAACATTTCAGTTTTCTGAATTATTTTTCTCCTGCATTAAGCATTTACCTTTCATCCAATATCTGTGCATCTATACTGAACTATCAATGATTACAGGTCAAGTTGTACATGTATTATCATGGCAATAAGGTCTTCAACATGTTATGTAGTGTCTAATCAGGATCTAAACTACTTGAAAATAACCATTAAACTATGGCTAAGGCAGTGAAGGGGTGAAACTGGTATTTGAGTGGCTCCAGTTTGTAGTTACACTGATTGCAATGACTGAGAGCCATGCTTCCATAACTGTAACATAACCCTTTACCATAGCAGGTTTCTAATTTTAAAGACAGGTGACCGCTTAAAGCAAGTTGAAAGTTACTTTCAGCCTGCTTTAAGCTACAATCTGCTAGAATATAGAAAGTATTTCTCATTATACATATTCATTGATGTCGCTGGGTCGTAAAACACCACTTTATGGAGGAATAAATTAAAGGGCATGAAAATGCCTATCTATTGAGTACAGGGTTCTACACTGTACTGTAGGTACCTTTAAGAAGTGAGTTACGGTTTCTTCTATTGTGGCAGAGGGTGGGGTAGCAAACAGAGTGGCTGCCGCTTTCCTCTCCAACCAGGACAACATATACACCTGTAAACAACAACAACAACAACAGATTAACCCTTATAGAGGTTGAACTCTATATACATTCATTGCAAATAGTGTAGACCTAGATCCAGATCAGAGGGGCTCATAAGGATTACTCTAACCAGGGTATCTCTGTTTGTCATACTTATAAATATTCTGGATCCATGCTTATAAAGTGTTTGAGTTGAGTCTGAAATCGTTCTCAAGAATTTGATTGGTCAGATTTGAGCCTAGGCTCAAATCTGACCAAACAAATGCTTGAGAAAGAAGTCAGACTCAACTCAAATGCTTTTAAGCGCTGGGCCAGGGGACAAATCCCTCAAGAGTCAAGGTCTTCTATTAGAAAATGGATGAGTCCATTTGAAAGTAAAGCATTAAGTTTTTTGTTTTATTTGACAGGCTCTCAATGTACATGTATTTGTTAATATCTTCTAAATCAACATGCTACTGTCAAATGATTTGTATATGTCCATTATGATGACTTACAATACATGTACTTTTAGAATATATAGAAGGTACTTTTATTTTAAAAGAACAATGAAAGTAAAGCATAAAGCTCCAGCTTACTGTTATCTGCTTTAAAGCGCCCTCTGTATTTAACAACATCAGTAAAACAGCCTTGCTATCCCTCACGATAATTATTGCAGAGAGAAATGCATCAAATAATTGAAAATATGTTACTGAGTTTGTATATAAAGGAAAAGCTATATAACCCTCCAGCTGTTTTTTTTATCAGTTTTTTGGCCCTAGGGCCATTATGCATTATGCAAGCAACGGCCCCTGGAACCATAGCACATGCTCATTTATGCTTCCAAAATGGCCTCAGCTGCCTGCACTAGAGATTTCTTGCAAACAGGTTAATGAATCTCAATGCAAAGGAGACACAGATAAAGATGCGCTAGTCCTATGCAAAAAGTGAAGACCCAGATCAGAGGGCTCCGACAGGAGCCCTCTGATCTGAGTCTACGCTATTTGTCATTTTGCAACATTGTAAAATCAACCCTAAATAGTCAAAAATGGACTATGATTAACTTGAAACTGGGGGAATTGTTCATTTGATGGTTCAGGAATAAGTTGTAAGAGACAAGGCCTATACACTCACACTATAGCACCATCGGCCAAGTAAGTAGTGGTTAGATGGGTCTTTGGGTTTTAAAGCTATGGCCTTTTCGATGTGTTCCTGGAAACATGTAAGAAGAAAAGTACAGCAATCTCATATACAGTCGAACTTTGACATCTCGAACTCGATTAAATCGAACATACCCGTATTTCAAGTTAAAACGTGGCTTAGCCACGTTTTAACTTTGAAATATGGGTATGTTCGACTTAACCGAGCATAAAATAATGTATTTCATGTGTCAAATTATCGGATAGTTTGAGTTAAGAGAGTTCGAGATATCGAAGTTCGTCTGTAGTATGATAATTATGATTCATATACACAATACAATATACAAGTCTTCCTTTGCAAATGCAATCAACTTTATCAGCTATTTTTAGTCTAAAGAAACAATAAAATACTGTCAATATGCATACCATTAGTTAACAAGTTGTTAACCCTTAGCCTGCCACTCACGACTATAGCTCCATATGCAAACAGCTTGGATCCGGATGAGACGCCGAGTAACTCGGCGTCTCATCCGGATCCAAGCTGTTTGACACTTGGACAACATTTTCAGCAATTTTGAGCAACTTTGAAACTTGAAGCAGACGAGAAATATAGCAGACGACAATTTATTTGGCGGGCTAAGGGTTAAGTTCAGATCTAAAATGAAAGTTAACACAACTGTATGTATATACAGTACTCCCTCCCTACAACAGCCCTCCACACTGTATATATATATATTTCCATATCCAGTCCAATTGTACTGGTATTGATTTTTGTTATTTAGCTTTCTAAAAACATAATGGAAGCATATTTTCTACAAATATTTCTACAAAATAGGTTAATTATTCCTTCATATATTGTCCATTTGATGAGGTTTAGAAATAAAAGAGGCATTAAAAAGGTTCATTAACCCTTAACCAATCGTGACATAATTTGTAATAGTTTGGATTCAGATCAGATGTCACTTAACGTGGCATCTGATATGGGTCCAAACTGCTTGTCACTCATCTTTCGGTTTCTTCGTTTTAAAAGGCATATTCTGCTTTACTATCAACCTTTTTTAGAAACAGGCTATGGAGTAAAAGGTTAAGCAACCTGCAGAGAGCAGAACTATTTTCCTACAACTCTTGATAAGTACAGAGGAGAAGCATGGTTTATATGGAGTTTGAAAGATGTCTTAACCCATTACCCCATAAATACGCCTTTGATTTATTTCTTCACTGTAGAAAATAGTGCAACTTTATACAGTTATGAATATGTTTTGAAAGAAATATTTGCTATATCCTAGAAGATGATAGCTTAAAGCAGGCTGAAAGTAAAGCAGAATGTGCCTTAAGGCACATTCTGATTTACTTTCATCCTGCTTTAAGTGGTCAACTGTATTCAAAACTAGAAACTGGCTATGGGGAAATGGGTTAAAGGAAGGAAAGGGTTAAGAAAGTGTTGCTGCTCACAACACAACAGGTACCTTGTATATAAATCCATTTTTTATTTTTTCCTGTGTCCCTTCATATTCACCCACACTGCCTATTGTAATAGCAAACCTGGAAATAACAATAATTACACAGAATTACATGTCTCATCCAAACAAAGATACAAAAGGAGACTAAGGTATTACAAAGCGAAATAAAGGAAAAACAGGGCTGCCATAAGTTGACATGAAAAATCCTAAGATTTCCAAATTTGCATTTTTCAAGTGCGAATTTACGAATCCTACCTTTACCCCATAGCCTGTTTCTAGTACTGTTTTGTAGACACATGTATACTTAAAGCAGGCTGGAAGTAAAGCAGAATGCGCCTTATGGCACATTCTGCTTTACTTTCAGCCTGCTTTAAGCTACCATGTTCTAGGAAAAAAAATCCGAAGATTTAGGAAAAATCTGGAGAAATGGCAGCCCTGTAATAATGAAAACTCAGCGTTGAAGATAAATCTAAACGTGTGATAGGTCTTGTCACCAATATCATCTTCTCAGTCAGTGTTGTTGCCATAGGCTTTATCCCTCCCTTTCTACGTCCTAGCAGCTGGCAGCTTAAAGCAGGCTGAAAGTAAAGCAGAATGCACCTTAAGGCACATTCTGCTTTACTTTCAACTTGCTTTAAGTCGTCGCATGTCTTCAAAACTAGAAATAGGCTATGGAATGAGGGGTTATTCAGGTTATCACTCAATTTGACTAAAGCACATGTTGTCATTCTCAATTGCAAACAGTACTACCGGTACATCTGATCAGATGCTGTGCTTCAAACGTATACTCAGACTTGAACCTACAAGATTTCACATTTCTTTTTGATTAACCCTTTACCCCATAGCCTGTTTCTAGTTTTGAAGACATGTGACCACTTAAAGCAGGTTGACAGTAAAGCAGAATGTGCCTTAAGGCACATTCTGCTTTACTTTCAGCCTGCTTTAAGCTATCATCTGCTAGGATTTAGAATTATTTTCTTATGGTTCATTTTCAAGACTGTATAAATGGGAACTATTTTCTTCAGTGAATGAATAAATCAAATGTGCTAAAAGGCGCTTCTATGAGGGAAAGGGTTAAACTCATTTAACTCATTCATTCCAGGAATTTGAATAGACAATTCCAGTTTCCAATTAAGTCTGGTCCATTTTTTACTGTTTAGGTTAGTTCTACAACGAATTGCAAAATGATAAACAGTGTAGACCAACATCAGATGAGTCCTATAGGAACCCTATGGTCTGGGTCTGCACTGTTTGCTTAGGACAAGTGTAATCTTCACAGGTACACTGCACACATTGCTTTCATTGAAAACTTGAAAGAACATTGTCTAACATTTCACAATCTGTATATCATTAAGGCTCAAGATAGGATTGACTATCTAAAACATTCAAACCTGTTCTCCTTTAAGCTTCTATCAATCCATGTTGTGACTATTCATTAGAATATCTTGAAGAGATAATTCTAATGGGTAGTCAATGACTCAACGGAATCAGTTTGGTGGAGACATAAAGATTGTTATTGTTTTCCCATGTATATGGAGCTATGCAATGTTTACCACTTATGAGCATTAGCACACTGGTCATCCAAGCCTAACGCAGCATGAGCAAGGTCCTTGGCAGTATAAACATATTCCTTCTTCTTCTGAGTATTTCCTTTGGCTCCCTCAATGAGGGACAATTGGAATGTAGTCTTGGACAGTCTCCAATGGTAATCAGCATCTGTCAAAAACTGTCAACAACATCATGGTTTAATACTTTCTTCCATACTATAGGTACATATTTTTGCATTTAATTTATTCCTCAACTGAAGAAAATAATTTCAATCTATACAGTCAATCAGTCATGAATATGTATTAAAATTATGTATTTATAGTCTTGCAGATGGTAGCTTAAAGCAATCTGAAGTATGGCAGAATGCGCCTTAAGGGCACATTCTGCTTTACTTTCAACCTGCTTTAAGTGGTGATCTATCTTCAGTACTAGAAACAGGCTATGGGGTAATGGTAACACCTTCCTCCACATAAGTGCACCAGGATGCTTTTACTTCTTCCTCTGCACAAGTGCCATATTACACCACTACCACAGGGTTTCCATGAGTTGATTATGAAAAATCCTTAGATTTCCAAATTTTCAATCCTGATTTTATGATGTATACATTTACCCAATAGTCTGTTTCTAGTTTTGAAGACATGTGACTACTTAAAGCAAGTTGAAAGTAAAGCAGAATGCATCTTAAGGTGTATTCTGCTTTACTTTCAGCCCGCTTTAAGCTACTATTTGCTAGGATAAGCATCTAAAGATTTCGGAGAAATGACAACCCTGCTACCAAGTTCTTATATGTTCACTCAAATGAGGATTAATAATGTTGTTTAATACAGATTACAGGTGTCTATTTAGCTAGACAATAGTTGCATGTTAAAATCTGAACAGTCTAAAAAGACAGGTGACTTCTTCAAGAAGACTTAAAGTTAGTATAGGAGAAAGCTCTATGTTTTAAGTAGCCACCTGTCAGAAAAGGAAAAAGAAAATTCTTATAGCACACATATCAATGAAAGAAATGGTAAAACTGAATTGTTATATCAAATGAAATTTCCCTTGCCAAGAGAACTTACGACAGAATATACGTAAAATACAATTCTTTTCAGATAAAGATATTTGGCCAATTTTGAGCACCACATCTCCTGCCACAATTAAAAGAACGAGAGCACCGCAAACGGGTGCTGGACGCTCGACTTTCATATACTTGAGACGGCTACATTTTTCAAACTTAAAGAATGTGTATGGGTGTTTAATGCCCTATTGATCATAGAAGTTTGTAAGCAACAACAACTTACACATACTTGGACAGTCTACATTCCATTTAAAAGTAAACTATAAGTCAAAAGAAGGACAATATTTTTGCCTGCTTTACCTGCCTTGTTGTAATGAGTTGCCCTTTTGAAACTAAACAGTATTCAAATATATTGGAAGTTTGAAATTAATAACTTTCTACAGTTACTGAATAATTTCATATACAAATTCTTAGTCAAACAATGGCAATAACCCTGCATTGACACATCCCATGGTTATCTGCTTTGTTGAAAGGTGATGCCCTTTTGAAACCGAACAAGTATTCAAAGTTTCAAGTTAATACCTATGGTAATTATTGAGAAATTTCAATTTACAAGTTTTATGTAAATAAAAACAACGGCAATAACTCTGGAATGGCACATCCCCGATCACCTTTCTTGTTTGAATGAGTTGCCCTTTTGATATAACACAAGTATTTCAAGTTTCAAGTTAATACCTTTGACAGTTATTAAGATATTGCAATTTACAAGTTTGAAGTAAATAAATCAAGGGCAATTACTCTGGAATTACAATCACAGAGTAACCTACCTTGTTGTAATAAGTTTTCCTTTTAATACTTAACAAGTATTCAAAGTTTCAAGTTAATATCTTTCATAGTTATTTAGATATGTTAATTTATAACTTTTAAGTAAATAAAACAAGGGCAATAACTCTGGATACACAAACCTCAGGGTTACCTGTCTCATTGTAATGAGTTGCCCTTTTGATACTGAATAACTAATCAAAGTTTAAGTTAATATCTTTCATAGTTATTTAGATATGTTAATTTACAATTTTTAAGTAAATAAAACAAGGGCAATAACTCTGAAATGACAAATCCCAGGGTTATCTGCCTTGATGTAATGAGTTGCCCTTTTGATACTGAACAAATATTCCAAGTTTCAAATGGATACCTTTGATAGTTATTGAGTTATGTTAATTTTTAATTTTTCAGTAAATAAAACAAGGGCAATAACTCTGAAATGACAAATCCCAGGGTTACCTGCCTTGTTGTAATGAGTTGCCCTTTTGATACTGAACAACTATTCCAAGTTTCAAATGGATACCTCTCATAGTTATTGAGATATGTTAATTTATCATTTTTAAGTAAATAAAACAAGGGCAATAACTCTGAAATGAAAAATCCCAGGGTTACCTGCCTTGTTGTACAGTACTGAACCTTGTTAAATTAAATTGATAATCGCAAGCGAATTGCCATCGAATTGCCATCGAATCGGGCGCTTCAAAAAACAAATCCTACGTTTGAATATTTTTACGCGAATTTGCCGAAGCGGTTGTGACACAAATGATTCAAGAAAACTTACCCGAGGGTAAATTTGGAATTTTGAATCGCAAGCGAATTGCCATCGAATTGCAAGCCAATTGCAAGCGAATCGCAAAAATTGTTAATTTAATAAGGTTCAGTACTGTAATGAGTTGCCCTTTTGATACTGAACAACAATTCAAGTTTCAAATGGATACCTTTGATAGTTATTGAGAAATCAACTCTTACAAAAACCTTAAGCAAAAAACTTAACTGACGCAGACGCTGACGCAGACGACAGGGTGATGACAATAGCTCGACTTTTCGAAAAAGTCGAGCTAAAAACGAAAAAAAATAAACTCTTCACTAAATTTACAGTAAATTAGTTTTTATACCAAATGTCTGTTCTTTTGGAGAATTTCATCTGCTTTTAGCTTATCCTCATCTGGTCCCTCAAGAAGTTTGTCAACCTCATTGAAAATGGATTCTTTAGAGACAAGCTCAGTAGCTTCTTCTGGCTCTATATCCTTATAAGGGGTACTGGTCCTCTCCTCAAGCTCTGTTACTAGTTCTAGATCACTTCTGAAATATTGATATGATAGTTAAGTTCTCTTAACCCATTACTGAACTCCAGATACACATTTTCTTGCCTTTAGTTCATTCTTCCACTGAACAAATTAGTTCCAATTTACACACACAGTCATGAATATGTATCATAAGAAATATTTCCTATGTCCTAGCTGATGGTAATAATGAAAGCAAAGCAGAGTGCATCTTAATCTGCATTCTAATTTACTCCAAACCTGCTTTAAGCAGTCACCTGTTTAGGCTGTTTTCAAGGCTAGAAATGTTTGACCGTTGTTCTCAATGATGTTTTGAAATTTAAATGCCTTTAAGAATTTTTGTCATATAACTTGCGCGCTAAAGCAGAATTTGCTTTGACGAAAATCTATTTCAGACCACCAGCCTATGCTAATAGGGCAGGGTTAATATAACTATAGGTTAAACCTATATACGACCCAAACCTGTTTCTACAAAGTATAGGACATAAGGTTAATTAATTTTTCGAGGGTACGAAATGACAAAAAAAGGGTGCGAAAAGGCAATGGTACTAAATGGCCCGTTGCCTCAAGAACAATACTGGTGGTCATTTTGGAATCGTCAGCCTCAGCCGGTCCACTTTATTCACTAATCCAGTGTGGTGTACCAATCACATGATAGGGATACATCTATCGGTATAAGCCTGTGAACTCGATTGTGTCCACCAATTCACACAGATAAATTATGTACGACTATAATAAAATATTTTCATGGAGGAAAGCCTGATGAGCCACCGCTGCGGAATTCCGAATGCTAGGTTGGTTGGTGAATTAGGCATGGACCCTTGCCGGAAGTTAAATTGTAACAGATAAAATGGCGGGCCCATAAATCGGCGATAAAATCCTAAGTCCATCGGGTAATGAGAATTAAATCTTTATTTCTTGTTTTATTCACGCAACGAACACATTATCTAAAGGCAACCTGCGCAAAGAGCTGGCCTGCGGCCAACTTTCTGTTTCAGCCGTAAAACCATCCGGAACTGGACGGCCGAACTTGGGACAAGCCAACTGGAACCACTTAGCAGCCTAGCTATATCTGGAGGCAAGCTAGCCGTCCAGTTCTCGACGGCTGGCTAGTAGCAATATCGTAACTGTATAGACCTTGTTTCTAGAGTTAGAAGCACGGTACCTCAGCTAGGCAGCCTTAAAAGTCTCAGTGCACTTAAACTCTTAACCAAGATGCGTCAAAACTAAATCATTTTTTAAAGTAAATTTACCCTCCATACGCTTCTTCATAAACATCTTCATCGTCGTCTCCACTACTGGCTGTAATGAAACCGCTGCCTGGGCGTTTTCTGCGTCGAGATTTTTCAACGTTCTCTTTTATTGTGTCAATTTCAGCCCGCAGCTGTGCGAGAGTGCCTGACAACCGCTGCAGTTCAATGAGAATTTTGTTTGTCATGCGCCAGTACACGAGTCCTATAATGAAACCTGTGCCAATTGATGTAATGAAATGGGCATTTTGGCGAAAAAATGACATAATTTACGAAAATTAAAGAAGAAATGGGAGGTCGTGGGCGAAAGGAGTTTGAACTGTCAAAACGACCGGAAGTGATCTGATTGGTTTCCAATTGAAGAGTCGATTTGTTTTCAGTACGAAACTAGAAGGACGAGTGATAAAATAAAGATGCCTTACGTCTTTGTCAGCACTCAAATAAGACTTGTAAGTATTTATTTATCGATTAGTCATCAAGTTTTGATTTCCCCGTTGATATAAAATCGCAGAGAATAGACAAAAATACAATTAAAGTGTGTGGCGTATTGCCAATTTCGCCCAATGGCCTCTTCGCCCATTGATATCTCAATTTGTTTATAAAAAAAAAAAATTCTTAACTTGGACAAGATAAACATATATCAATGCTTATGAAATTTTGATAACCAGTTTATCCATACAAATATCCATGAGAGCTTATGTTGTCACCCTGTCGTTGGCATACTCACCAGTGGACGTAGTCAAGGGGTAACACCGTTTACAACGTCACGTAAGGGGTCAAGAGTTCGATCCCGCGCCAGACCAATTCTTTCGGATGAGACATTCTAAACCAAGGTCCAATGAATCAGTGCTTTACACTAGGCAACTAAGAGAACCAGAGAGCTCTGTTGATAATAAGAATATAACTATAAGGGCATTGCACCCCGGTTCTCTGTATCCGCTCCCCTCTCTCTGGGACCTCCAATTAGCCCATAGATGGCAGAAAAGGATTTTAACAAACAAAACAAACAAACAAAACGGTGGTGTTTTCGTTCGCTTTGCTCTAGCAGTTTAAAGAATGTGTTCACAACTTCTATAATATATGCCCTTAAACCTACATCTTTCAAACTTGCACCACACATGCATTAGGGCAATACCTTCCCAACCATGTGACATTTTGAACCCCTGTGACCTTGACCTGAACCACTGGGTTTAAGTTTCTAAATTAATTTTTAACGGTGGAAAAATTCTTATGAATAATATGGCCTTGCTTTCATATTTGCTATGCATGTGTGGGCAATTAGACCTTGTCATACACGCAAAAAAGTTTGACCCACTAACCTTGACATTGAACTTAGAGCCCTTGTTTAAGTTTCAAAATCTGCGTTTAAGTTTCTAAAAATGCTTATTACTCCTATATCCTGGATTCCAGTGAGGTATTGCTTTCATAATTGGTATGCATGTGTTTATGGACAATACCTTTAATTCCATGCCTGCAAAAAATTGACCCCAGTGTCATTGACCTTGAACTTAAGGTCCCTGTTTAGGTTTCATAATCTGTAATTAGGTTTCAAAAAGTGCATATAACTCCATGTCCTTAGAGGTACATGTATTGCTTTCATATTTGGTATACATGCATGTGTATATAAACAAGACCTTTTCATGCATGCAAAAAGTTTGACCACAGTGACCTTGACCTTGAACTTAGGGTCCGTGTTTAGGTTCCAAATCTGTGTTTTTGTTTCATAAAATGCTGTAACTCTGTCGCTTAAGGTATTGCTTTCATATTTGTTGTACATGTATATACATGTATTGACATGACCTTTTCATGCTGAATGCATGCAAACAGCTGGACCCCAGTGACCTTGGCCTTGGACTAAGGGTCCATGTTTAGGTTACAAAATCTGTGTTTAGGTCTCAGAAAATGCTTAATACTCTATGTCTCTTGAGAAATTGCTTTCATATTTGGCATGCATGTGTATATAGACAAGACCTTACAATGCACACCAGTGACCTTGACCTTGACCTTAGGGTCCATGTTTAGGTTTCATAATCTGTGTTTAGGTTTCGAAAAAATGCTTATAACTCTTAATGTCCCTTGAGGTATTGCTTCCATATTTGATATGCATGTGTTTATGGTCAAGACATTTCCTTGCATGCAAATATTTTTACCCCAGTGACAATGACCTTAAACTAAGGCCCCATGTTTAGGTTTCAAAATATGTTTAGGTTTTGAAAAATGCTTATAACTCCTATGTCCCTGGAGGAATTGCTTTCATATTTCGTATGCATATGTTTATGGACAAGACCTTTCCATGCACGCAAAAAGTTGGACCCCAGTGACCTTAATCTTGACTGAGGGGCAGCATCCAGGTTTTGAAACTGTTTAGGTTTCATAAAATGCTTATAACTCTTATGTATCTTGACTATTGATCAAGGTAAAAAAAGAGATTGTATGGTTGGAGAGGTCTTGACACAGGGAAGTTTGATTTGTTATGATTTTACGTCGCTTTTGACCGTATTTCAGTCATATAGCGATGTCCAGCTAATGACAGGTGGAGGAAGACCCCAGAAGCCCTTTAAGTATGCACTGTTTCAGACACATATCAGCAACTGGGTAGAACCAAAGACCTTCCACAAGCCAGCTGGAAGACACATGCCAAGTTTAAAAGGCCCAGTTGTAATAATGCAAGAGACTGGTTATAGCCAAGGTTAAGGGTTTTGGTACAGACAGACGGACAGACAAACAAACCAACTAACAGACAGGACAAAAACTATATGTCCCCGAATCGTGGTTTCTGGGAGCATAAAAAACACCCTGCTGTTTCACTGTCCAAAATGCCTTCTTTAGCAGTTATTTTTCCAAAGGGTAATGATCTGATTTCAACAGTAATAATTAACACTCCTTTAGGAACTTATATAGAATGTGTGCAAGTATAATCAAAAGCCATTAACCCTTTACCCCATAACCTATTTCTAGTTTTGAAAATAGGTGACTACTTAAAGCAGGTTGAAAGTAAAGCAGAATGTGCCCTAAGGCGCATTCTGCTTTACTTTCAGCCTGCTTTAAGGTACCACCTGCTAGAATTAAAAAAATATTCGCTCTGACACGTATTCATGACTGTATATATTGGAATTATTTTCTTCCGCGGAGGATTAAACAGAATGAGCTAAAAGGCGCTTCTATAAGGTAAAGGGTTAAAACCAGCTAAACTCATCGGAGAACAATGGTCATATACACTCTGAGAAAGCTTGGATGACCTGATTGACCTCTAGTCTCTAGAGAGTAAACACTAAAATTGTTGATGAAGGATGACGCACACTTGAACTGACATTCAAGGATCACGAAAGGTCAAGGTTAGCCAAAAATGAAATACATGTAGATTTAACTCTTTCAACAATAAGTAACAATTGTGGGCTATTAGGATCCCTTGTGGATCTTTTAAGTTACCAAAACATGAACCAGTCTACTTGGAATTTTGGATAGTTTGATAAATACTTTTCTAAATTGGCAAACAGTGTAGACCCAGATCAGAGGGCTCCTATAGGAGCCCTCTGATTTGGGACTACATGTACACTGTTTGCAAATGTAATGAGTATATTTTAAACAGGTCCATGGCATTGAACAGAATTAATTGGAAACTGAGCTTGTTAAATTTGTAGTTTCAGGACTCAGAGTTGATTAATGCATAGATTACCATTTTAATAGGAAGCTGGGCCCACAGTGGTTGGAGATGAGTGGAGTGATAAAGAGCTGATGACGTACCTAGGTGCTGAACTTGTAAAAATTCTTGGCAACAACTTGTAAGTCATTTGAACAAAGACCTAAGTTCTTATATGGATTATAAGATTTCAAACTAAGACCAATACATGTATTTCTACAGTTGTATTTTTCTTAACTCTTTGAACCCTGGTCCCGCATATAGGCGTGCTTTTCAAACAGTGTACATGTGAATAGTACACTTGTCCTATGCAAACAGTGATAACCCTGATCAGAGGGCTCCTTTCGGAGCCCTC
Organism: Gari tellinella; assembly: GCA_922989275.2. Taxonomy (NCBI): domain Eukaryota; kingdom Metazoa; phylum Mollusca; class Bivalvia; order Cardiida; family Psammobiidae; genus Gari; species Gari tellinella. Next base: position 98,641,975 of record OV277857.1, on the reverse strand, counting down.
TGATCAGGGTCTTCACTGTTTGTCACAATGCCAAACATTCTCAAAAACAACCCTTAAAAGTCAGAAATGGACTAGACTAAAATGGAAACTGGAATTGTCCATTTAAAGTTTTAGGGAGGAAAGAGTTAAGTCAAATTTACAAGGTTTAAACTTTAATCAGACATGTTTAAACTGTAAATACAATGCATAGAAATCTCTTATTTGGAGGATGCCCAGTTCTACATATATTTTGTCCCATATTCATCCGCCAACTGTCCAAGACTGCATACACAGGTACTTGACACATTAAAAACACATAAGTTTTTTACTCTACCGTAGATATATACATGTATATAGTAGAGTAAAAAAATAATAATTTTCTTTTATGTGTAAAGTAGCTGTGACTGCATACAGTGGAGAATCTGTTATTCTTTCCCAATAAACGCGTTTACGCTACAACTATTATTTGCAGTGCAAACAGTTTGGAGCCAGATCAGACGCCGGGTTACCCGGCGTCTGATCAGGCTCCAAACTGTTTGCCACCATGATAAACATGAAATATCAGAATTGTCCAAAAGTTGTTCTTATCTACGTTTTAGTGCTTTGCGTTTGCGTACGTTTGCGTTTAAACGGGAAAGAATAACAGATTCTCCACTGTATGCATGTAATTTCTGGTCAACTCATATTTGATTGGTGTGTGATAGTGAAGGTTATACTGTAATAAAGTACAGCAGAACTTCAGTATCTCAAACTCCCTAAAACCTATTACTTCATAGATACACCTTTTTAAATCTTTAATTTATTTATCCACTGAAGAAAATAGATCCAATTAATAGTCATGAATATGTTCTATAAGAACTATTTCCTACATTCTAGCAGATGGGAACTTAAAGCAGGCTGAAAGTAAAACAGAATGTGCATTAAGCCGCATTCTGCAAAATACATTTAACTTGCTTTAAGTAGTCACGTCTTGAAAACCAGAAACAGGCTATGGGGTAATGGGTTAATGTAAGTCCAACTTACTCATATTTCTACTGATTAATTTTATTATTTTAAATTTGCTCAGGTGGAACATATTCTTATTTCAGAGTTCAAATGTGGCATTGCCACATTTTAACTCTAAAATACGAATATTTGTCAATTAAGGAGTTAAGTTCAATATACATGTATATCAAAGCTTGACTACCAATATTCTCCATTATATAGCCGGGAGTACAGATCACCGGAATCACCAAGACTAGTTCTTAACAAACTGGAGAAGGTGGGATACAAACTGATATCGAATAGTGGTATAGGACAGACGTGTATCTGGACCATGCACAAACCTGACACCAGTATCGACAATCAGACAATTAATGAAGAATCACAGCGATAATTGACAATGAACCTTAACCCCCAAAGATGACAGAAGCACCTTTAACAACTCTGCCTATCATAGAAATGCATTTTGGTGCTTCCACTACACCAGGGCTCCAGATAAGAGGGGGTAAATTGAACAAATCCAACACTTTCTCACTCATTTTACCACCAAATCCTATGGTGTTACTACTCATTAGAGTCGTCTCTCCGAGACGATTCTAATGAGTAGTGACACCATAGGGTTTAATTGAGAAATAAAGATTTTAGTTTTTGAAATACCCCCCTTATCTGGAGCCCTGCTACATGCTAAAATTTAGAAAACTTTTGCACCCAAACAGGGGCTGCTTTAAGCATGCTGAAAGTAAAGCAGAAAGCCCATTTAGGCTTTACTTTCAGCATGCTTTGAGCAATCATCTGTCTCAATCTTTTTCTCCATGGTCATTTGTGTAAAATACCTTTCTCCTCCTGATAACATATTTTAAGTGTCTTATGGCATGTGAAGTTCAAGCATAACTCCCTTGCTGGATCTTTCTGCTTTACTTTCATCTTGCCATAACCCATTACCCCTTAAATACGCATTTTATTTTTGCCTCCACTGCAGAATATAGTTCCACTTTATACAGTCATAAACATGTTCCATAACGGATATTTTCTATATTCTAGCAGATGGTAGCTTAAAGCAGGCTGAAAGTAAAGTAGAATGTGCCTTAAGGCACATTCTGCTTTACTTTCAACCTGCTTCAAGTAGTAATCTGTCTTCAGTACTAGAAATAGGCTATGGGGTAATGGGATAATTAACTTGCCATCTATATGCAACAATTTCAGTGAATCGTCTTTCGAGTAGATTTATGTGGACAGGGTAGAGATGTTATATGGTGCTTATGTACAGGAAGGGATCAAGGTGTCCTATGGGGCTGCTGTGGAGGAAAGGGTTACCTACACACAAGCTATAGGAGGCAGGGATATCAAAATGGTGTTAGGATTTTATTTCCGTGGTGCAGGGATACATATTGATATTGTGTGTGATGATTTTTGAGACATTCCAAGTATTTCATATTTGTTAATTGAAGTGGTCTATTATAGGAATAAACAACATATTTTTGACGTTCATGACGGTATGACTACATTAGCTTCGCAGGGGGTAAATTGCGTAAACGCCCGAAGGGCGTTTTCGTTAAATTTACTCCCCGAAGCTAATGTAGTCATACCGTCATGAGCGGCAAAGAGATGTTGTTTATTCCTTATATTTATATCTATATTTTCTGTCTTGTCAATTTAATGTGTTTATTGGCCAGATTTGTTTTTCTGTATAAGAATTTATCATATACCGGTCAAAGAGGTTTGATAGATGTAATGTCGATGTAATAGCCATTCCAGTTTCTAAATATGGTGAGAAAGTAGTCCCAACTACATGTACTCTAACTGTATTAAAAATTCAGGATTTTTTCCAGTAAACTTTCTCTCTGTGAATGGAAAAGACTTACAAGGCAAACAAATAACAGTGCAACTTGAATATCTATTGCCAAAGCACATTCTAAAATTACAGGTCGCGGTTGTTTTCTTAACCCATTTACACACATAGCAACGCGATGGCAACGACCTATGGGTCTGTATCACTCCGCTAGTGTCATATTACCGTCGACCAATGGGAGCTTAGTGTTAAGTGCCCGATGTAGTCTATTTGAAGAAGTCCACGGATAGCACGGGGGAAATCCGAACTGGTTAAATCCAGATTCAAAATGTAGGTTCATCGGCAGATGACTGCATATTTTTTAATAGGATTACATAAGGACTTTACAGGTTGAATGTAAATATATAATTATACTCTATATAACTTTTGGAATGAAAGTTTAGTCTAATATTGCAAGAATCAACATTTTCATTATAAACATTTTTACCTTGATCTCAACTAGTTGAATATAAAAAAAAATTACACTTTGGATTCAGATGAAGTAATTTGACTTCTCATTGGGACACATTGACCCTATTTTGGAAATAATGTTTTGAAAATTCTCATTTCAAAACTGTAGCATATATTTAGCACATACAAAGAGTTACAATACAATACTCATTTCCAATGGCTTGAAGTTAATTGGTTTCACCCATGACACTAAAATGGACAATTCCAGTCTCCAATAAAATCTAGTCCAGTTTTGACTATTTAGGGTTGTTCTTTACAATTTATTGCGAAACGACAGTGTAGACCTTTTGGTGTCCTCTTATCTAGATCTACACTGTTTACATAGGACAATAGTACGGTACTCTTCACAATGTTTGTAAAGGATACATAATATGTATACTTGTTGTTAGGGCTGACTGGGTTAATGGGAGTTATCAAGACAACGAAAGTGTTATTCATATATGAGGCATGTATTTATTGTACTTAACCCATTACCCCATTACTACACCTTTTTATGCCTATAATTTATTCCGCTACTGAAGAAAATAGTACCGTTTTATACAGACATGAATTAGTATCATAAAAAATGCTTTCTATATCTTAGCAGATAATAGCTTAAAGCAGCCTGAAAGTAAAGCAGAATGCACCTTAAGATGCATTCTGCTTTACTTTCAACCTACTTTGAATGATCATCTTTCTTTAAAACTAGAAACAGGCTATGGGGTAATGGGTTAAAAAGAATTTTTCTGATATATATAGGTACATTTGTATTGTTTTCATGTTTTCTTAGTTTATTTACTCTAAAATTCTTTGCATATTTAGACAAAAATTCCACTTTTGTCATGTCATTTAGCTAGGTACATGTACTAGCACAACTTTTATCAGATTTTTTTTGTATCACATTTTGGTATAAGCTGAAAGTTGCTGCATCAGAATTTGGTATAAGCATAATTTTTCTGTCTGCTTTTTGTACCAGCAATTGTGTATCAGAGTATGCTGTGTGATTTATACATAACTGGTGCTAAACACTCACTAGAAAAAGGAACTTTGAGCAGTCTTTAAGAGAGCTGACAGTTTAATGCAGGAATTAAAGTACCGGTAATGCAGACAATTCCTTTGGGTGCTATCTTAATTGCTTTAGTTCTGCATGAAACTGCCATAAGTATTATGAGATTTCTAACAGAGAAGAGATACATGTAGCAAATCTTATGGGTTATGTTTCCTTGTAGATCTTTTTAGTTACCAAAATATAAACAGTATACGTGGAAATATGGGTAGTTAAATAAATAATGCTTAAAATTAGCAAACAGTGTAGACCCTGATCAGAGGGCTCCTAAAGGAGTCCTCTGATCTGGGTATACACTGTTTGCAAATGTAATTAGCATACAGTAGAACCTCTCTATTACGGCCACCAAATTGTGTTAAATATTAGATGTTTACGACAGGTGACTGCTTAAAGCAAGGTGACAGTAAAACAGAAAGCTCCTATAGGAGCTTTCTGTTTCACTGTCATCTTGCTTTAAGCTGTCATCTGTCTTTTATTCAATAAATTAGCCTTCGTTTTAGTGGCCGTTATAGAGAGGTTTTACTGTATTTTAAACAGGTCCATGGTGTTGAAAGAGTTAGTGTTAACAAATTGTGGTATAAATGATTTTGTACAATGTCTGAAGTTTTGAATGTCAACCATATAAATTAACATTTGTATTAAATTTTTATTATTACATGTTGGCTTTTATTATTGAAGTATCCTGAATTGTCACAATAAAATTAGATGAACTATCAATAGTTCATCCATTAATGTGATGAAGATGAGTATGTACATCATTTGTTAACCCCTTTCCCCATAAAAGCGCCTTTTAGCGCATTCAGTTTATTCTTGCGCTGAAGAAAATTGTTTCAATTTAAACATTCATAAAAATGTACTATAAGGAATATTTTCTTTTTTCTAGCCGGTGGTATCTTAAAGCAGGCTGACAATAAAGCAGAATGTGCCTAAAGGCACATTCTGCTTTACTTTCAACCTGCTTTAAGTAATCAAATATTTTCAAAATTAGAAACAGGCTATGGGGTAAAGGGATAACCATAGTATAGACCCAGAACGAAGGTCCTCATTCAAGAGTCCTCTGATCAGGGTCTGCACTGTTTGCCAAAATCTAAATTAGTTTGGGACAAAGTTCTCAAGGGTCAATATAAGCTGGTTCAGAATGTCGGCATAGTTATGGTTAACCCTTTCCCCCATAGAAGTGCCATTTAGCGCATTTAATTTGTTCCTTCACTGAATAAAATAGTTCCAATTTATAGTCATGAATATGTACCATAAAAGTATTTTCTATATCCTAGCAGTCGGTAGTTTAAAGCAAGTTAGATATAAACAAGAATGCGCGTTCAATAAACACTTATGCCCCCGGTGGCATCCTTGACAATAAATTTTGAATTTTTTCTAAGTCCAAATTAGGTCAAGGTCAAGGTAAAAATCAAGGTTGGGTAATATGAGTTGACTGGTAGTGATCCAAGGCAACAACTGTATAAGTATTGAAGCATTGTAGTCAGTTATGCTGATGCTAGACGAAACGGTAAAATCTAGTTAACCAAGAAATAGCCCATTTAAAATATTCAAAGTCCAAATTAGGTCAAGGTCAAGGTCAAAATCATGGTTGGGTGATATTGGTGGAAAGGGAATGGTCCAAGGCATCAACTGTATAAGTATCCAAGCATTTGAGTAAGCGGTGTTGATGCTAGACGAAACGGTAAAATCTACTTAACCTGTTACGGACGGATGCACGGACGTTCTCACAGTTGGACATTTGTTGGGTATTTTTTTTGTTTAAAAATACCCAACAGTACACTAAAATACCCAACAATAACAATAGGGCAATCACGGAATGAATGGAATCTATTGTTCTCCCTACCCAACAAAGGACCTTTCGTGCGCTTGGACGGACGGACAGGACGATTACTATATGCCTCCGCATCTATAGAGGCCGGGTCATAAAAAGAATGTGCCTTCAACTTTAATTTCAGCCTGCTTTAAGATACCATCTGCTAGCATAAAGAAAATACTTCTAATCCTTGAATGCACAATTAGATACATTGTACTTGTTATCTGCAATTCACAACACAAAGATTTCACTTAATGTTGACCGTGTCGATCACTGCTGTGGTCATCTCCAGAATGAAGATGTTGCAGGTCATGCTCAATGATTTCCATCATGTTGGGTGGCAAAAATCCGGTAATTTACTCTCGAGAGTTGAAGCAGGGGGCAGAAGTAGTTGAAAGAGAAAGTGACTATTAGACCAGGACAATAAAGGAGGTGAGACTGATACGGATGAGCAATCTGGTCATGGACAATATCCTGACAAAGAACACCTCTTGTACTGCTTGATGTAAGCGACAAGTGAAGCCCAAAACTCATTCAGGAGCTTTCTGCTTTACTTTCTGCCTGCTTTAAGCAACCAACCATGTCAAACACTAAAATATAATAAGGTGTAACATGGTGAGAAAAATATGCAACTAGACCAGGACTCGAACCTGGGCCCCCTTGCTTACGGAAAAGACCGATAGCACAACCTGGTCACAAAGGTTGAGAGTCAAAACAAGAAGAAAACTATGTTTCTACCTTTTATTACTAAAAGTCACATGCACTAGTACTGCAAATGTTCAGTTACAAGGTAAATGTCATAAAAAATGGATGAAAAATTGTGCCAAAACATATGGCAGATAAACATGTAAAGAATCTACCATAATACTGAATATTTGTCCATTCACATAAGTATTTACTTTTTAAACAAAGAATCCAAATAATCTGCTTTAACACTATCATCTGAGATTCTTATAAAAACCCATTCCTCTAATGTTTCCCAAATATACCACAAAGGACAAGTAATTAAGATCTGGACTAGACGCCATGTTGCATGGCATCGGATTCAGATTCAAAATCTATGCAAATCAAGTTAATTTTTAGCCCACCAGTAACACAGTAAGACAACAGCAAAATCTATTGTAACCCATTATTCCATTAACCCTTTACCTGATAGCCTATTTCTAGAATTGAAAATAGGTTACTACTTAAAGCAGGTTGAAAGTAAAGCAGAATGCGCTTAAGGCGCATTTTGCTTTACTTTCAGCCTGCTTTAAGCTATCCTGTGCTAGAATATATTGAAAATTTTCCCTATAATATATATTCATGACTGATTAAATTGGAACTATTTTCTTCAGCGGAGGAATAAATCAGAGTCGCTAAAAGTCGCTTCTATGGGGTAAAGGGTTAAATACACCTTTTATGCCTCTTTCTACTCAAAGGCAAGTGGTCCCAACCTAGGAAGTTCTCAACATAAAACACATTTTCAAGCATTTCCAGATAGTTGCTCAAAGAAGGTTAAAATTAAAAGCAGAATGCCCCTTAACCCTTTGAACCCTAGTCCCGCATATAGGCATCCTTTTCAAACAGTATACAAGTGAAAAGTGCACTTACCCTATGCAAACAGTGAATACCCAGATCAGAGGGCTTCTTACGGAGCCCTCTGATCTGGGTCTTCACTGTTTGTCATAATGAAAAACATTGACAAAAACAACCCTTAAAAGTCAGAAATGGACTATACTCAAATGAAAACTGGGGTTGTCCATTTTTAGTTTCAGGGAGGAAAGAGTTAAGGAAGTTTCTACTTTATTTTCAATCTGGCTGAAGTGGTCATCTATTTTTAAAAACTAGAAAGAGGCAATGGAGTAAAGGGTTAAACGGTAATTCCACAGAAAATGTTTTGTTCAAAATGAATGCAGCTCAAGTCGAGATAAAAGTCAGTATAAAAGCATATTACTTTTATCCTGCATTAAGAAGTAGTTGCAGACCAGTACCCAGTCATCTTGATGCTTTCTTATGAATGGCTGTAAAACCGATTTAACTGTTTCTATACTATAAAGAACAAACAAGAAGCTGCTGGTCTAGGTCTAATTTGCATTATCAACTCCTAAATAAATAGTGAATATTTAACTCAAACTAGCGTAAAATTCAACTAAACTCTACCTATATTAACCCCATGTTGATCTAAACTGCAGTCATATATGGGCTAGATCTGGAAACTTGAAAAGTCCATTAAAAGCTTCAGGGGCGAATAAATTACAACTGATTGAAATATTCAACAGAAAATGTCTGCTTTATTCTGAAATCTACTGTTTATCTCCAAACTTGCATTTTTTGGTCAAACTGGCTGACAGTTTAATTCCTGATCAAAAGCAAAGTTACACAACAACTGATACGGATCCACACAGTTTCAAATGGTATATAAACCAGTGTTTCTGAATCAAGAGGGTTAACTCATTCACCCCTGAAACTTTCAATGGACAATACCAGTTTTCAATTAAGTATAGTCCATTCTGTAAAATGACACTCCAGACACTGATCAAAGGGCTCATGCATGGGCCTTATCAGGGTCTACAGCGTTTGTATAAGAAAAATGTACTCTTTACAGGTTCACTGTATATAAAGGATGATTACACTCGTCATTTGGGTTCAATTTGTTAATTTAGACAAAAGAACACTTGGAAGCCAACACTGACATGGGACATATAGCGTGGTGTTAATTTTGACACGATACATAGTGTAATGTAAAATGATATTTTCATGTGAACTTACTAAATCACTAAAATGATAAACAACCATCTTACTATTCTGAAACATGTAACCAGTTATACCATGCTGAATTTTCAAATGGACACATCTCATGATCTGTTTTTCTGATACATGAATTGTTTACATTGACCCTGAGGGTTTGTCCCCAAAATATTAGAAAATATGAGCAGACGTGATCAGGTAGTCTACACCATTTGCAAAGGATGTATATATCCAGGTGATAGTTGTTCAAAGTAGAACAAATGTTTGTTGTTTACTTATACTTTATAATATGTTAAGGAACATATGATTGTTTGGTGTTTTTTTTAATAAATTGCTTTTGAATGCAAAATAAAACTGGGATTGGTGTATATTCTCTCATCTATATAAAACATAATCAATCAATAACAACAGACAAAAGATTATAGGTACAATCAACAGGTAAAAACAAGTCATACGGAATGGGAATGGCAAACTTAACGTATATGGTTTAATCTACAAAAAAAATACATCTAAAACACTCAAAAATTTGTTCTAATTGCTATCAAACCTTCAATGAAGAGGCATACATTGTTCATTACAGATGGCTGTTTACTGCAGGACAACAGTAATGCAGAAAGCTCCGAGGAGCTTTCTGCATTACTGTTGTCTCGCATTAAGCTATCACCCCTCTTAAATGACTGCAAAAGCAATTTCTTTTTTGAATGACTTGTAAACCTTGGTATTCCCGAGAACTTTTCTGAAGAGAACATTTTGCATGACATATCTATACTTGTGTCTATACTTTCTTCTATTATGCTTCTTAAACAACCTGCAATAGTTATACATACAGAGGTAAATTGGTTAAACACCATTACTGCCAAGGCCATTAACATGTCGGTAAACAAAAACATACATCACTAATAACTCAATTGTCATTGTCACTTATATTAAGAACGGCGAAAGGCTCCTAGGACTGACGTTAAACAACCTAATAAACAAACAAAATACAAGCAGGGGTAAAAAATTCCACTTGTCTGCTCGTCCTACATGATTTTTTCCCCTTCTTTGTCTTAATGTGCTCAGAAAGTGTGTTTGTTTAGTCTTGCCTTCATTGTCTTTAATGCAGGAAACGTGACAAGTTTCAGAATATTTGACCCCTGACAACCTCACTGGTATTCAGCCATCACTCGAAAATACAAGGACAACTTCAGCTCAACTCTTTTCTCTACAGCAGCACCTTAGAGCATCTCAACCTACTTCATCACATAAGTTCCATAATTGAATATGCAAAAACACATGTTGAAATTAAGTGCCAGTTTAAAGCAAGATGAAAGTAAAGCAGAAAGCTCCTTTAGGAGCTTTCTGCTTTACTTTCATCTTGCTTTAAGCAGTATCTTGTCTTAAACAGTTACATAGAGATGATTTGGACAATGTCTATGGAGGAAAGGGTTAATGCAGAAAGCTGCTACAGGAGCTTTCTGCATTAAGCAGCAGTATATCTTTAGCCCTTTTTATGCTGCACTTTTCAAATGCTGCTTTATGGGTGTAAAGCGAACAGTTTTGACCCTGATTAGAGAGCTCTATAGGAGTCCTCTAATCAAGGTCTGCACTGTTTGCAAAATATACATACATGTATACTGGTTTCCCATGTAGAAAGGATTAAAGAGAGCCATGCTTCTGCATTCAATAACTCACTATATATCCATTGTACTTAAGAAATTATTTTTTACACAATTATTTTTTTCTAGTTTCTAGGCAACAAAGAAAACACATCATTAACAATTTAAAATCAACAACAAATAAAAGGTTATCTTCCAATGTACATCATGTAACAGCTCCATTTCACTTTTGACTTTTTTCCCCACACACAATTCTGCAGACCGTACTAAGGATTATTTCTGTGTGTCTTGACTTTAAATTATTTTCATTGACATAGGAATCACAATTTTTTACCAATGACATATATTGCCTATGAAATTCTAAGAAAACTTAGACAGGCTATTAGTGAATTCAAGAATGGTATGTTGTTAATTACATGTATAAAGACAAAAGCCACATGACATGTTCCTCTCATTACCATTTTTATTTTTTTTAATTTTCTCTATGTAAAAATGATTCACTTAACTTATCATTGGTAATTACCTTTTGCAAAAAAAATCAAAATCAAAATAAAGTTAATGAAATTTAAGCCACATAGAAATACCCCTCTAAACTTTTAACTAACCTTCAGTAAAACTTTTTAATCACTTTATACAGTACAAACAACTTACTCCTTCAGCCTATCCTGTTTTAAAGAAACTAAAGACAAATCATTGGCAATTAAATGTAGATTATGGCACCGTTTTGAAAATGTTGACCACCTAGTTTGAAGGCTGATAAGTTGTCATTCAGCATCTGATATGGCTATGAACAGTTTGCAACGGATGTCAACTTTTAGCCCAAACACATGGGCTGGGATAGAAAAATGTTCATCACCCACCAATTCACCACTAATAATGTAATTCCATATGGTTTTTCACAGGTATCTATTCACAGGTAAGTCTATAAGTTCCTATCAAGATTTACTGGAACTCTTGATGTCCTGGCCAACTCTAATTTGGTACAACTTCTTTTGACTAACACACCAGTCATGAAGAATGCAAATCTGACAGGATGAATGAAAATGGTGACTGCTTAATGCAGGATGAAAGTAATGCAGAAAGCTCCTTTAGGAGCTTTTTGCATTACTTTCATCCTGTATTCAGCTGTCACCATCTTAAAACTGGACAATGAGAAATAGTGTTATGAGTGATTGTGAAGAGGTTTTAAAGTATGTACTATCACAATGGTTATAAGAACACTGGTCCGGTCTCACTGATGATGCTGCAGTCTCACCACTTGAACTTGAAATTCATCTTTAGCAGGTACTTCATGTGGATCTGGGCCACGTCATACACAATGTACCTGGACGGTGGTTAAGGAGAAACCAAGAACGTATTTACAGGTAACCAGCCTCACCTTGAAGAAGTATAAACAGGGAACAACTTTATATCATTCACACCTGAATTCTTGTTTCCAATTAAGTCTACTTCATTTTTAGCTTGTCTGTTTTTTCGAAGAAGAAAAAACGAGCTAGTCATCTTCGTCATCGTTAGTCGTGGTCCAAAATCTTAAAGTTGACCATAACTTCTTCAATTTTTCATCTACAATCTTCATTTTTAGTATGCATGTTCATCTGAACAATTCCAATCCAGACATACCAAATTTTATTACTGATTTCCCTTGACCTTTAACCTAATTTTACTGTATTTTTCACTGATCTTCATAAGCCGACAGGCGTTGGTACCTGTGTGCAGTGCTCTTGTTAATATTTATGACAACACAGACTCTGACTAGAGGGATCCCATATGACCCCTCTGATCAGGGGCCAGACTGTTGCATAGGACGATTTCACTCTTCACATGTAATTTAATGCAAGACAAAAAGTATGCAGAAAGCTCTATTGGGAGCTTTCAGTGTCACTTTATAGTCTAAATTAAAGCAGTCACTTGTTTCTTGTTATATATATCATATGATCACTGAAAAGGCTTGTTTTCAGTGTGCAAGCAGAGCAACAGATAAGGGTAGTTTTTCAAAACTTAAAATCTTTATTTCTGAATTAAACCCTATGGTGTCACTACTCATTAGAATCGTCTCTTCGAGACGATTCTAATGAGTAGTAACACCATAGGATTTGGTGCTGAAATGAGTGATAAAATGTTTGATTTGTTGAAATAACTACCTCTTATCTGGAGCCCTGTGCAAGGCGAGTGACTTCTTACAGCAAGATGATGTGAAGCTTCTTTTATTTTACTTCAGTCAGCCTCCTGCTTTATTAAACAAATACACATCTCAAGTGGGCAATTCCAATTTTCAATATTTAGGTCTAGTTCATTTTGTATTATATCCCCATAAATACGCCTTTAATTTATTCCTCCACTGAAGAAAATAGTTCAAGGCTCGCTTAATAATATTTCAATTCTAGTCTCCGTTGAGATTAGCTTGTCTCATACATCGACTCATAACAGATCCTATATGTCTCAGTCCCAGGCGAAGAATGTAGACCCGAAATAGAGGGCTCCTACAGAAGCCCTCTTAATAGGGTCTAAACTGTTTTCATTTTGCAATATCTGGTAAAATTCAACCTTAACTAGTCAATAAAACACTAAACTTAATGGGTAAATGGAATTTTCCATTTGAAGTCCAAGGGTTAAATAAAGGATACTCGTTGTACAGCAGACTGGAGTAACGTATATCTGCATCACTGCTTTTACCCATGGGTATCTCTACACCATCCGGAGTCAGGTACTTCTCCTTTGGATCAGGACAGGTGCGTCCAATACCTGGAAATAAGACAAAACAACATGTCACAAAATAACTCTAATTGCCTAGTGAGTGAGCAAGTGGGTTGACATAATACCATCTGCATAAAATAATCTGTATTTTTTCCAAGATCTAAACATTTTGACTAGTAAACAACAGTTACTCTGTGACTCATCTGGATACAACTGTTTGCAAATGTCAGTTCAGCCTAAACTCTTTTAACACTAAGTAACTCTTGTGGGTTGTTAGATTCCCTTTGCGGATCTTATTAGTTACCAAAACATGAACCAGTGTACTTTAAATTCTGGGCAGTTTGATAAATACTGCTCTAAATCAGCAAACAGTGTAGACCCAGAACAGAGGGCTCACATAGGAGCCCTCTGATCTGGGTCTTCACTGTTTGCAAATGTAATGAGTTATAATATTGTAACAGGTCCATGGTGTTGATAGAGTTAATTGGCAAAGAAGCATCAATTTCTGGAACTGTTTATGATGTTTAATTTACACTATAATAATTCTTCGCCTTTTTTCATGCTTTTATTTAGCATGATTTTATCAGATAATTTCAGAACACCAGATATGGCGAGCATTCAAAATGCATACTTCCTTTTATCTCCACTAACTTTATGATTTTACCTACTCATTAGAGTTATCTAGAATAGACAATTCTAATGAGTAGTTACAACATAGTGTTTTGTACAGACATACAGTGGGATAGGTTAAAACAGTTCATGTTTCTCTTATCTGAAGGCCAGCTAAATTTCTATTCATTGTGCAAAGTTAACAAACCTTTACAACTGTGTTTTCCCTTAGGAAGTTTGTTGATGTACTCTGACCCTGTCAGTTCATACCTGTAACATTTATAAAACATTTACATTACAGTTATACAATGTGATATGAAATCTGGGTTATTAAAACACTTCTATGTTCTTTTGATAAAGGAGTAACTATTGCCTAACACATCAAGCATGTGAACAATTGTAAACAATTATCTAAAGACTAGAACTTTTTTCATATATTTGTCTGAACTAGACAAGCTGTTAAAGAATCAATGTCAATCTCTGCATTCATACGACATGACAAGAGGAAGGAACTTACATGTTTCCCAGGGCTACCTCACACAACATCATGAGGCCTTGAGGGTCCTGCTTGCTGGTACGACAGTAGTTGGCACTCTTAGACACCATGTCAGCAAAGTAAACACCTTTACCAAACATGTAGCCAGTCTGAAAACATAGAATATAAAGATTTAAGATTTATTATGATTTTACGTCGCTTTTAACAGTATTTCTGTTATTACAGGTGGATAAAGACCCCAGAAGCCCTTTATGCACTGTTTCAGGCACAAACGGGCAACTGGATAGAACCACCGACCTTCTGCAAGCCAGCTGGAAGGCTTCCCCACATGAAAAATCTGAATGCCCAAACCGGGATTCGAACCAACAGCGATGAGGAGCTTAGTGATGTAAGTCACAGTGACTGTAACCACAAGGCAACGGAGAATATAAAGTTATCTGTGTTGGAAGATACAACTTTTAACCCATTACCCCATGAATGTGCTTTTTAACGCCTTCAATTTATTCCTCCTCCAAAGAATTTTTTTAACTTAGTAGTCATAAATATGCACTATAAGATATATTTCCTATATATTAGAAGATTGTAACTTTAAACAGGCTACAGTAAAGCAGAATGTGCCTAAGGCGTATTCTTGAATTTATTCCTCCACTGAAGAAAATAGTTCCACTTTATAAAGTCTTGAATATGCACCATAGAAAATATTTTCTATGTCTTAGCACATTCTGCCTCTATTTTCAGTCTGCTTTAAGCTACCAACTGTTAGAATATAGAAAATACTTCTTATGAAACATAATCATTACTGTATAAAATGGAACTATTTTCTTCAGTGGAGGAATAAATTAAAATATGTTGAAATGTTTATATATGGTGTAAAGGGTTGAAGAATCCTAGTGCACTCACCACTGGTGCTTCTGGAGGAGCAATCCTCAGGCCCTGAGACAGAATACCACCAAAGTTGGTCACCCTTGACCCGTGCCACAGTAACTGCTTGTTGTTAAGGTCTCGGAAAGCCTTGTATCGATTATACTCACCCTCTCGTTTTAACGTAAAGATCTGAAAAACAAAGTTAGTCAGTGTTAGAGAATCAACAAGAAAGCCAAATTGTTACAAGATATGCATGTTTTGGCAAGTGAACTAAGATTTTGACTCGTAAAACTTCTGATCTATAATTGCCCAAGCTATTGTGATAATGTACAGTAAAGCCCCTCTATTAAAACTACTAAATTGTGTTCATTATCAGGTGTGTAAGGCATGTGATTGCTTAAAGCAAGGTGAATGTGAAACAGAAAGCTCCTAGAGGAGCTTTCTGTTTCTCATTCACCTTACTTTAAGCTGTCATCTGTCTTTTATGCAGCCAATTTATAGGCTTCTATTTAGTGTTTGTACATGTACTATAGAGGTTTTTTTACTATACCATCCTAACAAGTTTGAGGTATCTTCAGATATCAAGTGAACACTGCTTGTGCCCACCAACACATCACCGTTGATTATGAAACACATTCTAACAGCTTGAACAAATCACTCTCAATGACATGGTGAATGATGGCTACAGATGAGAGGGAGTTAACTGAACAAATCCAAAAGTTCTCACTCATTTCAGCACCAAATCCTATGGTGTACTGTCACTACTTATTAGAATTGCCTCACAGAGATGATTCTAATGAGTAATAACACCATAGGGTTAAATGCAGAAAATAAAACATTTTAGTTATTGAAATACTCGCTTATCTGGAGCTCTGTGGCTAATGTGGTCGTTTCTGTTATCAGAAACTGCAGTACCTAGGGAAAAGTTGCATGTCTAGTCTTTTGTAGGTGAATATTGCGATTCATCCTTGAGATAAGTTGTACTGTTTCAAATACATTTGGGATAATTTTTGTTGAGTTTATTGAGACAATACAATGTTACGACTCATTGACCAAAAGACCCAATTTACTGCCTTATCCCAAGTACAACGCTTAATTGGAAACAGTTTGGATCCTGATCAGACACTATGAAATATGGCAACAGATCTAGATCCAATCTTCTTGATTTACCTAAACTTTGAATTTGAGAAAATAAGCAGACAATAATGGTTTAAAGCTGATGACTTCAGGGCAGTGAAGAGATTAATTGCGGTAGCAGATAGAACTATTCTAGGGGACTTCTGTGTGGGGAACAGATGTTCACATCCTTTCATGTAGTAGGTCATAAACCGATTTGCCAATAGACTGTTTCTAGTTTTGGAGATATTTGATCACTTAAAGCAGGTTGAAAGTAAAGCAGAATGTGCCAAAGTACGCTCTAAGCGAGTAGGTAAAGTATTTACTTGCTCTAAAAAGTATGTATTTATTATAGAACAGAGTTTGTCACAATGAGCCTTGTCCTTAGATCCTGGAAGCGCGAAGCCCTGATCCCAGTTTATATCACCTAGGTTGAAATCACCACCTAAGAACAACTTACAGTGTCTATACCTCTGGTCTTTCATGATCTTATTGAGAGAAATGTCAAGTTCGTCTAAAATTTCAAGAGATGATCTAGGTTCACGATAGAAGGCACCAACCAAAAGTTTGTCATTTTTGGGGGTTACAATTTTAACCCATTTTATCTCACATGAAGTGTCTAAGTCAGGACAGTCCTCACATTCATAACCCGGCTTAACCATGACAATTACACCACCACCCTTCTTATCTATTAACTGTTTCCTATCTTTACGAAAGATTCTATAAGCATACGTTGTAGGGGTATTGTAAGGCAGTATTTCAGCATCACATATAGAAGGGTCAAGATGGGTCTCGTTCCCTAAGATAATGTCTGGTTCAAAACTTGATATGAGATTCAAAAGTTCAGCTTTTTTATTACAAACACTCTGGAAGTTTAGAGTACAAAAACTAATATTATCACATTTCTGGTTATGATTGGAAATATCTGGATATGAGTCACTAGTTTGTGTAATGCATGATGCACTCTTATCACTAAGTAGAGCCGATTCTGTATCGGAAGATATACTGTTTTCATGCGATGAATTACTATTAATTCTGTTAATTGAAGTAAAGTTCAGTTCAGTCAATGACTGGTGAGTTTGTGCACACTGTTTTATTGGAGTTGACGTGCTGGCCACGCGAAGGTTTTCCTCTTGGGGGTCCATAGAGGATAGTTCTACAAAGGGATTACTTGTCTGAAAGTCTGACAGATCAATACACGTAGAGGTTGAAACATTCGGTATGCCACATTTGATACAGAGCCAAACAATACCGTCTTTCCCTAAGTGGCTTAAAGTTTGTGGACCTATGTTGGCACACCTAGCGTGGAACCATATATCGCAACCGTCACATTGAACAGCCTTAGCATTCCAAGCAACATGTTTCTCGCAGATGCCACATGGGTATTTTGGGCCTGGATGTACTTCTATGTCGCCACATTGAAGAATAACAAGATACATGAAAAGGTTCGTTTTCCAGTTACAAACAAGCTTTCTTTCTATTCTGTTGACCGGGACCAGACTCATGGAGATAGAGACGGCAGAATCATATAATTTACAATTTCCATCATTGATTGTTGAACAGTTCATTTTTATGGTACAAAAGGCCAAAATAGTGAAGATAATTGCTGATAAAAGCAAATGCCATGTTGTTTTACGAAGTGTTTTCGTCTTGCGCTGAGCATGTGCGCACGCCGCCATTGCTATTTGGGTGGGTGGGGTAACACCCCAAAGTTTCAAAGTCAATTATGGATCCAAAATAACTGTCCAGATCAGAATTCGAGTATCTACATCATCCTTGGTATGTCTGCTAGTCGTGGGAAAGGGAAATACAAACTTTACTGCCCTGTTTTAAATTAAAAAACTAATTTTCTTCGTCAGCTCGCCGGAACACCACACCACGCTTTTTGCACACGACATCATTTATTAATCCAGAAGAGGATAAAGCTTCCAAGCAGTTCTGGAGATATATAAAAGCAAGCCTGACAGGATGCATCTAGCATTGGGACATTGAAAGCTAATGGAACTATTGCTGACACCCCAGAAAGTAAAGCAAACCTACTGAATGACCAGTTCGTATCGGTTTTTACCCGCGAGGACTTGAATAGTATTCCGGACAAGGGACCCTCACCCTTTAGACCGATGAAGGATATTGTGATTAGTGAAAGAGGAGTATTGAAGGCTATCGAGCGTTTGAACGAGAAAAAGGCCAGTGGACCTGACAAAATTCCTATTAGAGTATTAAAACAATGTCCCGGGGAGTTTGCCCCTATATTAACTAAAATCTTTCAACAATCCTTAAACAGTAGTAATATTCCATTGGACTGGAAGCAGGCCAACGTGGTCCCTATTTTCAAAAAAGGTGATAAGACAAAACCAGAGAATTATCGCCCCGTATCTTTAACTGCAGTTATCTCCAAAATGCTGGAGCATATCATAGTTTCACAAATTATGGACCATTTGGATTCTCAACATATACTACATGAAAATCAACATGGGTTTCGTGCCAAGAGATCATGTGAATCACAATTACTTATGACCACTGATGACATCGCAAAGGAGCTTAATCGTGGCAAACAAGTGGACATGGCCATATTAGACTTTTCAAAGGCGTTCGACAAAGTTCCTTATTCTCGGCTATCTAGTAAACTAGTTTATTATGGTATAACCGGATCTACATGTTCTTGGATCAACTCCTTTCTCTCGAATCGATCTCAACAAGTTGTAATTGATAACGCCTCCTCGGACACGGCTTCTGTTACTTCCGGAGTTCCGCAAGGATCTGTTTTAGGACCTACATTATTTTTATTATATATAAATGATATTGCGGATAACATTACATCTACCATACGTTTGTTTGCAGACGATTGTGTTCTTTATCGTACTGTCAATGGTGAAAATGACAACCATTCTCTACAACAGGATCTTCACACTCTTGAGCATTGGGGTGATGTCTGGCAGATGGACTTTAATATTAAGAAGTGCGCTATGATGCAATTTTCAACGTCACGGAAATCTAATTTTGAATATACCATGAAAGGTGAAATTTTAGGAACTGTACACCACCACCCATATCTAGGAGTTGAACTAAGTGACACACTTAAATATAACATTCATATTGACTCTATTGTTAAAAAGGCCTCTAGTGTTCTAGGCTTCTTGAAACGTAATCTTCGTTATTGTAAACCAGAGGTGAAAGAAAAAGCATACCTAAGTTTAGTTCGGCCAAAGCTTGAATACTCATCTACTATTTGGAATCCAGACCAAAAGAATCTAACAAAGCAACTAGAACAAGTACAAAGAAACGCAGCCCGCTGGGTCAAAAATAAACCTTTTAATCCAACGAATCCTACTAGTGTGACTCAACTACTACAAGAATTGCAATGGCCAACTCTACAACAGAGAAGATTCTGGACAGACATGACCACTATGTACAAAATTGTGAACCTTCTGGTTGCTGTGCCAATCATATATCATCCAGTTTTAGCTGCTGTCAGATCTACTAGGAACAGTCACAGCATGAAGTTTATACAATACCAAGCTAGGATCAACGTCTACCATTATTCATATTTCCCGAGATCTGTGATCGGATGGAACTCTTTACCTAACGAGTGCATCTCTTCAACAAGCCTGGATGAGTTCAAGTCAGCCGTCCAGCTTGTGACAGTGCCTTATAACTAATCCAAAGCCAGAACTGTATAGTGTAATATATGTTAGTCTTATGGGACTTTTTATCTTGCAAGTGTGCAGGGCGGACCTCTACATGTTATCATATATGATGTCTCATTGGAATTTTGTAAAAAGTTTTATCGTCAGCTAGCCGGAACACCTCACCATCGCCCTTAGCACCAATGTACAGCACACCCGCACACACCCCTCAGCGTGGATGTCCGAGAGGATTTTGCTGAGAAAACCAGTTGAAGTTGAAGTTGAAGGCACATTCTGCTTTACTTTCAGCCTGCTTTAAGTTATGATCTGCTAGGATATAGAAAATATTTCTTATGGTACATACTCATGAATATATAAAGTGAAACTATTTCCTTCATTGGAATAATAAATTAAAGTTGTGAAAAGGGGTATTTATGGGGTAATGGGTTACGCAAAGGGAGATAACTATTTCACTCACATCCTCCACCTCAAGTTCGTACATATTATGAGTGGCAGCGTGCGTGTTCTTCACGTATTTCACCAATCTCTTGTACTCCTCACTGGCTTTGTCAATCGGCTAAAATATACAAAACACAACACTGTAGGAGATTTGCACTAGTATCAGAAGGACAGACAGACAATGTCCTGCAATGAAAATTTTAATGAGTATTCACAACATGGAGTTTGATTGCAACCACCAAAAAACTTTTTTGAAAGGTTTGTTTAGTTGTCGATTCATATTTTATGAATGTTGAAGACTTAAATAATTATAGTCGAACTTTTATGATCACTCCAACAAACACTACGTACGGTTGTTTTACGAAACATGGCAGTCTAATCAGAAGAGTATAAAACGAAGAGCTTCATTCAGCTTTACATATACAGTCAAACCTGTGTTAAGCGACCATTAAATGAAGGTGCATGGTGATCTTTAAATACAAGTGACAGCTTAATGCAGGACAAGTCATGCAGAAGCCTTCTGCATCACTTTTACCTTGCATTAAACTGCCACATGTCATAAATACTACATTTATTATATCTTTTTAGTGCAGCGATTCAGATTGGGCCCGGCCATCGGCAAATTGCCGAAAGAAAATTAAAATGGCCGAGAAAAAATCCTTTCGTCGGACATAAGGGCCGGTAGTTTTAAAGATTGGCAGACAAAATGGCCGGTAGATTTTCCGCTGAATACGACAACAGAGACGCAGATAAGCTCAGAAAAAACTAATTGATTTCAAATTCTAATCGTTCATCAACAAGGGCCACTATGGCCCTAAATCGCTCACCTGGTAACCATGTAACCATGTACACCGTATGACCTAGTTTTTGACCGGGCATGACCCTCATTCTAACTTGACCTCGATTTGAATGAGACAAACATTTTGTTCAAGTTTCATGAAGATTCAATGAATTTTGTAGTCTCTAGAGTGTTAACGAGGTTTTTGGATGATTTGACCTAGTGACCTAGTGTTTGACAAGACATAAGCCACATTTGAACTTGACCTATATTTCATTGAGGCAAACCTTTTCATCAAGTTTTATGAAGATCAAATGAAATTTGTAGTCTCTAGAGTGTTAATAAGGTTTTTCTATGATTAGACCTAGTGACCTAGTTTTTGACCGGACATGACCAACATTTTAACTTGACCTAGATTTCATTGAGGCAAACATTTTAATGAAGTTTCATGAAGATCCAATGAAAGTTGTAGTCTCTAGAGTGTTAAAAAGGTTTATTCGAAGATTTGACCTAGTGACCTAGTTTTTGACCGGACATGACCCACATTCGAACTTGGCCTAGATTTTATTGAGGCAATCATATTGATGAAGTTTTATGAAGATCCAATGAAATTTGTAGCCTCTAGAGTGTTAACAAGGTTTTTCGATACTTTGACCTAGTGACCTAGTTTTTGACCGGACATGACCCACATTCATACTTGACCTAGATTTCATTAAGGCAAACATTTTGATGAAGTTTCATGAAGATCCAATGAAATTTGTAGTCTCTAGAGTGTTAACAAGGTTTTTCGAAGATTTGACCTAGTGACCTAGTTTTTGATCGGACATGACCCACATTCGAACTTGGCCTAGATTTCTTTGAGGCAGTCATATTGATGAAGTTTCATTAAGATCCAATGAAATTTGTAGCCTCTAGAGTGTTAACAAGGTTTTTCGATAATTTGACCTAGTGACCTAGTTTTTGACCGGACATGACCCACATTCGAACTTGACCTAGATTTCATTTAGGCAAACATTGTGACCAAGTGTCATCAAGATCCAATGAGATTTGAACCTGCTAGAGTGTTAACGAACAATTGTGAACGGACGGACGGACAGACAGACAGACGGAGAGACGACGGACATCCAGCGATCCTAAAAGCTCACCTTGGCACTACGTGCCAGGTGAGCTAAAAAGGGAATACTAATTGTGCTCTGAGCTGCATCGTTGTAAGGATTGATTTCCGTGTGGTAAATATTTACTGGCGCACCGTTAGAAAAAGGGAGGTTACTGTGCACTCACCAATATATTTATATCTACATGAACAATAAAATCAAAGTTCTCCGAAAATAGTGTTTGGTCGAAAAACTGTCAACAAAATGTCTAAATCTTAAGCGTGGAAGAGTCAGATAAACGATAGACAGTTGAAAATCATCGGTTGTCAGCTTTCGTATTTAAAAGGAAACAAACAAGGAAACAAACACATAATGAAAATGTTGGCAGTTTGTTGAACGATTTAATTTCAAACGCTGCTGCATCGGTGGAGAAAAAAACCTAACAAGCGGCGAACTTTTTAGATTCTTGAAAATCGTAATTTCACATATCAGTATCAATTAGCAAGTTTCTGTTTTAACAAGATGATTTATATTTAAATAAGATGTGAGCCGTTTGATTATGGCCTAGACTTTTTTATTCTTTGGGACAGAATGGCCGAAGAAAATTTCATCATTTAGGACATGTGTCCTATAGTTAGTAGGCCCAATCTGAATCACTGTTAGTGGTCGCTTAACACAAGTTTATCTGCATATTGTTCTGAGGTAGTACGTGCCCAATTAGATCGGTCTAATGCTGGGTACCGATATTGACCAACATTGGCCCAATCTCATAATCCATTATCAACTATCTGCATCAACACCAAATAGAAGTGCCCTAAAAAAGTGAACTATAGTTACAATAGCTGTAAGATTCACCTTATGACGGTACAGTAAACACCCTCAATTACAACCCCTGAACAGTAGACTAATTGAATGTATTAAAGACAGGTGATAGCTTAAAGTAAGATGAAAGTAAAGCAGAAAGCCCCTTAAGGAGCTTTCTGCTTTACTATCAACTTGTCTTTAAACAATGAAATGAAACATTATTTAGTTGCAGTAATAGAGTTTATACTGTATTAAAGACCAGTGAGTACGTACCACTATTTCTGTCTTGAGTTTCTTATAGTGGGCATCGACTGGATCTTCTCCCTCATCACCTCCCTTCAACATGCTGTAGGCCACCTCTATCTCCAGCAGGTTGTCCAGCATCTCGGTCTTATTCTTTATGATCTCCTTGGTGTCCAGCATTGGTGGTTTCTTCATGCCAAAGTCATGAGGTATTAGTGTGTAGAAGCGGTTACTGGCATCAAGAATCTGAGTGGCTGTGCCCTTATCCTCTACCAACTGTAAACAGATAGGGATAACCTTCAACCTCTCTCCTCCACAAAACCACCTTAGATCACCTCTTTCTACTTCTCCAGATAACCACCACAGATCAATATGAATAGCTAAGAGTAAAATGAAAGTGGCTTTAAGCAGTCATCTGCCTTAAACACAGTTTGATATACAAGATTTTCAGTTTTCATGTTTGACAATGGAGTTTCATGGTAAAGTTAAACTGGTGAAGAACAATTTTTCATGACAAACAAATTCCAATATAATCCAGGGCTGCCATTTCTCCGGATTTTTCCGAAACCTTCTGACTTTTATCCTAGCAGATGGTAGCTAAAAGTAAGCTGAAAGTAAAGCAGAATGCGCCTTAAGGCACATTCTGCTTTACTTTCAACCTGCTTTAAGAAATCGCATTTGAAAAATAGAAAATTTGGAAATCTTAGAATGTTTCATTATCAATCGAAATGTGAAAATCAATGTGACCAAAGCAACTCTCCTTAATTTTCCATTGGCAAACAAAACAACTGTCTGAAAGTTTAAGACATTAATTCATGGACTTCAAATGGACAATTTAATTCTAACATTAAGTCTTCTCCATTTTCGGCTATTTAGGGTAGTATTTTGCAAGATGAGTATACTCATTGCTGGGATTCAAATATGACCTATATCAGACAAAAACATTACTGACTTTACCCTTTCCTCCCTGAAACCTCAAATGGACAATTCTAGTTTTCAATTTAGTCTAGTCCATTTTTGACTTTTTAGGGTTGATTTTTACAATATGTCATAATGACAAACAGTGTATACCCTGATCAGAGGGCTCCTTAAGGAGCCCTCTGATCAGGGTCTACACTGTTTGCATAGGACAAGTGTAATCCTCACAGGTACGCTGTTTGCAAATGATGCATATATGCATGACTAGGGTTCAAAGAGTGCCCATAGTTACCAAGTCGAAGACACATTCAAAAGGAACCCTGAAATTATGCTGACCTTCTGCAGTTCTGACAGGACAGAGTATGTAGACTGGATCTGTTTCTTGGACAATTTCCCTAGTGGCATCTTCTTCAAATCAATCTGTCAACACCGTGAGAGTTAATACTAGTAAATAATAACAGTCACAGTCTCTGTACATGTACAACATAAGACCTGCTGCACATCTAAATAATCATCTACTACAAAATTGTTCAAACTTATAAAAATTACAGTCTATTCACGATACTACGAATCGGCACCGGGTCTCGTCGATTGTTCGTAGTAATGCATTTTCGTAACAACGCATCTTGAGAATATGATGAGATTTCCACCTTTCCTCTTCATGGTATCGCCGTAGCATCAACATACATGTATCTACCGTACAGCGGTTTTGAAAATGCATATGTGTAATGGCATTGTCGTAATCCGATGTTGTAAAAAATTGTAGAAAAAAATATTTTATCAACTTATTGGTTTGATTTATATTTCGTGTTTGCCAATCAAATTATACATGTACGAAAGTCCACTCACATTTAATCAAATGACATGTCTATAGTGGAATGTCGTATGTCATAAGGGGTTATGTATAAAAGAAGAAACGGTAAGACCAGCTAACAGAGGGAGAAAGCGAAATATTTCCAACATTTTCTCCGTTATTTTGTCATCAAGACTTTTGTGCTTTAGCCACCCTTAATAATTCTCTTTTAGCGAGATCTAGTCATCACATGTAGTAAACACACTTTTATCTAGAGCCTGAGCCGTTTTTACGCTAGCAGTATAAGAAGAGGTAGATGTAATGTAAAAAAGAAGAAACTAATCAAAACGTTTACACAACGTATGCATACAAAATAAATTAAACATACGGCATAGTAATGTGTCATAAAATCGACTTGTATTATAATCTTCTTCGTAGTTGCAGATGTAATATCGTTGATAAACGTATGTTAGCAGTGCATTAGCAGAAATTATGACCAGTGTGTTGTTGTTGCTGCTAAGGTTTATAGTCCCGCATAAGCTTTATCAGATGCGTCATCCCATTTTAAAAAGCCTACGGCCACCCGGTAATCCCAGGCGGTCACCCATCCAAGTACTAACCGGGATCGACGTTGCTTAACTTCTGTGATCGGCCGAGAACCGTTGTTTTCAACGTGATATGACAGTAGACAAGTATGACAAGTGTACATAAAGGTTGCACATTTTATATTCTTAGCGACAATGATATAAGTCACTCTAACAAACAAACCCGGCTTCCGCTGATCATAACACGATGTGTGATAAAACTTATCAGAAATCTCAGATAATTAAATAAAACATTTCTTTTTATCATTTGCGACATGCAGTCAATCAGTTTCATAATCAGTTTAATCTTGCTACAAACACTGATTCTAACACGCTGCGTATTAAAGCATATAGAGCAGTCGGGTGTGTAAACAATAGATAATTATGCCGACTCGATCATCGGATGTCTTTGTTGACGTAAGTGTGAAAAGCCCACAGGGGCGATTCGTACCAATGCATATTTTTACTACTGCTTAGGTGTTTAAGGGGCTACGAAAACCTTTCGTTATAACGTGTTTTTCGTTCTTTTGCATTTTCGTAACAATGCATCTTTTGACCATTGAAAAAAGAACAAATTCGGCCGGGACCAGCGGTGTTTTTCGTAGTAGACAGTTATTTCGTAATAACGAGAATCGTAGTATCGCGAATAGACTGTAGTTTGTTGTAAATAATGACACATCACTATTGGTGTCAAACAGTTAAGCTCCTGATCAAAGTTACCTGGTGTCTAATCTAAATCCACATAGTGAGCAAAAGCTAATCAAGTCAACATAAGGTTTATAAAGTTGTATTTGGCTCAAGGGCTTCTTAAATGGAGTACATATCGTCGTGTTAGTCTTACAACGTTCTATCTCACATGAGGGTTGTTTTGAGAAAATCGACTTTAAAGTTTTTGACTAATTAAACAGCATAATTTTGATGGATTTTGAAAATTCTTTCGACTTTACCTGATGAATTATGAATGCAAAGGGTTACATTTAAAGTTTTATGAGGATTTAAGCATGGTTTTTGAAATATATCTTACTTTCGGTTTGAGATAGATCATTTCTCAAACTCTACCTTCTATTTCACTCATTATTACAATGTTCTATGTCCATTTTGTGGAGATAGAACATTATTAACAATACAGTTTTAGACAATTGTATGAACAATTACATTATTACATTGTTCTATGTCCATTCTAAATACTCCCCATAGGGGATATTTTTGCTTATTTTGATGAAATTATCCCCTCGGCCAAGAAATACAGGTCGCTGACAAGCAGACAAACCAGAATACTTCTTAAGAATTGGGTTTGGTTTGTTGTTGTTGTTAACATCCGTAAATGTGACCTTGGTTTATAAAGTCTCCCTTGTGCGACTTGGCTTGGTGGGACTTCTTTAAAGGGGTATTCAGTTTTACTTTCATATTGTTTTAAGCAGCTATCTGCTTTAAATTAATCACTTTACTTTGAACTACACATGTAGTTAAAGATACATGGGTATTTCGCCTTTTACACTGTACGTCAATAACCATGAAGGTCGCAGCCATTTTGGAAATTTCTGTCACGTGATCCAATTGGAACACAATGACTGGATAAATTGGACATAGATCATTGTAAGACTAAACAAAACGTTAAAATGGAGATAGAACATTGTAATACTGGCGATAACTTCAAATAGAAAGCTCGGATAAACATATGATTTGCACCAGGAGATAGCTCTTGAAAATAGCTTTCCAACGGTATATAGAACTCTATTTGTTTACAAAATGGACAGAGAACGTTGTAAGACTCACGCGACGATATGCCAAATATGAAGTATCTATCACATGACTGACACACTTTAACACACACATACATAATTATTATAAAGACCAAAAACAATATCCCCCTCCCCATTTCCCCAGATCTTCGATCTCAGGAGAAGAAAAAGTTTACTGAAAACTACCTTAGACAGGAATTATGTCATGTTATATCTAAACAGCCTTCATCTCTTTCAACACCATGGACCTGTTTAAAATATATACTTTTGCAAACATTGTAGAACCAGATCAGAGGGCTCCTAAGAACCCTCTGATCTTGGTCTACACTGTTTGCTAATTAAGATCAGTATTTATTAAACTACCCAGAATTCCAAGTAGACTGGTTCATGCTTTGATAACTAAAAGGTTCCACAAGGGAACTTAATAACCCCACAAGAGTTACAGTGTTGAAACAGTTAGAGTCCAGTCGGTAATCATTATTCCCCTGTTTTCAGTAAATAAATTATTGACTATTTACCTCAAATTCTTTCATGGCTTTCTTCATACTTTCAACATCAAATATCATACACACAATATCCTGTACATTCTTGGGCAGTTTGGAATTGGAGTTGGCTGAGGTAATCTTCTTCACTTCTCCTTCATCTTCCTGGGAAACAAAACAAGAGGGTCAGAATAACGCTCACCTTTTTATGGTGACATTTAGATTGGTCAGGTGATTTCAGACAAGAAGATTTGCAATTTTTCACAGATGTTATATGGAAAATCTGCCTCATCAACTTGCAGTCATGTTTTTAAAGCTAAGAAATATATTTTGAGAAATCTGGTAGAGTGTCACCTTTGAATCATTTGTGTAATATTACTTTCATATGGGGTAAATGGTTTCAGACAAGAAGATTATTCAAGTGTTCATTGTAATTTTTATATTTTTCCCAGAGCGTAAGAGAACATAGTGGGATCGTGGACAAATATCTCAACAATTTTATTATGATGCGACCCCGACTGCGCTTGAGCTATGTTACTAATGCTGTGGCTACGATACAACTGCGTTCATGAATTTCTTACTACGCCTTTGCAGCGCTTCAAGTCCACGGTGATCACGCTATGTAAATTTTGGAGCAAGGTCCAAACAATCCCAGTGAGCGGAATCGCCGCTCAGTGGAATGGGGGTATAAAGATTTCCTTTTTTTTCACTTTGGTTGCCATGGCAACAAAGAGTTTTGCATTGTTTCAAATTCTTTGAGTAAGTTTGAAAGAGCTTAACCCAAGGAACATTCCTCTAAAGTTTGATTGTAAACAGTAATATGGTTTTGAAGATGTTCAAAGAAATTATTTACACACAAGGCACGACGTTGCACATTGACTGGTTACTAGGCTACTTCATGTTCAGTTGAGCTAAAAACAACTAGACCTGTTTTTTTAAAACATGTGTGCCAGATAGCATGCTTATCCACAAAAGCAAACACTTTATTAGTCAAACTAAACCAAGTTCACTGTGGTAAAGTCATCAAATTGTGATGCAACATACTGTTTTTATTGAGGCTAATGAGCAAAAGGAGTTATGTGACCCTGACTATATACCTTAGTCAATTACTTTACATGCAAATGAATAATGGTAACAATATTTGGCCCAAATTTCATGATGGAATATAGTAACCACAGTTCAGATGCCTGGGGCCCGTTTTACTAAACAACTTACGCAAAAATTTTGCTTAAGTCAAAATCGTTTAACTTTTTAATTTTCGATCAGAAACGTTTGCAAACAGCAAATAGCCAGATCAGAGGACGCGCTAAAAGCGCATCCTCTGATCTGGCTATTTGCTGTTTGTAGCAAGTGATAATAAAAAATATAAATTAAAATTAAAATTTTTGACTTACGGTAAGTAGTTTAGTAAAACGGGCCCCTGGGCCCAAGGTTATAAAGCTTTTCAGTCGAGTCCGAGATCGTTCTCAAGCATTTGATTGGTCAGATTTGAGTGTTTGCTCTCACAAAAACTTCAAATCTGACTAATTAAATGTGTGAGAATTCAAACTGTTTGCAAAGGTCATGAACACTGGGTTCGCACACTGTAAGCAGGTTGATAAAGTTATTAATGTCCACCCCGTATCTGTCCATGGTGGGAACTCATTCAGCCATGGTCATCAGAAGGCGTTATGATGTAGGAAGTCTGGTGACAAACTGTCAGGCTAAGGACAGTCTGTGTATCTACTTCCAGTCATACTGTATACAGTGGAACGTCGATATCTCGAGCTCGCTGAATTCGAACTACCCGATTTGTCGACACAAATTAAATCATTCTCGGTTAAGTTGAACATACACGTGTTTCAAAGTTAAAACGTGGCTTAGCCACGTTTTAACTTTGAAATACGGATATGTTCGACCAAACCGAGTTCGAGATATTGAAGTTTAACTGTAGTATATGTACGTATTTGTAAGTATTTTAATAGGTGATAGTGTCATATTTTGTTCCTCAGTGAGGATGAAGAAGATGAAATTATGCAATATTAATGTTGTTTCCATTGTCGTTCATAATAGTAAATCTATCTAGTTTTAGATTTTGACAGACAACCAATGTTAAATCTGCAAAATTCACTGATGCTGCAAGCTGCTTAACCCTTTAAGTATATGTACAGTCGGCTGAGCGGTCATTCGGACTGAAAGTAGACTTTAACTTGGTATATTACTTTTTTTTTTTTTTTTACCTTATAGAAGCGCCTTTTAGCGGATATGATTTATTCCTCCACTGAAGAAAATAGTTCCAATTTAATCAGTAATGAATATGTATTATGGGTAATATTTTCTAGATTATAGCACATGATAGCTTAAAGCAGGCTGAAAGTAAAGCAGAATGCGCCCTAAGGCGCATTCTGCTTTACTCTCAACCTGCTATAAGAAGTCACCTATCTTAAGTACTAGAAATATGCTATCAGGTAAAGGGTTAAAACAGGATAAAAATAAAATAAAAAGGCCCATTAGGAGCTTTCTGCCTTACTTTCATGCAGCTTTCAGGCTACTTTGGACTTTCATACAAGTCTAAAGGTTGTTATTGTTTTTGATTGAGTTAAGACCTGAACAGATTCATAGACAGTAATCCAGGGGCCTTGATGTGCATACATTAACTCATTATCCCCTGAAACTTTCAATGGAAAATTCCAATTTACAATAAAGGATGGTCCATTTTAGACAATTTAGGTTTGTTTTTTATAATATATTGCAAAATGACAAACAGTGAAGTCCCTGATTAGAGGGCTCCTGCAGGAGCCCTCTAATCTGGGACTTCACTGTTTGCATTAGACAAGTGTACTCCTCACAGTTACACTTTTGGTACACGACGCATATATGCGTCACTAGGGCTCAATGAGTTAACTATTAAACATAAATCTTTTATCAGTTGACAAAGTTGTTTGGTTATCGATAGTTTTTATCATGTTTGATTTCAGAAAACCTCTCTATAACAACCACTAGATAATGATAATTATTTTGTGTTTAAGGCAGGTGGATGCTCCTTCAGGAGCTTTCTGTTTCATTTTCACCTTGCTTTAAGCTGCCATCAGTCTTTAATAAATCATTTCGCCTTATTTTTACTGGTCGTAATAGAGAGGCTTTACTGTAATATACACTGTAAGATCTCAGAATGTATTCATACAAACCTGGCCATAATCAATGTCCAATGGATAAAACTTGTTTGGGAATTTCTTAAAGTTGTCTCGGTTATCCCAGTCATTGTTCGTCTTCTCAGCATACAGCTGTTTGAAGTTACTTATAACAGAGGCCTTGGAGCCACACCTCTCTACCTTGTTCCCGCCCACAGTTGTACCGACACGCCCCCATGCCCTGAATATCCACCATCTACAATACAATATACAAAACAATAAAGTCAATTATTACTATACTACACTCAATCACAATAATTGATCGTGTTATAGATAGCTGGCTGCTTTAAGGAAGATGAAAGTAAAGCAAAAAGCTCCTAAAAGAGCATCTCATCTGGATCCGATCTATTTAACAATCGGGTTATATTTTCTAAAAGAAAATCAATCAACTCTCAGGATTCTTGCAAATTTATAACAAATTTTACAGATATGAATATCACACTGTGCTAAAACTGAACCATTTCCCTCAAAGTATTTTGTCCAGAATCAAGACAGGTGGTTGCTAAAAGCAGGCTGACAGGAGCTTTCTGCTTTACCTTTAGTTTGATTCAAGCATACACCTATCTGGATGCAGGATCAGTTTTCTTTTCCTGGATATGGTAGAAACATGAAAAGGCTTTTCTATGAGGAATATGTAAAGGAGTCAAGAGATGTTTGTATGTGAGAAGCTTACAGTTGCAGTCTTGTTAAAGCCAAACACATGTATTGACTTACACATTCTTCTTGTCCGACTCTAGAGCCTGTATCTTGTAGTAAGAGTTGGTTCCCCGTACCACATCTACCAGACCCAGGACAGCATTGTAGATCACCCCTCTCTCCTCAACCACATGGGCACTGTCAGCAACACCTGTAATAACATACACAAGTACAGACAATCTAAGGTGACAGTCTCAGATCCCTATATTTTGTGACACAGGTAACAAATATTTTCTATGTCCCAGCATATGGTATCTTAAAACGGGCTGAAAGTACAATGTATAGCAGAATGCGCAACAAGACGCATTTTGCTTTACTGTCAACCTGCTTTAAGAGGTCACCTGTCTTCAAAACTAGAAACAGATTATGGGGCAATAGGTTAAATGATTGCAAAATTAAATTCTTTTAACCCTTTGAACCCTAGTCCCGCCAATAGGCGTCCTTTTCAGTGTACATGAGAATAGTGCACCTGTCCTATGCAAACAGTGAATACCCAGATCAGAGGGCTCCTTACGGAGCCCTCTGATCTGGGTCTTCACTGTTTGTAATAATACAAAACATTGACAAAAACAACCCTTTGAAGTCAGAAATGGACTGGACTTAAATGGAAACTAGAATTGTCCATTTAAAGTTTCAGGGAGGAAAGAGTTAAATAGCGTCTGAACCTCTCTAAAGCAAACCCTTTTGTCAGTTTGATGAGGTTTTCTTTCAGTGTCTTACTGTACTACCATGACTCACCTGAGTCTGGATCCACTGCAGCTCCACCTTTGACAGTCATCTTCAGCTTGTCAGGAAGGTTCTTGGTGAAGTATTCCTCTGTAAAATGGTAATCAAACCATTTCTTCATACATCAAATAACCATGGTAATACTTTTATACATTCACATTTACAATCAAATCGTGTTAAGTGAATATTCATTGAAGAAAAATAAAGACTGACTGCGCTCAATGCAAAGTATCTTGCATTAACCCTT
This sequence comes from Gari tellinella, assembly GCA_922989275.2. Taxonomy (NCBI): domain Eukaryota; kingdom Metazoa; phylum Mollusca; class Bivalvia; order Cardiida; family Psammobiidae; genus Gari; species Gari tellinella. Next base: position 98,609,389 of record OV277857.1, on the reverse strand, counting down.
TCACATCCATAGTCGACTAAGATGACTTTGCAAACAGTCTAAATCGAAAACAGATGACATTTGATCAGTATCCAAACTGTTTGGCACTCGTATTAATATTTCTCCAGTCAAAACTTCAAAATATTAGAAATTGGCAGTTAACACTGAAAACAAGCTGTAAGGAAAGGATTAAGGTTTCTTCCATCCAAGGTATACAGAGACTTAACTGAATACTCCATAGATTTACATTTTAGCCCCATTATTCATTATTGTACTTCAATTATGCAAATATTCCCAATTCATACAGTCATTAATATTCACCATACAAAATATTTCCTATATCCTAGCAGAAGTTAGCTTAAAGCAGGCTGAAAGTAAAGCAGAATGTGCCTTAAGGCACATTCTGCTTTACTTTCAACCAGCCTTAAGTGGTCACCCTGTCCCAAAAACCAGAAACAGGCTACGGAGTAGAGGGTTAATTTGAATCATTTCATAGACAGTAATTATCAATAAAGAATTCAACAGTGTGAAGAGAGATAAGTACAACTAGAAGATTGTGTGAAGCATGTAGCATACCATCTTTTTTGTTGTAGGCTCCACTCTTTCCACTCTTGCCAACACTCTTCGATGCCATTGCTTTGCCTATCCTCTTCTCTGGCTGTAAAATACAACATGTCAGCATTTGGGGTAAATGGACTCTGATCAAGGTTTCCTGTTGTTGATAACAAGGGCCACTATGACCCAAATTCAGACATACAGAAATAAGAGCATTGCAGCAATTACATTGTGGGTCGTGTGACTGTCATCAATCTCTAAGTTGTGACTGCTCATTAAAATCATCCCAAGCCATAAAGAAGAACATTTTTGAAATTTACAGTAGACCATCTGGAGCCCTGAATTCAGACATATTTATCTAAATAACATCAATGGAGGGAATTATTCAGGACAACATAATCCCTCCATTCATATCGCCATCATTCTCCCCAAAATCTTGCTTGACACAGATTATAGAGGACCTACAAGGCTCCAGATAAGAGGTAGTTATTTCAACAAATCCAACAATTCTCACTCTTTTAAGCATCAAATCCTATGGTGTTACTACTCATTAGAATCGTCTCAAAGAGACGATTCTAATGAGTAGTGACACCATAGGGTTTAATTCAGAAATAAAGATTTTAGTTTTTGAAAAAACTACCCTTATCTGGTGCTCTGGCAACTTCCGACTTACATCTGAGCCCCATGAGGCAATGCTGTGTTGGGTGATCATGAGAGCTGCCCCACCCTTCTGTACACTGTCCAGGAAGTCTTCATCAACCACATGTACATCAGCTGATTCTGCATCCTTTATCTGCTTGCTCATTTTCTTAACCTCATCTGTGGATAAAAATATAAGGTCTCCAGATAAGAGTGGGACTAGATTTAACCCTTTCAACCCTACTGATTACATATGCAAACAGTATAGACCCTGATCAGAGGGCTCCTATAGGAGCCCTCTGATCAAGGTCTGCACTGTTTGATATTTTCATTGTTTTTTTTTGACATATCAGAAATTCAACAGTCATGGGTGAAAGTTGGCAAAACTGAAAATACTGAAAACTATGCTGGGGGCTTGGGGGCCGCTAGGAACCCCAGTGGGTCCAGGGCAAGGCCCTGGCCAGGGGGCCTGAGGCCCCCGGAAGCTCCTGGGTTTTAAGCATTTTGAAGGTCTGAAACTGTTGGAAAATTGTTAGAAAATGACAAACTATGGAAAAATATAAAAATAATTTTCTTGGTCATAAGCATTAATGTTTTCCAAGGATTGAAAAATAAATCTTAATTTTGATTTTATTTAACAAAAGATGGAAATTGCTTTCAGCAAACTGTTATACTCCAAAGTAAATGATAAGCACTTTGCTTTTACAATTATCATTGTAAGGCCACAAAAATATGTTTCTAGTTAGGTCCATGTATGAGTAAGATCCAAGGGAGAAAAATATGAGATGGTACTTGTAGGTTTTCTATCATTATACTGTTTTATAAAGCTGTATGCATAAGATTTTGTATCACTGACACTTAAAAATTATGACATGTATTGCTAGATCCAATACAAAACATTTAAAACACAATCTATTTCCAGTCAAGCATTACCATAAAAACTGACTCTGGTTGTATAAGCTTTTGCAAGGATACTGTACATATCCCGTTCAGAAGGTTCTGATGGGAACATTCTGATCTTAGTCTACACTGTTCGTACAGGATAGATGTACACATAATTCATAACTGGCCCTTGCTTTCAGTTAACAGTTTAGAGTATTCAAATAAATCATTGTTGTCAGTACTTTTCAGTTGAATATAGTTAAATTATCGTACCGATACTAAAAGCCATTGTCACAGAAATCACCCAGTTCTGTCTGATCCTGTTTTGACACCTATATTTCACCAGTGCATAGGTGCAGGATTATATATATGAAGGGGCAGGGGCTGACCACATACCCAGCCTCATAAAATGATTTTTTAAAAAATGGCATGGGACTTGGGTTACCCTATAAATATATTTAAGAAATATTTTTTCCTTATTATGTGTACAGGCCATTCTAAAGTTTTGTACATTTGAAGGCATGACATTTGAGAGGGGTGGGGTAGGCATTTCACTTATCCTAATGAAAATACCTCCCTCTCTCTGCTCGAAGGATTTACTAATAAAGTAAATAACTTACCTCTGTGCCATGTCTACTCTATTTGATTGATAAATGGTTTCTTGATAAACGATTTCTAACCGTGATCTGTGAGTGCATTTATTTTAGCTCTCATTTTCATGTTCAATTTGCTTTCAGAAAGTTAAAACTAAGTGGCACAAAATTTAAAGCAGTAGGCTATGATGGTAGAGGGAGCCTTCCCATAGTTGATGGAACAAGAGGCCTCCCTAAAAAATGATTTTAGTGGTTCAATTTTATACATTTTGATTTTTCTAAACTGTTTCAAAGTTGTGATGCTAGACTGAATTTTAATCTTGGGTTACCCAAATCAGATAAATATTTCTATACTTAATGAATTAAATGGTCTACTATCATTTACTTTAATGATAAGAATTCTATTAAAATACCTTTTCAATACTTTATAGCCATAGAAAACCGATTGGTTAACAGTCCAATAATATGTAATGTGAAAAATTAAAAAAGGTGACATTAATACTTCAGTAACTGAGTAAGTTTTATAATAAAATCAGATTTTCAGCCGAATTCCTTATTCAATCTTCTAATGTTGTTTAGTTCGAGTTTCATAAAAATTAACCATTATGCTGCATTTGACAGATGCGCCGGTATTTTAAATTTGCGAAAACTGGTGACAAAATGAGCTAATTGCATTTTGATGCACCAACGATAAAACACGAAGCGTTCCGCGTGATATAGTTTAGCGTCTGGTAATCGGATGATTCATAAAACAATGAGCGCCTAGTAAGACTCCGAAGAAAGAGATTTAAGATTTTCCAAAAGAAGTTTTTCGTACCGCTACGGAAAATAAAATCGGCAGCAAGATCAAAATCAGCCCCCTCATAAATTTGCTTACCTCGTTATTTTAAGGAAGCCTGTCATATTATTGAAATCAACTACGGAAATGTTTGGTCAGAGACTGGTTTCCGTGTTTTCAACGCTGTCCGTGTGCGTGTAGCAACCTAATTCGGCAACCAGTCCAATTTGTTTTGGTTCACTCGGATTTTGCCGTCACCGTTATAGTACGACGAACGATAGGGCCGAACGATAACATTGGCGAACATTGACACCGTAATTTCAACTTATTTGACAGCTCTCGAAATCACCTTCGATTTTGTTTTTTCAATCTTACTCGACAAAGACATCCTCTACACCCCCCCACCCCGAATTTCTCAACGGATTTACACGTTCTGGAAAAATTACCCTCGGCAATTTCGGAAATACGGAATTCCGTCACAATACGGAAAACTTTCACCCATTAACAGTAGACTGGTTCAAATTGCCTGTACTAGAAGAGTCCTAAGGATAATAAGTACCCACATGATAAATTTAGGGTTGAAAGGGTTAACATTTGAAATACTCTCCTTCTGTTAGTTCAGAAATAACATTACTTCAAACATTTTACAAAGCAGACAATTAGTATAGCAAAGTCTCCCTGTGAGTAAAGGTTGAAATGATACCTGTGACAGTGTCTTAACTCTTTGCGGCCTAACGCTAAATCTCGCCTTACAGTCGGTAGATTATTACGGGGTTCCAGTCGACCGGGTGTATATACCTATATAGACTGACTGCTGACAGATTCGGGTGCATAACTATTATAACAATTACTTACATAATTTGTTGACTATTGTCCATAAATGTACAAAATCTATCAAATATCTGAACAACTTCCTGAAATATCCGTCGGTTCAGTGTTTCAGTGATATTTTTCAGTTACAGCTTCGTCCACAACTTCAATTTTTCCTTCGACTCCGTTGTAAACAGGTCTCCAATTAGGTTCTGTTTCTCGGTCTATTAACTTGAAATTCATATTTGGAATCGCTACTTATGGTGAGAGAAATATCATATTTTTCTATCCCGGCGTGTGTTTGTTTCTTGTGTTGCCTTTGTTTTCTCTCGCCCGTAAATTCTTCTCGAAATTTCCACGTTTCTTCGCATCAAGTATGGCGGCCATTTTTCTCGCGTGTCAATTTAAAAAAATGACAGGTTTATTTTTAACGTCGTTTTATATGTCAATATCTCCTTTTAAAAACACAAAGTGTCTTACAAAATAGGAAAAGAAATAATGCTTTGTTAAACCGATAACGTTTAGGAAGCATATTTTTTATATGTAACTGTAAACACAAGTATGTAATACACACAGGCATAATTATGTCAAAATCCGCCATTTTCTCGAGTTATATAGCGTTGAATATCTTCGACGCTATTTCGACACATTTCTTTGTTCCCCTAACGGGATAATTCATAATGTTTTGTTGGAAAATCAATTCGAAAAGTTAACTTCCGATTTAGATACATATGAAATGTTTATTACATGGGTATTAACGGAGAAATTTATGCTTATCTCACGTCGCTGTTTACACGGCATAATTTTCCCCGTCCGTTCTATCGCACGTTAGATGGTCGGATTTGAAACGATTTTTCAACGGTTTTAACTGTAAATTATTATCGGAATAACTATTTTCGAGGTAAGAAATGCATTATTCTTCTACTGCTGTTAGTATTTTTATATTTAATTGCTTTTCTTGTAGCTCATTTCTCCAAAACCATTCCGTATCGCTTGTAGAGTCTAACCATTTACCGCCATTGTCTACATGCACAAATTAGAACATGTATGGGGTTTTTAAACGTGAATTACATGTTTATATGGCAAAAAGTCGAGAATATTATTTCAGAATGGAATATTATTAGGTCTAATTTAAATGGATTTTAAACAAAGATGCTGTTAATCACTTTGTAGATAACCAAATAAACATTTAACAAGAGCACCGCAGTGCGGCAAAATACGCCCGTCACGGCCGGCGGGTGTCAAAGTCGTCCAGACTCAGGCCGACTGGAAAAAGTCGCCCGGAGTGTAGGCCCGACTATCGATCTCAAAAAGACTATGCTGTAGTATTGGGATAGCTCAAGTACTATCCCGATAGTATTGCGATAGCCAAGAAAAAAGTTCTGGGTTTTTTAAAAAATGCCCATATTTGACAATAAAGGGGGCATAACTCTGCTAAAAATAGTCGCCAACGTCTGAAATTTAACAGGAACCAAAATTCACAGGTGCCTTCCCTGTATGATGAGAAAGCTAAATATGAAATTTGGTTACAATAGACAAAATGTAAGTAAAATTATTATCAGGAAACAATATATTGTTAAAAAAATTGTGTGAAGGGGCATAACTCTGAAAATACAGAGTCAAACCAAAAACCCGTAATATATATTAAGTCACTTCATTCATTGTATCACCATATCAAATTTGAAATCAATTGAATCAAAAATAAAAAAGTTCTGTTTTTTTTTTTAAAAAAGCCCATTTTTGACAATAAAGGGGCATAACTCTGCTAAAAATAGTCGCCAACGTCTGAAACGCAAACTCGTCCGAACTATTGTGGTATGGAATATTTGAAGGAAGTTTAATCAAAATCGGTCAATAAATGAATGTGAGAGAGCGCTAAGAAGAAAAGTTAACGGACGAAGTGTGGCTTATTTTAAATTTTAAGGATGTAAAGGGGCATAACTCATAGAAAAATAATTTAACAGGAACCAAAATTCACAGGTGCCTTCCCTGCATGATGAGAAAGATAAATATGAAATTTGGTTACAATAGACAAAATGTAAGTAAAATTATTATCAGGATACAATATATTGTTAAAAAAATTGTGTAAAGGGGCATAACTCTGAAAATAAGAAGTCAAACCAAAAACCCGTAATATATGTTAAGTAACTTCATTCATTATATCACCATATCAAATTTGAAATAAATTGAATATTCTGGTTTTTTTTAAAAATGCCCATTTTTGAAAATAAAGGGGCATAACTCTGCTAAAAATAACCGCCAACGTCTGAAACGCGAACTCGTCCGAGTTATTGTGGTATGGAATATTTGTAGGAAGTTTAATCAAAATCGGTAAATAAATGAAGGTGAGAGAGCGCTAACAAGAAAAGTTAACGGACGGACGGACGGACAGCGCTGGGTATACCATAATACGACCGTCGATGACGGGCGTATAAAAACAACTTGTCAACATCACGCATATATGCGTGATTCGACTTGATATTGATATCGATAAACACACGCGTAGGCGTGACCCGTCTGCAAAGGGTATATTGCCATCATGCATATTCGCGGGACTCGACTGCAAAGAGTAACTCACTCACCCCTGAAACTTTTAATGGACAATACTGTAAAACCTCTCTAATACGTCCACTTTTTCAATTTTAAGGTTTTTACGACAGGTGACTGCCTAAAGCATGGTGACAGTAAAACAGAAAGCTCCTTGCTTTTAGTGGTCATCTGTCTTTCTATAATCAATAAGCCTTCGTTTTAATAGTTGTAATAGAGAGATTTTATTGTACCAGTTTCCAATAAAGTCTTTTCCAATTTTGACTCTATAGGGTTGTTGTTTGCAATATATTTCAAAATGACAATAGTGCTCTACACTGCTTGCACAGTAAAAGCTTACTCTTCACTGGTACACTGTAAATGATGAGTACTCATTGCTAGGGGGGAATGCGTACCCAAAAATTGAGCTATATTGGATATGAATACAGGAAAACTGACCTGTAGCCAAAACAGGTATAGCTCCGCACCTGTCAGAGCTTTTACCAATATAGTAAAATGTTCCCTTGGGGAGAGTTCTGCATTACTCTTTTCCCGCATGTTATAGACCGCCCATTGTTCTTTTGAGCGGCCACTGAAATAGGTTTCCCATTTCAAACAAAACAAATGCATGTGTTTATCACAGGTTTGAATCATTTTTGAAATGATAACATGAGATTGACTAACATTTGGCAATAGTTCAGATATAGTTAACCCTTTCCCCCATAGAAGCACCTTTTAGCTGATATTTATTCCTCCGCTGAAGAAAATAGTTCCAATTCAATCAGTCATGAATATATATTATATAGAATATTTTCGATGTTCTAGCACATAGTGGCTTAAAGCAGGCTGAAAGTAAAGCAGAATGCACCTAAGGGCGCATTCTGCTTTACTTTCAACCTGATTTAAGTGGTCACCTGTCTTCAAAACTAGAAACAGGCTATAATGTAATGGGTTAAACAATTTTTGATTGGATAACACGAGATTGACTAACATTTGGCGATAGATTTTGATATCGTTAACTGTTATTTCAGAGGGACTAGTAGCCTGGTGCCAGTGGCTGTACCTTTATTACTGATGCAGGCAGCCACTTTCTTGTCACATTTGGTTGTCACTGTCCCTCCCAGTCTCGTGATGGCCTGTGTGATATCAGCCTTGGACTTCTTGAACTTCCCGGACACAACAAACTTCAAACCTTCGAGTGGGTGGAAATTCACCCTGTAATTGTCAATCTACAGTTAAACCTCTCTATTACAACCAATGAAATGTAGGCTTATTCATGGCATGTTAGACAGGTGGCAGCTTCAAGCAAGATGAAAGCAAAGAAGAAAGCTATAGGAGCTTTCTGCTTTGCTTTCATCTTGCTTGAAGTAGCCACATGCTCTAAATACGAACAATTTGAGTTCATGTAGTGGTCTTAACTCATTCACCCCTGGAACTTTTAATGGACAATTCCAATTTCAAAATACGCCTAGTCTATTTTTGACTATTTGGGGATGAGTTACAATATATTTCAAAAGGAGCCCTCTGATCAGGGTCTACACTGTTTGCATAGGACAAGTGTAATGCTCACAGGTATACTGTTTGTAAAATGACGACTATACTCGTCGCTAGGGTTGAATGTGTTAGTAGAGGTTTTACTGTATTTACTTCCTCAACTGCTTCTCCTCAAGCATGTGCCAAAAGATGCCTCTACCCTGTCTTACTAGGTCCTTAAGATTCACTCAAAGGTAAGTTCACTGAATAGGTTCCTTACCAAGAATGTAAAGCAAAAGATTTAATTTATACAGTCTTACTGTAAAACAGAAGTTGGAGAGAATAAACAGTCTACTCTTATTTCTGCAATATAAGTCTATATAGCTGAGCACAGCATATATGAAATAGTGCAAACCCTGATTGATGTCCATTTAACTATGTGTGTATTTCTTGTACTGATGTTTATCAACTTACGCTGAATCCACCGAGTCGACCGAGGAGCTGACTGGGCCCTCCGTAGTTCTGACTGTCACGGCGGGGAACACACGCTCTCGCTTTACATACTTGTAACTCTTCCTGTAAAATACCAACAACATCAAGACAGCAGAGCTCCAGATAAGGGGAGTATTTCAGAAACTAAAATCTTTATTTCTGGATTAAACCCTATGGTTTAGCGAAAATGCAGACGCCAAAGTGATGACAATAGATTGTAGTTTCTTCGAAACAGACAAGCTAAAAAGGCATATTTATGGGGTAAAGGGCTAGTTATCATTCAAAGTTGTGTTATGTGACTGTTGTACATGAGGTGTCTGTATTATAGTTGATATTTATTCAGCAGTAATCTGTCTTGAGGACTTTCCATGCTTCTTCAATGAACGGTTGTTTGACACAATATTGACAGTAATAATGACTATTAGATTCAGCAACATGTACTTACAGAACTTCTACGTCATGGTACTCCTTGGGCACCTTGAATGCCTTCCTCTTTGGTGTTTTTGTTTTGTACATACACTTGGTCCACTCTGTCATGTTGCCTGTACAGTGATACCCGTCTGTGCTGTTAATATATAACCTAACAGTTACAGACACTGTGTATAAGGAAAACTTACTCTATCCACTGGCAGCCATGTTTTCCAAAATAAGAAAATTATTTTGACATTAACCCATAGCCTGTTTCTAGTATTGAATATAGGACCACTAGAATATAGAACATATTTTCTATGGTACCTATTCATGACTATACAAGGTCGAACCATATCCTTCAGGGGAGGAATAAAGGGTGTAAAAAGAAGTATAAATTGGGTAATGGGTTAAGTCACTCAAGGAAAATAAAAGTCACTTTTAGATATGTAGGCAACAAAAGTTCTTAAAGACAAGTTGTTTATAGTGAAAAATACAGTAAAACCTCTCTATAAGGACCACTTAATTGTATTAATTATTAAGTCTTTAAGGCAGGTGGCTGCTTAAAGCAAGGTGAAAGTAAAATAGAAGGCTCATAATGGAGCTTTCTGCTTTACTTTCACCTGGCTTTTAGCTGACACTTGTCTTTTATACAGTTTAATTAACCTTCTTTTTAGTGATCGTAATAGAGAGGTTTCACTGTATATATTGAAAAGAATTCTGCACAATAAGATGACTTGCAGCAACAAAGAAGCGAAAGTGAGAAAAGTTTATGGATTTCCGAAATGAAACAAAAGCTCATTGTGTACAACTTGACTTAACAGTGATGCATCCTATCAACTTTCATAGAATTGGTCAGTATGTGAATGGTTTAAATGAAGAGTATTTGGTACTTACGAATATCTCAGTTGTCCCTCTTTACACTCCGGACATTTATCTAATGCTCCAAAGGCCATACAGTCCGCTACACAGTCCAACAACTATAAAGATGGAATAGACAAGTAGGAATGAAGTATATAACCTTTACTTCTAAAGACGTGCCGTAGTATGAAACACCTATGAATCATCCTTTCAACAAAAAATTGACTCTTGTCCGGTAACAAAATGAAAATTAAGCATACAAAAGGTACACAGAAATCTCATGAATATTTCTGCTATACTTTCAACTTGCTTTGACCCATATAACTCTATCGATGAGTATACAAATCCTTAACAAAGGCTGTACCTATGAAGAGAACAATTGTCATATTCCAAGAGTGTAGATCCAGAAAAGGGGACGCCTACAGGAGATAAGATTTTCATTCTTTCTTACTGGTAGATTGTTCTAGAAAGGTAGTAGCATATAGCCCTTTTCCCCATAGCCAGCTTCTAGTTTTGAAGACAGATGAGCACTTGCAGCACATTCTGCTTTACTTTCAGCCTGCTTTAAAGTTCCATCTGCTCTTATGACTGTACAAATTGAAACTATTTTCTTCCGTGGAGGAATAAACTTAATGTGCTAAAAGGCATTTCTATGGGGAAAAGGGATAGAGAGGGAATGTTTGATTGAAAGCAGCTGCAAGCTGGACATATGTGCAGACAAAACATAGCTGTACTGTCGATGGCCTCTTCACTTACTTTGCTTTCTCCTGAAGGTATACTCTGATTGTTGAGTTCTAGCAGAATCTTCATGGCATTGTTGCTCACTTCCTTCTGAAGCCCATCTCGTAACTTCCATAACAACTTTGATTGTTCCTATAAAAAACATGTATTGATTAAGCCTTCACCCAGTTTCTAGTTTTAAAGACAGGTTAACAATTACATCAGGTTGAAAGTAAAGCAGAAAGCTCCTTGAGGAGCATTCTGCTTTACTTTCAACCTGATCTAAGTAGATACTGAAAGTGCCTACTGTGTTTTAGGTTCAGAAATTCGTCGGTGGGGACTACTTTCCACTGAGTAGAAATAATCAGAGGGGTAAAAAGGCATTTTTATGGAGTAACAAGTTAGTAACCAGTGTTCGATTTTTCAGCCTGTCCAGTCTGACAGGTATCTAAACCACCATTTGTAGGAATCAAATGTCTCTCCCGTCTCAACAGTCCTCATCAGTTCACACATTTAAACTTGACACATCTGTATTACATGTGTTGGTTTGTCTAGCACTTATACTTTAAGAGCAATAAACCAAAACTTAATGATGGAGATACGATGAAACAAACTTGTGTCAATTATAAGGTGTTTACGACAGGCGACTGCTTAAAGCAAGATGACAGTAAAACAGAAAGCTCCTTTATGAGCTTTCTGCTTTACTGTCACCTTGCTTTAAGCTCTCACCTGTCTTTTATACAACCAGTTAGCCTTTGTTTTAGTGGTCATAACAGAGCAGTTTAACAGTAAATTTGAAATTCCCTATATTTCAGGATACAATTACCTTGAGGGCCTTGTCCTCTGCTGTTTCTTCCACTTTCTTCTTCTTTCCACCAGAACCCTTGGCTTCATCACCTTTCCTCTTCTTACCACTTCAAAACAAACACAAAGGAAGTAAGAATAATAATTAAAGATGTATTGGAATAGGGTTGAATGATGGACTTGTTTGATTAAGTGGTTCATGATAAGTCCGAGTAATCTAATTACAGTAAAATCTCTCTCTATTACGACCACTATTTGGTGCTAACTGTTAGATGTATACAACAGGTAACTGCTCCAAGCAAGGTGACGGTTAAACAGATGTTGAACTACCATCTTGCTTTTAAGCTGCCACCTGTCTTTTTTACAATCAATAAGCCTTCACTTTAGTGGTCGTAACAGAGAGGTTTTACTGTATTTCTGTGATTTTTCATTATTGAACTCAATGTCTCGCACAGTTGATTCTACGGACTCGTACAGAGTTGTCACAAATTGGGGATCAATGGAGACATAAGGTAGAATTATTACAATAGAGCAATATCCCTGGTCTTTTTTTAGATTTTCTTTTCCATGTCAAAACATTAAAATTAACCATGGACACTAAAAAAAACCTTCAATTGAAACCTTTTCATACAATTCTGATCCTGGATTTTTTTTAAACCTTTTCCTTAACAAAAATTTATATGGATACCAAGCTTTAAGGAGGGCATGTTTTTAATTCTAGTGTACTCACCCAGACTCGCCTTTTCCCAGTTTCTTCACTAGCATATCCTTGTCTTCTTGGCTCAGTTTAGCAAACCCTGTGATTCTGAAAGTAAAGAAATTAAATAAGTTGTATTAAAGTATACTCACAAAAATGGCCATCTTCAACTAAGTAATGCCAGCCTGTTTTCAAACAGTGTTAACCCTTTGAACCCTAGTCCCGCTTATAGGCGTCCTTTTCAAACAGTGTACATGTGAATAGTATACATGTCCTATGCAAACAGTGAAGACCCAGATCAGAGGGCTCCAAAAGGAGCCCTCTGATCAGGGTCTTCACTGTTTGTAATAATGCCAAACATTGACAAAAACAACCCTTAAAAGTCAGAAATGGACTATACTTAAATGGAAACTGGAATCGTCCATTTAAAGTTTTAGGGAGGAAAGAGTTAAGCAACAACATAACCCTTTACCAAATAACCTGTTTCTAGTTTTGAAGACAGGCAACTACTTCAAGCAGGTTGAAAATAAAGCAGAATGCTCTTTAAGCAACCATTTAGAAAGGAGCTCAGCTTACTCAGGGCTCCAGATAAGGGGAGTATTTCAAAAACTAAAATCTTTATTTTTGCATTAAACCCTATGGTGTCACTACTCATTAGAATCGTCTCTTCGAGGCGATTCTAATGAGTAGTATCACCAAAGGGTTTGGTGCTGAAATAAGTGAGAAAATGTTGATTTAGTTCAGTTTACTCCCTCTTATCTGGAGCCCTGCTTACTGCATTTTTTGTGTGCTACATTATATAGTCATCTGTCTTTTAAAATGCATGACATTAGGCTGGTTGGATTGGTAAACTGGAAAAGCTTCCAGATTCAGAAGACCTCTTCCAATTTGTTTGATTGGACTGCTTCCGATTTTTGAAACTCTTAAGTCTATTCCACTTGATATTTGAAAGAACCCTGCAGAAAGGTCTGGTTCCCTATCAACCTTCAATAAAGCGTTTGGGACCACCACTGGTCTCTGAAAAACAAGAGCCCCATGGGGCATATTCGCTCACCTGAGAATAATTGGGAAAATGGAGATATTGATTTATGTCCAGGACTGACCTAGATATGCAACAGACCGGAACAATTTGAACAAAATATGTAAAGTATATTTAAAAGTGTCACCATACAGAATATAAAAGCTCTGGCCATATTAGTTTCAGAGAAGAAGATGTTTGAAAATTTCACTATATAACTCTATGTAAAACAGTGACCCCCCGGGCGGGGCCAATTTTGACCCTAGGGGCATAATTTGAACAACTTAATAGAGGACCTGTAGGCGATGATATTAGCGATATATCTAAGCTCTGGCCCTTGTAGTTTTAGACAAGAAGATTTTTTAAGTTTTCACTGAAAAAATCTATTTTTAGCTCCTGTGACCTAGTTATGCAACCAACCACAACCATTTGAACAATTTTGGTAAAGGACATCTAGAAGTGTCTCCATGCCAAATATCAAAGCTCTATCAACGTTGGTTTCAGAGAAGAAGACGTTTGAAAATTTCACTATATAACTCTATGTAAAACCGTGACCCCCGGGCGGGGCCAATTTTGACCCCTGGGGCATAATTTGAACAAACTTGATAGAGGACCTGTAGATGATGCTATGTGCCAAATATCTAAGCTCTGGCCCTTGCAGTTTTTGACAAGAAGATTTTTTAAGATTTCCTTATTTTTTCAATTTGGTTGCCATGGCAACCAGAGTTCTGCATTGTTTTTAATTCTTTGAACAAATTTGAAAGAGCTTGACCCAAGGAACATTTCTGTAAAGTTTGGTTGAATTCTGTCAAGGGGTATAGAAGGAGATGTCATTTGAAGCAATTGTTAACGACGACGCACAGACGCACGACGACGGACACAGGGGTGTGATTAGCCTGACAGCTGAGGGGCTGAAAATAATTTGGCTGGGGGTTTCGGGGGCCGCCAAGGCCCTGAATGGGTTCCAAGGGCAACGCCCTGGTGGGGGTAACAGGGGACGAAGCCCCCTAAAAAAAATGGCATTTTCAGCATTTTTGAAGGTATTTTGTTGGCTCTCCTGTGATTAATTTAAGAGCTCTAAAGGATGCAAAAGTGAAGATTAAAAAGCAAAATTAGAACTTTTATAAGAACAATTTCATAATTTAACTAGGGTGAGGAATGACTGACTAAATTTTAATCATGAAACAGTAAAGATGTCTGTAGTAACACATTACTGACTACAGGCATGCATCTTCTTTTCTGTTTCATGATTAAATTTCAATCTGATCTTTTTAGTGTCAATGCCATGAAGTCAATAGCTGTTGGCCATCCTGACTATTATAAGTTTGTCTTGTGTCTCAACTCTTAACAACTCTACGCATTTTGAAGGTCTGAAACTGTGCTTATATGAATAACTGTTTGGAAGTGACAAGCAACATTTTCTTGGTTACAATGTTGTCCAATAATTGAAGAAAAACAGCATAGCCATTATTTCAATTTGATGTTATTGAACAGATGATGCAACAGGCTTTAAGCAAACTCTTTTCAAACTAAAAGATAAAGCATTTTGCTTTTACCATTAAGACTGCAAGGCCTCCAAAAATGTGTGTTCTTGTTAGATCCATGGATGAGTTAGATCCAAGGGTGAAAAATATGGGATGGGATGTAGATTATTATTATTATTGTCTTATACAGCTGTATACAGTGAAACCTCCGAAAACCGGAATTCTCCCTAAACTGAACAAATCTTGTGGTCCTGAATTTATTGTTCTTTATTCTATATAAGATAAACCTCCGAATACCGGAACCTCTGAATTCCGGAAACCGAACAATTCTTTTTGAAAATTCAGACTTTTTTCTATACAAACCTACCTCTGAAAACCGAACGCCTAGGGCAAAATGTAATACACAAGCCTGTTTGACACTGTGATTTTCATGGATCAGTTGTGAAATGACAGCCATTTGTGGATGCCATGTGTTTCATAAAAGGTGTGGTAATCTAATCAGCAGTAAACAGGATGTAGGTGTGTGTACAAACAGTATCTGAGATTGTAGGGTAGAGTAGGCCGATTGAGATGTTGATTTTCACACCAATTTTACTCCAAGACCAGAGTGATCTGGATTTGCACTCAGTCTTTTTTTGCTTTTGTTTGGGTTTTTTTAAATAAATTTTTTTCAATAGATGCTAATAGCTGAAGAAGGGTTAAAAATCATAAAAGACACTTAAACCAAAAAAAAAATGTCAGAAAGCAAATGGAAACTTTCAATAACCAATGATGGGGAAAATAGACATTAGTTCTCTGAAAAATTAATTACATATGCATTTCAATGTTTGTTCAAATAAATATATTTTTAAAATTAAAAATGTTATAAAAACTTACTTTTATTATGTTACAGTACCTAATATATCATTAATCATGCTTTAAGAATGCAGATAATTCATATACATATGGATCAATTCTTGTTCATTTGGAAAAAACCTCCCTAATCCGGAAACCTCTGAAAACCGAACTTTTTCATCAGTCCGGAGAGGTTCGGTATTCGGAGGTTTCACTGTATATAAGATCGAGTTTGTATCATTGAAGTTGACACTTAAAGATTATTATTATTATTACTATTATCATTATTATTATTATTGTCTCATAAAGCCATATACATGTATATAAGATAGAGTTTGTATCATTGAATTTGACACTTAAAAATTATAACAAATATTTCTCATAAAAAATGTTTATAATATACTCTACTTGCAATGAAGCATTACCATAGAGATTAATACCTAGGAGTAGGAGTAGTTTTATTCTTTTACAAGGATACTGTATTGATAATGTGACATACGGTACATGCATGGTCCCTGGTTATAGTAAAGTATTGACAGTATATAGGCCTACTATGATCATACAGATACTTAAAGCCATTTTCACTGAATACAACCAAAGCAGTCCTGTCCAATTCTGTTTCGACACCTGTTTCAAAATTATTATAGACCTTTACGAGTATGTGGGTCTATGAATACAATCCGATGCTTCCCTTCCTTGTGACAATATCATATTGTAAAGGGGAAGGTGGACTGATCCCCTAACTTTTCTAACCAACTGAACAAAAAATTGGCATAGGTTACTCTATATATAAGAAAAATTATTAAAATTATTATAATTATAATGCCAAATGTGAACAGGCCATTTTAAAAAAAATTGACAATTAAAGGCATGAAGTGTGAAAGGGTGGGGATAGGCATTTCATTTATCCTAATGAAAATAGCTCCCCCTCTCAGCTCGATAGATTTACTCATAAAGTAAAGCACTCACCTGTCCATGTCCTATAAATGATTTCTAACTAGATTTATAGTTCTTTTATTACAAATGCATTGTTAGTTTGTTACATTGATATAGCCACTACTCAACACATGGGTCTATGATTATAATTCAAAGTTCCCCTTCCTTATGGCATTATTGTGAAGGGAAAGGGGGACAGACACCATTGCCCCTCTTCCCAAAATATGTTGACATGGGTTACCCTATGTACTATATGCAAAAGGATTTCTTTATTATTATGTGTACAGGCCATTCTAAAGTTTGGGATACTTAATAATGGCATGCAATTTGAGAGGGGTGGGGATAGGTATTTCATTTATCCTAATGAAAATACCTCCCCTCTCTGCTCAAAAGGTTTGTTAAATAAAGCACTCACCTCTGTGTCAAGTCTGTGTCATTAATTATACACGAGTTCTGGATAAATTAGTTCTAACTAGATCTATATATTTTTATGAAACCCATGAAAAGTTCTTCCTATTGCTGGCCAAAATCAACAGACTGATTATTTTGCCTGGGGGTTGGTGTCTTCTTCTCCAAAATTTTGCATTGTTTAGACCATGTAGATTGATCTCGCCGCTACCATGGTTATTCAATGTTGAATACATTTCAGACATTCATGTATTTTTACTTTCAATTAGTCTATTTGTATAAAAAGTATAGGTGGGCCGTTTTGTTCCGGGTTGTTTTGACCCGAGGGCATTACGATCTGGTACCGAATTCTCGACTCGCTTGCCGTAACGGGGAAAAAATCAATATCATAATCAAATCCCTTTTAAATTTGCTAACATTGTTATTTTAGGAAGCTGTCATATTACTGACAATCTATTAACATCGTTCAAACATCAAAACACGAAAAATATTTTGGTCTCGAAAAGCGGTGTTGTCGCGAAGACTGGTTTCCGAGTTTTCAATAGTGTAAGTGCACGCGCAGCCACTAATGCGGTAACCAGTTAAATTGATGTGGTTAACTCGGACTTTTCCGTTACCGTTAATGTACGACGATTTTCGGGTCAGACTAAAACACGTCCGCGGACGCGACCGACTTTCAGACCTCACCCCCCTTATAGTCGTCAGATTTTCTCAACAAATCTGGACGAATCTCAGAAATGGTCTCGGCGGTAATCCAATCCGCGGATCCGCGGAAAAATCACAGGCCTGCAATAGCTCACCTTGAGCCTTTGGCTCAGGTGAGCTAACAATGGCTGCCACATTGTAAATCTCTTTTGTCTGATACCCATCACCCCGTAAATACGCCTTTTAACGCCTTCAATTTATTCCTTCACAGAAGAAAATAACACTGTCCAATAAGAATAATTTTCTATATTCTTCCAAACCTATACAACTCTTCTTAGTAGAGTCCAATCGAGTCGGGCTACTGCTTCACACAAGACAGACTGTATTCAAAGTTTTTGTAATTGGAGATTTTGCAGGTCATCCAAAAGAAATTATGTGTGGTTGCTTAAAGCAGGAAAACAATCATGTAGAAAGCTCCTGAAGCAGTCACATGTCCTTTGAGATATGTATACCTCTTTGTTTGGTTAAGAGAAGTTTTAAGAATGGGAGGCTTTGCAGTCATCCAAAAGAAATAATATTTGTCAGTCGTTTTCTGTTCACCTACTTTTCAACATTCATATCTGTGCCGAAGTCCAGCTCATCTCTGTTCTCAACAAAGCAGTCAACATGATGCCACAGGTCCTGGGGGCCGTACATCTTGGCACGCTGACTCTCAAAGTCCTTCTTCGACAGCCTCACCTCATCCTTGCAAATAAGACATGCCAGATAGTCAAAACTAGTAAAAATTCAAGGTTATAACGCTTTTGAGTTAAGTCTGGAGTCATTCTCTAGCATTCGATTGGTCAGATTTGAGCTTAGGCTCAAATCTGACCAATCAAATGCTTGAGAATGGACTCAAGTGAAACTCTTAATAACCTTTGGGCCAGTGCTCCAGATAAGAGGGAGTAAACTGAACAAATCTAAACATTTTTTCACTCATTTCAGGACCAAAACTTATGGTGCTATTACTCATTAGAATCGTCTCAAATAGGGTTAAACACAGTAGTGTATTACTCAATCTATACATCCCTACTAGGGAATAGCCAGCCATTACAAAACTATTGGCAATGGACAGGAAATGGGTAAATCATGGTACCTTGGCAATTTTTTCTTCACATCCTCGGCAAGTAGATTTGCCAGACTTGGCATATTCTGTGGTATAGTCTTTGGCTGCCCCTGCAGAGGCTCCTTCTGCGCCTCCTCCACCACCTGCTGAAGTGTATGAACAAACACAAATAGTCATTGGGTTTCATACATTTCCAGTCACACTTCTTTTTACTGCTAACTACTTTCTGATAAAGCAATTCTATTGAGTTGTTTAGCTACCAGTCTGTTGTTATGCACTGTGTGTCTTAGCTAGGTGCTGCTGCCGTATCTGACTGATAAGGGTAGTGGACTGTATAAGAGTGGTTTACTGCATACATGTGAGTTATCTGATTACCTCCCTTAAATACACAATATACTTTCTTTAACCCAGTTACCCATGACAGGTGACCACTTCAGTCAAAGCAGATTGAAAGAAAAGCAGAATGTGCCTTTGGCACATTCTGCTTTACTTTCTACCTGCTTTAAGCTACCATCTGCTAGGATATAGGAAATATATTTTATGGTTCATATTATTCATGACTGTACAAATTGTCAAAGTGGAACTATTTTCTTGTTTGTTGAGGCATAAATTAATGTTGTAAGAAGACGTATTTACACTTTCCTCTACGTAAGGACATTTGGAAGCCTTTACCAAATCCATCACATATGGGCTTTTCTCACTAACAGTACTAAAGACACGTACCAGCTTGAAATTAAAGCAGAAAGTTTCTGCTTTACTTTCATCTGGCTTTACCCTCCGCCATTAGAAACGCTTTTCATGTTTCTATGATGTCCTGATTAAGTGCCATAAGAAACTTTTCTTGCATCCTGCTTGGTCAACGGTCCTATAGAAGCTTTTTGCTTCACTCCCATCCTTGTTTAGGCAACCACCTGTCTTAACCCCTTACTCCATAGCCTGTTTATACTTTTGAAGACAGGTGACTACTTAAAGCAGGTTGAAAGTAAAGCAGAATGCTGTCTGACTGATATCCTTGACTACAACAGTGCTCCAGATAATTTTTGCATGCAATGAGTACGTACTCACACTGTTTTCACTTAAATGCTGAAAATCAAAATCAAATGCTGAAAATCTACGGAGAATACGAACAATGGAAAACTTTAACTAAATTTAACTTTTACTGAATTGAGCAATGTAGGCATGTGCATACTTCTAAATATGTGAATGCCATCATCTGAGCAAGACATTGGGCCATATGTGCATTCCTGTTCATGTTTGAACACACTGCTGGTGCTCTTTAATACCCATGCCTGTCAACAGTATTTCTTTGCACGATTCTTTGAGCCTTCAATGGCCAACAAGGTGTCTACCTTTCCTTCAATACATATAGGACATTTCAATACTGTGTCTCGATCTTGTCCCTTTATAGTTGATATTTAAGCAGGGTTATGCCAAGATTCTTTTTTTTTCATTTACCTGAGCGCCATTGTGTTTTCTTTTGAAAAATTGTGCGGATTTTTCTACACTTGGGTTGCCCTCGCTAACCACGCTATCAATAAACACTCAATGATAGATTTGAATACCCGCTCACGGCATCCTCGCGTTTTTTTCAAATTGAATAGTATAGGCGTTTTATCGTAACTTTTTACGTCGACTAACACCAGATGACGCCATCATAACATGTTTTTCTGCCGACGCTTGCAATGACAATTTCGTCCCATAATGTTTCGACCCGTACCTCGTTGCCGGGGTTTGACTAAGTGGGCGTGTTTATACGAGTCTCCGAGTATTTTAGTTTTAAAGTACACCGAATTCACAATCCTTTCTGAAAGGCTACGGAATCGAGATAAACCGGCCGATCCAATGTTGCAGTTTTTTTAAGTCCGGGCGAGACTGAGGCGAGACACTGCGGGTCCGAATGTAATTAAAACAGCGAACGGTGTTAGGGTAAACATTCCACTTAAAATACGGACTGGTTTGAAGTTATTTTTCTAAGTAAAGAACGAAGTTCTAACCCATCAAACACACCAAACTGAAGCCAATTCTACCGTTTGTTTCTTATTCACGGTCTTTTTCCCCGGACATTAAACTCACAACTTAACTTTTGAAATGCGTACGCAATTTTCTTTGTGCGTTTTTGTACGCCTGGATTGTCATTTCAAATGCGTTTCTCTAAAAAAAATATGCTTAAAAACGCACGTACGCACCTTATCTGGAGCACTGCTACAACTTCTATCGCTTCCTGTTACCCCTATAACCAGCTATGAGAGATAGGGGTTAATTTAAGACTTTAAATGTACATAAGTTAATTTAAGACTTTAAATGTACATAAAAGTCATTGATTTAAATGGTGACCTACCTGCAACCTTTTCCTTGATTTTCTGCTGGTCTTCCCAGCGCAAACTATCAATGCCATGTATATCACTGGGGTCAGCAACTCTAGCTCGTTTCCAGAAGCATGCATAGTGGAACCAGTTGGGAATCTGAAAAAGTTACACACAAAAACGACAATTGGTCGTAATTATTTAAAGCCAGAATGTCGCCCAAATGTATGTTTAAATCGCGCAATTTCTTATATAAGAACATTTTCTATGTATTAAAACTAAGCGAAATCCGTTGTCAGGTGCCTGAAACATGCCCCCCTTTCTTTAAGAACCATACATTTATGATGCCTTGTCCACTAACCTGATCCCTATGGTGGGTCCTAACTCACTCGTATGGGAAAGATACATACAATGAACACAAAGGTAGTGTTTGTATTAGGGCATTTGAATAAATGCCATAAGTAATATTTAATAAAAGCCATAAATCATATTTAATCAAATCAATTGTATGAGATCTTTTAAAATATCCGGGCAAGAAGAACCGCCTTGCCCGAAGAAGAACATAGTAAGCATAGTAACTTGTAAAATAGATAGTGGAGGAGGAAGGGAGGTGGTGGTTTAAATTTAGAGCAAAATAACAGCCTCCTTCCTCGTTTATCGATCTATGGCGAACTGACCAGGAAGGAGACTGATTGGTCCGTGATATCACGTGACGTTTAAACAACTTAGCGTCCTAGAGCCTCAGCGGGTTATCTCCTCGCGTCCTCCACCGCCATATTAGAACTATAAACATAGATCACTTATTTACATCTTCATCAAACTAACAAAGCGTGAACGGCAACATAAATCATTTTATGTTTTTCATAAACTACATTTATGATGCCTTGTCCACTAACCTGATCCCTATGGTGGGTCCTAACTCACTCGTATGGGAAAGATACATACAATGAACACAAAGGTAGTGTTTGTATTAGGGCATTTGAATAAATGCCATAAGTAATATTTAATAAAAGCCATAAATCATATTTAATCAAATCAATTGTATGAGATCTTTTAAAATATCCGGGCAAGAAGAACCGCCACGAGTGCAACGGCCCCATGCCCGGATGAGAGACGGTCCCAACATGAGGATCAGTTCATTTAATACAAAACATAGGTATGTTATATACTGAAATGGTAACTAGAAGCAAAGAACATGATAATCCCTGAGAAAAAACACATTGTAAATGAAGTTGCTGAGGAGAAAAATAATGCATAACCTAAATCACACACTAAACGTGTTTTGAAATGTGATATATAACAAATTGCACAAGCAGAAATCTCTCTCGGAGTTTGTAGTTTGTTTATTAATTCTGTTTTTGTAAAGTTTATAAAATTGTTTTCACCTCAGCAACTGATAGAAAAAATATATATAACAATAAACCTTCAAATAAACATGTGGCAAGATGAAAAGGTTGTTTGCTTTGGAAATGCAAGATATACTATGGCACTAGTTGCCTAGACGAACACACGACTAGAATCAATGACATAGTTGTAATGAATTAATGGCACCTGGCATTTTTGAGTTGGGAAATGGCCGCCTCCGCGGTCCATAACCCTAGGTGCATTTGGCACATTAAGGGGTGTATGGCACACCGAGTGACTAGTACAAAATTACTCGACTAGAATCAAGTACGTTACGAAAATTAACGCTTGTACCCAGAAGCATAAGGGCAATAGTAAAGCACTCTGAGGTATGGCCGCCTCCACGGTCCATAACCCTGGGTGCTAGCCTATAGGCAAGTAAAAATCTCGTAATATATGTAAGAATCCTCAACAAAACCCCTAAAAGTGTGTTGAAAGAGTTCAAATCTTTATAAAAAAGACTCTAATAGCAAAGCCATCTCCATGGTCTTGGCCATCAGGTCAGATATCCTTTCTTGGAGGACAATACAGCGGAGCCGACATCTAATGTACATATATATAACATGAAAAAGGCGACCCATTTGAGGTTGTTGAGGATCCAACATATATGAACAGACATATAAAAAGTACAAGAACATCGATAAAAAAGAAGCGAAAGCCGTTTCCACGGTCATTCCCTTGTAAACATTGTTGCTAACTGAGAATAATAACAAATGGCATAAAAACAAAGAAAATGTTCTATGATATATACCCTATGTGGTTCCGGTCAATACAGTTATGTACAGTCTAAAAGGAGCTGTGCAAATCTAAGAGAAAGCCACCTCCGTGGTCCAACTCTGGCACAGGGTTTCTTGATCACCTACTTCTCTAAAGCAAGTAAACAGATCCACAAGAGATAGCCGCCTCCACGGTCTAACTCCGGTAGAGATCTCTATTAAAACTCAAATCAACAAGACTATTGAACAGGACCATTCTGTAACAAATTTGTTATATATGCCCTATGAAGTCTGAGCTTTAGCACCTGACATTGCCGTCGGACGAATGTACTTAGTAAATGCAGTAGATTTCCATCGGCCTAATTGTTGGATTTGAGAAGTGGAGAAATGAAGGTTGTGGGCATGCGTGGCACCACCGATGCGAAACGAATGAGCTGTGTAACGACACGGGTCTAAGCTACATTGAACAATACACTTTCTTAAAATAGTTCGAAAAAAGGAGGTTGTAATTGGGCAACCACATGCGGAGCGAAAAAGAGGTCCAGTGGAAGAATGGAACTGGAAAATGCGATGAAGGGCTCGAACAGGACAGATAGTGCGATCTGATTGCTTAAGTAAGGGAATGGAGGCTTGATGGCCATTTGAATGTTTGTAGCTGGTGAGATGAATAATGGCAGAGAGGGGCTTTAAGCCTTTGTAGTCAAAGCTGACATGTTCTGTCCGTAAGACTTTTGCGGGAGCATGAACTGAGAAGGCTATTTCCCCAACCCTGAACAGACCGAAAAATGCCACCAGAAACATGGCTTTCAATGCTGACTTTGTGTTTCTATGTAACGATTGTGATTTTAAGCAGATAAGTAGTGATTTCAAAATTGGTATGGTAAAGGGCAAGCGTTTGTCAGGCTGGGAAGAGCGCTTAAGACTGTACAGCATCTTTTTTATGATAAATGCTTCAGTAGGTGAAGATTTACCGTGAATACGATGGACGTATGATAAGGCTGACATAAATGAAGTGATAGATGTTGCTTTGAGACCCTTGTCGTTACAAACTACTATGAACTGAGCTGCTTTTTCAATTGAAGTGGGAAAAAGAGGTTCAGATGGATAATAAACTATGTGGAAATCTAGATAATGTTTAAGAGCATTTTTGTAGCCTTGTCTTGTGGAAGGTGCCAAAGCAGACTTAAGCATCCTACCGATGGACGCATTCAGGGCATTTGCAGAAGCTGATCTGGTATTGGTGTGGGCTCTGGTGCCATTTGTGGAGCCAGGCGATGAAACTGGTTGATCTGCAAACGTGAAAGAAGATCAGGTAGAGTATTGATCTTGCCCGCTATGTGTTGGGAACGTATGAGAATGTTGAATTTCATGCATGCTAGCACTAATCTACGCACAAGAACCATTATATTGGTATCTTTGGATGTTTGTTTGTTTATGATGAAGACAACCGCATTGTTGTCTGTATGTATGATTAGACATCTGTTCTTCAGTGTAGGACCCCAGACTTCCAAAGCTAGAACGATTGGGAATAATTCTTTGAACGTTATGGCAAGCTTTGTGAAAGACCCTGACCATGTGCCATGGAACCACTGCGTTCCAAAGATGGCACCATACCCTATAGAACCCGAAGCATCTGTATGAAGATGTAGGGCGGCATCCGAAATCCAGCGTTTATTTAACAACAATTGCTCGCCATTAAAATGATTTGCAAAGAGTTTCCAGGCATGAATGTCTCGCCTACTTTCTTGATTTAAGGTGATGCGATGGTTTGGTTGCGTAACTTTTTTAGTCAAATCAGTAAGGCGACGCATGAAACAGCGACCTGGCGTAACAACTTGACAGCAAAAGTTTAGAAGACCTAAAAGTGATTGCAGTTCTTTTAATTTAATTTTTCTGCGACATGCGTGTAGGTCAAGAAGATTTCTAAGTTTGACCAATTTGTCCTGTGGTAAGCGAGCTTCCATCCTCAGAGAATCGAGTTCAAGACCCATAAAAGTGAGCATATGACAAGCTGATACCGTTTTGTCGGCCTTAATTGGCACGCCTACTTTTGAGCAAAAGGACAAGAAGTTGTCCAGATTAGTTTGGCAGACAGATGAGTTAGGCGGGCCTAAAAATAGAAAATCGTCCAGGATGTGTATCATATGATGAACATCGAGGTAATGCTCTGCTATGTATTGGAGCGACGAACTGAATGTTTCAAAAATCGCGCAAGAGCTCGACGCGCCCATCGGAAGACATCTGTCGAAATAGAACATGTTTTCAAATGTAAAACCTAAAAGCGGGCGATCCTTCGGATGTATTGGTATGAGACGGAACGCATTGTCTATATCAGTTTTAGCTAAATAGGATCCTTGACCAAGTGTTATGAGATGTGCGACTGCGTCATCAAAAGTTGCATACTGAACAGATGAAAAGTTAGGATCAATAAAGTCATTAATAGACGTGCCTTTAGGATAACTCAAATGGTGAATTAACCGAAATTGACAAGGCGTTTTCTTGGGTACTACTCCAATAGGGCTAATATGTAAATTAGGGAAAGGAGGGTCAGTAAAGGGGCCTGCAATACGGTTTGCAGACACTTCTACTGAAAGTTTGGAAGAAACGACATTTGGCAATTCATCACAAGATCTTAAATTGGGGGACACTGACGCTTGTCGTGGTCCAGTGTAACCCAACCTAAAACCATGGGTAAAACCTTCAATGAGAAATCTTGAATCCGGGCAGCTTCCCAAATATGTTGAAAGGATCTCAACAGATATAGGGGTTACAATGAGCGTTTTATTTGGTGAATTTGGAAGGTTGGCGAGCGTTGGGCTGTGCTTGGGAGGGAGGAGCAGAGACATTTGCGGTCCTATTGTTGGTGCAGGAGGTGGCAGGGTGGGGACCTCTGCACAAACCGCAGACATGAGGGAGGGAGCAGCGTTGGAGAGTACATCTTGATCGCCGGTTGTAGTTCCAGCATGTATTTTCCAAGAACTTAGGTCGGTTGGGGGAGGGGGGGAAACGTCTGTTGTTAGAACGAAAGTTGTTGCGTGGGCCTGGGGGACTGGGAAGAAAGGGCTGTTGGATTTGAGTACTGGCCATCAGCCAAAATTCCGTATGAAGGCTGTCCCAAGGGTAGAGGACCGATTGACGGAGCATACGAAACTGTGTATCGTATGTATTAAATGCAGGCCCAGGTCTACGGTGGGCTAGATCACGAACGATCTCCCCGTACTTCATAAGGGCAGGAGTTTCGTGGGGAAATTTCAGTGAATATACTGCCACGAAACGGAGAAAGGCTGTGGACCAAGTGTCAATGTTTGTGATTCTTTTGACTTTGTTGTTCGGAACCAAGCTTATGGATGCATTTGCGTCCATACACAAGGTAAACTTGTTTGAATGGTTTGCTAGGGAAACCGATAAGGGGTCAAGGGGAAGAAGCTGCCCGAAATCAACATACTTGTTAGCCCAGATCTGTTTCTGGACTTTCCTTGGTATTTGGGTAGCAATGGGGGTTATAACCGGCTCCACATAGGGGACGGTATTACCTCCAGTTAGGGAGGCGGTGTGGGCATGGAGCACATGCCCAAAAGAAATCTGTGTTGGGTCGTCATCCGATTCGTCGGACGACTCGCTGCCAGATGATACTATGTGTTGAACGGCCGGGTCGACCCTCGTGACCACTGGGTCTTGATCATTTGGTTGGTCTTCTGCAACCGGAAGTGGCGTAGCACGCTTGGTGGTTGTTTTCGGACGATTCTGTGGCAAGTTTTTTTGACGGACTGTAGCAGTCCGACGTCTATTTACCCTTATTGTGGGCAAATCCGTAAGTACTGATTCTTGTGAGTTCTGGATGTCTAAAGACACATTAGCACTCTGATCCGGGTTGACCACTGGCACAGTGTCTGCCTCTGATCCTGAGTTAGCTTGTTCCGTGCTGGCCGGAGTGCTTGTCCGTTTCGGAGGCGTAGCCTCGCAACAGCCACATTTGGAGGCTGAAGCTGAGGCCTGGGCACGTCGGCGGCGTTGCATCTGAAAAAATATAACACTCATAAAGAAGTGTACTATTACTAAGTCTTACTAAGGAGATACTATGTGGAGTATCGCCTGGTATACCTCACGTCAACTGGATGTAGAAGACCTGTGGTAACCGAAAGCAGTCAGGCACTATGTGGTAGTAAGCAGAAGATGAGGTGCCGGGGTTTAACCTGGTAGCAACCAGCGTCAATAAGCTAAAGCAATGTAATCGAATAATTCCCCGGGTTGAACATCAGGATGTAGCCCATAGGATATATATATTGATGTTAGTCAATATACATATGGCATCTAAATTAGAAAATAGTGCTTATTATTCTGAGACCAGAGGAAAACGTGAATGTGGTTTACCAGCCTAGTAAAACTGGGGAACTATTCCATTGTCTAAAAATGTGTCTAGACACCACATGGTAGCCGACCATGGGTAAGCAATTCGAACCCCGGCATCAAGAACCCGTGAATTATAAATATTTAAATCTAACATGGTAGCCGACCATTAACGGGTAACCACTTGTATTAGTTAAACCTGGGCCAAAAATAGTTAAATATACCACATGGTAGCCGACCCTGGGTAAAGCTAGCAAAACATGATAAATAACACAATGAGAAAAGCAAGCTACTAGCCGTGTAGATTATGCATCATTATGTAAACATCAGTGATTAACTGATTTTGAACGGGCCCGGTCAATCTATGGCATAAAATTGATAGCCCTACTACAATTTACCCGCAATAAGCGGTGACACCAGATAGTTTGAGTGGCTTGACCCATCTAGCCTATTCAATTTAAAAGTTAGGGTCAAAAGTGGGTGTCATGTGCTTAGTTTTAGGTAGAAAGCCAGTGCTTTTAGCAGTTAAAAGTATAATTTAAAATACGTATCTGTTATAAAGGAGGTGAGGCTGAATTCAAAGTAGCAGTAATGGCAGCTCGTAAGTTGTGGAATAACTTCCGTTGACCATGAGGAGAGAGATGGACGCCGTCCCCGGAGAATGACTTCTGTTGTGACTGTGGTGACCAAAACCCATTACAGCGCCACAAACGGGTTCGTGATGGGTGTAAAGCCTTTAGCATGTCAGTGAGCAGTTTGTTTGTTTGATCAACTCGTTGGTTGAACCAATCCACATCCACAGGGTAACTTGAAGGGCAAGATGGAATCGTCCGGTGGAAAATCTGGCAAACTGTCACATATTGCACGTTATTGGTGAACAATAGAGTCCCGACTAAATCGCGAATGGCACTGGCAACACTGATGGCCGTCTGATTTGGATGGTACAGATCGTTGGTGCCGATCACCAAAATTACAATGTCCGGTTCGAAGTCACATATCACTTCTGTTTTCGTCTGAAGTCCTTGAACGGTGGCTCCGGAATAACCGGAATATTGTACCAACAAAGGTTTGTCCAAATTAAATGTGAAAGACAAGTCCTCAGTGTCCCGAATGAAATATTTTAACCGTTTCACGAATGAATGTCCAAATAGTTGCACCTTCGGAACGGCCATGTTGTCACAGACAAAACGGCATGCACTCTCCGTGGAATCGACGTCCGATAAAACACTCCTGTATGGATCAACGCAATAAGTCCTACGTAAAATACATACGCTAGCGTTATCCTTGGCTTTATGTAAATCTGTTGTTGATCACGATTGATTGTAGGTATCAACGAATAGCCGATAATTTGTCAGATTTAAATTTAGAGCAAAATAACAGCCTCCTTCCTCGTTTATCGATCTATGGCGAACTGACCAGGAAGGAGACTGATTGGTCCGTGATATCACGTGACGTTTAAACAACTTAGCGTCCTAGAGCCTCAGCGGGTTATCTCCTCGCGTCCTCCACCGCCATATTAGAACTATAAACATAGATCACTTATTTACATCTTCATCAAACTAACAAAGCGTGAACGGCAACATAAATCATTTTATGTTTTTCATAAACTACATAAATGTGCCGATTTCTTATCCAGATGGTTGGAAAAATAATCTTTTTGTTTACATAACAAATCTTCGTGTCGGCTTCCGAGAGTTTCCGCAAGGTCGAATAAGAGTCACGAGCAGAATAGTTCATAACCATTAAGGTAACGGTGGAGAAAACGTTATTCTTTCCGGTTTAAACTCAAACGAAATGCAAACGCATCGCAATAATACGCATAAATGGACAACCTTTAGACAATTCTGACCATTCATGTTAGTCTGAGTGGCAAACAGTTTGGTGCGTGATCAGACGCCGGGTTACCCGGCGTCTGATCTGCTCCAAACTGTTTGCAATTGAAATCATGGTTTAAGCGCTAACGCGTTTATTGGGAAAGAATAACATTTTCTCCACTGTAAGCAAGGTAACATCGACTACATTGTCGTATACTTTCCTACTTGAGATAAGTATGGTTCCCGTGCAGCACGAGACCGCTGCGCTAACTTTACTGATATTTTATTCTCTCCCAATAAACGCATTTGTATACAAAACAATTATTTCCATTGCAAACAAATTGGAGCCAGGTCAGACGCCGGGAAACCCGGCGTTTGATCAGGCTCCAACCTATTTGCTACTCATATTAAACAATAATAGTTAAAACTTCTAAATGTAAATTTCCACAGTTACGTGCATTGCGTTTGCGTTTAAACGGGAAAGAAAATGTATTCTCTACTGTATACTGTGCACAATAAACACAGCTATCAATGTTTCTTGCTGGATATAGGGAATACTCATCCCTTTTAAAGTTTTAGAATGTTCCAATCTAAAAATAACTCCGACAGGTCATAAGAAAACATCTTTAATAGGGCGCAAGCCGAACAAACTCGGAAAATCTCCGTCATTGATCGGATGTCAACAAACCGATTTAAAAGTCGATCTTTTTCCATCAAATTCATGTGTTTGTCAGATTTATTGTCTCCATAAACATCGCGGATTACTTCTTTTTATATGTTTAGATTACGTATCTGCCTGAATATTCAGGTTTAAAAAATGCGCTATTCTGGCTTACATACTGCCTTTAACACCAAGTTCTACATACATTGTATTTTCCAATTTCTACTTAAGTAGTGGATACTCTCTAAAGAAGGTAACTCAGGGCACCAGATAAGGGGAAGTTAATAAAACAAATTCTATATTATCTCACTCATTTCAGTACCAATCCTATGGCGTTACTACTTGTTAGTATCGTCTCGAAGAGACGATTCTAACGAGTAGTAACACCATAGGGTTTAATGCTGAAATAAAGATCTTAGTTTTTGGAAAACTACTGTTATCTGGAGCCCTGGTAACTGCTTAACTCTTTGAACCCTACTAGTCACGCATATATGCATCATTTGCAATTAATGTACCTGTGCTCACTACACTTGTCCTATGCAAACAGTGAAGACCCTAATCAGAGGGCTCCTTAAGGAGCCCTCTGATCAGGATCTACACTGTTTGTCATTTTTGACATATATACTGTATAAATCAACCCTAAAATGTCAAAATGGTCTGGACTAAATTGAAAACTAGAGGGAGGAAAGGGTTAATGCCTTATAGGAACTGTCTTAATTATTTTTATCCTGCACTAAGCAAACCACCTGTATTAAGATTATTACATTGAGTGAATACTTAATGCAAGACTGAATGTTCTTCATATACTCAACAACTCTTTTGTAACGTCATCTCTATTATTGTTCATGTATTAACCAATTATCAAATGGATACACCTTTTCTTGCATGTGTAGCAACTGGTGTATAGTACTGATTCATGGGACCTTGGTTTAAAATTTCATCCAAAGGACTTAGTCCAGTAGTAGATTAACTTGCCATCTCTGGATTGACATTGCTAATCAACATGAATTTTGAAATTAAACAAAATCCATTCAGATAACTTACCTTGCCATCAAACATAGGTGACTGAAAATAAAAATAAAAAGAATTTCAAATAACTCTTATTGAAAATCATCACAAGTCAAAGCAGTAAAATTTTAATCAATTAGCCATTTTTATGAAACAATCAATAAAGGTAGCAGCTAATTACAGAACAAAAGTATATCAGAAACTCCAACAGCTTTCTGTTTTGCTTTTAATCTGCATTAAGCAGTTAGTTGTCATTTGGGATCCCATGATTTCAATGAGAGTGACTGTAATTAGATCATTCATAATTTTGATTGTAATTAAATTATCCATAAACAAGTGGTTCTTCTGCAGCAGCTAGCTGCACTTTACATGATTTAACCCATTTAACCCATAGTCTGTTTCTAGTTTTGAAAATAGGTGATAACTTAAAGCAGGTTGAAAGTAAAGCAGAATCCGCCTTAGGCACATTCTGCTTTACTTTCAGTCTGCTTTAAGCTACCATCATGATCTGCAAGAATTTAGAAAATAGTTCTTATCATACATATTCATAACAACTATTTATTTTAGTTGAGATTTATATTAAAGGCGTAAAAAGGTGTATCTAAGGGGTAAAGGGTTAAAAGTGAAAATTAAATCGGAAAATGAGAAGTAATTGAATATCAGATGAAGATAGGATTACAGCTCTTACGCACAAAAAGTATACCAAACAGTCAATGGTGTTTGTGTGCATCTTAAATCTGCCTTAGATGCATGATAAAATTTGTGCATTGCACTTTTAAGCCCAAAATGTTGGTGTTTTGACCACTTTTGGTTTGAAAATGATCGTGTAACGTTTGCGCCGAATGAAAATTGGTTGGCATATCACAATAATGGAGCATATGGTGATAACTAATTCATCAACTTGACATTTTTAAGTGGAACTACATTCCCCGATTTCTAGAAAAAGCAGTAACCTTGTTTTGAAGAAAAACGAAACTTGACCAGCCTTTCTGCTTTTTGTTTTGTGGCCTGGATCAACGCCCGGAAATGGCCCCCCACCTATTTCATAGAAGCTAACAAAGAGCTGCCTAATGAGTCAACAGGATGTGTATTTACAAATAAAAAAGTTATGACGAAATACCTTAATGCAAGAAAATGTACCTACAAAGCGAGAAAGACAAATAACTACATTCACAATAAAAATGATACAATATTGAGATGCATGGAAACATGGAATTTCTTCCAATATTATTACCAAGATTATAAAATTGTTATAGTAAGTTTGTAAGATCATTTTTAAAATGAGTCAAATAATTAAAAGATCAATGGCATGATTAAAAACAGAGTGGTGTTTTGTTTGTTTGTTTGTTTGTTTCAGTGTAGAGCCGGAGAGTAGTTCACAAGTCGTAAAACGAATGTTTAAAACAATACTCTCCGTGTTGTTTGGTTGAATTTGTTTGTTTGTTTCAGTGTAGAGCCGGAGAGTTGTTCACAAGTCGTAAAACGAATGTTTAAAACAATACTCTCCATGTTTGGTTGAATTTGTTTGTTTGTTTCAGTGTAGAGCCGGAGAGTAGTTCACAAGTCGTAAAATGAATGTTTAAAACAATACTCTCCGTGTTGTTTGGTTGAATTTGTTTGTTTGTTTCAGTGTAGAGCCGGAGAGCAGTTCACAAGTCGTAAAACGAATGTTTAAAACAATACTCTCCGTGTTGTTTGGTTGAGTATTGTACAATCCATGGCCGTGGTACACCCTTAGTTCATAAACATAAAGCTGTCCAAGAATTACACCATAGACCCCTAGCCAAATGGTTTCAAAGCGATTGGGCAATCCCTACCAGCAAGATCTACCAGACAGGCACAAGGTCAATGTTACAACTCCAGAACTGCCATTTATACCCACAGCATGAACACAGCCTAGAGGTTGCAGTCATTGATTACCTACTTTCTTCTAATAACAGATATTAAAGAAGTGAGTTTTTAAACGTTTTTTGAAGGCTGCAATTGAGCTAGCATCTCTGATGTCTGATGGTAGAGTGTTCCAGAGCTTTGGGGCTGCATGCATGAAACTTCTCTCTCCAAACTTCACCAAACGACTTCTCGGCACAACCAGCGATACTGATTTACTCGCAGACCGCAACTCTCTTCGAGGTTTATACACGTCCAGCATACTAACAATGTACCTTGGAGAATCATTGCACATGGCTTTGTATGTGAGTGTCAGAATTTTGAATTCAACTCTGTGTTGAACTGGAAGCCAGTGAAGCTCCTTCAAGACTGGAGTGATGTGATTGTACCGAGGAGTCCTGGTAATGATGCGGGCTGCTGTATTTTGCACACGCTGTAGTTTTCGTAGTGAGTTTTGGGGAATCCCATATAGCAGTGAGTTGCGGTAGTCAATTTTTGATGTGACCAGAGAATTGACCAAAGTCTTTGTTGCTTCTGGAGAAAGGTACTGTCTAATATGACCTATTTGCCGCAGCTGTGCGTAGCTAGACCTGCACACATCAATGTTCCAATGTACTACATCAATGTTCCACTGTACTACATCAATGTGAAACCTTCATTCCAAAGATCAGCTTCCTTGTGCACATACTTCATGTAGTATTAATTAGTGAATCTCAACACTTGCATCAACACCTTAACTAATGTCAATGCTGGGGTGACTACCGGTACATTATAAAGCCGCCATAATCTTCTAATAGGCGAGCTAAAAACTGAAGTTTGATTTTTTTCGACATTCAGTAACCTTAGCAGGGCAAAATATAACAATTGACCAGGATAGAAACAGAACATTTCAGTATTTCGCCAGACTCCTGTTTTGGTAAATCAGGGGTGAACAACACTGAACATGGATAACCATGGTCAGCTGTGGGAAATGTTTTGCCTTAGTAGTTTGATTCAAGATAATTATACACTAACCTTCTGCTTTGAAAGGTCTGAAAAACTTTTGCTTCTGTCCTAATGTAGGCTACAAACACTTGTGGCCAAAACATTAACTATTTCCCAAGTATATAAAGTTCCATTGAGATATGCTACAACTACTAATGCTGATAGTGATCATTGTCTGATTTTGTTTAGTGGATGGAAAGGACACAATTCAATTAATTTTACCTTTCAGATGTATAAAAATCTCTGACTGCTTTGACACTTGTTTTTCTTTTCAAAATATCTATGCTTCAATTAACTTTCATGTGTTTGAGCTCTAAGACAATGGTTATTTACTTCATTTTTCGCTTCTCTTCAGTTAAGATCCAGATTGTTTCATCAACTAACAGAGTAAGTTCTGATGAATGATATTAATTGGAAAAGATTAACCCATCAGATATGGATAAACATTAAGCTAAAGATACATTGTAATTGCTCAATTCCTCAGTATGAGGAAATGCAACTTTTAAATAAAGTCAGGATTTTCTCTCTCCATATGTAAAATTCCCTGATAATTCCCTGATTTTTTCAAATTCCCTGATTTTCCCCTGCAAGGAATTTTTTTCAAACATTTTCCCTGTTTTCCAGAGTCCGTGGGCACCCTGATAGAGGAACTACTTCACCAAAAATGGTTGCACTCGCTGATTTTAAACTTTCATAACTTTTTTTTATTTTTAAAAATATTCCTGGACTGGGTCTACTTTGTAAAAGAAGGAAAACGCACAAAGAATTACATCATTTTGACCTTTGCCCTCTAAGTATGACTTTGACATTTCTACTACTAGCCTGGTTTTGGCACGCGACACATACATTCTAGACAAACATTTATGCAGTCATTTCACAATCCATCCATGGAGTTGAGTTAGAGCCCTGACAAGCAAAAAAAATACATTTTGACCTTTGACCTCAAACAATGACCTTTTAGCTACCAAGGTTCATACAGAAAACCCAGATCCAAATTTAAGGACTTTTTAAGGCCTTTTTAATAGGGTTGTGCATTGGCAAGATTTTCCTTCAGGATACGTATCCCGATATTTCATTTTCACAACGATACATATCACGATATATATTGCCTGTGAGAATACAAGGCAATATGTATTGCAATATTTAAGACGTGATACAATACGTATCACGATACGGGCGTTTAAATATAAACACAACAGTTGTTAAGTTTGCAGCCACCCTAATGTGTAGTTTAACAACTATATGTAATGTCAACGTATGCTGTTTGAAGGGGGTGGGGGTTCACTTCAAAAAGTGCATATAGATATATATTTTCATTTTGCCTTTGTTTACATTTCTATTTATTACTTCTACGCCATCAATCCTGATGATTATGAGAAGGGGCACTTTTTAGGTGCAAAATTCAGACTGTACACAGCCAAACAGTTTTGATTCTAATGAGACAGTTTGTAATAAAGTTTCCATAACTGGACCATAACTGTTTGCACCTAATACTTTATAATCAATTAAATTATTTGAACATTAAAAATAGAACTTTTGATAGAGTTATTGTACATAGCATATGCTACTCCTTTCAAAGTTGCAACACATAACTAAGTTAGATATAAGGTCTCCTGAATTTACACACTTTTGGTTCGAACAATTCTAAATTGTTTTATAAACAAGTTAAATAACAATTAAGGGCTATTCAAGTTAAATATATCAGCCCATGAAAGGCACTTTCAAATCTGACCTTCTACTTTTACAAAAAAAAGTTTATTAAAATGTGAATTTTTAATGGTACAATGAACTACATTCACAACCAAAGCAATCCTTTTAACCAGGGGTGCAGACATCCCATGTCCGACTCGTCCGTCCCGTACATTTGGAGACCCGGACGAATTGATAATTGTATTTCAATTGTCCGCGAACAAAAAACAGAAGCATGATAATATTGTATTGGAAGCCTAAATCTGCCTTTAGATCTGACCAAAAACAGCTATAAATTCAAAGAAATTGAAATATTCCGCGACTTCTGACGTTTATTTACTGTTGAGACGTTTGATCGGCAGGTGCCCCGCTGGTTATCAGCATCAATGACCATTCGTCATTTCACTCACTGCAATAATCGGGTAACAGCGGATAAGAAGAATGTGTTCACTAAATAAGCTGACGAATAACGATTCAGAATTGTTTTTGCGGCGTATAAGCGATGCAAAGTAATTGAAATTGTTTTCTTTGTAAACCTGATGAAAGCTCGCGAAAAATTCCCTGTAACAGTCAGAACCACTGTGAAATAATAAAGAAGAGGATATTTTAATTTTCTGATGCTTCAACACGAGCAAAATCGTCTGTAGTTAGGTCCGTAATTGTTTTGAAACCATTAAGTCTTTGTCCGTGTTTTAGCCCTAATCTTAAAATAAGGTCACATCCGTTTCAACATTTGTTTATTACATGATTGACAGCTAAGTAGACGATGGAAACGTTTCTTGTAAGAAAAGACAGTAATGAACTTCTCTTTGTTTTTAAACTTTAGGAATAAGTTTGTGATAGCTTTGTAGTTTTGTTTGTTTTATTTAACGAAAAGTAAAACGTGATGCACGATATTTGACAACCGTATTGATGTATCGCAGGGCTGATGAATGTATTGCATCGTGATACATCGCAGACTTCATTTACAAGCCGATACATACATCGTAGGGTAAGCACATCGCAATACATCGATGAATCGTTACACCACTACTTTTTAAGGACTAAAAGTCAATTTTTAAGGCCGAAAATATTCGGCAAACGTACCTGTCAAAAGCTGATGTTAGGCATATGTTCTTACATTGATCCACTATCATTCTTTAAGGGTTAGGATCTTCTCCTCTAGCTTCTTGTTAAGCTTTTCAGAAACATTTTTTTGTCTCTGGCTTTTTGTCTCAAACTGTATGACAAATTGCTTTCCTTATCGGACTGTACTCTTCAGCTAATTTAGTGAAAGTGTTAATGTCAATGTTTGCCTGTTTGCACTGTTGTCAAAGTTCTATTTCCTGTTACAGCTAATAGTGCTATTCACGGTGGGTGGGGTATGCCAACATTTCACAATAACTCCTGATCTATAGCTCCGTTTGGCATATCATTTGCAGTTTCAGGTGTTAAAGCATGCATAGATTGAGCTTTCTCTTTATTCTTATCCCTTGAGAAAAAGGAATTAATGATTGTTTGTAAAACACACATTTTGCATGTGCACTGCGAGTGTGACCTCGCCGATTTTACACAGATCAATATCTTTAAAGCAATATTTACATCACCCTTTAAATAAGCACTCCTTATCCTCCCTCAGACAATGGTTGTCATTCATTAGTTTTACATTAAAAGTGTACTTTCCTGGCATTTTTCACACCACTGTTTATTTTGAGCTATGCCATTTGCATTCAGTTCAGTCCTGCAGTAAATACAAAGCGGCTCACTGATTGGCTAATTTAACACTTCCTGGAAAAACCTCATTGTTACTATGGACGCGAATAAGCAGTGCCTGTGAACTTATTAATGTTCGGGAATGAAGTTTCTTGATATTTCATTGACTTGTTATTTGAAATAAAAACTTTTGGTTCTATTTAAACAAATTAAGGCCTGTTGTTACAAATTTAAGGACTTTTTATGGTCTTTTTATGGCCAGAAATAATTTAGGGTCTTTTAAAGGCCAACCTCTCATTTTTAAGGACTTTTTAAGACTGTGCAAACAATGGCTACTGACCTAGTTTTTGTGCTCAACATGCCATACCATCTAGACGAACATGCATGCCTAGAGTAGCAGCGTGGAAGGTACATGTTTAACCTTCGACCTCTTCTTACCTTGACCTTTCAGCTTAAGACCAAGTTTTGCATGCAACACCCCCCCTCCCCCCAAAAAAACCCTACATGTTTTAGACCTCGAAGTTTGACCTTGACCTTTCAGCTACTGACCTGTTTTTTGTAAGTGACATGCAGTACCTTTGATGACAATTATGCCAAGTCATTTTACAATCCATTCATGGAATTCCGAGTTAGAGCCAGCAACCCTACTAAAATTAGCAGTGCCAAAAGCCGAAAGGGGGCGTGGCCTTCGATCTCATTAATATGCATGACTCAATGGCTTCCAACCCAACAATACACATATTTTTTGGGGGGCTTAAACTCCCTTTTATTATAGCAAGATCGGGATCAAACCGCAAGAACTAGCATTCTGAATGATTTAATTAACTGGAAATAAGTTTACCAAGAGGCCACTTGAAGTAAACTGACTGAAAAAAGTAAAATGCGACATTTATATATAATACAGAGTATTGAAAAAAACAATTTCTGAGACACAAATTGGGTCATTTTATTTTTTCCTTTTATGTTAAAGTGTTGAACTTTAACATCATATTTTGTTTCTTTTATACATGTTTAGGTCAAGATCTACCCATTAACCACAAAATATCCCTGAAATTGTTTTTTTTTAAAAATCCCGTCGTGTAAAAGCCTTTATAGGATTCTAGGACGTATTGATACAGATACAAAATCCTTTGGCATTGCTACTAAAATCCTTTGGCATTGCTACTAAAATACATGTCCTTGCCTTGACCTTTCAGTTTGACCTCAAAGTATGACCTTGACCTTTCAGCTACTGACCTGGTTTAAGCGTGTAACATGCCGTACCTGCTAAACAAACATTTATGTCACTTCACAAAGGTTATGACTAAATACCGAATATGAGTCATATTCGCGAATATGAATGTAAATACCGAATATGAACGTTTTTTTCATTATAACTATATTATTTTTTTTTTTTTTTCATTATTATTATAAAAAGTGATGTATAATAACTTTATTGTCCATTTTAACGACTTTTACTGGAAATTACTCTTTCAGAATGTGTATTATTATAGCCGGAATCATGTTGCATGTTTAGGTCATATTCGTGGCCGACTATCCTCCGTGAAATGGTATAAATAGTGTACAAGCATTTATGTCAAAATCAAAA
Source organism: Gari tellinella (assembly GCA_922989275.2). Taxonomy (NCBI): domain Eukaryota; kingdom Metazoa; phylum Mollusca; class Bivalvia; order Cardiida; family Psammobiidae; genus Gari; species Gari tellinella. The sequence goes on along the minus strand of OV277857.1, from coordinate 98,570,649 downwards.
GGATACAGTTAATTGTATTCTTTGACACTTTCCATTGATTTAAGCTATATTTTTGTATCAAGCTCATTGTTTTAATAAAATCACAGTTAATATTCGTAGGTTCGTGGTCGACATTCATATTCGTACAGGTGCTTTGTGAGAAACACAAGGGCGTGAGAATGACACGGTTCTCCACTATAATTTACTTATCATGAAATTTATTAGTGGTGATTTTTGTAAAATCTCTCAAATACGATGTATGAAATACTTACTTTTTATAATAATAATGAAAAAAATGAAAATAATAAAGTTATACTGAAAAAAAACACGTTCATATTCGGTATTTACATTCATATTCGCGAATATGACTCATATTCGGTATTTAGTCATACCGCTTCACAAATGTACATCAGGTATCGTGCAATCTTGATGGGTCCCAATCTTGATATGTGACTCGTTTGAATGGGTGGGTGGGGCAGTAGTGTTTATTATCGACCGTCGACGGATTATTTTGATTATTTTACAGTCTGACATTTACCTGCACCATCACCGCACACCTCAGTGAGCCCTGTGTAATTCCTCCCTTGCATGCTTTGCATGACGCCCTGCTGCTTTTCGCATATTCAGCTTTAAAAGGTAGATCTGTGTGGTCCGACATGTTCAATGTTTACCGGTGAACGAGTAAATTTTGCTTACTCCGCAAAAATGGCGGGAAAGTCATACTATTCTGCGGGAACGGGAACAGTTACGGCTACCGATTTCGCAATAATCAGAAAATACAGTAAATTAGACTCAGTTCAATATTATGTTAAATAGAATCAACATTTAGGAAAAAAAATATGAATAATGGTTAACTGTAAGGATGTTATTGCTCTTTAAATAGTATTGTTGTTTAAGGTTTTAGATGGGTAATGCTTGACTGCGCACACGCCCCCCCTATTTTTTTTTTTTACTATACTTCTATTATTGATACAAGGTAAACAGCGCAATTCGACACCTAGTCTTTACTATCCACTTAAACTGATGCTAAAATAGACTCGATCGCCGATATTCTCTTGTGGTATCCTCGGGAAAGGATTAATTTATCAATATCTACTTTTTATTTCATCAAATTCCGTCAAATAACGCCACAGTACGTGAATTATAACGAAAATTTGCATCAAAAAGTTTTATGTCGTTCTCTTGGTACAGAATTTATTGCCCAAAATAAGTGGTAATCTAGTCGGTTTGCACATTTAACGGCCTTTACGGCTGGAACTTTCACCTAATTTCATTAGAGCAAACGCGTTTTGTGTCGGAACATGACCCTCTTCACTATCAGCTATATGAAATATACATGTAATTTGGCATGAAATTGACAAGTGAAAGACTCATTCCATTGTGAATGCCATTTTGAATACCGGAATGAATTGAATGAACGGAGCGATCTCATTGGTCAAAATTAAACAGGTAAAGTTTCTTTTAATTTTGCATTCTATGTAAATTATATAAAACTGATAATATTTCATTTAAAGATGATTTATAATATTTGGTGAAAGTTCCAGTGGCCATGGATGAATTATAATTCCTCCATGCAGTGGCATAGGCCGTTTATTGTTGACAAATAACAGATCACCCCTACATGTACATTCGTTGCTATGTACCATGAAAACGACATAAAACTTTTTGATGCTTATTTTCGTTATAATTCACATACTGTGGCGTTATTTGACGGACTTTTTTAAAAGGGGGGGGGGGGGGTAATAGATAATAAAGTATGTGTCAAGTACCTGTGCTATTTTTAGAGAAAAAAATCGATATACTTCTGACGGTTTTTTTCTCAAAAAGCAATCGTGTCGGGGCCCTGTGAGAAATCGAGCCCTGAGTGGAAAGGAGATGATTTCGGCTTATCTCATTTGTTCCAAAGCAGCCTGTTTGGATTAAAACCACCAAACCGTCTTCCTTTTTAGCTCTTACAGTGGAGAAAACGCTGTTCTTTCCCAGTAAACGCTTTTACGCTAAAAGTACTATTTCCAGTGCAAACAGTTTGGAGCCTGATCAGACACCGGGTAAACACGGCGTCTGATCAGGCTCCTAACTGTTTGCCACTAAGATAACAATGAAAAGTCAGAATTGTCAAAAAATTGTCCTTATCTGCATTTTAGTGTTTTACGTTAGCGTGTAAACAGGAAAGAATAACGTTTTCTCCACTGTAGCAGAGGGGATCATCTCGGTCTAATAAACTGAAAACATTCCCTATGACAAATAAGCCCTAGAACCACAACAAAGGTAGAGGAACAGACTGCCTATTAAATACAGGTCTGACTGTAATTCAAACCTGTGGTACATGCTAAACATGTTTTCCTAAATCAACCATTTACTCCATTGATACTCATGTTAACACATTTAATTTATTCCTTCACTCTTGAAAGTAAATAGTTTAATTTTGTACAGTCATGAATATGCATAATAAAAATCCTTTATCTAAGCAGACTGTACATAGTTTAAGCAGACTGGAAGTAAAGCAGAATGAATCCTGCTTTAATTTCAGCCTGTTTTATGCAACCATGTCTCTTCAATACTTAAAATAAGCTATGGAGTAAAGGGTTAAATATCTCTTGCAATTATTGGGTTGCAACATACCAGCCGTTTATTATGAAACTTGGTAATCATTATCAACTTTTACAGTCAATCTTGTATTAAGCGATCACTCTAGTGAATACCCATATTTTGTCTGGTATTGGGCTGTCTGTTTAATGCAGGATAAAACTAATTCAGAATGCTTCAGTAGGAGTTTTCTTCACTATTTCTACCCGGAGTTAATTAGTCTAGTGTCATAATGAAGAGGTATGCACACTTATTCGTAAGGTGGTTGCTTTATACAATATTGACTGTATTTTTCACATTTTTTTTGCTGGAGAATATTGTTTTTCTTGCTGAACAGAATTTGTAAAACAGACAATAGCTATAAATTGACAATTCTTTGTGGATTCCACAACTATTTGCAAATGACAGTGCATGTTTTATAAAAAAACTTCAATTTTCCTTGATTTCACTTTCACACAAATGTTGACCCCTCTCAAACACAATTTCATTTTTCTCAAGTTACATGAGGTCAACCCTCCTAAAAAAAATTTATTTTGTTCTAGAGACATGGTAGATAATTTTAAGTCTAGTCAGTATGAATGCCCCTGCCTAATTTTTGTGAAATTCTCAGTTTTGCTAAAACGTAAAAAATGATTTTTGAGAAAAAATTGACTCATAAATTATTTTTTCCGAATTATAAGAGATTTTTTTTTAATGTATTATGCAAAATATTTAATTGTTCTGCTTGTATTTGTATACAACAATGTCTTAGGTATAAATGCATGAATAAATTTTGATCATTTTATTAATATTTGTAATTTTTTATCCTCGGAAAGAAAAAAGAGAGGTAGTCATTTCAGGACGTTTTTTGAAAAGTAGGGTAACAAGACAAAAATATCCATAATTTCAGTTATATGAGGTGAAAATTCTTTTAACTCTGGAAAATGATGCAGAATTGGATACTGAATGAAATGGTGTATAGTTTTTGCGGATTCGTTTCTATAGGCGTTACCCGCCTAAAACCTTAAAATTAAGAGGTCTAACAGGTTATGGTCAAAGCGTACCATGGTTAAAGCGTACCGAGTCAAAACGTACCATTTTTGGTCGAAGCGTACGACATATTCAAAAGAAGATTCAAATTCTTTATTTCAGCTTTAAGCAAAGTACTTTGCTTCTAGCCATATAAAGTACAAATTATTAATGACAATAATGACATATAGCGGAATATTTCAATATCTTATACCTGGATACCTGGATACCTATTCTTCGGGTTGAAAAGGCTACGCCTGTGGTACCCGCTCTTCACAGTGAACGTATTTGGCTGAACTGTCAACGCATGCGTGGGGGCGTGTACTGTATTGCCTAATACTCCAGTGCTTATCTAAATTGTCTTTGAAATTATTTATACTTCCAGAGTTCACAACATACTCTGGTAGACTATTCCAATTGGTTGTGACCCTGAGACCAAAAAGAGTACTTCCTCACATTTAACTTAGCTCTCCTCTTTTGAAGCTTTCTGCTATGACCTCTTGTCTGTCGCTGTACATTTGGTGGTAACAATTTGTCCTTATCCACTCTGTCTTTTCCCATGAGTATTTAATATACTTGTATCATATCACCTCTTTCTCTTCTATAACACATTGATGGTAATCTGAGTGCTTTCAATCTTTCTTCATATGGTAAATATTTTATGTCCGTGCACAGTTTGGTTGCTCTCCTTTGTACTTTCTCTATCTTATCCATGTCACCAAGGAATTGTGAAGGTCTAGGTGCATTACCATATTCTAATGTTGGTCTCACTAATGTGGTATATTATCTTTTAATAATGTTCTTGTTTCTATTTGTGAAAGTTCTTTTAATGATTCCCAGAGTTCTGTTAGCTTTATTGACAGCAAAATTGGTGTGATGATGGAATTTAAGTTGATCATCGACTTGGATGCCTAAATCTTTCTCTAATTGTGTTTCTTCTAACTGTTGGTAAACTCCATCATTGTCTCTCATGTTATATGTATGCTTTGGGTTTCCGTATCCTAGATGCATGACTCCACATTTGCTTGCATTGAACTGAAGAAGCCACTTATCGGACCAGTCGGACAAGTTGTTGATGTCTTCCTGCATCTTTTGTCTGTCAGTTTCTGTTGCAACCGGCCCAAAAAGCTTTGTATCATCCGCAAATATCCTGACCACATTAGCTGTAACGTCTGGAAGGTCATTTATGAAAGTGACGAAAAGTATTGGGCCGAGGACACTTCCTTGAGGTATACCACTGGTGACATTAGACCACTGCGATGTGTGACCATTCAAAGAGACACGCTGTTTCCTCCCATGCAAGAAGTTGGAGATCCATACTCTGATTTTCCCATCTATTCCATAACTTTTCAATTTGCCTATCAGACGTTCATGAGGAACAGGGTCGAATGCTTTCTTAAAATTTAAATACACAGTATCTATAACTTCCCCTCTGTCTAATGCTTCTGTCCACTCATCTATGCAGGTTAGTAGTTGTGTCATGCATGATCTACCTGTCACAAATCCATGTTGCTCATCGCAGAACAGACTATGCGTCATCATGTGATCCATTATCCTCTCTCATATGATGGCCTCCATTACTTTGCACAGGACTGCTGTTAAGCTTACTGGACGGTAGTTACCTGGTGTGTTCCTATCACCTTTCTTAAATATCGGGGTTACTTGTCCCAGTTTCCATTGGTTCGGCAGATTACCAGACCCAAGGACTTAGAAAAAATTGACTGCAACGTCATAGAGATCTCATTCACTATCTCCATTTAGAACTCGGGGGTGAAAACCATCAGGTCCTGCAGATTTGCTAGGTTTAAATCTATTTATATGCTTCCTTACACTTAACGAATCTTCCAACTGTGCACTTATATATGGTATCATATCTCCGGCGTTAATGGTCAGATCGTGTTAAAACTTTGCAGAAATCAAGAAGACATATTTCTGATGGTAATTTATTTACTTTATTTAATACAAAACAAAAAATATATAAATTTGAACGAAAACTATGAGTGAGTAAAAAAAGTTGGTTTCTCAAAAAGAGAGAGGGGCGTATACAGAAAACTCAGGTGCGATTTTCTACTCGTATTCCCTGGTTATTTCAGATACCCAGTGTAAAGAACTGTTAATACATTGGGCTTCGGTTTCTATAAAGTCTTATCTGAATGAATTGGTCGGGCATGGGACGACCCCTGGTTTCGTAGTCGAGCGCGTAACTCCTCGACCGCGTCCGACGGTGAGTGTAACAAAAAGTCATTAAAACAGTTTTTATTGTCAATTTAGTCAAACAAACAGTGTTTATTCTGTAACGCCTTTGTCCAGCATCGTTTATAACAGCCTGGCGTCGACGTCATATCGACGTTACGCATAGTTGAACGGCTATTCAACGTCGCTCGATCAAGATATTCGTCCAACAACATGTTTTCCGAATGTGCGGCTTGATTGTGAATGCACGAGAAAAGTTTCGAAACAATTTCCAACCAGTTCACGATTTTCTCGTGCAAATTGAGTATTTTGTCGTTTCATGGTTCACTGGGTCTTTAAACACAATTTTTTTAATTTGATAACGATTTGACAGACCAATGTACGTCAATAGCCAACATGCAAAAAATTGTTTAGAAATTCTTATAAATAAAAGGTATATAAGAAAAAGAAAAAGTGCACAGTTAGAAGATTCGTTAAGTGTATAAGCTCTTCCCCTATGTCTATATTGTCCAGTGTGATTCCATGGTGTTTCCTTTCCAGCTCAGGGATATGACTGATGTCCTCGTGAGTAAATACACTGCAGAAAAAATTGTTTAAGTATCTCTGCCTTCACACTGTCCTCACTTTGCAGTATTCCACTAGGATCCCTTAGGCCACTGACACCGCTATTAACTGTTGTTTTCGATTGTGTATATTTCCAGAAAGCCTTAGGATTCACTTTAACACCATTTGAAATATTTTCTTCAAATTCACTTCTCAGTGTTCTTGTATATTCCCTAAGTGTGTTTCTGACATCACAATACAGCTTGTAGTCATTTAAGTCTCTGGAATCTAAGTATTTCTCCCATGCACGGTTTTTCTTTTTAATTAGACTGAAACCTTTTTTGTCCATGTACAACTGTCGTTTATTCTTTTTTTACTCCATTCGGCCTATGCACTGGTATATATTCTTCCATGGCCCCTTCTAGTTTCATCCTGAATATGTCCCATGCTTCCTGTTCACTAGTTTCTTTCAGTAATTCAGTCCATTCTATGTTTCTAAAGAAATCCCTCATTCCCTCATAGTCTCCTTTGTCATACCTGAATTTAACTGTAGTACTATTCACTTCTTGTACACTACACATGTAATTGAAAGAAATAGTACAATGATCACTGTTACCTACTGGAGCCAAGTATTTAATGTCACTTACAGTGTTCTCTTCATTGGTAAGCACTAAGTCCAATATTGATGGCTGTTGGTTACCCCTAAATCTTGTGGGTCTATCTATATGCTGGGTTAGAAAACAATCTTTTAAACAGTCTATAAATTGATCACTATCTGAATTCTCACTGTCTGTACTTGTACACTCCTGCCAGTCAATATTTGGGTAGTTGAAATCCCCAACAATCACCAAGTGTATTAGTTGATAATTGATCGTTTTTCACACAATATTTACCTGTAAATATCGTAATTAGTTTATTTCACATACGCCTGGATAGTTTTCACCCAGACACAACATTATCTTTGAAGATTTAGTGATTAGGAACAAATTTGCCATTATGGTCATCATTTCTCAAAGGTTCGAAATATTAGTATTACATAAATTTACATGAAGTATCAACAATCATGTCGATCCTGACCATAAGCCGCCGTAAACGGCTTCTGATCAGGATCCAAACTGCTTGAAAATAAATTATGCACCCATGCACCACATAATCTTTGAAGATTCATTTCACAAAGTTTTGAAATATTAATATTAGTGTCAACAATTGTGTGGATCCTGATCAAACGCCGCCGTACGCGGCTTGTAGTCAGGATCCAAACTGCTTGAAAATGAATTTTGCATCCATGCATAAGATAGTCTCTATTTACGCGGCTTCAAAAAGTAATCTAAATATATGATATTTATAATGCAGTAAAGCAAATATCGTCTGTTCTAAAACTATATATAAGTGTCAATCATTGTGGACCCTGAGCAGACGCCGCTTTACAAGGACTCTGATCAGGATCTTAAATGCTTGGAAGTAAATATTTCATCCGGGAAAAGGTAGTGGTTACACGGCTGTTGACAAGGATCCAAACTACTTGAAAACGAAAGTCGTCTAAATCTAAAACTAATAAAATAAATGTCAACCATTGCGATCCTTATCACCAATGCTTGAAAAGAAACATTGCATCCGTGAAAATGTGGTTGTTACGCGGCTTTTGATCAGGATCCACAGTTGATCCGAAAAACTTTGAGTCGCCTGCTTCTATTTGTAATAACCAGTTTGGAATGTACAGTGATTATAGGTAAGAGATAAATGTATTACAGGGAAATGTCCGATAGCTTTGATTGTATATTCATGTATCTGTTACTGTTAATTCCATAGATACGTCTTTTTACGCAAGTATTCCTCCAATGAAGAAATAATTCACTTTTATACAGTAATTCGAATGTGCAACATAAGAAATATTTCCTATATCCTAGCAGATACACTAAGTAGCTTTAAAGAAAGACTGAAAGTAAAGAAGAATGTGTCATGTAATGCGCATTCTAAATTTACCTTCAACCAGTTTTAAGTGGCCATCAATCTTCAAAATTAAGGAACACGGCTATGGGATAAAAAGGGTAAAAATGCAGTACTTCTTTGTTTTACAGCAAATCATTGGTTTAACAATATACAGTTAAAGCTATAGGAGCTTTATGTAGTATTTTGATAAAAGAAGCATTTTCTCAAGGGCCCTGAATAAATACCGGTTAAACAAGAGTGATGAAAACAGAAAAGCATTAGTCAGTGCTAGGTCAGATTATAAAACACAAATTAGAAAATGCAAATATGAATATGACAAAACACAAACTGACAAACTTTTGTCGGCAAGGAGTAAAAATGCAAAACTTTATTGGAAAATGCTAAAACAGTGTTCAGGTATTCGAGACCCTGATGTTCAACTTAATACTTTTGAACAGTATTTTAAAGCAGTCAACAACCCGGAGAACCCGTTTTTTACGCCAGATGACGATGTTGTCCATTTTATCGAAACATATGAAAGGGGGGAGTTTGAAATTTTGTTTGATGATTTAAATGTTTACATTTCAAAAGAGGAACTCATTAAGGCTATACATCAGCTAAAGTCAGACCGATCCGGTGGTCCAGACATGTACATTAATGAGTTTTTCAAAGCTGGCAAAGATTTGCTATCATCTGTGTTAATAGAGTTGTTCAATAAAGCATTTAATGATGGTTATTTCCCAGAAGAGTGGTCTGAGGGTTATGTTATACCTCTGCACAAAAAAGGTCCTTTAAATGATGCTGGAAACTATCGCGGGATTACACTTTTAAGTTCTCTTGGAAAATTATTTACTAGGGTTTTGAACAACAGATTAACTAGCTGGGCAGAAAGCTATGGTGTATACATTGAAGCCCAAGGAGGGTTTAGAGCAAAAATGGGAACTGTTGACAATATCTTTGTATTACATGGGTTAATTACACACTTTATCAATCGTAACGAAAAGCTCTTTTGTGCATTTGTCGACTTTACAAAAGCTTTCGACTATGTGGTTCGTGAAAATCTCTGGTATAAATTGGTTAACATTGGATTAAGGGGGAAGATTTTTAACATTATACACTCTATGTATGAATGTTTAAAGTCAAGAGTTAAGTGTCGTAATATGCTAAGTGATGAATATCAATGTACTCTTGGTGTAAGACAGGGTGAATGTCTTTCTCCTTTTTTATTTGCTATGTATTTGAATGATATTGAAGATACATTTACGAGAAATGGAATTGAAGGTCTAGATGTAGACATGTTCAAATTATTCCTTATTCTATATGCTGATGACATAGTCATATTTGCTAAGTCTAGTGATGAGTTACAGAAAAGTCTTGATGCCATGCTTGAATATTGTAATAGATGGAAACTTGTGGTAAATACGTCAAAAACAAAAAATATGATATTTAGGAAAGGGGGCCAAATTCCGGGTGATTTAAGTTTTATGTATGATGGAAAAATTATTGATATAGTCAATAAATTTTCCTACTTAGGAATTTATTTCACACCTGGTGGATCTTTTTTGGAAGCCCAAACGTCGCTTGCAGTGCAGGCTCTTAAAGCAATTTTCAAAATGAATAAATACTTACACAAGTTTACTTCTATTTCAGTGAAACATAGAATTGAACTCTTTGATAAGCTTGTGTTACCAATCTTGAACTATGGATCTGAGGTTTGGGGTTTCCATAAGGGTGATTCTATTGAAAGAATTCATACACAGTTTTGTAAGAAACTTTTAGGAGTGAAGAAGTCGACACAAAATGATTTTATTTATGGCGAACTTGGCAGGAAGAAACTTATTTGTGGAAGATATTTTAACATTGTTAGATATTGGTAAAAAATACTTAGTACAAGTGATGCTAAATATGTTCGAAAAGTGTATAATATGTTGTTAAAAGATGTGAATGAACACCCAACTAAAAAGAATTGGGTATCGCTTCTGCGTGATCTGCTTTGTCAGTTGGGTTTTAATAATGTTTGGTTAGCTCAAGGCGTAGCTAACCAAAATGCATTTTTAACAATAGTTAAGAGACGGATTCATGATGTTTTTATGCAAGGCTGGGAAAATAGTTTAAATGAATCGAGTAGAGCGTGGTTTTACAATAGTTTCCGTAAGTTTGAATTTCAGCCATATCTGTATGTTTGCAATATTACTAAATTTAGAATTGCACTCACTAGACTGAGAGTTTCATCACATAGACTTGAAATTGAGATGGGTCGTTGGCACAGACCTAACCCAACACCTAGAAATGATCGAAAATGCTTGAATTGTAACACTCTGGAGGACGAATATCATTTTGTTATGGAATGTGATTTGTACAAACAGTTAAGAAAACAGTATATAAAGAAGTTCTTTTGGTGTAGACCCAATATGCAAAAATTTGTACTATTACTTAATTCAACAAATTTTCAGGAAGTAAAAAGTCTAGCTATGTTTGTTGAAAAGGCTTTTGCTTTGAAATCAGCTGCTTATATTAATGTCATATAAATGTTTTTATGGTGAATGTTGCTGAAAGTTAAGTAGAATGAGCTTTCAGTGCATTCTGATTTACTTTCAGCCAGCTTTTAAAGCTTTTATAAGCTTTTAAGCTACTGTCATTAAAATGAATGTAATTTATATACCACCGAATAGTTACTGAATATTTAGCCTGTTTCTAATCTTTAAAGACAGGTTATCACTTAAAGTGGGGCGCAGAATGCGCCTATTATAAGATGCATTTTTCAGTCAGTTTTAAGCTTAAAACTGAGTTAACTCTGTATTTACTTTGATATATATTGTACAGAATAATTACTGTATATAAGTCTGATTATAGCCAAGAGCTTATAAAACAGGTTACCACTTGAGATTGATTGAAGGTAAAGCAGAATGCGCCTAAAGGAGCATTCTGCTTTAATACCTTCAGTCAGTCTAAAGGAAATAAATATTCTCTGTATTAAAATTCTGGTATTTTAGTCAAGTTCTAGATTATGACAGTTAAAGGGAGATAACAGTGTACACGTAGAACAGAATATATTCTTAACTTACTGGGTTATCTCCCTTTCCTTTGTGAAATTTTTAAGTACATAATTATATACTGTGTAGATCCTGATTGCTGTGACCATATAATTATGATAAATATGTTTTCTTGCATGTGAAGTGGTAAGCAAATTGTCTTATTCCCGAAAAAAACATATATTAATTGATGTTTAGATGACATCTGCTAACTTTTTGTGGAACTCAAGTCACAACTTGGTAGCAATTGTGTTTAAACACTTGTGTCATATGTAGATCTCTTGATTTAATCATATGGTTATAGCAACCTTCTCCATAAATGCACATGTTTCAATAGTTACAGTTTATTATTTTATATGTTTGTTAAATTAGTTAAACTGTAAATATGTTTTGTTGTATACACATGTATACTACCTCATGGGCCAATGGCCTAATGGTTTTGAATAAAAGAATCTTATCTTATCTTATATTGGAAAGCTGAGAAATTATGACAATATGATTGTGCCAATTTCTGATTGGATGATGCTGAGTGCAGAATAGCTAAGCTTAGGGTACTGTAGTTTAAGAGAAGATTTTTTAAGCTTTTTATTAAAGTCCCATTGTGTTTTCAGGCCTTTTCTTAATGCCTGAAATACAATAACGGTTAATAATAATGTTTGAACATTCTTATGGGCCAAACTGATCTATGAAATGATGAAGACGGACCTAAATCACCAAAAAGGGCGATTTAAAATCATAACAAACCGAAAATAGAACGTCTGACATAAACATTACCACACGGCTTAGTATCACGTGATACAGCCGAATTCAACTTCACTGGGGGCAACCATATCTACCTCCGCCCGTCAATCCATCAGTCAGTTAGACTAACACACTTTTTGTACGCTCTCTAACTCAATTATTTTTGATCCGATCTTCCACAAACTTGCTGAATATGTTCATTGATATAAAATCAAGGTTTAGTTTGATTACTACTAAAATCGCATAAGTTGTTTTTGGAGTTTTTTGCCTGTTAATTAATAAAAAATGACTGTTTCAGTCATTTTTTGCACTCTAATACAAACAGCTTTTATCGGATATTCACCAAACATGCTGAAAATATTTATTCATATAAAATTTAGGTCTAGTTTGATTATTACAAAAATCTCATGTGGCATATCTGAGTTTTTGCCCTTTATGTATTAAAAAATGACTGTTTCAGCATTTTTCGCTTTCTAACACATACAATTTTTATCAGATATTCACCAAACTTGTTGAAAATGTTTATTAATATTAAATCTAGGTCAATCATCTTAACTACCAAAATCGCACAAGGCATGTTGATTACTACTAAAATCGCATAAGTTTTGTTTTAGTTTTTTGCCTGTTAATTAATAAAAAATGACTGTTTCCGTCATTTTAGCACTCTAAAACAAACAGCTTTTATCGGATATTCACCAAACATGCTGAAAATATTTATTCATATAAAATTTAGGTCTAGATTGATTATTACTAAAATCGCATGTGGCATATCTGAGTTTTTGCCCTTTATGTATTAAAAAATGACTGTTTTCAGTAAGTTTTGCTCTCTAACACAAATACGTTTTATTTGATCTTCACCAAACTTGCTGAAAATGTTTATTGATATAATATCAAGGTTTAGTTTGATTACTACTAAAATCACATAAGGTTTATCTGAGTTATTGCCTGTTTATTAAAATAAAATGACTTGTTCAGTCTTTTTTGCACTCTAACACATGCAGTTTTTATCGGATATTCACTAAACTTGCTGAAAATGTTTAATTATATAAAATTTAGGTCTAGTTTGATTATTACAAAAATCTCATGTGGCATATCTGAGTTTTTGCTCTTTATGTATTAAAAAATGACCGTTTCAGCATTTTTCGCTTTCTAACACATACAATTTTTATCAGATATTCACCAAACTTGTTGAAAATGTTTATTAATATTAAATCTAGGTCAATCATCTTAACTACCAAAATCACACAAGGCATATTGGAGATATTGCCCTTGAATGACTAAAATTTTGCTATTTTATCCTTATTTTTGCCCTGTCCACTCTGTAAAGGACCAGCTTTTATTCTATTTTTAGCCAAATATTTGGTCAATGGTTGCATGTGCTTCATCTTAGCCGTGTTGGTAATAAGTTAAGTAATAAATGACCACTCCATTTCTCCTTTACCTCTTGAAGGAGTTTCATTCAACTGTATTCGATTTTTTCCTTGACCTAGATTTAATACCAATACACGTTGTCAGCAAGTTTGGTGAAGATCCAATAAAAAGTGTGTGTGTTAGAGAGCAGAAAATCTGAAACAGTCATTTTTTAATTATTCAAGGGCAATAACTCAGACATGCCTTATGCGATTTTGCTAGTTATTGAACTGACCTAGATTCTATACTAATAAACATTTGTAGCAAGTTTGGTGAAGATCCATAAAGAAGTGTTTGAGTTAGAGAGCGGACAAGGCTGAAACAGTCATTTTCAGCAAGCTCAAGGTATAGATTCTCCGTAGTTTGTTTTAATCGTTTACCCACCGTGAATAAAATGTACATGTTATTATTGGATCTCATAGTGTTTAACCCTGTGCCTACTGGTCGTAACTTTACGGAGTTTACAAACTATTTGAATCTAAAAAGACGCCGCGTAACGCGGCGTCTCATCTGGATCCAAACTGTTTGACACTCGTCTTAAGGTTTGTTTAATTGCAATGCATAAATCTAAACTGAACACATTTTGCAGACGACAATGTCAAAGCAGACGTCTGTGCAGCAGAATAAGGGTTAACAGGGTCATTTTCAGTGCTCCAGCTATAGATGTAAGCGAGAGTAATCTGAACTAATCTAACATTTTCTCACTCATTTCACCACCGATTGCTATGGTTTTACTACTGATTAAACCGTCTCTTCGAGACAATTTTAATGAGTATGACAACATTGGGTTTAAAAATAGAAATAAAGATTTTAGTTTTCGAAATACTTCCGTTACAAGATACAAGATACAAGAAGATTTATTTAACGTCGGATACAATATAACAATAAACATTAGCTGTAACAGCTATTTTCCGACAAAAAAGTGAGCCCTGTATTTACAGAGTTGTCCTTCTTTCCATTCACAAGGGAGGCTTTTTAATTTGTGCAGCACCAAAATATTATAAATAAAATTTAAAAGGCGATTTTCTTAGATAAAACCGGTTTTTGTGAAAGAATCACGTCCCACGTAGTTCAAACGGAACCACAAACAACCGTTTTATTCAGGTTTCTCAAAAAAACAATGCGGCTTTAAAAAAATCTATTTTTAGCTCCTGTGACCTAGATATGCAACGGACCGGAACCAGTTGAACAATATCTGTAAAGCAAACCTCTAGAAGTTACACCGTGCCAAATATCAAAGCTCTAGCCATATTAATTTCAGAGGAGAAGAGGTTTGAAGATTTCACTATATAACTCAATGTAAATTTATGACCCCCGGGCGGGGTCATTTTTTACCCCAGGGACATAATTTGAACAATCTTGATAGAGGACCTGTAGATGATGCTTTGTGCAAAATATCTAAGCTCAGGGTACTGTGGTTTCAGAGAAGAAGATTTTTTAAGTTTTAATCGAAAACATATGAAACGGACCGGAACTTTTTGACATTATTGGTAAAGTACCTCTAGAAGTTACACCATGCCAAATATCAAAGCTCTAGCTATATTAGTTTCAGAGAAGAAGAGGTTTGAAGATTCCACTACATAACTCTATATGTAAATTTGTGACCCCCGGGGCGGGGCCTTTTTTTTACCTCTGGGACATAATTTGAACAATTTTGATAGAGGACCTATAGATGATGCTTTGTGCCAAACATCTAAGCTCAGGGTACAGTGGTTTCAGAGAAAAAGATTTTTTAAGTTTTAATTGAAACGATCTGTTTTTAGCTCGTGTGACCTAGATATACAACGGACCGAAAACATTTGAACACTATTGGTAAAGTTCCTCTAGAAGTTACACCATGCCAAATATCAAAGCTCTAGCTATATTAGTTTCAGAGAAGAAGAGGTTTGAATATTCCACTACATAACTCTATATGTAAATTTGTGACCCCCGGGGCGGGGCCATTTTTGACCCCAGGAACATAATTTGAACAATCTTGATAGAGGACCTATAGATGATGCTTTGTGCCAAATATCTAAGCTCAGGGTACTTTGGTTTCAGAGAAGAAGATTTTTTAAGTTTTTATTGAAACGATCTATTTTTAGCTCCTGTGACCTAGATATGCAACGGACCGGAAACATTTGAACATCTTTCAAAGAGGACCATATAAGGATCATTTCTGCCAAGTTTGGTAAAAAATCATATAGTGGTTTCGGAGGAGATGACGTTGTTGACGACGAACGGACGGACGGACGAACGACGACGGACGACGGACATAGCACGATCAGAATAGCTCACATTGGCACTTTGCTAAAAAGTTAGACCGTGGCAAAATATTTAAAAACACTCGTTGTGGTGGCACTCAAGGGTCTATACCATACGATGAATTTTTGTGATGAATAGGGCAATTTTATGCCTTGACCCTTCTACAAGTTTTATACAATTGATCTTCACTGCTTCAACTCATTGAACTTTGAAACTTCAAATAGGAAAGTCATGTTTCCAATTAAGTCTAGTGCAACTTTCGACTAGGTAGGGCCTTTTTTTACAATAAATTGCAAAATTGCAAACAGTGAAAATGCTGACCAGAAGGCTTCCGTTTGAACCCTCTGGTCTGGGTCTATCCTGTTTACATATGACACGTGTTCATTTCTCAAGTACACTGAGTGTATACGAACCACTAGGGCTTAATTAGGTTAAAGCGACCAGAGCCATCAACTGTCTTTTAAAAAAGGCTAACAATAATATATAGGGGAATGGTTAAACCAAGGAGATGCTAGGACAAACACTTATCAAATGCCGCATTTTGTCGACATACGTTTTATTGCAGGAACTACTTATGTCACACATTTCACCAAAAACATACCCTTTTACACCTCTAATTATTTTTACAAATCCTACTTTACCCAACTGCCTGTTTCTAATTTTGATGACGCGTGACTACTTACAGCAGGCTGGACGTAAAGCAGAATGCGCCATAAAGCGCATTCTGCTTTACTTTCAGCCTGCTTTAAGCTATCATGTAAAAGAAAAAAAATCCTAAGATTTAGGAAAAATCTGGAGAAATGATAGCCCTGAACAAGTAAGTAGTCCCCATATGGGTAGACCTAACAGTGTTCATGCCTTTCCAGTACTTTTCCAGCTGGTAACTTCGAGCTACCATGGTTAAATGCAAAGCAAACTGCTCACATAAAGCAAACATCAATGGCTAGATAAAACGTTTTTAAGACAGAATAAATCGGACAAAAAAGGACAAAACCTCTTTTTAGAAGCATTTTGAACTACTTTTGTCATACATTAAATCGTCACCATATCTCAAGATTTGAAGGCTTCATTTAATTGGCGCTTAATAAAAGTTTGACTATTGTATCAAAGTGATGAATTAAGTTAAAAAAAACTCCATGCAGTATGCTTCAGAGAAAAAGTAATTAATTCAATGTTAGGATTCCAATTTTAGCTGCACATTTTTGTAGTTCTCTGAAAACCTTATTTATTTTTAAAAATTAAGTTTTGAAATTAAAGTGTATTAAAAGTAAGGTGATGTGTTGGAGGAACTAAAATATAAAAGTGTGACGGACAGACAGAGAGACAGATGGACAGAAGGACAGACGGAAAGACTACGGAAAAGTGGCCCCTTAGTGTCTGCATACAGCAGGTGACACAAAACACAAAAACCTTGCCCGGAACATATTTTCTACACCGCATCAGCTAGAAATGCCAACTTTGGTTTGTTATTACATCTTGGGATAACAGAAGATCATGGAATACCATTTTTGAGGCCAATGTAACCTTGACGTTGACATTTGACGTCAATTATAGAATTATAAAACGCTTGTTCGAACAAGCGTTTTATGATTTTATAATAACTATTGACTGTCGATGGTTACAGAAATATTTGGACACACAGATGAATTTCTTTTTTGTCACGGCAACCTTGAAAAAGAAATAAAAAAAACATTTAGGGTCTATCGAATGCACGCGGAGAAAAGACAACAAGGGCAAAACAGAAAACAATACATATACATGTAATGCATCATTTCAATTTACAGCTAATCATAACAACATGAAAGGAGATAAGTTCAAATACAGAAATCTTGGTGTGCTCATCACACTGTATGTTATGACAATTTATTGACCCCTTCACTTCCTTACCCCGAGTACAATGGTTATTGGCAAACCGTTTGGATCCTGATCAGACGCCGCGTAGCGCGGCGTCTGATCAAGGTCCAAACTGTTTGACACTCAATTTTATATTTGAAAATAGACATGCTAACAGTTGATTTTAAGTTTTGTTTTTAGGAAACGGTATTATATAAGCTAGACAGAAATGCAACAAAAGTGTCGGTTCATCAATATTTATTCATGATATGCCTGGTTTTGTCGAGATAGGGTGAGAATATACTGACAATCAGTTGTACTCCTTGTCTCTATATACCTTCTGACGATTTTCCCCTCAAATCAATTGTGTCGGATCCCTGTGATTTTAATTTGAGAAATAAAATAGACGACAATTGTTTTAAGCTGGTGAGGTCATTGCAGTATAGGGGTTAACATTTTGGAAAAATAAAACAATTCAAATGCGTTGTGACAGTACAGTCGAACCATTTTGATATAATGACTGAAGAAATATTGAACTGAGTGTCAAACAGTTAGGATCTTGATTAGACGCCGCGTAACACGACGTGTGATCAGGATCCAAACTGTTTGTAAACACATATTGTGCTCGGGGTAAGGCAGTGAAGGGGTTAAATGCTGGATAAGAAAGGGTCTAGATCTATATGAGCTTTCTGTTTAACTTTCATGCACTCTGAATCAAGCAGTCACCTGTCTTGTAAAAGTTTAGTCTGCCTCTGGAACCCTTGTTAACCATTTTTATCGACGAAGCAATGATCAGTTTATTTTGAGCACACCACACACGCGAGTTCCCTGCCATGGACGTACGGAGGGCATTGTAAAGACCCTCCTCATCCACAGTGCACCTCTGCAACGTTTATATCGTGCTCGTTATCATTTGCAGCGCCATGGGTAGCGAATTCAAGACCGGTGTCGAGACACACGTAGTCTACATTGTTCCAGCCTGATCCAGATGAAACAAGATATCCCTGGTACTCTAATGTCCAACCTGGGTAGCAGTTTGCACGGCCGGGAATCATGACACTGGAAGGGTTCAGAGTTCTGCACACGCTACATGGGATGTCCTCGTTGAGAACAGGCTTTCCAAACAGAACGTTAGCAACGTTGTCTGCAGTTTCAATTTCTGTACCATACACCGGAGCTCCAGAGTTTAGTCCATCAACGTATTTACTCCATGTAGGATCACTTGGCAGACATAGAGAGTTCGAGCCTCCACCATAGTCCTTCCATTTATTACCAGCCATGCGTCCATTGTACACGAAGTCTGTTCCGTTGCCCGGGCAACTGGTTCTTCCCCAGCGGACGTAAACGGAACCAGATTGTTGAGACGCAGCAAAATTAGTTGATTTCAGTGCAGATACCTCTGTTTCAAGACTATTTACTTTCGCCTGAAGCCTCTGAATCATGGCGAGCATGTCTTGCTCACCATCAAGCACGAGTCGTTTTGAACTTGCCTCCGTAAATACTCCGATGAAATAACACATGAACATATACTGGATTAATAGCGACATAATTGATCTTGTGTTCTTCATGTCTCGGACAAATTATCAATATTGAAGATAAATGTAGCCCCCTGGTCACGAGATAGCGATAAATAAACTAGGGGACAGGTCAACAGATTGTTTTAGAGCTGAACTTGTGACCTGATCCCATTCACTATACGAGATGCTGGGCACAGATATGTTCAAACTAAAGATAAGAACACCATCTTATCACCAGAACTACTATGTATTTATTCACTCACTACAGTAAATTCATGTTAATATTACGACCACACTAAAGAAACAGTACTGACACCTTCTGAAAGCAATATTAAATAATAAGATAAGTAGGAAGCTCATCAAAATCTTCTTTAATTCATTTCTGTCTCAAACTGTCACCAGTCTTAAACCATTACTCCATAGCCTGTTTCTAGTTTTAAAGACAGGTGACCACTTAAATCAAGCTGAAAGTGAAGCAGAATGCGCCTTAAGATGTATTCTGTTTTACTTGCAGCCAGCTTTAAGCTACCATCTGATAAAGAAAAAATGAACTTTTTTTTTTGGTGCATATTCATTACTGTATAAAGTATAAGTGTTTCCTTTAGCGGAAGCAATAATCAATGGCGTAAAAAGCTTATTTATGGAGTAATGGGTTAAACATCATCTATAATCCTTCCTTTGTAGCGGTTGGTAGTGAAAGTTTGACTTTACTGTACCTCACACGAGGCTTATCTCGGATGTGTCTGTAATATAGACAGCACTAGTTATCATCCCCCTTAAGTACCACGTTTCTTTCTTCAAAAATGCAAACAACTAGATGCCACTCAGCGTCTAACCCGTTTCCAAACTGTTTGTTACCCAGATTCAATCTATCGACAGCTCTTTCACGAATCTCTCATCTTCTGCATTTTATTGCAAAAGGTCTTCCCCATAGTACTTGTCAGTGTTGTGGGGCGGAGGAAGGATGGGGAACCTTTGCCAAATCACTGATGTCATTCCGCAATGAAATCGCATTGGAGTGCCCGGAACTATGCTTTCTAGTCGAATCAGCAAAACAGTAAAACCTCTCCATAACGACCACTAAAAAAGAAGGCTAATTGATTGTATAAAAAACGGGTGACAGCTTAAAGCAAGGTGACAGTAAAACAGAAAGCTCATATAGGAGCTTTCTGTTAAACTGTCACCTTGCTGTGAGCAGTCACCTGTCGTAAACACCTAATAATTAACATAATTTAGTTGTCGTAATAGAGAGAGGTTACTGTTTTTGGCCATTTTCCTTTCAAACAGAACATAACCATGTCCGACATAGCGTTTCATTACCTGTCGATGGTCTATCCCTACCCTATTTGCAATGTCCGAGAGGTTTCTCCCTTCACGGCTCATGTTTGGTTTACTACTGTATTATTAATTATTACAGTTATTATATTATTCAATATTGTATTTACTTGATTGGTATTACAAACTGAACCATGATAGTTCTAAAGGACACTAACTCAGCTCTTCGACCGGTGCTAAATTACTTTACCATGAGTTTTTGAGAATGTTGAAAAACATCATGACCATTGTCTCTACTGTATTTATTATGTCTTTTTTGCTATAAGCATTGTATGTAATGTTTTATGCAATAAAAACCTCGTATCGTGTCGTATATTAACCCTTTCACTCTCAATGTCGCTTTTAAAAAGCGCGTTTGCAAACAGTTCTGATCAGGATCAAAACTGTTTGACACTATTTTTGAAATTTCTTTATTCATACTGCCTCATTTTTTAACTTTGAAACGAACTTGCAGACAACAAAATTGTAGCAGACGCCAATGAAACGGTGAAGGAGTAAAAAACTCCCGAAAACATTTGGGAGTGAAAGGGTTAACTATTCACTTTATTCTGAAAAAGCCCCACCAAAAACATGTTAGTATTAAAAATTATAAAGGTAATGATATAGATCTGATTTCCGAATAGCCCAACAGCAAACCATTTTAAAACTACATGTACATGTATTAGAGACCGAAATAAGTAAAGAGTATCTTTAAAGAAACTGAAAATCAAATTTGCCATAAAGGTGCTAAATGGATGCCAGGCGCATACATTCTATAAATGCGTACATATTAGTTGAGGAAAAGGATTTATGTTAAACAATGAATTGATTGCTGTAACAGCACATCAACGTTATCTGGCGTGTTCCTCGATTCTACATAATAACCCTTTCACTCTCAATGACGTCATACAGCACATTTGTAAACAGTTTTGATCGTGATCAGACGCCGCGTAACGCGGCGTCTGATCACGATCAAAACTGTTTGCCACTTGTTATGAAATTGTGTCAGTTAAACTGCTTTAAATATAACCTTGAAACGATATTGCAGACAACACTATTGAAGCAGACGACAATATGGCGTAAAAGGGAGAAAAAACCTCACGATAAATTTGATCATGAAAGGGTTAACAATAATAGAGGCTGTGTAATAATGCTGCATGTGACGCATGAGCGCAAGTAAACCGAATGCAATGAAAAGCTGAAAATGGCAGCTTTTTGAAACTGTTGACAATCCGTCTAACTTTGAGTAGCAAACTGTTTTGAGATTGGTCATACACAGAGCATATCGGCGTCTGAATTGGCTGGGAACCGTCTGAAATTAGCATAGTTGTTAGAGCAAAAACGAGTTTACTGGAAAAGAATAACGTATTCTCGATCGCAGCATAACCTGGGGCCCGCTTCGTACGACAAATGCTGTCGTAAGTCAGATTATAAACGTCTTAATTATTATTTATTTCTCCACCTAATCCTGTCTTGTGACATCTCTTCGGAACCGTCTTTTCAAGACTATTCCAAAGAGATGTCAAAAGACAGGATTAGATGGAGAAATCAGAAATTGATTGTATTTTAAAGTTTTGACTAACGATCGTTTTTGTCGTACGAAGTTTTATAAAACGGGCCCCAGGTTGTTTGAATGAAAGAAGAGGCACGTGCATTGCTTTTATGCTTCACACTGGTTTTTGTTAAATTTTGTTTGGACAATACCCCTTATCGGAAGTTGTTATTTCTGAGATTAAAGTAGCTCGCGCGTGAGCTAATTTTCATGAAAGGTGTTACGAAACTTTGCTGGAAGAATTATAATAGTCAAAGAAACAATGTGTGGCAGTTTCAAAATGTATCGATTGGTTTGTCTTAAAATATCTTTTTGTAACAAAAACCAGGAATATTTCTCAAAATTAAGAAAGCTTATGACTATAAGTTACGCCCAATAAGTTGTTCACAACATTCATTACAAGACAATCAAAACACACTTTGAATAAAGGTGTTCAGAAAAAAGTTATCAACTATTTAAATTTGGCTAAATGCTGATTTTCCATAAAAACTTGAATTACAAAAAAAAAAGAAGACTCATTCGATGTATATTTTTTTCATTCTATTCATAAATATGGTTGGTGAAATAGTTGGTCAGAAAAAATAAGAAAAGATTACATAAAGGATTTGTTGTAATTACAGATTTTCTTTTAAAAAGTGGGAAATTTGACGCTTAGATAAAGTTACCTCCATTACTGTCATTAAAATGTATCATTAGTTATTCATAGACTTGCATACAAGGTTAATAATATTTTTAAACATTATAATGGGCAATATCGATATTGAAAATGTTGAAAAACAGACACAAAAGGATTGATAAGCTTCAATGTGTTGCTGAATAGTTTGATCAAATCTTAAATTCCAAGTTTATTGACTTGTAAGTCATTAAACCAAAACGTAATTGGACATATATAATTGGACAGTATATAGCGAACATTTATTCTAACCAACGAAGAATAAACATATCATGTTCCTTGATCACTGCATTATGGACTGACAAGTCATTAAAATCGGACAATACACTTTCAAAAAAAGTTTTGGATCGAATGGGAATCGATCCTAGGACATTTGGATTGCTAGTCAATCACTATACCGACTGATCTATCGATGAATACACTTTAGCTTATCAACCTTTTTTTTTTTTTTTTTTTTTAATTTTCTAGTATAAGCACGTGCGGAAAAAGTCTATGTCGTTGAGACGCATTTCTGCTCGCCCGCAAGAAAACTCTGACATGCGAGAGACCTTAAATATTTAGTTATAACCATTTTTTTAAAATCAACTAACGGGTTGTTAGTAAGGGGGATGTCAAATAAAGAAGATAAACATGGTGTAAAGCTAACATTTTACTTACAAAGACATTTTATTTGGAACAAACAACGCACGCGAGTTCTCTGCCTTGGACGTAGGGAGGACATGGTAAAGATCCACCTGATCCACAGTGCACCTCTACCACTGTTACAACGTGTTCTTCGTCATTCGCAGCCCCATGTGGAGCAAACTCGAGCCCGGCATCCACACACACATAGTCTACGTTGTTGCTGTAGGCTGTTCCAGACGAAACAAGATATCCCTGATATTCAAATGTCCAACCTGGGTAACAGTTTGCCCGCCCGGAGATCATGACACTAGTAGGACGAAGTGTCCTGTACACACTGCAAGGAACATCTTCATCTTGGATAGGCTTCCCAAACAAAACATTGGCCTCTTTGTCCGAGTATTCAATTTCTGCACCATATATTGAACCGCTAGAACCTATTCCATCAACATATTTACCCCATGTAGGATCATTTGGCAGGCATACGGAGTTTGAGCCCCCAAAAGGCTGGTTCCATTTACTACCCGCCATTCGTCCATCAAAAACCAATTCTGTCCCGTTTCCTGGGCAACTAGTCCTACCCCATCTGACGTATGTAGAACCAGTGCTCGTGGGAGCAACCTGCTTAGTTGTCTCAAGTTTAGATACCTTTGATTCAAGACTGTTTACCTTCGCTTGAAGCGTGGCAATTACGTTTAGAATGCCCTGATCACCATGTAGCAATATTTTCTTTTCACGTGCGACATCTTTGTCTAATCCTTCGATATAACATGTCAGGAACAGTAAATTAACAAAAAGCGACATCAGCGCTGACATGTTTTGGTTGACTCAGAGACACACACAATGACAAGTGTCTGATCCCGGTGTCCGATTAAATACATTGCACATTCTCTTATCACCAGAATCACAGTGTATAAACGAACTGTACAATGACTAGATTTTGCGACTAGACTGTAAGGAGTCAATCGATTCAGTGCGACACGCGGACATGTTTTCATCTGTTTTCCTTGTTTTCTAAGTAGATCACTAAGAAAAGCAAACGTACATTATATTGTGCATTGATTTAAGATATTTTCCTGACTGTCATTGTTCCGTTATCAAGCTTTCCAAACAAAATATTTCCATTACATCAATAAATACCTGGCAATGTTTACACGAGGCCGTGTTTACAAACGTGTCATATATGCAGTATATACACATCCTGACATCTAATCGGGCGTTAAAACTTGAGAAAATTATGTATTCTTATTTAGATAGCAGTACAACCACAATAGCTGTGAGATTTAATAAAATATCCAATTCAAAGTACTGCACTGATGAAACTGAAACTGTATTGTTTATTGAATCAGACTACACGGTGATCTGAATGATTATAGCGACTATACTGTATCAATTATAGCGATCTTACGGTAACGATTTCAGACGACTTTAGGATCCTTTTACGTCCAAAACGCCCTTTTGTTAGTTTAACAAAGTTTAAATAAATCTCTTTTCAACCCTTTACCTTACAACGCCTCCTTTTGACAATTTGCACAAAATGTAGACCCCAAAGAGAGCTGCTCCTAGCAATATTACGGCACTGGTTTGCAACTGGCGATCAAACCCGCTACCTTCCAACTCCCAAGCTGATGCTGACATTTTGTTTATGTATGCACATATATAATTAAGTCATTGATTAAGTTAATATAAAGTTTAGCTTTTCCTCCCTGTAACCTGAAATGGACAATTCTAGTTTTCAATGTATTCTGGTCCATTTTTACTTTTTAGGGTTGTTTTTACAATATATGTCATAATTTTTGCCGGTTTTGTGTCAAGACGAAAGTCCTTTGAGTGAGTTTTTATTGTGTTGGTAATGTCCGAAATCGATAAAATTTTAATCTTAGGTTTTGGTCTTCGTGAATGTCGACACACTGTTGTATGACTTGGTCGAATACATCTGTGCTGAAAGTGCAGTCACTGTGTATACCCGTACACAGGATATTGGTACCAGCGAGTCGAGAGTTTTTAGCAGATCGCTCTGCAGTGCAGGTATGTTTTCATGATTTTCTAGAACTATATGACTATGATCAATATGTAGAATAATACTATATTAAAGCGAGATGTTTCTGAAACATGCTGATGTCATAACATTTCAGTTTTACCGAGAGAACCTCTCGTAAGACGTATAAACAAGTTGCCTGGTACCGGTAAATAACAACTGTTGCTGACATAATATCATTGTAATTTGTTTTTAATAATTGTATAAGAGATCTATTCATGTTATACGAGTAATTTATGCTATCTTGATTGACATTATGAAACTTTTACTATTGTTTTTTGACGTATGTGCTTTAAAAACCCGAAATGAAATTTGGTTAGTGTACGGCAACTTGCTACGCTAGTGAACGGCATATTGCTAAAGCCTTTCAATCCAGTGTACGGCAACTTGCTTGAATCTACATCGAAATCGACGGCTGTTTGAATTGTACAAGTATATATTCTGTACATTGTCATTTATTTTTTACAGATTATGGACCTGTACAAATGTTCGTACTGTAAGGAACAACTACCCACGTTCCGGGAGGTAATTTCCCACTTGACAGAGATGCATGGCTATCAGGAATTAAAATACCTTCGCCAGCGTTGTTTGTTGTTTTTTTCCGAAAAAGTGTGCAACTTCAATATTATACCTGGACAATGTAGGGGGGGAAAAATGTGCAAGTCTGCATATAATGAAGAACATGAGCATGTTTGTTGCAAGACTCCGAATTGCCTGTTGTAGAAGTATAAAGGGAGTATAAAGAATTACTATCCCTGATCCGAAGCGTAATCGACGAAATGAAACAGACTGGCAAACTTGATTATATAGCATTCAATCGGCTGGTCTTTGAAGGCAAATTTCCCATTAAAAATATAACATATTTGCTTTTCACAGATGTTGTTCGCTGGTTCGACTTAGAAAAGTCGACATCCTTTATGAGATACTCTGGTGAAGTTAAACTGTTTTGGCGCTTACTGTTATTGTTCATTATTACAGACGTGCTGTCCGCACAGAGCAACATGTGTGCCAACTATCAATTTTAACTCTGTTATTCGAATAAACGTAACCTTAAGTGCTCATTGGATAACATTTGCAAACTGTTTGGAACAAGACAAGACGCCGCTTTAAGTCATTTGATGCACCCTGTTGTTCTCAATAGGCGTCAAAATACAGGTAACGCAGGAGTACAGTGTGCTTAGCAGATGTCACTAATCTCAAGTTGTCTAGAGAGGCCCTGACATACTCACACCTAAGAGTTATTCCAATGTTTTTTTAACCAAACTAACAAATTGAAGGAACGGACCTCACATGAAACGCTTCAATGATTTTATCCATAGAACAGTTAACACTAACTGCACAAATTCCACATGGTTGCATGCTTTTAAACCTGTTTTGGTGTTACCACCGAAAGTATGTCAGGAAATGTCTTTAACGCGACTTCTGATCTATATTCAAACTGGTTTTGGCACTCACATTGAAAAAAGGGTTTAGTGTATGTCTCTACGCACACGACATTATTCAATCAGACAACAATTTAGCAAGATAAGGAATAACCAGCAAGTGTAACACGACCGCGGCAGTTTTTATAGAAAAGGACTCTGGTTTAAAGACATTTCATCAGTCCATTGATGGACTCCCCCATTGTTCTCACTCTGTGTGAAAATACAGGTAACATAGTAGTTAAGTGTGCAAAGTCAATGTCAGTAATCTCAAGTTGTCTAGAGAGCCCCTCACATACCCCTCAAGGGTTTTTTCAATGGGTTTTACTAATCAAACTAACAAACTTAAAGTACGGCCCTCACATGAAACGCTTGGATGAGTATAATTATCCCTGGACAAGATAGCAGTAAGGACAAAACTCGCATATGACTGCATGATTTTATACCTGGTTTGGTGTCACCACCGGAAAAAGATCAGGAAATGTCTTTAAATTGAATACCGCACACTTTAAAGCGGGCAGCTTATTCTGATTGCACTGTGGTAAATGATACCGCATTAACCAGTAAACATACTGCACGATATGTTCGTGCAAAATGGAAAAACACAGATGGAAATTATAGTTGTGTACGTGTATTTCAATATTTTATGAGTGGGTGGATTAGTTTGATATCATAAATTAACCGCAATCATTATTGACTCTGTGTGTGTTAAGTTTTTTAATAGAAATCTTCGATTAAGATATAGTCCGATACAGTTACTCGTTCGCTTCAAAAGTATTCTGTTACGTGAACAGCTATTAGAATATGTTAAACGTACATTCATCGTTTCAATGTCATTTTATTAGGTGTTCCTGCTCTATATCAAGTTTATCTATTTTAAGTAAATTAACAATGAAAAGTATAAAATTTATAAATAGGAAGACTGTTCTCGGTACACGGCTACCTTTGGTTGAACGTAACACCATGAGGACGAACTGGGACAGAGCAAAACGTTTTAAGGGCCAAATATCTGGTAGCAAACCCCCGTACAGTGACACATCAGTATGCCGTACAGTAATATTTCATTCACAACCAAGATGCCGTACACTTGACACAAATTTCTTTTAATTCTATTCTTAAAATCACGACCCAACAGTGTGGTTTTAGTGAGTTACATGAATTATTATGAAATAGACTAAGTGTTTCATGTAAATATTGTAGTCAGGAGCGTTTGAAACAGTTGATATCGTAATTTTTCGTCAGCAATCGTTGTTATTTACCGGTACTAGGCAGCATAATTATATATTTAACGAGAGTTTCTGTGATTAAAACAGAACTGTTTTGACATCAGCGTATCACAGAAACATCACGCTTGAATACTGTATTATATATGTGTTGATCATAGACATTTTATGCTATAACACCATGAAAAACATACACGCACTGCAGAGCGACCGGCTAATTCTCTCGACTCGCTGGTACCAATATCCTGTGTACGGGTATACACAGTGGCAGTAGATACACTGGAAATTATCCATTGAACCTGAAACATAAATTGATAAATGTTAGGCTGAAATCAGGGCTACCATAAGTTGCTAAAACATCCTAAGATTTCTAAATTTTCAAGCGCGGTTTTAGGAAACGTACCATTAACCCTTTCGCTGCAAAGCTCTACAAATAGTTCATATCCAGATCAGACACATAACGCGCCGTCTGATCTAGATCTAAACTGTTTGACACTCATATCAATGTTTTCAACGCAAACTACGCTTAAGGTCCAAATTTTAAAAGTAAGAGCAGAAATCCGAAAATTTGGGGAAAAATCAGTATATCCGAATAATAACAATACAGTATGTAGAATTGGTGAAATCATATTAAGCGAGTCGCAATATGTCATACACATTTCCGAAAATATGGTCGAAAATGGTAATTTGCATGAACACACTATAAGTCGTAGTAGATGTTGCACGTACATATACGTATCACTCTGATACAGCTTTTATTTAAGAAACTATAACAATACACCAAGCAGGCTTTTCGAAATCGTGTATAGCTAGTTGCTATATGTCATACAAATGTCAAGGGAATCTTGTCGCTATATGTCATACAGTCACATTGTTGGGTAGTCGCTTTAAATGATAGCAGATGATTGCAATAAATGATACAGTCTACATGTAGAAGTTTGCCTAAATTTATAATCAAATGGCGATTTACGATAAACAAAAAGTGGTTGCTTTGTTTAGCGGTCTATTTAGATAACATACAGTACAGTATTGTAATATAAGCGATTAAAACAAAGGGCATTTTCAAAGAACTGTTGCCAAATTTGAGAGGGAAATCGACACTATGTGTTGATTTTCAATCAGATCACAATTTCCTCTCTTCCTACACCCTTACAAGTGTACTACGATACAAAATAAATGTATAACTGTAATTATTACTTACGTTCGCTCGCATGGGTTCGAAGAAGATATCCAAAATTAACAGGTTTATGTTCCGACCTCTGCACAAATGTCAACATTCGTTGTTAAAGCTAGTCACTTTACCCGGTCATCGTACAGTTCGTTTATACACTGTGAGAATATGTGTTAAAGGCCATTTTATCGCCTGCAATGTGCTTAATTTGGAATCTGTTTTGGCTGTTACATTTAGATTCAGGCATTTTGACTGAGAAACAAACCGACATCAACATGAAATATTCTGCGTCTGATCTGAAGCCAATCATTTGAAAATAATAACTTAGTGAAGGGTTAAATCTTGTTATAAGATCTAATTGATCTGGATTTTCTGTTGACATTTCGACTACATATACGACACTTACTTACAGGTCCGTGTTATCAATGAAGCGTTAGCAAAACACAGCCTAAGTCTCCACAACTCGAACTTATTCAGTCGATTTCCAAAATGTTTATACAGTTGGATGTCTATGACTCGAACAGACAAATATTTCAGTAACTGCTAAACAGACGTCATTATCTACCTTGCAAGATATTTACCACACAGGTTCTCAAATTTAGATCCTTTTTAGCTCGCCTGTTCGTAGAACAGCAGAGCTAATGCAATACCCCCGGCGTGGGCGTGGACCAAGGTTAATTTTTTTGGACGGGTTGTTATAAAGCTTAATACTTGTGCTAGGGTGCTGACATTTTGTATGGAGGTTCATTATGGATCAAACATTGACGTTATGAAGTTAAAATTTAAAAACAATTTTAATATTTGTCAATTTTTGACATGTTTGGACTTAGGTTTTTGACTGCAATCACCAGGTTAAAGTTTTTTGGACGGGTTGTTTTAAAGTTAAATACTTGTGCTAGGGGGCTGAATTTTTGTATGGAGGTTCATTATGGGTCAAACATTGATGTAATGAAGTTAAAATTTAAAAACAATTTTAATATTTGTCAATTTTTGACATGTTTGGACTTAGGTTTTTGACTGCAATCACCAGGTTAAAGTTTTTTGGACGGGTTGTTTTAAAGTTAAATACTTGTGCTAGGGGGCTGAATTTTTGTATGGAACATCATTTGGGACGGGTTTAAAAATTAAAAGTATATGTCAAACGCTTATATAAACGGGTAAGAATTAGTTTAGGATATATAGGATCTGTCATGAGTCGATGTTTAAGACAAGCTGATCTCAAACGAGTCTAGAATTGAAATGTTATTAAGTGAGTCTTGGCGAGCTTAATAACTTTTCCATTCTAGACGAGTTTGAGATCAACTTGTCTTAAGCATCGACGAGTGACAGATTCTTTTTCTCACATTACCAACGATTTAAGCTATTTTCTAAGCAATATGCATTTTTTGGAACCCCGTTGACGTCAAAACGCCGTTATAAATAGTGAAGTTATAGTGACGTCATCAAATTGATCTTACACATGTTGGAGATAAGGATATTCGTCATCGTTGTTCGCTATAGGAAACAGGGGTAGTTATGTGAGAAAAGAAATTCTGTTTAAAAAATGCATTTCAATAAAAAAAGACCTCTGGTGGGTTTCGAACCCGGGACCCGGCATGCGGGGAAAGAGAAGCAAAATAAGTCAACCCCTTAGCCCACTCGACCACAGGGCTATTCATATCTACGGGATCTGTTTAACGTACTTCAGTGTGTAGCGATATAGAGTACATAATTCGGCTCGGGTTTATGCCTGAGCCCGTGATCAATTTCTGTTGCGCATTTGGACGTATAGGGTAAAGCGATGGAACATATATAAAATTTAAGATTTGAAGACTTTTCTTAAGAAAGTTGTTAGACTGATCATATTTTTCTAATGCCAGATGCACGATAATGCTACACATTTGTTTTTTTTAGTATTTTCTTTTATTTTTGCAAATACACAATCTGGTTGCGAGTCGCTTTAAAGAGGCTGAAAACCAGATTTGGCCAAGATGTTTTTGTAATTTTATGTCACAATCAAATTTAAATGACCTTTGCACAATAAAATTATAATTTTCTTGTATCGTGATTTTTACCTAAAAATTGTCAATGTGTCGTCTTGTTTTCAGTCTATTTTAAATGAATGTGCACCTAATGGCAAATTGAAAAAGTAAGAAAAACAAGTTCATGCTAAATCATGAAAAACATAACAGTATTGGCATAGGTCATTATTATTTAGTTGTTGACATAATACTTTTTAATTTGTTGTGATTTTGAAATAACATTTTATCCCGTATAAAGCATTAATATAGTGCCGTGTTCGCCGCTACTATTATTTACTTGATTGATCTCCATTACGAAGAGCAAAGTCATGAATAAAATAAGGTAAAAAAAACCCACACGTATATAAAATGTGCCAGGCTAGCTCAAATGGAAGAGACGCAGTGTTTTTTAAATTGTGTTTGCCTTCTTCACACGGATTCGAATTCCGTCTATTACAATTTTATAGTTTGTTAATTGCAATGTCTTTCTTTAATCCTTCTCTCAAACAAATGCTTACGTATTTATATAGATGCCTGTCACCCATTAACAATTCTAGGTCAATTATGGTTTTCAGTCTATTTCGACGAGCTTCAATCTAACTATGAAATACTTGTTAGTGCTAAATATGTCAGTATACATGTACTCAATAGTACAGTTTATTTCTTCTGCAAATTCATGCGAAATGTTACGAGGAAGCTTAAGGATCCTAGGTTGAAAGATGCGAGTGCAAAATGTTTGGTTGGTCATGTTATGTTTTAACTCTATAAGCAAGATGAAAAATAAGCAGATTTTACTTTATCTGATCATACATCGCTTAAAGCTTCATAGTGTCCTTTTTCAAAAAGACAAAACCCCAAACTATGCACAGCTTGGTTAACCGTGAGTGCTACAAGGACCGTATTACAAGGACCGACATATATTATAGATCAAAACATGCAACACCTTAGTTTAGTATTGCTTGTTAAAGCCGCATTGTGTTTTTGAGAAACCTGCATAAAACGGTTGTTTGGGGTCCCATTTGAACTACGTCGGACGTGATTCTTTCACAAAAACCGGTTTTATCTCAGAAATTCGCTTTTTAAATTTTATTTATAATATTTTGGTGCTGCACAAATTAAAGAGCATCCCTTGTGAATGAAAAGAAGGACAACTCTGTAAATACAGGGCTCCAGATAACGGAAGTATTTCGAAAACTAAACTCTTTATTTCTGCTTTTAAACCCAATGGTGTCATATTCATTAATATTGTATCGAAGAGACGGTTTAATCAGTAGTAACACCATAGCATTCGGTGCTGAAATGAGTGAGAAAATGTTAGATTAGTTCAGATTACTCTCGCTTACATCTATAGCTGGAGCACTGGAAATGACCCTGTTAACAGTTATTCTGCTGCTCAGACGTCTGCTTTGACATTGTCGTCTGCAAAATGTGTTCAGTTTAGATGCATGCATTGTTTTAATTAAACAAACCTTAAGATGAGTGTCAAACAGTTTGGATCCAGATGAGACGCCGCGTTACGCGGCGTCTTTTTAGATTCAAATAGTTTGCAAACTCCTAAAAGGTGCGACCAGTAGGCACATGGTTAAACACTATGAGATCCAATAACAACTCACTAGGGGTAAACGATAAAACAAACTACGGAGATTTGATTTGATTTGTTTTGATTTTACGTCGCTTTCAACAGTATTTCAGTCATATCGCGACGTCCAGCTAATCATAGGTGGAGGAAGACCCCAGAAGTCCTTTATGCACTGTTTCAGGCACAAATCGACAACTGGGTAGAACCACCGACCTTCCGCAAGCCAGCTGGAAGGCTTCCCCACATGAAAAATCCGAACGACCCTACTGGGATTCGAACTTACAGCGGTGAGGAGCTTAGTGATGTTAGTCACAGTGACTATACCACTAGGCCACGGAGGCCCCCAAACTACGGAGAATCTATACCCTGAGCTTGCTGAAAATGACTGTTTCAGCCTTGTCCGCTCTCTAACTCAAACACTTCTTTTTGGATTTTCACCAAACTTGTTACAAATATTTATTAGGATAGAATCTAGGTCAGGTTCAATAACTAGCAAAATCGCATACGGCATGTCTGAGTTATTGCCCTTGAATAATTAAAAAATGATTTTTTTAGTCATTCAAGGGCAATAACTCCAACATGCCTTGTGCGATTTTGGTAGTTAAGATGACTGACCTAGATTTTATATTAATAAACATTTTCAACAAGTTTGGTGAATATCTGATATAAACTGTATGTGTTAGAAAGCAAAAAATGCTGAAACATTCATTTTTAATACTTAAAGGGCCAAAACTCAGACATGCCATATGCGATTTTTGTAATAATCGAACTGGACCTAAATCTTATATAATTAAATTTTTTCAGCAAGTTTAGTGAATATCCGATAATAACTGTGTGTGTTAGGGTGCAAAAATGACTGAAACAGTCATTTTTTTTATTAATAAAAAGGATTACTCAAATATACCTTATGCAATTTTAGTAGTAATCAAACCAAACCTTGATTTTATATCAATGAACATTTTCAGCAAGTTTGGTGAAAATCCAATAAAACGTATTTGTGTTAGAGAGCAAAACTTGCTGAAAACAGTCATTTTTTAATACATAAAGGGCAAAAACTCAGATATGCCACATGCGATTTTAGTAATAATCAAACTATAGCTAAATTTTATATGAATAAATATTTTCAGCATGTTTGGTGAATATCCAATAAAAGCTGTTTGTTTTAGAGTGCAAAAATGACTGAAAAAGTCATTTTTTATTAATTAACAGGCAATAACTCAAAATGTCTTATGCGATTTTAGTACATATAGTAATCGAACAAAACCTTAATTTTATATCAATGAACATTTTCAGCAAGTTTGTGAAAGATCGGATAAAAATTAGTTGAGTTAGAGAGCGGACAAAAAAGTGTGATAGTCTAACTGACTGATGGATAGACGGGCGGAGATAGATACGGTTTGTCCCCAGTGAAGTTGTATTCGGCTGTATCACGTGATACTAAGCCGTGTGGAAATGTTTATGTCAGACGTTCTATTTTCGGTTTGTTATGATTTTAAATCGCCCTTTTTGGTGATTTAGGTCCGTCTTCATCATTTCATAGATCAGTTTGGCCCATAAGAATGTTCAAACATTATTATTAACCGTTATCGTATTTCAGGCATTGAGCAAAGGTCTGAAAACACAATGGGACTTTAACACCATCACTACCATACACGAACATATATAGAGGATATTGAATGAGTGCGTTGTCAGTCGTGAATTTATTGAACTCGTTGGATAAAATAATATGTTGCGAGCCTATTTATCACATAAACACCAAATGGCACGAAAATCCGAGCGGTATTACTTTCACTTTTGCACTTTGCTCTAAGGAAAACGATTCGTCATATGGTGTAATTCGGTTTTATTCATCCGTAGATAAAAACACCTATCAAACTAAAATAAAGAAAATCAACATCAGTGTGTTATGAAAAGACTGCTCTGGTACCAATTTCAAATTTTAAATTAATATTTAATTTAAAGCGACTCGCAACCAGATGGTGCATTAAAAATAGTAATTTGTAAATATGTGTCAAACGCTTATATAAATGGTAAAGAATTAGTTTAGGATAAGAAATTCTGTTTAAAAAAATGTATTTCAATAAAAAAAAATATTGGTCTCTGGTGGGATTCGAACCCGGGGCCCGGCATTGGCGGACAGAAGGCAAAATAGGGCAAACCGCTTAGACCAATGGACCACGGAACTATCCGTTTATCTCGGATCGATTTAACGTATTTCAATGTATAGCGATCGAAAGTGCATACACCTTCGTAATTCGGCTCGTGTTTATGTCTGATCCCGTGTAGAGAAGCAACAACAACAACTATACCGTCTACTAGTCGGTATAGAAAAACGATGGAAAATATATAAAAATCTAAGATTCGGTGACGATTCTTGAGACTTTTTTTGGACTGATCATATTTTTTTAATGTCAGAAGCCAAATAATGCCACAAATTTGCTTTTATTTGAGTATTTTATTTTATTTTGACAAGTACACCATCCGGTTGCGAGTCCCTTTAATTAAGGTCTTAGATGGGTAATGCTTGACTGCGCACAGGGCCCCCGTCACGATTGCTTTTTTTAGAGAAAAATCGTCAGAAGGTATACGTATATATTTTTCTCTCAAAAAGCAATCGTGTCGGGGCGCTGTGAGAAATCGAGCCCTGAGTGGAAAAGTTTGCAAATCGACGAGTGGCCGGTGCGGAAATAAAAGAAAAACAATGTTTTAGTGGATCATAACTATTGTGCGGGCGGTAAAATTGTTAGGTCTGCCAATGAAGAGCTAGATTTGCCAGCATCTGTGAGACAAACGCCCATAAATGATGCATGATGAGATGACATGATGATGATTACAGGAAGATGATTTTGGCTAATCTCATTTGTTCCAAAGCAGCCTGTTTGGATTAAAACCACCAATCCGCCTTCCTTTTGCTCTTACAGTGGAGAAAACGCTATTCTTTCCCAGTAAACGCTTTTACGCTAAAAGTACTATTTCCAGTGCAAACAGTTTGGAGCCTGATCAGACGCCGGTAAACCCGGCGTCTGATCAGGCTCCAAACTGTTTGCCACTCAGATAACAATGAAAAGTCAGAATTGTCAAAAAGTGTCCTTTTCTGCATTTTAGTGTTTTACGTTTGCGTGTAAACAGGAAAGAATAACGTTTTCTCCACTGTAACAGAGGGGATCATCTCGGTCTTATAAACAGAAAACATTCCCTATGATAGATAAGCCCAAGAACCACAACAAAGGTAGAGGAACAGACTGCCTATTAAATAAAGGTCTGACTGTAAATCAAACCTGTGGTACATGCTAAACATGTTTTCCTAAATCAACTCTTTACTCCATTGATACTCATGTTAACACATTTAATTTATTCCTTCACTCAAGTAAATAGTTTAATTTTATACAGTCATGAATATGCACAAAAATCCTTTATCTAAGCAGACTGGAAGTTAAGCAGAATGAATCCTGCTTTAATTTCAGCCTGCTTTATGCAACCATCTCTCATCAATACTTTTAATAAGCTATGGAGTAAAGGGTTAAATACCTATTGCAATTATTGGGTTGCAACATACCAGCCGTTTATTATGAAACTTGGTAATCATTGTCAACTTTTACAGTCAATCTTGTATTAAGCGATCACTCTAGTGAATACCCATATTTTGTCTGTTTAATGCAGGATAAAACTAATTCAGAATGCCTCAGTAGGAGTTTTCTTCACTATTTCTACCCTGAGTTAATTAGTCTAGTGTCATAATGAAGAGGTATGCTCACTGATTCGCAAGGTGGTTGCTTTATACAAGATTGACTGTATTTTTTCACATTTCTTGCTGGAGAATATTGTTTATCTTGCAGAAAATAATTTGTAAAACAGACAATAGCTATAAATTGACACAAATTGACATTTTTTGTGAATTCCACAAATATTTGCAAATGACAGTGCATGTTACACCAACACACTTCAATTTTCCTTGATTTTACTTTCCCACAAAGTTTGACCCCTCTCAAACACAATTTCATTTTTCTCAAGTTACATGAGGTCAACCCTCCTAATTTTTTTGTATTTTGTTCTAGAGACATGGTAAATAATTTTAAGTGTGGTCACTATGAATGCCCATGCCTAATTTTTGTAAAAATCTCAATTTTACTAAAATGTCAAAAAATGATTTTTTTGGACTCATAAATTATTTTTTCCGAAATATAAGATTTTATTTTAATGTATTATGCAAACTATTTATTTTTTCTGCTTGTATTAGTATAAAACAATGTCTTAGGTATCAATGCGTAAATAAATTTTGATCTTTTTATTAATATTTGTAATTTTTATCCTCGGAAAGAAAAAGGAGGGGTAGTCATTTTAGGACGTTTTTTGAAAAGTAGGGTAGCAAGACAAAAATACTCATAATTTCTGTTATAGATGGTGAAACATCTTTTAACTCTGGAAAATCATGTAGTATTGAATACCAAATAAGATGGTATATAGCTTTTGCGAATTCGTTTCGGAGTGCATTACCCATCTAAATCCTTAAAAGCTGTTCTAATTGACTAAAATGATCATTTGACATTTAGAATCTAGTTTCGTTTTCAAAATAACGTCGTTATAGCAACACGACGTCATTATCATTGTAACGTCTAAATTTGAAAATCTGTAGCCTAATTTGCAGCCTGAGTTTGCGGGACTGCTCGGGATAGTGGTTTTAGGACAATTAGAAATGTTTCAAAACCTAGTGTTGATCTAAGTTTGTCTAGATTCTTTTTGCTGATTTACAGTCGGCGTAGTAGTACAGTATTTTGGTGATTCGAAAATTAGTATAAAATATGTGCCCAGTGGACCGTACGATTTTTACGGACCTCTATATTTTGCACGTTTATGTGATTAATCAATTTATTACACCTCGCTTTGAGTTACAATGTTAATTTCCCATATACCTACAGTTAACATTTTGCATGTATTTTACATCTATCCAAAATATACTGTCACTCTTTATGATATTCTTTTTGTGACGTCACTCTAAAGGACATTGTTAGTTATACAGTTTCTTCACAGGGTACATGAGGATTTCTTCCCGGCTGAGGAAAATCATTGTTGCCCGAGCCGTTAGGCGAGGGTTACATGATTTTACCAGCCGGGAAGAAATCATCATGTACCTTTTGAAGAAACTGTATAACGAATTTATTATACTGCAAAGTTTTCACTGTTTAAACGAAATATTTCAGAATCTGTCGTGTACAGCGCTCATAATAAACTTTAAGAAAATCGCGCCAAAGCAGATTACGTTGAGCGTAAATGACGTCATGTCGTCATGTCTGATGGTGGTTATTCATAAGAAAAATGGGCATACTCGGCATACTTTGACGTCGAACTTATCCAGAAATAATGCGACTGTTGAAAGATCTAAATACCGAGTGATTCTTAGCCGAAATGACATTAAAACGGAGGATGCACGATTGAATGCACTTAATCCTGTCGAGCAATCGGCCATCTTATTTTCTGCAAAGCAAGACTCAGGGACCTGTCAGCCAATGAAAACAGATGCATTCCCATGTACCCTGTCAGCTCACAGGGTACATGGGGCCACGTTTAGGCCTCGTTGACCAATGAAAAGTAAGGAATTTACTTTGCAGTATAATAATACTTTTTTTCTCCGTCCTAAAATATACTGTCAGCATTGACATGAATTTCGCTATGGGCGATAATAGAACGTTTTAAAAAGTGGTAACTTCTAATCAACTTTTGGCATTTTCTATACAAGTTCCTCTTGTCCATTCCTTAACAATTTGCCACCATTTCGGAAGAGGATATATGCCACCTAGACAATGTAAAGACGCTGTTTTCTTCAATTTACTTATCATAACGTTCTTCTTTCTTTCTTGTAATATAATTATTATAAACAAGTGACGTCGCAAGACGGCGACGTCATTTCCCGCGTTACGTACATGTCCGCGTTAAATTGGTATTTACAAAGCCAGGGTTGATAAGCTCGGTGTAATAAAATAAATATTAGATGTCAGTTTGCGTGACATTCAAATTGTCAACCCTCAAAAACAAGAATGTCACCTTCGGCTACGCCTCGGGGTGACATTCTGTTTCTCGGGTTGACAATTTGAATGTCACGCAAACTGCCATCTAATATTTATTTAATAATGAGTGGCACAGTTTGGAACAAAATCAGACGCCGAGATAATCATCGTCTGACAGTTTGCAAATGTCAACGTATTTGTGGAAAGGCAGTAATGGAGGTAAAGTCATTTCTAGTGTAGAACAGGTATAACAATAAACGACAATTCTCCATGCATAATGAAGTCTATAATAATGCCTTTATTTTAAACGTACATTATAGGACACTAAAATACATCACATAGTTTCCATTTAGGAAACTTCTTCTCGAGGGAACACGTTACGTAATTATTTTCATTTCTTTATATCGTGTTGATATTTTGCACCCTACATGCACATGCACTCAGATAAGACGACTGATAACTCGGCGTCTCATCTGGATCCAAGCTGTATGATACTCCGGTGATATATTATTCTGGAACGAAATGCAAATAAATCAGCTTTTGAAGCCGCTAGTATTTGCAGAGTTTAATTACATGTACATATAGCATGCTATTTAAGACAATGCTATTGTAAGCGGTCTTAGCAATAATTGGTTTATATCCGATTTACACAAGTATGAATCTAGCTGATGCACATTCAGAGTTCAAGAAAATGGAAGTATTTCAAGTACATGTTAATGTATTTCTACTAAAGTATCTGGTGGTTTTGGTGATTTGATTTGATTTGTTTTGATTTTACGTCGCCTTCAACAGTATTTCAGTCATATCGCGACGTCCAGCTAATTATAGGTGGAGGAGGACCCCAGAAGTCCTTTATGTACTGTTTCAGGCAAAATTCGGCAACTGGGTAGAACCACCGACCTTCCGCAAGCGAGCTGGAAGGCGCTTCCCCACATGAAAAATCCGAACGACCCTACTGGGGTTGGTGGTTTTGGTAAAGACATAAAGGAAAATAGAGTGAAACTTGCTTATTACGAACTTTGATATAACAAAAACCATCTCTAATTCACGTATAGTAAAATGGATTTGATATAACGAAATTTGGATAATTATAACGAAAGCAAGCAGACGGTCCCGAGGAAGTTGGAAATATTCAATTTACTCTCCCTTGTTCGAAGCCCTGTGTTGATTTATATGTCAGTCAAATTGTGTAATCACACAGAGTAGAAAGCACTCATATAAGTAAGATGATGATTTCTTCTTACACTTAGGCTGCTAATTCCACCAAAGAAGGTATATGGAATATCTGTCTGAATTAAAAAGTTGCCATTTTCATGACAACACAATATCATCGACAACTTTGCCTCTATAGGACTCCCAGTTTGCCTGATCATCTAGCACATGACGCAACTGATCTGTTCCTGGATATGGAGTCAACTGTAGATAAAACGGAACAAAAAAGTTAGAAAAAAGACTACATACAAAATGTCACAATTTTCTTATAATTTTTAAAAAATAAATAAATAAATATTATAAGCTGTAACATTCTGGTCTCGACTAAACTGTTTGAGACTCTGATGTTATATTCAGAAGTAAATAATAAGGTAAACAAGTCTTAGTATTGATGCAGACTACATTGTTGTAAAAAATAGAAGTCCCTCTTATGGTCTAAAAAGATGTTCATCATTTTGTTTCAGTCCGACTACACCATCATTCGAGAATAGTTTGGATCCTGGTCAGACGCCAATAAACTCAAATTTCTTCAGAACACTGTCCTAAAATAGCCATGATTAAGAAAAGAAGCACAGACGGCGTTTCTTAAGCAGGCGTTAAAATTGCTTCATTAAAAGGAGTAAATTGGGCGTAATAGGCTATGGGGCCAACCTATGCCACAGCGCACTTTCTGAAGTTAAGTACTCGCCTTCATATTCGGTACAGTGGTATAAACCCTATTATTCCCATTTAAACAAAATAAACACAAACGCTTTCCATTTTACAGGTCTTCGGCAGGGTACATGCCCCCATGTTCTCTGTCAGAAACTTATAAATATGATTTTGACAGGGAATATGGGACCATGTACCCTGTTGAAGACCTGTAAAACTTATTTGTCACACATTATAAGGATAAATAATTTTGCAAACTTTAACTGACAATGCAGAAATAAATCAACAACCTTCATTTTTCTTGTTCAAGAAAGACGACAGCCTTATGTAGTATAAAATGATGCAGAAACCTTATCTAGGAGCTTCCATTTTTTTTTTAAATATCCATTCTTATTTACTAAAATGTCATTCGAGTGCGGCAAAACGCAATCCCTGGCAAGACCGAAACAAATAGTAGCCCGCACACTTATGTATACTGCCAAGACCAAAACAAATCGCACGGGCATCTCCCCTTATTCAGATATATATAATTCACAACAGCAGATGTTAAGTGCTTGTGTGGCGGATGTAAAAAGTCGCCCCGTACTTCATTCTCAGTGTTGTTATACTTTCTGGTCCTTTGGAATCATTGATTTCAGCGCATTTACAGTTGAAAGTTGAATTCCGCTTAAGCTGGTGCTAGGGGGCGTGGGCACTGTTGCATATTTCAGTATTGCTCATGAACAGACTCAATTAAACCGTTTTCAAACAGATACAAGTGTTACATAAGTATTAGGTATCTGATGCCTTACCAGTTTTCTGAGGTTATGTGTCGTACTTTCGTTCATATGATCTGTCAGGAACTTCTTAGAAACCAGCACACATTCTGCACCATTGCTTACCTGGAAAACAACGAACGAACACGGGGTATTAGTATAGTCGCGACATATTAATATTATATAACTTGAAACAATTGTTGTCTACTCTTATTTCTCAAATATAATTTGAGTAATATTTCTTTGAGTGTCAGTTTCAAACCTGATCAGACGCTGCATCTGAACTGGATCCAAACTGTTCTCAAATAACCATTGTTTTCTGGTAAGAAGGGATTACTCTTGAATAAATGCAAAATTAATCGTGTTACTTTTGGATCATCCCGGCAGGGTTCAGATTTCGAAATGCGTCATTGTAATTGCTACTGCTTCTTGAGTGAAACATACAGAACTGTTGGTAATGTTGCACCTTACAGTACATTGCTTTTTCTGAAAGTGGTATTGACATTGTTCATCATACAGTACTTTATAATACACTATAATATGTAAATTGATGGCACCACTTACCATGCTAAGACTCGGGGTATGTTCAAAAACTAGTTGATGGAGGCCCTGAAATGTAATAATATATATATATATACTCAACCAAAAAAGGAAAGTATTCACTTTTTACATTTACTTTACATACGGATTAACCGGCAATGGACCTGGCTTCAGACTATGTACAATGGAAGTAATTGATTAGCTAAAACAGGTTTTGACCCCTTATGACTTTATGTATCTTATCTGGACCTAAATTATATCGTATCAATATATATATTTTCTAATTCCCTTAAAGTCCCATTGTGTTTTCAGACCTTTTCTCAATGCCTGAAATACGATAACGGTTAATAATAATGTTTGAACATTCTTATGGGCCAATCTGATCTATGAAATGATGAAGACGGACCTAAATCACCAAAAAGGTCGATTTAAAATCATAACAAACCGAAAATAGAACGTCTGACATAAACATTTCCACACGGCTTAGTATCACGTGATACAGCCGAATACAACTTCACTGGGGGCAACATAATCTATCTCCGCCCGTCTATCCATCAGTCAGTTAGACTATCACACTTTTTTGTCCGCTCTCTTACTCAACTAATTTTTATCCGATCTTTCACAAACTTGCTGAAAATGTTCATTGATATAAAATTAAGGTTTAGTTCGATTACTACTAAAATCGCATATGGTATTTTTGAGTTATTGCCTGTTAATTAATAAAAAATGACATTTTCAGTCATTTTTGCACTCGAAAACAAATAGCTTTTATCTGATATTCACCAAACATGCTGAAAATATTTATTCATATAAAATTTAGCTATAGTTTGATTATTACTTAAATCGCATGTGGCATATCTGAGTATTTGCCCTTTATGTATTAAAAAATGACTGTTTTCAGCAAGTTTTGCTCTCTAACACAAATACGTTTTATTGGATCTTCACCAAACTTGCTGAAAATGTTCATTGATATAAAATCAAGGTTTAGTTTGATTACTACTAAAATCGCATAAGGTATATTTGAGTTATTGCCTTTTTATTAATAAAAAATGACTGTTTCAGTCATTTTTGCACCCTAACACACACATTTTTTATCGGATATTCACTAAACTTGCTTAAAATATTTAATTATATAAGATTAAGGTCTAGTTTGATTATTACAAAAATCGCATGTGGCATGTCTGAGTTTTGACCCTTTAAGTATTAAAAATGAATGTTTCAGCATTTTTTGCTTTCTAACACATACAGTTTATATCAGATATTCATTTAACTTGTTGAAAATGTTTATTAATATAAAATCTAGGTCAGTCATCTTAACTACCAAAATCGCACAAGGCATGTTGGAGTTTTTGCTTTGAATGACTAAAAAATTCATTTTTTAATTATTCAAGGGCAATAACTCAGACATGCCTTATGCGATTTTGCTAGTTATTGAACCTGACCTAGATTCTATACTAATAAACATTTGTAGCAAGTTTGGTGAAGATCCTAAAAGGCTGAAACAGTCATTTTCAGCAAGCTCAAGGTATAGATTCACCGTAGTTTGTTTTATCATTTACCCCTAGTGAATAATTATGTACATGTTGTTATTGGATCTCATAGTGTTTAACCCTGTGCCTACTGGTCGTAACTTTTAGGAGTTTGCAAACTATTTGAATCTAAAAAGACGCTGCGTAACGCGGCGTCTCATCTGGATCCAAACTGTTTGACACTCGTCTTAAGGATTGTTTAATTAAAACAATGCATAAATCTAAACTGAACACATTTAGCAGACGACAATGTCAAAGCAGACGTCTGTGCAGCAGAATAAGGGTTAACAGGGTCATTTCCAGTGCTCCAGCTATAGATGTAATCGAGAGTAATCTGAACTAATCTAACATTTTCTTACTCATTTCAGCACCGAATGCTATGGTGTTACTACTGATTAAACCGTCTCTTCGAGACAATTTTAATGAGTATAACACCATTGGGTTTAAAAGCAGAAATAAAGATTTTAGTTTTCGAAATACTTCCGTTATCTGGAGCCCTGTATTTACAGAGTTGTCCTTCTTTCCATTCACAAGGGAGGCTCTTTAATTTGTGCAGCACCAAAATATTATAAATAAAATTTAAAAAGCGAATTTCTTAGATAAAACCGGTTTTTGTGAAAGAATCACGTCCCACGTAGTTCAAATGGGACCCCAAACAACCGTTTTATGCAGGTTTCTCAAAAACACAATGCGGCTTTAAAGCGTAATTTTGAACAGTATAAACAGGAAATATATTTGCCAAGGAAAAGGTTGATAAATATAACTACAACTGAGATATTACT
The DNA here is from genome assembly GCA_922989275.2 of Gari tellinella. Taxonomy (NCBI): domain Eukaryota; kingdom Metazoa; phylum Mollusca; class Bivalvia; order Cardiida; family Psammobiidae; genus Gari; species Gari tellinella. The sequence goes on along the minus strand of OV277857.1, from coordinate 98,526,571 downwards.
TACGAAAACTCCATTTTCTGAAACAATATCCAATCGGACATAAGAAAGAGGACCTTCTACATCAGGCGAAAATACATTCTCATCGCATAAATTAGATCTAGGTGTTTCTCGAGAATTTTCATTTTCGGAAGAAACAGAAATTTTCTGCCACGACCTTCCGCTTGACTGATGTCCGTCTTTCTCTATATTGTGGAAGGTGACTGATTCAGTAGATGATCGATGCTGGTTCCCGTAGGAGGATGTTCTCGAGGAGTCTGGAGTACCAGAGTGTGAAGCTTTGTTTTGAGACAGTCTTTGTAAATCTGGTGTAGCTGTATACTTTTTCCTCGGTGTTTTCGGTGATTCCGACTTTTTCTTTTTCTTCTTGGATTTTGTGGAATGTTCCTTGTCAGACACATGTATTTGTGGCAATGTCGATATCTATAATGCAAAAGGAAGTGAAACATACATATCTGTCTAAATATGATGAAGTATTTAATTTGAAAATATTCGAAATTGTATGAAAGCTGCTACAGTGAAGAAGACATTATTCTTTCCCAATATACGCGTTTATACAAAAACAATTATTTCCATTTCAAACAGTTTGGAGCAATTCATGTACATGCAGTCAGATTTACGTTTTAAAAGTTATAAATGTCTCAGCTTATTAACAGCTTGCTTTGTTTTAACTCTTTGAACCCTAGTCCCGCATATAGGCGTGCTTTTCAAACAGTGTACATGTGAATAGTACACTTGTCCTATGCAAACAGTGAAGACCCTGATCAGAGGGCTCCGAAAGGAGCCCTCTGATCAGGTTCTTCACTGTTTGTCACAATGCCAAACATTGACAAAAACAACCCTTAAAAGTCAGAAATGGACTGGACTAAAATGGAAACTGGAATTGTCCATTTAAAGTTTCAGGGAGGAATGAGTTAACGAGAAAGAATAACATCTCCACTGTATGCTTATTGAGCTTCATGTCTATAAAAGGGATAAGAGGCCTTTAACACAGGTGGCGGCTCTTCACAAATCACAGACACGATCCTTTTTAGTTGTCGTTGTTGTTAGTTTAACTCGTTTTAAATGATTCTTTAACTTTTTCAGAAGGAATGTCATTTTATGTATCGTATTTCATTGCGTTTGCGCTTGGTATCGTTTCACTCTTTAACGCATTGAGCCCTAGTGACGCATATATGTGTCCTCTAACAAAAGTGTAGCCCTCTAATCAGTGACTTCACTGTTTATCATTCTATAATATAAAATAACTAACACTAATTAGTCTAATATGGACCAGCCTTTATTGTAAACTGGAATTGTCCATTTGAAGTCTCAGGGAATAATGAGTTAAGTGCTAGTAAAATTGTCACCTGCAACAATCGTTGTCTGCTACTAGATCAAAACTGTTGGCGAAGATAATCAAGATTTTACCTCAAGCGTGCCAAGAGTTATACATACTGTATAGTACTATATTTATATAGTTTTCTTTATATTTAGTAGATCTATAAAATTTTACTTACGCTACTTCCCCGAGACTGTGATCTTTGGCTTTTAACAAGCGAGGTTTTTCCTAAAATCGAAGAGAAACGAATATTTTAAAATTCAGCAGGTACTATCACAAGTTGGATCTACAAGTTTTCTTAATATATTTATTTCGTATATGCCTGCGTTTTTTCTTCAATTAATTCCTATCCAGTCGAGCATGTTTTATCGGGTTTATTACAGTAATTGTCTATACAACAGAAAAATCCCCAATCTGAAATAGCAACCGGATTCTTATGAGATGCTCAAATTTGTGGTGTCTCATTTAAGTTTACACTGTTTGCCATGATATAGAACTACTTTTGGTGGTGCTAATGATATTTATTTTAGTCATATAAAAGTTACAAATTATAATTGTAAATGTTTTCGAGTTAAAGAACATGCTTAAAATGCACGAAATGGTACAATTGAATATTTGAAAGGGGAAGCATTTCTTTTTTTAAAACGAATGACATCTCTATAAACATCTCTATAAACATTAGATGTAGACTTCAATTTTACATGTTAATAATTTCCTTCAATTTTCACCTACAGAACCTGAACAAGTACATGCCATAAAATGAACCCCTGTCAATATTTTCTTCAAGTGTCGATGGATTATTGACAATGGATGGGGTCCTTCTTTCAAACATTGATTCAAATAGCAAAAATTCTTGGAATGCAGCATCTAAGAAATAGACAAATGTCATTTATCTTTATGGTGTCCAGGGTCTGGAGTTCTTATGAATACGATATCATTGTTGTATCATTATTTTCAATATATATTTTGTTTTTAAGGGAGTAAATAGACCATTATACTCTGACTCCAAAATACCATTTATTTATAATTTTTAACAACAGAACTTTACCCATACAGCGCATTGTAAAAAACCCGGAAATTATTTGTGATGAGATGCCGTAAGTGTTTTATTCATTTATGGCCGAGGACGAAGCCCAAGAGGGATATGACTTCAGAGAGTAAACAATCCTTCATATCTCTTTGGATATCTCTTTGCAACAAGAGCCATAAATTGTTTATTATACCAAAACAACACACAATAACAGCACGATAATGTAACTTACATAATTACATAACGTTTAGCAAATATGTCAAAATGACATATATCTTGAAAATCTTGATTACTTTCGTATATTTACTGTATTTATAGAATATTTATGGTACTTTTAGAATATTTGGTTTCAATTAACAAACAGTTATCTTCATTGTCTGGAATATTGAAGTGTTTTCCCAATGACTTTAGCTGCTAGTAAAGCAATGACGTCGTCAAGGACAGCGGGAAACACTATGATTTGTTTCCTTGAAGCACAGCCTCCAGGGAGACATGTTTTGTCAATCGAACACGAGACGTTTTCTAACTAATCACAGACGCACTTATATCTATGATGTATACTAATACAATTTACTCACCAGGTACTATATTTGGAAGCACTGTGTTAGATCTCTCTATAACAAGCTTTGTTTTCTTCTTCCTTGTCTGCAATGGACACGACACGTTCAGTATTGCAAATACAGCTATGCAGTATAATATGATGACACTTGCAATAAGACATTGAAAGCGTTCAACACTTTCATCGCCAAATCTAACCGTATCTTTTAACCTTTCTGCAGAAAAATACCATATTGCTAAAAAAGTTGTTTGCAATTGTATGCAAAATTCAATTTTTTGAAGTTCTTACTGACGACATGTTGAATAGCGCTCCAGATAAGAGGGAGTATACTGCACAAATACAACACTTTCTCACTTATTTTAGTATCAAATCCTATTGGTGTTACCACCCATTAGAATCGTTTCTCTGAGGCGATTCTAATGAGTAGTGACACCATAGAGTTTAAAGCAGAAATAAAAAAAATCGTTTTTGAAATACTCCCCTTAACTGGAGCCCAGGCTGCGAGGTTATAAAGCGTTTTAGTTGTGCTTGGGAATGAGTTTAGACTCAAGTCAAAAGCTTTATAACCTCGGAGCCTGGAATAGAGTGTCAAACAATTTGGATCAGACGCGACATCTGACCTGTATCCAAAATGTTTGCAGTGTAGACTAAAGTCGTCTATGGCGATGAAAGGGTTAGTCCAAACTGTTTGACACTCATATTCAACTTTTTGTTACTTAAAAAAAATAAATGACTTTGAGTCTTTTCGCAAACGATATATATTTAAAGCTGACGATAATTCATTATGATAAGGGTTAAATGGCCGTTTAACACATATATTACAGCATAAACCCCTTACAATAACTGCAAATATATAAGGCATACCTTCAGAAACAAACTACGCCTTTTGTAAATAGTAAAGCCTTTGTGTATGCTTCAAACTTCTTTTGATAAATTGATTGGTTTTATTTTGGCAACAGTGGCATTGTATGGCAATACAAATGCATACATATATAATGAAATCTATAAAAAATAATACATAGACATGAAAATGAACATGATAATTATGCTCATCAATACTAAGGATAACACAAAAAGGGGAAAAGGTACTTTTCCCTTATTTCCATTGTTGTCTTACATTTATTTAATTATTTCACTGCCAATGGTGCAATCGTCTTTTTTGAAAACTGTAACGCTTGTAAAAATTTGAAAATGAATTTGGCAAAATATTAAAGACACTAACCTTCAGCAAATGACAATTTTGGCAGTGGATGAGTTAATCGGAGTTGCACATATTTTTTACACAATTTCGTTTCGCTGTTTACTTTGCTTATATTTGATTCACAAACACATAAACATATGATGTGTTGATGACAAGATAAAAACAAACTATTCATGATGAAAGAAAGCAGAGTAATGCTGAGTAAAGGTTATTGCAATTTGAATACGGAAGTACTGAATTCCCCAAAACATTAATAAATATTACATAGTTAACTCGTTTTCAATTGAACTACTTCAAATGTTTCAATGCAATTAGCGGCTCTGTCTTTCCCAATACATGTATATACTCGTGTATAGCTTAAACTCAGTTCTCTTGTTTGTCAACAACGCTCCGACAATATGATTAACTGTTGTCATGTAAAACATTGAAGCAAAACAAAAATCAATCCCATTTAATAAAAATAGAAGAAAAATATTAGTCAATATGTTTAATTGGGCAGTCTTTGGTACATTTCTGTCGTTTTATAGAAACCAATTCTATATGGCTCTTTTGGAATGTTTCCTATATGTACATACCTTATCTTTGACGTCTTTTATATTGTTGGTCGACGCACTTCTCAGTTTTTCTGAAATTTCAAAGTATTGTGAAGAAATAAATCACGGTAGGATATTAGCGACTTATATTGCCAATTACTTAAAACTTGACCAAATGTCATTGGTTTTCCTAAAGGGGCACGCATATTCGAGAACAAACCAAATGCTTCAAAAGTGGTGTAACTGTTTGCTGAACTTCTCTTTGCTATAATACGTTGAAAGCCTGTTTGCCTTTATATGCAAACATATGTTTGCTGTAAACTATGAATTTTATGTGCTTTATTATGTATATAAACTTCTCTTTCCCATAACATACAAATGTTTCAGGTGTGGGAACAGGAGTTTACTGGAAACAAAACTCCATATACATACAAATTAATACAATGTAAGATGAAACCAATTAAATATATATAGGAACAGGTGGCTTACTTCAACCCCTATCTCTTAAAACTACTGAACCATTGTCTCCACAGCCATCGATGTAAATGATCTAATTATCAAATTGTGTTTAAGGCAGGGCACTGTTTAAAATAAGATAACAGTAAAGCAGAAAGTTCCTTTAGGAGCGTTCTACAACACTTTCATGTTGCCTTAGGCTGCCATCTAGTTTTAATACAATAACATTACATCCAATAGTGACACGTATGTAGATGCGTTAAGTTGGTGTAGAGGCGTTCAAGTGCTCTTCTATGGACGAAAGGGCTACGCTGTAAACGAGAAAACTTAAGTGTTTAGCACTTTTCATGCTTATACGTGCAATGTTCATCGTGTGAGCTACGAGGTCATTACAAATCACAGTGACAGTGGAAGTTGGTACAAATGTGACTAGCTCTGACGTAATTACCATTTCTAGTTCTGTTGATATCTGGTAGAATTAGTTTCTCGCTGTCATTGGACCCACGCTGTTTGTTTCTATTGGCTGTTCGTAGTAACGCGTCTTTGTTTGGTTGGCTAACATCTCGTACAGTCCGGTATACTTGGCATGAGCCCTGACAGCAGAGAAGGTGTGTAAATAATACTAAATATGTATCATCTTACCGTGCGTTTTCTTTTACGTTGCTTTAAGCAGCGACATGCATGAACTAGTCGTCTGCTTCATGCGCATTGATCATATATTGCAAGCAGTCGAGCGTAGGTCAGACGTTATTTTTGCCCGTTTTAACGAAAGGAAACTGAACGCAAAAACACAACATACAATGTAGAAGATGACAGAGTTTTGAAAATTTAGACAATTTATTAAAATCCGAGTGAATAACCATTTGCAGCCTGATCAGACTTCGAATGATTTGCCGTCTGATCAGGTCCCGTGCTGTTTTCAATGTACATAATTGCTTTAGCACTAACGCGTTAATTGGGACAGAATAACGTTTCCACTGCTGTAACCATCTACTGGAGATGCGTTTTCTTTTTTAAGTGACATAGCGGACATGTACTGTAGTGATAAAGTTCTCGTACGGGACATTGTATCGTTACTCACCGTGCGTACAATGTAGACCCACTCTGACTCCTGGCTGTCCTTCACAATCACCGTGCCTCTCTTGTAGTAGTGCAATGACATGGAGAAGTGATAGGTCTGGAGCAGTTCTAGTGGGAAACCAGAAAACTCAGCAAGGCTCCTGTGGAAACGACGAAGGTATATGAGCTGGGTCAACGGACTTCAACCATTAACATCTTAGATCTAGATCAGCCTCCGCGTGAGAAGGTTTCAATAGTGTTCATTGTGTTCAGAATTCCTTGTACCTCCTTACAAACAGTGTAACATTGAAGAATACTTTTTTTCCTATGCAAACAGTATAAACCCAGATCAGAAGGTTCATACAGAAGCCCTCTAATCAGTGTCTATAATGTTTGTCATTTTGAAAGACAATTCTATTATACAACTATATGTTGTCAAAAAAGGTTAGAGTTTATTGGAAACTGGAAATTATCGGAATTTAATAGTCACCAATATGCCATTATACATGTTGGTATATTACCCATTGGATTGTCGACAAAAAAAGTCATTTAAGCACTTGAAAGGGGGTAAAAATATTGTGAATAATCTCGTTACCCAACCTTTTTTTTTTTTTTAAATCAAGGGTTAAACAAAAGATAGTGCTACCAAAACAAAATTTTACATAAAATACTAAAACCATTTATAACGTCCCCCGAATGAAAATACAATTCAAATCTAGAAAACTTAACTTGTTTAGAGTAGCTGAAAGTCCATATACATGTAGATATTATTTGTCTAGAATTATGTTGCGGGTATAAGTGGTAACATGGTCTTCTAGTTGGATTGTATACATTGCTGTTATTTAATAATTACTCAAAGCTTGAACGATACTTGAAAAGTTTGCTATGAAATATATACATGCTTCTAATACAACGCAATCAGATCTACCTAGCCTATTCAAGAGAGAGTTCAGTCAATTTCTAAAGCCATGTCTTTTGTGAATACCAGTAAAACAGAATTTCTCAGATTTATCATAACAAACTCACTATGAATTTCTCTCTGAAAGGTTGATCTTGAAGAAAATGTTAACTTTTATAAAATAAGACCAACCAATATAAAGTTATCGCTCAGTTATCAGAAATTTCAAAATGCACTTCGTAATCTTTTAAATACATGTACATGCACATGTACATTTTTACATGAGGAGTGTTTTGACATGTGCTTAGATATAATGTTCAGTTGCTTTGTTATTCCTAAATCATACTGCAACACAACGAATCAGCCGTTGAACAGCATATTGGTCAGGTAGTACATCGCTCCCTCTCTACAACGACACCCAATGGAAGACAAATATTGTGTGCGTTTTTCAGAGGGAGTCGTTACAGGGAGGGAAATTGGCTTACATCTGCAAACAGCTTGAATCCAGATCAGACGCCGCGTAACGCGGCGTCTCAACTGGATTCAAGCCGTTTGTTACTCGTCATTAATTTATTTTCTGTCAAAATAGTCATTATGTCACTTTGAGAAAAACAGCAGACGACAATTTAAAGCAGACGGTATTGCAGCAATAAAAGCGTTAGTCCTGTTAGGGAACTGTGGCAAGGGTCGTTGTAAGGATGGAGTCGTTGTTGGGAGGGTCGTTGTAGGGAGGGAACACTGTAAAACCACTTCAATATCTATGTGATGCCAAGAAAATAAGGAGTTAAGCCGCATCGTTCTAATATAGAAGACGGGCTACTTCCAAATTGGATTGTTATCCATCTGCACGATACGGGAAATATTATGACTTTCTGAAGATATTTTCTAAAAGGAAATGCCTTTACATCAACTTTGTGAATTGTTGCAGATGACAAATTGTGCGGATGACAATTACAAAGCATGACGAAGGTTCAGAATCGTTCTGCTTTACTATAAGCCTATTAAAGCAGCCACCTATCAGTATGTAGATATTGCTTTTTCACGGATCTGCATCAGGATAGGATGGTAGGCTGAAAATACATAATCTCTAATGATAAGTAAAATAGGTGATAATGATTTAGCATTATGACAAGTATCTAAATATAAAGTACATGTAAGCACCTAAGGTAGTCTATTGACTTAAGTCCACCCGAGGCCTCGAATATTGCAAGCAATGTGTCCCTATCTACGCCCAGCACCTCCACAGGCTCCTTACACACCACCGTAGCTGGCCGTGAAGTGTTCGTTAGGATCTCCTTCTCCTACAAAACATGTTTGTAATTAATTATGTAACCACATATTCACATGTATCTAACGGCATGGATGAATTTATTTTTGCTGCCGTTTTACCATATATAAGTGCTTTTAAACGCACAGCTCCTGTGTAAAAAGAGAGCTATATAAATCTGGTATAACAAATAAAATACAATGTACAATCAGACATAGAGTCGTTTACGTCTATAACCCATTGATTGTTAAAATTGTCGTGAGGTTTTTACCCCTACACCGCCATGTTGTCGTCTGCTTCATTACTGATTTCTGCAATGTCGTTTCAAAGTTAGATATAAGGCAGTATGACTGACAAAATTTCGAAATGAGTGTCAAACAGTTTGGATCATGATCAGAATCCCAACTGTTTGCAAACGCGCCTTTTGGCGTCAAAGAAAGTGAAAGGGTTAAGTCACTTAACTTTTTTAAAGAGTTCAGTGCCAAATACACTTGTTTAGGCAATGTTATTGATGCATATTAACCCTTTCACTGCCAAGGACGACACTACCGACTCTTGCAAACTGTTTGACACCGATGCCATTTTTTCTTCAGTCAAAAATTGCATTCAATTTCAAATTTTAAAGAAAAAGCAGACGAAAAATAAAAGCAGACGATTACATGGTAATGGTTGTGTTAAACGGATTATTACGTCACATAATGGTAATGAAATTGTTAAGGAACATTTGACATGAAGTGATAAAAACTGTGTCCCTGTCAGTTTTTAGTGACGTTAGGTATCAATGGGGTTAACCCTGAAAATGGTGGAATCGATTTTTTAAACGATTACATTCATATTAGACACCAAATAATTGGGTGTTTGATCTGGATCCAAACTGATTAACACTCTTGTCGCAATTTGTGGTTGAAATGTAGACAGGTTTTTTTTTGTAGCAAATGACACCTGTACACAAAAATGTGAGCTAGGTTTCCCTGAAATAAAATCGGTATTCCAAAACTGTTTCACCCACAAAACGGCTGCTAAATACTAAGTTCAAATCCTGACCAGATGTTGTGTTACTAGGTGTCATATGTTGATCCAAGATATTTGCAAATGCTAGTCATATTACGATTGGTAGGAGAAACGTATATAAATTTTAAAGTTTACTCTTATTTATTTATTTATTCAAAAAGAAAAAGGCACACTTAATCATGTATCTTTAGTTAAAACATATCTTACTTCATAATAAAAACATACTTATGTTTTAAGGCATACTTAGAAAAACATTAGGATTAGAACGAAAGCAATTGCTTATTTAACTCTTCTCTTAGTCTTCTTGCATCTTTGATTTCAAATATTTTAGTGACTAGAATTTGGATTGTTGAAGCCTGTTGCATCCTTACCCCTAACGTGTCCCCAGGTTTCAGCAATGACGTCACCGGTTTGTTGTTGGCGACATCCACCGGCATCTCGTCGTCTCTATACACGGCTAAAACAATATAAAACTATAAGACGCGGATCTACCAAAGTATAGTAGCAACAACATTTAAGGAATTCTAGAAGAACACCAACATACAGTCGGAAACATTTTAGAAGCTGTTTACACTGCGATTTTGTTGCGCTTCGGTATCAATAGATTTTTACTTTCGCTTCTTCGTTGCTGCGAGACTTTTAAGTCCACGGACTTCTTGTTTCTTTAAAGCTATGCTTAGCCATAAGCAAGTCTTTCGCAATTTTGTGATGAATGCTTCAAACGGTTTTGACCATGGTGACACGCTGGGTAACCCGGCGTCTCGTCTTGGTCCAAAGTGTTTGACCTTCTGCTAACGCGCTTACCATTCCTTTGAAAGTTACGTCCTTTCATTGGTCTATATATTCCTCATTTTGACACGCCATTTTAAGTATACTCAACAAAATTTCTAATCGGTCATCAGAGGTATAGGTTTAATATACAATGGTTTTCACAATCGTCTCGCAGAATAAAAAATAATCTAAATTCTATACAAAACGTCCCAAATTAAACGTGATACATTTCTCCTTATAATGGTGTAGATATTTACCCATTCGTTTACTTTATTTGTTCACAGAATAGTCTGCAATATTAAACAGAATTTAATGCAAAGGGAGATAATTTTAAATTTGTCTTTTTTAGTTGTTCACCTTACGGAACTGTATGCTCTAATTTTACGTCATTGTGTTTTTCTATTATGGCTGATTACACTCTTTAATTCTAGCAGAATTTAATAAGGTACGGAAAGTCAATGGGACAAGAATGCTAATTAATGCATTTTCATAGAAAGGAGTTGTAACTCATTATTTCAAACTATCACTTTGGTTTCAATCAGATTTTCTGTAGTCCAAAGATTTATTTGATATGTTGAGCATATTTTTAATTCCTTATCTTGCTTCAAACAAATATGCGGCAGATCAGAAAAGTGACCGATTAGAATTTTTTTAAGTATAGTAATAGTTAATCTATAAACATTGGAATTCCTTTCATGTGCCTTACATCTTACAGAGCAAAAAAGTGATCAAAATGCGTCATTTTACGAATGGATAATAGTTTCTATACTAAGAAATATAGATCTATTTAAAGTCCCATTGTGTTTTCAGACCTTTTTTCTATGTCTAAAATACAACAAAGGTTAATAATAATGTTTGAACATTCTTGTGGGCCAAGCCGATCCTTGGAATGTTGAAAACAGACCTATATCACCAAAAAGGGTGGTTTAAAACCGTAACAAACCGAAAGTAAAACTTCTGATATAAATAGCACTATGTTTTGATGTGTCATGTGACATGGCCGGAAGTTGTGGAGATAACAAAAATGGCGGACAACGCGAGTTCAGCTTCTTGTTTTGGTAAGTGTTTGAGCTTATATTATCGATCATTCAAACCGATTAAATATACTAACAGAAGAATGTGTTCAATTATGATGAATCGTTAAACGTGTTAATCATCTGGCATTGAGTTTAAGCCTTACAGACTCAAAAACTCAGTACAAATCACCAAAATGTAGTGAGAGGCACCCAACGGGGCGAAATCATATTTGAATATGCGTAATTTCTTCTTCTTTCATTAATGTGCCGGGTCCACCCTGGGCAACTTTGGTCATGTATTTGGTTTATCTTTTCGAATATCTCCACAAAGAAAGACCTGATCGGCCGTACCGAAAAGTACGGAATGTAACAATCTGAATTATGTTGAGACCATTTGATCCGGCTCAGCAGAGCCTCTATACGATCCTGAAGGATCCCGGCTCCTTTATTGGAAGAAGAAGAAGAATTAATACGTCGTAGAATACTATTAAAGAGAAATAGGGGAAAAATGTCCGCCCGAGGTGGGATTCGAACCCACGACCACCTCAACACTAGTCCGGCGCTCTACCGGCTGAGCTAACTGGGCGGTCTATCGATCCCACCTCCACTACATTCCTCCCCCTTCACTTTTCAGAGCCTAACCCAGCTCTCACGAAGACCGAATGACTCCCAGGCCCGGACCTTCAAACACTTCTGACACCATTAATACCAGGGGAAAAATGTCCACCCGAGGTGGGACTCGAACCCACGACCACCTCAACACTAGTCCGGTGCTCTACCGACTGAGCTAACCGGGCGGTTTATCGATCCCACCTTCACAGACACTACACTATTAAGGCTTGTACACGATGTTGAGAAGTGACGCCAATATATTATTGATGATGATCTCACCAATGTTGATACAGATTAAAGAATGAACTTATTATGAATGATTTATCGTACATTAGGTAGATTCTATACAAATTGACAGCACCGGGGAACTTTAGTTGAATAAAATATAAAGGTTAAGGTTTTGTTTATAATAGTGCCAACCCTATTGAAAGGGCCGGCGATGTCATCAATTAGAAATCACCTCCCTTGGGTCAACCAATGCTTGAAAAGGCTAATCAGGAAACGTAATTGGGCATTTAGTAAAGCAAATAAGACACACAAACCTTCAGATAGGAAAAAATTCGTCAAGAAAAAGATAAAGGAGTCTTATAACCACTATCTCGAAGACATCTTAAATTTTGACGATACCGACTCATCTCAGACCAAGAAACCAAACACCAAAAATATATTTTCACTCATTAAACATTCCACACAAGACTCCCCAACATTACCACCACTAAAAGCTGAAAATAAGTTCTCCTATGAAGACAAAGCCACAGCTCTAATTTCTAAACAATCAATTTAAATCAGTTTTCAGCCCAAAATCACCGTTAAAGCTATTGTCTCTGTGCCAAATGAAACTTGACAATATCTCCAGCTCCACAGAAAATAATGGTCAACATTTCCCGGACATGTCAGAGATACTGATAGATGGTAAAGGAATTACCAAACTCCTACAAAACCTAAATCCTCACAAAGCTTGTGGTCCAGACAACTTACTGAAAAACCTAGCAGAGGAACTGTCACCTATCCTAAAACACATCTTCCAAAAGTCAATAGATAATGGCACCCTAGCTCGTATGGTGGGTTTCTTTTCGAATATGTACTCAAGGCAACATGGCCATGATATTTGGTTGTTTTTCATTACCATAGAAGAAATAAGAGAATAACTTCAGAAAAATTGGAAGGGGGGGTAACTTTGGTTGAATATTATGAACAGAAGAAGATATTTTTAATAACGTTCGGTTTGATTTGTCCTTAGCTTGGCAACAATGAGCTGGCTGGCAACCAGTGATACCCCTGTCTTGAGCAGATAATACTACATATTTGGTGAATGATGCAAACTCACTTTCATCAAGTATGTAGGGGGACCAAGAACCTTGGACAAATTAATATTGACAGTAAATTTCAGCTATACAGAGTGAACCCATAATGCATTGTAATACAAACATTAAATGTAGTTACATTGTAGATGAAGTCAGAGCCTTTTGTTATTTTGCAGAATAACAATTTGGTCAATCATTATCCAGGAAAATGTTGATCTTTCCATTGCTCCTAATGAGATCGAACTAAAATTAGTAATCTATGTACCTCAACTAATGGTCCGATCCGAACCATGCTTAAATAGCATGGTTATGTATGGGCCGGCAGTTGGCGAGAATGGCAGATCGCTTTCTGTAGAGTACCAATATTAATATTGACCTCATCTCATTAGTAAGTCAAGCCCCAGTCTAGATGCCTTTAGGGTGGGACTGGGAGCAGTCACATACTAAGCACTGAGAGCTTGCTTTTAACTTAACTTTGCACCCTGTTTAAGTATATTCTTTATACTTTTGTTTTATCTATCTCTTATCTTCGATCTCTTAATTTTTATGTAACACTTTACTAACACTGTCTTTCCCAGACAACGTGCCTCCTAATCATAATGTTAAGGTGTAAAATAAAATTAATTAATTTACACCTCTAATTTATGCCTCCAAATACAATGTAACATGTAGTTCAATTTTTACAGTCAATAATATGCTCCATAAGAAATATATTCCATATCCTAGCAGGTGGTAGCTTAAAGCAGGCTAAAAGTTAAAAGCAGCAAGTGCCTTAACCCTTTCACAGCCAACTCTTTTGTGAGATTTTTACCCTTACAACGTTTCATTGTCATCTGCTTCAATTTTGTTGTCTGCAATGTCGTTTCAATGTTTAAAAAAAGGCAGTATGACTGAAGAAATTTCCAAACGAGTGTCAAACAGTTTAGATCCTGATCAGACACCTACCGCGTGAAGCGGCATCTGATCAGGATCCAAACTGTTTGCAAACATGCTTTAAAGTTTTAAGCGTCAATGAGAGCGAAAGGGTTAAGGAGCATTCTGCTTTATTTTTAATCTGCTTTAAGTGGTCATCAATCTTCAAAACAAGAAGCAGGCTATGGAGGTAAAGGATAAACTATGTAAAGGGTTCTAAACCTAAGTAAGATGAAACTAAAAAAGAAAACTCCCTTTTGGACTTTCTGCTTAATTTCATTTTGCTTTCCGAAGCAAACTACCTCAAGTATAGTTGATGTAGGTGATTTACACATGTATAAGGTTATGGTGGAAAGGGTAAATGCTCAGGGAGCCCACTGAACTGGGTATTCACTTTTTGCATATAAGCAAGTGTACTATAGTTACTACTATTTACAGGTACTGTAGTGTTGTAACCATGTAACTGTCAGTTTAATATGTAGCCCCGCCTGCTAGCAGACTGATGCCTCTCAAATAGCATGTAATTAATAGGGTTCCGATTCATAAAGCTTGATGTTAACATGTGTAGAATTGTAGTTAGCTTTAGATATTAAATAGTACTTTAAAGAGCATTCCTTATGCATCAACCCAAGACGCATCAATCTTACAGGTACACTGTAAAAGACTCATTTCTAGAATTAAAGTAATTAACTCGTTCACCCATAAAACATCAAGTGGACATTTCCAGTTTCCAATTAAGCCATGTCCATTATGATTTTTATATATCGCAAACTCATAAACAGTGCAGACCATGATCAGAGTTGTGCTTTAGGAGCACCCTTATCAGTGTATACACTGTTTAAATAAGACAAGTGAACTTTTCACAGGTACACTGGTTAATAACTATGAGTATACATGTACTCATTTCTAGGGTTCAATGGGTTAAGCAGTCATCTGTTTTAAACACTGATAAAGTTCTTTGAAGGGAAAGTTTAGTACTAAAGATGGTTAGTTCTTCAAGTTTTACAAGTTAAAGACACACAAAACAAATATTGATGATCATTGTTGGAGATACAAAACAACAAAACTTAAATACACAAATGTAATATTTAATTAAATTTGATCAGCACACGCTCAATGGAAAATTTGTTTTTCTAACTGGTATCATTGGTATGACTTATAAATCATTCAAAATATAGTTCAATGAATGTCATAGACTGTCCCGGTGTATTATCCTTGAAGATGCTCTCTGTTGTTGCAACATCTGTGTTGATGAATCTGAAATAAAAATAAAAGATTATAACAATTTTGTGTACTACTGATATATTTCCATATACAGTAATAAGCCTCTCTAAAACAAAGGATAATTGATTATGTAAAAGACATGTTACAGCTTAAAGGGACTCGCAACCGGATGGTGTACTTGTCAAAATAAAATTAAATACTCAAATAAAAGCAAATTTGTGACATTATTTGGCCTCTGACATTAAAAAAATATGATCAGTCCAAAAAAAGTCTCAAGAATCATCACCGAATCTTAAGTTTTTTAAGATATCTTCCATCGTTTTTCTATAGCGTCAGCTGACGGTATAATTGTTGGTGTTGCTTCTCTACACGGGCTCAGACATAAACCCGAGCCGAATAAAGTACTATCAATCGCTACCAGTGAAGTACGTTAATTTGCTACCATTTATATAGAGAGAGGTGGTAGCCGAGGTGTTAAAGGCGTTTCCTCATTTTTAGCTCACCTGAGCCAAAGGCTCAGGATGAGCTATTGTGATCCCATGCCGTCCGTCATCCGTTCACATTTTCAAACAATATCTCCTCAGAAACCACTGACCCGATTTCAACCAAACTTTGTCAGAAGCATCAGTGACAAGGGGGAACGAAATCTTGTTCAAAGATTGTGGCTAGAGTTATTCCCCTTGCTGTGTGACCAGGTTTTCTAACATGACCGTATAGACAACTTTTAATGCATAAGAAAATCTTAAAAAATCTTCTTCTCAGAAACCCAATGGCCCAGACCTTTGATATTTGGTATGTATCAATTCCTAATGATTTTCTAGCAAGATTTTCAAATTTTGACCCTGGGGCCAAAAATGGCCCCTCCCTGGGGCTTATCAGTTTTTCTTAGGAAAACCTTTAAAAATCTTCTTCTCTGAAACTATATGGCCTAGATCATTAATATTTGACATGTAGCTTTGCCTGATGGTCCTCTACCAAGATTGTTCAAATTATGACCCCCGGGTCAAAATTGGCTTCACCCCGGGGCTTATCAGTTTTACATAGAATTTATAGGAAAACTTTTAAAAATCTTCTTCTCTGAAACTGTAGGGCCCTGATCTTTAATATTTGACATATAGCTTTTCCTTGTGGTCCTCTACCAAGATTGTTCAAATGTTGACCCCGGGGCCAAAAATGGCCCGCCCTGGGGCTTATCAGTTTTTCATAGGAAAACCTTTAAAAATCTTCTTCTCAGAAACCGTATGGCCTAGATCATTAATATTTGACATGTAGCTTTGCCTTATGGTCATCTACCAAGATTGTTCAAATTATGACCCCCGGGTCAAAATTGACCCGGCCCCGCCCCCGCCCCGGGGCTTATATGTTTTACATAGACTTATATAGGAAAACCTTTACAAATCTTCTTCTCTGAAACTGTAAGGCCCAGATCTTTAATATTTGACATATAGCTTTGCCTTCTGGTCCTCTACCAAGGTTGTTCAAATTTTGACCCCGTGGCCAAAAATGGCCCCGCCCTCAGGCTTATTAGTTTTTCATAGGAAAACCTTTAAAAAATCTTCTTGTCTGAACCCGTAAGGCCCAGATCATTTATATTTGACATGAAGCTTTGCCCCTATATGGTCCTCTACCAAGATTGTTCAAATTATGACCCCTGGATCAAATTGTCCTCGCCCCGGGGCTTATATGTTATATCAGCTATATCAAAATGTTGTCTTGCCCAGTCAGCTTCTATGGTACAATGTCTCAGGTGAGCGAAATGTGGCCCTATGGGCCTCTTGTTCATGATTGTCTACGCATGGAGGGGTCACGGGTTCGAATCCCACCAGAGCTTCTTCTTTTCTTTTTTTTTGAAATACATTTTTTAACAGAATTTATTATCCTAAACTAAATCTTACCCATTTATATAAGCATTTGACATATATTTACAAATAACTATTTTTAATGCTAAATCCGGTTGCGAGCCTCTTTAAAGCAAAGTGACAGTAAAACTGAACTGTCACTTTGCTTTAAACATTCACCTGCCATAAATACCTTCGACTTAACACAATATACTGCGTGTAACAGAGAGGTTTTACTGTATATGTGTTGATTTAGAAAAAATCAATTTTATCAAGTTTATTCTCACTTGTCTAGAATACGTTGAAACATTTTACCACCAGGCAGCTTTGAGTATTCTCTTGAAAATAAGTGTCAAACTTTTTTTTTTTTATATATATATATAACTTCTTTCTTTACAATTTGCATCAAACATTTCACTATTTCAACACCATACACCTGTTTGAAATATAATAGTTACATTTACAAACAGTGCAGACCCTGATCTGAGGGCTTTGGTCAGGGTCTACACTGTTTGCTAATTAAGACCAGTATTTATTAAAGTACAAAGAATTCCAAGTAGAATAGCTCATGTTTTGGTAACTCAAATGATCCACAAGGGAACATTATAACCACCAAGAGTTACTAAGTGTTGAAAGAGTTAACTTGAACATTGGTTCACATTCACTTTGAAGCCAAAGAAGTGATGTACCAGTAATGATAATGACCATAATACTAATTTTTCATTTTTTCAGAGAGCAGACCATGGGAATCTCTTTGAATTTGTACAATCACCTGCTCAATTAAAATATACCTTTGCGTTTTTGTGTTATACATGTATTTTAAATTTTATATCACCAGTACTTTAACAAACTAATGTGAACATACAATTGAATCTTGTTTAAATTACCAATTCATGCACCCCTTGCATACACAGTCACTACACCAATCATTACAATTAATTGATTGACTCTTTCCTCCACTCAACCAGTTACTATTTATTCTTTACCCCATAGCCTGTTTCTAGTTTTGAGGACAGATTAGAACTTAAAACAGTTAAAAAAAAGCAAAATGCACCCCAAGCATTCTGCTTTTCAGCCTGTTTAAGCTACCCTCTAATAGTACATATAGAAACTATATATTTTGGTACATGTTTATGAGTGCATCAATTGGAAATATTTTCTTCAGTGGAGGAATAAATTAAATGTGCTAGAACTTGCCCTTCTATGGGGAGAAAAGGGTAAAATACATTAATACAGGTGGCGGCTTAAAATAATATGAGAGAAAAACAGAAAGCTCCTTTAGGCTCCTAAAGGAGCTTTCTGGTTAGCTTTCATCTTGTTGTTTGAAGTACCCTGTCTCAAACACAGAATGGGCTATTAGTGGTAAAACATTTACAGTGATTTAGGGTTCCAAATAATGCATGACATAGAATTCCTGAAGCATTTGGCATTCTTACCTGAGGTATAGCTCTTTTATTGGGATTTTGAGAAGTTTTGCCTGTTGGGGGTGCCCCTCTCCATGCTCTCCCTCTTCCGGCAACTGTTTTGGGGAATTGAAAGAGCGGGTTTGCTGTAACCATACCCATGGAACTGGATCACACTGGGATGCCATTAATTTTCCCTTCTAACTGTCCTATCTTGTGTAACACTTTTGTGGTATAGATGGTCTGATGACTGCGACATATTGCTGAAGAATAAGAATTTGAATGTTCAAATCGCATGTGTAGCCGGGTTGAGTTTATGATTAAATGGTCAGATATATGTGTAAGCGGCCTGATGGTTCTGTGGGTATAACACTTGCCCTGTAACTTGTAAACAAGGGGTCCCCGGTTCGAGCCCCGGTCTGGCTGCATGTTTTTCTCACCATGTTACACATAATTACAGTTCAGTCACATATTACGGCAATTTCACTGTATAACCAACACGTTTCTTGGCCACTTATTGAAAATAATGACAACCTAAATGTTCATCCCCGCCCAAAGCAAAAGTATATAAATATGAAGCTCAATAATATGAACTCATTCTTGGAATACCTTTCTTTCGACGGTGGGGAAGAAATTGGGATAGATTATACTTTGCCTGCCCCCAGGATCTTCCTTAATAACAGGTCGCCATGCAAGAGTAAAAGCGTCACTATTTTTGCCTTTCATTATGAAGCGACCAAGGCCTAGGGGGTCGGGTTGAGCTGATTAGTCTGTTGAACTTTTTACTTGCAAGAGTAAAAGCGTCACTATTTTTGCCTTTCATTACGAAGCGACCAAGAGTAACATTTATGCCAATTATCAAGTGAATCAGGTTGAAAGTGAAGGAGGAGTTCAAAGTACAAGATTTTGCCTACCAATTTCAAGACCAAAAGTCAAGGTCACAGAGACTTGAAATTTGTGTCTGGCACATCTACTACACCTGAATAACATTTATGCCAAGCATCAAATGAATTCGGTTGAAACTGAAGCAGGAGTTGAAAGTACAAAATTTTGCAGACATACCGACCGACAGGCTGATTCCAGTATACCCCCTTCAAACTCTGTTTGTAGGGGTATAACTAGACTTTATCACTAAAGGTGATTAATACCCCCACTAGCGCCTAATGTTACAAGAAGCAAATATGTCAAGATAAATGTTGTTGTGTGTACTCCATATGAAATAGAGGCTTCTCCTATGATTTGATTTAATGACCTTCTTTTTGACCATACATAACTCGCATTCATACATTGCCTAGATTCTTTGAACAAATTTTAAAGTCTATACAATGAGATTTTTTTTTTGAAATCGGGCCAGGAGTTTCAGAGGTTTTTTCTAGATTTTTTGCACTGTTACCATGGCAACAAGACCATTTGCACCACCCAATTTTTTTTTAAAAATTTGAAGCTCAAACCAATAGCATGTATCTGAGCAAGTTTGGTAACATTGATTAATTTTTTAAAAAATGACCGCAATTACCCATGAGGTTGTGTGATATAGATAATAGATAATAATGATTACCCTCCATTTGATTCTGATATCTCAAGACGACAGGAAAAGATGGTCCTGGGGCTTCAGCCAAATATATTGGGCTTGACTGTCTTGGGCTGGTACACTCTCTTGCTTCTCCTTTTGATGTTCTATTCTCAAACCTGTGAAAACACTCTCAGTTATTACTATTATCAATTTATCATTACTATTACTGATTCTATAAGAATACGATGCAGACATTAATCAGACAGCTCTTGATTCTTTAAGCAGACGTATAACAAATGAATTTAGAAATTATACATAGTGTCTTATTTATCTTTAAACTAAATAATTTACAGTTATAAGCAGCATCTTTATCAGATAGTATCGCAATTTAACCCACTACCCCATAGTCTGTTTCTAGTTTTGAAGACAGGTCAGACCATGTATAGAAAGTTGACAGTAAAGTAGAATGCACCTATGCCCGCCACCAATTAGAATATTGCTTTTTATTTATGCTTTTTGGTGGATTACTAGGAAATAGCAGTGGATTATCACTTGATAATTTCACTGTTTCAAGCAGTGGAATTATCGTTGCACTAGGTTCTTTTATTAATTTTGCTCGTATTAGGCTTCCCAAGAATCATAATTCAATGACGTCAAAAAAATAATTCAGTGACGTCATTATTCGGTAAACTGTCACGGAAATGTGTTTGATATCAATTTGGGGCTCAACATGGGATACATAATGTACTTTCGCTTTCAATTGTCACACAATTTTGCTTAAAAAAGTGGCTTAAAAGCATAAATAAATAGAATAACTGTATTTTTTCAGTGTAAGATTGAATTTAATCCATTGAGTGAACATCAGACTGTTATATTTTCACGAGTGGCTTCGCTACTCGTGAAAATATAACATCTGAAGTTCACTCAATGGATTAAATTCTTATCTTTGTAACACTGAAAAAACAACCCAGTTATCCTCTATGTCATTTTTCATTTCTGGCAAAAACACCTCACCAAAAAGCTGGAAGGTGCTCAACTTGCAGCAGCCAGATTTTAAATGATCACATGTATCCCAGGTCTAAGGTTTGACTGTACTCCATTGTTCAATTTGATGATCATACAGACTATAGATAGTCTTTTACATCATGCTGTAGTCTGTATCATTGCTCACTATTTCCAGCATGTACATGTATATGTACTTGTCAGTGGCCAGTGAGAGAGTGAGTTTGGCAGGTGAACTCATACAGGGGTAAATGCGCTATTCCTACCCATTTACGCGTTAAAGTAATCTATGCGTAAGAAACGCATAGTGAACGGTTAAATAACGAACGGTTAACGCCTAACTATTTTAAAGCGTTAATAAATGATTATACCAGAGATGTTGCGATGGGTGCGTCAGTTTCCGTTTCACACGGAATGTGCCTTAACTTAAAGCGCCTTTTGATTTACTTTTCAAGAAATGGCTAGGAAATGCGTTTAACGAAACGGATAATAAACGCGTAAAGTGGGTAGGAATAGTGTATTTACCACTGTATAATGCACGAGTCAGTAGTTCTCTGCATGGTTTTCACATGACACTAATGTTAACGTGCAATATATCTGCACCATGGATACTAATGGACATTCTGACTCCATTCTCCCATCCTTAAGGTTGATAAATAGAATGCATTAACTTCTGTTTGAGACTTTGATAAGTTAGTTCTCTACCTCATCCGACCAGCTGATCTTTTGTCTACTATAAGCTGATAAACATACCAAACTCCACCAGGGTTTCTTACTTTATTTACAGGCCACCCTGGTTACATATAGATTATACAAGTAACACACTGTCACAAAATGAATGATTAAATACTCTACACTGGAATACATTTATATGATTAGAACCGTAACAACAAATTGAAACCTCATCCCTAATGATCTACAAGATACAACACCAACAGTCTATGCCTATCAATCACCAACACCTTACTAGAAGTTAGAACCTGAAATATTAACTTTTTTTATCACATAAACTCAAACTCAAAATACAACATGAACTAATTTCCCCCCAGAGCTGTAAGATATTGGAGTAGCCTCACAGATAAAACAAATGAAACCTGGTTCCAAGGTTATATAAAAGTATGGAGTCGAGTCTGAAGTGGTTCTCAAGTATTGATCATCGTCACATTTGATCATACGCTCAAATCTGACCAAAAGACTCAAGTCAAATGCTTTATTACCATGGACCAAGATGTTCTGAAACACCAGCTGAGACCCGGATTGAACCCAGGTCGCCATGTTCACATGCACGCTACCACGTCGCTATAAAAGCGTGCTTGCACAGCAAGGCCATTACAAGTGATAAACCTACACGTACACTGTGACATTTATAACTCCCCTGACAATTCCTGAATTTCTATGAATCCGGGTCAAATCCGGCCAAAACTAAATCGGGTCAGGTCAAATGGGCCAAATAATATGCCTCTTGGTCAAATCACCCCAATAATGCTAGGTCAAATGGGCCCTATATATTGTAGATATAGCGGACATGTCCTTATTAATTGAATTTTATTTATTAGTTCAGTTTTTTAAGTTTGGAGAGAGAAACTATTGATAAGAGTTTCAAATTAGATATGGAATGCAGTATTCAGAGATAGTATTGGAAATTATCGTCACCTAGCCAAAAAATTACAAACACAGTTTGGATCCTGAGTAGACGCTGTGTTTTGTTTTAAATGTTGTCAGCTGCTTTTAATACTGCAGATCAAAAATATTTATATAGGCACTAATATCAAATAATACATACCGGTACCCTACATACAATGGGGGGGGGGGGGGGGGGGGGGCGGCGGGCCAGGTCCGCGTCAATCAATTACACACTGTGACACTAAAGTAATAAGCCCCATCCCAGTGGAACTCAACTGAATATCTTAGGCAAATTTATAGATGCAATACAGTATTTTCGTTTTATCCATCAGTTATCTATGATCTCTTAATTTGGTATATACATGTAAGTTGTAACACTTTACTAATCAAGACAATGATCTCGAGCCTCCCAAATTCCCAATCAGTCTTTGTTCACGGCGTCTTAACAGCATCAAAACACTTCGAAAATAACAATTGAACTCAGGGCAACAAAAAAGGTACAAAAACACCCCGTTGAGGGCCCCGCGGTTGCCGATTGGTATGTATGAACTATCAAACACATCAAAACCCATGTTGATTTCACTTTTGCGAAGCACAAACAATGGATATTGTTTGCTTGCAACAAACAGCACATGAAACGTGTATCTTATGTATCGAAAAACAGTCATATTCAAATTCAAATAAAAGTTTCGTTTTCCCTTACCAAAACGCAAACAAGACATCGGCCACAGCATCTTGTGTCTCCAGATTTACTTCTGCCTGCATCACCTTCCACCTCTGCCAGACATCTTCTGTTAGTCGTATCGTATGAAATTTCTGCATACGAAGAAGTTATTGTTGTCTTTTTCTTTCTTTAGCAGCCAATCTCGCTGCAGCGCTGAGTACAGGTCTACCACGAGGAGGGGGCCATATTTGTTGATATGGTCACTGATTCTCATTGGTTAACCGGTAACCACTTTGTTTTACAAGAGTTGTCGTTCTTCCTATAGTGTCACTCCAGCTGTTAGCCGATATTGTGGGATTAAATATAACATGTGCGAACACCATTTAAGGTCACCATTTTAATCGCCATACACACACTAAACAAGGGGCGCAACCCTGCTAACTTATCAGTATATCTATATCTAGTTATGGTATCAATACACTACATTTCCTCCCTTAATCAAATTGAAAACTATACCCTTCACACTTAAAATAGTGATAGACCTTAAGTATTTTCTTTTATAAACTGAAATTAACTTCTTGTGAAATATCACAATTAACGTTTCAATAATACTTAAGAAATGGATACATTATTATGAATAATGGCATTGATAACTTGTTAAACTATGAAATCAGTCATTTAGACAAATTTCTACTCTAACAAGAATTCAATCACATTTCTGCATGTAAAACATATATAAGCTTATTCCACATACTCAATAAACTTTTAACCCACTTCTCAATATAGTCTTAGACGAAATATAATTTGGTCTCTGAACTGTAACTAGATTTATATCTTGAACTAAACTATAACTCTGAAAACTGTCTTAACCCATTTTACATGTTCACTAACATACATGTACAGTCTCTATAATAACTATATATGCCCACTATTTAGACATAATGAAGTCTGAGTATTTGTCTGGCATTTTTCTGATTCTGACAGGTCTCGAGGTAACTTCTACTGTATCTTTCCTTGGTGATGACTTTACTCCCGTCGTCGACTCAACTGAATTTCTGTCTTTCTTTTCTTCTCTCGAATCGATTTCGATCACTTTCTCAGAATTTACTTTTTCTGTTGACTTCACATTATTCTCATTTTCATTCTGATTTAACTTTCTCTGATCTATTTTAACACTTTTCTCATTTTCATTCTGACTGAACTTTCTCTGACTCTGATCTACTTTAACACTTTCATGATTTTTCACATAAGAAGGCACATTTTCATGCACATTTTGATTTTCTGACTCAAAATGATTTTGATTTTTATCACTTGTATAGAACTTTTTCACATGTGCCACATTTCTTGAATACCTAACACCTTCTTTTGACTCAACTATAACACTATTGCCTTGCCTATTCACAACTGACATTGGATTTGCATGAAACATTGTGGATAATTTATCCAACTTCTTCTGCTTAACTAACACTAGATCTCCTTCCTGAATATCACATTCTTTTGCGTTTCTTCTGTTATCACCGTAAATCTTGCCTTTACCTTTCTTTTCACTGTCGCGATCTCTTACTTCGTAATCTGTAACATGATGATCTGCGATATCCGGTAGTTTCGTTCGAATTTTTCTCCTGAATAACATTTCAGCAGGTGACATTCCCGTCGTTGAGTGTGGTGTTGATCTATACATCATCAGATACGTCTGAAGTTCTGATTTTAAGTCCTTCTTTTCAGTATGAGCTATTCTTAGTCTCTTCATGATAGATTTGTTTTGAATTTCCACTTCCCCATTCGCTTGCGGCCAATACGGTGTAGTATTTCGGTGTTCAATGTTCAGCGAATTCAAATAGTTATTCATCTCCTGACTATTAAAATTTTGGGCGTTGTCCGTTTGTAATGACAATGGCAATCCATGGACACAGAATAAGCTATCTAAACATTGTATGACTTTTTCTGATGTTGTAGTTTTCATCATGAAAACTTCAGTCCATCTCGAATAGTAATCTACAATCACCAACATACTTTCACCTGATGGTAGTGGTCCTAAAAAGTCTGCACTCAAATGTTCCCATGGTCTACTCGGTAGTTCCCGTCTTTTCATTGGTTCGGGCTTTGTGCAACTTTGACTCGCTACTTGACATCCATGGCATGATTTACACCACTTTTCTATGTCTTTATCAACTCCTGGCCACCATAATTTACTTCTCAGTCTCTGTTTCATTAACACAATACCTGGGTGACCTTCATGTCCCAAGCTTAGAATTTCTTCTCTTAATGATGTAGGTACAACTATTCTGGTTCCTCTTAGAATCAGATACCCAATTGAAGCTAGTTCATGTTTTATTGGTAAATAGCTTTTGTTTGACAATTCATGCCAGCGACCTGTTTTCAGTAAACTGTGAATCTGTTTCAAATCAGGGTCATTCTTTGACATCTTTTCTATTGTCTCGGTTGACATGGCAACCGGTGTTGCTTCGGAAGCCACAAATTTCACGTATCTATCAGTTCTCATAAAATCACCTTTCGTGTTGCTATTAAATGCATCCGGCACGAGACGCGACAATGCATCTGCGATGTTGTTTTTCCCCGGAATATGTAACACTGTATATCTGTATGGTTGCATTCTCAGCATCCAACGTTCCACTCTAGCACACGGTTTTGAGTTTGGCGAAAAGATAAACTGCAACGGTTTGTGATCCGTGAGCAACTCAAATTCTGTTCCAATCAAATACATATGTAGCCTTTCACATGACCACACAATAGCCAGTGCCTCTTTTTCTGTTTGAGAGTACTTTCTTTCTATCTCTGTCAATGTTCTGCTTGCGTACAAAATAACTCTCGATTCCCCCTTTCTATCTTCCTGAACCAATACACAACCAATTCCCACTGGTCCTGCGTCACAAATGATTTTCGTCTTATCCCGCTTGTCAAAGTATCCAAGATTTTCAGCATTGGCAAGCTGACTTTTCAGTTCATCGAAACACTTTTGTTGTTCTTTGTCCCATACGAATGAAACACCCTTTCTAGTCAATTTTCTCAAAGGTTCTGCTACTGAAGCTAAATTTGGAATAAATCTTCCACTGAAATTCACTAGACCTAGGAAACTTTTCACTTCTGACACAGTTCTGGGTTGTCTAAATTCTGCAACAGCTTCAACTTTGCTTTGTTCCATGCCAATTCCATGCTCCGATAGCACTATTCCCATAAAGTTGACATGTGTCATGCGAAATTGACATTTGTCGAGATTCAATGTCAACTCCTTCTCATTCAAACGACATAGTAATGCATCAAGTCTGGCATCATGTTCTTCATCACTTCTGCCATGAACAACAATATCGTCGAAAATACTGTTCACACCCTGTAAACCACTTAGTGTTTGAGCTATGATCTTGTTATACATTTCTGGTGCGCAACTCACCCCAAACATTAGTCTTTTATATCTGTACATGCCCTTGTGCGTCATGAATGTAGTGATTTCACGAGATTCCTCGTCCAACTCTAACTGATGGTAAGCCATTTTGATGTCTAGTTTTGAAAACACTGTTGACTGGTTCAGATCTTGTAATACTTCTTCTGTTGTCGGAATCGGATATCTTTCTCGTTTCACCGCTAAGTTGGCTTTTCTCATATCTAGGCACAGTCTAATATCGTTGCTCTTGGGCACAACAACAATTGGATTAACCCACTTACTTGTAGTGTTCACTTTTTCAATAATGTCCAACTGTTCTAATTCATCCAATTTCTGCTCTAGCTTTTCTCGTAGATTATACGGTATCCTTCTCAATGGTTGCACCACTGGTTCAACACTATTGTCAATTGGAATATGTAATTGGAAATCTTTTAATTTGCCAATTCCCTCAAAACATTTCGGAAATTTCTCCTTCAACTTTTGTTTTCTATCATCCTCAGTCTTGATATTGTTCACCATGCTTGGTAGACCAATATGTAATAGTCCAAGTTCTATTGAAGTTGTTTTTCCAAGCAAAGCTTGACCCTTTTCCTCAATCACACAAAACTCTGCTTTTACAGTTTTATTTCCCATTGTCACATCTGAAGTGAAGTATCCTGCCACTTTTAATGGTTCTTCGTGACCATAAGCATAGATTTTCTTGTTTGTCAGTCCTGACGTACACTTTACTTTCATTTTCTTCATGTGCTCCCACATATTTCTGTCTACAATGTTCACTGAAGCACCCGAATCGATAATAACTGAAACAGTAACCCCACCTATGTCTATTTTAACATCTCCTTTTTCCTTCTGGCTTAACACCGTAAATGCATATTCTTCTGATGAGTCACTCTCATTCTCAACATTCAGTGTTCTTACTCTGTCTTGACGCTTTTTGTTGAGAAAACGTGTATGTTCTTTTGTTTTCGTTTTACAACATTTCTCAAAATGTCCTTCTTTTTTACATCTTCTGCATTTCTTCCCTTTCGCGGGACACTTTG
The DNA here is from genome assembly GCA_922989275.2 of Gari tellinella. Classification (NCBI taxonomy): domain Eukaryota; kingdom Metazoa; phylum Mollusca; class Bivalvia; order Cardiida; family Psammobiidae; genus Gari; species Gari tellinella. Next base: position 98,498,917 of record OV277857.1, on the reverse strand, counting down.
GATCGGATCGGACATGTCCCTCATAACCACATGCATAGCATTGCCGTTTACTAGAACTGTTTTTCATTTTAGATGCTACAGGCACCTGTGGTTTTCTTGTAAAACGTGATCCAACCTTGTTAATACTTTCGTGCGGTCCCTCTAATGACACAGCATGTGATTCTGATTGTTCCAGTGATCTTGCAATTTCACATACCTTTTCTAAATTCATATCGTCTTTTTCAAGCAATTTCCGTCGTAATCGGCTTGAATAGCACTTCTCAATAATTTGATCTTTCAAACTTTCATTTACATTAGTAAAGTTGCAGTACACTGCTTTCTGTCGTAAGCGTGTGACGTACATATCCATTGACTCAGTCGCTCCTTGCGAGAGACTTCTAAATTGGAATCTTTCATAGGTAATGTTCACTTTGGGTTTGAAATAGGCGTCTAGCAAACCTTTTGCAATACCATATACAGTCTCGCCTTCACCAGGATCCGGCACTGTAAATGTATAGAATATATCCTGCACTTCTAGTCCAGCACTGTGCAACAATAATGCTTTCTTCTGGTTTGCGTCTTTTATTCCCTTTCCATCCGAAAACAGTTCAAAACTACGCAGCCATCTTGTCCAACGAATTCCAAGCGTCGTTCGTTCACCAATTTCAAATGACGAAATACCACCCATATCGTGTAGAACTGACGTTGCCATCTCTGCAAACAATTACACGGGCGTTTAAACTTTATCCTCGTCGCCAATTTATATAGTGTCACTCCAGCTGTTAGCCGATATTGTGGGATTAAATATAACATGTGCGAACACCATTTAAGGTCACCATTTTAATCGCCATACACACACTAAACAAGGGGCGCAACCCTGCTAACTTATCAGTATATCTATATCTAGTTATGGTATCAATACACTACACTTCCCATTCACAAGGTTAAACTCTTTTCCTTGTGTTAGCACAATGAAATTAAAAAAAAATATTAAAACGCGAATTTCTAAGATAAAGCCGCTTTCCGTGGAAGAACCACATACTATGTAGTTCAAATGGGATCCCAAACAACCGTTTTAGGCAGGTTTCCCAAAAGCACAATGCGGCTTTAAGTTGTCTCGAGTTTCAATTGAATCCAGTACTCCCTGTCTACAACGACACCCCATGGGAGACACATATTGTGTGTGTTGTTTTGGAGGGAGTCGTTATATAGAGGGAAAATTCAGACTTGGTTTACACTTGCAAACAGCTTGAATCCAGATCAGACGCCGCGTAACGCGGCGTCTGATCTCGATTCAAGCTGTATTTCACTCGTCGTTATACTTATTCTATCAAAATATTAACTTATATCTAACTTTGAGAAAAACAGCAGACGGTAAAATTTAAGCAGACGGTATTGCAGCCATGAAAAGGTTGGACATAATTGTTAAGTTTGGGGGAACAGCGGCAATGGTCGTTGTAAGGAGGGGGTCGTTGTTCGGAGGACCGTTTTAGGGAGGAGATACTGTATATACAATTAGGTATTTTAGAAGAAGAGATTTGCACCCTATTTGTAGGGCATAGATCCTATGTTCAGAACTCACCAACTCCTGATAAAATCAAATAGTAAAAATCTGCTCTACTGCCTTCCTTGACAAGGACTTTGGAACTCTCAAATCTGGAATATTTCAAAGAAATTTACATTTAGGTCTTTAAACAACAAAAATAGCAACGTAGAAGAATATCTGTAAGTCAAGTCCGATAGAATCTACCGGTATTTACGTCCTCTATGAAAATATTTTACTCTTATCTAATATTTTGACCTCAGTAGTCGTAATAGAGGGGTTGGTTTTACTGTACTATAATTAGATGACGTGAAGATTCCTTACTTGGCATACCATCCTTGTCGGCAGAGTCCAGACTGCACGGCTTGTGGGTAGTTAGAAAACTTCTGGAAATGTTTCATTAAGTGCATCATCTGAAAGTACAACATTGGGCTAAACGCTGTTTGTATTGGGCTAAAACGCTATTTGTACCCAATAAATGTATGCTCTCCAATAACTGATTCATTGCTGCTTCTAAGAAAGTTTTACGTCCACTCCAAGCCATGTAAAGGTGCTTCATCCATTCCCTTGCGGATCTGCGCCCGTCTTTCCCTTTCCCTTGCTGACCGAGGCCCGTCTAATGAAACGTCGTATGACAAATATTATACGTCGTAAGTCATATTCAGAAATAAGATGAATTTTAAAGTTTTGACTTACGACCGTTTTTGTCGTACGACGTTTCGTAAGACGGGCCCCATGTCAGCATCAGCTGACTGTTGTGCATATAGACGTCGCCGAATAAATGAGAGAGCAGACACCATCGATACAATCCCCAGTAAAGATTCAAGTGCCATTGTTTTTCAAAACAAATGTGTTTCCAACTTACCAGTGTCTAGATTGTTAGCAGTATGAAATTTTCGATACGAGTGTCAAACAGATTGTATGACGCGGCGTCTGGTCAATATCAAAACTGTTTGAAAACAATTTAAGTCGCATATGGCGAACCCTGAATTATCGTCTATCTTGAATTGTCGTCTGCAAAATAATTCAAAATCAGTTTTGCTTTTGAAAAGAAGGAAGATTCAGTCCGAGGGCAAAAAAGTTAGTCTGGGTCTGCTCTGGACCCAAAATGTTTGCAAATGCTATAGCTAAGTCGCGCTTAGGGTTAAATTTGTGTCACTTTGGTTCAGAAATGAAATAATACGTGTTTGCATCAAACATTGTATAACTATACTGTAAACATACCTGGTTAACCTGCGTGTCCGTTCGGTCGGTGGGTGGGACATCAAGGCATGATTTTATTGAAGCTGTCTTCGTTTTCTGAAACATAAACACAAACACTTGATTAATAATTTTATTTTTGACTGTTACATACAGTATCTCGTCAATACAAAGTAAAAAGTGTTTACAGAAAAATACCAAACAAAACAATACATCTTAGAATGTTTGACCCAACAAAGCTTCATTTGGAATTCCAGTGTCAAAGGTTATAAAGATTTTTAGTTGTTTTCGAGATAAGTTCTCAACATTTGATTGATCAGATTTGAGCTTTTGCTCAAATCTGACCAATCAAATATTTGAGAACGATCTCACACTCAAATCAAACTCTTTATAGTAAAACATTGGGACCAAAACTACGGAAATTCAAATGTATATCCCTTTCTCAATATAAATAAACTATGCAATTTGTTCTGCTTTAAATTCATAGTCTGCGTCTAATTCAAAACATTGAAATACCGTATACCCTTTTTACCCCCCCCCCCCCTCTAATAAACACCCCAATCCCCTAAAATACCAAAAGACAAAATAGATCAACACGTTTTAGCCTATAGCTTGTTTAAAGTAATGAAAATATAGTGTAGCCTAAAGCAAGCTGAAAATAATGCAGAATGCTCCTTAATGAGCATTCTGCTTTGCTTTCAGCCTATTTTAAACAACAAACTGCTATGACATAGGAAACATTTCTTATGGTGATTAAGGTTTTAGGAGTTTAAATAAGAGAATACAGTATTTTAAACTTTAAGTTTTTTTTAAAAAAAGTCTGCTAAGATGCAGAGATTCTTCTCTGCACTGTTTGTAAAAGTGCAATTTTGGAACACGGGCAATGAGTTTAAAAAGGGTGAGTTATTAAAAGCCGCAGTTACCTGTCCGATCCCTTTAAATGCGTTGACATCGAACTTTGGTTTGTTTTCTGTGTTCTCAGACGGGTTTCCAGTATCTATATCCATGAAGAACAATATACTGTCCCGTCTGTTTAAGTGAACGGATCGCTTTCTGAAACATACATTAATAAGAATGATCTAAATGGATTTATATTCAAATTTGACACCCTCAAATTAACATAGTTTGAGTAATTAATTTATACATCTCGCCCATTCATCAACAAATGAGCAGCATGATGGGTTTTTTATTCGGAATACATGTATATTGGGTTTATGTTACTGAAAGTCTGAAAGTATTTATTTGTTATCAAAAGATTTGGACTTATTTTACACTATCTTTAGTTGTTCATCATAGACTAACATATATTATATTATCCACACATACAAATATACCAAAATACCAGTCGTTTGAAATTATATACCATCTATTCTAATCTGGGTGTATAAAGGGTCCTGTCTAATCAATCTGAACAGACCACAGACTCTCGTTGCAAATAGTTTTCGTGGAGTGACTGGAGTCCAAACACATTTGTCAGGAAGGTTCAATGTTTTGTAAATTTACGAGTAAAAGTATATGTATGTACCTTAAACGGAAACCTCGATATCAGTATTTAGGAATTCCTGTGTAATCCGAAACAGTTTTTTATTTATTATTTGTATAACTACCTTTGCAAACAGTTCTTATCAATTGAACACATTGTACAGAAATACTCATATTTAGGCCTCTAGTTCGTTCTTCCACTGAAGCAAATAATACCACTTTATTTAGTCATAAATATGCACCATAAGAAATATGTTCTATATCCTAGCAGATTGTAGCTTAAAGCAGGCTAAAAGTAAGCCAGAATGCGCATTAAGGCATCTTCTGATTTACTTTCAATCTACTGAAGTTGTCACCTTTTTCAAAACTAGAAACGGGCAATGAGGTAAAGGGTTCAGACGCTGAGTAACATGACATATCATCAGGATATTTACATTTTGACACTCTGGACCTATATTTGAGAAACGTTTAATGTTTAGAGAGTAGGAAACGGAAATTGTTGTAGACTAAATAAATACGAAAGAAGACTCAAGCAGGAAACGCAACACAAACAATACACCCATCTCTAAAGCAGAACACACACACAGCCATACCATAACAAACACACACACACACACACACAAATATTGAAAGCATTCAAATAATTAAATGCAATACCACATACACCCACTTATTCAAAAGGCTGACTTACACTGTAAATACTTGCTGGGCGAGTATGACAAACTCCACTATTCTCCTAAATCTGTCAAAACCCTGAAAATCAAGTAGATCTATACAATATACATTGAATGGTATTAAGTCTGTCTGATTTTAATGACAGTGAATGTTTTTTGTTTGTTTTTTCAGATTTCGATACTAGTAGTCATGAATAGTGTATAACAAAACCGACGCATTGTGCAAACAAAACGTTTTCGAATATTGTAAGCGGTAGTACTGTATATCTATAGCAGGGTCCGCTTTGGTGTCAAGGACAGTAGAAATAATCTAACATTTTTTAAATGGACATCCTGTTGCGAACAGGGTGTCTGATCTGGTCTACTTTGTTTGGTTTGTCCCAAATGTTTCTTTTCTAGTGAAGCATTCCATTTCGCTGATGATACAGTGAATGCGACGTTATTCTTTCCCAATAAGCATGTTTCTGTTCAAACAATTATTTCCACTGCAAATAGTTTGGAGCCAAATCCGACGCCGGGTTATTCGACCTAGCCCGGCGTCGGACTTAACTCGGCGTCGGATCAGGCTCCAAACTAATTGAAACTCAGATAAAATAAATAGCTACAATTTTCAAAAGACTGTCATTTTCACCATTTTGTGCTTGCATTAGCGTTTTGTTTCGTACAAACGGTAAAGAATAACACCGTCTCCACTGTATTGAGAAAACCTAAAACCTGTTTCAATTCAAAGACGCTATTGGCGATGCTTTTGTTACTACTTAAGCAGTAAGAATCCAGATTGGACTCAGAGTAGCTTTGTATTTCATCTTGAATCAAAATTACTATAAACTTTATGAATAGCATGAACAAATAAGTGTAGTAAAACAATCTGAGTATTTCAAAGAAAAGAAAAAGGGTAAGAAAAGTTTATGTTGAACCCTTTACTCCGTAAATATATGTATATAATTATGCATACACGACGAAAAGTAGTCCAAAACAAGGATGTTCTGAGCATGATATAAAATACAGTTCCATTACCTTTCGATATGACGCTTAAAACAGGCTGAAAGTAATGCATAATGTTCCTTAATAGGAACAATATGCTTTACTTTCAATCTGAGTTAAGCAGTAACCCTTTTTCAAAACAGAACGGTAGACTGTAGGGTAGGCTAACGGTTAAAGCAAATCCAAGAATAGCCGTGAAAAACAGAACACATAAAATGACAGATATTTAAAATGAAAAGAATCTATCAACCTTTCTGCGCACACTGTGTGCGACTTTGTAAAACTATTTATCAAGTATTCAATAATTACTTTTATATCAATATTTCGGGCAAAGGTCTTTTATAAGGAGGGAACTTTTTTCTGGAAGACAAATCCATGGTGTACACTCCACTCATTCACACCTAAACTTTAAATGGGCAATTCCAATTTCCAACTAAGTCTAGTCAAATTTGAATATTTAGGAATAGTTCTTATAATACATAGTATATATTACATAATTACAAACCGTGAATGCACTGATCAAAGGGTTACTGCATGAGCCCTCTGATCAGGGTCTACATTACGTGCATAGGACAAGTATACACTTCACAAGTACATCGACTGTAAATGACGAGTTTATTAGTCATATGGGTTAAGATTAAAGCGACTGCATGTAGACAGCCACCACCAAGCTGTCTTTTAGCTAAGCATGTCTTCTTGAAAATGGCCATGGACCGAAATATATTTATAAAGTGTTATTGCTGATTATTTAAACATTTACATTCCTTAGAAATTGCGATCAGTTTTTAATCAAGATGAGGCGCCGGGTTAACGCTGAGTAACTTGGCATCTAACCAGGATCGAAATACTGTTTGATATTCAAATAAGTTTTTATATAAGATATTACATGTACTTGAAAAATGCGATAAACATTTGTTGTACACTAAATACACCCCGCATGCCAGTCTATAAGAAGGGAATACGGTATTCTTTCTCGTTAAAAAAGTAAACACATTGCAATAAAATATATATAGAAATGACAGTGATGAAAATATGTACGGCTTATTCCAATCAGAGTAAATTAACATACTGGAGTCTGATCAGATACAGAGTTACTCGGCGTGTGATCTGGCTCCAGGCTATTTTCATTTTACATAAGTATTTTAGCAGAAAGGCGTTATATTTGTAAAGAATATCGCACCCTCCTTCCCCTTGTTTTGTCATTATGTACCTTCCGTCCTGTTTTCCGACAGCGCCACACTGTACAACTGTTCGTCTCACTCTCAACAGTACAACCCCCAACACCATCATCCACATGGCCATTCTCCTCGTCTTCATCTTCATCATCGCCATCAGAGTCAAACTGACCGAGAAACAACCGGTTCGGCAATTGTATACCGGGAATATCCGAATCTTTTAGAGTATTCTTAACAAGTTTCTGTACATAGTCTGACTTTAGTTTCCCATCATCTGCCCCGGGTCTGTGCTCCCCGCGACCCTTGGTCCCGTGAAGGAAAGGGTTCAGTTTTATTTCCGTCTTCACCAAACCCCCTGGTTCGCTCTCTGCATTTCTCTTCTTTCTTGTCTTAGTGCTTTTAGTCCGTTTTGTTTTCCGGTAGATTGTTGTAAACTCCTCTTCCTCGTATTGAATGTGTTCTTCCTCCTCCATCTCCTTTAAGTCTTTCCCTAATACTTATGCCCACACACCCTTGTCACTGGTGCATATATTTAATGATATGTAGAAGAAACTAATACACTAGCCAAATGAATGGAACTGTTATTGATATTAATAAGTCCTTAATTATTAATAATTAATCGTAAAATTGAAATTCAATTAAACCATTTTAATATTTATATACCATCTTCTAAAATTATTGCGTAATGTAAAACAGTCAGCTCATCAAATTAAGTATACTTTCAAGATTTATATTTTCCTAAAATGATAGTGAAGTTTTCCATCAGTCGTGGTTGTTTAATTCCATGTTCATGCCGTGTGGTTAATCCGTGATTGGTTATGACAAGACTGTGTTTGACAGGTATGTTGATCATTTGTGTATCGATTACGACAGATCACAGTATCATTGACAACAGTCGGACCATGGTAAACAGTATCTGGCATAGACCTGAATATGACCAGAATACACAAACATCAACAACAATAACACACTATCGCCATTGTGACAAAGAAGACAAAAAAATGATATTAGAACAGTTTTGGCGTATACTAAACATTCTCAAATCAATATGAAAGTAAAACAGCGGGAGCTTTCTAATTTTATTTCATACTAATTTAACCCTTTCATGATCAAATTTGTCGAGAAAAGTTTTACCCATTCACCGCCATATTTTTGTAGGCTTCAATATTGTTGTCTTCAATAGCGCTTCAAAATTAGATTTAAGGCAATATGACTGACGAAATTTCGAAACGTGTATCAAACATGTTGGGTCCTGATCAGACGCCGCGTTACCCAAATTGTTTGCAAACGCGCTTTATGGCGTCACTGACAGTGAAAGGGTTAAGCAACTACACACCTTTAACACCAAAACTCATTTAACACCTAAAGTCTTTTGGACAGTATTGCGGCGTCTGACCAGGGCCCAAATTGTTTGCAAACGCGCTTTATGGCGTCACTGACAGTGAAAGGGTTAAGCAACTACACACCTTTAACACCAAAACTCATTTAACACCTAAAGTCTTTTGGACAGTATTGCGTTTTTGGCAGCTGGCGGCTCAAAGCCAGTTGAAGGAAAATATTTTGCTTTAAGCAATTACCTGCTGTAACCTTTCATTGTCAAATTAATCGTGAAGAGTTTACCTCTTCACCGTCGTAGTGCCGTCTATTTCAATATTGTTATCTGCATCAACGTTTCAAAGTTAGATATAAAGCAGTATGACTGATGTAATTTCAAAAGTAGTGTCCAACAGTTTGAAACCTGATCATACAAAATATAAACTGTTTGCAAAGCCACATTTTGGCGTCTTTGACAGTGAATAGGTTAACCCTTTACCTGATAGCCTATTTCTAGTACTTAAGATAGGTGACTACTTAACGCAGGTTGAAAGTAAAGCAGAATGCGCCTTAGGGCGCATTCTGCTTTACTTCCAGCCTGCTTTAAGATAGCATGTGCTATAATATAGAAAATATTCCCTATAATACATATTCACTACTGATTAAATTGGAACTATTTTCTTCAGCGGATGAATAAATCATATCCGCTAAAAGGCGCTTCTATTGGGGAAAGGGTTAAAGCCAAAAACGAGTTTTCTTTTGATTAAATGAAATAAGAAGGATTTACTGTACATTGCAACTATGATAAAACTTTATTAAATGAAAGCCTTGATTCGGGAAAAGAGCATACTAGCACATATACGTGGCCATATATTGTTAAATTGTTAACCTATTAGCCTACAAACACGGGGTGATTCAAACCATTGAACTCATTAAATCAGGACATAGCCATCCCATGAACCCAGGATCTAACCAAAATGGGTTCTTCAACCTTTCTTCTGTCCCTATATCACCTGCTTTGAATTTTTCTTCTGCAAATAATGCCAAAACAAGTGTGCATTTAACCATTCTCCTGCTGACCGCAACTTGGCTGGTCTTTTGCAAATGGTTTGATCTGGATCCAAACTGTTTGTCACTCGTCTTTAAGTTTTTAACACTAAAATGTATACATGTATGTCTGAAATGAATAGTTTAATACAGCTGGATAAGGGTTAATTTGAAAGAGCTTAAAGATAAATGTCAAACAATTTGGATCCAGAGTAGACGCCGTGTTCCTCGGTGTCTGATCTGGATACAAACAATTTACAAATTCCAGTCAGGTCACCATCGGCAGTTGAAAGGTTAATGTATTTCTAAACTGTGATCGGTCGCTGATACACTTCAATATTTATACACCCGAAATCATACTGCAGCTTCTTTCAGCAGAAAAAACAATTGATTTCTTGAAGAATTTTACCTACGAATGATTTGGATCTTATCTGTTACAAAACTGAAATGTCAAATACCGGTTAACGGTTGGTCATTATTCGCGGAATTAAGGGATGGATCGGGGCTAAAGATCCCCTAGAAAATTATAAAAAGACTGAAGATATAGTGTACAACGGAGAAAACATGAGTGTGTCATGTTCAAACGAAACGCAAATGCAACGCACCAAATTGTAGACAATTGCAAATGTTAAATTGACGAATCTCTTCAAGCCGAGTGGCAAATAGTTTGAAAAATGACCAAACGCCGGATAACCCGGCGTCTGATCCGGCTTCAAACTGTTTGCATGTGAAATGATGTATTTAGCTTAAACAAGCTTATGTGGGAAAATAACGTCTTCTCAACTGTATGTTCAATATTCCCTGTTGGACCCTCTCTGAGAGAAATCGCTGGATCGGCGCATGGGGACGAGTGGAGGGAACCGTTACAATATGCTTTCGTAATGACAACATGGAATATATTACAGAGGTGTTCCATGCAATATGTGTGATCAACGTCCAAACATAGGCCCACTGACAACTAGAAACAGTCTAAGATCGTTTATAACGCCACTGGGTGCGCGAACAACTACCCTTCCGCTGACACAAAGCCGTCTGCTTAAAAAGTGTATTCTGTATTTGTTTTGTTTTTAAAACTCTGATTTCAATTGAAAAAATATCTCCACTCAATACGAATGTCAAACAATTTGGATCCAGGTCACGGCATGCGTCTGATCTGGATCCAAATTGTTTGTAAATCTCAGTCGCTGGACAAGGGAGTTGGTTTTACCTCCTTTCTTTTCCCTGTTGATTCTACAGTTTTCGGACACAGTTTGACGTCACTTTCAGTTGTCAAGTGAAAGTATTAATCAACAAAATATTTATGCCAATTTCAAACAAATAAATAAACATCGGTCAAAACCAGTAAATGTAGTAGTAAATGTATACTGTTTGCTTAAATTACTTTTATGTTTATTATATAATTTCCTACAACAGTAAACAAATCAACATAAGCTGGTCATTTTTACAAAATTGGAATAGCCTATTCGAAAATTTGGCATAGAAAGTGTGATGGAAATTTGCAGCCTAAAGCGGGCCAAAAGTTCTTTTTGGGGCTCTATTCTTCAGATATTAAATAACATTTGTATTACTATTGTTTCGTAATAAGTTATCAACAGACCATTGCCAATTACTCCATAACCACACCCTTTGGTCACTTTAATTCATTCCCCCACTGAAGAAAATTGTTTAACTTTACCTATGCATGAATCTATTTTTTATTTTCTTCGCAGACGATAATAAAAATTTTTAATATTTGAACCAGACGACAATTCAGCACGATAAGGGTTAAATCAACGAAACGTGTTGCAAATGACAATTACAGTGGAGAATCTGTTATTCTTTCCCAATAAACGCGTTTACGCTAAAACTATTATTTGCAGTGCAAACAGTTTGGAGCCAGATCAGACGCCGGGTAACCCGGCGTCTGATCAGGCTCCAAACTGTTTGCCACCAAGATAAACATGAATTATCAGAATTGTCCAAAAGTTGTACTTTTCTACGTTTTAGTGCTTTGCGTTTGCGTACGTTTGCGTTTAAACGGGAAAGAATAACAGATTCTCCACTGTATCTAACGTGCAGAAGGTTGAAATATGTTTACGAGCCTGGGATGATTTATGACACGGGTTACTGGACCTTTACCGATTGACAAATCTTATAACCGTAACATAGAATAATGAATCATTCTAAAACTTATATTTAGTGAACCATACCATTTGAGTTAGCTAGACTTAGTAGATTATTTATATTCAAATCATTTTTATTGACATTATCTATTGAAAATGCATTATGATTACATGTAATATATTATGTTATCCAAACTGAGATACTTGCAGTGAATGGTTGCACTCAGAAAAGTCACGCATGAGTTTGTTTCATAGGCATATGACCATGACAATAAACTTATATCGTATTTATGGCATTATGTGTTACGTGAAAATTTGAAAATGTGCAGAGAATCGACTGGAGTCTTTTTCTAACATTTTGATTCACCCCGGTGTCTATTTTCAACGTTGAAAATCGAACCGAATCTATTTTAAACGTTGAGAATTGACCCCCATTCCCAACGTTGAAAAATGACTCCGAGTTATATATCAACAGGGTCAAAATTAAATTTTTTACGTTACACACACTCAACATACAACATTATTATACCATCAACTTATATCTTTTTTTTTATGCCCCCAGCATCGACAGATGCGGGGCATATAGTAATTGTCCTGTCCGTCCGTCCGTGCGTGTGTCCGTCCGTAACAAGGTTAAGTAGATTTTACCGTTTCGTCTAGCATCAACATCGCTTACCCAAATGCTTTGATACTTATACAGTTGTTGCCTTGGACCATTCCCTATCCACCAATATCACCAAACTTTGATTTTGACCTTGACCTTGACCTAATTTGGACTTAGAAAATTTTAAATAGGCTATTTCTTGGTTAACTAGATTTTACCGTTTCGTCTAGCGTCAACACAACTGACTACAATGCTTTGATACTTATACAGTTGTTGCCTTGGACCACTACCAACTCATCAATATCACCAACATCACCAAACTTTGACCTTGACCTAATTTGGACTTAGAAAAATTTAAATAGGCTATTTCTTGGTTAACTAGATTTTACCGTTTCGTCTAGCATCAACACAACTGACTACAATGCTTTGATACTTATACAGTTGTTGCCTTGGACCATTACTAACTCACCAATGCTCAGTTTGACCCTGACCTTGACCTAATTTGGACTTAGAAAAGATTCAGAATATATTGTCAAGGATGCCACTGGGTGCATAAGCGTTTATTGAACGTGCAGTCTTGTTTCTTTTTGGAACTATCTACAGATAGTCCGTTTATTTACATTATATAACAATCATAAAAACATAACATATGCAAAGGAAACATATACTAAGCATGTATGTTTATACAAAATCAACATGCATACGTATATACTGCAAGAGATTAAATCTGATTTTTCAATGCTTTGTTAAACTTTTGTATTATTGGGTATTTCAATTTCTTCTTAAAGTAATATTTTTCTAATGTTAATAAATCAAAGTAAAGAATGTTTATCGTATTCACTTTATTTGTTCTTCTTTCACTTTTCATGTAACTTTTGTAGATGGAGTACATAATGTTTCCTATGGTGATATTTACTTCTTGGTAGGCTTTATAATGTATTTTGTATCCGACTATGAGTTCATACATGCTAATCTTTTTAGTTATGCCTATTTTTGAAAGTAGATTATGTATTTTGATCCAAAATATATTTAAATAAGGACAAGAGATGAAAAAATGTTCGAGTGTTTCAATTTCATTACAATGCTTGCAGAATGGCATTTGGATTAGTTTCCACGTAAAAAGGTTTTCATTAGTTGCAACTATTTCATGGATTAGTTTAAATTTAAGCTCTTTTATTCTGTTGTCTATATAAACATTATTCATTGTGTGGTAGACTGCATGCCACTGAACTTTTCGTTTCATTTTTTCCTCCCAGAATTTGTGTATGTACGGAGTTTCAAATTTTGTTGCAACAAATTTTCTCTTTATATCCTTGTTATTTAATTTAGTGATGTTAAAATTTTTACCGAAAACTGAGTTTCTGTTAATATTAACTTGTGTTTTAATGGATTGGTCAGATTTCAAAATGGTTTTCCAGGCATTCGGAATTGCTGTTTTTAATCTGGTAAATTCCGAAATCCAATTGCTTCTATTTTTTAGTTTGTTTATTAAGCTTTCATTAATTTCGCCATTATTATGTATGACATCATTTATAAATAGAATTCCAGAGTCTATCCATGAAGTGAAAAGTAAGCATTTACCTTTGAATTTTATATATTGATTACCCCATAGTACCTGGGTTCTGATATCATACAGTGATTTTGGCATTAGTTTTGGTCCTGAGTTATTCAGGTTAATAAAGATATTAACAATATCTTTATAGAAAAGTGGTAGGTTATATCTTACAGGTGGGAGTGATTTAAAGGAGTCAATATTCATTTTTAGTAATAATAGTTTATCTCCGTATTGGTTTAAAAAGAATTTTGGAATAACCTTCCAGTTTGCTTCTTCAACTGAACTAAGAGTTTTTAGCCATTTAAGTTTTAATGTTTTTGAGTAAATCTCGATGTCTGGTGCCTCAAGTCCACCGTCATCTTTATTTCCTATTAGGGTATTTCTTTTAATTTTTTCACTTTTATTACTCCACAAAAAGGAGAAACACATAGAGTTATTTGTTTTAAAACATTATTTGGGATTGGAAGAGTTTGTATTAGAAAGGCAAGTTTCGGCAGAATCAAAGAATTTATAACAGTAATCTTACCATAAAATGTAAGCTTTCTTTGATTCCAACTATTGATTAATTTTTGACATGCTTCAATTTTTTCTCGCCAGTTAATATCGCTATCATTTATTATCAATTCAGAATTAGTTTTAAGTTTGCCGATTAAAAGACCTTCCGTTTTATTTCTGTTTAATTTTAACCCTGAATGTTTCCCAAACTCTTCAATTATTTTTAGTGCAGTAGGAATTTCTTCAGAACTTTTTAGAAATAGCGTTGTATCATCAGCTAACTGTGTTATTTTCAAGTGGTATGTTTTATCATTATTTTTCACTTTAATACCTTCAAGATCTTCACATGATTTTATTTTATTTGCCATAATTTCAGCTACAATTATAAAAAGTAAAGCAGACAAGGGACATCCTTGTCTGATTCCGCGTGAGATATTAAAAAAGTTTGACATCCATCCGTTGTTTGTAACTGATGAACAAATATTTTTATAGAGAATTTTAGTCCAATTAATCAAATCATTTTTAAAGCCAAATTATTTTAATACTTGATGCATAAATTCCCATTCAATGGTATCAAACGCTTTTTTGAAGTCTAGAAATAACATTGCACCTTCTATATTCAAAGATTCTGTATAATCAATAATATCTTGTATTTGTCTTATATTATAGCCTATGTACCTATTTTTTATATAACCTTGTTGGTCTAGACTGATGATTTTTGGCAGTACTTTTTGGAGTCTTTCTGCTAGAACTCTAGCTAGGATTTTATAATCAATATTCAATAGAGATATTGGTCTCCAGTTCTCAATCTGTTCTGGATCTCCCTTCTTATATAGAAGTGAGAGAACAGATTGTTTCTGGGAACGCGATAATTCTCCAGTTTGATGACTTTGTAGAAAAGAGTTAAAAATCATTGTAGATAAATGTGGCCAAAACTTAATATAGAATTCTACTGTCAGTCCATCTAAACCTGGACTTTTATTTAGTTTCATTTTATTCAATGCATCCTTACATTCAGCTAGTGTTATGGGCCCTTCACAGATGTTTGCCTCTTCGCTAGTTAATATAGTTTCTAATTCCGTTCCTTCAATATAATGTTTACTGTCATTTTGTTTACCATTTGATGTGTAAAGAGTTTCATAGAAATTTGTTTCAGCTTTTAAAATTTCATCAATATTAGTTATATGCTGCTCGTTTACTAAAAGTGATGTGATTGTTTTTCTGTTTTGTCTAGATCTTTCTAGACTTACAAAATATTTTGTATTTTTCTCGCCGTCTTCTAAGAATTTTATACGGGATCTAATTTGTGCTCCAGTGGCTCTTTCATCATATATCTGTTTAATTTCAGCCTCTACTTCAGTAACTAGTGCTTCATTTATATTAGTATCGCTCAAAAGAGATTTTAACCGTTTTTCTAAATGTTGTAGTCTGTTATGCCTTTGTCTTGATTTTTGTTTTGAGTATGTGATGGATGCTTCTTTTATTTCATGCTTACAAATTTCCCACTTCTGAGAATCATTTAAATTTAAGTCTTTACATTGATATATAATTGCTATTATTAGTTTACAATAATGTTCGTTATCTAAGTGTTGATTGTTAAGCTTCCAATAACCTGGTCCTCGTTTAAATGGTTTCTTTACCTTCAGCGATATTGCAAGATGATCAGTTGAATGAATCACTGCAGGTCTGATATCAGTAGATAGTATCAGCGGAATAATATTGGAGTCTATTAACCAAAAGTCTATACGACTTTTTTCGCTACCATTTTTTCGTCGCCAAGTGAATTGATTTAAATCATCATGTAAGTATCTCCAAATATCTGTAAGATCATTTTTATTTTTCAATTTTGTCAAGGCTTGATTTATCGTTTGTTGCTTCTTTGAGGAGGATACTCTGTCTCTGTCAACTTATATCTTAGTAGTGTACAGTAAACTCCGTCATTACGACCACTCAACAAAATGCTTGTTTTTCATTTTCGATGGTGTCAATCTTTGAAACCATCTATAGTTAGCGTCGAGTTTCCAAAATATTTTTAAACAGTCTTCATCCGCTAAAGAAAGCAACACTCAATAACATCGTAGGATATTATCAGTTCCTTAAAAACAGATACATTTGTAATCGATTAAGTTTGAGAACGCTATTAGAAGAAACAGGGAAACGATATAAAACAATAAATTTCTAGTGAATAAACATAACACTCTGAAGTAAATATGATGACCATAAAATTAGTAAAATCTACTTTCTCTTTCTTTTGTGTACGACCAATTTCGGGACCAGGACAGTGGCAAGATGCTCTGAAATGCGTCGGTTCCAAGGGTGTTGCCGCGGTCGATTCAGCGGCTGTTGAAAAAGCTTCATTGAGATTGTGTAATGACATTTAAAAACTGTATGTATAGAAAACCTCCGAAATATATGCATGAAAAATGTTCATGTGTGTCATGAAATTATTTACAAATAGGGTTTACGCCAAAATCCGGTTTTCAGGCTCTTTCCAGTTTTATTCAATGTTTCAATATCTCTGTATATATAATATACATACAGAGAACTTATTTTAAATAGTTTCAAATCTACTATCAAATACATTTTAAAAGGAATAGTGTTCTCTCAGAATGTTCCCCTATAACTTAATAAACAACTGATTTTCTTTTCACGCCATACCTCTGTATTTCACTTTGAAACTATCACCAGTGCTCTCAAGTACTTTGATTAACGTTTATTGCAACATTGTCGTCTGCTTCAATCTTTTCGTCTGCAACTTGTTTCATTTTCCAAACAAAAAATAATAAAGAAATAGATTTACCGATTTTCAACCATTTCAAAAATATATTCACACGAAAAATTAATATTGATTTTTTTCAGTACAATACAGAGACAAGCTAGAAATACACAATATGAAATGGAAGCCATTCCTAGAACAGATATAAAAACAATTAAAACAACACATTGTGTTCAGTACGACGTATATAAAATGGAAATTTAGACTGGTACTGTAGTCTTTTAAAATTTTCCACCCTTTCTTATAAAAACGTTCCTTCCTCTCACCCCCTTCCCTCTCTCATCAAAAAAAGTTTCATCTTTCTTAAAAAAGTATTGGGCGTTAAATTGCAGACGACAAATTATAGCAGACGATATTCTTTCTGCAAAGGGTTAAATAAGAACGATTAAATTTGTTGTTGAAAGGGTTAAAACGGGTCAAAATAAGGTAATAAAAGGTGCGAAAGACAACATACAGTGAGGGAGACGTTATTGTTACCCGCTTAAACGCAAACACTTTAAAAAAATGTAGAAAATTACAGGTTATGAACAATACTGGTGAATGGTGTAAATCTGAGTGGCAAACAGTTTGGAGCCTGATCAGACGCCGGGTTACCCGGCGTCTGATCTGGCTCCATACTGTTTGCAAGGGAAATGATTGTTTTAGCATAATGTCTTCTCTACTGTATGTTACAAGGACCAAACATTTTGGTATACTTATAGATATACAATCGAACCTCCGTAAATCGAACTATTGTAAGTCGTACTTGTCCGTATTGCTTTAGTTAAAACTCATTAACTGTATCAGCTCGTCAAGTTAATTCAAAATACCCGTACTTCAAAGTCTAAACGTGACTTTGCCACGTTTTAACTTTGGCGTACGGGGTAAGTTCGACTTATGAGAGTTCGGGTTATCGAGATTTTACTATGTTTATAATGCGTTAACAACAAATAAAACTCTCGGATAATGTTACCAGAATATTTACCATGATCTGATGCCGCATTATGCCATTTCTAAAGCATCGCCTGTTCTTATTTGGCCATTTCTCTGCCAGAGCCAACAGCATTGGCGTTTGCAAACAGTTTGAATTATGATCAGGATCCATAGCAATGTTTATCAAGTCAAAAATGCATAAATTCCTATTTTTATAAGTGAAAGTGGACGAAATATATAAGCAGACGACAATATGACAACGTGACTGTGCTATAGACGGGTATTTTACGTCATAATGGCATCGAAAGAGTTGAATGCCAGACATTTCAATTTTGTTGTAAATTGTACATGTTACATTTAATATACTTTCATATAAACCTTTAAAAGTTCAGGCTGGCCGAATGTGAGTAGCTTTATCTCTTTCACTGAATTATGGTCGTCTGCTAAAATTTGTCGCCTGCATTTTTTTATATATTTTTTTTTGCAAATTTAGAAAGTTGGCAACAAAAGACATGAGTGCCAACCGTTCAGATCTTGATAATACACGGAGTTACTCGTACAGTGATCCCTCCCTACAACGGCCCTCTCAACAACGAATACCTCCTTACAACGACCCTTGCCGCATTTCCATAAACAAAACAAATATGTCCAACCTTTTCTCGGCTGCAATGTCGTCTGCTTGAAATTATCGTCTGCTGTTTTTCTTAAAGTTACAAAATTGACATTTTGACATAAAACCTTTAATGACGAGTGACAAACATTTTGAATCCAGATCAACGCGGCGTCTGATCAGGATTCAAATGTTTGTAAATGTAAGCCAACTTTCCTCTCTGCAACGACTCCCTCCGAACAACGCACATAATTTGTGTCTCCCAATGGGTGTCGTTGAAGAGAGGGAACGCTGTAGTACTATCTGGGTCGAAACGATTTGCAGTAGCCAGTGAAGTCGCAATTTGTAATGATACCACTCTTGTTAGTTATATTAACACTCTTTACTCCAATTTAGGCAACACTCGGATAGGAACTCGGCGGTTGACCAGGGTCTATGCTTTTAATCCCTTTTAATATCATTAAGTCGAATATATACGTATTTAGGACAAAGTTAAAATATGACAAGCCCACGTTTTATCTTTGAAATAAGAGAATGTTCGAACTAAAACGATTTCGAATTATCGAGCTTTGACTGTACATAAAAACTTAAAGAGGAAAGTCAATATTGTATTTCAGCAGAACAACACTTAACCCCGCCACTGCCTTTCCCCGAGCTCATGGTCATTTGTAAACAGTTAATAAATCATGTAGACAATCAAAAACATCTAGGAAACACTTTTAGTGCTAACAGCAAAAGGAATAATCATATTGATAATATCTTTCAGTCGCCATCCAAAATGTAGGCGTAACAGGGGTGCCATAAGTTGATCTTGAAAAATCGTAAGATTTCCCAATTTTCTATTTTTCAAGCGAGATTACTTACAGCAGGTTGAAAGTACTTTCAGTCTGCTTAAGGCTACCATCTGCTTGGATAAATATCGGAAGATTTCGGAAAAATCCGGAGAAATAACAGCCTTGGCGTAATGTAAAAAACTTATGTTTACATTAAACAGGAAAACTCTGAATCAAATATATCTGTGGCAATTATGACATATACTTGAATATGCTTCCATTGTCTGGGATGTTTGCTCAAAAGAATGTTTAGGTACACTTGAAAAACTTCAAAAATGAAGCAGCGCGTATGGTCATCGGTTAAAATAGAAAATGTTTCTTTAGAACAACTATATCTTGAATGTGGATGGGAGTCATAAGCTAGTAGGCGAAAACATTAATAACTATGTTTTATGTTTAAAGTTTATCTTAGTATGGTGTCATCATACATTGAACATCGATTGTCATTAAATCACGTCGGCGAGCAAATTCGTTATCCATTGTGAAAGATACTGGTCTATAAAGTTATGCCGCCCTTTCGTACAGCAATATGACAACACTCATTTATACCTTTGGAACAGTTCAAATCAATATTTTATAAACTGAAATTCAGTCAGTTCTTATAAAAAGGCTGTACGTAAAGAATTGCCTTATCGTACTTTACTTTCAATACCAGCGCTGCCATAAGTTGACATAAAACATTCTATGATTTCCAAATTTGCATTTTTCAAGTGCGGTTTTACGAACCGTACCTTAACCTCATCGCCTGTTTCTAGTTTTTTTACACGTGGCTGCTTAAAGCAGGCTGAAAGTAAAGCAGAATGCGCCTTAAAGCGCATTCTGCTGTACTTTCAGCCTGCTTTAAGCTATCATGTACTAGAAAAAAATCCCAAGATTTTGGAAAGATCCATGTTAGTAATATCACGAATTAATAAGTGCTTATTAATTCGTGGTAATATAGAATCAGAAATAATCGTAGTAATTTAATCCTTTCACTCTCGATGACGTCATAAAGCGCATTTGCAAACTGTTTTGATCCGTATCAGACGCTGCGTAACATAGATGTCTGATCAGGATCAAAACTGTTTGTCACTTGTTTTGAAATTAATTCAGTTATACTACCTTAATAAAATTTTGAAACGATATTGCAGACAACAATATTGAAGCAGACGACAAGATGGCGGTGAAGGGGTAAATATTTCACGATAAATTTGATCATGAAAGGGTTAAAGTATGACATGTTCATAAATCCCATTAGTGAAAGTCCTTGTTGAGACTGTTAAACTGAGAAGGAAGATGCTATTCATGTATTTTTTTTTCAAATGTAGATATTTCCATAATCCAAGAACCGGATAAATTCACGCTGCGTGAAATTATCACCCGCTTAATATTGATATGCATTTAATGAATTAACCTGTTAACGGGTTACTGGACCTTTACCGATTGACAAATCTTATAACCGTAACATAGAGTAATGAATCATTCTAAAACTTACATTAAGTGAACCATACCATTTGAGTTAGCTAGACTTAGTAGATTATTTATATTCAAATCATTTTTATTGACATTATCTATTGAAAATGCATTATGATTACATGTAATATATTATGTTATCCAAACTGAGATACTTGCAGTGAATGGTTGCACTCAGAAAAGTCACGCATGAGTTTGTTTCATAGGCATATGACCATGACAATAAACTTATTTCGTATTTATGGCATTCGGTGTTACGTGAAATTTTAAAAATGTGTAGAGAATCGACTGGAGTCTTTTTCTAACATTTTGATTCACCCCGGTGTCTATTTTCAACATTGAAAATCGAACCGAATCTATTTTAAACATTGAGAATTGACCTCCATTTCCCAACGTTGAACAAGAAATATCTTTAAAAAAGATATTCAGCGGAATGATTGGTTGAACTAAGGCTATATAGATGGGTGTGCAAAATTGAATGAAATTGAGGTTTTCAAAGAATTGTAATATCTTTGATTGAAAAGCAAAAATTACAAGTATACAATTGAAACAGTAACTTTTATTTAACATGCAAAACTATCATGTACAGAAATGCAAAACAAAACAATAATTTAACTCATATCCTAGCTACTGGTAGGAGATCCTCACATTAATCTATTGTTCTATAAACCTCATTCATAGAGTTTCTTGAAACAAACTATAGCATACACAAATGTACAGATACAACAGTCTGCTGTACTTCACTCTTGTAAATAATGATGAAACCACACGATTGTGTTTAACTCACTTGAGGCCATTTATATATAATATTGCTTTTAATGTATGGTAAATGTGTACAAATAGTTAACAATTAAAACAAATTGGTAGTAAACAATTACAAAACACCTAGCTTCCTCTGTATATCTATAAAAAGATTTCAGATGTCATATCTTAAAATAGGAGCATAATTGCATCAGCCCAGTGTAGTAAACAGGCAGTGTGTGTCTGTCTGTGTCTCTAAATTTTACAATCACAGTCCGTATCTTGTAAAACTGTAATTGGACATAGACCAGCCTACAGGGCTCCAGATAAGAGGGAGTAAACTAAACAAATCACATTTTTTCACTCCTTTCAGCACCAAATCCTATGGTGTTACCACTCATTTTGATTGTCTCGAAGAGACAATTCAAATGTATAGTGACACCACAGGGTTTAATGCACAAATAAAGATTTTAAGTTTTGAAATAATTCCCTTATCTGAAGCCCTGGCTACTATCCAATCAGACTATTCAGTTTCAACAGGTGCTCTTAATTCTAAATTTCTGATCAAATATAATTGGTTGAAACGTGTGGCCAAATAGAAAGTGTGGCTAAATAGAAACTAGTCAGCTCCGCTGAAAAATGACTCCGAGTTATATGTCAACAGGGTCAAAATTCAAAATTTTACGATACACACGCTCAACATACAACATTATTATACCATCAACTTATATCTTAGTAGTGTACAGTAACTCCGTCATTACGACCACTCAACAAAATGCTTGTTTTTCATTTGTGATGGTGTCAATCTTTGAAACCCTTTGCCAATGCGGCGAAATTGAAAGTACAGACCATCTCTTCTTCACTTGTCCTCTATATCAACAAGCTCGAAACCGTCAATCCCATTATACCAGCCACAACAAAGTTATTTCTCTATGGCAATGACACGTTGACATCTGAACTAAATGTTCTGATATTTAAAGCTGTTCAGAAGTTTATAACCGAAACTAAACGTTTCAAATCCTAATACAGTGGACTCCAACTATTCCAACCACTGAATTTTCCTTTTTATTTAAGGCGGCTGAAGACTTCTAGTGGTTTGGACGGGATGAGAGTATGCCGGAGGGCTTGAATGGGCTCTCCGTCCTGTTTTCGTCCCGTAATCGGCAATAATCTGCCTCTTATACCATAACTTCACCTCATGTAGTGGGTGTCGGGATCTACTGCACTGTGATAACAACTCAGTCTGCTTATATATAATATTGTAGTTGCACACGCTTGGCTCGATATGCGAATCCAGAGCCAAACCCCTCTCCAGTTTCTGCTGCTTGCCTACGTTTTACCTATTGTTTTCTTTCAATGATGTTCAACCCTCTGTATGCTACCTATTTGTAAAAGGTACCGCCTGCATTATTCCTAAAATGTGTTTTATCTGCATATTGCTTTTTATGTTAATTTCTCCAGAAAACCAGACGGTTTGGATCCACATGAGATGCCGAGTTACTCGACCCCTCATTTGGATACGGACTGTTTGCTTCAGTTATCGTAAACGTGCAGAAGGTCTTAAACTGCTTTTTCAATGTAACTAATTGTCAAGGAGAAGAACTAAATAAGCTTTAGCTTTCGTTCTAATCCTATAATAGATATGTTGTATATTGTATGTATTTGTACATTTTCTGAAATAAATATGTTTAAACTAATCTTTGAAACCATCTATAGTTAGCGTCGAGTGTTCCAAAATATTTTTAAACAGTCTTCATCCGCTAAAGAAAGCAACACTCAATAACATCGTAGGATATTATCAGTTCCTTAAAAACAGATACAGTAAAACCTCGCTATTACGACCACTTAAACGAAGGCTAATTAATTGTATAATAGAGAGGTGGCAGCTTAAAGCAATGTGACAGTGAAACAGAAAGCTCATACAGGAGCTTTCTGTTTCACTGTCACCTTGCTTTAAGCGGTCACCTATCGTACACATCCAAATAATTAACAAAATTTAGTGGTCGTAATAGCGAGGTTTTACTGTAATCGATTAGTTTTGAGAACTGTATTAGAAGAAACAGGGAAAAGATATAACACAATACATTTCTAGTGAATAAACATAGAGAATATTTGGTGACTAGCTTTGAATGAGAAATGTTATCTGGCAAGGCGGATGAATATATCTGGTGAGCCGCAGGCGAACCTGATATTTTCAGAAGCCGAGCCAGATAACATTTCTCATTCAAAGCTAGTCACCAAATATTCTATTTATCCTTGTCACAATAGTAAAATAAATAGAGAATGCCATTTTTAAAGCAAGAGTCATTTTTTTGGTCTAGATAAGATTCCAACTAAGGAACTATGTTACTCTAGGAAAGCGCGCTATTATATAGATGATGTTAGTGACGTCACATCCTAGTTACGTTGAAAAGAAATAAAAGAACCAAAATCTAGTGTATTTCACTCAGGAAATCTAAAACGTGGACAATTATAGAAGTATCTCAGCAAGCGACTGGTGGCGCGTACTTTATAACGATTTGATTGCATCGAATAGTTCGAATAAACGTCGTTACACGTCGGATTCTGTTGAAAGAGTTTTAGAATACTTTTCCAAACAGCGGGAAAAATAAGCGTCTCAGTGGAAAAAAATAGTTCCGGCTACAGGTCATGTGACCACTTGACATAATAACATCGGTCATGTGACCACATAGCATAATAAAGCAAAGTTTATCTGTCACCCCTTTATCCGTCAGGAAAATAGGCACGTGACAGGATAAATAACACTCTGAAGTAAATATGATGACCATAAAATTAGTAAAATCTACTTTAACTTTCTTTTGTGTACGACCAATTTCGGGACCAGGACAGTGGCAAGCTGCTCTGAAATGCGTCGGTACCAAGGGTGTTGCCGCGGTCGATTCAGCGGCTGTTGAAAAAGCTTCATTGAGATTGTGTAATGACATTTAAAGGCTGTACATGTATGTATAGAAAACCTCGGAAATATGCATGAAAAATGTTCATGTGTGTCATGAAATTATTTACAAATAGGGTTTACGCCAAAATCCGGTTTTCAGGCTCTTTACAGTTTTATTCAATGTTTCAATATCTCTGTATATATAATATACATACAGAGAACTTATTTTAAATAGTTTCAAATCTACTATCAAATACATTTTAAAAGGCATATTGTTCTCTCAGAATTTTCCCCTATAACTTAATAAACTCCTGATTTTCTTTTCACGCCATATCTCTGTATTTCACTTTGAAACTATCGTCAGTGCTCTCAAGTACTTTGATTAACGTGTATTGCAACATTGTCGTCTGCTTGCATCTTTTCGTATGCAACTTGTTTCATTTTCCAAACATATTCCAAACAAAAAATAATAAAGAAATAGATTTACCGATTTTCAACCATTTCAAAAATATATTCACACGAAAAATTAATATTGAATTTTTCAGTACAATACAGAGATAAGCTAGAAATACACAATATGAAATGGAAGCCATTCCTAGAACAGATATAAAAACAATTAAACAACACATTTTGTTCAGTACGACGTATATAAAATGGAAATTTAGACTGGTACAGTAGTCTTTTAAAAGTGTCCACCCTTTCTTATAAAAACGTTCCTTCCTCTCACCCCCTTCCCTCTCTCATCGAAAAAAGTTTGATCTTTCTTAAAAAAGTATTTGGCGTTAAATTGCAGACGACAAATTATAGCAGACGATATTCTTTCTGCAAAGGGTTAAATAAGAACGATTAAATTTGTTGTTGAAATGGTTAAAACAGGTCAAAATAAGGTAATAAAAGGTGCGAAAGACAACTTACAGTGACGGAGACGTTATTGTTACCCGCTTAAACGCAAACACTTAAAAAATGTAGAACATTACAGGTTATGAACACTACTGGTGAATGGTGTAAATCTGAATGGCAAACAGTTTGGAGCCTGATCAGACGCCGGGTTACCCGGCGTCTGATCTGGCTCCATACTGTTTGCAAGCGAAATGATTGCTTTAGCATAATGTCTTCTTTACTGTATGTAACAAGGACCAAACATTATGGGGTAGCAATAGAAATACAGTCGAGCCCCTGTCACTCGGACTCTCGTAAGTTGAGCTTGCCCGTATTTCTATACTTGAAACTCAACTGTATCAGCTCGTCAAAATACCCGGTTTGCCGCGTTTTAACTTTGACGTACGGGGTAAGTTCGACTTATGAGAGTTTGGGTTATCGAGGTTTAACTATGTTTATAATGCGTTAAAAACAAATAAAGCTCTCGGATAATGTTACCAGAATATTTACCATGATCTGATGCCACATGTATGTCATTTCTAAAGCATCGCCTGCTCTTATTTGGCCATTTCTCTGCCAGAGCCAACATAATTGGCGTTTGCAAACAGTTTGAATTATGACCAGGCTCCAAACTTTTGACCATCATATCAATGTTTCTCAAGTCAAATACAGTCGAACTTCGATATCACGAACTCGGTTAAATCGAATATACCCGTATATGGGTATGTTCGACTTAACCGAGCATGAAATAATGCATTTCATGTGTCGAATTATCGGATAGTCGAGCTAAGCGAGTTCGAGATACCAACGTTCGACTGTATGCATAAACTTCCAATCTTTATGTGTAAACGTGGACGAAATATTTAAGCAGACGACAATATGACAACGTGACTGTGCTATAGACGGGTATTTACGTCATAATGGCAGTGAAAGGGTTGAATGTCAGACATTTCAATTTTGTGGTAAATTGTACATGTTACATTTAATATACTTTCATATAAAACTTTAAAAGTTCAGGCTGGCCGAATGTGAGTAGCTTTATCTCTTTCACTGAATTATGGTCGTCTGCTAAAATTTGTCGCCTGCATTTTTTTTATATTTTTTTTGTGTGCAAATTTAGAAAGTTGGCAACAAAAGACATGAGTGCCAACCGTTCAGATCTTGATAATACACGGAGCTACTCGTACAGTGCTCCCTCCTTACAACGGCCCTCTCAACAACGAATCTCTCCTTACCACGACCCTTGCCGCATTTCCATAAACAAAACAAATATATCCAACCTTTTCTCGGCTGCAATGTCGTCTGCTTGAAATTATCGTCTGCTGTTTTTCTTAAAGTTACAAAATTGACATTTTGACATAAAACCTTTAATGACGAGTGACAAACATTTTGAATCCAGATCAGACGCCGCGTTACGCGGCGTCTGATCAGGATTCAAAATGTGTGTAAATGTAAGCCAATTTTCCTCTCTACAACAACTCCCTCCGAACAACGCACACAATTTGTGTCTCCCAATGGGTGTCGTTGAAGAGAGGGAACGGTGTAGTACTATCTGGGTCGAAACGATTTGTAGTAGCCAGTGAAGTCGCAATTTGTAATGATACCACTCTTGTTAGTTATATTAACACTCTTTACTCCAATTTAGGCAACACTCGGATAGGAACTCGGCGGTTGACCAGGGTCTATGCTTTTAATCCCTTTTATATCATTAAGTCGAATATATACGTATTTAGGACAAAGTTAAAATATGACAAGCCCATGTTTTATCTTTGAAAATGTTCGAACTAAAACGATTTCGAATTATCGAGCTTTGACTGTACATAGAAACTTAAAGAGGAAAGTCAATATTGTATTTCAGCAGAACAACACTTAACCCCGCCACTGCCTTACCCCGAGCTCATGGTCATTTGTAAACAGTTAATAAATCATGTAGACAATCAAAAACATCTAGGAAACACTTTTAGTGCTAACAGCAAAAGGAATAATCATATTGATAATGTCTTTCAGTCGGCACCCAAAACTGTAGGCGTAACTGGGGTGCCATAAGTTGATCTTGAAAAGTCCTAAGATTTCCCATTTTTCTATTTTTCAAGCGCTATTACTTGAAGCAGGTAGAAAGGAAAGCCGCATGCGCCTTAGGGCGCATTCTGCTTCACTTTCAGCCTGCTTTAAGCTAACATCTGCTAGGATAGATATCCGAATATTTCGGAAAAATCCGGAGAAATGGCAGCACTGGCGTAATATGAAAACTTATGTTTACATTAAACAGGAAAGCTCTGAATCAAATATATCTGTGGCATGTACGACTTATACTTGAATATGCTTCCATTGTCTGGGATGGTTGCTCAGCAGAATGTTCAGGTACTCTTGAAAAACTTCAAAAATGAAGCAGTGCGTATG
The DNA here is from genome assembly GCA_922989275.2 of Gari tellinella. Lineage (NCBI taxonomy): Eukaryota > Metazoa > Mollusca > Bivalvia > Cardiida > Psammobiidae > Gari > Gari tellinella. The sequence goes on along the minus strand of OV277857.1, from coordinate 98,471,264 downwards.
GTCACCGGTTTAACTAGAACTGTTTCTTTAGAAACAAGAAATATCTTTAAAAAAGATATTCGGCGGAATGGGTGGTGAATTAAGGTAATGATGTATATGGAATTGATTTTATCCAAGTTGCAATAAATAGGATGGTAAATCAATTTTCCACTTCCATCTTTATAAGCCTATTGAATTGCACTTACTTCTTCCTAGGATGTGACTGAAAGTGATTAGAATTTTTAAAGACAGATCTAGATCACGGAATTATACTTCCATGTCTAGATCTATGTGTATCATTTTTATTTTGTAATTTGTAGATACCATAAATTACTAAAATTCGTATGTGTGTTCTCTTTTGTTAGTTACTTTAAATATGGTTTGATTGTTTAAATATTCTCTATCACCTGATTTTGATTTGAGATTTTTGGAAAGCACCCCCGAAATATGCCGAATATGAATTGTTTGAAACGACCCCTCAAATGAGAAAATAAAGCAAGTGTCCGCTTCAAGAATTCGTGTATGGATTTGTCTTGTAGAGTTAGTTCTATGTTCTGATTTATTATAAAAATATCTAAAAAGTGTAGCAATGTACGTTTTAGGTATCTACGTGTTGTTGTGTTTTCGCATTTAACCAAGAGATTGCGATCGCGTTAAAAAATCACGGTTTGTTTACATTTGAGGTCACAGAGTTGCGCATGCGCTAGAGGAAAACGGTGTTAACACAAAAAATACCCATCATGCTCGAAATCTTTAATCTTTTCGATATCTAGGTTAAATTCAAACGCCAGTTTTCTCGTAATCTCACTGAATTGTTACTGCTATTCTTTCTTTTTCATATACTTGGTACTAGATTAAAATTATGATAAATTCTATTATGAACAATTTCGTTCTGATTTGCAGAACGCATCAAATCATTGCCGAAATTTGAGACAATATGTCATATCTTAAAATAGAAACACTATGTCATTCAAATCACTACCTAACGGTCGGGACACGTAAAATTTCTCGGTTATAACTCACTAGCAGTAGCGGAAAGTCGTGTTTACTACTGGAACCGCTACATAGCAAATCAGCCTATAACAGTCTGTGTCTCTTATTTTACAAATTTGTAAAAGGCAGTAGTCAAGTCTAACCGCTACCCAATCAGACTATTCGATTTTAAGCACGTGTCCTTAAGCTTTCATTTCTGGTCATTCACGATTGGTTGGGCCATATAAGGTTTGAGGCTCAATGAGAAATCAGACCAGCTCCGCCGAAAAAATATATCGTGAATGTGGGTGGGATTAGCAAGTAGGCGAAAACATTAAAAATAATGTTTTATGTATAAAGTCTATCAAAGTATGGTGGTGTCATCATACATTGAAGATCTACTGTCGTTAAGTCACGTTGGCGAGCAAACTCGTTATAACTCCATTTTGGAGAGGACTCACATAGGCTTTGCCTGTTGTCCAATCCTTTTCTTCTGAATAAAATATTGTTTAAACTAAAGATACTGGTTAAAGTTATGCCGCCCTTTCGTACAGCAATATGACAACACTCATTTACCCAATCTTCGGCAAATCTTTGGAACAGTTCAAATCAATATTTTATAAACTGAAATTCAGTCAGTTCTTATAAAAAGGCTGTACGTAAAGAATTGCTTTATCGTACTATACTTTCAATACCAGCGCTGCCATAAGTTGACATAAAAAATCCTAAGATTTCCAAATTTGCATTTTTCAAGTGCGGTACCTTTACCCCATCATCGCCTGTTTCTAGTTGTTTGACACGTGGCTGCTTAAAGCAGGCTGGACGTAAAGCAGAATGCGCCTTAAGGCGCATTCTTCTTTACTTTCAGCCTGCTTTAAGCTATCATGTACTAGAAAAAATCCGAAGATTTGGGACAAATCCGGAGAAATGGCAGCCCTGCAATACTAGAACTTCAGCAACAGATATGTGTTAGTAATATACAGTAGAATCAGAAATAATCGTAGTAATTTAATCCTTTCACTCTCGGTGACGTCATAAAGCGCATTTGGAAACAGTTTTGATCCTGATCAGACGCCGCGTAACATGGATGTCTGATCAGGATCAAAACTGTTTGTCACTTGTTTTGAAATTACTTCAGTTATACTACCTTAACAAAATTTTGAAACGATATTGAAGACAACAATATTGAAGCAGACGACAAGATGGCGGTGAAGGGGTAAATATTTCACGATAAATTTGATCATGAAAGGGTTAAAGTATGACATGTTCATAAATCCCATTAGTGAAAGTCCTTGTTGTGACTGTTAAACTGAGAAGGAAGATGTTATTCATTTGTTTTTTCAAATGTAGATATTTCCATAATCCAAGAACCGGATAAATTCACGCTGCGTTGAATTATCGCCCTCTTAACCCTTTCCCCAATAGAAGCGTCTTTTAGCGTATTTAATTTATTCCTCCGCTGAAGAAAATAATTCCAGTTTATACCCTCATGAACAATTACCATAACAAATATTTTATATAGCCTAATAGATGGTAGTTTAAAGCAGGCTGAAAGTAAAGCAGAATGTGCCTTAAGGCACATTCTGCTTTACTTTCAACCTGCTTTAAATGATCACCTGTCTTTAATATTATAAATAGGTTATAGGGTAAATATTGATATGCACTTAATGAATTAACCTGTTATGGTAACAAACATTATATGTATTAAGTTTAATTGCTGCTGTACATCGTTTTATAAACCAAATAAAGCGAGTTTCTATGATTAATACTGGACACGGCAACTATTTACTTGATAGTTTGTTTGCAATACATTGTGAACTACATGTATATACTTTCGATATTAACTGCCGTTCTCTGATCATAATCCTCTGCATGCCAATAGCTACAAAAGTTACGGTTAGTTTGAATGTTTCTTCTTTTTTCTGCTACTATCTATAGATAGCCTCTCCTTGTGTATGTCACTTGTTATATAAACCATATCATTCGGTTTCATATCGCCATGATATATTATGTGTCAGCAATCATGTAAGGGGAGGGCCATCTCTAATGGAATCATTTGATGGATTACCTCGTAAATCATGTTCGAAAGATAACAAAAACAATTAGTAGAAACATAAATAAAACAGTTGTCCCTCGAATATGGATATACCTAACCTTTTCGTTGTCATAGTATCTGCTTAAAATTGTCGTCTGTTTTATGTCAGGGCTGCCATTTCTCCAGATTTTTCCTAAGTCTATGGATTTTTATCCTAGCAGATGGACGCTTAAAACAGGCTGAAAGTAAAGCAACATGCACCTTAAGGCGCATTCTGCTTTACTTTCAACCTGTTTTAAGCAGGCATGTGTCTTTAAAACAAGAAACAGACTATGGGGGTAAAGGTACGATTAGTAAAATTACATCTGAAAAATTTAAAATTTGAAATCTTAGGATTTTTATTATCGACTTATGGCAGCCCTGTTGTGTTGTCAATATATATAAGTTGCAAATAGTTCGGCGCTTGATCAGACGCTGAGTTACTCTGCGTCGGATCTGGATCCAAATTGAATCAATTAGAAATGTAGTAGTGACTTGCAGTGACAGCTTTCACAAAGTTTTAATAAACATTAATATCAAACAGAAAAATTGAAAATCTAATAACTTGCAAACACTACTTAACCCAGTCACTACCATGACATAATCTACTTTAAACAATTGTCGTAAATTCTCAAATTTAGATTTTTTTGTATTTTGACGTAAAAAAAATGTTGAAATGAGAGTGGCAAACGGTTTGGATTCTGATCAGACGCACGGTACGCAGCGTCTGATCAGGATCCAGACTTTTTGCAAATAACCTTTGAATTCGAGGTAAGGCAGTGAAGGGATTAATAAAGACAAGTGACATTGTATCCGCTAGGGGTGTAACAGAGTTGCAATATATTGCAATACAAAGGAACCGTATTGCAATATATTGTGTCAACTTGTAAGTACAAAAGTTTGATAGAAATCAGCCTTGAATTTATAGCACTAAAAGGGTAACAGGGGTGCTTTAACCCATTACCCCATAACCTGTTTCTGGTATTGAAAATAGGTGACAACTTAAAGCAGGTTGATAGTAAAGTAGAATGTGCCTTAAAGCACATTCTGCTTTACCCTCAGCCTGCTTTAAGCAACAATATGCTAGAATATAGAAAATTTTTCTTATGGTACACATTCATAACTGTATAAATTGGAATTACATGTATTTTCTTCAATAGAGGAACAAGAGGGCCATGGCCCTAAATTCGCTCACCTGAGGACATTGAAGTTTGTACCTAAGTTGACTGGGCAAGACAACATTTTAATATAGCTATAAATGGAGTTATCTTCCGGACAAGAAAACATGACAAAAGTGAATTTTGTTGCCAAGCTTATGACCCTTATCCATGACACATCCTCTTATCAAGCTATTTCCATTTCCGGTAAATGATAATTATTTCACTAGCGTCAGCAGAACTGGAGTTATTTTCCTGACAATAAAATATGACAAAGGGGAAAACAAAATATTGCTGCCCTTATGCATGGCATTTTCTCTCATCAGCTTCTTTCCATACATAAAATTTCATTACAATAGCATCAGTAGAACTGGAGTTGTCTTCTTGACAAGAAAATATGACAAAGGGAAATAACTAAAAAAACAATGATGTCAGAGTTATGGCCTTTGCAAATGGCACTTCCTCTCATTAGGCTCTTTCCAAATAGGCAATTTCATTTTACCCATTACCCCATAGCCTGTTTCTAGTTTTGAAAATAGGTGGCCACCTAAAGCAGGTTGAAAGTAAAGCAGAATGGGTCTTAATGCACACTTTGCTTTACTTTCAAACTGCTTTAAGCTACCATCTACCAGGATTTAGAAACTTATTTCGCATCTTACATTTTCATGACTGTTTAACCCTTTCCCCCATAGAAGCGCCTTTTAGCGCATTCAGTTTATTCTTGCTCTGAAGAAAATAGTTCCAATTTATACATTCATAAATATGTATAATACAAAATATTTTCTATATTCTAGCAGATGATAGCTTAAAGCAGGCTTCTGCTTTACTTTCAACCTGTTTTAAGTGGACACCTACATTCAATACTAGAGATATGCTATGGGGGAAAGGGTTAAAGGGGAATTATTTTACTTTCTTATCTTACATTTTCATGACTGTATAAAGTGGAATTATTTTCTTAAGTGGAGGAATAAATCAAAGGCCTAAAAATGCACATTTATGGGGTAATGGGTTAACAAACGTCAGTATTTATTGGGGGAAAGGGTTGAATCCTGGACAAGAAAAAATGACAAGACATGCAGATAACTGTGACAAAACCAATATTAAACATATGTATAAATATGGCATAAGACATAATTACATAACTGTCAGTGGATCACTTCCAGATCCTGTTTCTCTAAGTATGAAGCAGACTGAACCATTTCTAAACTATAGCAGACAACATGTTCAGTTCTGTTGGCCTGATCACTGAGGTCAAATATTATGTAAGAGTACCTAGCATTAGCAGCACTGCTGCTGGGGGCTTACCCTTACCAGTCTGAAATGATGTCTGCTAAATACCTTCTGTATGTAAGAAATGTACAATTTTTTTTTTAGAAAATGTTAAGTTGGTAAATGAGTGGCAAATAGTTTGGATCCAGATTAGATGCAGCATTATGTTGCATCTGATCTGGATCCAAACTGTTTGCAAATATTGGTTATTTGCCCATAGTATATTAAGGGTAACTCAGGTAAATACAGTTCTGCTTAAATCAAAAATACTGTGAAACCTGCCTAGAGCAGCACTTAAACTGTGCAGGGTGGTGTCAAATGTGACCCTAGGGATTTCATTTTAACAAACTATAGAGGGATCCACCAGGAGATTCTACTGTACAAATATCAAAGCTTAGGGCCTAGTAGTTTTGGGCAAGAAGATTTTTTAAAGATTTTTGCTTTTTTGCTTTTTCAAGCAGAAGTTGTGCTTTTTTTCCTTTTTTTTGAACAACTTCTGTAGAGAAGCATCCAAGGAACATCATGAGCAGTTTGAACTCTCCCTACAATCAGCGGGTTTCAGAGGAGATGTCGTTTGAAGTAAATGTGAACGGACAGACGGACGGTGAGCGGTCACAATAGCTCACCTTGAGCCTTTGGCTCAGGTGAGCTAATAAAATTGAAGCGTAAAAGGACGTATTTATGGTGTAATGGGTTAAATACGAGGGAGGGTCCACATTAACATAGACATTTGCTGTGAATGTTATAATTGTCACAGCAATGCATTCAAATCAACACGTCATTCCATCTCGTATATGATTAAATAATGTATAAAATATTGCAATACGGGAAAATCGCATTTGCAATACGTATCGCTAAGAGGCGTATTGCAATATAACAATATAAAAAGTACCATCTTGTTACACCCCTAGTATCCACCATAAAGATACTGGTACAGTCAACCATGTATTAAGCGGACAAACAATAGAAGACATCTACTGTACATAAAAGAATATTTACTACCCCTGCAGGGCTGCCATTTCTCCGGATTTTTCCCCCAAGTCTTCGGATTTTTTATCCTAGCAGATGGTAGCTTAAAACAGGCTGAAAATAAAGCAGAATGCACCTTCTGCTTTGCTTTCAACCTATTTTAAGCAGTCATGTGTCTTCAAACCAAGAAACAGACTATGGGGTAAAGGTACTAGTAAAAATTGCGTCTGAAAATTTGAATTCTTAGGATTTTTATGATCAACTTATGGCAGCCCTGTCCCTGATTCACGTTTATGCAAAGTATTAGGAGATTCAGATTGAAACTGAAGGAGGAGCTGACTGTACAAAATATTACAGACAGACTGCTCATCAATATCAAGGCCACAGATCAAGGTCAAAGAGACCTGAAATTTGTGTCTTGCACATCTTATACTCCTGATTAACCCTTTTCCCAATAGAAGCGCCTTTTAGCGCATTCAATTTATTCCTCCGTTGAAGAAAGTTCCAATTTATACAGTCACAAATATTTTTCATATGAAGTATTTTCTTTATTGTAGCAGGTGGTAGCTGAAAACAGGCTGAAAGTAAAGCAGAATGTGCCTTGAGGCACATTCTGCTTTACTTTCAACCTGCTTTAAGTAGTCACCAATTTTCAAAACTAGAAACAGGCTATGGGGTAAAGGGTTAACAGTTGTGCCAAGTATCAGGCGAATCAGATTGAAACTATAAGAGGAGTTCACTGCACAAGCGTTTGCAGACAAAACGACTGACTGACAGGCTGATTCCAGTATACCCCCTTCAAACTTTGTGAGGGTATACTAACTAAGTAATCCCTTGGACCACTAAGTGAAATGGAAAAGAAAAACAGGTTCTTAAATATTAACAGCAATGAAAACTAAACAAAAGAGGTTTTATTATAAAATTTATTTACACAATTATACAAAACAACAAATATAAATGGTTTTATATATGAAAAAAGAGAGTTCAACTCATGTTCAAGGGTCATACAATCAATATACAAGCAGAAAATTGTCAGTACAGTCACCATGTCAGTGCTACAGTAAAGAAGACATTATTCTTTCCCATTTAACCCATTATCCCATAACCATGCCTTTGTACGTCTTTCATTTATTCTCCATTGAAGAAAAAAGTTCCAATTTACACAGTCATGGATATGTATTATAAGATATATTCTATATATTCAGGCAGATGGAAGCTTTAAGCAGGTTAAAAGTAAAGCAGATTGTGCCTTAAGGCACATTCTGCTTTACTTTCAACCTGCTTTAAGTGGTCTCATGTCTTCAAAACTAGAAACAGGCTATGGGGTAATGGGTTAAACAAACTTAACACAAAATCATTGCAGTACAATATAGCAGTACAATATAGAGTAGGACTGAAAATATTTATCTTTTTCTTAAGGAATAATTCGAATATTTATTGTATTCATGGAGGTATGAGAAAAAAAACCTGGTCACACTGTATGAAACCGCGAAGCGGTTTCATACAAAAGTGTGACCAGGTTTTTTTTCCATACCTCCATGAATACAATAAATATTCCGAATTATTCCTTATAATTTAATATCACTACTGAATTTAAGAAAGTAGTTAAATAGAGAATCTGACGCGACTGTTCATTTTTAACGCTTTTAAAACGTAGGTTGTAGTCCCTCCGCCATATATATTTTCCGCCAAAACGCAGCGTTGTTTTGTAGTAACGTCGACGTCAATGACGTCATTTGGCGTCCTGCTTCATGCAGCGCTTGTGAAGAGCAGTTGGACTAAGAGAAAGTAGTCCTGACAAGGCCTGGCCTGAATTTTATTTTTTTCATGGAGTTATGAAACAAAATTTACAGCCAATCACAGCTAACCAAATGTAATAAAAGCAAACAATATTAAATTATTAACATTTGAATGGCAAACAGTTTGGAGCCTGATTAGAAGCCCAGATTACTTAGTGTCTGCTCTGGCTCCAAAACTGTTGGCAAATGACATAACTGATAACCCCTTTTAATTAGGTAATAATATTGTCTTCTTCACAGTTCCTATACCGAACAGCAGTTCCATAATCTATATCACTTCATAACTTCAGTCAGCCTGCAAATACAGTAAAACCTAGTATAATGACCACTAAATTGAGTTAATTATTTGGTGATAAGAACAGGTGACTGCTTACAGCAAGGTGATAGTTAAGACAAAAAGCTCCTTCAGGAGCTTTCTGTTTTACTGTCACCTTGCTTTAAGCTGTCACCCGTCTTTCATACAAGCAGTTAGCCTTCGTTTTAATGGTCGTAATAGAGAGGTTTTACTGTATTTGAAGAAGCATGAAGATCTCTAGACATTTAATCGCTTAATGCAGGACAAAAGAAAAGTAGAAAGCTCCTATAAGAGCTTTCTGTTTTCTGTTTTATTCTGCATAAAGATGCCACCTGTATAAAATACTTTTATTTTGTCATTTTTATTGGCGACTTCACATAAGTTTGACTGTATATAGGTCAATGCATTCATTGGAATGAGGGAAATAAGATTATTGATATTACATATATACATCATGGGCAAATCCACTGGTTAGGTCATACAGTTAAACCAATCTCAAGCAACCAACCAAACAGCAAAGATGCAGTCTATAACTGTTTCACATATAGCTTGTTTTGGCATTTAATCCATTACTCCATAAACCGCCTATATCCCCTTAACCCTTTCCCCCATAGAAGTGTCTTTTAGCGCATTCAGTTTATTCTTGCCCTGAAGAAAATAGTTCCAATTTATACATTCATAAATATGTATAATACAAAATATTTTCTATATTCTAGCAGATGATAGCTTAAAGCAGGCTGAAAGTAAAGCAGAATGCGCTTAAAGCGCATTCTGCTTTTCTTTCAACCTGCTTTAAGTTGACACCTATATTCAATACTAGAGATATGCTATGTGGGAAAGGGTTAATATATTCCTCCACTAAAGGAAAAAGTTCCAATATAAACAGTCATGAATATGCACTATAAGACATATTTCCTATATCCTAGCAGATTGTAGCTTAAAGCAGGCTGAAAGTAAAGTAGAATGCTTTTTTTGGCACATTCTGCTTAACATTTAGCCTGCTTTAAGTGGTCACCTGTCTTCAAAATTAGAAACAGGTGATGGGTCAACCCTTTGCTAAAAAGTGGATTTCTTATATTTAAGAAAGGTGACAACTTAAAGCACTTAAGGCAGGTTGGAGGTGAAGCAGAATGTCCCATAAGGCACATTCTGCTTTACTTTCAGACTGCTTTAAGTGGTCATCTATCTTCAACATTAGAAACATGCTATAGAGTTATGGGTTAACGAAAGTTTAAATACGCTTAACTTCTTATCTACATGTACTTGCATAATTATACAAGTTCACCAACTTGCCTGTTACTTTTCTTGAAAAATCATTACAAAAACACTCTTTGATATATCAATGTTTGAATAAATAACTCAAAAGTAAAAAAAATGCCTAGAACACATAACACAGTTTAAATAAGTTACAACATGAACAACGTTTTACAGAAAGGTAAGAGCTAAATGCAGACAGAGCTCATAAACATACTTAACCCTTAGCCCGCCAAATAAATTGTCGTCTGCTATATTTCTCGTCTGCTTCAAGTTTCAAAGTGCTTCAAAGTTTCTCAAAATTGCTGAAAATGTTGTCCGAGTGTCAAACAGCTTGGATCCTGATGAGACGCCGAGTTACTCGGCGTCTCATCCGGATCCAAGCTGTTTGCATATGGAGCTATAGTCATGAGTGGCAGGCTAAGGGTTAACACTTTCAACCCCATATACCTGTTTAAATTACACTCATTACATTTGCAAACAGTGTAGACCAAAATCACTGTTTGCTAATTTAGAGCAGTATTTATCAAATTACCTAGAATTCCATGTAGACTGGTTCATGTTTTGGTATTAACTTAAAATATCCACAGGGAACCCAATAACCAACAAGAGTTACTTAGTGTTGAAAGAGTGTGCCCTGTGGAATTGTTATCAAACTGATGACCTTTCACAATAAAACTTGTGACAATTTGGCTCCTGAAGGAGCTGTCTGAAAAGGGTCTACATAGCCTTCATATGGAACCTGTCTGTACTCTTTCCAACAAAAAATATTTCTTTAATACATGTAGTTATTTATAGCAGATGTAATAGTTCAGTTGGCAAGATAACCATAGTGGGCGGAGTTTTATATATGAATATTCAGTGGGACAAATGGCAACCAGTCAAAATGAGACTTCTTATTAGCTAAAGAATAAGTTCTTTACTTGACAAGTTTTATTCATTTGCCTTCTGATATATCTGTGTTAATTAAGATAGGTTTGTTTCATTTTATCATTATTCTTATGATTTGTTTCTGACACTCTGCTGCGTTAATTTGTGAACATGGTCTAGTCATTCTGAAATTGACTAACTTTCAGCTTCTGTGATACTTTAATTTAAGATACTATCTGTGATATTTATTTATAATAAATTACCGTGACTCTCTGTGTCTTGCCACTAGAATCAAGGACCACAATGGAAATAAGGAAAATATTTTTCCTTTTTTGTGTTATCCTTGGTTTCTAGTGCGCATTACATGGTTCTTGTATGTTTTGCTTTAATTATGCTTTGCCATGTTATGTACACTTTTTACCCAAATAAATCTATCTATCTATCTATGAATGGAATAGGTAAAGGTACAGTAAAACCTCTTCATTATGACATTTAAAAAACTAAGGCTAGTTGATTGTATAAAGACATGTGATAGCTTAAAGCAAGGTGACAGTAAAACAGAAAGCGGAGCTTTCTGTTTCACTGTCACTTTGCTTTAAGCAGTCACCTGTTTCAAACACCTAATAATTACCATAATCTTGTGGTTGTAATAGAGTTTATACCCTATGTTGACAAAGAACAAAACAGAGAACAGTAGTCATGCAGAAATCCTTTTAGTATCGTTGTGTATTATTTAGCTTTCATTAACCCTTTACCCCAAAGCCTTTTTCAAGTATTGAAGATATGTGATCACTTAAAGCAGGTTGAAGGTAAAGCAGAATGTGCATTCTGCTTTACTTTCAGCCTGCTTTAAGCTATCATCTGCTAGGATAAAGAAACTATTTCTTATGGTATACATTCATAACTATATAAATTGGAAATATTTTAGTAAAAAAAAAGTAAAGTACCAGTTAAAGTCTACTTTCAGTCCGAATGACCGCTCAGCCGACTGTACATTTACCCCCTGATCATTGAGCCATCTTGCCTACAATTATATTGAGCACTGCTAACATATGGCGCTAAAGCAGCCGCAGTACCGGCTCAGACCCTCACAGGTACCCATTTTAACCCCTGGGTGGAGAGGAGCAATTCGCGGTACATGTCTTGCTCAAGGACATTCCTGTACATCATAAGGGATTCGGAAAAAATCCCCTAGTCAGACCGCTGGTCCGGCGGGGGATCGAACTCACGACCCCTGGTATCGTAGTCCAAGGTGTTAACCATTGGGCCACTACCGCCGGTGGTAGTAGAGGAATGGATTAGAGGCATAAAAAGTGTATTTATGGGGTAATAGGTTAAACCCTTTCCCCAGCATAAGCACCAAATGAGACTTTTTATTGTTTCTTCTGAATAAACACCATCAATGAATATTCAATGATGCTGTTGAATACAGATTGAAGCTTAAAGAAATATGAAAGTAAAAAGCAGAAAATTCCTAAAGAGTTTTTTGTTTTAATTTAATCTAGCTTTAACCATAACAGTAAAGCTCACTTATAACGAAGGTGTCTGGACCGTCTGATTTCTTTTGTTATATCCAAATTTCATTAGATCGGGTCCATTTTACTACACATTAATTAGAGATGGGGAATTATATTTGTTTTTGTTATATCAGATATTTTGTTATATCATATTTCTTTATAAGTGAGCTTCACTGTATCTTGCTTTAACCATTTACTCCAAAGACTGTCTAGCATCTAAAATAGGCTACCACCTAAAGCTGGTTGAAAGTAAACAGAATGCACCTTTAGGCACAATCATTTTTACTTTCACACCTGCTAGAATTAGAAAATATTTCCTATGATACATGTTTGTGACAGTTTTTTATTTGGAACTATTTATTCAGTGGATAAATAAATCAAAAGGCAGAACATGTGTATATATGGAGTAAAGGGTTAAAGACATTTGGAGATAGGCCAACTGCCATTTTGACTTTGGAGGAAAGGGTTAAGCACACACCTATATTTACTGGTAACAGAACTATTTACAGATTTTTATTTTATGCTAACAAACTGTCTTAAAATTGGACAAATATATTCAGGGCTCCAGATAAGAGGGAGTAAACTGAACAAATTCAACAATTTCTCACCTATTTCAACACCAAATTCTATGGTGTAACTACTCATTAGAATCGTCTCGAAGAAACGATTCTAATCGTAGTAACACCATAGGGTTTAATTCAGAAATAAAGATTTTAGTTATAGAATATTCCCCTTATCTGGAGCTCTGTATATTGCTGGCTACAACATACAAAATAATGGTTTTGGCAAATGTCTTTGAATACTGCATGGAGGATTACTTAAGTCAAGAAAACAATCAAAAAAATTAAAACATATATCTCAGGTTGCATTGTTACCATTAAAAGTCCCACTCAAATGCATTATCTAGAGTTCAACTGTTGTATTCTTATAACCATCATTAATGACAAAATCACTTAAAGTATTATCTCAAGGTGAATTGCTATAGCCATGATTATTATAGTATAACACTTATAACATGATCAATGCCCAATGTGTCTCAGGGTCAGAGTATCAAACAGTTTGGATCCTGATGAGACTCCGCATTATGCGGCGTCTCATCATGACTCAAACTGTTTGCAAAGATTATCATGGTTTTCCCCACTCGCATACTAAGAATTAATGACAAAATACCACCTAAAGGATTATCTCAAGGTGAATTGCTATAACCATGACCATTAACTGATAACACTTATAACATGATCAATGCCTATTGCATCTCAATAGCCTGTATAACTTCATTCACTGGAATTACAGTAAAACCTCTCTATAACGACCACTAAAATAAATGCTAATTAGATATATAAAAGACAGATGAAAGCTTAAAGCAAGGTGACAGTGAAACACAAAGCTCCTAAAGGAGCTTTCTGTTTAACTGCCACCTTGCTTTAAGCAGTCACCTGTCATAAACGAAAAATAAATTATACAATTAAGTGGCCATTATAGAGAGGTTTTACTGCTACAAGCTAGTTCATAAGCAGTATAAATTGGTGTTCTATTTTCAGTGTCATTTGATCTAGTTCAGTAACGTTGTCTTTCATACCACACTGAAGACACAAACATATATTTACATATTCTTTTTCTCAACATCCACAAACATAAAAAAACTTCTGAAATACAGAAAAGCTTGTATAAAGCAACCACTCATTCAATAAGCATGGACATCTCTAAAGACAAGACACTGCTTAATGCAGAATAGAAATAATGCAGAAAGCTCCTATGGGAGCTTTCTGCATTATTTCTATCCTGCATTAAGCAATCACATGTATTTGAAGACTTCCCATATGTATTTTAATTTAGGTTTGACTGTAAGTCTGTTAAATATAACAAGGGTATAAAAACAACTGTATAATATCTTGGTGGCCAATATTTTACAATTTTCAAGAAAATATTGACTGAGATGGAACATGATCACACTGTTAGCACATATGCTGGCTAACCTCGATTGAGAGTTTTCTTAACCCATTACCCCATAAATATGCCTTTTTACGCCTCTAGTTTCTTCATCCACTGAGAAAAATAGTTCCACTTTATAGTCATGAATATGTACCATAAGAAAATATCTTCTATATTCTAGCAGAGTTTTGCTTAAAGCAGGCTGAAAGTAAAGCAGAATGCACCTTAAAGTGCATTCTGCTATACTTTCAATCTGCTTTAAGTGGTCACCTGTCTTCAAAACTAGAAACAGGCTATGGGGTAAAGGGTTAAAGACTAATGTACACAAATTTCAATGGTTGTTTTTTCAATTAATGAAAGCTCTTTAAGTCTAACATGCCCTTATTTTAAAGTCAAAACATGACTAAGTTTTCAAAACACTGAAAAAAATCCAAGCCATTAACACAGTACCCATAATTACGCCTTTAATTTATTCCTCCACTGAAGCAAATAGATCCACTTAATATAGTCATGATTATGCACCACAAGAACTACTTTCAACAGAAGCCTAAAGTAGGCTGAAAGTAAAGCAGAATGCACCTAAGGCCAATTCTGCTTTACTCTCAATCTGCTTTAACTTGTTACCTGTCTTCAAAACTAGAAACAGGCTATAGGATAATGGGTTAGGGCAAATCCTTTCGTATTGGTCAATCTTTCAGCTGTCTGAAAGAGGATTATAGGTTGAGGGAACAAAGAATACCAAAGCTACATTTTACATATATGTGTCAAAGGGCATATCATACTATTATTTCTCTGTTTAGGTAGGTCACCGGTACATCAAAATAATTATGTTAAAAAAATTACCCTTACATCAAAAAGCATTTCCATGCTCCTTATAAATAAAAGAACCATAGGAAAGTTTCTTCCATATAGACAGGTGCTTATTTAACCCTTAGCCTGCCACTCACGACTATAGCTCCATATGCAAACAGCTTGGATCCGGATGAGACGCCGAGTAACTCGGCGTCTCATCCGGATCCAAGCTGTTTGACACTCGGACAACATTTTCAGCAATTTTGAGCAACTTTGAAACTTGAAGCAGATGAGAAATATAGCAGACAACAATTTATTTGGCGGGCTAAGGGTTAAAAGCATGCTGAAAGTAATGCAGAAAGTTCCTTAACGAGAGTTCTGCTGTACTTTCAGTGTGCTTTGAACAATCACCTTAAGCACTGAACATACTAGTGAGGAAAAGGGCTAATCAAACTAAGAAACTGTCTACCTGCCTTGCTGCATTCTTCATAATTACCCAGTACAATAGAAAAACATAAACCTTTTAACCCATTACCCCATAAATACGCCTTTTTACGCCTCTCATTAAATCCTCCACTAAAGAAAATAGTTCCACTTTGTATAGTCATGAACATGTACCATAAGAAATATTTTCTTTATCGTAGTATATAACAGCTTAAAGCAGACTGAAAGTAAAGCATGCGCCTTAAGGCCAATTCTGCTTTACTTTCAACCTGCTTTAAGTGGTCACCTGTCTTCAAAACTAGAAACAGGCTATGGGGTAATGGGTTAAACCTTTAGCACAAAAAACTAAGCCGAAACTGTTTGCAAACCAACAGCATGTGACCATGCAACACATTCAGTCAATAGACCAGCATATAAAATCCAGAAAACTGGACCTACGAACAAAATCATCACAGTCTTTTAAAGCACTAATTTCAAAACAATTACGGGTAAGCTATACATATCTTACTTTGTATACTCACTATTATTGTTTGACAGGTTGCACACATATGATGTATATCTATAACTTAATAAGTATTAGCCCTCTCTATTCTTGATAAAGACATTTAAACCCATAACCCCATAAATACGCCTTTTTACGCTTTTGATTTATTTCTCCACTGATGAAAATAGTTCCAATTGATACAGTCAAGAATATGTTCCATAAGAAATATTTTCTGTATTCTAGCAGATGGTAGCTTAAAGCTGGCTGAAAGTAAAGCAGAATGTGCCTAAAGGCACATTCTGATATACTTTTAACCTGCTTTAAGTGGACACATGTCTTTGAAACGAGAAAGAGGTAATGGGTTAAATATAGTACAAGATGTTCTAAATGTACAATTAAAAGAATTCCGAGGCATGTCTTACAAAGATCCAAAAGCATACCTCTGTATACTGTTTTTATGTAACACTTCCATTGATATGTTTCTATTACACAAAATTATCTGTGCACAGTGGCCGCTCCAAGAATTTGCGATCTTGTATATGTTTAAAAAATTAAAGCAACTTAAAGGCAAAACAAAAGTAATGCAAAACGTCTACAAAAGCTTTCTGCATTAAATTTGTCCAGCATCGGGAATATTTTCAGTCTTTTGAGACTCCAAGTTTCTATATTGTTTTACTATACATTTCTACAATAATACATTCAGGCCAGCCTCCATAATCCAAAATCAGTTCAGTCGCACTTACCCTGTACAGTAAAACCTCTCTATTACGACCACTAAATTGTGTTAATCATTACGTGTTTATGACATGTGACTGCTTAACCCATTACCCCATAGCTTGTTTCAAGTATTAAATATAGGTTACCACTTAAAGCAGGCTGAAAGTAAAGCAGAATGTGCCGAAAGGCACATTCTGCTTTACTTTCAACCTGCTTTAAGCTACCATCTGCTAGGATGTAGGAACTATTTCTTATGGTGAATATTTATGACTGTATAAATTGGAATTATTTTCTTCAGTGGAAGAATATATTAAAGTCGTAAAAAGGTGTATTTATGGGGTAATGGGTTAAAGCAAGGTGACAGTAAAATAATGTCTTTTTGATCCAGTCTGCAAAATTAAGTTTTTATTTTTGTTGTTGTTTGGGCTACTGTTTTCCTTTAAGCTTACTGTGATAACCAAAATCTGGTTGTCAAAAATTTAGGAATCATCCTATTAATTTTTGATGCTATAACAACCACAAGATATGAAGTCAACATAGCTTTGTATTCAATTTTAAATACTGGCTGCTTCTCAAAGGAAGCTGAAAGTAAAGCAGAAAGCTCCTTTAGAAGCTCTCTTCTTTAACATTCCGCATGGTTTAAGCAGCCCCTGTTATGATGCAGAAACAAGTCTGCTGTATTTTGTCACAATGACTGTTTGTAAATTGAGAGCTATACTGGCTAAAATTATTTTTTCAAATTACATTGTAGCTGTCTGGGGCACCTGGACAAACGATCATTTTGCAGACTGTTGTCTCGATTTCTCAGAATTGCTTCAAAGAGATATTTTTTTCAAATCCAATGACATAAAAAAAAAACATGTGTTTTTGTGGAG
This sequence comes from Gari tellinella, assembly GCA_922989275.2. Classification (NCBI taxonomy): domain Eukaryota; kingdom Metazoa; phylum Mollusca; class Bivalvia; order Cardiida; family Psammobiidae; genus Gari; species Gari tellinella. Next base: position 98,453,865 of record OV277857.1, on the reverse strand, counting down.
GCCTACTGACTTTGATATTTGAAATACTCTCCCTATTTGGGGCTATAATTTCCAAAGGCAGATAAGTTGAAATAACAGCTTTCTAACATGTGTATAATCTAAACATTAAATAAAAATATCTAAAATCTGAAAAATGTATGCATTGAGAGCCATTCATGTACATTTTGATCAATCATCTATAATGAACAATCTTCCTTATGCATTCTGAAACCAGATTTGACAGACAATGTAAATCTACAAGAGAGCCACAGATTATCAGGCCCAGCCCTTATAAAGTGTTTGCATTGAGTCTGTTCTCAGGCATTTGATTGGTCAGATTTGAGCCTAGGCTCAAATCTGACCAATCAAATGCTTGAGAATGATTTAAGACTCAGCTCAAACGCTTTATAAGCATGGACCCAGGCCACAGGTGATCAAGATTGCTCACCTGAGTAACAGTCACATGTTCACAGGGAGGAGTTTAAACCCTTTACCTGATAGCCTGTTTCTAGTTTTGCAGACACTTGATCACATAAAGCAGTTTGAAATTAAAGCATCTGGCCATCTACTAGGAGATAGAAAATAATTCTTATGTTACATATTAGTGACTATATAAATTTGAACTGTTTTATTCAGTGGAGGAATAAGTTAAAGACATAAACGCATATCTGTGGAGTAATGGATTAAAGGTCTCAAGCATGGGCATTAATCAAAACATTTCAACCAAACCCTCTTTAACCCTTAGCCCGCCAAATAAATTGTCGTCTGCTATATTTCTCGTCTGCTTCAAGTTTCAAAGTGCTTCTAAGTTGCTCAAAATTGCTGAAAATGTTGTCCGAGTGTCAAACAGCTTGGATCCCGATGAGACGCCGAGTTACTCGGCGTCTCATCCGGATCCAAGCTGTTTGCATATGGAGCTATAGTCGTGAGTGGCAGGCTAAGGGTTAACCTTGAAAATGCTGAATTTTCACATGCACTTGTTAACTTTTGATAAATGACTGGTTTACATTGATTTTTTAGGTGCATTCTGCTCTACTTTCAATGTGCTTTAAGTGGTCACATGTCTTCAAAACTAGAAACAGGTTATGGGGTAATGGGTTAAGACAGTTTTAACAAGAGAAATGAAATTTAGTACATGTACTTGAAATACTCCATGGAGCTATGAACAGCCTCCAAGGTAAATACAGTATGTAAAGCATATACATATAAGAGTATTCTGGTTTAATAGAAACAAGTGGCTTAATCTACATTGCACTACAACAAACACAGCACGTGATCACAGAGCTTCCTTTCTACATATATGTACATGTATATCTTTTGAAACCCATGCAGCCAGTCACATAACCCCTTACTCCATAGATACATGTTTTTACGCATTTATTTAATTCCTCCACTGAAGAAAATAGTTTGAATTTATACCCTTATGAGTGTACAACATAAGACATATTTCCTATACCTTTGTAGATGGTAGCTTAAAGCAGGCTGAAAGTAAAGCAGAATGCGCCTTAAGGCGCATTCTGCTTTACTTTCAACCTGCTTTAAGTATGGTCCGTTATTAAGACCGGTCCGCTATTCCGTATTACGACCACTAATCCCAGAACAAAAGACCGATTAGTGTTGTTTTAGGGTCCGATATTAAGGGCAGGCGTTCACACTTCGCCGGTCGCGACAAAAGCCAGTTTGACACTTTTACGACAAACACCGATTACTTTACGGCAGAGGTCAAGGCCGATTAAACAATAGGGATGCTTCAACGAGGGAAATGTTTTGATAGCAGATAACTCAAAATAATGCGAAAGTATGATGAATACGGCACTTGTTTAATCTCTTGATTGCTCTATTGGTACATGTATATTTCGTTTATCTCGCATTAGGCCAAATATAGTTACAGAAAAAAACTGTTTGTAGCGCATACATCGGACTCGATGACAGAGGGAGAGATAATTGGGCTAATTAGTAAAATACTTACAAGCGTGTGATTTACTAATTAAAATGTTAATTTATCACTTTAGACTTTCATCTGATCCGCCCCAATCGAGTTTTATGTTTGATAAATTATTTTTTATTGGTTATCTCGAAAGATGATTTTTGTAAACAATGAAATAATTGGTCGAACTTTGGATAATTAATAATATTAAACCCGACGAATTTCTTCATAAACATGTCGTGTGAAGGATTAGATCCAGATCAGATATCAAACAATGTGGAATCTGTTCAGGATCTAAACTGTCCAAAATGATATTTCTTTGTCACTGAAACTCATAGACTATGTGCTAAGGCCCATCTTTATGTGCTAAGATTTTTTTATTGAAACATCGTTTTAATTCAGATCAGACATCAAGTAATTTGGAGTCTGGTCAGGATCCAAACTGAAATGCCACTTCTTATAGATTATAGTCTATGTGTTACACTGCTAATGCCCCTCTTTATGTGCTAACATTAATAATTTATTCAATTAATGAATCTTCATAACATGTGTATGACAGTTTTTAGTTTCTGTGTATATGTGTATTTTCAAAAATTAAATTATGGTTGTTTGAAATAGGCTTTTTTGTGCCGATCTATTCAAAATAGGTTCAATATACCTATCTATCTATATCTGACCAAAAAATCCTCATCGATATCAAGGGTCTCAATAATAAGACCGACTCGATATTAAGACCACTTTTTGTCAGTACCACAGGTGGTCTTAATAGCGGAACTTTACTGTAGTCACCTGTCTTCAAAACTAGAAACAGGCTATGGAGTAATGGGTTAAAACAGATTAATGATATTATGGAATATTCAGTATCCAACATTAAAATGATTTGGAATAATGACAGTTACTCTTATATATAATTGTTCTGCTTTGTCAAATTTGTAATAAGCTACCATTCACTAGAAGACCCAGAGAAAGTCTGTTTAATATTGACAGTTGCTAAATGAATGTTAAACAAAGGTAAAATCTGGTAAGTCTTGTTCACATGAACTGACAGACGCATGGACAGGACAATCACTATATGTTTCTTCATCTATAGACTATAGATGACAAGACATAACATACAGAACACTCATACATGGGCTTCCTGTATCATTTCATCATGCATTAAGCAGTTCCCTGTCATTAAATATCTTCTTGTTTCTTCAATGAGTGATAGTTTAATACAAATTTGACAAATATAAAATTCCATTATAACACCATATTCAGTTTTACATCATAAAAAGTCGGGAACAAAGACAATCCATGATGAGGGTCGGCTGTATAACCCTTTCCTATATAGCTTAATGGGAATATTACCTATATTCATCTGTGTTTCAGGCAGGAAACTGCTTAAAGCAAGATGAAAGTAAAGCAGAAAGCTCCTTCAGGAGCTTTCTGCTTTACTTTTATCTTGCTTTAAGCTGCCACCTGTATTAAAACATCAACAATAAATATTAAATTATGGTGCTTATACTGAAGTATGGGCACAAGCATCCTATAGCACTTATATGGAGGAAAGGGTTAAATGCAAGTTTTACAAGAACTGGATATAATTCAACCCTTATGCTGCAGCTATAATGCCTGTTTTAAAAGTGTATTCTGACGGTTTTTTCCTCTTTATTTTTCCAGAACCCTAGTGGTAAGCACTTTGGTGACCATTTGGAACCAAATATGATGCAGACTTACTCTACATGAAGCAAGAAAAGAGTTATATTTTAGAAACCCAAAAACAATGGTTTCTTGAGAAACCTTAAAACAAAGGTCAAACAATAGGATCCTGATTAGATACCTAGTTACTCAGTATCTGATCTGTAATGAAAACTTGTTTCAAATGACTTGCACTTAAAGTCAAAATTGGTGTTAAAACAGTATAGAACCCCAAGACACTGTTTAACCCTTTCCCCGTATAGCTTGGTTTTAGCTTTCAAGACATTTGGTTGCTTCAAGCAAGCTGAAAGTAAAGCAGCAAGCTCCTATTAGGAACTCCCTGTTTTACTTTATGCATCCTTTAACTCTTTGAACCCTAGTCCCGCATATAGGCGTGCTTTTCAAACAGTGTACATGTGAATAGTACACTTGTACTGTGCAAACAGTGAAGACCCAGATCAGAGGGCTCCGAAAGGAGCCCTCTGATCAGGGTCTTCACTGTTTGTCACAATGCCAAACATTCACAAAAACAACCCTTAAAAGTCAGAAATGGACTAGACTAAAATGGAAACTGGAATTGTCCATTTAAAGTTTCAGGGAGGAAAGAGTTAACACATAAAACCCTATTGAGGAGTATACTTTTCATTAACAAATAGTGTATCCGTGAAAAGAATACTTGTCATATGCAAACAGTTAAGATCCTGTACAGAGAGCTCCTGCAGGAGCCCTCTGATCTGGGTTATGCACTGTTTGTTATTCTAAAATAGAATTGTAAAAGTCAACCCTAAATAGTCTAAAATTGCACATACTTAATTGGAAATTGGAATTGTCCATTAAAAATTTCAGGGGTGAATGAGTTAGAAAGCAACCAGTCACGATTCAAGGAAATTCTCCCTGTGAGTCTTTATAAGGACAAAGTAGACAAGGTATTTCTATGAGGAAAAGGTAGAGGTGTCAAAAGACGCTTCTTTGGAGGAAAAGGGTAAATCACTGTCTTCAAACATAATTGCCATTTTAATTGAGAACTTTTAACCATGGGAGGTATGAAGCAACTTTACTTCTCATGGTAAAATAAAAAGATTTTGAGCAGGCTACATTCGAGCCAATCATGCAAAAAGGGACACTTAACCCACTGAACCATAGCAACAAGTATACACATACAGGGCTGCCATTTCTCCGGATTTTTCCTAAGTAATCGGATTTTTATCCTAGCATATCGTAGCTCAAAACAGGCTGAAAGTAAAGCAGAATGCGCCTTAAGGCGCATTCTGCTTTACTTTCAACCTGTTTTACGCAGTCATGTGTCTTCAAAACTAGAAACAGGCTATGGGGTAAAGGTACGATTCGTTAAATCTTAGGGTTTTTCATGTCAACTTATGGCAGCCCTGCACATACTTTACAAACAGTGTACCTGTGGAGTGTATATTTGTGCTATGCAAACACAGTAGACCCAGATTAGAGGGTTCTGACATCCATAAATAGTATAAATGGACTAGACTTAATTGGAACATGGAATTGTCCATTTGATGTTCATGGGTCAATGAGAAAATAGTGGATAAGGATCAGCCTTGAGTGCCTGAGTCAGAGTCTACCAAATATGGTGTCAAAACAGTAGTACTATCTGGCTCGAGACACCAACTATTGTTAAGCACAAACATGATTTGAAGGTAATTGACTGCTTAATACAGGACACAAGTAATGCAGAAAGCTCCTGTATTAAGCTGCCACCTGTCTTAAAGACCTACAATAAATTATATTTCTAGTGTTGAGTCAATACTGTGGTAGTTTATTTATTACTTCTGCCAACCAGGCAGGCATTTAGAAGGCTGATCTTGATCTACACAGTGTACGCTGTCTAAGTGTCCCTTTTTCCTGTAACATTGGTCATAAATAACATGGTTGTAAAAAACTGAAATCATCAGATCTGTAACTATCCAGCTAAGGTTGGGTGTAAAACTCGGCCGGTTGTAACAATATCACCATCAGTCACATGAGTACTGTGTCTGTCAGTCTTCAGGTTTGTTCTGAACTTCTTCCTCACTGGAATCAGAGCTCAGTTGCTCATTTCTCTCATTATTTTCTAAAAGTGGGACATCTGCAAAATATACAAACATAGAAGATAACAAGAATTTTATCAGACAAAAGTTATACACAAAGTTCCTATATAAACTTTCTGCATTGATTATGTTTTTGGTCTCCCCAAACAGTAACCTGCTTTAAGTAATATTCATGCTCTTTGGCCTGCAGTTAATAATAACATGGTTTAGAAATCTTGATGAATTTTCCCCTGTATAACATTACCCTATCTGTAAACAAGAGGGCCATGATGGAGGGCCATGATGGCCCTATTTTACTTATCTAAGGATATTGAACCTGAAAGAATTATCTTTGGGTTTGGTCCATAACCAATATCCTAGGAATTTAACTTCTAGCCATATATACAGTTTGGCAAAGTTTCATAAAATTCAGGTCATATTTGTAGGCATGAGAGTGTAGAATAAGATACTGTTAAAATGATGCCTTCCCTAGTGACCTACTTTTGACCAGACAAGAAAAATTCAAACTTGACTTATGTTTTCTCATGATGTACCTTTATCTCAAATTTCAGTTTGGAATGTCAATGTATGACTGAGATAAGGAGCGTAACCACAAACTGTTCAAAAGTTTCCAAATCAAAGGGGCACAACTCTGTCAAAAATTATTGAACCTGAACCAAATTCAAACTTGACCTGCATATTATGGTTATGTACCTCTTACAAATTTCAATTCAAAATGTTAATGCATGACCGAGGTAAAGAGCGGAAACCATAATTGTTGGAAATGTTCTTAGTGTCAAATGGCACAACTAAATAAAAAATTTTTTTGGCCGGAACCAAATTCAAACCCGACCTGCATATTGCAACGATGTATCTATATACCAAATTTGATAGGTCCAATATGCACATTTATGGCAGAGATATTGAAGGGAAACTGAATGATGATGGAATGACAGGACGGAAAGGGGTATTAAACACTTTATGCCTCAACCATTACATGGCGGAGGCATGAAAAAAATACATAGACTGCAGATGAAATTTGGTCAGCCAGAACGTACAAGAGCAAACAAGGAAAACAAAAGATATTTACATACCTTCTGTGACCAGACTACCATTGGAGGAGTTTATACTGCCTGCAGTTGCCCTCCGCGACATGTTGGAATGATGAGACGAGGCGCTGTCTAGCGTTTCTATAGTAACCGCTGTTGAAGCATCACTCATGCTAACGTTCACAGTGTCTATAGAGCCAAACACTTCCGATATACCATCCCTATTCATTGTGCTTGATGTAATAATTGAGTGTCTATTAGAGCTGTCCCCGCTCAGTGATTGGACGGAGCGGAGGCCACTTGGAATGCTTGGTAGTGGACGATATTCACCGACCTGACCTGACCTAGGTACAAAATGGCCACCATGTTGCTGCCCTGCACTTGTGGCTTCCTCATATGATGGTAACGCTATGTGATTATTTTCATATCCAATCAACAGAGCTCGGTCATGTTCATCCAGGGAATTACTGTGAACTCTTGAGTACGGGGGCGGAGTTGAAGATGGACGACACAAGCGAGGTGGGTGGGGCTTCCTTCTACGAAACACCATTATTACCATGATTAGTAGCAAAACACCCAGCACGCTACATGCAGTGGCAACAACAATAGCCAGAGTGCTCATGTGGGACTGAGAGTCAACTGCAACATCACCTTTGGAGTCAATCTCTAATGCTGAAACAGAAGCAAGGATCCAGATAATCAGACTGTAAGTACAGTGATCTCTCTCTACAACGACACTCAATGGGAGACCAAAAATGTGTGCATAGTTCGGAGAGAGTCGTTATAGGGAGGGAAATTGGCTAACAATAGCAAACAGCTTGAATCCAGATCAGACGCCGCATGCGGCGTCTGATCTGGATTCAATCTGTTTGTCACTCGTCATTAAGTTTTTTTCTGTAAAAATGTTCAATATGTATTTTTGAGAAAAACAGAAAACGACAACTTTAAGCAGACGATACTGCAGTAAAAGCGTTAGACTGAATTGTCCTGTTTAGGGAACTGTGGCAAGGGTCGTTGTTGGGAGGGCGGTTGTAGGGAGGGAGCGCTGTAGTAACATGTCTCTGTTATGTCTCCAACATAGCCTATATTGAATCTCCTAATTAGCAATGTCTCCTCAAGAGGATTCTCAGTAATCAAAACAATAAGGCTTTAATGGATTCTAGTAACAGTCAAACTTCCATATCTTGAACTCGCTTAACCCTTTACCCCATAGCCTGTTTCTAGTTTTGAAGACATGTGACCACTTAAAGCAGGCACATTCTGCTTTTCTTTCAGCCCGCTTTAAGTAACCATCTACTAGAATATAGAAAATAATTCTTATGATACATATTCATGAATGTATAAATTTGAATTATTTTGTTCAGTGTAGGAAAAATTAAAGGTATATGTATGGGGGAATGGGTTAAGTCAACCATATCCTTATTTTAAGGCTATGCCACGTTTTAACTTCGAATTAAGGATAAGTTTGACTTATTAAAGCTAGCTATAAATAATGAAATAACAAAGTTTGACTGAAAAACACTCCCCTGCTCTGTAGCTAGGAGTATGTATCAGAAATTGGAAACTCATTCACCCCTGAAACTTCAAATAGACAATTCAAATTTTCAATAAGTCAAGTCCATTTTCAATTATTTAGGGTTACTTCGTACAATCTAAATGCCAAAATGACACCCAGTGCAGACCCTGCTCAGAGGGCTCCCACAGCAACACTGTTTGCATGGGGCACATGTACTGTTCACATTTACACTGTAAAAGATGCAAATATGTGGCACTATGGGTAATTGAGTTATTGGAGATGCACTATGGCTTTATTACATTTTACATGTATGATCAATGTACAGTATCATATTAAGTTAAAACATTGTGGTCTGACACAAGATGCAGTTTATCCTTTGCCTTTAAAGGATCTTGGTCTGATATGGCTGAAAGCCCTAATTCATCTACAATATGTGTTTTAATTTTGTTCTGTCTTTGACATTTACAGTGTACAGACTTAGTGTATACTGTATAATACATCATTTGCAAACAGTGTAAGCCCCAATCAGAAGGCTCCCTTTGGAGCTCTCTAACCTAGGTGTGTACTGTTTGCCTACTTTTGAATATTTTTTGTTGGCACCCTATAAAGAGTCATGTCAAGCTGGTCACATATCAATGTAAAATCAAAACTGTATAGATTATTATCATCAAAGACTTTCGCCTGACTAGTCATTCCAAAAGTGGCTTCAAACTTTGAAAGGTTTATTAGCCATTTACAAGATTGTTAATTTGTTAATTTGTAGACATATAGAACAGATGGCAGCCTTTATGGTTGACAACAGCCATAACTGCTGTCCTGCACCATGTGTTGCCTCCTGCAAGATATTCAAATGACCTATATCTAACCGAGCTTAACCCTTTATCCCATAGTCTGTTTCTAATTTTGAAGACAGGTGACCACTTAAAGCAGGCTGAAAGTAAAGCAGAATGTACCTTGAGATAAATTCTGCTTTTCTTTCAGTCTGCTTTAAGCTACAATCTGCTAGAATATAGAAACTATTTTTTAATAGAGGAAGAAATTAAAATTAATGGGTAAAGGCAGGTGGCTACTGAAAGCAAAATAAAAATGAAGCAGAAAACTCCTATATAGAAGCTTGCTTTTACTTTCAATCTGCTTTAAGATGTCCCTAGCATTTAGCACAATCATTCCATATCCATATGACACATTTATATGCAGGGAAAGTTGTTATCGCCCTTAGGCACTAAAGCAGATCCCTGTCATATCCACTCTGTAGGCCTATTCCTTGCATCTTTGATAAACAAGAATAACAACTGTTACTTCACTGACTGCCAATTCTCAGAGGTTACACTGTACCTGGTACACAGGAGGGCATATCGTAGTCCCACTGTCCGGTCTGACGACATGTCATAACGCCCTGGCCAACCATCTTATAGCCACTGTCACATACACACTCCACATGTAGACCTCTATAGAATGGCTCACAGTATTCCAGATCACTCTTTGTCTCACAGAAACATCTGCCATTAGTGATCTGAGAGATACTCTTACAGTACATCCCAGACTCTGTATAACACAATAACAAATGTTTACTTCACAATCATACACCAGGGCTCCAGATAAGAGGGAGTTTTCCAAACAAATCCAACATTTTCTCACTTATTTCAGCACCAAATCCTATGGTGTTACTACTCATTAGAATCGTCTCGAAGAGACGATTCTAATGAGTAGTGACACCATGGGGTTAAATGCAGAAATAAAGATTTTAGTTTTGAAAAACTCTACTTATCTGGAGTCCTGATATACTACAATAGGTTTCCGGCATTACATGTATATGTCGTAGGCCATATTGGAATCTAGGCAGATCCGGAATCTGCCTAGGCAGATTCCGGATCTGCATAGGCCATATTGGAATTCTGATATGGCCTAGCCATATTGGAATTCTAATATGGCCTAGGCAGATCCAGAATCTGCCTACGCCATATTAGAATCATAGTAGGATTCTAATATGGCTAGGCAGATCCGGAATCTGCCTAGGCCATATTAGAATCATAGTCAATCTACCTGAATTAAGTAATCAATTTGGATTTTGATGGATATGAAAGTAGAGTGTATTGATAAGTAACCATTAACCTTTACTTTTGGTTGTACGTCACTCCTATCTAGCTCAACCAGATAATGGACATTAAGCACCTAGCTTGGTTTGAGAAGATAAAAGTAATGTTTTGATACCATTCCTTTAAACCTTAGCACAAACAACAACAACAGTTAACCATTCCCTTTTTGTCAAACTAAATTTTAAAGTAATCTAAACTTTTAACAAGAGGGCCTGAAGGCCCTGATATCGCTCACCATTTGTAATGAAGCCTGATAGCTTTACCTTTGAATTTCGCCCGTTTTATTCTTAATCCATTCAAATTTGTCGACCTACTCTAGTATAGTAGAGTACATCAAAGGCAGATAACTAGAGCCTTAACAATTCTGAAATGAAGCCTTTTTCTAGCATTTCAAAGTATATCAAGGGCAGGTAACTATTGCCACAATGATTAGATTTCAACAATAGTTGCACTCCTTCGAGAACGTATAGCTATATACTTTGTGTACAAGTTTAATCAAAATCCATTGAAAACTGTATTTGTAAGAGTGTAAACGCTGTGAAATATGGCATTTTCAGCAATTCAAAGGTAGATAACTCTTGATCTATTTGTCCAATTTCAACCATAATCACAATCTGAGCAAGTTTGAGAGAGCTTGGATAAATATTGTGGCCTCTAGAGCACTGTTAAGTATATCATTTTCAGCAATTCAAAGTTAGATAACTCTCGACCTATTGATCTGATTACAACCATAATTGAACTCATCCGAAGTCTTATGGTAATATACAATCTGAGTAAGTTTGAGAAAGATTGGATAAAATGTGTGGCCTCTAGAGTGTAAACACCCTTAAATATGGCATTTTCAGCAATTCAAAGGTAGATAACTCTCCACCTATTAGTCTGATTTCAACCATAGTCAAACTCATCTGAACTCTTATAGTCATATACAATCTGAGCAAGTTTGAGATAGATTGGATAAAAATTGTGAACTCTAGAATGTAAACACTGTTAAATATGGCATTTTCAGCAATTCAAAGGTAGATAACTCTTTATCTTTTGGTCCGATTTCAACCAAAATCGAACTCATCCGAACTCTTATGGTCATATATAATCTGGGCAAGTTTTAGAAAGATTGGATAAATAGTGTGGCCTCTAGAGTGTAAACACTGTTAAATATGGCATTTTCAGCAATTCAAAGGTAGATAAATCATGACCTATTTGTCCGATTTCAACCATAATCGAACTCATCCGTACTCTTATAGCCATATACCATCTGATAAAGTTTGAGAAAGATTGGATAAATATTGTGGCCTCTAGAGTGTAAACACTGAAATTGTTGACGCCGCACGACGGACATTCAAGGATTGCAAAAGCTCACCCTGAGCTAGCTCAGGTGAGCTAAAAAGACAGAAAACAATCAATAAATAGACTGATAAATAATTTAGAACAAGATAATGCTAGAATTGTTACAAAGTGTCTATGTTATAGCTTAAAGAACGAATAATTATTAAGAAATATGTATGGCATAACTTCAACAACTAGATTATAACGCTAGAATTGTTTAACAATTTACCTATGGTATTTAACTTAAATAACAAAGAATTGTTCAAAAAATACATATGAAGTACTGAAACAACTAGATTCTAGTATGGCCTAGGCAGATTCCGGATCTGCCTAGCCATATTGGAATTCTAATATGGCCTAGGCAGATCCGGAATCTGCCTAGACCATATTAGAATTCCAATATGGCTAGGCCATATCAGAATTCCAATATGGCCTAGGCAGATCTGGAATCTGCCTAGGCAGATTCCGGATCTGCCTAGATTCCAATATGGCCTACGACATATACGTACAGTAAAACGTCTCTATAGGGACCATTAAATCAAGTAAGTTAGTTTATGTTTAAGGCAGGTAGCTGCTTAAAGGAAGGTGCAAGTAAAACAGAAAGCTCCTTTAGGGGCTTTTGTTTTACTTTCATCTTGCTTTAAGCTGTCACCCATCTTTCCTACAATCCTTTAGTCTTGTTTTAAGTAGATGTAATAGAAATGATTTACTGTACTTTTATATTTACTTTTCAGAGTGAAAGAGAGATAGAGAGACACAGAGACAGTCAGTCAGACAGAAATTGGGCCAAAGTTCTGCACATTCCAAACACTAAGTATTTGCGGTTAACTCTTTCCTCCCTGAAACTTCAAATGGACAATTCCAGTTTCCAGGTTAGTGTAGTCCATTTCTGACATTTAAGGGTTGTTTTTGTCAATGTTTGGTATTATGACAAACAGTGAAGACCCTGATCAGAGGGCTCCTAGGAGCCCTCTGATCTGGGTCTTCACTGTTTGCATAGGATAAGGGTACTATTCACATGTACACTTTTTACAAAGGACGCCAATATGCGGGACTAGGGTTCAAAGGGTTAAGGTAATATTGAGGATGGGTGATATAGCAAATGTATGGTCTTAATACCAGATGAAATGGTAAAATCCAGTTAACTCAGAAATAACCTATTTAATATTATAAGTATAAACGAGGTGAAGATCAAGGTCAATTTGATGTTGGTGATTTGGGTGTGTTAGGAATGGCTGTTTAAGTATCCAAACACTCTAATAAGGGATGCAAATGCTAGAAAAAAAGAGAAATCTATTTAACCTCGTACAAACAGACAGACATACAGATGGCACTATGTACCTCCTGCATCAATAGCTGCCGGGAGACGCTTATGATACAAGCCATGTTTAAAGGCTCTCTGACATTACTAACACTTTGGCTTTGCTTTCAATCCTTTGTTCCAATGTGACACGATAAAATAACAAGTTTGGTCAGACATATGGAATCTGCCCTATCTCTTAAGGTAGTACACTCCTAAAGAGGGCTAGTCAATGTTATTCATAATCGGTACTCTACGTAGAGGGATGGTTTTGTATGGACCCTCACTTAAAGAGAATGGCTGACAAGATATTGACTGACATTGACCAGATCACATGAGAATCATACTACCTTAAATCACAAGCATTTTATTTATACCTTGATCGAGGATACACTGAGGAGGGTGGTGTGACCACATTGGTCCGTCCGTACAGACCAGGCTGGAGTAGCCCATCAGTTTGTAGCCCAAGTTACACTTATATCTGACCACAAAACCAAGCCGGAAGTCATCCATGTCACCTAGCTGGTCAGGATAAGATACCACACCATGGGCAATCTTTTCAGGACGTGGACAGCTCTTTACTGAAAATACAGCAGAAAAATTACATATACAGTCAAACTTCGATATCTCGAACTCACTTAACTCGAACTATCTGTTATGTCCACACATGAAATTCATTATTTCATGCTAGGTTATGTTGAACATACCCATATTTCAAAGTTAAAACGTGGCTAAGCCATGTTTTAACTTTGAAATACGGGTATGTTTGACTTAACCAAGTTCGAGATATCGAAGTTTGACTGTACATTTATTATAAACTAGTATGTAATGCATACTTTAGTTAACTGATATTAACCCATTACCCCATTGCCTGTTTCTAGCTTAAAAGACAGGTGACAACTTAAAGTAGGTTGAAAGTAAAACAGAATGTGCCTTAAGGCACATTCTGCTTTACTTTCAACCTGCTTGAAGCTTCCATCTGCTATGATATAGAAACTATTTCTAATGGTACATATTCATCACTGTATAAATGTTCTTCCTTTAGGTTAATTTTTCTAAAAACTTTTAGCTACACTACACCAATGTCCAGCCCATAGGGAATCCCCATTCCAAATCTCAGCTTCCTAGGTGAATTTCTAATAACCATATTCACGGGGGGCCAACTAGGTATTACGATGAAATGTTTGTCTACGACAACCTATATGGGTATTATAACAAATTTGTATTGCTACGAAGGCAATTTTGTTGTCGTAGACAAACATTTCTCACTATATACACTGACTTCGTAGCTATACAAATCTCTTATAATACCCATATAGGTTGTCGTAGACAAACATTTCATCGTAATACCTAGTTAGCCCCCCGTGATATTGAAAGTTTTGGTGATTGGTAGTTTACAAATTATGTAGTACAAGTAATTGTCAATTGTCATCATGGATATCCATGCAAAATTTAATTCCACAATCTGTCGGCCATCAGCTATCAATCAGAACTGACAAGTGTTCCACCGGTGCCCCTCCCATAAGCTTTGAGAAGAACTGTAGAGAAGGCCTTAGACGGGAAAGAGTTGATACAATTTAGTCTGATAAAAACAGTTCTTTAAGCTAATAAAGAATTAGCACATCAGTCTAAAATGTTCAGTGTTCACTCACCACAAGAGGGAAGGGATCCCAGCCACTCTCCATTCTTGCAGATAAGTTTGCGTGTTTTCGGATCCATCAGGGTATACCCAGTGTCACACTTGTACATAACTTCCTGGCCATCCATAAACTCTCCAAAGGCAGTTATGGGTGATGGTATAGAAGGGTATTCCCCCATTCTACTGTTTGGTACATCCGGTGGACTAGAACATAATTTCACTGAAACAAAACAGACAGATAGAGAACTTTTGTCATCATTTAGTGTGATGGCACTAATAATTAACCCATTACCCAATAAATATGCCTTTTTATGCCTCTATTTTATTCATCCACGAAAGAAAATAGCTCCAATTTATATAGTCATGAACATATATCATAAGAATTTTTTTATACATTCTAGCAGATGATATCTTAAAGCAGGCTGAAAGTAAAGCAGAATGTGCCTTAAAGACGTTTAAATAATTTAACATCCAGAAGCATTAGTTATTTGAAGCAGAACAAAAATTATTGTATGCCACAAAGAATAATGTGAACCTTGTACATGTACGTAAATGCCGGCACGCTAAATCGAAAACGAAGTTGGAGTAAAATACAAGGTGGCCGATACAAGGCGGCTGATACAGAATCTTGTATTTTACTGTGCAGATACACGCGGAAATGCTTGATATAATAAGAAGGCATATAATAACGAGAGTTGTCAGAGAGACAACAAAGCTCGCCTTCGGTACATTTAGAAACTTAAAAGCAGACTTGGAGGGGAAGGTCAAAGAAGTCAACTTTTTTGTGTGTATGGAAAGGTACACATGCATGCCAAATATGAAAGGAATATCTCAATGAACATAGGAGTTATAAGCATTTTGAGAAACCTAAACACAGATTTTGAAACCTAAACACAGGCTTTAAGTTCAAGGTCAAGGCCACTGGGGTCAAACTTTTTGTGTGCATGAAAAGGTCTTGACCATATACACACACAAACCAAATAGGAAAGGAATACCTGAAGGGACATAGAAGTTATAGGCATTTTGAGAAAGCTAAACACAGATTTCGAAATCTAAACATGGGCCCCAACTTCAAGGTGAAGGTCACTGGGGTTAAACTATTTGAGTGCATTGTAAGGTATTGTCTATAAACACATGCATACCAGATATGAAAGCAATATCTCAAGGGAGATGGGAGTTATAAGCATTTTCCAAACCTAAACTCAGATTTAGAAACCTAAACGCGGGCCCTAAGTTCAAGGTCAAGTCCACCGGCGCCAAACTTTTGTGTGCATGGAAAGGTCTTGTCCAAATAAACACACAAACCAAATTTTAAAGGAATACCTCAAGGGACATAGAACTTATAGGCATTTTGAGAAAGCTAAACGCTGATTTAGAAACCTAAACGCGGGCCCCAAGTTCAAGGTCAAGTCCACCGGCGCCAAACTTTAGTGTGCATGGAAAGGTCTTGTCCATATAAACACACAAACCAAATTTTAAAGGAATACCTCAAGGGACATAGAAATTATAGGCATTTTGAGAAAGCTAAACGCTGATTTTGAAACCTAAACGCAGGCCCCAACTTCAAGGTCAAGGGGGTAAAAATATTTGTGTCACGGTAAGGTCTCGTCTATATACACATGCATACCAGATATGAAATGAATATCTCAAGGGAGATGGGAGTTATAAGCATTTTCGAAACCTAAACGCAGATTTAGAAACCTAAACGCAGACCCTAATTTCAAGGCCAAGGTCACTAGGCTGAAATTTTTTAAATGCATGAAAAGGTATTGTCCATATACACATGCATTCCAAATATGAAAGGAATATCTCAAAACGTAACACAGATTTCGAAACCTAAATGTGGGCCCCAACTTCAGGGTCAAGGTCACAAGGGTCAAACTTTTTGTGTGCATGGAAAGGTCTTGTCCATATACACACATATACCAAATATGAAAACAATACCTCAAGGGACATAGAAGTTATAAGCAATTACTTGAAACTGCAAACGGGAACGGACACGTGAACGGGAACGCCGACGCCTGGGTGACAACATTAGCTCTTGGACACAGTCAGGCCAGCTAAAAAACTGTTCTTTTAGCTAGTGAAGCATTAGCACATCAGTCTTAACTTACTGCTCTATTTAATATGGTTAAAGGTTTTTTTTGTGTGCGTTTACTGTGAATAAAGGTTTTATATGTTTATACTTTTGTTCAGTGTTGACACACCACAAGAAGGAAGGGATCCCAGCCACTCTCCATTCTTGCAGATAAGTTTGTTTGTTTTAGGGTCCATCAGGGTATAGCCGGGGTCACACTTGTACATAACTTCCTGGCCATCCATGAACTCTCCAAAGGCAGTTATGGGCGACGGTAGAGCAGAGTATTCCCCCATTCTACTGTTGGGTACCTCTGGCGGGCTAGAACATAGTTTCACTGAAACAAAACAGAACTAGAACTATCATTAACCCATTACCCCATAGCCTTTTTCTAGTATTGAAGATAGGTGACCACTTAAAGCAGGTTGAAAGTAAAGCAGAATGCGCCTTAAGGCACATTCTGCTTTTCTTTCAGCCTGCTTTAAGCTACCATCTGCTAGGATATAGAAAATATTTCTAATGGTATACAATCATGACAAAGTCACATTCTGCTTTACTTTCAGCCCGCTTTAAACTACCATCAGCTAGGATACAAGATTTCTTGTGATTCCAATTCCCGACTGTATAAAGTGAAAGCATTTTCTTTAGTAGAGGTATAAATGAAAGGGCTTAAGGCGTACAAAAGGCATGCATGTATTTATGGAGTAATGGGTTAAAGACTGGTTTAATCCTTTCAATACAAAGTCTGACTACACTATGAAACTGCCCATACCAATTCCAGAATTTTAGCAGATGACAGATGCTCAGTGTTGAAAGAGTTAAAGCTTATTTGATCTTTCCTGTATTACCTGAGCATTCTGGGTTGACGCGCCAGCCATTAGTTGTCACCCAGCGCCCATCCTGGCTACAGTATAGGTTCAGTTTCTGGGCAATGGTCTCATCTACTCTCATGGCATAGTGCTCACTGCACACAATGGTGATCATGTCACCTGGGGCATACTCAGAGCGCACCATCTTAATATCACCATTGATCAGAAATGGCTTCTCGCACATAGTACCTGTGAACAAATTCAATGATCCTTGTGAGGCTTATGTTTCAGACAAACTTGTGTTATCCCTTTCTTTAGGCCAAATAAAAAAAACCTATGTTCCAGTAACCTGAACTTTCGAAACGTGTACAGTAGAACCCCTCTATTACGACCACTAAATTGTGTTAATTATAAGATGTTTACGACAGGTGACTGCTTTAAGCAAGGTGACAGTAAAACAGAAAGCTCCTACAGGAGCTTTCTGATTTATTGTCACCTTGCTTTAAGCTGTCACCTGCCTTTTATCCAATCAATTAGTCTTCATTTTAGTGTTCGTAATAGAGAGGTTGTACTGTACTGCAAATGTTGGTTATTTTTGTGGCACTTGAGACAGTCATTAAAGACTCATTCTTGCAGACAGTGTAATAGTAGTTATTGTCCACCTAATTGTTCAGAAAACTAATTCTTAGAAGTTTAACCCATTACCTCATAGCCTTGTTCTAGTTTTGAAAATAGATGACCATTTAAAGCAGGTTGAAAGTAAAGCAGAATGTGCCTTAAGGCACATTCAGCTTTACTTTCAGCCTGCTTCAAGCTACCATCTGCTAGAATATAGAAAAAATTTAATATGGTACATGTTCATGACTTATTTCTTCAGTGGAACAATAATTTAGAAGCGTAAAAGGCGTATTTATGGGGTAATGGGTTAAGTGTTTTTAAAATGAATTGTTAATGACTACTTTGCCGATTTCTTATACCAATAATGATCAACATAGGATACCTGTACCACTGTATCACAAAATGAATATTAATTGATGGTGTTTAATACAGGTGGCATCTTTCTGCTTTACTTTCATCTGGCTTTAACCCTTTCCCCCATAGAAGCGCTTTTTAGCAAATATGATTTATTCCTCCGCTGAAGAAAAAAGTTCAGTTCCAATTTAATCAGTCATGCATATATATTGTAGGGAATATTTTCTATACTCTAGCACATGACAGCTTAAAGCAGGCTGAAAGTAAAGCAGGCACGTTCTGCTTTACTTTCAACCTGCTTTAAGTAGTCACCTATCTTCAATACTAGAAATAGGCTATCAGGTAAAGGCAGGGTTGGCAATCGACCGGTCAATAAGAGTATTGACCACCCGGGCGGTCAATACTGGTTTTAACCGGTCAATACTGGTCATTAGTGGTCATTACCGGTCATTACTGGTCAATTGAAATGACCACTTCGAACCAACTTATAACCTATGTATCATATACCCCTAGCAATGTAAATTGTTGCTTAATATATACAGTACATACAAACTGTACTGTTAAAGATCTTTTTATATAACAGAATGATATTTTAATGTTGTTTTTCAAAGTTTTTCTTTAATGACCACAAGTGGTCTTTTGCTGGGTTACCATTTGATGTGGTCAATTCAAAATAAACTACTAGTACCCTACCTATTTTATTCATACATTGTCATGATGAGCATACTGGGAATAATGATCATAATATTAATGATTTAATCTAAATATTGAATTTGAATAACTTTTTGTAAATATTTGATAAAACCAGGACTACAAAGTGGTTGATTGAAATGACCGGCCTTGTCAATTGAAAATCGACCTGTATTGACCACCTAGGATAAGTTTGGTAGTTTACCAACCAAATGGCTAGCTATACTCATAATCAACGAACCACTAAATACTTCAACTCAATATCAACTGTTCACTTACAACTGAACTGACCATTAAAAAACTCAATTGACCACTCAAAATTTCAATTGACCAGTATTTACCACTTTTGGAATATATTTATTTTTATTACAGCAAATAATTGACCATTAAGGTGATATACCCTGCCCATAGTCAATCAACAATTTAATGTTGAAGATTCATTGATGTCTATTATTTACAATCATGGCAAGTTTGCAACACCTGTAAATTGCTGTCAAAACATTATCATGTGTTAGATTGCCCCATTTCACTGCAGTGGGAGTGGCATAGATCTGATTGTGACCAATCAAATGTCTTGATACAGGGTGATTGTACACTGACAGGGGTAATATACATGTTGACACTTTGTTTTACTCCTTAGCCATCAATTAGTCTACTGAGAAGTATGGCTGCAAGGTCACTAGCATAGTCACAGATAATGAGAAGATATCTGTGATGAAGCAGAACCTGAAGGAGGACAAGCCCAGCCTGCTCTGCACACTGGCTGAATCTGCTGGGACAGGATATTACTCCTGACCAGGTGATAAAGCAAGTTGTAGAAGTCAACAAATCCTTCAGGAATCAGCATACACCATGGTTCAATTGGCCAGGGTGGTGTTTTCAATCAACCAGAGTGGTTGATTCAATCCACCGCAAGTGGTCATTTCAATCGACAACAAACGGTCAGTTCAATCAATAAATGTGGTCAGTTCAATCGATCAGGGTGGTCTTTTTAGATTTGAAAAATCCACTTTGTGCTTCCTATACCCCCTATATACACTTCAAATAGCCTCCTGTGTATCTGTAATACATCCTTACACTATAATTAAACCCTTTTGAAGCTTAAAGAGCTTTATTTTAACAAAAAATGAGTATTGACCGGTATTGACCAGTATTGACCACTTCAGGGAGTATTGACCGGGGCGGTTTTAACCGGTTAAAACCGGGCGGTTAAAACCGCCCCGGTTTTTACCGGCCAACCCTGGGTAAAGGGTTAAGAAGTCCTATGCCTTAACTCTTTCCTCCCTGAAACTTTAATTGGACAATTCCAGTTTCCATTTTAGTCTAGTCCATTTCTGACTTTTAAGGGTTGTTTTTGTCAATAATTGCCTTTAATTGGCATTGTGACAAACAGTGAAGACCCTGATCAGAGGACTCCTTTCGGAGCCCTCTGATCTGGGTCTTCACTGTTTGCATAGGACATGTGTACTATTCATATGCACATTGTTTGAAAAACACGCCTATATGCGGGACTAGGGTTCAAAGGGTTAAACACTGTCAGGAAAGATTTGCAACATTGGTAATGGATGAAAGGGGTAACTCTTGAGTCAAAATAAATACTAACCAGATTTGACACAAACTGGGATATCTGGAGGGTCCCATGTTCCATTGTTTGTGCACACTTGTTTTGGTGGACCCTGCAGTAGGAAGCCTCGATGACATTCGAAGTGAACTACACGAGGGTTGTTACTCTCTGACCACAGCCCATTGTTAAACCCATCTGGATTTGTACACTGGTTACTTAAATCTGTAAAGAAAAAAGTACTTATACAATCTGTGTTATTAATCCTTTACCCCAAAGCCTGTTTCTAGTTTTGAAGACAGGTGACCTAATAAAGCAGGTGGAAAATTAAGCAGAATTTACCTGAAGATGTTTTTCAGCAAAACAAATATTAACAAGAGCTGTCACTGTAAGATGACAATGCCCTTGAATTGATACTTTGACCTCTGAAATCAAGACCAGGCTCCAATGTTATAAAGCTTTGAAGTCTTTCCCAAGCAATTGATTGGTCAGATTTGAGCCTAGGCTCAAATCTGACCAATCAAATGCTTGAGAATGTTCTTAGACTCAACCCAAAAGCTTTATAACTTGGAGCCTGATCTACTAAACAAAGTCAAAAAAGTATATGTATGTCAGCAGAAAGGTCTTGTCACAAAGGCAGTTGTGTATAAGTATGAGGTAAATCTATAAACTATTAACCCATTACCCCATAGCCTATTTCTAGTATTGAAGATAGGTGACTACTTAAAGCAGGTTGAAAAAAAGGCACATTCTGCTTTACTTTCAGCCTGCTTTATCTGCTAGAATATGTAAATTATTTCTAATGATACATACTCATGACTTTGTAAATTGCAACGGTTTTCTTCAGTGGAGGAATAAATTGAAGGCGTAAAAAGGCGTATTTATGGGGTAATGGGTTAAGCAAGTTATGAACACTGTTACAGTGTTACAGCTTTTGGATACTTAGATCCTCAAGGTCAATGTCATAGGCCTCCCTTTGGGGGCATGAAAACCATGTCTGATGATGTCTCAAATCAAAACCTCAATTCATTCAATTTCTATTGTTTTGGAAAGAGGGAAGTTATCTAATGTCGAATAAATTATTACATGTATTACAAGTAAAAGGTACAGAAGTTCAGTGTTACATTGCCATTCTTTGAGGATACATATAAATCTCTTAACCCATTACCCCATAGCCTGTTTATAGTTTTGAAAATAGGTGACTACTTAAAGCAGGTTGAAAGTAAAGCAGAATGCGCCATATGGCGCATTCTGCTTTACTTCCAGCCTGCTTTAAGCTTTTACCAGCTAGAATATGGAAAGTATTAAATATGATACATATTCATTACGGTTTATATTGGAACTATTTTTTGCAGCGGATGAATAAAATGCATGTGCTAAAAGTCGCTTCTATAAGGGAAAGGGTTAACTGGTGACTGCTCACCCTTTGAACCCTGGTGACAAGTATAACCTTTTACCCCATAACCTGTGTCTAGTATTGAAGATAGCTGACCAATTAAAGCAGGTTGAAAGTAAAGCAGAATGTTCCTTTAGGTGCATCCTGCTTAAGCTACCATCTGCTAGAATATAGAAAACATTTCTCAGTTTTACAGATTCATGGTTGTATAAATTGGAACTATTTTCTTCAGTGGAGGTCTCTATTCTGATATGATCTCTTGACAAGAGTGAGCAATCTTAACAATTCAAATATTTTCTCCTTTAAACTTCCATCAATACCTAGATTTTGACATTTCATTACAAACATCTCCTCAAGAATTTTGATTTATGTTGCACATTAAAGAATGTGGTGGATTTAAGGATTTTATATATTTACATAACCCCTTCACTGCCTTACCTCAAATGCAATGCCTTGTGGTTATTTGCAAAAAGATTGGATCCCAATCAGATGCCGCATAATGCTTTGTCTGACCAGGATCCAAACTGTTTGACACTAATTACGATATTAATTCAGTCAACAAATGTAAAATTTAAATTTGAGAAAAGAAAACATTGTTTCAAACAGATAATGTTATGGCAGTGAAGGGGGTTAATGTACTCCCATCAAGGAAAGAAGCACAATAACCTAAACTGTGTTGTACATGTATGTTTTGGGAAAATATAATGTTGATATTTGAAGCAAAAAATGTTAAACCAATGTACAGTAGAACCCCTCTATTACGACCACTAAATTGTGTTAATTATAAGATGTTTACGACAGGTGACTGCTTAAAGCAAGGTGACAGTAAAACAGAAATCTCCTACAGGAGCTTTCTGTTTTACTGTCACCTTGCTTTAAGCTGTCTCCTGTCTTTTATCCAATCAATTTGTCTTTGTTTTAGTGGTCGTAATAGAGAGGTTGTACTGTACTCCCTTATTTGACCTATCTGTTACACCCTCAGTTCACTTACCACTTGATTGTGAGGCAGCATTTTCAAACAAGTAAATAATTCCCAGAACAGCAGTGATAGTAAACATCTGGGTGTTCATTGTAGTTTCAAACACAGCCAATGTTCATCAGCCCTTCCTGAAAAGGAGACCAAAGCTTTTAACCTATTACAGTCACAGGTGCTAGACGCATGCTTTGACCCAATATAACACCTCCAAACACAAATAAAGATAATAAAACCATACAAACACCCTTTTCTATGACCAGACACCATATTCTTTCCTAAAGCTCATTTTTGGAAAAAATATTTTTTTTATATATTATATACCTTGGAAAGGTGTCAAACTCCCGCGGCAAACGTGCTTCGCGAAACGCACTGACTTCATTCTGAGTCTTGTTGCAAAGTCAATCCTCGATCGATTTTGAATACAGATAGATCATCGTAGGCAGAAAACTCTATGTTACACCATAGAATTCCATACAGTAGAGTTACCTATTTTCGTGATAGTAAGACGTTATCGGCGCACAAATAATTTAATTCTAGATCATGCTGAAATATAATTGCTACATCACATCAAATAACCTATTTCATCTATTTTCTAAAGATATGGGCATATTTGTTGATGTAGGAATCGACGTGCGCAGCCATTTTGTAAGTGACCTATATTGGTGACTTTATTTAGACTGGTATACCTGTTTTTGTGACCCTACGTAAATGCACATGTGCGTTGCACAGGTATTTGTGGGCAAGTTGAAAACACTTATGTCTCACATTTTAATAATATTTCTGTCGTATTTTGTTATTCTTATATAAATATTTTCAATTTGTTTTATTTCACAGTGGGGATATCTGAAAACATCGCCCTATTTCAATTATTACTTGAGCATTGGTACAGAATATGAGAACAGTCTTAATCTTTCTTTTTTTCATTATGTCTTTATTCTTAATTTCGGAGACCGCTCTCTATTAAAATCAATTTGCGGGCGCACCGCAAAAGTGAAAAATATATAACAGTTCCCCTTTAATTAGCTCCCTTGTATATAAAAACAGAATACGAAACCAGTCCAACTGACCCTCACCTATTAAGGAATAATGATAAACAAACAGACGACACACTTGAATGGCTGTCAAAATGTGAATTGAATTTGCAAGAAATTTGAATGAAAAAAGTGATGCACTCACTGAAATCGCATATAGTAAAAACAGTAAGTTTTACAGCAGTATTAGGAAAATAATGTATATCTTATGCTCCTAACTTTAAACAGAGCACTTATTCGACCAAAGCCAAAGTGTGGAGTTCCCTTGTATATTTTCTGTGTTGTGACGTCATCACAAAACATTCCGCGTGAAAAATTGGATTTTTTTTCCGGTATAACGAAAACGAGGGTATCACAATAGAGGTTTCTTGACTGTATAAGATTAATTTCCATCGATAACACGCCCATCCAACCCTCGGAAGTCGCAACACATTGAGGTCAAACATCTAACAACAAGAGAACTCTTTCGATAATAAGAGTAGGGCATCACACCCGATTTCTCTGTGTCCGCTCTCTCTGGGGCATCAAATTAGCCCATAGATGGGCCGAAACGTCCGTCACCCCCAAATGTTAACCTCAATTTTGACACCTGTGCTCGGATTTAGGGCAGTTAGCGTGTATGTCATACTAGGTCCTTTATGTGGTACGCTTCAACCAGCAATGGTACGCTTTGACCATGATATGCTTCGACCATCAAACCGTTATCGACAAAACAAAGCAAAATAACCTACGAAGAGAAAGCAAAAGGAAAAATATAGTCTAGCTGACGTAACCGTCGCGTTCAACAGGAGACCTTAATGGTGGAGTTTCGAAGAATTAAGGTCTTAACAATTAAAAATCTGTGCTGCAACACTGAAATAATGAAGTATACCAGATTGATTGATAACTTTTGTTGACAAATTGTTTATTCAACACTGACAATCTCCATCTTTGTACTTCCTACTTTGAGCGCATGCGCGGAAGTAATGAACCGGTGTCAATGTAAACAAAAACTATTTGCAGAGCTGGGTATTTATTGTTCAAGTAATATCTCTTGTTCTTGCATTCAAACATTTCCACCGCTTCTTGCAATTTAAACAATTATTTACATTCATATTTTTAAGTTCTCCGTTTCAGTTTTATGATAGAAATAACTAGAATTTGTAAACCAGAAATGTCATTGTTGGAAAGCCAAAGTCTGACAGTGACTGAGTGACACTGTTCAATAATATTGCATTTTACCTTTCACACCTGGGTAACACAAACCAGTCTATTTGGAATTCTTGGTAGTTTAATAAATACTGATATAGTTTACAAACATTGCAGACCCAGATCCGAGGGTTCCTATAGGATCCCTTTGATCTGGGTCTACCCTTCAGTCTTCAGTCCAGCCACAGAATTATACACTGAATAATTCCGTGGTCCAGCAATGGTGTTTTTATCCTGTTTTCACTCTTTTTCCTGCTAAGTTTTTAACATTCTTAACTTTGTTTCATCAGCTAACCCTCATCTTTTAGGAAGTGGCTCAGAGTTGGACGGCTAGCCTGCCCTGTGAGGGTAGGCTAGCTGTTAGAAATAGATTTTCGTCAGAGCATAATTATAACGATACTGTACTGCATAACTTACATCCATGGGTATACATGTGCCTGAAAAAATATATATGGCAAACAATCCTAATTTTCTAAAATGCATTTAAACCTCAAAAAATCAATGAGAACAGAAACACTGGAGTTAATTTACCTTCACTAAGAACGACATTCACATAACTTACGGGTATCCTGGCCATTGGTTATCCCTCGGATAGTTATGGCCGCTCGTTGCTGCATATCTGTGTTGTTGCTGTCTGGTCTGTGCGCAAGTTAAAATGTTCTTACATGTAAATTTATGTGGGTGGTTTTTCCAGTTAATGTTTAAGTTTGTTTTAAATTGGTTGATGTCCTTGCTTGAAACAACTGCTTCTGATAGACTGTTCCATGGGTTGATCACACGTTGTGAGAATGCAAATTCCCTAATAATTCCTTTGAAGTGTCCTTTATCTAACTTTTGGCTATGTCCTCTTGTTGCGATGTAACTGTGCTCCTTGAAGAAAAGGTCTTTGTCTAATTTGTCGATTTGTTTTAGTATTTTGAAAACTTGGATCATGTCGTTTCGGGATCTCCGATAGATTAGCGTTGGTAGCCCCAGGAAGCGAAGTCTAGCCTCGTAGTCCAGATCTTTGATTCCTTTGACCAGTTTTGTGGCGCGCCTCTGGGTGTTCTCCAATATGAATATATCCTTCTTTAGATATGGTGACCAAACAGTTGTGGCATATTCCATGTATGGGCGAATTAGAGATTTGTACAGTGTGAGAAACATTTCTTTGTCCAGTGATGTGAATGATCTCTTAATTATGCCAATCATCCTGTTGGCCTTGTTAACACACTTTGTTATCTGTTTGTTGAACTTTAAGTCAGATTGGAAAATCACTCCGAGGTCTTTCTCTTCATTGACTTGTTGTATTTCTACCCTATCACCCGTTGGAATGTCCAGCACAGTGTATTTATGTTTCAAATTATTGTTGCCCATGTGCATACTTTTGCATTTCTTAGCGTTGAATCCTAATTTCCACGTTTCTGACCACTCAGCTAGGTTGTCGAGATCACTTTGCATAGAATCATTGTCGGTTTGGTCGTTGATTACGGAATATAACTTAGTGTCGTCTGCAAATATCTTCACATTGTTATTAACTCTATCAGGTAAGTCATTAATGAAAATTAGAAATAACGTTGGGCCTAGTACACTCCCCTGGGGGATTCCATTTACGACGTCCGTCCAGTCTTAGAATTTACCACATATAGATACATGTTGCTTTCTCTCATGAAGGAAGTGTTCTATCCACCTTAGTATCTGACCTTTAATTCCATAAGCTTCAAGTTTACATAATAACCGCTGATGGGGGACTGTGTCGAAGGCTTTTCTAAAATCCAAATATATAATGTCAACTGGGTTCCTTCTGTCTATTTCCTTTGACCATTCTTCAAAAGTATGTAACAACTGTGTAATACAAGAATGTCCGCCACGAAAGCCAAATTGATGTTCTGTGAAAAGGTTGTTGGATTCCATGTGAGCCATCACTTGATCTTTCACTATGGTTTCAAGAATACGACTACATATACTAGTGAGTGAAACTGGCCTATAGTTCCCCGGGTCGTGCTTATCACCGCTTTTAAATATTGGGGTTACATTAGCGATTTTCCATTCTGTAGGAATATGTCCCGTAGTTATCGACTTGTTGAATATACTGGAAAGGGGCTCTGCAACATAGTCACAAATTTCAATTAGTAGTGTTGTTGTTGTATCCTTCCCCCTTGGTAGGAGAACCACACTTTCACAGTCATTTTGACTGTATGTTTTGCTGGTTTATGGTGAATTCGCCTAGAGACGAACTCGCCTACAATTAGATATATAGTAAACCAAATGGTGAATTCGCCTAGAAAGCAATTATGATAGGATAGTGATTGTATTTCGCACCTATTGTAAGGTATTGATAACATAACAATACTTGTTTTCAGGTAGTGTTTACTAAGATGGGATGATAAGTGTAGCCCCTGATCATCATATATGCAGGTGTTAATAATTTTTCTGTAGATCGGTGCAAGCGGCATTTTTACTTTCAATTTTCAACTTTAATTTCAAAAGAAATAGAGAAATAGATGTTAGATTATGTATTCTACGTTGGCAGCACCCCTTTCAAACAGGTTGTCAAATCTGGGTGTAGTGATTAGGGGCTACACTGGTCTTTCATTTTGTTAAAAAAGTATCTGGATAAGAAAACCAATATAAATTGATCCTGTACAAATATTTTTTTTTATCTACTTGTAAACAGTAGATACACCTGTACTACAAGATGTTAAATACATTCACTATATAATTGCTTTCTAGGCGAATTCACCATTTAGGTTACTATATATCTAATTGTAGGCGAGTTCGTCTCTAGGCGAATTCACCAGCACCCTGTTTTGCTATAGTGACACTTTCGCCGATGGACATAATTTCCACACTAGAATTTTTCCATTTTTGATTGAGTTTCTTAATGTCGGAAATACTCGGAAAAATATCTCTGACATAGAATTTCACAGCAAACTATTCTGGTAATGGACAGGTCTACCTTTTTTTGAAGTAAAATGGCCATCATAAAATATTCCTCAAACTTTTTACCCCAAATACCAGAGACCATGTATACTATGATAGCTAATATAAATCATTGCTAATACCGTTGATCTGGTCCCCTTTAGAATGTAGCATTATGATTATGATGATGATTAACAATGTAATTTGTTTGCATGGCTTTGTTGCTTCTACTAACAGGCAGAGACGCACACTGTCCGAAATGACCTGTTCAAGGATAAGAGGCAGAATGGATAGAGAGATACACTGTTTGCAAATGTAATGAGTATATTAAATCCTGTAAGACTGACCTGCCACATGCACTCTCTCTCTCTTTTTCGACAGATTCACACATCAGCGAGTTATTATAAGGTCTCATTCTTTCCAGCAACCATCATGCTTTGGAACAGCTTGCCAACTCACATTGTGCCTCTATCTGATCTACTATCAGTTTAACCAATTACCCCATAAATACACCTTTTTATGCCTTTAATTTATTCCTTTTCTAAAGTAAATAGTTCAAATTTAATCAGTCAAAAATAGAAATCCTAAGAAATATTTTCTATATTCTAGCTGATAATAGCTTAATGCAGGCTGAAAGTAAAGCAGAATGTGCCTTAAGGCGCATTCTGCTTTACTTTCAACCTGCTTTAAGTGGTCACCAATCTTTAAACTAGAGATAGGCTATGGGGTAATGGGTTAAGCAGGCAGTTGCTGGTGTGAGTCATTTTTGTTAAGAACAGAAGTAGTGTTTTAAACTGTATACTATTTCTACTTACTAAACAGTAACAAGTTTTAACTGTTGATCAACCTATTCATTCACACTTTTATCTCATCTTTTACTCAGTTTAGAACATTGTAGAATACAGTAAAACCTCTCTATAACTACCACTAAACTATGTTCATTTTTATGCCCCCAGCATCGACAGATGCGGGGCATGTAGTAATCGTCCTGTCCGTCCGTGCGTGCGTGTGTGTGTGTGCGTCCGTAACAAGGTTAAGTAGATTTAACCGTTTCGTCTAGCATCAACACCGCTTACCCAAATGCTTGGATACTTATACAGTTGTTGCCTTGGACCATTCCCTATCCACCAATATCACCAAACTTTGATCTTGACCTTGGCCTTGACCTAATTTGGACTTAGAAAAGTTTAAATAGGCTATTTCTTGGTTAACTAGATTTTACTGTTTCGTCTAGCATCAACACAACTGACTACAATGCTTTGAAACTTATACAGTTGTTGCCTTGGACCATTACCAACTCACCAATATCACCAAACTTTGATTTTGACCTTGACCTTATTTGGACTTTTAAATAGGCTATTTCTTGGTTAAATAGATTTTACCGTTTCGTCTAGCATCAACACAACAAACTACAATGCTTTGATTCTTATACAGTTGTTGGCTTGGACCATTACCAACTCACCAATAATACCAAAGCTCAGTTTGACCCTGACCTTGACCTAATTTGGACTTAGAAAAGATTAAGAATATATTGTCAAGGATGCCACTGGGGGCATAAGTGTTTATTGAACGCGCAGTCTTGTTTGGTTTTAAGGCAGTTAACTGATAAAAGCTTTCTATTTTAATGTCATCTTGCTTTTATTAACCCATTACCCCATAAATATGCCTTTTAAGTTTTTAACACCTTTAATTTATTTCTCTACTGAAGAAAATAGTTCTAATAGTAATTTATACAGTTATGAATATACATGTATATCATAATAAATATTTTCTAGAAGATGGTAGCTTAAAGCAGGTTCAAAGTAAAGCAGAATGTGCCGTACGGCACATTCTGCTTTACTTTGAACCTGCTTTAAGTGGCCACCTATCTTCAATACTAGAAACTGGCTGTGGGGTAATGGGTTAAGCTGTCACCTGTCTTTTATAATTATAACCAATAAACCTTCTTTTTGTGTTTTCAGAGTATATAGAGACAAGCAGTTTAAGTGATATTTCGGAAATGTTGATACCAAGATGGGTAGACAGTACTGGTGTTGTGGGATGCAGACTTATCTCAAAACTGTGACATTCCTCGCTGTGATCATCATCCTTCTTCAAGGATTTCACATGATCATTCTCATGAGAATACAGGAAAGAGTCCCTGTAACACAAGTCTCTTCAACTTCCTTGTTTCAAGATGACATTCTTAGGAGCAATATGAAAGATGCCATAGAAGAAGTGTTACAAGCAAGCATAATGGATACTAGTGGAATGTACATGATTATACCAAATATAGTCAAACCTGAAATGAAATCATCTATTGTTAAACAATCCGAGATATCCATATGTACACAGGCAACAGCCAATCATCTGCACTATTTGATAGCCCTGTCAGAGAACTGGAATGGACCTGTTTCTGTTACAGTATTCAGTCATGGAGTGGATACAGTCCAGGCCATACATTCAATGATCATGTTACATCACTGCAGCGAAAGTGTTAAACAACATGTCCGATTTCATTTAGCACACCCTATATCTCACCCTCCTCTTAGACTCAAATCTGCTACAAGAAAGAGTTTTAATTGTGATGGATATTTAAGGTTTAAACAATCAAATTCAGAAAAGAATTATGAAATAGCCGATCTGCCTTATCCCCATAACATGCTCAGAAATGTTGCCATTATGTACTCGGAAAGTTCATATGTTTTCATGATTGATATAGATTTCATGCCCTCTGCAGACCTAAACAGTCAATTTCAAAACTTCCTCCAGCGTCATGCAAACTCATTTGAAGCAAATAAGCAATCAGGAAATTATCAATCAAAAGCCTTTGTGATTCCTAGTTTTGAGTCAAACTTGACCAGTGTAGCAGCTTTGAAAAAGGAGCAATTGATGCATGAGTGGAAAAATCAAAATGTTCGTCCATTTTACTATGAAATGTGCTGGAAATGTCAGAAAGTGACTGACTATGATAAATGGAAAAGCCTTCCTAGTGTAGATTTTATGGAGGTAGGGTACTATGTTGATTGGATTGATCCCTGGGAGCCTTTCTTTATCGCCAAGAAGAGTGAACTTCCCTTGTATGATGGCAGATTTAAGCAATATGGCTTCAACAGAATAAGCCAGGTAATTACATGGTGCTAATCTGAACAAGTTAACCCTTTCTTCCATATCCAGTGGTAATTTTACCTGCACACTCTGAGTCCTATTCTCATTAAATTGCCAGAGACTCAATCATTTGTTGAAAAGTTGCACGTCCCATAGACTCACAACTGTTCTGGCCTTTATTACCCCATTACTCCATAATTGTGCACTTTTATCCCTTCAAATAGTTTGAATTATTCTTCCCCAGAAAAGAATGGTTCCACAATGTACAGTCATAAATGTGCAGTATAAGAATAGCTTCTATATCCTAGCAGATGGTAGCTTAACCTTAAAATGGGCTGAAAGTAGGCAGACTGCACCTTAAGGCACAGTCTGCTTTACTTTCAATCTGCTTTATGGTTCTTCAAAACTAGAAATAGCCTAATAGGTAATGGATTAATTTTGAACTCAATTTTTGTCTCAGTGACTCATTGTTTCACAGAATATGTATTCCGAGGACTGATTCTAAATTTATCACTGCATATCCAATTGATATGGATCCTGATTTTAGGTGTCTGATCTGAATTCAAATTGTTGGCAAACTCCTTTCTTATCATGCTCAGTCATTAGAATCTTAGAAAGCTTATTTACCTATTCCCCCATAAATACGTCTTTTTACACCTCTAATTTATTCCTCCACTGAAGAAAATAGTTCCTATTTATAAAGTCATGAGCATGTATCATAAGAAATAATTTCTATATTCTAGCAGATAATAGCTTATTAAAGCAGGCTGAAAGTAAAGCAGAATGCGCCTTAAGGCGCATTCTGCTTTACTTTCAACCTGCTTTAAGTAGTCACCTATCTTCAATACTAGAAACAGGCTATGGGGTAATGGGTTAAGTCATTGTGCAAACAGTTTGGATCCCATCATTTTGTTGGCACTTCTCCAGTAACAAAACCTTATGCAGCTTGGATCAACTGAAGTAAAAGTATAAGAAATCTGTGAACCCATTACTCCATAGATACACCCTTTTTAGGCCTTTTAGTTTATTCCTCCACTTAAAAAAAGAGTTCCACTTTATACAGTCATGAATATGCAAATTTAGGGCTGATTATTGAGGTCAAAAAGATTATTCTGATAGTATTACGATAGTTCAAATACTATCTCAATACATGGCTCCAGATAAGAGGGACTGAACAAATCCATTATTTTCTCACTCATCCAGGACCAAATCCTATGGTGTTACAACTCATTAGAATCGTCTCTTCGAGACAATTCTAATGAGTAGTGACACCATAGGGTTTAATGCAGAAATGAAGATTTTAGTTTTTGAAATACTCCCCTTATCTGGAGCTCTGTCAATAGTATTGCGTGGTCAATAAACTGTTGCGATACCGGTACTATCAAGCTAGTTTCAGCCAGGTCATTTACATAAACTGATGATGAGGAAAGGTCAGTTGTGGCAAGCATATTAACATAAACATAAATGACTTGGCTGACAATAGCTTTCTTTAAAATATATTTTCCTATAAACCTATTATGAGTGGTCCTATATTTAAACTATGTAGAGATCATAGGTTTGTCATGATTTTACAATACATGTATACTGTAAAGGAAAAACAACTGTATATGCTCTCAACTATAGACTAGACTAGACTCCGTGTCTGTCTCTTGCATTGATGGTAGGTGTTAAATGCTGTATGGCATCTGTAAAAGGTCTCCCCATACTTGGCTTCAGTGTAGTTAGCACATGAATTATCTCCCTTTGGTGATAATATGCAAATTTCAAAACCATATGATGTGCCATTCATTGTGAGAGGCAGTATGTAGGTGTGCTTAACCCATAGCCTGTTTCTAGATTTAAAGAAAGATTATCACTTAAAGCAGGTTGAAAGTAAAGCAGAATGAGCCAATAGACTTTTCTGATTTACTTTCAGCCTGCTTTAAGCTGTTATCTGCTAGAATATAGAAAATATTTTTTATGATTTTTATTTGTGACAGTATAAATTGGAACTATTTTCTTCAGTGGAGGAATAAATTAAAGGTGTATAAAAGCGTATTTATGGGGTAATGGGTTAAAATATCCTTTCTTGGGGATATGGATGGTACGTTCTGTGTCTATCTTTTGAATGGATGGCTAGGTGCTACCACAGTATTTGTATGGTTCTAGAATAGACTCTACCATTTAATTAGAAAATTGTACTGTCCATTTGAAGTTTCAGAAGTGAATGACTTAACCCATTACCCCATAGCCTTTTACAAATTTTGAAGACCATTGACCACTTAAAGCAGGTTGAAAGTAAAAGCAGAATGTGCCGTAAGGCGCATTCTACTTTACTTTCCGCCTGCTTTAATTGAGCTATCATCTGCTAGGATAAAGAAGAAAAAATCATGAAGGATATTCAAGACTGTATAAATTAGTCTTGAATCGTAAATTAGAACCATTTTCTAAAGTGGAGCAATAAATTAAAGGCACAAAAAGGCGTATATATATATATGGGGTAATTGGTTAAAAGAACTATTGCTTTAATGTTTTCAGGTCTGTGAGATGCAAATTGCTGGGTTCAAGTTTGCTGTGATGAACAATGGCTTTATTGTTCACCAGGGATTCAAGAAAGCGGAGACATTCCATGGTAAAAAACAGGAGGAAAATCTCAAAAACAAAGAACTCTTCCGTGCTTTTAAAACAGACATGAAAGAAAGATATCCTGAGTCCAAGTTGGAGTGTTAGTGTAGGCAAACCTTTAACCCTTCTCCTGTTGCATACACTATACTGCTGTTTAATCCATTCCCCCATAAATACACCCTTTTACGCCTCTAATTTATTCCTCCATGAAAATAGTTCAAATCTATACAGTCATGAATATTTTTTACTATGTTTTTTTTCTTCTATTTTCTAGTAGATGGTAGCTTAAAGCAGGCTGAAAGTAAAGCAGAATGTGTCCTAAGGCACATTCTGCTTTACTTTCAGCATTCTTTAAGTGGTCACCTTTTTTCAAACCGAAGAGACGATTCTAATGAGTAGTGACACCATAGGGTTTTTATACAGAAATACAGATATTAAATTTGAAATACACCCCTGATCCGAAGCCCTGACTGCATAGCCTGTTTCTTGTTTCCAAGACAGGTGACCACTTAAAGCAGATTGAAAGAAAAGCAAAATGTGCCTTAAAGCACATTCTGCGTAACTTTCAGCCTGTTCTAAGCTACAACCTGCAAGAAAATAGAAAATATTTCTTATGGTACATATTTCCTGACTGTATAAATTAGAGCTATTTTCCTACTCTGACTATCTAGATTTAAATTATAACATTGGCTCATAAAATAAGGAACTTTTCACCTGTACAATTGGAAACTCATGTCATACAGATCCTATAAGAAAACATTGCAGATCCTGATTGTTTGTCTGCACTCTTTCCTGGGTATTTTTAGCTCACCTGAGCTAGCTCAGGGTGAGCTTTTGCAATCCTTGAATGTCCGTGCTGCGTCGTCCGTCGTGCGTCGTCAACAATTTTAGTGTTTACACTCTAGAGGCCACAATATTTATCTAATCTTTCTCAAACTTGCTCAGATGGTATATTGGCGTAAGAGTTCGGATGACTTTGATTATGGTTGAAATCGGACAAAAAGGTCATGAGTTATCTACCTTTGAACTGCTGAAAAGGCCATATTTAACAGTGTTTACACTCTAGAGGCCACAGTATTTATCCAACCTTTCTTAAACTTGTCTAGATTGTACATGAGAGTTCGATTTTGGCTGAAATCGGACAAATAGATCAATAGTTATCTACCTTTGAATTGCTGAAAATGCCATATTTAACAGTGTTTACACTCTAGAGACCACAGTTTTTTATCTAATCTTTCTAAAACTTGCCCAGATTGTATATGACCATAAGTGTTCAGATGATTTCGATTTTGGTTGAAATCGGACAAATAGATCAAGAGTTATCTACCTTTGAACTGCTGAAAATGCCATATTTAACAGTGTTTACATTCAAGAGTTCACAATTTTTATCCAATCTATCTCAAACTTGCTCAGATTGTATATGACTATAAGAGTTTAGATGAGTTTCATTATGGTTGAAATCAGACTTACAGGTCGAGAGTTATCTACCTTTGAATTGCTGAAAATGCCATATTTAACGATGTTTACACTCTAGAGGCAACAAATTGTATCCAATCTTTCTCAAACTTACTCAGATTGTAAATTACCATAAGACTTCAGATGAGTTAAATTATGGTTGTAATCGAATCAATAGGTCAAGAGTTATCTACCTTTGAATTGCTGAAAATGATATATTTAACAGTGTTTACGCTCTAGAGGCCATAATATTTATTCAAGCTCTCTCAAACTTGCCCAGATGTATATGACCATAAGACTTTGAAAAAGGGTGATTATGGTTGGAATTGGACAAATAGATCAAGAGATATCTACCTTTGAATTGCTGAAAATGCAGTATTTTTCAGCGTTTACACTCTTGCAACTACAGTTTTCAATGGATTTTGATTATAGTTATACACAAAGGATGTAGCTATACGTTCTCGAAGGAGTGCAATTATTGTTGAAATGTAATCATTGTGGCAATAGTTACCTGCCCTTGATATACTTTGAAATGCTAGAAAAAGGCCTCATTTCAGTATTGTTTAGGCTCTAGTTATCTGCCTTTGATGTACTCTACTATACTACAGTAGGTCGACAAACTTGAATGGATTTAGAATAAAAATGGGTGAAATTCAAAGGTAAAGCTATCAGGCATCAGTACAACAGGTGAGCGATATCAAGGCCTTCAGGCCCTCTTGTTTTTCTTATTGTTAATGGCCAATGTAATAATTCATATGATTGATATTCATAGTGGGTGGAGTTTCATGTATGAATATTCATCACTGAGCAGGAGAAGGATTAAGCTGTCACTGTTCTTTATCAATATTTTAACTCATTCACCTCTGAAACTTTTGATAGACTATCATTTTCAACTTAAATCTAGCCCAATTTTGACTCTTAAGGGCTGCTTTTTATAATGAGGAACAGTGCAGACACTGATCAGAGAGCTCCTACAGGAGCCCTCTGATCAGGGTCTACACTTTTTTGCACGAGACAAGTGTACTCTTCACATGGACACTGTTTGTAAAATATGTAAAAATATGGCACTAGGGGGTCAAAGAGTTAAATGGTTATAAATGGCTGCTTTGTGCAATGATGGTGTTAGCCATGTCTAAAACAGGTGTGATGACTTATAAAAATCAGTATTAATCTTGAGCAGATATTGCATTTACTTTCTGTGTTTTGTGAAATATTTCAAGTTCTTTTATTATGTATTTTCACAATATACTGTATTTACTTTTTGTGTTTGGTTAAGTATTTCGTTATTTTATTATGTATGTTCACAATGTACTGTATTTACTTTTTGTGTTTGGTTAAGTATTTCGTTATTTTATTATGTATGTTCACAATGTACTGTATTTACTTTTTATACGCCCGTCATCGACGGTCGTATTATGGTATACCCAGCGCTGTCCGTACGTCCGTCCGTCCGGGCTTACAGGAGCTACCTTATGGGGTCCGTTTCGGTCATTAACCTGGCCAGTTAGTGATTGTGGGGTTGAAAGAGAATATTGTGGGGTTCAAAATCACGCATGTGGGGTTAGTTTTAGGGTTAGGGTTTATATAGCAAAAAACCCCGCAACAACCGTCTCCTAAGAACGTCCGTACGTCCGTTATCTTTTCTTGTTAGCGCTCTCTCACCTTCATTTATTTACCGATTTTTATTAAACTTCCTACAAATATTCCATACCACAATAGCTCGGACGAGTTCGCGTTTCAGACGTTGGCGGCTATTTTTAGCAGAGTTATGACTTTTATTGTCAAAAATGGGCATTTAAAAAAAAAAAAACAGAACTTTTTTATTTTTTATTCAATTGATTTCAAATTTGATATGGTGATACACTGAATGAAGTTACTTAACATATATTACGGGTTTTTGGTTTGACTCCGTATTTTTAGAGTTATGCCCCTTCACACAATTTTTTTAACAATATATTGTTTCCTGATCATAATTTTACTTACATTTTGTCTATTGTAACCAAATTTCATATTTAGCTTTCTCATCATGCAGGGAAGGCACCTGAGAATTTTGGTTCCTGTTAAATTATTTTTCTATGAGTTATGCCCCTTTACATACTTAAAATTTAAAATAAGCCACACTTATGCCGTTAACTTTTCTTCTTAGCGCTCTCTCACCTTCATTTATTGACCGATTTTGATTAAACTTCCTACAAATATTCCATACCACAATAGCTCAGACGAGTTCGCGTTTCAGACGTTGGCGACTGTTTTTAGCAGAGTTATGCCCCTTTATTATCAAAAATGGGCATTTTTAAAAAAAAACAGAACTTTTTTATCTTTTATTCAATTGATTTCAAATTTGATACGGTGATACAATGAATGAAGTGACTTAATATATATTACGGGTTTTTGGTTTGACTCCGTATTTTCAGAGTTATGCCCCTTCACACAATTTTTTTAACAATATATTGTTTCCTGATAATAATTTTACTTACATTTTGTCTATTGTAACAAAATTTCATATTTAGCTTTCTCATCATACAGGGAAGGCACCTGTGAATATTTTGGTTCCAGTTAAATTTCAGATGTTGGCAACTATTTTTAGCAGAGTTACGCCCCCTATATTGTCAAAATTCCGTGATATATCCAAAGTATGTAAATACGCCCAAAGAGCATTTGTTTATGAGAAAACATTTGGTAGAAAAACTATCGTGATAGTATTGCAATAGTTTCTTGACTATCGCAATACTATCGGGATAGTACTTGAGCTATCGCAATACTACAGCATAGTCTTTTTGAGATCAATAGTGGGGCCTACACTCCGGGGGACTTTTTCCAGTCGGCCTGAGTCCGGACGACTTTGACAGCCGCTGGCCATGACGGGCGTATTTTGCCGCACTGCGGTGCTCTTGTTGTGTTTGGTTAAGTATTTCGTTATTTTATTATGTATGTTCACAATGTACTGTATTTACTTTTTGTGTTTGGTTAAGTATTTCAAGTTATTTTATTATGTATGTTCACAATGTACTGTATTTACTTTTTGTGTTTGGTTAAGTATTTCGTTATTTTATTATGTATGTTCACAATGTACTGTATTTACTTTTTGTGTTTGGTTAAGTATTTCAAGTTATTTTATTATGTATTTTCACAATTAAGAAATGAATTGATTTTTTTCGGTGTTCAAGCAAAATGAATGACAGAAAATTATCAGCAAATACCATGAATCCCGCTAGCGATTAATGGTAAATTTGCCGATAATTTTCTGTCGTTCATTTTGCTTGAAAGCCAAAAAAAATCTGTTCATTTCTTATATTTACAATATATTTGCTGTAATTTCTAATATTAGATTAACATTTTGTAAGTAAGCATGTATGTTTAATCCATATAAGAGGTTGATAACACGAATATTGTGTACCCTTTCAGGAACAGCCATGACCGAATTACTGAAGCTGCGTACATTCCAAAGCAAAAAATCAGTTCCATTGTTTACATTCTAAGATCAACAACTTTGACAGTTTGGCGCGAAAATGCCAATTTGACGTCATTTGGAAGTGACGTCATTTTTAAAGTAGGATAAATATATCGGGGTTTTTTGGCATAAAGGAATGCAGACAGTTGCTGTTTATTAGGTATGTCAATTTGGCAATTTATCTCATTAATAAAGAAGAATGTTAGTCTGGAATCATGGTTTCCACTTATAGAAAGGCAAAGATCGGTTAAGAACAAAATTTGAAAAAATCCGCCAACTGTTTGCTGTCCAAGTTCCAAAGATTAATTCCCGAATGAAAACTGCATATGCCCTGCCTCCTCTTCGAAACTTTTCCACAAGTCCTGCCCTCTCCAGAAATGGTGTTCATACGAAATGAACAGCATTTTTGACAATGGAATTGAATGGGGGGGGAATGTAAATATTGTACTGCATTTACTTTTTGTGTTTGGTTAAGTATTTCAAGTTCCTTTTGTTATGTATTTTCAAAGTAGATCTACATGTATATACATTTTAAAACATATAATGATAATATAAACAATACTACACAACAGTGTTCAGTGTATAGGTTCACATAACAGGTACATGTTTATTGCTTATAATTGAAAGTTCTTTTTACACTGCTACTAATGAGTTTACGTTGCCAGACAGTTTCCTGAACTGACTTGCAA
Source organism: Gari tellinella (assembly GCA_922989275.2). Taxonomy (NCBI): domain Eukaryota; kingdom Metazoa; phylum Mollusca; class Bivalvia; order Cardiida; family Psammobiidae; genus Gari; species Gari tellinella. Next base: position 98,414,433 of record OV277857.1, on the reverse strand, counting down.
ATGATGGGATGGATCTGGGAGTTACTTCCCATGGTTTCCAGATCATAACTTAAGTTCTATTTTACCCTTTACTACAATTTTTTGCATTTTGCCTTTTCATCATACATGGACACTTTATAATTTCAGTTGTAGTTGGATGAATTTGTTTGCAGTTATGCCCATTTATTTACTTTGACTTGTCTTTAAAAACGTTGTTTCAAGACAGTAACTCAAGGCACTTTTTACTTTTTACAACTGAATGTCATACAGGGAAAACAACTAGTGATTTTGGTTCTGGTTTCATGAGTTTCTATGCAGTTATGCCCCTTTATATTATTTGATTTTTAAAATAAATCTTATTGCAAGACAAAAACTAGTTTAAGTTAACTTATTGTACCCAAATATTATACAGTAAAACCCCTCTATTATGACCACTAAATTGTGTCAATTATTAGGTGTTTAAGGCAGGTGACTTACCCCATAGCAGGCTTGTTTCTAGTTTTGAATACAGGTAATGACTTAAAGCAGGTTGAAAGCCTGCTTTAAGCTATCATCTGCTAGGATATACATGTAGAAGAAATTTCTTTTGATACATATTCATCTTAGAATTTTTCAAAACTAACTAAATATACTTATGGAAGCCCTGAATACGCTATGCTTCCATAACTGATAGTGACAATAAAGTGCGTTAGAGTCGTAGGAAGGTGGAAAAGTGTAGCAGAGAATAGATTAACCATTTACTCCATAGTATGTTTCTAGTTTTGAATACAAGTTGGTAAGTTGCGGAGTTTTATGAAACGGGCCCAAAGTGACCATGCACTTATCTTACAGTAGGTTTGAAAGTAAAGCAGAATGGCACACTCTGATTTACTTCCAGTCTGATTTAAGCTAAGTAGTACTAGTACTATCTGCTAGAATATACACTAAACGACACATATAAGTGTGCTTACCGTTTGCCCTAGATTACCAGCCAATGGTAGGGCTCCATTTCAGCGAGAAATGAAAAAATATATCGCATATTCGTTCAATTTTGTACTTGGGTATGGCAGAGAAATAAACAAGTGATGAACCGGTCAAGGACACCGCGTGCTAAGGAGGAGCGTAGCGCATCATTACGTCATACAGCAACCGCTCAGCTGCGAATTACAGTATAACCTATGTACTGCGGCCTTTCAATGAAGAGGCCCGAATAAATCAAATATTTCTGTAGACAGGAGACTATAGTTAGTGCATAATGAAATTAATATGAAACGCATTAATCATGTCCTGCATTAACTCATTGAACCCTAGGTGACGAGTACACTCGTCATTTAAAATGTACCCGTTACACTTGTCCACTGCAAACATTGTAGAACCACATCGTAGATCTCCTATTACAAAATGGCCTAGACTCGAATTGTTCATTGTATAAGTGTTGGGTTGAGAGGGTTAAGCAGTCGACCTGTGGGTATTGTCTTCTTTTGTGTAATCGTTTTACAAATATGACTGTAAAACGTCTCGAAAGAAATGTGCTTATTTTCAATATTGTACTAAAATACGGTTGCTTTTCATCAATGCAGAAGGCAAACAATACAGAGGCTCCTATAAGCGTTTAATTCTTGCGTTAAACAGCCACCCGTCTTCAACCCCTTCGGTGACATGTGCATTTTTGTCATTTATAGTATAATGCACTAAACAACACAGTCCAGATGAATGTCATTTAAAAACCAAGAATGCTCTTGACTTAGGATGTTTTAACCCTATAATTTGTGGGGGGTTTTCTAAACTGAATTTAAAACAATTATTGCTTGGCTCCATTAGTGCATGAATGAAGAAAGGACTCGAATCTTGGTTGATCAGGTGCTGCTTAATGCTTGGTATTTTTTAGCAAATCAATTAATGAAGCATTTTCATGTCACGCCAGACCACAGCAGCTCTTTCACGCCAGTTTTCAAAACTTTACTGTCGGAACACAAATAAAAATCGTCCTCAATTGAATCTATTTTTAAATTCCATTTGGGTGACACGCTAGCCCATGCTCGGTTTTGTTTCTAATTGGAAATGCCTACAGCGAGCCCTACACGCGTACAGGGTTCCCGGTCGATTTTCTAGTTTTTCGTGTGACGTCATATGTAAAAGTGAACTCGCCGGCTTCCGAAAATACAAAGCACCGCCCATCGCCCTTTCATTGGCTGACAAACTAGGTCGAGCGGTAATTTGGGTTGAGCGATAACTTAGTATAGGTAAAGTAGGTTGAACGGTAACTGCCATACACTAGCCAACGTGCCATATTTGAGGCAAACGGTAAATCAGTTATAGTTCATTTGTTTGAAAATTATACAACATAACCTGTTCGCTCCCTACGGTCGCTCCAGGTTATATTGCATAATTTTCAAAAAATGAACTATAACTAATACGTGTATAAATTTCATTTATATTTTTATTCCTGGTTTGTTTTCAACCAGATTTTTACCAAATACTAATAACAATAATGCAAATATTACTCGCTATTCATTGTTTAAAAAATGCGACAACTTCAAGGTCCAGTGTGCAAACAAATTAAAACATAAACACGCACGTGGAATTCGATGTAGCGTGCAGAACGATTTTGCACGTGGCGGTAAGTAATGAAATAGCTCACGTTTGTATGAAAAACAGAAAAAATCAAGTGTACTATCCCGCAAGGAGACGTAGCCATGGGTTGAATTAATGCCGGTGTCTCTCAATGCGAAGTTTGCATCTTAGTGTTTTGCTCACCTGAGCCGAAGGCTCAGGATGAGCTATTGTGATCCCATTCCGTCCGTCGTACGTCGTCCGTCTCACGTCGTACGTTCACATTTTCAAACAACATCTCCTCAGAAACCACTGACCCGATTTCAACCAAACTTTGTCAGAAGCATCTGTGACAAGGGGGAACGAAATCTTGTTCAAAGATTTTGGCTAGAGTTATTCCCCTTGCTGTGGGACCAGGTTTTCTAACATGACCGTATAGACCAGACATGGGGCGATTACTTGAAAAAAGTAATCGATTAAATTATGTTCTGAATTGTTTTTCATAACTCTGAGCTGTTATTTACCTGGTGTAATTTTCGGAGATCTCTCATCTCCTTCGTCAGCACTACTGGCTAGTAGGGCTGTTTTGGCGGGTCACGTGACGTAGGCAGGTCACATGACTTGGAGAGAAGTGGTGTGTAAACTGCGGGGAGGTCCAGACCCTCATCTCTGTTCAGAGACGGTCGCCGCTGCTTTATCTCTATTGCTTCCTTGACTTTTCTTTTAATAAGTCCACTCTCAGAAGTCAATACTTTTGCGTTCTCTGATCTGATGGAATGTCCGGTGTTCGCGCAATGTTCGTATATGGCTGAATTGTTTCTAGTGACATGTTCTTTTAATCTTGTTCCTAGGGTTCTGGCTGTTTCCCCTATGTAGTCTTCCTTGCAATGTTCGCATTGGAGGTGGTAAATGACTCCACATTGTTTCAATTTGTCTGTCCGGTCTTTTACTCTTGTCACTTGACTTTTCGTCACTTAAACGCCAAAAGGGCTCATCAACAGTTTTCACAGTTTTGAGATATAGCCCTCTGAAGTTTAGAAGTGTCCTAAAAATCCACTTTTACATTTACAGACTAAATATTCCACACTCTCATATTATATATGGATCTTTATTGGTCATATGAAAAGCATAAAAAATAAATACCATTTAAAGAGATATTTTGATGATTTTGTTGATGAGCCCTTTTGGCATAGGATATTTGTCGATTTCAAGGTAGAATATTTACAGCCAAAAGGGCTCATCAGCTTTTGTTTGTTTCTCCTAATACAGGTAAAATGAATAAATAAGTGATACAAAGCACTGACAAAGCAATTTTAACCTTTAATTCAACAGTTTATCAACTTACGAGGGTTAAATGAAGTATTTTCCCAAAACTGTTCAGATATTAGACCCCCCACCAAAAAAAAAATAAAAAATAAAAAATTAAGGAATAAAATAATATTCTGTGTGTTCAGTTCCTATTTTTCTTAAACTAACCACTAGACATACATGGGTTAAATATAATTACCGTTTGCCCTAGATTGCCAGCCAATGAAAGGGCTCCATTTCAGCGAGAAATGAAAAAATATATCCCATATTCGTTCAATTTTGTACTTGGGTATGGCAGAGAAATAAACAAGTCATGAACCGGTCAAGGACACCGCGTGCTAAGGAGGAGCATAGCGCATCATTACGTCATACAACAACCGCTCAGCTGCAAATTACAGTATAACCTATGTACTGCGGCCTTTCAATGAAGAGGCCCGAATAAATCAAATATTTCTGTAGACAGGAGACTATAGTTAGTGCATAATGAAATTAATATGAAACACATTAATCCTGTCCTGCATTAACCTATTGAACCCTAGGTGACGAGTACACTCGTCATTTATATACCCGTTACACTTGTCCACAGCAAACATTGTAGAACCACATCGTAGATCTCCTATTACAAAAATGGCCTAGACTCGAATTGTTCATTGTATAAGTGTTGGATTGAAAGGATTAAGCAGCCGACCTGTGCATAGGTATTGTCTTCTTTTGTGTAATCGTTTTACAAATATTTGACTGTAAAACGTCTCGAAAGAAATGTGTTTATTTACAATATTGAACTAAAATACGGTAAGGTTGCTTTTTATCAATGCATTAATACAGAGGCTCCTATAAGCGTTTTAATTCTTGCGTTAAACAGCCACCTGTCTTCAACCCCTTCGGTGCCATGGGCATATTTGTCATTAATTGTATAATGCACTAAACAACACAGTCCAGATGAATGTCATTTAAAAACCAAGAATGCTCTTGACTTAGGATGTTTTAACCCTATAAACTGTGGAGTTTATTTCTAATCTGACTTTAAAACAATTATTGCTTGGCTCCATTAGTGGGTCTTGGTTGATCAGGTGCTGCTTAATGCTTGGTATTTTTAGCAAATCAATTGATCAAGCATTTTCATGTCACACCAGTCCACAGCAGCTCGTTCACGCCAGTTTACAACACTTTACTGTCGGAACACAAATAAAAATCGTCCTCAATTTAATCTATTTTTAAATTCCATTTGGGTGACTCGCTAGCTCATGCTTGATTTTGTTTCTAAATGGAAATGCCTACAGCGAGCCCTACACGCGTACAGGGTTCCCGGTCGTTTTTCTAGTTTTTCGTGTGACGTCATGTGTAAAAGTGAACTCGCCGGCTTCCGAAAATACAAAGCACCGCCCTCCGAAATAAAGCCCTTTCATTGGGTGACAAACTAGGTCGAGTGGTAATTTGGGTTGAGCGATAACTTAGTTTAGGTAAAGTAGGTTGAACGGTAACTGCCATACACTAGCCTACGTGCCATAATTGAGGCAAACGGTAAATCAGTTATAGTTCATTTGTTTGAAAATTATACAACATAACCTGTTCGCTCCCTACGGTCGCTCCAGGTTATATTGCATAATTTTCAAAAAATGAACTATAACTAATACTTACATGGTCATTCATTTAACTGTCATCTATACCATCTGACTCTGTATCTGAGATGTTAGATTGCCGTAAGTCAACACGTTAAAATACCTCTAACTTCTTATTTTTCCATTTGGGGTTATTTTAAAGGCAACTGGTTGTTTAATGCACGGAGAGGGCAGTATAGAAAGCTCATTTGATATTTCCACTTGCGTTGAGCAGCCACTCGTCTTAAAGTCCCATAAACAAAAGCACTCTTTTGTTTCTATATAAATTGACTGTGTACTACAATGAGTACTGAGTAAACCATTTGGCTTTACTTTTAACCTGCTTTAAGGAACCATCTGTGTCTATCACTAAAAGTAAGCTAGGGAGAGAAATGGGTTCTGCGATGTATGGGTGGAAATTGAGGTCAAAATTTGAAGACAATGCGTTTATTGGTATGCAACAGATAATTTGGTTAGACCTGTTAATTATAAACAGGACAAGTCTCCCTTTTAAATGGAATGCCATCACTACTGGAGGTATTTGCAATCTTTTGTTTATTTTATCTTTCTGAATTCTCAATCATATTCAGATTTAGTTTGTATGTCATCAGGGTATTCTTTTAAAACTTTCAATACTTTAACCTTGAGTCGATTAATGTTATTCGCATTTACATGAACATTGAAGTTATTATGGCTTTTAAGATCAAGGAAAGATTTAAAGGTCATGTGAATAATTGTGTATGGTTTATGTCTACGGGCTATACGAATAACGTGAACGTATATCAGAAGTTGAGGTAAAAATACCTTACTTGTTGTATAGATAGAGGCAAGAAATCGAAGTAATAATAGAAGTGAATGTAGTAGTTAAACTAGTAGTGTAGTAGTTGGAAATGTAGTAAACAGCAGAAGTCGTAGTGATAGTAGATCTAGTAGCAATAGAAGTGGTAGTAATAGTAGTTGCAGTAATGGTAGGTAGTGTGTAAGTTGTAGTATTAGTAGTTGCAGTAGTAGAAGTAGTAATGGTAGGTCAACGAAGTAAGAGTAGTAGTAATGGAAGGGAGTAGTAGTAGTAGTTGTAGTAGTAGTAGTAGCAAAAGTAGCAGTAGTAGTTTAAACAAAGTTTATTTCCAAATTGTTTTACAGGAAAATAGGGTTGGGCCACAAGTTCTACCAACCTAGAATCGGCACTTCCCCTACAGTTTCACAAATAATACAAATAATGTTGGAGTGAGAGAGAGGGAGAGAGACAGAGAGAGAGAGAGAGAGAGAGAGAGGGAGGGAGGAGAGGGAATAGACAGAAAGAAAGAGAGAGGTTGCTTGTTTCCAGGACCTGGTGTCTGCACATAATATTGGTAAGAAGAATCAATTTAGATAAATGAAAATACAAAGCTAAATTATCCACCAGTGCATCTCTTTCAAATAGAGTGGCGGAGCTAAATCGTATATACAGCAAAATCATTGTTAAACGGTCACTCAAAAGAACTCTTGATTTAGTACCGTAGTAGTAGCAGTAGATGTAGTGGTACTGGTTGAAGTAGAAGTAGTGCTAGTAATTGCTGTTATAGGAGTAGTAGCAGCAATACTAGTAGTAATAGTAATGGAAGTAATTTTTGTTATAGAACAGAACAGATGAACAGAACAGATGTTTTATTTTACTTAAGCATACAAGCTCATCATCATACATGAAACATATATACATAATAACATAAAACTGATTGAACTAAAATTATGAGATACAAGACATGTTTAACAGAAATATCAACATGGACCATGTATCCCGAGAGTGCTCATCATTAGCACAGGGCTTCTAATAGTTGACTAGATCTATAAAAATCCTAAGATTTTCAATTTTATCATTTTTTTAAACGCGATTACTTAAAACAGGCTGAAAGTAAAGCAGAATACACCTTAAGGCGCATTCAGCTTCACCCTCAACTCGTTTTAAGTTACACTCTGCTAGTATAAAAATCCGAAGAATTTTGGAAAAATCTTGAAATTGGCAGCCCTGTTAGCAACATAAGAAAATAATTTTTCATTCTCACATTTAACCCGAAGTCAGCGCAGCACCACCGCATCTGCGAGTTACGTTACTCGAGGATACGGCAGTATTGCACTGAATAGATTTAGAACTAGCAGTGGTAGTAATTTTTGTAATAGTAGGTTTTGTTGGTTAACGTCCGTTTCTGCCATCTATGGGCTAATTGGACGCCCCGGGGAGAGGGGAGCGGATACAGAGAACCCGGGCGCGATGCCCTACTCTTATTATCGAGAGAGTTATCTGGTTCTTTTAGATGCCCAGTGTAAAGCACTGATAAATCGGACCTCGGTTTATAAAGTCTCATCCGAAGGACTTATGACCCCTGACGTCCCAATCGGGCACCTTACCCCTCAACTACGTCCGCCGATCGTAAGAGTAGTAGTAGCGATTGGTGTAATAATAGTAGTAGTAGAAGCAGTGATAGTAGTAGTAGTAGTAGTAGGTAGTAAAATATCTAGTAGTAGTATATTGGTAGGTGGTAGTAGTAATAGTAACCGTAGGTAGTAGTACACGTAAGTAGTAGTAGATCTAGTACATGAAGTAGTAGTAGTAAGTAGTAGTACTAGTAGCAGGAGTAGTAGATATTGTAGTAGTAGTTATAGTAAGTTGTAGTAGTTGTAATGATATGTAATAGTGTTAGTAGAATAAATAGAAGGAGTACTGGTAAGGTACTAGTTAGTAGCAGTAGTAGCAGTAGTAGTAAGTAGCAATAATAGTAGTTGTACTAGTAAGTAGTAGTAGATCTGGTAGCAGTAGTAATAGTAATAGTAATTAGTAGTAGCAGTAATGATAGTAATAGTGGTAAGACTAGTTGTAGTAGTCTTAGTAATAGTAGTAGGATAAGTTGTAGAGGTTTACTAGTAGATTCTAGTTGTTGGCATATGAAATTAATTTTTTTTAAAGAAAATTCAGTTTTCTCTGGAGCCAAAAGGGCTCATCAGCAAATGAAAACTTCTTTCAAATCTAATCAAAGCAAATAAATTGTTAGAAACAATGCTTCATGCTTTGAAAATTGATTTGTCTGTGTATTTGAATTTATCTAAGTACTATAAAGTGCAATAAAACTATTTATTGTGTGAAAAATATCTTAAGAGCCAAAAGGGCTCATCAACAAAAACGAATGTTGCACTATTTTCAATGCGATTTAAGTTATAATAAAACACTTTTAAACATTAAAAAGCCTTATGTTCAAATAAAACAAGATATGATAATAAAATTAACTGCAGGAATAGGTATTATTTATTTATGCTTTTCGGTGGATTACCACGATATAGCAGTGGATGATCACTTGGTAATCCACTGCAGTGGATTATCACCAATCGCTTTTATTATGAATTTTCCCCGTAGGGCTCCCCAAGAATCGTAGTCAATCGTGTCTTATCGTTAAATTCCGGCAGTCCGATTTGTCGCGAACTACTCACCGGAAGAGCACGAATCCAAACTCGGGAGCAATGAAGTCATTCGGATGACGTCATTATACCGCCAACTGTTACGCACATGTGCTCGACATAAAACGTGGGGCTCAACACGGGATAAATAATGTACGTTCGCTTTCAATTTTTAAACAATTTCGTTTAAAAAGTGGCTTAAAAGCATAAATAAATAGAATAACTGTGGTTTTTTCAGTGTAAGATCGAATTTAATCCATTTCGTGAACATCAGACTGTTATATTTTCACTCGTGGCTTCGCCACTCGTGAAAATATAACGTCTGATGTTCACTCAATGGATTAAATTTCGATCTTACACTGAAAAAAACAGTTATCCTCTATATCTTCACAACAAATGGGCATGGTTGTCGGTAAGAACGTATAATTTCATTCTACATCAACACAAGAAAATACGTTAGCAAGTTCAAGGTCGATTCAATGATAGCAGATTAATAAAGTTATGATGTCAATGTGATGTCTTTTTAATCGCAGTAACTGTGTAGTTACAAATATGGCATATTCATAAAACAATTAGGTATATTATACATAGACATGAAAAGGGCTCATCAACACTTGTAACTGCTGTTGAGCCCTTTTGGCTCAAACACATTTGTTGATGAGCCCTTTTGGCACTAGGAATTACTGAAATTTTGGAAACAGTCAAAATGTCAAGTGTATTTTTTTACGTTTAAAATCAGGAAGTCAAGCACAATATTAATTTCTCATATAGTTTACATTGAATATAAGTCAATTTTGTCAAAAAGTGAAATTTGACCAAATATGTTGTTGAGCCCTTTTGGCGTTTAAGTGACGTTTTGATTGAGTTAAATGGTTTGTGGTACATATTGATGCCGTGATTTCTAAACACTCTTGCCAAAACTTCTGAGGTACCACGAATGTATGGCATACCAATGTTAACTTTCCTTTCTTTTGACACTTCCTTCTGGTTGGGTTGCTGAGTTTTCTTTTTTGGTAGTTGGAAGATCCACTCTGGGTAGTTGTTGGCTCGTAGTGCTGTCTTGACATGTTCAATTTCTTTCCTCCTGTCTTCTTCTGTTGTTACTAATGTGTTGGCTCTGTGAAATAATGTTCTTACTACTGATCTTTTGTGTTCTAAATGGTGGTTGGATGTGAAGTTGAGATATTGGTCAGTATGAGTTGGTTTCCTGTAGACTGTTACTTTTGTCACGTGACCCGCCAAAACAACCCTACTAGCCAGTAGTGCTGACGAAGGAGATGAGAGATCTCCGAAAATTACACCAGGTAAATAACAGCTCAGAGTTATGAAAAACAAATCAGAATGTGCAATCCTGAGCTCGGAAACAACCTATTTAGTTGGATTAAATTATGATTATTTGACATTCTAGCAGTAATCGATTACTTCACGATTACTGCATCTTTTGCCAGTAATCGATTATTGTGATCACTTTCAGTGTGAGTAATCATGATTAATGATTACTTTGCAAGTAAGAAGTTGAAAACTAACTGTAGGACTGTGTATCCAGTTTTATCTGCAATGAAGCAAAGAGTAGACTATTCTAAGCTGCAAATGATATGTCTATTTGTTCCATAATGTCAATGTTGTCTTACTTCACTGCTTATGTTACTTAACCCATTTCATTCTAGATACAATATTTGCTCAGAGTGAACCTAAGTGTCAAGTAGTTAACATTCATTACCAGGCCACATAACAAGTTGTAGCTTGACCGTGATCCAAATAACATATACATGTAACTACAAAAATCTTTACTATCAATATCTAGAATGAAGTGGGTTAACCCATTACTCCATAAAGACACATTTTACATCTTTAATTTATTCCTTCAATGAAGAAAATAGTTCCACTTAATGCCGTTATAAATATGTACCATTAGAAATATTTTCAATATCCTAGCTATGGTAGCTTAAAGCAAGTTGGAAGTAAAGTAGAATGCACCTTAAGGCACATTCTGCGTTATATTCAACCTGCTTAAGTGATCTCCTGCCTTTAAAACTAGAAACAGACTGAGCGTATAGGGTAGTAGGTTTATATCGGTTTATGCAGATGTACAAGTAGATCTATATAATTTTTCAAATTTCTTGTTGCATTTGATCACCAGTAGCATTTCAAATGTCTCATCACTGAGGCGACACCTCACAGGTCTGACAACTTTACAGCAGTACTGAATAGTCTTTCAACAGGGAATACACTGTGCTTTCACTGTCTCAAGCTTCTTTTTAATCTTTAATACTAATATGGATAGTTAGTTTTTAGTTAGATCCAGAGTTTAGTTTTCAACTGCTGTGAGTGTCCCAGTAGCTAGGAATTGAGTGTCCCAGTAGCTAGGAATTGGCAGCAAGATAGGAACATGTGTTCCACTGAAGCTCCACTGACCATTGCTCAGTTTTGGACTGACACAATTAATATAGTTAGTTCTTTACATAGGGCAACTGAATGCCAACCATATAACCAGTTCTCAACTTGGTTTCAATGGTCTGTGAATGTTATCATTCCCATCGTCTTTTTCAAGTATGACAAAAGTACTGCATCATTCTTTCATGGAATAAATTAGTGAATTTATTTATTATTGAATCAAACAGTTTGAATCAAGACTAAATACAGATTAGATATCCATAATTTTCCGTTAACACCTTTACCGACCTGCCTGTTCTATTGTCATATATCACCATTATTGAATCATTAAACCCCAAGGCACATGTTTATCACAAGGTGTGAAAAACTTAGTGGTGAGACAGGTGAAAGGACATTTGATAAAAACAAACACATAGTAATCACAAAGTAATCATAAAATAATCATGATTACAGCCCTTTTTTGTCAGTAATCGATTAAATTACGATTAAAATTATCATAAAAATGCTTGATTAATGATTAAGCCTGATTAATGGAGAACTGTTAATCGATTAATAATCATGATGATTACTTTTCATGATTACCCCATGTCTGGTATAGACAACTTTTAATGCATAAGAAAATCTTAAAAAATCTTCTTCTCAGAAACCCAAAGGCCCAGACCATAGAATTATATACTGATATGTATAATTCCGTGCCCAGACCTTTGATATTTGGTATGTATCATTACCTAATGATTTTCTAGCAAGATTGTTCAAATGTTGACCCTGGAGCCAAAAATGGCCCCGCCCTGGGGCTTAACCGTTTTTCTTAAGAAAACCTTTAAAAATCTTCTTATCAGAAACTGTATGGCCTAGATCATTAATATTTGACATGTAGCTTTGCCTTATGGTCCTCTACCAAGATTGTTAAAATTTGACCCGGGTCAAAATTGGCCCCGCCCCGGGGCTTATCAGTTTTACATAGACTTATATAGGAAAACCTTTAAAAATCTTCTTCTCTGAAACTGTCAGGTCCAGATCTTTAATATTTGACATATAGCTTTTCCTTGTGGTCCTCTATCAAGATTGTTCAAATTTTGACCCTTGGGCCAAAAATGGCCCCGCCCTGGGGCTTATCAGTTTTTCTTAGGAAAACCTTTAAAATCTTCTTCTCTGAAACCGTATGGCTTAGATCATTAATATTTGACATGTAGCTTTGCCTTATGGTCCTCTACCAAGATTGTTCAAATTATGACCCCCGGGTTAAAAATGGCCCCGCCCCGGGCTTATCAGTTTTACATAGACTTATATAGGAAAACCTTTAAAAATCTTCTTCTCTGAAACTGTAAGGCCAAGGTCTTGAATATTTGACATATAGCTTTGCCTTGTGGTCCTCTACCAAGATTGTTCAAATTATGACCCCTGGCCAAAAAAGGCCCCGCCCTCGGGTTTATCAGTTTTTCATAGGAAAACCTTAAAAAATCTTCTTCTCTGAAACCGTAAGGCCCAGATCATTTATATTTGACATGTAGCTTTGCCTTATAGTCATCTACCAAATTTTTCAAATTATGACCCCGGGTCAAAATTTGTCCCGCCCCGGGGCTTATCAGTTTTACATAGACTTATATAGGAAATTTTTTACAAATCTTCTTCTCTGAAACTGTAAGGCCAAGATCTTTAATATTTGACATTATAGCTTTGCCTTGTGGTCCTTTACCAAGATTGTTCAAATTTTGACCCTGGGGCCAAAAATAGCCCCGCCCTCAGGCTTATTAGTTTTTCATAGGAAAACCTTTAACAATATTTTTCTCTGAAAACGTAAGGCCCAGATCATTTATATTTGACATGTAGTTTTGCCCTATGGTCCTCTACCAAGATTGTTCAAATTATGACCCCTGGATCAAAGTTTGCCCCGCCCCGGGCTTATCAGTTATATCAGCTATATCAAAATGTTGTCTTGCCCAGTCAGCTTCTATGGTACAATGTCTCAGGTGAGCGAAATGTGGCCCGATGGGCCTCTTGTTGATTTACAAATCATGTTTTGAACGAAAATAATAAACTCATCAGTGAATAATAACAAGTATTTGTTCTACTGACTGGCATATTTTAATTTGCAAAGTGGTCTCTCATATTTCGTAAAAAATGAGTTTTATTGGGTCTTATATTGTGCCATCTTACACGATACCTAGCCTATGTATGCAATTAAATTTTTAAACACAACCCTTTTTATGCTCCCCTTTAGGGGGAGCATATAGTCGCCGCATTGTCCGTCCGTCCGCGTTTCCGTCCGTCCGTCCGCACGCACGCACGAAAGGTCCTTTGTTGGGTAGGGAGAACAATAGATTCCATTCATTCCGTGATTGCCCTATTGTTATTGTTGAGTTTTTTGTTGCTATTGGGTACTTTTAAACAAAAGAAAAACCCAACAAGTGCCCAAATGGAAGGCTTAGCCCCATAATTGAAAAACATTAACCTGGCCGTCTCTTGTGACATTAACCTGGCTATTTCTTGTGACATTAACCTGGCCAGTTGTGGGACATAGGGTTAGGGTTAGGGTTAGCCTCCACATAATTTTTTTCCAAGTTAGAGCAAAAATAAATTGTTGCTTGTGTGGCTAGCCACCCAAAAGAAATGCATAGAAAATAGCCACATAAGTATCCTCCCGTTAGAACGTCCGTCCGTCTGTGCTTACGGGAGGGTACTTATGTGGCTAAAATTCTTAGCCCCATAATTGAAAAACATTAACCTGGCCGTCTCTTGTGACATTAACCTTGCCATTTCTTGTGACATTAACCTGGCCAGTTGTGGGACATAGGGTTAGGGTTAGGGTTAGCCTCCACATAATTTTTTTCCAAGTTAGAGCAAAAATAAATTGTTGCTTGTGTGGCTAGCCACCCAAAAGAAATGCATAGAAAATAGCCACATAAGTATCCTCCCGTTAGAACGTCCGTCCGTCCGTCACGCTTTTTTGTCCGGAGCATATCTCTTGAACAGTACACCGTAGGTTGATGAAACTTGATACAGTGATAGAGTATGACAGGAGGAGGTGCAGTACACAAGAACCGTAACTCTCTCATCTCCCAATTTTGAATTATCTCCCTTTTTCTATTTAAAAAAACAAATTTTGTCCGGAGCATATCTTTGGACCGTTACACTTAAAGTTGATGAAACTTGTAAAGGTGATAGAGGATGACTAAAGGAAGTGCAGTACACACGAACGGTAACTCTGTCATCTCCCAATATTGAATTATCTCCCTTTTTCTAAAAATACAAAACAATTTTGTCCGGAGTATATCTCTTGACTGCTACACCGTAAGTTAATGGAACTTCATACAGTGATAGGTGATGACATAAGGAGGTGCAGTACACAAGAACCATGACTCTGTCATCTCCCAATATTTAATTATCTCCCATTTTCTATTTAAATAAAATCAATTTTTTTCTGGAGCATATCTCCTGAGCATTGCATTGTAAGTTGATGAAACTTGATACAGTGATACGAGATGACAGAAAGAGTGCTGTATTCAAGAACCATAACTCTGTCATCTCCCAATATTGAATTATCTCCCTTTTTCTACATAAAATTTAAAAAGAAATCAAATTTTCTGCCGCACTGTAACTTGAACCTTGATACTGTGTTAGCGGATGACAAAAAGAAGTGTAGTACACAAGAATTATAACTCTGTCATCTCCAAATATTGAATTGCCTCCCTTTTTCATAATAAATTCATTTTTGTCCGAAGCATAACTCCTGAATGTTACATCGTAAGTTGATGAAACTTGTTACTGTGTTCACCTACTAAACATGCTATACCTTAGGCTTTTTCTTTGTGGGGAGCATCCATCGTTGGGAACGATATTCTTGTTTTTTTAAAAAATATTTTCTAATACGGTCCAAATATAGTTATGCAACATTGCGCTTAGGAGAAAATCCACAGCGTTCTGAAAATGTTCAAAGTTCTGATTCTATACCGATTTATAGTATCGAGCTAAGGCCAAAAAAAAATTAGCTGTGTTTCCTATTACATGCCAAAAGAAATTAGGGACGGACGGTCGGAAAATCTTTTTTTTTTGGTTGTTTTAACGTTATCATTATTTTAAGAACACATTTCATCTTTCTGGTGGAGTATTTTATGTAATTATATTCATGTACGAAAGTATAGGAATGCATTTTATTTTGCAGAGCCCTGTGCCATACATAAAACCCCTTAATACTATCCGAATTGTTGATTTAATTGATACACATGTAGGTCCCATTTCCAAAATACCTAAACAATTGAAACTGGTATGAATGTTAACCAATATTGGTATACCAAGCCGGCAAAGAAGTGACTGATATATGAAAGATGGAATTAATAATGTTTTGAAATGCGTTGTATGCATGTCAAAATGTGTCAAATGGACAACAAAATGTGTTGTCTACGAATTGTTGAATGTGACAATGGTTAATTAACTATCAAATCATATCAGCCAGGAAGGCACTTTATGACAGATTTATATCAAATTTCGCTTAGATAGTTGCTAAATCTTATTAAAAATCAATTTTTAAAACACTTAAACGACTATAAAGTACCTTTTTAAACACTTTAGTGGATAATAGCTTCTATTACACGTTTTAAAACACATGAGCCGCAAAAATGACCGACAATGGCCAATACATTTTTCAAAAATTGAAAAAAAAAGTTTAGGGTCGGAGAGAAAAACTAGGGTCGGCCGGGTTACCGGAAACATGTATTGTTTTTATTTGGCCTAAGCATAGGCCATTCGCGGAAAATCGATGATCGGACATATTATCCAATAATGCCTACAGGTAAACTGCACAAACACTGCACACACATTTAACCCTGCGTTTAAAATCGACATGATGTAAGATTTTGATACATGTATTAAGTATCGACCCAGGGTGAGTAACCTTAATTTTCGATCCCGTTGGGTTCATTTTTAACTTTATGAATAGACACTGGGTATAAATCAGCTTGTTCTATCGGTTATTAGTTGTTTTGTTTTTTTAATTTCGCGTGATTCATCAGTATTGTTTGAACCTTTGTCGTTTGCATTGTCGTTTGTTAGCAATTCATTGATATCAAATGAAATATAAATCAGTGTGAGACATGGGGCCGTATTCTGAAACATTCTTAGATAAATTATTTTCTAAGTAAATCAATATTTTCTTAGATTTTGGACATTTCAACTATAAATTTGAGATTTCCCTCTAAAAAGATAGAAAATTCTTAGAATTTTTCTAAGATGGTAAAATTGTTTATAGAATATTCTTAAAAGTTTAGAAAGCTTCTACCTCTCTTATCTTTTTAAGAAATTTCTAAGATAAATAGACGAACGCTTCAAGCAACATCAAATTTTTGTCTGAAACGTTGATATTTGTGTAATTAGTTCGACAAAAGTCATACATAAGTGTATTTCTACGATTTCTCGTATACACCTTACGGATATTTGGCTATTTTCCCCATTTCCACGTCTGTGATCGAGGATTTTGTGGAATTGTCGACGTGATACAAGTGGGTGGGGTAAGTATCCTTAGCGTATTATTGTTGTCTTTAAATATCATAACACTGTACATTTAATCCTGCCCCTTGTTTGTTATGTACGTGTGAGTTCATACATCATTTAAATAGAGATTTTATGTAAGGTCGGTGCGCCATGCTAAATGCTAAATGCGACTTGCTATATGCGAAATGCTAAATGCGAATCGCGAAATGCTAATTAAGTAAAAACTCTATTAGGATGTGTTTTGTCTCGGGGCCGTTTTAACCCGGTACCACTATAATTGTCATAGAATTGATTAGTAGGTGGAATAACAATGCATTTTATGGAAGGCCGGTGCGCCATGCTAAATGCGACTTGCTATATGCGAAATGCTAAATGCGAATCGCGAAATGCTAATTAAGTACAAAACTCTATTAGGGTGTGTTTAATGCTTAATGCTATTTGTAAAATGCCAAATGCTAAATGCTTATTGCGAAATGCGTTTTGTGAAATGCCATATGCGAATTACAAAAATGCTAAATGCGAATTGCAAAAATGCTATTCGCAGATTCCTTAATGCCAAATGCGAATTGCTGTACTAAGGCCAAACAAAAATACCTCTGTTTCCGGTAACCCGACCGACCCTAGTTTTTACCTCCGATAGTCTTTTTTTTTTTTTTTAAATTGATTTTTAGATAAACAAATATCCAAAAGAAATTTGATCTCAGTTTGCCATAAAGTACCTTCCGTGCAGTTATGATCTGCTACATGTAGTTAATTAACCATTGACATATTCAACATGCAGACAATGCATTTTATTGACATATTTGACAAGCACATTTCAAAATATTATTTATCCAACCATATATAAGTCACTACTTTGCCGGTTTGGTATACCAATACTGGTTAAAAATCATACTAGTTTCAATTTTAAGGTAATTTTGGTACTGATGGGACCTATCAATTAATAATTTGAATTGATATTTTTAAGGTTTTTTATGTATAGCCCAGGGTTCTGCAAAATAAAATACATTCATATGTTTTCATATATGAATATGATTATATTAAATACTCCATCAGAAAAGTTAAATAGACTATATCATTATATGATTGTGTTAAAAAAAAGATTTTCCGACCGTCTGTCCCTAAATTTTTTTGCATGTAATAGGAAACACGGGTAATTTTTTATTTGGCCTAAATGCGATTTGCTAAATGCTAAAAGCGATTTGCTGAATGTCAAATGATTGAGAAAACCCGCCATTTGAGGAGTCCGCCAAAGCATTTGGCATTCGGCGCAAATAGCATTAAGCATTTGGCATTGGCAAATAGCATTTCGCAAATAGCATTTCGCATATAGCAAATAGCATTTAATAGTTCACAGATAGCATTTCGCATTTAGCATTTGACATTTTACAACTAGCAAATAGCATGGCGCACCGGCCTTCCATGGCATTTAACCCTTTACCCCATTGCCCGTTTTTCATTTTGAAGATAGGTGACCACTTAAAGCAGGTTGAAAGTAAAGCAGAATTCAGCTTGACTACCAGCCAGCTTTAAGTTACTATCTGTTAAGAGATAGGACATATTTCTTTTGGTGTTAATTCATGACTGTATAAAGAGAACTATATTCCTTGGTGAAGGAATAAATTGACGGCGTAAAAAGGCGTATTTATGGAGAAATGGGTTAACATTCAGTGGCATGTTTGTATTTTTGGTTCTCATACTACAATGTATTTATTTATTAGTTGCAGTGGAATCTTATATAATGTTATTGAGCAGAGCAACAGATAGGGTAGTTTTTCAAAACTTAAAATCTTTATTTCTGAATAAAACCCTATGGTGTCACTAATCATTAGAATCGTCTCTTCGAGACGATTCTAATGAGAAGTAACACCATAGGATTTGGTGCTGAAATGAGTGAGAAAATATTGGATTTGTTGAAATAACTACCTCTTATCTGGAGCCCTGATTGAGTATGTAATTACCTGGATGGAATCATTTATATTATGAGTTCTTATGGTCCTCGGTGTATAGGATTTGAAATAAATTGTAAACCGGTAAACAATAACAAGTTTAACATGCATTCTTGTTCATAAACCAAAACCCAGATGTAGTTGAAACTCACACATAATAATTACATCATACATGCCTTAAAGCAAGTTGAAAGTAAAGCAGAATACGCCTTAAGTTACTGTTATTTGCTGCTAGAATCAATCCTTATCTAGTTAAAAGTACGGTTTGCAATATATTCATACTTAGTTTTATAACATTTTCTAGCTGACGAAAAATAATTGTGAGTGCAAAGGAGTTTGCATTGTGACGCGACTTCATGTTACTCGGCGTCTGATGTCGATTCAAGTTAACAAATGGTGCAAGGCCGAGCTGAGCAAACAAAAAAATCAAAATCGAAAAATTGCTATAAAAGCATTATTTTGAAAGATTTTGAGAAAATCTTTTTAATTTTGGCATTTTGAATACATGAACTTTCGTTTAAAACCAATTTGTTATCAGCTTTTCATATTCCTTTAAATTACACACAGTTCATGTTTTCAGATGAATATAATGAGGAGTATATGATGTGCGTTGGACACACACTTTACGAAAAAATAGTGACTTTAAGATCGTTGCTGTTTGCGCGTATATCTATTTATGTTTTGTATATTACTAGATCAACTTACCCATTCGTTGCCTTACCCCGAGTACAATGGTTGTTTGCAAACAGTTTGGATCCTGATCAGACGCCGCGTGACGCGGCGTCTGATCAGGACCCAAACTGTTTGACACTGATTTCAATATTTATTTAGTCAAAATACCTATATAAGAAATAAAAGCAGACGACACATGTTTAAAATCGATGACGTTATGGCATTGAACGGGTTAATATTTATATTTATCAGGTGTACTGGTGTCAACATCTACTGTTCTTGTTATGGGGCCTCAACTAATGACTAGACAAATCGGAATCTCATTTCTTTGGATCTTTCTTATATGTCTCGTTGTTATATTAATAACAACATCATACATACAGTCGATCAATTCAAAAAATATTAGACCTCATAACAGTTATGCTCATGTAGTACTTACTACAAAAAACAAGGTCGCTGGAGAGATACACGTCAATAGATCTATCAACAAAGTCCAGAAACATGATACAGCTAGTGATGGCAAGGTGCTAAATGGAAACAGTTTTTATTTGATGCTCAAGCGAGTTATGTCAGGCGGGATGTTAGATCCCTTAAATGAATACCACGTGATCTCTAATCTACTGACACCAACCATAACAGTAGACGAAGCAAAGAGAATGAACACAAGTTTATGTACACATGCCACTACGAAAAATCTGCATTACCTGATAGATCTGTCAGAGAGATGGGAAGCACCAATTTCTGTCGCCGTTTTTTCATATGACTTACAAATAAGAACGACACTGCGTCAAATACTTTACTTGCACTTATGTCATACAAGCATTCGAAATCACGTGACTTTTCATCTTCTCATGCCCAGGTTTAATGAAAAGGTGATTACATATGAAAGTTTGAAAATGGATATCGAATGTACACCAAAGGGACATATTGTCAATGGGTCTCGGTCCAAAAACTTCCAGGACACAACACATCCTTATCCAGCCAATATAATGCGTACGGTAGCTATAACTCACTCTAACACGGACTTCATATTTATGCTGGATATAGATTTCTTGCCTTCAAATGGATTAGAAAAAAGTTTCCAGCAAATGATGAAAGGTGATGTGAATCCAAATTATGACAAGACTGCATTTGTCATACCTGCTTTTGAAGCAAAGCGAAGCCCGACATTTGCCCATACAAAATCTGACATTATAAGGGAAAAGAAGAAAGGCACCATTCGAGTGTTTTATATTGGCCCGTGTCCGTCGTGTCAAAAGGCTACCAACTACAAAAGATGGCTGTCAATTCCAAGCTCATCAGATGCAGGGATAGCATACCAAGTGGCTTATGTGACCACTTGGGAACCCTTTTACATAGCTAAAAAGAGAAACCTACCACTCTATGATGGCCGATTCAAGCAATATGGGTTTGACAGGATAAGTCAGGTGTGTTAAAATTTTCTATTTACAAAATGTCACATTTAATTTGTATGTTTCTTCGACTCTCAATTTTTTTTAACGATTGTTCAAATTATGTCCCTGGGCTAACAAGAGGGCATTGAAGGCCCTGCTATCGCTCACCTGTTGTAAAGAAGCCTGATAGCATTACCTTTGGGTTTCACCCATATTAATCTAAATTAAAAGTTGTAGACTATATATAGTGTGTAAACAATACTGGTATACAAACTATTCTAGTATAATAGAATCAAGGACAGATAACTAGAGCGTAAACAATACTGAAAAAAAACCCACCAATTTTTCTAGCATTTTAAAGTATATCAAGGGCAGATAACTCTTGCTATAATCATCGGGTTTTAACAATAATTGCACTCCTTCAAGAACTTATAGCTATATACATTATGTGCAAGTATAATCAAAATCCATTGAAAACTGTAGTTGCTGGAGTATAAATACTGTTAGATCAGGCACTTTCAACACACCAAGGACAGATAACTCTTGACCAAATTAGTCCGATTTCAACCATTTTCAAACTCCACCATGACCTTATAGTCTTATACAATCTGGGCAAGTTTGAAAAAGACTGGATAAAAAATGTGGCATCTAGAGTGTAAACAGTAACACTGTTAAATATGGCATTTTCAGCAAAGTTAATTAACTCTTGACCTTTAAGTCCGATTTCAAATAGGCTACTGGCCAATAATGTGAACCCTCCCCCCATAGGGGGACTTTTGGTCACTATGTTTTTCTGAAAGTGCAGGGTCTGTAGGTTCAGATCCTATTTTCTGCACTTTGAGCGTTGGGGCTTTGGTCAGAAATCTGACTTTGAAGATTACCTCCCCTTGCATAAATCGAGAAATACGTAATTTTATGTGTAGTTGTTGCACTAATATAATTCTTTTTTATAAACTTACATATCTAACACAAAGTGATTCATTTATGTGACATTATCCAACTGAAAGTAAAAATGCAAAAAAACTGGACATAACTCATCATTTAGTCAAGTTATCTCCCCTTTAAAGTACAAAATGCAATTTTAATACAAAACAAATCAGTTTTTCCCTTTATAAATGTTGAATATATACATCATAGAAACACGTTCTAATCATGAACTATTCTTAACATGAAAGCCTTATATATTCACAAACCAAATATATAACCCTTGGCTTATAAAAGCAAAGTCTTTGAGTGAAATTAAAAAAAAAAATTACCTCCCTTTTTTAATTTCTGTCATATTGTTACTATGTCGAACATTTTTGGGGGCAGAAAAGGACGCTTCTATTAATAAATCTTAACTAGAAATTCTGGATTTATACATAATTGATAGAATAGGATAATGTTTGCAACTAAAAGTCTTCTTTTGTTTGAATTGTATGCCCTTGATTTAGGGTAAAAAAGCAGTTTTATGATATATATGTACATGTATATTGTTAGTTGCATATTTAGTTGCCTTTTGTTGCCAATTACATGTTATTTTACAACATTACCAAGTGAAAAGCACTCAAGTTGATCGTTTCTTTTAAAACGTTTTCATGTGAGTAAGGTAATTGCCTCCATTTCGGGCAAAACAAGAAACACATTAGATTGAAAAGCGTGTTTTGGTAATGATTTAGATACTACATACTAGCAAACAAGATTTGCTTCCATGGGATTTTAACCAAATTTGTGTAAAACAACCCTGCCTTGAAAAACTCATTTAAGTTATCGGATAGTACTCGTTGCCTCAGCCCAATACAAACGTAACTCAATATATAAATCCGTATTGAGTTACGATTGTATTGCACTGAGGTGACGAGTCATTTCCCATGCCCTGTTCTTCATTTCCGCTTTCTCTTTTTTTCAAAAGATGAATACACATTATCCTACTTGGTCAATTTGACCATTGTGTACAGCAATAATCCTTCAAATGATCATCACCAAGTTTCCCAAAAAGGGATCTGAATGTAATGCTCATATCGATTCAATAGCAAACAGAACTTTTTAAGTTGGGTTATGATCGTTATCATCGTTAACATCGTCAAATATTTCTAGTTCCACCATTTAATCTTGAAGGATCTCATAATTCTCTCTCTGCACATGTCTCCTCTTTCCCTCTCTATCTCCCCCCTCTCTCTCTCTCTCTCTCTCTATTTATCTCTCTCTCACTCTCTCTTCCTCTCATTCTCTTTATTGTCTCAGTCTACTTTACATATCAAACCTTCTTCCCCATAGGCATCAGTGAAAAATTAATGAAAGTAAATTTTAACCTTGCTTTAGGACCTTTCAGCATGATTTCCACCCTGCTTTATTAAGTTACCTTTGCTTCACACCATCGTCTGCATGCATTCAGAATTCTTAAGACAGTGTAGAAGCATCCTTATGTCCTTATGCGAAGAGATAGATTCTATGAATCCAATTTCTGTACAGCATGATCTGGATAAAATTGTTTGCAATAGTCATCATTACTGGTGTTCAGTGTTGAAAGCGTTAATCAAAAGTCATCAACCAAACCAGGTGCTTTAACTTTTTTATCTTAATTTATTTACTTATTTATTTATTTATTATTGTGATCTGTATCAAAAACATAATGCGGGTACAGTAGTAAAAAAACGCAAGTAGATTTGTGTTTTCATTACGGCAGTAGATCTATCATGTGGATAACAGTACCCAGATATGCATTTCATCATTAATCGGCTTGTAAAAGAAGTTAAGCACTGTTCTCACTGTCACGGTGTAGGTCCCGGTAAAAGATAGCCTGTGAACCGGGGTGAACTGGGACGTTTTTCATAAAAAAAATATATTGCGTTCTCATATTCCCGGTGTCTCCCCCGGTGGACAACCGGCTATGAAGCCGG
Organism: Gari tellinella; assembly: GCA_922989275.2. Lineage (NCBI taxonomy): Eukaryota > Metazoa > Mollusca > Bivalvia > Cardiida > Psammobiidae > Gari > Gari tellinella. The sequence continues at coordinate 98,390,815 of OV277857.1, read as the reverse complement.
ATCTCCCCTGACTATCTCGGTTAGTTCCCAGTTTGGCCCGGTGTAATTACGGTGTAGAGCCGGCCTGTTCCCGGTATAACACGGTGTAACCCGGTCATCGCTGGCGGTATCCCGGTGACCACTGGTGGCGTCCCGTCATACCCCGGTTGTTCAAAGGTGACGTGCCGACGTTACCCGGTGTTCGCCGGAAAGGACTTAAACCAGGGCGAACATGAATAAGCATCAGTTCTCTTTTGTCTCTTAGGGTAAATGAGATGAAATGCAAACGTAATACAATAAAGTAGAACACTATAATGTTGTAGACTGTTCAAACTTCATTTTAATTTGAGTGGCAAACAGTTTGCCTAGCGTCTGATCTGGCTCCATACTGTTTGAAGTGTACATAAAAATTTAAGCATGAGGCCATTTATTTAGAAAGAGTAACTTCGTTTTATGTATTATATTTACTCTATACAATAGAGAAGATGATATTATTTCCTATTTAAACGCTGACGAAATGCAAACTCTAAAAATGAAATGCAGAAAATTGCATTTTTGTTAAAAAAAATGAAATCCATTTCTATGCCTCTAACACCTTGGTTGTTCACGGACCTGCCACGGATGTGCCGGTAATGGCGTTGCTCCGGCATTTCCCTGCGTTGCACCGGTGTTCCCAGGAATAAGCCGGTTCTGGTGACTCCCGGTGACCCCCGGTTGTATTAAACATTTTAAAGCATCCGGGGCTGTTAGCCGGTGGCAGCCAGATGAACACGGTCGATCCCAGATCGTCCTGGGCGTCGCCAAGGTTGAACTCCTGGTGACTCCCGGCGACTGCCGGTTTGCTAAACCGGGACTCTCCGATCACCAAATCTGGGACAGTGAGGGCTCAAATCATGCTCGGAGTGTTAATGGCGCTTATGTCTTGCTATGTAGGACTGCTGTGTTGGGTTACGTAATGTCACGTTCCTTTGTAATGTGATATGACAGACCTGTGCTGTTCGTCCATCGCCATGCGAACATGACCGCACCTTCAAGTTGTTGAGTTTCTGGGATGATTGCGTATGTGGCTAATAAGGCCTATCCTGTCACCAAAGGTACGTCCACAGTAGATATACACGTTGTCGGATGGTGTTGTTCAGGTACTGGCTTCTCGAGCCTTCCGATCCATACGTTTCTTCCTGGCATGCTCTAACCTACTTGTCTCTGCTTCAACCAAGCCTTTCCTCACAGCTGATCTCCATGCAGGGCGGTTCTGAGCCAGGTCTTCCCAAGTGTCTGTGTGAAGGTCCATCTTGCGAAGCGAAGCCTTCATGCAGTCTTTGAACCGTTATTTTCTGGCTGCCAACTTTCCTTTTACATGTACCAGTGGAGAGCTCTCCGTATAAGAGCTGCTTTGGGAGTCGCTCATCTGACATGCGACACACGTTACCTGTCCAGCGCATCTGTGGCTGTTGAAGGAGCATATGTACAGTTGGGAGTTTTGCTCTTTTGAGAACTTCAGTGTCAGGAACCTTGTCTTGTCATCTAATACCAAGAAGCTTGCGAAGAGTGCTTCTGTGGAAGTGGTTGAGTTGTCTTGCATAACACGCATAAACTGTCCATGTTTCACTGGCATACAGCAAGGTGGTTAGAACCACTGCTCGGTACACTGACAGCTTGGTCTCAAGGCGAATGCCTCCTTGCAGTTACAAACGGATTTGATCCAGATACATAGTTTGTCATTTAGCACACTATTTACTTGATCATTTTATTCTTAAGTGAACATCCATTATTTTCATTTAATTCATTAATATAATAATATTAAGTAAAAGTAGCCAACTTAACATCATTTTTAAATCGCCTTACACAATGAACAGTTGTGTAAGGTACTAGAATTAAAGAAATATAATATTACAATATAACCCATATTGGCTCTTATCTTGCGGTGATATCGTTTGCTTCGAAATTGTGGTCTGCAAAAGTTGTGAAATTTTGGTTTGTACATTATTAAGTACATAAACATAAAGATGAGTGTCAAACAGTCTGGATCCAGATCAGACGCCGTGTTACGCGGCTCCCATCTAGTCGCAATCAGCAGGCAAAGCGTTAAGCAGTCACTAAAATAGATCGCTTAAGACATTGACTGCTTTATTTAGGACATAAGTAAAGCAGAAAGAAAAGAAAAATCCACATGCAACTTTATTATTCCCTTTCTTTTAATCTTTATTACGCTCACAATCCCTTTGGAAGTGGTAACTAGAATAAATTCAACTGTATCTGAAAGTACGTTTTACGTTTAAAGTATAAAACATCACATTGCTCAAGTGTGAATTAAATCAGTATTTTTTTCAGTTTTAGTTTAAAGATAGGTAAATGCAATGCCAGAGGTGGACATTTTACTGTGCAACAGTATTTTAAACCGACTTCAATATTCATTTCTAAGTCGTTACACAGTCAATATTGCGTGATCTTAAACCGAAAGTTACTCAACAATTATCAGGGGAGTTCACTCATGACAGAAATTGGGATAACTCTGTATATCGGTAGACCCAAATTAGAATCGTTAGATCCTAATAACTTGTGCACACCCCCATCATCATGATGTTCTATGGTAATCAGTTTCCATGATCCATGACTGCCTAATTATCCTCATTTTATTTCTTACTGTTATTCACAGTATGTAAGTCTTTGTCGGTATTTTTGTTATTTCATAATTTAAGACGATATTTTCCGTGAAAATATATTTAATGTATGCTAGAAAACACCCTCACTATACCCAGTTGAATATTTTATCATAATTTAAAGAAAAAGTAGGTTTTCAAATAAGCTTTAAATGTAATAAAAAATTGAATTAGCTAATGTTTATGGTATTTGATATTTTCAAGGGGAGATAATTCAGTAAAAAAGTATGGAAAACACTCGTTTAGGTCGATTCTTGTGATGAATAGTGTGTATCGATAAATACAATGGTGATATTTGTGAAGACCAGCTATTTTGCAACTAAAAGAAGTCATCAATACATAATCTATCAGAATTTAATTTTCACAAAGGGGAGGTAATTTCAATTTGCTCTGATCGGGTAAAGCCCCAACGTACAAAGGGCAGAAAATCAGAATGTACTCAGAAGACCATGAGGTTTCAGAAAAGTATGGTGGTCAAAAGTCCCCACATGGGGGGAGGGGGGTCTTCAGTAGCTCGAAGTCTAAAACATAATCGATCTCATCCGAACTCTTATAGTGATATACAATCTGAGCAAGTTTGAGAGAGATTGAATAACAATTTGGTCTCTAGAGTGTAAACATTGTTAAATATGGCATTTTCAGCCATTCAAATGTAAATAACTCTTGACCTATTAGTCATATTACAACCATAATGGAACAAAATTGAACTCTTATGGTCATATACAATCTGAGCAAGTTTGAGAAAGATTGGATACAAACTGTGGCCTCTAGAGTGTTAACATTGTTAAATATAGCATTTTCAGCAATTCAAGGGTATAGATTGTTCTTGACCTATTGGTCCGATTTCAACCATTATCGACCTCATCCGAACTCTTATGGTCATATACAATCTGAGCAAGTTTAAGAAAACTTGGATAAAAGGTTTTGCATCTAGAGTGTTAACACATAAATTGTTGACGACGCACGACGGCCGTCGGTCATTCAAAATTTGCAAAAGCTCACCATGAGCTAGCTCAGGTGAGCTAAAAATGAAAGTATTGTCGTTTGCCTTTATATTTTATAGAAGGTTAATAGAAATATTTTGATTAAAGAAACAACGACATGAGTGCACATGGGAGCATACGTAATTCTTTCCAAATGAACACATTGAGTCTAAATTTCGGTGTATTGCCCTAAGGAATCTATTGGTATTCTCGCTCTACAGCAACACCCAGTGGCATACAAAGATCGTGTATGTTGTTCGGAAGGAGCTGTTATAGGGAGGGAAATTGGCTTACATTTGCAAACAGCTGTTGCTACTCGTCATTGTGTTTTCTTCTGTCAAAATATTCATTATAATATGACTGAGAAAAACAATAGAAGACAATTTAAAGCAGACGATATTGCAGCTAAGGGTTCAACATAATTATCTTGTTTGGGGAACAGCGGAAAGTGTTGTTGCAAAGAGAGAATCGTTGTAGGGAGGGGCAAGTTCATTGTTTGAAGGGGCCAGCAGGACAAAGGTAAACAAAATGTGATATTCGTATGCTAAGAAACTGAGGCGCATAGGTATAACTTCAAGTTAGTTGTCTGAAGAAATGCATTATACTCGGTGAGCATTAATCTGACATAATTATATGTCTTAAACGACAAACAATGACATTTGATTTGAGAACCGCTTAAACATTTCCTCAGCCCCCTCTCCCCATTGTTCTCTCTTGGTGTGAAAATACAGGTAAAGCAGTAGAAAAGTTTGCTTGGCCAATGTCACTTATCTCAAGTTGTCTAGAGAGGCCCTTACATAATCACACTTAAGTTTTTTTTTCCAATGGGTTTTACTAACCAAACTAACAAATTCAAGGTACGGGCCTCATATGAGACACTTGGATGAGTATATCCATACACAAGATAACAGTTACAGCACAATTCGCATGCTTATATACCTGAATTAGTGTTACCGCCGAAAGTATGTCAGGAAAGGTCTTTAAGTGAAATATATTACAGTCGAATACCGTTACCTCGAAGTTGAACGGACCGTGAAAAAATATCGACGTAGCCGAAGTTCGAGCTAATGGGAGTTTCTCATTTGAGATCTGTATCGTCATATCGAAGTTTTAACGTTATACTCGATCCTAGTGTTTATTGACAGTTGATTGGTAATTGAAAATAAATGCGTAGGAAAGTAGAATCTGACAAAATCTTCAACTCATAATTTTCAAATTGATGAAGGTGGTCAGTATTTTTAAAAGTAGAGAATCTACGCGTCTATTAGATATGATATTCGGGAGCGAGTAAACAATTTTCGTATTTTAATACATTTGGTAGATCTACCTGTTTTCATCAGCATAAACATCCAGCGCATGGGTGCTAACACAATTTTTATAACATAAAATTAGGTTTACACATTTCATCAAACCAACACAGTGAACTATTTACACTTCCGGTGATGCTCTGGAAGCGTACGTTGTTTACATGTTTAATTTTCAAAAGGGTGTGTCCGACTTCGAAACGCCGGCAAATTATTTCGGCGTTTCAAACAGAAGCGGCGTGTTTGAACTGACTTAGATAAAAAATAAATCAGAAATGAAATGTAACTTTTGTTTGATCTCACAACACTTATTCGCCGTACGGCACCTTCAGTATGCACTACAAAGAATACTGTAGTCTGATTTAAACAGCGCGGCCATAATTGACCCAGGTTTGACAGAATCGTCATCGAAAATATTTACGCAAACTTCGTAACCAAAGTTATTCGGGAATTCATTAATAATATTGATCCAGTGCAATTAAGATGGGATTATCTTTCGTGCAGATTGGTGCAATTTCGGACATGTTCACACATTTGGTGCTACAATCAGTCACGGTGGCCGAGAGCCATTTTCGCACCGCCATCCAATGTTTGCCGAATGTCCGATATGCGGTCACGGTGAAGCAGATATCGACGTAAGGGTGAGAAAATTTCTCTGGTTCTGAAAAATTACATCGACGTAACCGATAATATCGAGGAAACAATATCGAGCAAATGAGGGATTTACTATATAGATAAAGAAGGAATTTGCCGGGACCGGTGAAAAATATCGACGTAAGCGGAGTATCGACGTATCGAATATCGAGGTAACGGTATTCGACTGTATATAAACAAGACTGCGCATTCAATAAACGCTTATGCCCCCGGTGGCATCCTTGACAATATATTCTGAATATTTTCTAAGTCCAAATTAGGTCACGGTCAAGATCAAACTGAGGTTGGGTAATATGGGTGAGTGGGTTATGGTCCAAGGCAATACTGGATAGGTATTGAAGCATTGTTGTCAGTTGTGTTGATGCTAGCAAAACGGTAAAATCTAGTTAACCGAGAAAGAGCCCATTTAAAATATTCTAAGTTCGTTAATGTCAGAATCAAGGTTGGGATATATGGATGGATTGGTAATGATACAAGGTAATAACTGTATAAGTATCAAAGCATTGTAATCAGTTGTGTTGATGCTAGACGAAACGGTAAACTCTTGTTAACCAAGTCGAAGAAATGGCACATTTAAAATATTTTAAGTCCAAATTAGGTCACGGTCAAGATCAAACTGAGGTTGGGTAATATGGGTGAGTGGGTTATGGTCCAAGGCAATAATGGATAGGTATTGAAGCAGTGTTGTCAGTTGTGTTGATGCTAGCAAAACGGTAAAATCTAGTTAACCGAGAAAGAGCCCATTTAAAATATTCTAAGTTCAATTATGTCAAGGTTAATGTCAGAATCAAGGTTGGGATATATGGATGGATTGGTAATGATACAAGGTAATAACTGTATAAGTATCAAAGCATTGTAATCAGTTGTGTTGATGCTAGACGAAACGATAAAATCTTGTTAACCAAGAAATGGCACATTTAAAATATTTTAAGTCCAAATTAGGTCAAGGTCAAAATCGAGGTTTGGTGCTATTGATGGATAGGGAATGGTCCAAGGCAACAACTGTATAAGGATCCAAGCATTTGAGTAAGCGGTTTTGATGCTAGAAGAAACGGTAAACTCTACTTAACCTTGTGTTACGGACGGACATTCTCACAGTTGGACATTTGTTGGGTATATTTTTTGTTTAAAAGTACCCAACAGTACACTAAAATACCCAACAATAACAATAGGGCAATCACGGAATGAATGGAATCTATTGTTCTCCCTACCCAACAAAGGACCTTTCGTGCGCTCGGACGGACGGACGGAGGTCCCTAAATTTGGGGTTTGTTGGTTTTTAGCTCACCTGAGCTAGCTCAGGGTGAGCTTTTGCAATCCTTGAATGTCCGGCGTCCGTATCTCCGTCGTCAACAATTTTAGTGTTTACACTCTAGAGGCCACAATATTTATCCAATCTTTCTCATACTTTCTCACATTGTATATTACCATAAGAGTACGGATGCGTTCGATTGTGGTTGAAATTAGACTAAATGGTCAGGAGTAATCTACCTTTGAATTGCTGAAAATGCCATATTTAACATTGTTTACCCTCTAGAGGCCACACTATTTATCCAATCTTTCTCAAACTTTCTTACATTGTATATTACTATAAGAGTAAGAATGAGTTCGATTATAACTAAAATCGGACTAATATGTCAAGAGTTATCTACCTTTCAATTGCTGAAAATGCCATATTTAACGGTGTTTACACTCTAGAGGCCACACTATTTATTCAATCTTTCTCAAACTTGCCCAGATTGTATATTACCATAAGAGTTCGAATGAGTTCGATTATGGTTGAAATCGGGCCAATAGGTTCAGAATTATCTACTTTTGAATTGCTGAAAATGCCATATTTAACAGTGTTCACACTCTAAAGGCCACAATTTTTATCCAAACTTTCTTAGATTGTATATGACTATAAGAGTTTATGAGTACGATTATTGTTGAAATCGGGCCAATAGGTCGAGAGTTATTTACCTTTGAATTGCTGAAAATGCCATATTTAACGGTATTTACACTCTAGAGGCCAATTATGGTTGAAATCAGACCAAATAGGTCAAGAGTTATCTGCCCTTGAATTGCTGAAAATGCCATATCTAACAGCGTTTACACTCTTGCAACTACAGTTTTCAATGGATTTTGATTATACTTGCACACAAAGTATATAACTATAAGTTCTCGAAGGAGTGCCATTATTGTTGAAATCTAATCAGTGTGGCAATAGTTATCTGCCCTTTATATACTTTGAAATGCTAAAAAAGGCTTGATATCAGTATTGTTTAGGCTCTCAAGTTACCTGTCCTAGGTTGTATTCCAAAATTGTATACTACAAATTTGAATGGATTTAGATAAAACGGGTGAAACAGAAAGGTATTAAAGCTACCAGGCTTCAGTACAACAGGTGAGCGATATCAGGGCATTCAGGCCCTCTTGTTTCTTTTGTTCTCCATACCCAACAACAACACAAAAATACCCAATAACACACAAAGAATGAATATAATTTACTGTTATCTATTGTTCTCCATACAAGTGACCTTTCGTGCACTCGGAAGGACGGACGGACAGGACAATTACTATATGCATCCGCATATGTCGATGCCGGGGGTATAAAAATAAATTCCATACATGTGTTTTTCAATTTCAGGTTTGTGAAACCCATTTGTCTGGATTCCAGTTTGTTGTCATGAACAATGGCTTCGTTGTGCATGATGGGTTTAAATCTAAGAAAATCCATCATACATCGATGAATATGGAGCTTCAGAGAAACGGAAAACTTTATAAAGAAGTTAAACAAGGGCCACTATGGCCCTAAATCGCTCACCTGGTAACCATGTACACCGTGTGACCTAGTTTTTGACTGGGCATGACCCACATTCAAACTTGACCTAGATTTCATTGAGGCAAACATTTTGATGAAGTTTCATGAAGATCCAATGAAATTTGTAGTCTCTAGAGTGTTAACAAGGTTTTTCGATAATTTGACCTAGTGACCTAGTTTTTGACCGGACATGACCCACATTCGAACTTGACCTAGATTTCATTGAGGCAAACATTTTGATGAAGTTTCATGAAGATCCAATGAAATTTGTAGTCTCTAGAGTGTTAACAAGGTTTTTCGAAGATTTGACCTAGTGACCTAGTTTTTGACCCGACATGACCCACATTCGAACTTGGCCTAGATTTCATTGAGGCAATCATATTGATGAAGTTTCATGAAGATCCAATGAAATTTGTAGCCTCTAGAGTGTTAACAAGGTTTTTCGACAATTTGACCTAGTGACCTAGTTTTTGACCGGACACGACCCACATTCGAACTTGACCTAGATTTCATTGAGGCAATCACATTGATGAAGTTTCATGAAGATCCAATGAAATTTGTAGTCTCTAGAGTGTTAACAAGGTTTTTCGAAGATTTGACCTAGTGACCTAGTTTTTGACCGGACATGACCCACATTCGACCTTGACCTAGATTTCATTTAGGCAAACATTGTGACCAAGTTTCATCAAGATCCAATGAGATTTGAACCTGCTAGAGTGTTAACGAACAATTGTGAACGGACGGACGGACAGACGACGGACGACGGACATCAAGCGATCCTAAAAGCTCACCTTGGCACTACGTGCCAGGTGAGCTAAAAAAGGTTAAGAATCAAATATCCGGATTCCAAGAGATCATGCTGACAAAGAAAAGAGTGTGATGTCATAGATCCATATGCTTTTTAAAACCTTTGATTAATACTTTTCGTTAAACAAGGCATCTAAACTATATATTTGAGAAATAAAAGCAGAAAATGGCCACGCCCCTGACAGCCAAATTTTGACAGATCTATTTTTTCAAATTTCGATAGAGGGTCAACAAAGGAAGATGTATATCAAATATGAATACAGGGCTGCCATAAGTTGGCATGAAAAATCCCAAGATTTCCAAATTTGCATTTTTCAAGTGCGATTTTACGAATCGTACCTTTACCACATAGCCTGTTTCTAGTTTTGTTGACATGTGCCTACTCATATACTAGTGACCCCCATTGAGTTTTGATCCCTTGGATAAGATCTGTTTTCCTTTCTTCTTTTTAAATCGCACTCACTGGGGACATACCGTTTTACAATTATCTGTCCGTCTTTCCGTTCGTCCATCAACATATGGTACATATTTTGTCCGACTTAATACTTTTCCTACAGGTATTAAGCTACATCCTTATAAATTTACCTGAAGCAATGTTAAATGTTTTAACAAGAGTGCCATGATGACACCTGATTGAATGGCCAACAGTTGAATCTCTCATGCCCTCTCACTTGACCTAATGACCTACTTTATGATCCCAAATGAACCTTATTCAAAACTGATATAGATTTTGTTAAGATGGCAATGATAAAGATTGGGCTCAAACTGGTGTTCACAAGCTTTTTCTAAGATTTGACCTAATGAACTACTTTTAGACCCCACAAACTCAAACTTGGCCTAGATTTTGTCAAGATTTGACTTAAATAATGACCTACTTTTTAATCAATCCCACATAACCCATAGTCGAATTTGACCTAGCTTTTGTCTAGATGATCATTCTGGTAAAGTTTAATAAAGATTCAGTCAAAAGTGTGGCCTCTAGAGTGTTCACAAGATGTTCACAGATGCACAACGCACATCGACACCAGGCACAGCACGATCACAATAGCTTACTGAGCACTACGCGCTCAGGTAAGCTAAATATAGGATTGAAAAAATAAGGCTAAGCCATTTTACATAAAATACACATCTTTCATGATCATTTAATAAACATAATAATGACAATGTTTTCATTTTGCAACAGATAGTCAGACAGTATTAACACTCTCCTCTGCAGCGGTGCCATCTGAAGCCTCTACATACTGCGTTATATTTGTGCCATCAATGAATATTCATTTATAGCAATGAATAAAAGTGGCAGTTCAACCCTTTCCTCCATAGTTTGTTTTCAAGAATTGAAGACAGACGGCTTCTTAACCCTTTACCCCATAGCCTGTTTCTAGTTATGAAGACAGGTGATCACTTAAAGCAGGTTGAAAGCAAAGCAGAATGTGCCAATGGCACATCCTGCTTTACTTTCAGCCTGCTTTATGCTACCATCTGCTAGGACATAGAAAATATTTCTTATTGTATGTGTTCATGACGGTGTAAATACCAGTAGGAACTATTTTCTTCAGTGGAGGACTAAATTGAATGTGCTAAAATGCGCTTCTATGGAAGAAAGAGTTACGGAGCATTCTGCTTTCCTTTCAGCCTGCTATAATTTTGTAATGCATATTCATGACTGTATAAAGAGGATCTATTTTCTTAAGTTGAGGAATAACTTAAAGCAGTAAATAGGTATATCTATTGAGTAATGGGTTAATCTGAGATGAAAGTAAAGCAGACAACTCCTATATATGGAACTGTTATCTTTAAGAAGCCACCTGTCTTAAACACAACATGGTATAGGTGATTTTGACATATGGCTATTGATAGAAGGGTTGCACAAAAGTTATTGAAGCAAATCTGCCACCCATCCTGGTTTATCCCCTTAACTCTTTCAACACCATTGGTCGGTTTAAAATATACTTATAACATTTGCAAACAGTGTAGACCAAGATCAGAGGGCTCCTATAGGAGCCCTCTGATCAGGGTCTACAGTGTTTGCTAATTTAGAGTCGTATCTATTAAACTACCCAGAATTCCAAGTAGACTGGTTCATATTTTGGTAATTAAAATGATCCACAAGGGAACCGAATGACCCACAAGAGTTACTTAGTGTTGAAAGAGTTAACTGCCCTTACATCTTCAGATGATAAAGTTGCATTCTGTTCTTATTTCTCAAAGTCAATAGATGCATTTTGACATATAAATTTATAAACCATCAATAGGAGTATCAAACAGTTTAGATCCAGATCAGATGTCAAATTATCCATGTTTAATCTGGATCCAAACTGCTTAAAATACAATATTTCAGAGTAGTTGGACTTTTGGGCTAAGCAGTGAAAGGGTTTACCCATTATCCCATAGCCAGTTTCTATTTTTGAAGATAGATGACCACTTAAAGCAGGTTGAAAAGTAAAGCAGAATGTGCCTTAAGGCACATTTTGCTTTACTTTCAAGCTGCTTTAAGCTACCATCTGCTAGAATATAGAAAATATTTCTACGGTACATATTCATTACTGAATAAAGTGGAATTATTTTCTTCTGTGGAGAAATAAATGGAAGGTGTTAAAAGGTGCATTTATGGGGCAAAGGGTTAAGCCCCTGTTCTGAAAAATTCTGAATCTATATTTTTTGTGCTTCTGTTTTCTTTGATCAATAGAATTGTCCTGCGAAAATACAACCAATGTCATGATGAGAAGAAATTACAGCCAATATTGTATAAAAACACACCCTAAGTGTTTCACCTGTATTCAAAACAGAGACACAGTCTAGCAGGTAAAGAGTTATTCCATTACCCCATAGCCTGTTTCTAGAACTGAAAATAGGTGACCACTTAAAGCAGGTTGAAAGTAAAGCAGAATGTGCCTTAAGGCCCATTCTGCTTTACTTTCAGCCTGCTTTAAGCTATCATCTGTTAAAATATAGAAACTATTTGTTACAATATAATATATTCATGACTGTATAAAAAGGATCTATTTTCATCAGTGGAGGAAGAAGTTAAAGGCGAAAAAAGGGGTATTTATTGGGTAATGGGTTAAAAAAATTAGTTGCACACTATTTACCCTTTTGATTAAATGAATTTGAACCTTCTGATTTGCCAAAGAAAGTAAGACATGCATACAAGTAGGTGGGGCTAATTTCAGGGCTCCAGTTAAAGAGGGAGTAAACTGAACAAATCCAACATTTTCTCACTCATTTCAGCACCAAACCCCATTAAAATCGTCTTTGAAGAGACAATTCTAATGAGTAGCAACACAATAGGGTTTAATGCAAAAATAAAGATTTTAGTTTTTGGAATACTCCCCTTATCTGGAGCCCTGGTTTGTACATACATGTATTCCAAAGTTAATGTTTAATCCATTTGCATGCTAAGAACATACACATTGTCACTTTGTATACAGAACAATGATTTTAACTAAAACCATTTGCATATATAACAAATACATTGCTTAAACCATAACCCCATAGCCTGTTTCTATTTTTGAAGACAGGTGACCTCTTAAAACAGGTTGAAAGTAAAGCAGAATGCACCTTAAAGTGCATTCTGCAATACTTTCAGCCTGTTAAATCTACCACCTGCTAGAATATAGAAAAATATAGGCATAAAGGGCGTTTTTATGGTGTAATGGATTAAACCATTTGTATAAATAACAATGGTTTTAACTTGAACCATTTGCATATATAACAAATATGGTTGTTTGTATTCATGCATGTATATTAGATATTACCATGGCCATACTTGAACCATTTTCAATATATAACAATGACTATACTTGAACCATTTGTATTCATATCAAAGGAAATACATTAACCATTTGTATTAACAGAGACAATAATTTAAACATTTGTAAACCCTGCAAAGGTATAACTAGTTTAACTACAATCACTCATGTGTAAAGCAAAAGCGTTTGTAAATTCAACAAATTTAAGGCTTTCACTACCAAAGGTGATGAAAGTTGAATTTCCAAACAGTTAGATCAAGATCAGATGCCATGTAGTGGGACACTTGATTAAGATTCAAACTGTTTGGCTTGTGTATCAATATTTCTTCATCCAAAAATATTTGACATAAAACTGCAGACAACAAATTTTAGCATACAATACAGTCGAAACTCGATTCTTCGAGTTCCCATTAATTCTAACATACCCCTATTTCAAAATATCGAAATTTGACTTATGAACTTCAAATACAATCGATTTAACTCATTGAGCCCTAGTGACGCATATATGCGTCCTTTACCAAATGTGTAACTTTGAAGAGTACACTTGTCCTATGCAAACAGTAAAGTCCCCGATTATAGCATTATGATTATTTTATTACAAAAAACCCCAACCCTAAATAGTCTAAAATGGACCAGTCTTTACTGCAAACTGGAATTGTCCATTGGAAGTTTCAGGGGATAGTGAGTTAAGTGAGTTGGAAGTAAGGAATTTTGACTGTACTTTGTCTGCAAAAGGGTTAAAGAAAACAGTAAAATTTGGCAATGAAAGGGCTAATTGTTAACCCTTTACCCAATAAACTATTTATAACATGTAAGACAGGTGATCACTTAAAGCAGGTTGAAAGTAAAGCAGAATGTGCCTTAAGGCACATTCTGCTTTACTTTCAGCCTGCTTTAAACTACCATCTGCAAAGATATATAAAAATATTTGTAATGGTAATTGTTCATGAAGGTATAAACTGGAACTATTTTCTTCAGCGGAGGAATAAAATAAATACGCTAAAAGTCGCTTCTATTGGGGAAAGGGTTAATCCAGCGATATTGCTGTAATTATTTATAGTAGTTCATCAACCTTTGTTTCCCACTCTTCAGTCTTTATTGTAACTAATTGCACATAAAACCAGTAACCAAGCATGTAGAAATACAAACCCAAATCAATACTAAATAACATCTATATCCGGGACCTAGAGCAATGTTGCAAACAAATGTCAGATACAGGAAAACCCCACTATTACCACTACTCAAAATAGAATCATGGATGGTTTTAATTTAACCAATTACCCCACAGCATGTTTCTAGCATTGAATACAGGTTGCCACTTAAAGCAGGTTGAAAGTAAAGCAGAATTCTCTTTTCCAGTCATCCCGGTAGTTTTTGCCTTACGCATACTCTCGGACCTTTCATTCGGATGACATCTAACTTCTCAGAGAAAAACAAACTCCTCTAATGTCAATTTCGTGTTTGTTGTTCCCCAGTGCGCGTGCTCGCTGTTTAATTCATTGCCGAATGAAGGGTGTGTGACTTCACACTGGAAAAGAGAATGTGCCTTAGGCACATTCTGATTTACTTTCAGCCTGCTTTAAGCTACAATCTACTATGATATGCAACATTTTTTTAATGGTTAATAAATATGCACCATTTTAGTCATAAATATGCACCATTAAGTTTAGCAGATGGTAGCTTAAAACAGGCCGAAAGTCAACCAGAATGCACCTTAAGGCCAATTTACTTTCAATCTGCTTTAAGTTGTCATCTATTTTCAAAACCAGGAACATATCTGAAAATATAGTGGAAATACCTTCTATGTTTAATGATCAGGATTTCCTAGGTGGGGACTACTTTCCATAGCGTAGAAACAATTAGAGGCATAAAAAGGTGTATTTATTGAGTGATGGGTTAAAAGTAGTAATCATAGGTTTTCATGTATTCTGTTAGTTTATACATGTATATGAAACAGGCCCCTGATAAATAACATATATATCTGATAGGTAACAAACAAAATAATCTGTAAAATAGCTACTAGTGATGCTACAACATACAGTGGAGAATCTGTTATTCTTTCCCAATAAACGCGTTTACGCTAAAACTATTACTTGCAGTGCAAACAGTTTGGAGCCAGATCAGACGCCGGGTTACCCGGCGTCTGATCAGGCTCCAAACTGTTTGCCACCAAGATAAATATGAATTATCAGAATTGTCAAAATGTTGTACTTTTCTACGTTTTAGTGTTTTGCGTTTGCGTACGTTTGCGTTTAAAAGGGAAAGAATAACAGTTTCTCCACTGTAACAGCAGGATAAAGGCTAATCCTCTGTACTAGGCCTACTCTGCACACTGTGCGCAAATTTGTGACAGCTTTTTGCAAACAGTTTGGATCCAGGTGAGACACTGAGTAACTCTGTGTATCATCTGGATCCAAACTGTTTGTCACTCTGATGATATTTTCTGATAAAAAATACTGATAAATAGAATTGTTGCAGACGACAAATTTGCAGATGACAATTACACAGTAGGCTAACCCTTTCAACAACATGGACCTGTTTAGAATATAATCATTACATTTGCAAACAGTGTAGACCCAGATCAGAGGGCTCCTAGAGGAGCCCTCTGATCAGGGTCTACACTGTTTGCTAATTTATAGCAGTATTTTTTATACTACCCAGAGTTGCAAGTAGACTGCATGGTTCATGTTTTGGTAACTAACATGATCCCAAATGGAACATAATAACCCACAAGAGTTACTTAGTGTTGAAAGAGTTAAGATTTGCAGTGATGGTTAGCGAAATGAGTACGCAAGGTTTCCTAACATAAGCCCAGCTCACAATTTATGTCACACTTCTCTGTGCTAACTTTTTTATGAACAATTTAATTAGCAAAAGATGGGTTTAAAATGGTCACATTTACTGCATCATATTGGAAAACAGTTGCTGAGGTTGCCAAAGCAAGATTTTACTTTCTGTGTTCTTTAGAAGTCAATCCGTCTACCTACTAACTCGATTCTACTTTTTTATTTACAAAGTTTACAGTGGGCTTGTATAGATCAAAGTACTAGAGAGCACTGATGGTTTTAAAATATACCAGGGTTCCAGATAAAGGGGAGAAAACTGAACAAATCCAGCATTTTCTCACTTATTTCAGCACCAAATCCTATGGTGTTACTACTCATTAGAATCGTCTCTTTGAGACGATTCTAATGAGTAGTGACACCATAGGGTTTAAGGCAGAAATAAAGATTAATTTTTTAAATACTCCTCTTATCTGGAACCCTGATATACTCAATACATTTGAAAACAGCCCTCTGATCAGGGTCTGCACTGTGTATATAACCAATGGATGATAAATTATGGGTAAAAATAATGAGTAGAAAAGTAGAAAAAAAATCATTCTAATAACTGGGGAAAATTATACGCTTAAATTTGTTCACATACATGTACAGTTCAACTTGTGTTAGGTTGCCATTCAAGCAGAAGATAAATATCTTTAAATGCTCTTTGCCTCCTGGGTAATTTTTCTTCTGCAACAATTGTCGTTTTCTAGATATCTACTATGGTATTCTAAAACTAATTTTTTCTAAAAAAAAATTCAAAACAGGTTCAGAGTGCCAAACAGTTTGGATCCTGATGAGACACTGTATTATGTAGCATCTCATCTGAACCCAAACAGTTTACAAAGGTAATTACTATTTGGCCGCTAGCGTTCAAATAGTTAAAGCAGGGTAAAAGTTGCGCAGAAAGCTTGGACCTTTCAGCATTACTTTTTACCTGCCTTTAGCTGCAGCCGTCTTAAAGACCTTCTATGGACTTTCTTTTGAATGACCACTCAACTCAAGTTCGCTTTGTGCAAGATTATCATTTGGTCATCTAAGCCTAGAGCAATTCTCAGCCCTAATCAAAGCTCCAGATTAGAAGGAGTAAACTGAACAAATCCAACTTTTTCTTACTCATTTCAGCATCAAATCATATGGTTAGACTACTCATTAGAATCGTCTCTTCGAGATGATTCTAATGAGTAGTGACACCATAGGGTTTAATGCAGAAATAAGGATTTTAGTTTTTGAAATACTCCCCTTAACTGGAGCTCTGGCCCTAATATTACTTTCAACCTTTTTAACAAGACAAGCACACTGTGTAAATCATGTGTTCAGCAGCCGCTCAGTAAATAAAGCAATCATTGTTATAGGAGTTTTCTGCATTATTTTTGTCTTGCATTAACCCTTTCCTCCCTGAAACCTCAAATGGACAATTCTAGTTTCCAATTGAGTCTTGTCCATTTTTTATCTTTTAGGGTTGATTTTTACAATATATGTCAAAATGACAAACAGTGTAGACCCTGATCAGAGGGCTCCTTAAGGAGCCCTCTGATCAGGGTCTTCACTGTTTGCATAGGACAAGTGTACTCCTCACAGGTACACTGTTTGCAAATGACACAACTATGCGTGGCTAGGGTTCAAAGAGTTTGGCTGCAACCTTTATATAAGACAACAAATTTATTTTCTCTTGAGCCGCTACTGTTCACTTCTTTTTACTGTTTTTGTACCCCATTCATACAATCTACATGTCATTAACTCTTCCAACACCACAGACCTGTTTAAATTGTATCGTTAGATTTGCAAACAGTGTAGACCCTGATCAGAGGGCTCCTATAGGAGCCCTCTGATCAGGGTCTACACTGTTTGCCAATTTAGAGCAGTGTGTATTAAACTACCTAGAATTCCAAGTAGACTGGTTCATGTTTTGGTAACTAAAAAGATCCACAAGGGAACAAAATAACCAACAAGGGTTACTTTGTGCTGAAAGAGTTATTAATCATTCTGAAACTTTCCAATCAGTTCTCTAACCCATCCTTTCATGACAACTAAGTTTTCTACATCAGTACCCATATGATCAAGTCTACTCATTGAAAAGGCAGGCTTTAAGCTGTCACTGTTTAATCGGCTTTGGAACATCCTCTCCTCATCAGTGTGGTCACAAGAAAACCTTTTAGGGATGAACTCTTTTAAGCCATAGCCACCCAATTGTCTCTCTTCACTGGATGCTCTGCTTGATGAGCGACTATGAGACGCACTGTTCGTTGTACTCATGCTCCGACTAGTGTTAGAACTTGTTCTGTTCTCAGCATTCGAGGCTAAACTCTCAATTCGTTGTTTAATTATAGCACTGGGTTCTTTCACTTTTGCCTTGTATGTCGAAACAGTTTTCAGTTTCTGTTTCTGCTCTAGATGTTGCACATACTCTTTAATTGGAATTTTTGACGGCACCATTTTCTCAGTAGGTGTCACATTGACTGCTGGTGTGTCTATATCATCACAGTAAACTGCCGAGTCCCTGAAAGCTTCATCACTGTTGAACACGGCAGACAATCTACGCTCATAAAACATGTCCGCCTCACTAGACTTGGATAAATTTCTACCCTTATTCCCACCATTGTTAGACTCATCTCTTGGAGAGTCACCAGAAGAACTGCTGTCAATTTCAACACTCTGAATGGAAAAAGCCGAGTCTGACTGCTGCATATTTTGCAGTTTTTCTGCATTGTCTGTGCTATTTAGTTTGGAATGTGATTGCGACTGATACATGGGGCTTTCAGCATTAGGCTTTGGACTAGTCAGGCTGGCATTAGAATATCTCCCATACACTTTGGGTTTTATGTCTGGGGTTTGTTTCCCCTGTGGATCAGGTTTTTTAACCACTGGATCTATTGGTTCTATAGGAACAGGAGACAGACTGAGTTGGGTCCTTGGTAGGGAGAATGTAGCATAGTCATCAAGGTCTGTGTTAGCCATTCTCTCTCCAATACCTTTACTACCTGGCTCGTTCTCCCTTAGAACTGTTGCAAGGTCAGGCTCAACAGACTTCTTCTCTCCCTTTAACTTTAAGCTAAAGTTATGTGAGAGAGTTGGGAATAGTTTAGTAGGATGATCTTCTTGCTTGTACCTTGCTGGACTTGTAGGGGGAGAAGCACTGCTACTGTGCTCTGCTGGAAGGCTTACTGTGCTAAGCTTTTTACCAGTGAATTTCGATGTAATGTTATGAAACTTGGATTTAATTGTATCAACGAGCCCCTCATCAGGCTGGTTCTCATACGTCTCAGTGTGGCCAGTGCTCTCATATGAAGAGGCTGAGCCAGTGGAGATACACGAGTCACGGTTCTTATTATTTGGTTTATGTTCAGGATGTCTTTCAAAGTTTGGTATGGTTGCAGGGAATCTATTCTTTGATGTGGAATTCAGACTACTACTAGAGGATGTGGAGCGTTTCATATAATGCTCCATTTCTGCTACCAACTTCTCACTGTCTTCAATATGGCTCACTTCTCCAAGGACGTCTGCAGATGCTCGTCTATCATCATCAAAATGCCTCCTTACTTTGTATCCACGCTTATGTTCCGGTGTCGAAAACGATCTCAAAAGACCAGATTTTCCCTGAGAGAAAAACTTTTCAGTAGAACCGGTATCATCGAAAGCAGCATCCTTGAGAATGTCTGGACTACTGCAGGTTTCACTACTGGTTGTAGTGGCAGACAGAGAAACACTGCTGTCTGCATTGGTCGGGTAGTCCTGTAAGTTTGATTGGTCCGTGCCGTATCTCAGTGAAGAGGTTACTGCATCATACTGCAGTGGAGACTTCTCTCTCGGAGACGTACAGGACGGTGGCTCCATGGATCCCCTTGGTGGAGTGCAGTATTTAAACCTCTTATTTATCTCTTCAACCGAAAAGTCTGACACTGGAAGAGAGTTTCTATTGGCATAAACTAACCAATCAAAATTGTCCTTGGAAAACGTTCTATCCTCACTAGACAGTGACTGGGTCCTCTTATGCTTTGGCTCACTTTCATTTTGCTCATAGCCTTCTATAGTGTTTGTAGTCGTGTCCAGAGATCTTCTATTTTGATTAGAGCTATGTTTTATTGCTTCCCTTGGTCCCGAATAACTCAGTCTTGATTCAGTGAAAGATCTTTGCTTGTTTCTTATCCAGGGATCTTCATTTACATGTGACAGATCTATCATAGAGCCTTTGGTAAACCGGTCTCCCATAGCCCACTTATTACGCTTGGCTTGAGATGCTAACATTGATGCCGATACCTTCAGTGTTGATTGAAAAGGCTTAGGCTGGGTAAGAGTCATTGCCTTCACTGGTAGACCTTTTCCAGTTAAATTTTCCTGTGATTTACGCAAGTTTGTAAAAGCATCATTAAATGCAGTGACTGCAGTCTCGTTCTGTTTATCAGTGAGCAATGGAGAACCACTTCTTCTGTCACGTCTGTATGTAAAGAATTGTTTGGCATCGACAGTTCTGGAATTCAAGTATGGCGACTTTGGTCCACTAGTGCCACTTTGTCTCAGTGGATTGATGGGCTCACTGTTTAACACTGGCATGCTGGCGTATCTGCTATGTTTATGTGATCCCCCATCATCCAGATAACTCCCATCAAGATTTTCTGGTTTATTTTCTATTGCTTCTCTTGCACCAAAAGAAAGATTGATTTTATTCAACTCCTTGTCAATGCTTTTTTTAATTGTGGGGGAAATATTGTCTAGATTTTTGTTCTCTGTGAGCACTCCGGAGGTGCGTTTGTCCCTGTCCGGTGTATTTGGTCTACGTGGGCCATCAACATCATCCTGGGAATCCAACCGTATGGGGGAAATCTTTGTAGCAAGGCGGAAACTGTTAGTTCTGACAACTGAACCCTCTGAGTAGGACAGATCATCCATAGACATAGAGTCAATGTTTCCATATTTACGTGAGAACTGGTCCTGCCTTGGTGGGTCTTTATTAGACATCTGGAAACTCTGGCTTCTATGGACTGAGGTGGGGCGCTTTGGACCAGGAGCCACCTTGGATGTTCCATAGGGGTTATTCTCCTGTCTGTCTTTCCAAGCTAGAGGGGAAATCTTTGACTTTATCTGAAAACAAAGGACAACATTTAGAATATAATCCTATTTGGCATAAAGCTCATAGCATTCAGAGCTCCATAAAAGGGTGAGTAAACTGCACAAATCCAACATTTTCTCAATCATTTTAGCACCAAATCTTATGGTGTTACTACTCATTAGAATTGTCTCTTCGAGATGATTCTAATGAGTAGTGACACGATTGGGTTCAATTCAGAAATAACAAATTTTGTTTTTGAAACACTCCCTTATCTGATCGAGCTCTCCAAAGCATTCATCAGTATCTGAAAACAATTCCTTGACCCATTACCCCATAAATACGCCTTTTTATGCCTCTAACTTGTTCCTCTACTGAGGAAAATAGTTTCAATTTATACAGTCATGAATATACAACCTAAGAAATATTTCCTATATCCTAGCAGATGTTATCTTAAAGCAGATTGAAAGTAAAGCAGCATGTGCCTTAATGCACATTCTGCTTTATTTCAACCTGCTTTAAGTGGTCACCTGTCTTCAATATTAGAAATGGGGTATGGGTTAACCCTTCTCCTACAGAATATTCACATATGAAACTGCAGGCATTATGAACATCTGTTATGTAAACTATTGCATTCATGCATTGGCTACTTAAATCAGAAAACTCATGATCAGACTCATGTCAGATAGATCCTTTAACCCTTTACCTTATAGAAGCACCTTTTAGCGCTTTCAGTTTAATCCTCCGCGGAAGAAAATAATTCCAATCTATACAGTCATGAATATGTATCAGAAGGAATATTTTCTTAATTTTAGCAGGTGGTACCTTAAAGCAGGCTGAAAGTAAAGCAGAATGCGCCTTAGGGCGCATTCTGCTTTTCGTTCAACCTGCTTTAAATAGTCACCTATTTCCAATACTACAAACAGGATATGGGGTAAAGGGTTAAGAAAACAGTGCACACTTTGATCTGGGTCTACACTGTTTTCAAACAATACTAATATGCATTAACCCATTCCACAATAGAGGCGCCTTTTCATTACTCATTCATCTCTAAAATTCCACTTTTATTAGTAAGGGTTGTTTGTTACAATTTATTGCACTATGACAAACAGTGCAGACCCTGATCAGAGGGTTTCTCTATGAGTCCTCTGATCTGAGTGTGTACTGTTTGCAGAAAAGTATACTCTTCACAGGTACACTGTTTTTAAAGGACAAGTATTCTCATTGCTAGACCTCAATGGGTTAAACAAATGAACAGAGGTTCGCATGTAAGTACAGTGGATTTTTTTATTTGTTTTGATTTTACGTTGCTTTCAACAGTATTTCAGTCATATCGCGACGTCCAGCTAATTATAGGTGGAGGAAGACCCCAGAAGTCCTTTATGTACTGTTTCAGGCACAAATGAACAGAGGTTCGCATGTAAGTACAGTGGAGAAGACATTGTTATTTTCTGTTTAAATGCAAACGAAACGCAATTGCACTAAATGTAGAAAATTACAACTTCTTGACATTTTTTACTATACATGTAAATATTTATTTGAGTGGCAAACAGTTTGGAGCCAGATCAGAAATTAGTAACCCGACGTCTGGCTCAAAACTGTTAGCAATGAAAATGATAGTTTTAGCGTAAACGTGTTTATCACGTCTTCTCCACTGTATATATCGGGATGACACATACCCCTGTCCCAGCTGTGTGGGGTGAATGCTTGTACATGAAATTCTCCAAGACAGAAGGCTGAAATCAAAAAGAAGACAATATTAACCATTTGTATAACACATTACACCATAAATACGCCTTTTTGCGCCTATAAGTTTTCCTTGATAATGATTGAAGAAAATAGTTCCACTTTAAACAGTCATGAATATACAAGTATGTCATAAGAAATAATTTTTATTTTCTAGGAGATGGTAGTTTAAAGCAGGCTGAAAGTAAAGCAGAATGTGCCTTAAGGCACATTCTGCTTACTTTCAACCTGCTTTAAGTGGTCACCTACTTCAAATCTTAATACAGGCTATGGGGTAATGGGATCAGGAATATAATTATATTGTCAACAAAAAAAGGGCGCCTGCTTATAAGTAAGTACATAATTTGTACTAGATATCAATAGTTAATTCAACCCTTTACCCAATGTAACACCTTTTTACGGCTTTAATCCAAGCCTCCACTGAAGAATAAAGAAATTTGGCATTTAAAAAAACAAACTTTAACGTTATCATAATGACATCATGAGCGCAACGTCATTATGTATAGAGAAAATGGTAATCTAATAATTTCATTTTGTTTTTCTGTGATTTATTATTTAATGGTATGAAATAAAGAGATTATTGAACAGTATTGAGTACAATACTGAATTTGATTAGACTCATACACGGCTTTCACCTCTTTCAGACATGGATTTTTACTGCTATGTACAGTGGAGAATCTGTTATTCTTTCCCTATAAATGCGTTTACGCTAAAACTATTATTTGCAGTGCAAACAGTTTGGAGCCAGATCAGACGCCGGGTAACCCGGCGTCTGATCAGGCTCCAAACTGTTTGCCACCAAGATAAACAAGAATTATCAGAATTGTCCAAAAGTTGTTCTTTTCTACGTTTTAGTGCTTTGCGTTTGCGTACGTTTGCGTTTCAACGGGAAAGAATAACAGATTCTCCACTGTACTTATCCAATAGAATTCAGTATTGTACTCAACACTGTTTAACCCATTACCCCTTAATTACACCTATTTATGCCAATAATTTAATCCCCTACTGAAGAAAATAGTTCCACTTTATATAGATATGAATATGCTTTAATAGAAATAGTTTATTTATCCAAACAGATAGTAGCTTAAAGCAGGCTGAAAGTAAAGCAGAATGTGCCTTAAAGGGACTCGCAACCGGATGGTGTACTTGTCAAAATAAAATAAAATACTCAAATAAAAGCAAATTTGTGGCATTATTTGGCTTCTGACATTAAAAAAATATGATCAGTCCAAAAACAGTCTCAAGAATCGTCACCGAATCTTAGATTTTTAGATATTTTCCATCGTTTTTCTATACCGACTAGTAGACGGTATAGTTGTTGTTGTTGCTTCTCTACACGGGCTCAGACATAAACACGAGCCGAATTACGAAGTTGTATGCACTTTCGACCGCTACACATTGAAATACGTTAAATCGATCCGAGATAAACGGATAGTTTCCGTGGTCCATTGGTCTAAGCGGTTTCCCCTATTTTGTCTTCTGTCCGCCAATGCCGGGCCCCGGGTTCGAATCCCACCAGAGACCAATATTTTTTTTTATTGAAATACATTTTTTTAAACAGAATTTCTTATCCTAAACTAATTCTTTACCTTTTATATAAGCGTTTGACACATATTTACAAATTACTATTTTTAATGCACCATCTGGTTGCGAGTCGCTTTAAGGCACATTCTGCTTTACTTTCAATCTGATTTAAGTGACCATCTTTTTTCAAAACTAGAACCTGGTTATAGGGTAATGGGCTAATAACCTCTTACTATTACACTGTATCATGAGATGTTATCATAATATGAAACACTTACTGTTTTGGGACTTGGTGTGTCATTCTGGAAAAATAACAGAAATGAAACGATAAAATACAAAAATGCAAATTCAAATCACATTTTGTTTCAAAATAATTCTTAAAACTTTGTTCTCAATTTGATTTACACTGTCTGTATTGAAGATATTTTGCTGGTCGCCTGATTTGAATTTCAGTAAAACCTCTCTATTACGACAACTGAAATGTAAACTTATTACATGTACATGTAGTTGCATTTAAGATACACTGCAGCTTAACTCTTTCCTCCCTGAAACTTTAAATGGACAATTCCAGTTTCCTTCTAAGTCTAGTCCATTTCTGACTTTAAAGGGTTGATTTTGTCAATGTTTGGCATTGTGACAAACAGTGAAGACCCTGATCAGAGGGCTCCTTTCGGAGCCCTCTGATCTGGGTCCTCAATATTTGTATAGGACATGTGTACTATTCACATGTACACTGTTTGAAAAGCACGCCTATATGAGGGACTAGGGTTCAAAGAGTTAAAGCTATAAGAGGTTTTGCTCTAGTTTCCTCTTGCTTTAAGCAACCACATGTCCAATACACTGAATACTGTATCTTATGTAGTGGTCTTAATAGAGAGGTTTTACTGTACTGTACTTTCTGTGTCTGGAGTTATGTAAAAGAAAGCTGAGTATAAGAAAAATGAAAAGTCAGCTTCATACTAACCCTATTTCTTCCTTGCACTTTTCTGGCTCTTTGCGGCTTCAGGATTTCTAAAAGTGTAAAAAATATGTTTAATTATTTCATTTTCAGTAACACTCATATTATTACTAAGTTACTAATCATAAGTAGAACTTAGTTTTGGAGAAAAACAAATGTCTCCCTTTTGTGTTCTCCAATCCCTTAAAGATTCTGTATAGGTTGTTCATCTGTGAAAGTTTGTAGCAAAATGGTTGCAGCCCCAATTCCAAACCATGTGAACACTTTCACATATAAATAATCACATCATTAACTCTTTGCATACTAGAGGCAGATATATCCGCCACAGTGATTGCCTTTGCAAACAGTTTGGATCCAGATGAGACGCCACATAACGTGGCGTCTCATCAGGATCCAAACTGTTTGACACTCTGACCATGTTTTGAAAAGAAATTTAGAAAAATCTATTTTTAGAACAATAGCAGACAACAAATGTTGCAGACGAAAAAATTACCCAGCATGCAGAGAGTTAATGAATGAAAGTCAATCCATCAAATAGTGTTGGAGAAGTTTGCTGCATACGACTTTATATTCTATATATCAATGCAAGGTTCAATGTTAGTTAACCCATTACCCCATAGCTCGTCTCAAGTCTTGAAGACAGGTGACAACTTAAGCCAGGTTGAAAGTAAAGAAGAATGTGCCTTAAGGGCACATTCTGCTTTACTTTCAGCTTGCTTTAATTAAGCTACCATCTGTTAAGATAGAGAAAATATTTTTTATGGTGCATATTCACAACTGTATAAAGTGGAACTATTTTCTTCAAAAGAGGAAGACATTAATGGCATAGAAAGACATATTTGTGGAGAAATGAGTTAAATCACAAAATGAAAAGATACTTTGACAAATCTTCAGTGTGATAAAGTATTTAGGCTACTTTAGTACTCACTCACTCACTCACTTGCTCACTACTTTAGTAATTACCTGGAATGAGGGTACCAGATTTCCGACGATTCTTGGATCGCTTTTCTAAATAATCTGGAGTTGTCACATGACTCTTCCCAGAATCCATCACTCCAAGCTGTGCATAAACTGTAAAAATATGAAATCATAACACAATAACACAATATATAACAATATAAATTTTCATCTCTGACATGATGAGCAAAAATGATTTCAAATTCAATATGAAATATTTCCACTATTTGAAAACACAAAAGATGATGCCCTGATGTTCGTAAAAGACAGATGGTGACTTTGGGCATGATGAAAGTGCAATAGAAAGTTCCTCCAGAAGCTTTCTGCTTTACTTTCAACCTGCATTAACCCATTACCCCATAACCTATTTCTGGTAGTGAAGATAGACCACTTAAAGCAGGTTGAAAGTAAAGCAGAATGCGCCTTAAGGCGCATTCTGCTTTATTTTCAGCCTGCTTTAAGCTATTATCTGATAGACAAAATATTTCTTACATACTTATGACTGTATAAATGGGAACTATTTTCTTCAGTTGAGAAATAAATTATAGGCATAAAAAGGTGTATTTATGGGGTAATTGGTTAAGCATCCATAAAGACCTGAAAACACAGTATCTCTGTAAAATGAGGAGGCTATAGGACTACCTCAAGATACAGTGTCAGTCCTATTAGCTGACTAGAAAGTCAAGACGTACCATCTTCCTCCTTGCTCTTGCCCATGTTTTCTATAATGAGATCTTTCACACTGTCTGGTATCTTACTGGCATAGCTCTCCAATATCAGTCTCTTCAGCTCCTGACACCATTTACGCTTCTGGTCCAAGTTTCGCGCCTGAAACATAAATATCATGGTATTCAGCAGGGGCCCGTTTCATAAAACTTAGTACGACAAAAACGATCGTAAGTCAAAACTTTCAAAAACATTTAATTTCTTATTTCTCTATCTAATCCTGTCTTGTGACACCTCTTTGGAATCGTCTTTTCAAGACGATTCCAAAGAGATGTCACAAGACAGGATACGATGGAGTAATAAAAAAGAATTGAGACCTTTATAATCTGACTTACGACAACATTTGTCGTACGAAGTTTTATGAAACAGGCCCCTGGGCTCTAAATTAGGAGAGTACAGTGCTCCCTCTCTACAATGACATTCAATGGGAGACACAGATTGTGTGTGTTGTTCGGAGAGAGTCATTATAGGGAGGGAAAATTAAGGCTCGGCTTACATTTGCAAACAGCTTGAATCCAGATCAGACGCCGCGTAACGCGGCGTCTGATCTGGATTCAAGCTGTTTGTCATGTGTCATTATATTTATTCTATCAAAATGTTCACTTATATGTAAACTTAAGAAAAAACCGCAGATGACAATTTGAATCCAACGATATTGCAGCAGTAAAAGCATTAAACATGAATTTCCTGTTTGGGGAACTGTAGCAAGGGTCGTTGTAAGGAGGGAATCGCTGTTCAGAGGGGCGTTGTACGCAGGGAATGCTGTATTTTTAAAGCTAAAATCCTTGGGCCTGTTTCATAAAACTTCATACGAAAAAATCGATCGTAAGTCAAAACTTTAAAATGCATTTAATTTCTTATTTCTATATTTAATCCGGTCTTGTGACATATTTTTGGAATCGCCTTTTCAAGACGATTCCAAAAAAATGTCACAAGACAGGATTAGATGGAGAAATAAAAAGATATTGAGACTTTTATAATCAGACTTACGACAACATTTGTCATACAAAGTTTTATGAAACGGGCCCCTTATGCCTCAACCGAACCATATGATGTGACTACTCATTACAAGGGTGGATTCTAAAGAGTAGTTACAAGATAATGTTTGGAGAAAAGGAGAAAAGGAGAAAAGGCTGGAAATCAGTGGTGATCACACTGTTTTCTCACTTCTCGGACAGAGGTATCTCGAAATCTAGGGTGTGTGAGATAACCTTATCTGTCCGGACAGACAAGCCGAACTAATGGAACTATCTCATGATTGGTTGTTATTGCCGTTGTTTTGACGTCGTTATGCATGCATTAGCGCCTTAAAATACAACTCGCCACTGTATAGCAAGTTAAACGCGTTTTTAGGGTTGACGAGGTGAGAAAATAAATCTAACACCACAGTTGAGTATCAGATGAATATCCCACCCTCGTTTGAAGATATTTTTGAACACTCGGCAAAGCCTTGTGTTCCAAAAATATCTTCAAAACTCGGGTGGGATATTCTTATCTGACACTCACGGTGGTGTTAGATTCACTATATCTGAAGCCCTGATTCAGTTAATTGGACAATTCCAGTTTCCAATGAAGATTAGTCCATTTTGACTATTAAGGAGTGTTTTTAACAATATTTTGTAAAATGACAACCTGTGCAAACCCTGATCAGAGATGGCCTATAGGAGTCCTCTGATTTGGGTTTCCACTATTTGCATAGGAATCCTGATCAGACACCGCTGCATTACACAGCATCTGACCTGGATCCAAATTGTTTGTAAAGACGACTTTAGTGTTATGGCAGTGTAAAGGTAAAATTCACATTTTTAACTCTTTGCATGCTAGGGGCGGATATATTAGCCACAGTGATTACCTTTGCAAACAGTTTGGATCCAGATGAGACGCCGCGTAACGCGGCGTCTCATCAGGATCCAAACTGTTTGCCACTCTGACACTGTTTTTAAAAAAGAACATTTAGAAAAATCTATTTTTAGAACAATTGCAGACGACAATTTTGCAGACAGAAAAAATACCTAGCATGCAAAGAGTTAAATATATGAGTGACAAATACTTACATGAATTGTATTGGCATTTTTGGGATTATCAAAGGGTAGAATTTGAAAGTTGAGGGGCTCGCGCGGAATACTCTCCACCAACATCAACGTAGCACACTGAGGATAGAAATAAATAAACTCCATATTTAACCCATATCTCCATAGATACATTTTTACATCTATAATTTATTCCTCCACTGAAGAAAATAGTTCCATACAGTCATGAATATGTATTAAAAGAAATATTTTCTATATTCTAGCAAATAGTAGCTTAACCCATTACCCAATAAATTTGCTTTTTTTATGTCGTTCATTTATTTCTCTACTGTAGAAATTAGAAACCTTATAATTATACTCATGAATGTATATCATAAGGAATGTTTTCTATTTTCTATCAGATTGTAGCTAAAAGCAGGCTGGAAGTAAAGCAGAATGTGCCTTAAACATAATTATAATTTCTATAAACCTCTATTATAACAATGCACAAATTTGAAATCTAGATACACAGATTTAACCCTTTCAATGCCTTACGTGGCAGTCAATTGGTGGACTCTTTCCTATGATAATACAATGTTGGACATTTATAATGAGTATACTCACAGGGATATAGGCCTTACAGCTGAGCATGCCGTCTTCTTTTCTCTTGGCTATTATAACTCCCTTCTCAAATAGGAACATCTGACGAGATGCCTTCACACCATACATTCGAAAAGACCCCTGAAATATACAGTAAAACACATATCAAACCCTAAAATAGCAAATCAGGGCTCCTGATATGGGGGGTATTTAGAAAACTTAAAATTTTATTTCTGTTTTGAACCCTATAGTGTCACTTCTCATTAGAATCGTCTCAAAGAGAGGATTCTAATGAGTAGTTACACTATAGGATTTGGTGCTAAAATGAGTGAGAAAATGTTAGATTTGTTCAGTTTACTCCCCCTTCTCTGGAGCATTGAGCATACTAGGAAAAAATACAAAATTGCCTTTATTCACTGCACTTTTTTTGAACATTTTAACTTTAGAATTGTAAAAGATAATATTTGTAGTCATAAAAGTAAATCTGTCACTGTAAAATGTCTTCTCTTTTCTATTCTATATTTACCTCAAGAACCAACTCGCCAAGTCTTGTGAAATCTTCCCCATCATAGTCCTCCAACTGACTCTGTATTTCTTGCAGCCGCACGGCATGCTCGTGCTTACGCTTCATCTCATTGATCTGATGTGACATGGCTGTCATGTGATTCAGAGCAGCTGTAAGCTTCTCATGGCCAGGATCATCCTTATTATAATGTTTCAGAATGTTCTGCAAAGGGAAATAATTCATGACATAAACTGCAAATATATTTATTTTGATAACTTCCCTTACATTAATATATTGTATGGAGAAAAGTATGGGCATTTAAGTTACATTGTAGAATTTAGATAGAAAGTTCAAACTGTAATTACTTCTCATTAAAGATCATGTTGTTGCTTAAAAACTATAAAGGAGCTGTCTGATCAGGGTCTGCACTGTTTTTTTGTTTTTTTTATAGAATCTGTCTGACATAAATCTGCACACTTTGCTAGTGAAACATTTTCTATTTTTCAGCCAATATATGAAATTTCAGCAGGAGAAGCGTTAAAAAATCAAGATTTCTAGTGTTAGGAAACTTTTTTAACTCTTTGCGGCCAGCGGCGGAATCATGATTATCTGGGAAAACAGTTTGGACCCTGATGAGATGCAGTGTAATGTGGCATCTCATCAGGATCCAAGCTGTTTGACACTATTACCCTGTCTGTGAAAAGAACAGTAGCAGATGCCAATTGTTGCAGACAAAATCATTACCCAGCATGCAAAGCGTAAAGTCAGTTCTGATAATTTTAGACAGCATTTCTAAGCTGTTCTAATTGATAGCATTTCGATAATAAATTTCAATTATATTACACATTATCACTTTCTAATGCTTTTGCATTGGAAAAGGTTACTTGTATAATTACCTGCAGTAAGAGGTGGTACTTGAGAACCCGCTGGACTGGTTTGAGCAGATAGGCACCCAGGGGTAGACTGTGTCCCAGGGACATTTGGATCTGCTTGAAAGCCTCGTTCAGCAGGGGGTCGTACATCACTTGGTTCAGCACGGCCACAGCACTATAACATACAGTGGAGAAAACGTTATTCTTTCACGTATAAACGCAAATAAAACACAAACGCATTGCAATAAAATGAGGAAAATGACAACTGTATGACAATTCTGATTATTACACCTCGCTTTGAGTTACAATGTTAAATTCCCATAGACCTACAGTTAACATTTTGCATGTCTTTTACATCTATCCAAAATATACTGTCACTCTTTATGATATTCTTTTTGTGACGTCACTCTAAAGGACATTACTTTTTTACTCCGTCCGAAAACGTACTGTCAGCATTGACATGACTTTCGCTATTGGATACATTAGAATGTGACGTCATAGACGGCGACGTCGTTTCCCACGTTACGTACATGTCCGCGCTAAATTGGTATTCACAACACATTTTATAAAATACAAATGAGACGATTCTAAAGCTAGGGTTGATATGCTCGGTGTAATAAAATAAATATTAGATGTCAGTTTGCGTGACATTCAAATTGTCAACCCTCGAAAACAAGAATGTCACCCTCGGCTACGCCTCGGGGTGACATGCTGTTTCTCGGGTTGACAATTTGAATGTCACGCAAACTGCCATCTAATATTTATATAATGTTGATTTTGACCTGGATGGCAAACAGTTTGGAGCCTGATCAGTCGCCGGGTTACCCGGCGCCTGATCTGTCTCCAAACTGTTTGCATTGGAAATAATAGCTTTAGCGTAAACGCGTTTATTGGGAAAGAATAACGTTTTCTCCACTGTAGACATAGTCAAACCTTGATACATTGTGTATTTGGACCATCGATCATGCAAAAGTTAGTAAAGATTTCTTCACAAATAATGATGTGGTAGCCAAACAACAAACAACATTTTCTACAAGAGCTTTCTGTATTATATTCAACCCATTACTTCATAAATACCTTTTTACAAATTACATTTGTGCCCCCACTGAAGAAAATACATGTACTTCCACTTTATATAGTCAGGAATTGGTATCGTAGGAAATGTTTTCTATATCCTAGCAGATGGTAGCTTAAAGCAGGCTGATAGTAAAGCAGTAAAGCAGAAAGTAAAGCAGAATGCACCTTAGAGTGCATTCTGCTTAATTTTCAACCTGTTTTAAGTGGTCAACTGGTCATATGTCTTCAAAGCTAGAAACAGGCTATGGGGTAATGGGTTAACCCGTTACCCCATAGCCTGTTTCTAGTTTTGAAAAAAGATGACTTCTTAAAGCAGGTTGAAAGTAAAGCAGAATGCGCCGTAAGGCGCATTCTGCTTTTTTTTCAACCTGCTTTAAGCTACCATCTCCAAGAATAAAGAAAACACTCCTTATGATACATATTCATGACTGTTTCAATTGGAACTATTTTCTTCAGCGTAGGAATAAACTGAATGCGCTAAAAAGCGCTTCTACAAGGGAAAGGGTTAACTTGTATTGGGAGAAGACAGTTTGATACAGACAAAGCAGTTACTAGTATCAATCACTTCCAGCTTTATAGTAACAGGTAAGTGTATGATAGGAACATGATAGTAATCAGCATATCTGTCATTCAAACATCTTGTTCAAGTCATTCCGCTTGATTGTTTTATCAACCGAGATATCCTTTTCTGTTCATTCTTGTTAGACACTAAACTTGTACACTATGCTATGAGGGTTTAGATATAATAGTACCTTGGATAGTTTGTACTATAATCAGCGTAGATTACGAAACTCATTGTTTCTATGAGGATAAAGGGTATAGAGAAATAATATGTACCTTGGATAGTTTGTACAATAATCAGCGTAGATTACGAAACCCTCATTGTTTCTCACAAAGCATTCAGCAACCTTGATTGGATCCATACCACAGTCTTCCAGTTCACCCAGAAATCGGCTGGAAAATAAAATGTATACAACACATGAATAAAACTAGAACATGATAAAAGCATTTACTATTGAATACATTATGAGGAAAAAGAAAACTTTATTTATAAGGCAAATTATGTTTGACAGCTTCATATTTGCACTTTTTTTGAAAAATAACTGTGATAAAAGCAAATTGGTTCAATTTTAGGATAATTGCAGAAGTTATACAGGGTGTCCCAATTTTTAGGATTTTACTGTATGATTAATCTGGATCCAGTTATTTGTAAAGCACAAGTTTTCAGTGTTAAAATGGTTAAAATAATCCTTCTTGTTATTTTGGTATCAGCATGTACAACGCTCTTTGTTTGTTGTTGTTTTTTGTAAAGACTATAATTGGTATGTTATATATTTAACTCTTTCAACACCATGGACCATATTAAAATATACTCAATACATTTGAAAACAGTGTAGACCCAGATCAGAGGGCTCCTATAGGAGCCCTCTGATCAGGGTCCACACTGTTTTCAAATTTAGACCAGTACTTATCAAACTACCCTTAATTCCAAGTAAACTGGTTCATAGTTTGGTATTTAAAAAGATCAAGAAGGGAACCTAATAACCCACAAAAGTTACTTAGTGTTGAAAGAGTTAATGCCAAATGACGCATATTGTACTATATGGTGTTGTCAAGGGTTTTTTTAGTTTGAAGGGTACTAACCAGCTGAACATGTATATTTCCAGGATGTTTCCAAACAGACACTCCCTCTCAAGGCCAGGTATCTGGAGGGACGGCATATCTACTATAGCCTGGTAGTAGCCCTGTAATACAACAACAACATTCAATGTAATACAACATGATACAGTGAAGAATCTGTTATTCTTTCCCGTTTAAACGCAAACGTACGCAAACGCAAAGCGCTAAAACGTAGAAAAGAACAACTTTTGGACAATTCTGATAATTCTTGTTTATCTTGGTGGCAAACAGTTTGGAGCCTGATCAGACGCCGGGTTACCCGGCGTCTGATCTGGCTCCAAACTGTTTGCACTGCAAATAATAGTTTTAGCGTAAACGCGTTTATTGGGAAAGAATAACAGATTCTCCACTGTAGCTTGAAACAACAAAACCTAACCATTCTTCATAAAACTCCACCCACTATGAATATCTATTACCAGAACTAAAACATTTTCAAACAAAGAAGTGAAAGTTTTCCAAGGAAACTATACAGTGTCATTATAAGGTTTTCTTATAAGATCTGTCTGATACGTGTCTGATTCATGGCAGACAATTCGGATAAGAAAACAGTGCAGACCCTAATCAAACAGCTCCATTTTTGCACTCTGATACATTGCTGTTTAAAACAGGTTTAAAGTAAAGCAAAATTCTCCTATAGAAGCCTTTTTTCTTTATTTTCAATTTGCTTTAAAAGCAATTAATCTAAACACTCAAACAAGCCAATGGGTTATAGCTATAATTCTGATCCTGTTAGAATATGACATGGCCATGTATTTGCAAACAATCTAGAACCAGATCAGACATAAAGTAACTAGCCATCTGATCAGAATCAAAACTGTGTATCTTCTTCCACAGAAAGGAAAGAGCCAAGTTCAGAATTAAACCCAGATCATTCTGAGCAAGACAATATTTATTGAGCATTCAAAGAATCAAACATTTCGTTTCAGTAAATTAACATCTATGAGATCAAAGCCCAAGTTGAGGTAATTCAATTATTTGTTTGTCTTGATGAAACTTGATATATTGACTCATACTATATCAAACAATTAAAGGGACATAACTTTGAATCAATTAAAGGGAGAAAATCTGAATCAATTACATATCAAATGACCAACATATTTGCAGATTTCTACTGCCATCCCTGTGTTTATCCATCAATCAATGAAGAAACATTTTGGTCTCTTAAAACAGGTCATTTTAAGCAGATGCTTAATGCATGACAAAAGTAATGCAGAAAGCTCCATTAGGAGCTTTCTGCATTACTTCTGTCATGCATTAAGCTGCAACTTTCCTAAAGACAGTCTTTGCATGTTTTGGAATGGTCAATCGGTACGGGTTTGACTGTAAATATATTTGACCGCAGTTATTAAGGGTAGACCAGGGTTATTCAGTACATGCATATACAAAACGAACCTCAAAGTTTTATCAATTTCAAAATGTACTTTGAAATCCATCGGGTTGTAAAAATTGAAACTTTTCATCTGAACATACTCTTAAGTCTATGAGAATCAATGGTGAATTGCTTGCAAAACATTTAGATCCAGCTAGATTGCTGTGTAACTTGGCATCGGATCAGAATCCGAACAGGTCCCATGGGACTGTTTTTCAGGAACAACATGGGATAAAAAAGATTTTCAACACTTCAAGTAGATGATAAAAGTAGGCAATGTTATTTTAGCATTTTAAAGGTAAAATTGCCTCCAAAGTCAAAAGTGCAAATGAGCTATTTACTATCTTACAGTGTTAAAGGCATGGTACTGCTTAAAGAAATATGAAGGTAAAGCAGAATGCACCTCTGCTTTACTTTTATCTTGCTTGAAGCTACATCCACACAGTATTTAACAGCATCAATGAGTGCTCATTTGTGGTGTCCATGCAGAGAACGGAGTAAAGTCTCCTTTTTGGAATTTATGCAAAGGAAAGAAAGGGTTGATAAATAAAATCTCCTGAGCAAAGTTGTCTGTGAAATTCACAATCTAAAGAGGAAGAAGTGTTTGTATCAATGCTTACTGTGAATACATGT
The DNA here is from genome assembly GCA_922989275.2 of Gari tellinella. NCBI lineage: Eukaryota > Metazoa > Mollusca > Bivalvia > Cardiida > Psammobiidae > Gari > Gari tellinella. Next base: position 98,355,354 of record OV277857.1, on the reverse strand, counting down.
GACATTTCCTGATTTTATTAGCCAATGTATTTTTTTCAGAAGACAGATATTAATAGTGGGCTGAGTTTTATATATAAATATTCAGTGGAGATTTAACAATGTCTCTTGACAAAATGGGATTGTAGCAAGTTTGCTGACGACATCAGACAATTTTAGCAATTTAAGGATGGACAAATGAGACGCAATATTCACTTTTTCCTTTGCACTTTATAATATCCATTGACCTGTGGTTTGCCCATGGCTAAACCCCTTTGAAGTGATAAAACTTTACCATTTAACATCAGTTTTTGGTGTTAAAGGTACCGATATCTAATTTAATATATGAAAGACATTTTGTTTTATTGAATTTATAACAAGAGGGCCATGGCCCTAAATTCGCTCACCTGAGGACATTGAAGTTTGTACCTAAGTTGACTGGGCAAGACAACATTTTAATATAGCTATAAATGGAGTTATCTTCCGGACAAGAAAACATGACAAAAGTGAATTTTGTTGCCAAGCTTATGACCCTTATCCATGACACATCCTCTTATCAAGCTATTTCCATTTCCGGTAAATGATAATTATTTCACTAGCGTCAGCAGAACTGGAGTTATTTTCCTGACAATAAAATATGACAAAGGGGAAAACAAAATATTGCTGCCCTTATGCATGGCATTTTCTCTCATCAGTTTCTTTCCATACATAAAATTTCATTACAATAGCATCAGTAGAACTGGAGTTGTCTTCTTGACAAGAAAATATGACAAAGGGAAATAACTAAAAAAACAATGATGTCAGAGTTATGGCCTTTGCAAATGGCACTTCCTCTCATTAGGCTCTTTCCAAATAGGCAATTTCATTTTACCCATTACCCCATAGCCTGTTTCTAGTTTTGAAAATAGGTGGCCACCTAAAGCAGGTTGAAAGTAAAGCAGAATGGGTCTTAATGCACACTTTGCTTTACTTTCAAACTGCTTTAAGCTACCATCTACTAGGATATAGAAACTTATTTCACATCTTACATTTTCATGACTGTTTAACCCTTTCCCCCATAGAAGCGCCTTTTAGCGCATTCAGTTTATTCTTGCTCTGAAGAAAATAGTTCCAATTTATACATTCATAAATATGTATAATACAAAATATTTTCTATATTCTAGCAGATGATAGCTTAAAGCAGGCTGAAAGTAAAGCAGAATGCGCTTAAAGCGCATTCTGCTTTACTTCTGCTTTACTTTCAACCTGTTTTAAGTGGACACCTACATTCAATACTAGAGATATGCTATGGGGGAAAGGGATAAAGGGGAATTATTTTCTTAAGTGGAGGAATAAATCAAAGGCCTAAAAATGCACATTTATGGGGTAATGGGTTAACAAACGTCAGTATTTATTGGGAAAAAGGGTTGAATCCTGGACAAGAAAAAATGGCAAAACATGCAGATAACTGTGACAAAACCAATATTAAACATATGTATAAATATGGCATAAGACATAATTACATAACTGTCAGTGGATCACTTCCAGATCCTGTTTCTCTAAGTATGAAGAAGACTGAACCATTTCTAAACTTTAGCAGACAACATGTTCAGTTCTGTTTGCCTGATCACTGAGGTCAACTATTATGCAAGAGTACGGTACTGTAGCATTAGCAGCACTGCTGGTGGTGGCTTACCCTTACCAGACTGAAATGATGTCTGCTAAATACCTTCTGTGTGTAAAAAATGTACTTTTTTTTTTTTAGAAAATGTTAAGTTGGTAAATGAGTGGCAAATAGTTTGGATCCAGATTAGATGCAGCATTATGTTGCATCTGATCTGGATCCAAACTGTTTGCAAATATTGGTAATTTGCCCATAGTATATTAAGGGTAACTCAGGTAAATACAGTTCTGCCTAAATCAAAAATACTGTAAAACTTACCTAGAGCAGCACTTAAACTGTGCAGGGTGGTGTCAAATGTGACCCTAGGGATTTCATTTTAACAAACTATAGAGGGATCCACCAGGAGATTCTACTGTACAAATATCAAAGCTTAGGGCCTAGTAGTTTTGGGCAAGAAGATTTTTTAAAGATTTTTGCTTTTTTGCTTTTTCAAGCAGAGTTTGTGCTTTTTTTCCTTTTTTTTGAACAACTTCTGTAGAGAAGCATCCAAGGAACATCATGAGCAGTTTGAACTCTCCCTACAATCGGCGGGTTTCAGAGGAGATGTCGTTTACGGACGGTGAGCGGTCACAATAGCTCACCTTGAGCCTTTGGCTCAGGTGAGCTAAAAACCAAAACAGACATTCAATGCCAAAAGGTATCCCTGGATGTGAATTAGATTTGAATAAAAGATTGTTTCCTGCACTCAAGGGCCCAATAATGTAACCCTTTACTCCATAGATTGTTTCTAATTTTGAAGACAGATGACCGCTTAAAGCAGGCTGAAAGTAAAGCAAAATGTGCCTTTGATGACAGATGACCATTTAAAGCAGATTGATACTAAAGCAGAATATCTTAAGGTGCATTCTGCTTTACTTTCAAATTGCTTTAAGTGGTCATCTGTCTTCAAAACTAGATACAGGCAATGGGGTAAAGAGTTAATGCATGACACAATTAAACAGGAAGTTAGCTCCTGATAGAAGCTGTCTGCTTTAGTTTTGTCCTGCATTAGCAGTAAGCAATGTTTAGAGGTCTCCATGCTTCTTCAAAGAATGGTCACTCACCCTTTACTCCATATATATGCCTTTTTCCACCTTTATATGATTCCTCCACTGAACAAAATAGTTCTACTTTATACAGTCATGAATATGTATCTTAGAAATATTTTCTGTATCCTAGCAGATGGTAGCTTAAAGCAGGCTGAAAGTAAAGCAGAATGTGCCTTAAGGCACATTCTGCTTTACTTTCAACCTGCTTTAAGTGGTCAACTGTTTTAAAGCTAGAAACAGGCTATGGAGCAAAGGATTGAGACTAGTTTGCCAGTACAAATGTTTTTCAATTTCTTTATTTACAAAAGAAATCTCATATCATCAATAATGACATCTCTCTAGATAGAAGTACTTTGCACAATAGATAAAAGAAGATAACCTTGAGAAAGAAATCTATGTCAGTAAAACTGAACATATTGATCAAACATAAAACAGTTTCTGAAGAGTCTCTCAAAGGCTGACCGTAAAAAAGTTAATAAATTGATTTGTTTACAAAAAATGCTTTTAAATCCTTTTCTCTATGGCTTGTTTGCAATAACTGTTTTGTGACTACTCATAAGAATTACTTGTAAATAGTAGTAACAACATAATTATGTTTTGGTGTAGACATTGAGGAGAAAAAGTTCGAGGAAAAATTTGTATTTAACTCCCTCTTATCTTAAGGCTTGATATGTACATGAACTTTCAATAAGTTTGTGATTCACTTACAAAGTTATCTAATTTCTACAGTTAAACCTCTCTATTACGACTACTAAAACGAAGTTTAATTGATTGCATAAACGAAAGGTGTCAGCTTAAAGCAATGTGACAGTAAAACAGAAAGCTCCTGAGGAGCTTTCTGTTTTACTGCCACCTTGCTTTAAGTAGTCACCTGTCATAAACACCTAATAATTAACTCAATGAAGTGGTCGTAATAGAGAGGTTTTACTGTACATGAATCATGAACTTGCCAGGAAGTGGTGTTATAATACAAGGGCCTCTATTGTACCTCACTACCCTCTCAAATAGTTTGGACAGATAAACCTATCACTTCTATATCTCTACGGCCCAGCCCTGTCTACTATCAAGTTTTGTATGAACAAGGGAGATAACTCTATATGATTTGGAATCCTGGTGCTGATGTGTTTGACAGGTAACATATTTACCACTCAAATCATGTTTCCATGCAACTCCGTAATGTATCATGTTTTATTATGAATGTATTTATTTTGTCTTTTCTCGTTTTGTAGGTACATCCAAATCATTTCATGTGAAGCGCTTTTGAACGCAAACTCCTGTGTGAAAAGAGCGCTATATAAATCGGGTATAATAATAATAATGATAAATAATACTGGTAATGAAATATATAAACAGTGGAAACAATGTACATGGTAATCGTTTCTTCTCGCTAGTGATTTCATTATCAATTAACCATTACCCAATAGCCTGTTTCTAGTAATGAAGATAGGTGTCCACATAAAGCAGGTTGAACATAAAGCAGAATGTGCCTTAAGGCACATTCTGCTTTACATTCAGCCTGCTTTAAGCTATCATCTGCTAGGATAAAGAAATATTTTTTATGGTGCATATTCTTGACTGTATAAATTGGAACTAATTTCTTCAGTGGAGGAATAAATAAAAGGCGTAAAAAGGCGCATTTATGGGGTAATGGGTTACACATTGATCAATCAAACTTGTGCATGTCAAATGTGTCCATATTTCAATGTTTAAATGTGGTTTAGCCAATGAAACATTTTCTTTTGAATTGTTGAGTGGTCTTTCTAACCATTTTTAATATTTCATGCAAAAAATACTGTGAGAGAGGTCATTCATTTGTCATCCTTTTCTTCTGAAACTGTTAGGACATGATAACATTCTCCACATGTCAAGGATGTAAGAAAAATACAAAAGAATAGACATACACATCACTTGAGAAAAACAAAAAGCAATTTAAAATCTGTAATATTTCTGATATGAATGACATATCATCAATTTATCTCTTCCTACAGAACACTTATTAGTGCTTTTCAAATCTCTCCTAAAGATCTTGTCTAAATGGTATATTCCATTATTTTCTGATGCATCTAATCACATGTATCAAAAGTCAAACTTGTATTGGATGAAATTAAATAAAAAGGTGATACATCATGGTAATATTAAGCCAAGCAAGAGCTTAATGCATTGACACAAGTAATGCAGAAAGCTCCTGAAGGAGCTTTCTGCATTACTTGTGTTGGTGCATTAAAGCGATAAACAATTATCAATGCTTATCTCAATACAAGCTAGTGGATTAAAGTATGTCAAAATGAGTCAGTATGAGGCTATTGCGCAATGAGTCAATATGAGTCAGTATGGCTTAATGGGTTAATTAATTTAGCAGCGATCTGTTTTTAAGAGATGTACATGCTTTTTCAATGTAATTTTACTCAATAAAGATTTGACAGTATATGCATCTAGTCAAATGCTGCGGAGAGTAATAAATGCCGTTATATATTATCAGTTTGGCACTTCTTCCAAATTCAATGTTTAAATAGATTTAAGTTGAGAGCTTTGTTATACTATCAGATACACAAATGCTTTTTAATATGCAACACTAGAAGATTTTATGAAGTGCTTGTGATAACAGGTTAAATGGGAATGGAGAATGTTTTTGCAGACAGATCTATCGAGTGTACTTGAATGAGTTATTATGTGCTGTTGGGTTCTAAGCCTGTTTCTAGGACAGAATATTATATATTACATGCAGTATAGCTCAACTATTTCAACCCATTACCCCATAGCCTGTTTCTAGTTTTGAAGACAGGTGGCCACTTAAAGCAGGTTGAAAGTAAAGCAGAATGCCCTAAGGCACATTCTGCTTTACTTTCAGCCTGTTTTAAGCTACCATCTGCTAGAATATAGAAAATATATTTTATGATTTTTATTTTTAACAGTATAAATAGGAACTATTTTCTTCAGTATAGGAATAATTAAAGGCGTAAAAAGGTGTATTTATGGGGTAATGGGTTAAACCATTACGGCATTACCCCATTGCCTGTTTCTAATATTGAAGATAGTTGACCACTTAAAGCATTCTGCTTTACTTTCAACCTGCTTTAAGTGCTCCCCTATCTTCAAAATTAGAAACAGGGTATGGAGGAAACAGCTTAAAGGGCCATTCTTCTTTATTTCCAACCTGCTTTAAGTGGTCATCTGTCTTCAAAACTAGAAATAGGCTATGGGGTAATCAGTTAATGGATTTACTTGTAACAACTTATAGAGTCTATTCAAGCCCACTTTAGTCTCCTTCTCAATTGGATGTTTATGGGGGAAATTGTGGGTGGTTACCTTAGCAACAGAGTACTTACCACTTTAATGTCTTCCAAGTGCTTCACATACATTTTCTCTGTCTCCACCAGCTCTGACACCACTCTCTGTACATAGCTCACATAATGTCCGGCCTGTTTGAACGATGAACTTGATGACCTTAGAATACCTGCTGATTTCTGAGATGACCTTGATGGTGACCTTCGAGGTGTAGTATCAGTCTCCATTTCCATTTTCAAATCACCATTTATGGACAGATCTGCTGTGCTACAATTGGCTGATGTTGAGGGTGTGTATGAAAGGCTTAAATCTGATTGGTAGGTTGTTAATGTGTCATTCATGTGTTCTGATTGGTCCCCTTGATTTGATGCTGATGTTTGTGAATCTGTTTCACCACCTGATTTCCTTCTATCATCTGAGTATGAATATGAATCTTCATCAGTTCTGTGGTCATGTTCTGGACCATCATCAATGTACATTAGATTGTCCAACTTTTCTATGTCCAAGTGCTGGGCACTACTCGTATCTGAATACTCACACAAATTGGGACGTTTCCGTCGCCGTGGTAACGAGGATGTAGAGGAGGAGGACATTGAACTTATACTTAAAGGTCTTTTCTTGTTATCAGTGTCTAAACCGAGAGATTCTTTCTTTTCAGCAGACAACATTTTTAACCTGTTAAAGTTTTCTTCAGTAACCCAGTCATGTTTATTGTGAGGGTGGAATTTATCATTTAACTGATATTTACTGGGTGTATTAAACTCTTTTCTAGATGCTATAGGAGAGGCGTCAGGTGAATGACAACGGTCACCTGACCCATCATTAAGAAACTCATTGGTCACAAAATAGTCACATTCTGATTGGTCAGTAGGTCCTTCTTCACCATTTTCATTGGATGATGCTATCTTGTCATAGATACCAAGTAAAGTTGGTGTCAGATCCACTGATGACCCTGAAAATAGACAAATAAAAATATTATTTTTTTCACAATTTACTTGCAATTATAAACTAAAATCTTGAACCAAGAATCCGCAAAAATGATTATTTGATAGTCTTGCAACTACAGGGCTGCCAATTCTCCGGATTTTTCTGAAATCTTCGGATTTTTATCCTAGTAGATGGTAGCTTAAAGTAGGCTGAAGTAAAGCAGAATGTGCCATATCTTGGAAATCTTAGGATTTTTCATGATTAATTTATGGCAGATCTGCAACTAACTGCAGGCCAACTGTACTGCAGAAAGCTCAAAATATTTAATGGGAGCTGTCGCTGTATATATTATTTCTGTCCCACCCTATATTCTCTTATGGCTGCTGAACACAGAATTCACTGTTAATTTTTTATCAAAACAGTTCAAGGACAATTATGTTGTTCAAGAAATTGCAACAGCTAGTATAATATTCCAGCCAGACAGGCTGTTATGGCACACATTTTTACGCATTTTGATTTATTCTTCTGCTGAAGAAAATAGTTCCACTTTATACTCATGAATAACGACAATAGTTTCTTTATTCTAGTAGATGATAGCTTAAAGCAGACTGAAAGTAAAGCAGAATGTGCATTAAGGTGCATTCTGCTTTATTTTCATCCTGCTTTAAGTGGTTATCTGTCTTAAAAACTAGAAATAGGCTGTGGGGTATTGGGTTAATAAAAGTTTGACTAATTCAGAGGCACTGCACAATGAATCAATACTGTACATGTGTTGCTTACATGACATTGTGGTCTTCAAACAAATCAAGATTGACAATCCTATTAACCCTGATCTGGCTGTAATATTGTCTACTTTGAAAAATGACATCCACAAAATTGTGTATTTCAATAAATGCATTTTTAAAATGAACAAATCTGATGATGTTGGCATCAATCAGTTTGAATCCAGATCAGACGCCGCAAAATGTGGCGTCTGATCTGGATCCAAACTGATTGAAAATACAAGTCAAGTCGTAATCGACAGGAACAGTCAGATGAGAATAATATCAATTGAGAGAGGTGTGGTGAAAGTATTATAAATATCTGCAGCATTCATGTGGTTATACACAATATAAGGTGTGACACAGGCCTTTCTCTTAAATAGCTACATGTATTTGGAGAGTTTAGCATGATCCTTACTCACTTAGTGACACTCATTTACTCACTTCCTCTCATCTTTATCGAACCTCTACAACCACAAAATCTGTTTTCATGTTTCATTTACTAATACATGTACAGTAAAACCTCTCTATTAAGACCACAAAATTATGTTAATTATTAGGGTGTTTACGGTTGGTGACCGCTTAAAGCAAGGTGGCAGTGAAACAGAAAGCTGTCACCTCTCTAATATACAATCAATTAGCTTTCTTTTTAGTGGTTGTAATAGCGAGGTTTTACTGTATGCTGAAATTGCTGACATGGAAATCAAATTTTTGTCATTGAGAATATCATAACTTCCAACGAGAAAGAAAACTCTTCTGTATTCACTCATTATTTTCATTAAAGAACTTTAAATAGGGAAGAACAAGACTAATATCCTAAAAAAATTCAAAGACTATTGTTATTTTGCAAGAACATATGCAAATAGTGTCGGCTCATGAGATGCTGCAAAGAAAGAAGTAGAAGCAATAAAAAACTTGTTTTCTGATTTGGCACAGTATCATTATTGCTTCTTTATCCAGGTTATCAAGGTAAACCCCAAGGACTGAGGCGGCCTCACACAGAGAGGTACCTGAGTGTACAAGACTGACCAGACCACGCTCTGATCCTGTTTCAATTACCCATAATTCAAACAGACCCACACATACCAATAACACCATCTAGGCCAATATAAATATATCCAGTCCATTTATACTTCCCTATTTACACTATACAGCTGGTTTTCACCTATATTATAAACATACATAGATGACCCTGCTATAAACATACAATCCTGATATGTTCATTATATACTGTCTGTTACATTAGTAATTGGTTACTAATTGGAAGAAAGAACTGACACAGTCAAAACTGTTATAACCCTTTCCTCTGTAGCTAAACGAGCAAATCAGCTTTATCCATCTGTGTCTAAGACAGATGACAGCTTAAAGCAAGATGAAAGTAAAGCAGAAAGCTCCTTTAGAAAGCTCCTTTAGGAGCTTTCTGCTTTACTTTCATCTTGCTTTAAACCACTACTTGTATTTACCTGTAAAATAATCACTTAATCAGTGTATCCTGATTTGAGAGCATTTAATTATACAGAGTTTAAAGAAAACTGAATCTGTTTTACTTTCATCTTGCTTTAAGCTGCCACCTATATTCAACACCATCAACAAAACTTCAACGTTTGGTATTTATGTAGAGAAGTTTGTAGAGGCATTCACAGGTACATGAGGAGAACAGGGTTAAACATATGGTGTGATATCTTAAATATACACTGTCTATCAAATTAGTAACTTCTTTCTTAATTAGCCTACTAATTGGACGTGAGAATTAGTGTAGTCAAAACTGTGTTTATGTATCCAGCCCATATTAGATCACCTGTTTAGTTAATTTATCTACTAGTTACATAATCTACTCAATTAATTCTTTCCTCCTTAAGCTATCAGTACTAATCATGTATACCAAAGTTGAAACAGATATAGAATATACTGTTCTAGGCAGGTGACTGCATCAATCAATATGAAAGCAGAGCAGAAAGCCAATGTTTTCTGCTTTCTGCTTTACTTTCATTTTGCATTAACACATTACCCAATGGCATGTTTCTAAATCTAAAGACAGATCACAACTTAAACCAGAATGAAAGCAGGTTGAAATATAAAGCGGATACCATGTATGAGCATTATTCAAAGATGCAGTGACTATTTTTCTTTCCACTTTTTCCTCTATATAACCAACTATCCTTTCAGATGGTAGCTTAAAACAGGCTTAAAGTAAAGCAGATTGTGTCTTAAGGCATGCCTTAATGCACATAATGCTTTACTTCCAACCCGCTTTAAGTGGTCAACTAACTTCAATACTAGAAACTGGCTATGAGGTAATTTAAAGGAGTAATGTAGGTTGAGAGTAAAGCAGAATGCAATGCTCCTTTAGGAGCATTCTGCTTTACTTTCAGCCTTCTTAAAGCAGCCTTTCAGTCTTCAATACCAAAGACAAGCCATGAGAAGGGTCATCTCTAAAAGGAAAGGTTTCATTCTAAACTTTAAAGACAACAATTTTTAAGCAGGTGAAATTAATTGATACTATCTTACATAATTCATGTATCAACTAATCAAGGGGCTATAACTCTTGTGTAACATAATCATGATTTGTAACTAAAAAGTCTCAGCCAAATGCATTCTGCATGATTCCGCCACATGTAAAATACATTTACGAGATAAAGTTTCCCCGTTTAATCTAGGAATCAAAGATCGCATCATTGTCCCATGCTGCTAGTTTTTATGGCAATTACAGACAGAGTTTTCAAGGGGAAGTTAACCCCTCACCTTAACTCTTTCCTCCCTGAAACTTTAAATGGACAATTCCAGTTTCCATTTTAGTCTAGTCCATTTCTGACTTTTAAGGGTTGTTTTTGTCATTGTTTGGTATTATGACAAACAGTGAAAACCCTGATCAGAGGGCTCCTGCAGGAGCCCTCTGATCAGGGTCTCCACTGTTTGCATAGGATAAGACTGTTTGAAAAGGACGCCTATAGATATGCCGGACTAGGGTTCAAAGGGTTAACCTTCTGCATGTTAATACTGACTGTGTAATTAATTACTGTTGAAAACAGTTTGGATCCAGATGAGATGCCGGGTAACCCAGCATCGCATCTGGATCCAAACTGTTTGACGCTCTGATGATATATTCATAAAAGTAATGGCAGATGTTTCAATTTTGAGAACTCTATGCAAACAGATAATTTTGCAGATTAGAGCTGCCTCTAGCATGTTAAAGGATTATCATGAACATTGCTACAGGTGAATGAAGCAAGCCTTTGCATGCTAACGGGGAAGGGGTGGGGAGGAGAAACCGTGATTACCTTTGAAAACAGTTTTGATCCAAATGAGATGCTGAATATTTTGGCATCTCATCAGTATCCAATTAATTGTTTAATACTCTTGCTCAGGATCAAAATTGTTTGGAAATGTGAGTTAGGTGTCATTATTTTTCTGGTAAATAATTTATTTATTTCTGTCAACAGAGATTATGCAAGACAAACATTATCAGATGCTTCATGGCTGATGAGATGTTTCCATAACATCTGGGAGGCTTGTTATTAACACTGAGTCACTGTCACCTACTGAAACTGCTGCCTCATAATTCATATTTTGTCCGAGTCCTCTGTTTAGTTACAGAAACTGGATATATTGTGACAATCGGGTTTGATCCTGAGTGTACGCCCACTTTCAGCAGGATCTGAACTAGATCCAAATTGCAAAGTTTTCAATACACAGGCTTTGATCTGCACTGAAAGACTATAGGAATAGCTGCAATATATCAGCAAAGATGTTTTATCAACACCTTCACTGTTACATAATCAGCTACTTAAAAAATTGTCAAACTGCCTTTTTATTTCTAAAAATTTAGAGTTATGTATTTTCTATAGAAGACTTGTGATCAATAAATGCGTCAAAGAGTGTTTGCCTAATCAGATACAGTGTTAGTTGTTGTCTGATCTAGATCCCAACTGTTTGTACCTGCCAGAGTTGTTGGGCTTGCCAGTACAGGGGTTAATTAACCAGGTGCTAGGAGACGACTTGGTTTTTATCACGTCTTAGAATCTGAGAAGAATAAAGAGAGGGGGGAGTGTAGTACCTGCTGTTATCATGGCTGATTGTATCTCCGGTAGGTTTTTACATCATACCTTTTACCCTAACAGAGCCGAGTATGTGTGAATACATGCATTGCAAATAGTGTAGACCCAGATCAGATGGCTCCTGAAGGAGCCCTCTGATCTGTGTCTGCACTGTTTGCTATACTTGCCAAACAGATTTGTGACAAACCACTCCAGTCAATGTGAACTTATCATTTATCAGAAAATGGAAGATTTAATTTGAAAATTCATTATGTAAGGGTTATATAACCATTTGAATGTGGGAACCTAAGAAAAACATGACAAACAGAACAAGGATCCAAGAAACTCATTTTTGTCTAACATTTTTTCCTTCATGTTTGCACTAAGCCCTATGTTGTGACTACTCATTAGAATCATCTGGTCAAGACGATTCCGAGTTTGGTGCAGACATATAAATTTCAGTCTTTGAAATACTCCCCTTATCTGGACTGCCCTCGATCAGGAACTACAAACCCAGGACTTAATGTGTGAGTCAATGTCACATAGTACATTAAATTATGTATTTCCTGAAGGCATGTGACTGCTTAAAGGAACATGAAAGTAAATCATAAAGGTCTTGGAATATATGCCAGTCAGATGGCATCATTATGAGCTCCATCAAAGATAGTTGAAATATGTAATTCACGAATTCCTCCAAACTTAGTTTAGGCAAAGCATCCTACCAAGTGTAACATAAATTGATCAACAGTTATTCAAGTAACCCACAGACAAATAGAAACCAACATGCCCACCTAAATCTTCTATCTCAGAGCCGTGAAACATAAAAACATCACATGAAACCCATCAACAGAGACAACACTTTTGATTACCATCCATATGTTTTTTATTACATAATTTTTATGTTTTGTTTGTCTGTGCATGCATGTCTGACAAGCCGGTTAGTAACGTTTTCATCCGTCATCTATAATAGTTTAATCTCCCTGAAACATTAAATGGACAATTCCAGTTTCCATTTCAGTTGAGTCCATTTCTGACTTTTAAGGGTTGTTTTTGTCAATGTTTGGCATTATGACAAATAGTAAAAGATCCTGATCAGAGGGCTCCTTAAGGAGCCCCCTAATCTGGGTATTCACTGTTTGCATAGGACAAGTGTACTCTTCACAGGTATGCTGTTTGCAAATGATGCATATATGCGTGACTAGGGTTCAAAGAGTTAACCGTTCATTTATTAGATTTTTCCAAATTGGGTCAGAGTGTCAAGCAGTTTGGATCCTGATGAGACACAGAGTTACTCGGCGTCTCATCAGGATCTGAACTGTTTGCAAAGGTTATCACAGTTTTGCTGATAGCATTCAAAGAATTAACACATGCAGATGGTGCAAGGGTTTCTTACATTCAACATCAAAAGTGCCACTATCACCTGGTTTTACAGGTCTATCAGATGGGACGTTTGATGCTGATGATAAAGCACTTAATAATTAACCCCTTGAAGCCAGAAACCAGTGAACATGAAAGTTGCACACAGAATGGTTCCTTCTCAAACACCAGGCTACATTGCATCTTACCTAAACCCAAAGCATTTGTCTCTCTCATTGTAAATTAGAGGAATGTCCAAAAGAATTATTTTAAAAGCATCAATTTTCAGAATTCCAGGTGGGGACAATTTTAAGCAGACAACATTTCTGTCTGCGTTTTCAGGATTAAAGGTTGCTGTACAGTGCAGGTGTATGATTAGATAGCACTAACTGGAGGCTGTCACATTTGTCTGTAACTCTTATCATGCTGGGTAGTTTTGTCGTCTGCAACTTTTGTCTTCTGCTATCTACTGTTCTTAAAATTAAATGTTCAAAATTTATTTTCTTAACATGGTCAGAGTGTCAAACAGTTTGGATGCGTTATGCGGCGTCTCATCTGGGTCCAAACTATTTGCACAGATAATCATGATTCTGCTGATAGCGTGCAAAAAAGAGTTAAATCTTCTGCATACTATGAAAATGTCCTCTGCAACAATTTGCAAAATCAATTTTTCTTTACAAAAATAGATCAGCATGTCAAACAGTTTGGATCCAGATGAGATGCCGAGTTACTCGGCATCTCATCTGGATCCAGACTGTTTGCAAAGGTTATCACAAATTAGTCTATTGCACGCAGAAGCTTAACCTTTCACCTGCTCAACATTAAAATTAAATGATATGCATTTCAAACAGTTTGCACCCAGATGAAATGCAGAATAAATCCATAGCTAATTAGCATCCAAACTGTTTCGATTTTACTGATGTTCCTTTACTTAGTTACTTGTCTACCTAAAACAGCAGAAATAGGCAATAGTATACATTTCACACTATTTCAAGTATATGATTATGCTGTATGTTTATTTGTAGTGATATAACAAAATGTGTGGTCTTAATGCAGTGACTAGATAATGTAAAATTAACTGATGTTAACAGTCTTTGAAATACACAGACAACCAACACTTGCTCCCTGATTTAGAACTGTGATTATTTTTATTCAATTTCACCCATTTCTGGTTTGGAAGAAAGGTGACCACTTTAAGCAGGTTGAAAGTAAAGTTGAATGGTGCATTATTTATGACTGTATAACATGGAACACTTGACTCTAGTGGAAGAATGCACAATAGGCAAAAAAAGGCATACCAGTGGAGTTAAATGGGTTAAATGACCAATTACGACAAATGATGGGACTCAGGGGCCCGTTTCATAAAACTTCTTACGACAAATGTTGTCGTAAGTAAAAACCTTAAAATACATTTAATTTCTGATTTCTCTATCTAATCCTGTCTTGTGACGTCTTTTTGGAATCGTCTTTTCAAGACGATTCCAAAAAGATGTCACAGGTCAGGATTAGATGGAGAAATAAATAACAATTGAGACTTTTATAATCTGACTTACGACAACATTTGTCGTACGAAGTTTTATGAAACGGGCCCCTGAGAACTGAGAAATGTGTTCAATATTTAGAGACTTTCAATTTTATGGAGTTGAGAGGTATATACATAACTCTGTATAACCCTTTCTCCCAGAGAAGCACCTTTTAGTGCATTTAATCTATTCCTCCACTGAAGAAAATAATTCCAATTTTCACAGTCACAAAAATGTACCATAAGAAATATTTTCTAAATCCTAGTAGATTAATAGCTGAAAGCAGGCTAAAAGTAAAGCAGAATGTGCTTTAGGCACTATCTGATTTACTTTCAGCCTGCTTTAACTCATTACCCCATAGTAGCCTGATTTTAGTTTTCAAAATAAGTGACTACTTAAAGCTGGTTGAAAGTAAAGCAGAATGCGCCTTAAGGCGCATTCTGCTTGACTTTCAGCCTGCTTTAAGCAACAATCTGCTAGATTATAGTAAATAGTTTTTATCAAGCATTATATTCATAACTGAACAAATTGGATCCATTGTACTCAGTGGAGAAATCAATTAAAGGCATAAAAAGGTGTATTTATGGGGTAATGGGTTATGGGATCACCCATCTTCA
Organism: Gari tellinella; assembly: GCA_922989275.2. NCBI lineage: Eukaryota > Metazoa > Mollusca > Bivalvia > Cardiida > Psammobiidae > Gari > Gari tellinella. The sequence goes on along the minus strand of OV277857.1, from coordinate 98,340,184 downwards.
AATCTGGGTTAATACCTTACCTTGGAAGGCATATCATCATAGTATTATGTGTCTGATGTTTGTTATGTCTATATACTTGATCTATCTGATCTACCAGACTACAGGCAGGGCAGGGGTAATCTTTATCACTCCATCTCTCTCTCTCTATCCAGTTACCTCCTTTCCCACTTTCCCATCATTATAAGCATCATAGAAACAGATTATTGGAGGTATAAAGATCTTTATATTTCTAGTTTTGAAAACAGGTGACCATCTGCTTTACTTTCATTCTGCTTTAAGCTTACATCTGCCAGGATATATAAAATATTTCTTATGGTGCATATTTATGACTATAAACTGGAACTATTTTCTTCAATGGAGATTGAGTCTCTGTCACATGTAGTTCCATAGTTATGGCCAATGTTAAATTAACCCTATTTGACCTCTTAATGACCTTGACCTTTGCTGCACATACCCAAGTTGTACTGAGCTCATTAGTTTCTTGAGTCATGTGAACATGCCAAATATAAAGTTTCTATCATATGCAGTTCAAAAGTTATGGCCAATGTTAAATTCACCCTATTGTACCTCTAAATGACCTTGACCTTTGTCAGAAATTACCAAAGCTTCTTGAGGTGAGTACACATACCAAATATAAAGTCTGTATCACTAGTAGTTCCAAAGTTATGACCAACGTTAAGATTTCAGAAAACTATGACAAACTATGATGATGACAGACGTCAGAGTGATTGGAATAGCTCATAGTTTTCTTCTTAAACAGAAGAGCTAAAGAGCTAAACAGGTGTATTTGTTGGGTGATGGGTTAAACAATGAAAGCTAGCAGACATTCATTTGAGTGGTTGTAATTGACGGTATGACATACCAATCTTGGATCATGACCACAGTACTGGTAGGTAAAGAGAGAGAGTAATCAGTATACAGTAAAACCTCTCTATTAGGACCACTAGATTGTGTTTATTAGGTGTTTACGACAGGTAAATACTTTACAGGTAACTACTTTAAGCAAGGTGACAGTAAAACAGAAAGCTCCTTCAGGAGCTTTCTGTTTTTCTGTCACCTTGCTTTAAGCTGTCACCTGTCTTTTAAACAATTAATTACGGTAGCCTTTGTTTTAGTGGTCATAATAGAGGTTTAACTGTAGTTCAACATTTCATTGCAGTCTTGTGACATGTTAAACCTGGGCTGTCAGCATCAAGTTGCCAAATGTTCAGGTTGTAAAGTATCAGGTTCTATTGTACTAGGTTATATCAAATGTTCAAGTTGTAAAGTATCAGGTTCTATTGTATACTAGGTTATAAAAGAAGAAGCTTAGGAAATATAATCGCCTGAAATTGGGTCATAATCTACAGGATACATATCAAGGTGTGTGCTGTAAATACTATCACATTTTCTCAGGTTAACCCAATTTTACAATATACATTTAAACCTCTCTATTACGACCACTAAAGTGTGTTAATTATTAAGTGTTTAGGACATGTGACTGCTTAAAGAAAGGTGGCAGTAAAACAGAAAGCTCCTTTAGGAGCTTTCTGTTTTACTGCCACCTTTCTTTAAGCTGTCCCTAGTCTTTTAAACAATCAACTAACCTTTGTTTTAGTGGTCCCTTATAGAGAGGTTTTACTGTAGATACTTTCGCTTGTAAGTGTTAAAGCAAAAATATTAGGCAGGGGACTGCTTAAAGCATTATTTAAGTAAAGCAGAAGCTTTCTGCTTTACTTTGATCCTGCTTGAACACATTCAGTCCGATTGACTTGTCATATACAAACAATACAGGCTCTGATCAGAGAGCAACTATAGAAAATAGTTTCAGTCATGAATATGTACCATAAGAAATATTTTGTATGTGCATGTAGAAGGTACTGTAGCTAAAGCACTTAAAAGCAGGCTGAAACTACAGAAAGTAAAGCAATGTGCCTTAAATACTCATATATATAAGTAATTTTACATTCAAATACACATGTTTTTTTCAATTTGCACATACATTTTATGTAACTACACATACTTTTTGACAGTACACATACATAAACACACATGCCTTTTTTTTTACATGATACATGTACACATAAACTTCACATAATGTCATAAATACACACACACTTTGACATAATACAAAATTGTACCTTTTTTAAAAATACAAAATTAATACAGTTTACATAATACCCATAATTCAAAATAAGTACACATAACATCTGACATAAAATATTATTCATATTAATTTTTTATAGTAATACAAAAAATTAAATTCAAAATAAAATAAAATATTTTAAAAAATTAAAACATATTTTTGATACCTCCTCTGAAATAATCCTGCCACATCTCAAACATGTCCATGCCCACCCCTCCACCATCCCAGACTTGGACCCCCATGTCACCCATCACACTGTCACTGCACAAGTCCATCTTGCCCAAAAAACAAGCCACTATATTCCATCATAACACTGTTTCCCACAATTTCAAATTAACATTTACACCTACAGTTAAACCTGGGTTCACATCCATAAAGGTATCTATCAATAATATGTTACTTAATGCAGGATTAAAGTAATGCAAAAAGCTCCCAAAGGGAGCTTTTTGCATTACTTTTATCCTGCATTAAGCTGTCACTTGTCTGCAATAATGCTATTGCTGTTACTGTTGGTGGTGGCTAACCCCAGGTTTAACTGTGAGTCTGTTCCAGCCATGCTCTCCTGCATGCTTCTCATGTGCCTGGCCAAGGCAAGGTAAAGATATATGTATCCATGAGCCTTTGCTATCTCTCAATACCTAACTGAAGATGCCTCATAAAAATCTACAGCCCTTAGTATGCTCTATAAACCATCCTCAGCTCCAATGAATATCCCCTACTGATATTCCGAAACTGATTCCATTTGCCTATCTCTCAATATTGCAATCAGAAGAACAAACTGTGTGGATCCTGATCAAACATCAAGATACTCTACATCTGATCAAGATCAAAACTGTTTGTACTGGTCTGTAAAATTGGTTCTATAATTCTTACAAGAGAATGAACACTTAGACAACAGTTCCCTTACACCTGCCCACCCTTTACAATTATTTACCTTGCAGCTATTGAGTTAGGTTTTTTTTTACAAACAGTGTAGAACTTGATCAGATTGAAGCATACATCTGTTTATAAATGTCATGGGAGAATCAATTTCAATCAGACTAAGCAGTTCTTTAACATGATCTGGATCCTGTATTTTCAATGGCATAATACCAGATACCTATTTTGGTATATCAGTGTCCAAACCATGTGCAAAAGTCATCAAACATGATAAAAGCATGGCATTTAAGGGCTAACAGTTGCCTTATATCTTTTGTTTTGAGTGGTCTTTTTACACTATCATGCTGTTTGAGTAAAAGTCAAAGTAATGATTTCAATTAGGATCATGACATTGAGTGTAATGTTCACACTTTTGGTACAATGAATAGCAGTATAATTTGTATGATTGTTTTTTCTGTATTCAGTACAAGAACTCTGATGTATAGTAAAACCTCTCTAATGTGACCTCTAAATTGAGTTAATTATTAGGTGTTCAAGGCTGGTGACTGCTAATTGGACCTGATCTGGATCCAAACTGTTTGCAAAAGGTCTTCAGTACAGGTAACACTAACAAACTCGCTTGCATAATTTCAGTTGGCCATATTAGCTTGACAAGAAACACAACTCCTATTAATTTGTCTCAAATTCAGCCAATTTACTCCTCTTTCATTTTAACACAAAGAAGGGATATTTTTCGTCTTTTTGTACATATGAATTCGAATTTTACCAAGAAACAGACAATTTTCTTATAAAGTTCATGTAATTTCCTTTCTTTCTATATACTGTTTCTATGGGTAACATAGGAGATTTCATGGTACACAAGTAAATTTTTGAAACTGAAAGTAAACAATATACACTGCATTTGTCTGTCAAAGCGTGTACATCGGTTTGCCAACACAAAACAATACACACTTATCATGACTTATCATGAAAACAAATTTATTATAAGTTAAAAAGATTTAAACAGTAAAGAAACAAGATATATGCAGTCTAGTATGGGAATAGTTTTTTAATTGATTTGAGCGCCTACACATTGAGATCAATGATAGTGTGGCAAAGCGCATGCGCTTGCACTGAGTTCTGCTGTTTTGAAATATTGCAAACGCGTTTAGCAAAAGTCTGTCAGTGGGTAATAACAGAGTTGACTGAGTTGAAACCAGTTTCACTACACTTGTACAAGACATGTTAACTCATTGAACTCCAGTGACTGGTATACCTGTCCTTTATATACAGTGTATCTTTGAAGAGTATATTTGTTCTGCAGACACAGTGTAAATCCAGAAAGGTGATGCCCTCTAATCAGGGTCTGCATTGTTTGTCAATTGGCATAATATTTCTAAAAAAAAAAGCTAGATTGTTTAAAAAATTACAAGATTTTTATTGGAAACTGTAATTGTCTACGTGAAGTTTCAGGGTTGATGGGTTTAGGCAAAACATCCCTGAGATATACTGATTTGTTACATTACAGTCCGACATGGAAAATTAGCCACTAATTTGTACAGTAAATACCAGTGCCCACTGGAAATGTAGTAAATATTTGTGGTTATCAAGACAAGGTACTGCTTAATGCAGAATAAAAGTAATGCAGAAAGCTCCCATACTTCTACATTACTTTTGTCCTGCATTAAGCCACCCTCTTCATGCATAACTGCAATATCAAATTCATTTGAGTAACAGGGTAGCACATGTTCTACAGTATGTGCTAGAATTACTGGTTAAAACAGTTTTAACTCATTTTCATCAAATTATGTGAAAATCAATCCAGGCTTTGATTATAACCAACTGTCTGTGTCAAAAATCAAAGACAATCAGATGATGCTTTTTATGCAATTTGACATTTCTCATGGGAATTACCCTTCATTGATTAACATGAAAACTGCCTTCACCTTAACAGTAAGACCCATGCTCAGCAGACAAAGTATGTGAATATAGATATCTTTATTTTATTTACCATCTAGCTAGCTATATTAAGTACAGGACAGAGGTTTCTCCTAAATACAGGATAAAAGTAATGCAGAAAGCTTAGAGAGCTTACTGAATTACTTTAGGCCTGTATAGTAGCACTTTAAATATGCTGCATAATGCAGGAGCTTTTTGTGTTAATTCTGTCCTGTTTTAAGACACACTGTGTTTTAAACACTGAAAAGGGTTTAACTGTGTAAGCTCTCTGCATTCAGTTCATTCTGCTTTCATTCATGTCTTAAGCAGGCTGAAAGTAAAGCAAAACGCTGCTGAAGGAACGTTTTACTTTTGGTCTGCTTTAAGCATGTACAATTCTTAACCCATTACTCCATAAATATGCCCTTTTAAGCCAAGAAAATAATTCAAACTCATAGTCAGCCTGTGTCTAGTTTTGAGGACAGGTGATCACTTGAAACATGTTGAAAGTAAAGCAGAATCCACCTTAAGGCATATTCTGCTTTACTTTCAGCCTGCTTTAAGCTGCCATCTACTAGGATATAGAAACTATTTCTTATGACACATATTCATGACTGTATGAAATTGAACTATATTTTTCAGTGGAGGATTAAATTTAAGACATAAAAAGGTGTATCTTTACCTCAAATTGACAATTCTAGTTTTCAAATTAGTCTAGTCCAATTTTGACTTTTTAAGGTTGTTTTTTACAATATACATGTATGTTAAAATGACAAACAGAGTAAACCCTGATCAGACTTTGCACAGAACAAGTGTACTCCTTACAGGTACACTATTTGCAAATGATGAGTTATAATATGGGTGAATAGGGTGTGATCAGCTGTCTTGAAGACTAGAAACAGACTATGGTTCAAGCAAGAATTCTACCAAGCTTGTTATTGGCAAGATCACAATAATCCGGGCACCAACAAGACCCAAGGACAAGGTAACCTGGCTAAGACCAGAGATTGTTATAATTGCTAGTAGTGAATGAACACATTCTCATAATTTGTATCATCTGCAAGTTATTATATATATCTCCCATATATATTTAGCTTATCTTCACTCTCTCTCTCTCTTTCTCTCACAGTAAAGTCACACAGAGAAGATTACGGACAGATTTTTTTCAATCTTAACACCCCCTCCCCTACCAGCTTATTTTCAGTGTTTAAGACAAGTGGTTCTTTCAATCAGTCTGACAGTAAAGCAAAAAGCTACTTCATTTTCCTGTTATGATTAAAGAATGATGAAACTTTTCCTACATCCTGACAGGTGACATGTAATAGCAGGCTAAAAGTAAAGCAGAAATATTCTTCATCTTGGTTTAACCCATTGTCCCATAGCCTGTTTTTAATTTTGAAAATAGGTTACCACTTAAAGCAGGTTGAAAGTAAAGCAGAATGCTTTAAGCTACCATCTGCTGGAATATAGAAAATATTTCTTCTCATACACATATTTATAAAAGTATCAATTGGAACTATTTTCTTCAGTGTAGAAATAAATTAAAGGCATAAAAAGGCACATATATGGGGTAATAGGGGTTAAGCAATCACTAGTCTCAAACACTGAGAACAAAATAATGGGGCAAGGGGAAATTAAAGGACATGTCTACAATACATACAACATAACAAATAACTCTGCCCACACTTACTTTATGACAAAAAGTGTTGTTTTCTTTTTCCTTATACCTATGCACATCAAATACATTTAAATTTTATCAGGTAGACATCTTTAAAATTTTATTCTTTTACCTGCTATATGTGGTTTGATTGAAATTTGCAAACAGTTTGGATCCAAACCAGATTCAGAGGAACTTAATTGGCATCCAATCAGGAATCAAATTGTATGAGAGACTAGTTGTTTTCTGCTAAATTGACACTTTAACCCATTACACCCTAAATACACCTTTTAACACCTTCAATTTATTCTTCCACTAAAGAAAATAGTTCTAATTAATACAGATATGATCATGCACTGTAAGATATATATTCTATATCCTAGCAGATGGGAGCTTATAAAGCAGGCTGAAAGTAAAGCAGAATGTGCCTTAAGGCACATTCTGCTTTACTTTCAACCTGCTTTAACCTGGTCACCTATCTTCAATACTAGAAACAAGCTATGAGGTAATGGGTTAAACTCAATTTGAAGGTAAATGCAGATAACACATCTAATGCAAATGACATTGTAGACAGGGAAAACATCAGTGTCAAATAAGTTGAAAATCTCACTGTGCAGCATGTCAGAAACAGATCTTGTGATTCTATCAATGTTTATTGTAAGGCCCATAATCAAATTTTCCCTAAACTTCTATTTTATCAAATATTTTCTGTGAATTGGGCATCAGACCAAGATTTCAGTTTTGCAAGTTGCTCATTTAATTGTATGGAACAATAAGGGTGTATTTGGGTCATGTCACTTTTGCACTACTAACCCATTAGCCCATTTTACACCTTTAATTTGTTCCTCCACTGCAGAAAATAGTTCCATTTTATATGGTCATGAATATGCAACATAAGAAAAATTAACTATGTCCTAGCAAAGGGTAGCTTACAGAGGGCTGAAAGTATAGCTTTCTGTTTTACTTTCAGCCTACTTTAATTGGTCACCTGTCTTCAAAACTAGAAAGAGGCTATGGAGTAATGGACTAACCCTTTTGCTATCTATTATATCATCTACTTCACATTAATTTTGCTGACTGCAATTAATTCTAAAACTAAATTTCAAAGCTAGTTTAGCTAAAGATATCTAAACCTGAGATTCAAACAGTTTTGTTCCTGATCAGATATTACCTTTTTTAGCATTTGATCTGATTAAAAAATGTATGTAAACATATACAGAAATTCTTGTTTCCCGCAATTTGAGGGTTTAAAGAAATTTACATGATTTCGCTTTTAACACCAGCAAATATATCTACCTATTAATGTCAAGATCTTTTCCATTTAAATCTATTTAAATTGTAAATGTCAGCGTTTTTTTGTATGTGTGCATCAGATACTATCCATACATTCGTACATTCCTCTGATTTGGAGTAGGCTCCCTTTGCAATGATATTTAGCACACTGAAGGGACTCATACCAAAAGATAACTCAGTAGATTCCATCAGAACATCTATGCAAAATTTGGAAATAAAAATTTGAAAGAAAATATAATACCGTATGAGATATTGTGTCAGCTACAGGAATCATAATTAAATAACTTGTATGATACTAATTATTTTGCTTGTTTTGTTTTGTTTTGAGTGACCCTTGTAAATAATATATTTTCCATATTGCAATCAAACCTGCATAAAGTATATAGGGATCCACATCCTATGGTCTTCGAAACGATTCTAATGAGTAGTGACACCATATGGTTCAATGTAGAAATAAGATTTTAGATTATCCATCATAGGGTTCAATGTAGAAATAAAGATTTTAGATTTTGAAATACCCCACTTATCTAAAGCTCTGATAAAGGCAATATGTACATTAATAGAAATACATCAAAGGCAGTCATTGACACAGCTGTCAGCTTTAGTTTATAGGACTTAAGTCCAATAGGAGCTTTCTGCATCAATATTTTAATAAAATTAAGCATCCACCAGTCCTTTTTTAATGGAGACTTCTGCTTAACCCTTTGAACCCTAGTCCCGCATATAGGCGTCCTTTTAAAACAGTGTACATGTGAATAGTACACTTGTCCTATGCAAACAGTGAGGACCCAGATCAGAGGGCTCCGAAAGGAGCCCTCTGATCAGGGTCTTCACTGTTTGTCATAGTGCCAAACATTGACAAAAACAACCATTAAAAGTCAGAAATGGACTAGACTTAAATGGAAACTGGAATTGTCCATTTAAAGTTTTAGGGAGGAAAGAGTTAACCCATTACCCCATAGCCTGTTTCTAGTTTTGAAGACAGGTAGCCACTTAAAGCAGGTTGAAAGTAAAGCAGAATGCACCTCAAGGTGCATTCAGCTTTACTTTCAGCCTACTTTAAGCTGTTATCTGCTAGAATATAGAAAATATTTCTTATGATTTTTATATGTGACAGTATCAATTGGAACCATTTTCTTCAGTAGAGGAAATAATTAAAGGGTAATGGGTTAAAGATGTCACCTCCCTAAGACACCCGAAACTAGTCTTTATTTTAGAGGTAATAGCTAGGGTTAACTGTATCCACTACACTTCCAACACCAACATCACTATTTTAAGTCAACATGTTTAACTGCATGACTTAATTCTAATTAATAACTGCACAATAGTTGAATTTAGATCATAAATCTTTCAAATAGGCAATTAAACCTAGGAATAACACAATAAATTAACCAAAAAGTACATAAAGACTAATCTGCATTCTGTAACCATTGATATACAGAAAAACAAAGATCACAAACAAGGTGGTTCTTTATTGTGGAATAAAATTAATAGCTCCTTTAAAGGAGCTTTCTGCGTTACTTTTGTAAACTTACATCAAATACAGTCCCTGTCACTTTTTCTGAATGTTTGAGTAACAGGGGTCACAGTATTAAATTCAAGAAAGGCAATTTGTGAGTAATGTTTTAATTTTAGTAACAGTGCAACATTTAATAAACTATCATGCTCACTGATGCATCATAAATTCCACAATTTTTATTAGATTGTACTTGAACTGTTTTATAGTTTACGTCACCATACCCACCACAGTCACAGCATACTGAGACTCGAGACATTTTATAGAACCCCTCCCACACTTATACAGTATGCAAACATCTAGCACCCAATAAATATACATACATAAATAGTCTCAAATGACTCTTAACCCTTTACCCTAAATTTTGTTTCTAGCTTTGAAGACAAGTTGTCACTTAAAGCAGGTTGAAAGTAAAGCACATTCTGCTTTACTTTCAGCCTGCTTTAAGCCACTATCTGTTACGTTATAGAAAATATTTCTTATGACAAATATTCATAACTGTATAAAGGGGCACTAGTTTCTTTAGCGTATTTATGGGGGAATGGGTTAACCCTGAGCCTTTCCAGCATAGCCATCAATGTGAGGACTACTGACACTCACCTACCTACCCCTCCTACAGTGGAGAATCTGTTATTCTTTCCCGTTTAAACGCAAACGTACGCAAACGCAAAGCACTAATACGTAGAAAAGAACAACTTTTGGACAATTCTGATATTTCATGTTTATCTTGGTGGCAAACAGTTTGGAGCCTGATCAGACGCCGGGTTACCCGGCGTCTGATCTGGCTCCAAACTGTTTGCACTGCAAATAATAGTTTTAGCGTAAACACGTTTATTGGGAAAGAATAACAGATTCTCCACTGTACCATATTAGGGCCATTGATGCAGTTGAATACAGGTGGTAGCTTAAGGTTATTTTTAAAGTAAAACAGACAGCTGGTAAAGGAGCTTATTGCTTTACTTTCAATTTGCTTAAAGCAGTAATCTCAACTTTAAACACAGTTAGATATAACGTGATCTGCACTGATGACTGTGGAAGAAAGGGTTGTATGAAGCAGTATGAAAGTAAAGCAGAAAGCTCCTTTAAGAGTTTCTGCTTTACTTTCATTCTGCTCTATGCTGCCACCAGTCTAAAGCACTTATCATTTAATAAAGGCATCACAATACATTTCTGCAGATCAAAGGAAGGGTTAACACTTTAAATTTAGGGAACCAATTTTCTAAGACTTTAGCAAACAGTTTTGCTCCAGATTTGATGATGTACAACTGAGAGTCTGAGCAGGATCCACACTGTATGTCATTCCCATCATATATAGAGAAAAAATTTCATTTCAGAATTCAACTAGACAGCATTTATTTTCAGCAGACCAATTCAAAGTATTATATGTCTTAATTTAATAAGGCATGCCAGTACATATTGAGTAGAATTTTATAGCGGTAAAAAGGACATTTGAGCTTTCATCTTAGGTCAAACAAGTCATATAAACTTTACCCTGTCTAGTTTTTAATTACATTTTGCTTTGCATTTGATCTGAATCCAAACTGCTGCAAATTTCAGTACATTTGCATTGAGACAATGAAGGGTTAACTTTAACCCAATACCCCATAATGTGAAGACAGGTGACCACTAAAGTAAAGGAGAATGCACCTTAAGGCACAATCTGCTTTACTTTCAACCTGCTACCATTTCCCCCATAGCCTGTTTCTAATTTTAAAGGTAGATGTCCAGTTAAGCTACCATCTGCTAGAATATAGAAACATATGCTTTATGGTTGTGTTAAGGTAAAAGATCACAGATCACTATATTTCTCCACATTTAAATCAAATTATTTGAAGGTCGATTGAATGAAACATTTATCAATCAGTAATTTATCCTCATTATTTTCAGCTTTTCATGATAAATACCCATAGGCAAAGCCATATCAAACACAAGATGTAAGACAAATGCAAATCCCTTTCACAACTAATTCAAATCAGATACTCTTCAACAATAAGGCCACAGTTCATAAGGGAATGACAAATGACTTAACCCTTTGAACCCTAGTCCCGCATATTGGCGTCCTTTGCAAAACGTGTACATGTGAATAGTTCACTTATCCTATGCAAACAGCGAAGACCCAGATCAGAGGGCTCCTAGGAGCCCTCTGATCAGGGTCTTCACTGTTTGTCATAATGCCAAACATTGACAAAAACAACCCTTAAAAGTCAGAAATTGACTAGACTTAAATGGAAACTGGAATTGTCCATTTAAAGTTTCAGGGAGGAAAGAGTTAAGTCTTAGCATGCTAGTGCTGAAACCTTGGATAACTTTTGCAAACAGTTTGGATCCTGATGAGACGCCGCATAATGCGGCGTCTCATCAGGATCCAAACTGTTTGAAACTCTGACTCTGTTTTGAAAAGAAACTTTTTAATTAGAACAGTAACTGTTGCAGACGAAAAAATTACCCAGCATGCAATGACTTCATTTTTCAAAACTAACTCCTGGGTACTGTCACAAGACATTGACAGGGGATCTCTCTTTATCTCTGAATGCTAAGTAATTTTTTCTTCTACAAAAATTGTCGTCTGCTGCTGTTCTTGAAATAGAACTTCTTAAAAATAATGGTCGAAATAGGGTCAGAATGTAAAATAGTTTGGATCCTGATGAGATTATACATTACGCGACGTCTCATCTGGATTCAAAATGCTTGCAAAGATAACCACATGTACGTTCGCTGCAAGCGCCCTAAGAGGTACTTCTCTAAAAGCCAGAAATGGAGAATCAAAGACATAATTATGTAGATAATTTGGATACAGATCAGGCCAACAAACAACTGTTTCAGTGTAATTTTGCAAATATTGAAGATTGAACTTCAGACAACTTTTTATGCATAATAAATTGCTTGTTGATAAAGTATTTGAAGGTTTAAATCCCAGATTTACCAGGGACATTGTATAAACCAACTTGTAAATGTGGCTAATCAACAACCCCATACAAGGCATACATACTACCACAACTCTGTCATCACTCAGAAACAGTATGATCTTCTGAAAATGATATCTGCTGATATTCTATAATCAGTGTCTTTTTTATATTTTCAGAAACAGGATCTAAGTGACAAATAATTTTTATACAGATCAGCCTGTGTTAACCTATTACCCCATAGCCTGTTTCTAAATTAGTTTATAAGGTGACCACTTCAAGCAGGTTGAAAGTAAAGCAGAATGCACCTTAAGGCGCATTCAGCTTTACTTTCAGCCTGCTTTAAGCTACCATGTGCTATAATATAGAATTTTTTTCTTATGACACATAATTATTCATGACTGTATAAATTAGAACTATTTACTTCAGTGGAAAAATGATTTAAAGGTGTAAAAAGGCGTATTTATGGGGTAATGGGTTAAGCATTGCCAATCTTACAGAATTGTGACAGCCTGAATACGGGACAAATCCCTCATACTTTGTTCTGCTATAAGCTATCAGATATTTGCAAACAGTTTAGATCCAGACCAGAACCCTTGTTTAGACACTCTGATCCTGTTTCTGTAAAAATAAAGAAAACAAGACCATTTTCAGATTTTAGTAGAAGAAATTTGCAATTTTTTCAACAGTTGACAGTTACTCAGTGCCTAGATGGTTAATTTTATGACCAAGTCAGATTTGGTAAGCAAGGACTGATGGATTTGTTCCTGCGATACGAATAAGAAAGAGCTTAGAAAGCCCCGCTGAGCTGTGCATGTCGATTTATCAACTAGACCAAATAACCTTAATTCTGCTGATTAAGCATTTATTGTACAATAGAGATCCACCATTACAGCCATACAAATGAACACAATAACAGTGTTAAAGAAAGGTGACAGCTGAATGCAGGATGAAAGTGAAGTAGACATCTCCTGCAGGAGCCTTATGCTTTATTTTCATTATGCTTTTACTCCATAAAGAAGACTTTTTATGATAATGCCTCTGATGAAAATTATACAGTCATGAATATGTGCCATAAGAAATATTTTCTATACCTAAGCAGATGGTAGCTTAAAGCAGGTTGAAAGTAAAGCAGAATGTGCCTTAAGGCACATTCTACTTTACTTTCAACCTGCTTTAAGTGGCCACCTGTCTTCAAAGCTAGAAACAAGTTATGTGCATGGTAATGGACCAGGCAATCACCTGTCGGACCCTAGAACATCTGACAAGTGGTTGTTAAAGGAGTATTATTACATGCAGGAACTTGGCTCCTCTTCAGACAAACAGAAACACAGAGATTGGTTTGGCTCCAGTTAATTATCTGAACTTTTGGCTAGTCTTCTTACAGGTGTCAAAGATGCAGCACAAGTAACTCTTCATCAAAGCTACCTCAGCTCGTCAATTTCTGTTTACCCCTTGGCTTCATGGCAATGCTTTTTTATGACTATATTTTAGCCTGAAAAAAAGAGCCATTGCTTAAAGCTGACTGATATCCCTGTGGGAAGGTATTGAATTATTTTATAACTAACCCAGAATAATTTCTTGAATATTCATGTACATTTTTAGAAGCGACCATTTAACATTCATGAATATTCTAAAATCCTTAAACACTTTATGCAGGGGCAGTTACTAAGTAAAAAGCCTCTTTTCAGTGTGTGCCACACAAGTTTTACTTTTTTCATAAACTTTGGAACATGGAAATACATGTGTTTTAACAGAGGCCACTCAAAAACAATTTGCCTTACATCCACCTTGTTTATGCTGACACCTATCTTCCATGCAATCATCAACCCATTTCCCCATAAATACGCCTTTAATTTATCTCCACTGAAGCAAATATTTCCATTTTATACAGTTATGAATATGTATTACAAGAAAAAAAATCTATTTTTTAGCAGATTGTAACTAAAAGCAGGCTGAAAGTAAACCATTTCCCCATAAATACGCCTTTAATTTATTCCTCCACTGAAGAAAATATTTCCATTTTATACAGTTATGAATATGTATTACAAGAAAAAAAATCTATTTTCTAGCAGATTGTAACTAAAATCAGGCTGTTTTATGTGGCCACCTGTCTTCAAAACCAGAAACAGGCCATGGGGTAATGGGTTAAGTCTTCTTTTCAGTGGTCCTGATGGAGGAGTTTTATTGCATGAGAGGTCCCTGGTAAACTGTATAAATGTTAAAATTTCTTGTCTCAAGCAACAACGTGAAGGTAACATTCTGTTTAGCCTGCATGTTGCACAGTGGGGTAGGACTCATACAGATAATTTATCACGAGAATTCATTACTGCAGGAGAGACAACAATATATCTCCATTGGAATGCAGTTTACAGGGACAAATCAAAGTTATCGAATATTTGGTGAAATGGCAGTTGCAGCGGAGATATCATGTTTATTATAAATGCTCAAAATAGCACCTGAGATCCTATGATGTAACTACTCATTAGAATCGTCTCGAAGAGACAATTCTAGTGAGTAGTGACACCATAGGTTTTAACTGAGAAATAAAGATTTTAGTCTTTAAAATACCCCCCTTATCTGGAGCCCTGTCAAAATTATGGAATATTTGGTGAAAAGGCAGTTGCAGTGGAGATATCATGTTTATTATAAATGCGCTTTGTCCACAAGATAAAACGCGCAATAAATGTTTACGACCTGGATGAAAATGGATATGGGAAAGATATAAAATGCATTTGTAGGATGTCATTCTGTTTAAAAACCTCTTAGCGACAGGGTATAAATAAAATAAACAGTTTATAAATATTTTCTTCAAAACTGTTGTTATTTCGTCACTTTAAAGATTTAAGAAAGCTCCTATTGCATTAAGCCATACGAAATGGATCTTTTTGTATTACATTTGTCTTGCATTAATCAGACACGATGTCTTTTTGAAATCACTACGAGTGAGTTTAACCAATATAAGCTCCTTTTGATGCCTTTAACTCTTTCCTCCCTGAAACTTTAAATGGACAATTCCAGTTCCATTTAAGTCTAGTCCATTTCTGACTTTTAAGGGTTGTTTTTGTCAATGTTTGGCATTATAACAAACAGTGAAGACCCTGATCAGAGGGCTCCTTTCAGAGCCCTCTGATCTGGGTCTTCACTGTTTGTATAGGACATGTGTACTATTCACATGTGCACTGTTTGAAAAGCACGCCTATATGCGGGACTAGGGTTCAAAGAGTTAAACCATTACCCAATAGCCGGTTTCTAGTTTTGAAGACAGTTGATCACTTAAGGGGCATTCTGCTTTACTTTCAGCCTGCTTTAAGCTACCATCTGCTAGAATATAGAAAATATTTCTTAAAATGTATATTCATGACTGTAAAAAAGGGAACTATTTTCTTCAGTTAATGAATAAATTAAAGGCGTACAAACATGTTTTTATGGGGTAATGGGTTAAGTGGTCACTTGTCTAATCAAAACTAGAAATAGGCTATAGTATAAATGGTTAAATACTTAAAACAGGCTATAGGGGGAAGGGCTAATACAAGTTTGGCTGTATATTATCAGCCTTCATGCAGTCATGGCTAAGAGAGAGCAATAGTACTCATACTGCCAAAAACCAAAGCTTGACTTGCCTAATGTTTGGTGTGCTCATCTGTAACAGGGAGGCCATGGTAAGAGCCAAGGGAGGTCACAAGTTCAAACATCATCAATCACCAGGGCACCCAACACTCTCAGTTATGCAGGTAAATAGAACACTTAAGTATTTTCCCATTAGGTAGGCCAGCCAAAAAACTACTTTCACTCTTAGTACGCTGACAAGGAAAATCATGATTACCTGTGCAAACAGTATTGATCCAGATGAGATGCCGATTAACTCGGCATCGCATCAGGATAAAAACTGTTTGACACTAACAGACCCTATTTTTAAAAAGAATTTTAGATTTATTTATTTTTTGTTTTAGAACAATTATAGCAGAAGACAATTGTTGCAGATGAAACATTTACTTAGCGATCTAAGGGTACATCTTCCATACCCCAACGTTCACTCAATTCATATAGCTCAGGTGAGTATTTCTTGAGTTAATATCATAAGCTAACTTTTAAAACTTTTCTTAAGCAATATTTAAGATAGGATAGACAGCAGCTAAAGGCAGAATCAGGTAATGCAGGAAGCTCCTATTGTTTTCTACATTACCTTTGTCCCGTAGGTCAAGCTGCTACCATCCTTTGAAGATTCCCATTAACCCATAACCTCATAAATATGCTTTTTTATGCCTCTAGTTTATTCCTACACTGAAGAAAATAGTTCCACTTTGTAGAGTCATGAATATGTACCATAAGAAATATTTTCTTTACCCTAGTAGATAATAACTTAAAGCAGGCTGAAAGTAAAGCAGAATGTGCCTTAAGGCACATTCTGCGTTACTTACAATTTGCTTTCAGTGGTCACATGTGTTCAAATTTAGAAACAAGCTATATATGGGGGAATTAATGGATTAAAGATTCTTTCTTATAGAATATCTAATTGCAAGGCTTCAGATAAGGAAAGTACGGGTATCTTCTGTCTTTGCCTCTCCACAAAACTTATGTGTGAATGCTCATAAGAATAGTCTCTTCTAGATGACTCTAATGAGTAGTCACATAATAGGGTTGGATAAACACGAAAATATGATTACATTTTTAATATTTTAGTTTACTCCCTGTTATCTTGATCCCTAATTGGGTAATAGATAATCTACACCCTGATCTACAACAAGATCATAGTGATGAAGATCCCAATGTTTAACCCATTACAACATAGCCTGTTTCTAGCATTGAAGATATGTGACCACTTAAAGCAGGTTAAAAGTAAAGCAGAGTGTGCCTTAAGGCACATTCTGCTTTACTTTCAGCCTGCTTTAAGCTATAATCTGATAGAATAAAGATTTGATTTGATTTGTTTTGATTTTACGTCGCTTTCAACAGTATTTCAGTCATATCGCGACGTCCAGCTAATTACAGGTGGAGGAAGACCCCAGAAGTCCTTTGTGCACTCTTTCAGGCACAAATCCGCAACTAGGTAGAACCACCGACCTTCCGCAAGCCAGCTGGAAGGTTTCCCCACATGAAAAATCTGAACGACCCTACTGGGACTCGAACTCACAGCGATGAGGAGCTTAGTGATGTAAGTCACAGTGACTATACCACTAGGCCCCGATAGAATAAAGAAAATAACACTTATGGTACATGTTCATGACTCATAATAAGGAACTATTTTCTCTAGTAGAGGAATAGTTTAAAGGCATAAAAAGGCAAATTTATAGGGGAATGGGTTAAACTTCAAGCCACTCACTACTGCATGGGTTTTATATGAACTTAAACTCAGTCAGTAGGGCATGGACTGCATAAGTACTGAAATTAAAACTTACAATTGCACTTGTGTAACATCTGTTCAACCCTTTCCCCAGTAGCTTTTTATCAATGTTTAAGATAAATTTAATGGTTGCTTAAAACAGGCTCAAAGTAAAGCAAAAGCTCCAATAGGAGCATTTTGCTTTATTTTCATCTTGCTATAAGCACCCATCTGCCTGAAACACAATAATTAATATTACTAAGACAGACTCTTTGTGTTCTTACTAAAGCAGGGTTTTATTGTATTTGTGGAAAAATAAATAAACTATTAAAAGACAAAAATTCGAGTAGCAGTTAAAAATATTTTAAAACTACTGGGTAGGCTATTAATTACCATAATGTGGACAGATTTACATTGGTACTTTACCGCCAGGAGATACCCGAGCTTACCCTTGGGTATTTATCGCCCAATTAAAATTTGATATTGGTTACAGGCCACTGCAAGGAAAGAGGAACACCCAAATCTGTGCTTGAATTTATTTATGTCAAGTACTGACAGTTTTTCTATGGTATTAATCATTTTGGAAACATTTTGTTTCTTTGATGTCTGCACAAGTGCAAATACTAGCTAGGAATTCATTACCCTTATTTATTTCAGATTTAAATTTCATCCAACTTTATATATACCATATACCAGTGGGTATTATAATAATGGATGAAGTTGAACATTTAAATTGTCAGATTTTGGAGGGTATTTAAAAGTCTGTTACCTATGTGCAAAAGAAAATCTGAAGGCAGTCTATGAAACAAGTGGTAGCTTCAGAAATTCAGGACAAACATTATGCAGAAAGCTATAAAAGGAGCATTCTACAAGTTTGGTCTGCATTAAGTATTCACAAACCGGTCAAATGGCTGCATAACACAAATTGATAGTAAATCTTTGGATCTTCTTTCATCTGTGAAATCATGTCTTGAACACACCCTTTGGGTTTGAGATTATTCTTGACTCAGAATCTTAGAACATATGTTCCTGAATTCCAGAACAAACAGACTTTGTTTGAATCAGAGTTCAACAATTTTTAAACAAATATCATCTTTTATATAAGCATGTCAGAAAAACACCCAGAAGTTTGGCACCGTTTGGAAACTGCATGCCGGAGATGCATGCAACAAAAGCACAACAAAGACCATTACTGAATGTCTGAGTTCTATGCCAGATTCTAATTAAAACTTTCTAATTTTAATGTAATGTGTTCCAATAACGTCCATGGATCCTGATAAGGGTGATATTTTATACACGAAATTCCTTTTTCTCTCCAACAAACCTTCAACAAAACTGTTTCTTTGAACCTGGTTGTTGCTTGATGCAGATTATAAGTAATGCAGAAAGCTCAAATAGCTTTTGCAAATACCTTTTTCTGCTTTAACCCGTTAGCACATAAATATACCTTTTTGTGCTTCTAATTTGTTCCTCTACTGAAGAAAAAAGTTCCAACTGAAAGTCATGAATATGCACCATAAGAATTGTATCTTTATCTTATAGCAGACTGAAAGTAAAGCAGAATGCACCTTAAGGCACATTCAGTTTTACTTTTAACCTGCTCTAAGTGGTCACCTGTCTTTAAAACAGATTATATGTGGTAATGGGTTAAACTAATATCTGTCTTTTAAGTGGTCTATTTTATATAACAGATTTCACTGTGATTCCATATAACGTAGAAGTTATGATATTAATTAACTCTTTCCTCCCTGAAACTTTAAATGGAAAATTCCAGTTTCCATTTTAGTCTAGTCCATTTCTGACTTTTAAGGGTTGTTTTTGTCAATGTTTGGCATTGTGACAAACAGTGAAGAACCTGATCAGAGGGCTCCTTTCGGAGCCCTCTGATCAGGGTCTTCACTGTTTGCATAGGACAAGTGTACTATTCACATGTACACACTGAAAAGCACGCCTATATGCGGGACTAGGGTTCAAAGAGTTAACAGTACAAAACTAATCTCCATGAAGGAGGATCTATAATGATGCCACTTGTTAGCTGCAATAAAGCTGTCTCAAACAGTCCCTTCAGGTATGATGTTATAAGTGCCATCATTTCTATATCAATTCTGAGCTAATAAAATACACACAATTATGCACAGTTCTGCAAAAATCATGAGTTACTGAAAACTGCTGACAAGAGCTTCATCAATTTATGTATCTAGAAATATCCTTCAAATGTATGTAGTAACCTTTGTATGCAATAGTTTACCAAAATATGAGTGTCAAACTTTCAAATCTTTCATGTTGTCAACAGACACTAATTAAGTACATTGGTGCCTATCTAAAACACAAAATTTGTGCATCATCATTTGGTATATTGATGCATCCTGGTATACAAGGTTGCAGAGAAACTCTGCTGCCTATACAAGAAAAATTAATGTCTGAATTTTTTTACTCAACTGTAATGCCACAGCTACCTCCCTCAATTGAAAGCCTTATTCTTGCTTTTGTTTCTTCGAGAATTGAAAAAATAGTCTTACTATTAAGTACATGTAGTTGTAATATCATGGTGTACATGTACTGTTTTGTCTATGCAAGATTTTCAAAGAGCCGTGTCATGTGAAAACCTGATTTATTGCATTGCAAACAGTGTAGTAAGATCAAGGCCAGTCCCTGTGTCAAAGACATAACGACTGGTCTTGATCTACACTGTTTTACACACAAATGCATCTAAAGCATTTGTAGCTACATTATATATGGTATTTGGCAGTGTAGACCAAACTCAGATGCAGACCCTGAGATGACAACGGTGCATGGTCTGTATAAAGTTGCAATGCAATAAGGCTGGTTTTGTCATGGCATCTCGGCTAACTGCATACATTGCAGCTACATGTATGCCAAAGACAACGGCACTAAATTGTATGAGGGTGTACTTGCATGATAAAGCTGCAGTCAGAGACTGGACAATGCTTCCTTGTTACTCATTAGGGTTGGGACCAGGTAGACATATAAATCTATGATAAAATAATTAAATCAGCCTGGGTTTCTCTGACAAGTCTTGACACTCAAGCCCACACTCTTACACCAACAGTCAAACCTGTCTTCAACAGCCATTCAATGTCAAATGTATCTAATAGATATTTGGGATATCAGAAAGCTGTTTTGATACAGGGCAAAAGTAAAACAGACAGCTGCTAAAGCCTATACAGGCATCTTGAATGGTCTTGTCTTTTAACAAAGGTTTTGATGGCAACTAACAATGGATGAACAATATTTTCCATGGAACTTGCTGAAAATTTCTTTCTTCAAACTGGCTTTTGATGGTTTTAATTCTACAATTTTGCTTCTTGCTGATTCAAAATCATTAAATTATAATATATTTGTAACACATGTAATTTGTTCATTGAAAAGCTTGGATCCTGACCAAAGATGAAGTTCCTGATGCAGATCCAAACTGCATATATTTGGATGGGGAGTTTAATAATTAAAGTCACTGCCAGCAAGCTAAATATTCAGGAACTCTATAAACCACAATGTTATCTATAGTGGGTGGGTGTCTAATATTAGCAAATTAACCCTTATCCTGCTATAGAAGGTTCATTTTTCAAAACAGATCAGTTTCATACAGATTGGATCCTGATGAGACGCCACGTTAGGCGGCGTCTAATCAGGATCCAAACTGTTTGCAAAGGTAATCACTGTGGCACATGTATCCGCCGTTAGCCTACAAAGAGTTAACCCTTATCCTGCTATAACAGCTCCACTTTTCTGTCAGTGGTATACAGTATGGATACTGATCAGATGTCAAGTATATGGACATATTTGATCTGGATATAAACTGTACATGATACTACTTTGTAAGATTCTACAATTGAAATACACTTAGTGGACAATATAGCGTGATACAACTAACTGTTCCTCCCACTCTATTATTGAATTTTCTAACGCAATTTATTTTCAAATTTAAACATAATTTTCCTTCATTTAATGAGCCTAGAAGTACAAATGTTATCAATTTTGTGATTTGGATCTAAACTATTTGCGATTAACGTCAAGTTTTACTTAGCAGGCTATAGATTTAAACCATAACTGTGCAAGGCACCAGTATAATTATGATTGTATCCTTTGAAAACAGTGTAGACTCTGATCAGAGGGCTCCTACTGGAGCCCTCTGATCAGGGTCTGCAATGTTTTTATTTTGAAATGTTTTCTGGAAACATGCCTAGGAACAGCCAGACAAAATTGACATGAATAGTTATATTTCAAAAGTCGAAAAGGTCCGTAGAAAATTTGAGCATTTTAACCCTTTCCCCAATAGAAGCGCCTTTAAGCGGATATGATTTATTCATCCGCTGAAGAAAATAGTTCCGATTCAATCAGTAATGAATATGTATTATAGGGAATATTTTCTATATTATAGCACATGATAGCTTAAAGCAGGCTGAAAGTAAAGCAGAATGCGCCCTAAGGCGCATTCTGCTTTACTTTCAACCTGCTTTAAGAAGTCACATATCTTCAATACTAGAAATAGACTATCAGGTAAAGGGTTAAGGGTTAAGTATGTAATCATGAGCTACATAAGCTATCATGAGTATCAATCAATCTCTTTCACACAGGTCGTGGTGGCTTTTGTTTCTCACCCTCTGTGAAATATCAGAGACTGACTCAAGTAATTGGTTTAGATTGGAGCTTTAATCTGCTGATTCCATCCAATTTTCTCTCCTTAACCAATCAATGCAAAGCCTCTGATATTAATGGAACTGGCTAACAGTATAGACACAAAAAGCAATGTTTTGAAAAAGGATAGCTTAATGCAGGACAACGTTATGTACAGACAAATAAGCATTATTTAGCTGGCATCTTTGACAATATATTCTGAATATTTTCTAAGTCCAAATTAGGTCAATGTCAAATTGAAGTTGGGTAATATGGATAATTTGGTAATGGTCCAAGAGTATCAAAGCATTGTAGTCAATAGTGTTGATACTAGACAAAACGGTAAACTAGCCAAGAAATAGCCAATTTAAAATATTAGAAGTCCAGATTAGGTCAAGGTCAAACTGTATAAGTATTAAAGCATTGTAATCAGTTGTGTTGACACTAGAAGAAACAGTAAAATATAGTTAACCAAGAATAAGCTCATTTACAATTAATAGCTCATTTACAATATTCTAAGTCAAAATTAGGTCAAGGTCAAAATCAAGGTTTGGAGATGTTGGTGGATGGAAATGGTCCAAGACAACAATTGTTTAGGTATCTACTGTAAGTATTTTTATATTACTCTAATGATCTGGAGCCTCTACATCAATGAACCTTAACCTGCAAATAAAGTCCTGGTCCAGAGTTATAATCAGGCTTACCTCACATCTTAGCTAATTAAAGGTTTACATAAACAGACTGGATACTGTGAAAATAATACATCCACCTGTTACATTGTGAAACGATCCAGACCCAGCTATTTCCTGATATGTTTCCAATAGATTTTGAACTTTTATCAGCTTTTAATTTTACCTGAAAGTTGGTTTCCGTTTGTGATGATAAGAAGAAATTCATGAGCAATGTGGCATCACCTACATAAATAATATTCTTTAACCAGCCAGACTTTTCCTATTAGCTAAAGCAGGATGAACATAAGGCAGAAATCTTTCTTTGGATATTCCAAAAAGGTTCCTTAACCTCTATTCCTCCAAAGAAACCTGCATATCAGCCAATTACAAACTGTGTTTAACCCTTTACCTGATAGCCTATTTCTAGAACTGAAGATAGGTGACTACTTAAAGCAGGCTGAAAGTAAAGCAGAATGCGCCTTAGGGCGCATTCTGCTTTACTTTCAGTCTACTTTAAGCTATCATGTGCTATAATATAGAAAATATTCCCTATAATACATATTCATTACTGATTAAATTGGAACTATTTTCTTCAGCGGATGAATAAATCATATCCGCTAAAAGGCGCTTCTATTGGGGAAAGGGTTAAAGTAAATGACTGTTAAAGCAAGATAAAAGTAGAGCAAAGAGGTCCTATAGTAGCTTTCTGCTTTACTTTCATTTTGCTTTAGGCTGTCACCTGTATTTAACATGATTAACCCATAACCCCATAAATTTGCCTTTTTACTCCTCTAATCTATTCCTCCACTGAAGAAAATTATTCCTCTTTATACAGTCATGAATGTATACTATAAGAAATCTTTTCTTTCTCCTAGTATTCAGGAACCGAAAACTGGCTGAAAGTAAAGCAGAATGCGCCTTAAGGTCACCTATCTTCAAAACTAGAAACTGGCTATGGGGTAATGTGTTAATTAATGTTACTTAGTGGAGGAGGGCAGGGTA
This sequence comes from Gari tellinella, assembly GCA_922989275.2. NCBI lineage: Eukaryota > Metazoa > Mollusca > Bivalvia > Cardiida > Psammobiidae > Gari > Gari tellinella. The sequence continues at coordinate 98,316,263 of OV277857.1, read as the reverse complement.
GAAGTGTATTGTAGGTAGTCTTTATGAGAAGGTTCAAGGTTAAACACAGGCTTGACAGTTGTGAGAAGTAGATCCGTCATGTTTCATGAACAGCATCAACTTCCTAATATAGTTCCGCTGACACCCCAGGATTAATGACATGGTCTACATACATAATCACATCATCAGTAACTGAACCACTTTAACCCAGTACTCCATAAATACGCCTTTAATCTATTCCTACCCTGAAGAAAATAGTTCCACTTTATGACTATGCACCATAGGAAATATTTTCTATATCTTAGCATATGGTAGTAATAAAGCAGGCTGAAAGTAAAGCAGAATGTGCCTGAAGGCACATTCTGCTTTACTTTCAACCTGCTCGAAGTGGTCAGCTGTCTTCAAAACTAGAAATAGGCTATAGGGTAAAGAGTTATTTTTGTAACCTATTTATGCCTGGATATTGCAATGAACTCTCCCTTTGTGCTTCTTAGAAGATTCCATTATAGAATACATGGTGATCTAAAGACACAGTGATGGTTGTCCAATGTCCATACAGCAGATCATTTCAAATGATTGATTTTACGAAGCAAACAATGTAGACCCTGTTAAGTTGTTGCAATATACACTATTTGCTAACACCAACATTGTGGACAATACTGAATAGCCATAGAATGGGTTAACCCTTCCCATAGAAGCACCTTTTAGCACATTTAATTTATTCTTCCACTGAAGAAAAAAGTTTCAATTTACCGTATAGCTGGTATTTTCTGCTGTCATAATATTTTGCGATTTTATGAAAAAGCAGGGTGAATTATATTCATAAATTGCAGTCATGAATATGAATGATAAGAAATATTTTCTATATTGTAGCAGATGATGGCTTAAAGTAGTTCTGCTTTACTTTCAACCTTCTTTAAGTAGTCAGCTATTTTCAAAACTAGAAACAGGCTTTAGGGTAATGGGTTAACAATTTATATTAACCTTAGAGTCCATTCACATACATAAGGACATGAAGAACAGATGTTCTCATGACAAACTGTGATAACATACCCATCCATCGGCAATGAAAAACCTAACTAATGTAGAAAAACTCACATGGAATCCTGCATTACCCCAGCATATGTGACATTGTCAATAAAAATACACAAAGTTAGCTATCTATTGAGAAAATAAGAGTCAGAATAAGTAACAGGGCTCCAGATAGGGGGTCCGTATTTTGAAAACTAAAATCTCTATTTCTGTTTTAAACTCTATGGTGTCACTACTCATTAGAATCGTCTCTTGGAGCCGATTCTAATGAGTAGTAACACCATAGGATTTGGTGCTAAATGAGTGAGAAAAATTGTTCAGTTTACTCCATCTTGTCTGGAGTCTTGAGTAATACATACAAAATGACAGAAGAATTCTAGACATGCGGCTGAAGTCTGGAAACAAGCAAACAAGATGGAAGATAGAGAGATAAGAAAAAGAACAAAAATCCCCAGAAAGAAATAGACATATTGAAAAAGACTAGGAGGAAAGTTACAGATGCAAAGAAAATTAATGGCAAATGGCATTAATAAATAATACGACCCTGGAACAGAATTAAATAAACTCACAAAGCCTTAGCTATGGCCAGCACACTTATATGTAACCCATGTCTCCACCAAAATCTATATGGTGACTATAAGTCATTAGAATACTCTTAAAGAGCAGTTTCAAGCAGATTATTCTAATGCCAGTTAAAAGGTCACAACGAAGGTGGGGACATAAAGGAGAAACAGTTTGGAGGAGTTTCTTTTTGTTCTCTTATCTTATCTGATTTTGAAAGCAGAAAAAAGTACAGAATGCTTTGGCAAACAGTTCAATTTAGATCCTGCACAGGATTCAAAAGGTTTGTCATCCAGACAGACCATATTTCCTGTAAATAAAGAGGAGAGAGGATTCAGCAGGAGACAATTGTTCTGTGCATGACAAATATTCCTGGTAAAACATTTCTTACAAGATTTGTATATATCCAAGATTGACCCTTTCTTTCAAGTAAACTGTAAAGCCATTTAGGTTATGAAATTGTTGGCCACCTAAAGAACATGAAGCTGGACTTTAGCCCATCATTGCTACTTTTGAAAATAATTTAAATTCTTCCATACGTCAAAGACCCAGTTATTACACCCTCTAAAATAAGTTATATGTTTAGAGTGCAGAAGGTGTTTGTTTAAAGCAGGATAAAAGTAAAGCAGAAAGCTCCTTCAGGAGCTTTCTGCTTTACTTTTATCCTGCTTTAAACAAACACCTATCTCTAACACTATAAAGGAGTCAATATTTGCCAGTATTGCATGGTTTTACTGTATGTATATTTATAGAATTCTGCAGCAATTAATTGTGTGTCTGTATCTGCCAGATGCTATTTGATGCTCTCAGGTTTCAATTTACAATAACCCATAACTCCATAGATACACAATTAAATACCTTTAATTAATTCTTCCACTGAAGAAAAATAGACTTCACTTTATACTGTCAGGAATATGAACCATTAGAAATATATTCTATATCCTAGCAGATGGTGGTTTAAAAGCACGTTGAAAGTAAAGCAGATTCTTTATTTTATGGTCACCTGTATTCAAAACTAGGAACAGGCTATGGGGTGAAAGGATAAGGCTATCAGAGAGGAAATAGCACAGTTGATAGCCCAGATAGAATAATACTAAAATACTAAAGTACAAATCACCTGTCTAAATCTCAGTCCATACATCTTTGGACTATTAGTTTTATAGTCAATTATGAGCATTGGACTGTGTATACATTAAATGTTCATAGGTCATCTGACTTTAGAATCCAAACAGTATTGGAACCAAAAGTTTATACAATATTGAATAGTATACACCATAGAGCATTTGGACTATACAGCCCATGCAGCATTGAACAACTTTAAAAACTTTTAATTTAATAGCCAATATTGTAAATACATCATTTGACTTTAAAGTCCATTGGAACTTATACTCTATATATAGTATTTGACCGTATTGACCATAGTTGGACATTATAGTCCATATAGCATTAGACTTTATACATCATGTTTGGACCTTTTAGTCCATATAGAGCATTGGACTTTAAAGGTCTTGTTTGGACCTTATATTCTATAAATAGCATTTAACTTGATAGGCCATGTTTGGACCTTATAGTCCATATAGCATTAGACTTTATTCACCATGTTTGGACCTTGTAGTCCATAGAGCATTGGACTTTAAAGTCTTGTTTGGGTCTTATAGTCTATAAATAGCATTTAACTTGATAGGCCATGTTTGGACCTTGTAGTCCATAGAGCATTGGACTTTAAAGTCTTGTTTGGACCTTATAGTCTATAAATAGCATTTAACTTGATAGGCCATGTTTGGACCTTGTAGTCCATAGAGCATTGGACTTTAAAGTCTTGTTTGGAACTTATAGTCTATAAATAGCATTTAACTTGATAGGCCATGTTTGGACCTTGTAGTCCATAGAGCATTGGACTTTAAAGTCTTGTTTGGATCTTATAGTCTATAAATAGCATTTAACTTGATAGGCCATGTTTGGACCTTGTAGTCCATAGAGCATTGAACTTCAAAGGTCTTGTTTGGACTTTATAGTCTATAAAGAGCATTGAACTTGATAGGCCATGTTTAGACCTTGTAGTCCACTGGACTTTAAAGGTCTTTTTTAGACCTTATAGTCTATATAGCATTGAACCTAATAGGCCGTGTTTGGACCTTGTAGTCCATAGTTCATTGGGCTTTATAGTCTTGTTTGGACCTTATAGTCTATATATAGCACTGAACACTATATGCAATGTTTGGACCTTATAGTCCACAGACCAATGGAGTTTAAAGGTCTTGTTTGGATCTTATAGTCTATATAGCATTGGACCTGATAGGCCATGTTTGGACCTTGTAGTCCATAGACCATTGGCCTTTAAAGGCCATTTTGGACCTTATAGTCTATATAATTATAACATTGGACCCTATATGCAATATTTGGACTTTGTAGTCCATAGAGCATTGAACTTTATAGTTGAAACAGCTTCCTGGGACATGTTCTGCATTTGCAGTCACTTTTCTCCGAGCTGCTTCATAGAGTTTTTACTGAAATTTGGTTTAAATGTAACTGTGAAATTTTAACTAATTACCTAAAACCTGTTTCTAAGTTCTGAAAACAAGTAAGCAGGTTTAAAGTATATCTAAAATGCATCTTAAAGATACTGCATGCATTCTGCTTTACTTGTAGTCTGTTTTAACCCTTTCCCCCATAGAAGCGCCTTTTAGCGCATTCAGTTTATTCTTGCTCTGAAGAAAATAGTTCCAATTTATACATTCATAAATATGTATAATACAAAATATTTTCTATATTCTAGCAGATGATAGCTTAAAGCAGGCTGAAAGTAAAGCAGAATGCGCTTAAAGCGCATTCTGCTTTACTTTCAACCTGTTTTAAGTGGACACCTACATTCAATACTAGAGATATGCTATGGGGGAAAGGGTTAAGCTACCATCTGCAAGGATATAGAAAATATGTCTTATGGTTCATATTCATGACTGTAAAAATTAAAGCCATAAAAATGTGTATCTATGGAGTACGGTAAAACCTCTCTCCACTAAAACAGAGGCTAATTAATTGAATAAAAGACAGGTGACAGCTTAAAACAAGGTGACACTAAAACAGAAAGCTCCTGAAGGAGCTTTCTGTTTTACTGTCACCTTGCTTTAAGCAGTCACCTGTCATAACCACTGAAAATTAACATAATTTAGTGGTCGTAATAGAGAGGTTTTACTGTAATGTGTAACCGTAATTGTGAGATTTGAATGTCTCCCAGTGTATAATTGTTTGTGGTGATATCTGAGATCTAGATCATTTAACGGCAGTCATGTAATCTGGCTAGACAGCGAGCAGGTGTTTGATGGACACATCAAAGATATGTATTGACTTATTACAATATTTAACGGCCAATCAATTGCCTGCAGACATAATGCAGTTATATACCCGCATCAACACATTCAACCCCAACAAGTTTTCTTGTCAAATACAAGCAGTGTAAATGTCAAGATTACACTTGTCCTAAGCAAACAAAGTAGACATGGATCAGAGTTTTTAACTTAATCACCCCTAAAACTTTAACCCTTTCCCCCATAGAAGCGACTTTTAGCGTATTTTATTTATTCCTCCGCTGAAGAAAATAGTTCCAGTTTATACCCTCATGAACAATTACCATTACAAATATTTTATATAGCCTAGCAGATTTTAGCTTAAAGCAGGCTGAAAGTAAAGCAGAATGTGCCTTAAGGCACATTCTGCTTTACTTTCAACCTGCTTTAAGTGGTCACCTGTCTTCAAAACTAGAAACAGGCTATGAGGTAAAGGGTTAACTTCAAATTGAGAATTCAGGATTTCAATTAAATCTAGTCCATTTTTTACAATATTTGATTGGTTTTTACACTGTATTGCTAAATGACAAACAGTGAAGACCCTGATCTGAGTCCTTTAGCAGCCCTCTGATCTTCGTCAACACTGTTTGCTTAGGACAAGTGTATTCTTTACATAATTCTCTGTTTGTAAACAATGAGTATACTCATCTCTAGGTTTCAACGAGTTAAACAGTCTTGCTAAAAGAGATAGTTTACTGCAATTTCTTTTCCATAACTGGTGACAATAGATCAAGTTTAACTCTTTGCACACTAGCGGCGGATATACCTGCCATAGTGATTATGTCTGCAAACATATTGGATCCAGATGAGACGCCGCGTAACGTGGCGTCTCATCAGGATCCAAACTGTTTGCTATTCTGACACTGAATTTAAAAGAAATTTTGAAAAATCTAATTTTAGAACGATAGCAGACGACAAATTGTTGCAGACGACAAATTGTTGCAGACAACAAAATTACCCAGCATGCAAAGAGTTAAAGTTTCATGCAATTTGGGAACCAGTCAGGCAAGCCAAATATCTGCAGATACAGCGTCACACCGCTCAGGTGTGGCACATTTAGGAATAAATAAAGATATACAGTCAAACTTGTGTAAACCGCCACCTTATTAAGTAGAAGATTACTTACTTAATGCAGGACAAACGTTAAACAGAAAGCTCCTTTATGAGCTTTCTATTTAACATTTGTCCTGCATTAAGCTACCATCTATATATATATATTTAAAAAGAGTGATAATTCATTCATCTCCTTTCGTATGCCAACATTAACACAAGTTTGAGAAGACATTCTTTAAATATTTCAGTTTAATATCTGATTTTTTAAAAGATTAATCAAAATGCTTTTTGTGTGATGGAGTAAGACTAAACTGCAATTCAGATGCACGGGATATCGATGTTTCAAAATTCTGAATTTTACGTTTGACTGAGATTAAGCTTCAAATTACCAACTTAATATGGACTTTTTGGGTGATGACCGTGATGCACATTTAAAATTGAGCTTTGTAATTTCTCAGAGATGATTATATAATATATATATATGATATTAGATTTTGTTGAAATACAAACACAGTTAAACCAGGATAATTCGAACTTACTCACATTAAACTTACCAATATTCAAAAGTTAAAATGTGGCTTAGACACGTTTTAACTTTGAAATTGATGTATGTAAGAGAGCTTGAGTTGATAAAATATACACAGAAATATGAGTAAATCTGACACAAGTGAGTTTGAGTTATCACATTTTGACTGTAGTAATCAATTAGTGTTGAATTTTTTTTTTTTTTATAGTGTTGACTTATTAATCTTGAATACAGATGACAGTTAAGTGCATAAGGAAAGTAATACAGATAGCTACTATATCATCTTTGTCCTGCAATAAACAGTAAATTGTCTTCATGAGATTTTCATGCCTTTTAAATACAAATTTGACTTATCAACTACAGGCAGACCTGAGAAATGAAATTCTATCTATGGAGATATGTGCACAGCCGCTAAAAGCAAAACAAGTGATACTATTGCTCTCTATTAGTTTCATCAATGAACCCCTGTGGTGTCATGCTAAATTTGTGACAGGTGCCATACATCTCAGGTACCGTGAGGGACAGCGCTTGGAGTCTAAGATTAGCTTGTGTCCTTAACTGTACACAGAGTGGACTAGCTCTCTACATAACTTTTGTTTTGTTTCAAGCAACCTCCAGTCTTACAGACAGTCATTGCAATTTCTTCTTAATACTTATCTAATACAGATTTGAATGCATTTAAGTAAAAATAAAAATCAATATTTTACCGAAAAAGTCCTCCCAATGTAGCGAGTTGCGTAACTTCACGCTATTTCGATTTTCTGGATCTGTATCTTTCTTTAAAGTCTTCTTTCTCCATTCGACCAAAGAACCACCAGAATATTCATTAACATCTACTCCTTCACTGCGCTGATATAGGGGTCCCATCAGCTCCTTGTTAGGGAGCCCAATATGCTGACCCCTAAATCCACATTTCGGGGACACAGGATCCCTCATTGCCACATCGCTGTCACTGTCACTAAGTTTATTTAAGTGTAAGTCTGATTCTAGATCAAGACCACTGTCCCTCGAAACATGGCCATCAGAACTATATTGTGTCAACGGTCGACATAAGTCCATGTCCTCCCCACCCCCACCTCCTCCATTATCACTCCGAGCAACTGAATGACGGTAAAACAAATCACCTTGATTACCAGATTTCATGTTGCTATGGTAACCAGAGCTTATCTGCAGCACTGCATTGTTACACAAGCATGCATTGGCAATAACTGTCACTAACTAATTAAGTTTATTTCTGTCTTGTCAGAAATAACAATTATATCAATTTATATGTTTCTTCCAATTTCTCAAAGTCAACAGGGTTACATCCACTGTCATACATTCACATATACCACAAACACATACTCCACTATATGGTCAGTATCGCTATTCAAAAATTTTATTCATGTAATTTTTCCATCTTTCTAGTCGCCATCCTGTCTTACTATTATTAAACATAAATCATATGACTTCACTAAACACTCAAGTCACAAAATGCCCTCGCAGCATAAACACTAAACAGCACTATAAAATTCAATGATTTAAGAACGTTCTTAATAAGCACCCACTTAACTAGTACCTATTATTATTAATACATCCATCCTAAAATGTACAATAAAACTTTTATTGCCAAGCTTTTCCAATAGACTAAGTTTGTCATCCTGAACAGTGAGGTACCATTAAAATCACGGTTTGTGTCTGTATTTCTTTTAAAGTTGATATTTTAATACAATCACCAGATGTAACAACAAGATGACAACTTTTCATGTCTTCGTCCTTATTAAAAAATAATATTTCACGTTAACCCATTACTCCATAAATACACCTTTAATTTATTCCTCCACTGAAGAAAATAGTTCCAATTTACACAATCATTAAAATGCACTATATAAACATATTTTCCATTTCCTAGCAAAAAGTAGCTTAAAGCAGTTTGAAAGTGAAGCAGAATGTGCCTTAAGGCACATTCTGCTTTACTTTCAACCTGCTTTAAGTAATCATCTGTCTCCAAAATTAGAATCAAACTATGGAGTAAAGGGTTAATAATTAATACCATACACATTATTAGTCCACACATGATAACCAGACCTCGTCCACAGTACTCCAAACTCTACTATCATCCTAAAACACTCCAACTTTAGTCATGATGTTTTTGTAAGTGCTAATTTGATAGTGGTATTTTTTCCTGCCCGTTTTGTGGCCGAGACAGTCCACTGAGCACTGTACAGCTTATCACTGGTACACCACTACTACATTTACTACCCGAGCTATCAACCACCTTCAACTGATATTCGAATAAATAAATCCCAAAGTCCCTTAACCTTTAGCCTGCTTTGCAGTTTTTTCATCAGAAAACTTTATCGCATACAAAAAAGTGCGTATTAGATTTATCAACCATTTCTTTTCAAAACTATCAACATTTAACAGTTTAGATCCTGATGAGATGTCGAGTTACTCTGTGTCTCATCTAGATCCAAACAATTTGTTAAAATTACCACAAATTTTAGAGATAGCATGTAAAAGTTTAGCACCGTAAAAAAATTCGACCAATGAAAACACAATACTGGCAGTTCTCCAGCGAAGTAGCCTTCTACCTGACGAAAGACTAAATGTCACAACATTTTACAGGCGGGCATCAATCACTGATACAGTACAGGCCAGCTACACTATATGTTACATAGTCAAACTTGGCTTTACCAATTAGCATACACTTCAAAAACAAATTCATCAATATAGGTGGCAACTTAATGCAGGACAAAATTAAAGCAGAAAGCTCCTTCAGGAGCTTTCTGCTTTAATTTTGTCCTGCATTAAGCGAGTTGTCACCTATATTTAAAGACAACATTGCAACATCGCTTCTTTAAATAATGGCTGTTTAATAACGCAAGTTTCCCTGTAGATGCATATAATGTGGTGTTCCATGTACACATGTTGCTTGACAGTCCGGGATAGGAGTCTGTCGTCATAGATCATACAACGGTGGAGCGGAGGGGGGAACCCTCTGTCATAATAACAACATGTTGCACAGGCATAGCAATTATTAAACAGGCATTTATATGGTAAAACACATTTAAACCCATGATTATGACCTTGTAACAACTCGAGCTTAGCATACTGACCGGTCTCAAACCAGGTCAGCTGTTCAAATGGGTGACATATATCTTGTGAACATATTACGTTCCTTGTACGGCCATCCTTGGACAACATTGAGCAAAACTACAGCACAACATGTACATACATTATTAACCCGTTACTCGATAGATACATCTTTTTATGCCTCTTATTTATTTCTCCACTTGATGTGAAATAGACTTACTCTGTCCATGGACAGAATAGATTTTGCGATGGAAAAATTCAGTGATTATACTTCAGGATGTTATAAACCGATCATATTTTTCTAATGTCTCATGTTCAACAATGCCACAAATTTGCTTTAATTTGAGTATTTTGTTCTTCCCGTAAATACACCATTTGGTTTTCAGTTTCTTTAAAGCAGGCTGAAAGTAAAGCAGAATGCTCCTTAAGATTCATTTGCCTATCTTTCAGCGTTTAACCATTTCCCCCATAAATATGCCTTTTTATGCCTCTATTTAGTTAATCCACTACAGAAAATAGCTCCAATGCATGCAATTATGAATATATATCATAAGAGATATTTCTACATTCTAGCAGATGATAGCTTAAAGCTTTCAACCTGCTTTAAGTAGTCACCTATCTTCAAAACAAGAAACAGGCTATCTGGTAAAGTGTTAACTCTTTCCTCCCTGAAACTTTAAATGGATATTTCCAGTTCCATTTAAGTCTAGTCCATTTCTGACTTTTAAGGGTTGTTTTTGTCAATGTTTAGCATTATGACAAACAGTGAAGACCCTGATCAGAGGGCTCCTAGGAGCCCTCTGATCTGGGTCTTCACTGTTTGCATAGGACAAGAATACTATTCACATGTACACTGTTTGCAAAGGACGCCAATATGCGGGACTAGGGCTCAAAGGGTTAAGCAACCAACTGTCTTCAATACCAAAAGCAAGCTATGGCAGAAGGGTGAACTCTTTCAGTAACTATGGAGACTTCATCAGCATTTGCAAAAAGTTTGGTTCCAGATAGGACTCAGATAAACTGATTTGACTATTTGACATATCTTTCTTATTGGATATCCACTAATTACGGGTTATCAGATTTACTAGGATGCAGGTACATTAAACAGACGGGTTAACTCAGGTCAAGGTTAAAATTGAAAGCAGTAAATTAAATATTTCTTTATTCTATATATCATTATACTTGGAAAACAAGGTTAACCACAAATCCTCGGGGCAAAACATTGACAGATGTCATAACAAATTGACCTGCCTCTATTAATTGACCTGTGCCACGCCCTCAGGGGTAAAAACAGCCTTTCAAACAGCTGATGTGCGGTATTGAAAATATAAACAATTTGGGTCAACATATACGGAAAATGACAGGGTATATATCATCAGAGCACCAGATAAGGGTAGTTTTTCAAAAACTAAAATCTTTGTTTCTTAATTAAACCCTATGGTGTCACTACTCATTAGAATCGTCTCTTTGAGACGATTCTAATGAGTAGTAACACCATAGGATTTGGTGCTGAAATGAGTGAGAAAATGTTTGATTTGTTGAAATAACTATACCTCTTATCTGGAGCCCTGTATCATTCTATATTTGGAAAGCAAGTTAACTCATTGAATATTATATAGATATAATTTGCTCATTTGCCATTGAAGAAGTATTGTACTGGAAATTAGTGTCAAAAGAACAATTATTGGTGGAAACAATGCCGCTGCCATCACTACCTCAGCCTGAAAGTCTGCTTTAACTCTTTCAACACTAAGTAACTCTTTGGGGTTATTAAGTTCCCTTGTGGATCATTTTAGTTATTAAAACATGAACCAGTCTACTTTGAACTTTGGGTATTTTAATAAATACTGCTCTAAATTATCAAATAGTGCAGACCCAGATCAGAGGGCTCCTATAGGAGCCATCTGATCTGAGTCTACACTGTTTGCAAATGTAATGAGTATATTTTATACAGGTCCATTGTGTTGAAAAGTTAACCCTGTACCCTTTAGCCTATTTCCTGTATAGAATATAAGTGACCACTAAAAGCAGGTTGAAAGTAAAGCAGAATATGCCTGATGGCGCATTCTTTACACACATCCTTTCAAACAAGTGTACATGTGAAGAGTACGCTTGTCTTGTGCAAACAGTTAAGACCCAGATCAAAGAGCTCCCTGAGGAGCCCTCTGATCAGGGTCTGTATTGTTTGTCATATTGCAATCTATTGACAAAACAACCCTTAATAGTCAACAAGAGGGCCATGATGGCTCTGAATTCGCTCACCTGAGTATATAGAACTTGAAGTTTTCTTGTTGGTGGTGCAATATCAAGAATTTGACCTAGTGGCCTACTTTTTGATTCAACAAGATCCATTTTCAAATTAGACATAGATTCTTTCAAGAAAAACATTGGCCCAAAACTTTGCCTCTAGAGTGTTCCCTAGGGTTTTCTGTAATTTGACCTTAATAACCTACTTTTTGAGTGGACATGACCCATATTCAAAATTGACCTAGATTTTGACAAGAACATTTGGAGCAAGTTTGATGAAGATTGACCCAAAACTGTGGCATCTTAAACATTCACAAGGCTTTCTATGATTTGATCTGGTAACCTAGTTTTTGAAAGGACATTGCCCAAATTTTAGCTTGACCTAGATATTGTCAAGTACAACAATTGGATGAAGTTTGACGAACATTAAACCTAAATTATGGCCTACAGAATGTTCACAAGGTCATTCTATGATATGACCTAGTGATCTACTTTTTGATCCCACATTACCCATGTTAGAAATTAGTCAAGATTTTGTCAAATACAACATTCAGAGCATGTTTGATGAAGATTAACCAAAAATGTGTCCTCTAGAATGTTCACAAGGTCTTTCTATGATTTGACCTTAAGTGACCTACTTCTTAACCAGACATGACCCATATTCCAACATGGACTAGATTTGGTCAAGAGTAACATTTGGATGAAGTTTGAACCTAAACTTGGCTTGTTGAATGTTCACAAAATAATTCTGCAATTTGACCTAGTGACCTTCTTTTTGACCCCTCATTACCCACTTTCCAACTTAGCCTACATTTTGTCAACAGCAACATTCAGAGCAAGTTTGATTAAAATTGGCCAAAAAAATGTGGCCTCTAGGAGTGGTCAAAATAAAATCTATGATTTGACCTAGTGACCAACCTTTTGACTGGACTTGATCCATATTCGAACATGGCCTTGATTTCGTCAAGAACAACATTCAGGGCAAGTTTGAGGAAGATTGACCCAAACATGTGGCCTCTAGATTTCTATGAATTGACTTTGTGACCTACTTTTCCATCCCACATGGCCCAAGTTCAAACTTGGCCTAGATTTGATCCCAAACTGTGGCCTCTAATGTGTTCACTAGCAATTGTGGACAGACAGACGTCCAGACAGACATTGGACAAAATACAATCACAATAGCTCATTCTGAGCTTTGCTCAGGTGAGCTAAAAATGAACTAGATTAAATTGGAAACAAATTTGTCCATTTAAAGTTTCAGGGAGGAAAGAGTTGAGCATCAACACATCTTAAACACTGAAAAAAACAAATTAATGGGGATAATTGTTAGTGTGTAAAGGGGACCTTGGTTGACATCCTGGTACACTGAGCTCAGAAATACCCAAGAAAAGCCCAGACTTGATGCAGGTGCACAAAACATGACAACAAAGTCCAAACTATGACTCAATTTACCATCTGTGAATAATATGATACCGAAAAACTATACAATTTTTGCATAACTGTCAAAACTGATAGGTCTCACTGTGTAACAAAGCTTTCCCCGTTTTGTTCTCAATTACGAATGAAGTTTCATTGAAACATTGAGTGCTGTAGACGTATCTAACTAGGAGAATACAGTTTAACATAACCCTTACCGCTACCAGAAAGACGTTTTGGTTTGTTTTGTTCTCATCCGTTTCTGCCATCTATAGGCTAATATTGGATGCCTCAGAGAGACGGGAGTGGATACAGAAAATCCGTGTGCAATACCTTACTCTTATAACAGAGTTCTCTGGTTCTTTAAGATGCCAAGTTTAAAGTACTGATACATGTGACCTCAGTTTTTATAAACTCTCATCCAAAGGTCCGGCGGGGGAATCAAACTCATGACCACTGCTATCATAGTTGAATGTGTTACCCCTCAACTATACATCCACCATTTTGTATTCAGTGTTTAAGTCAGGTGACAGCTTAAAACAAGACTTCGCGTTCAATAAATGCTTATGCCCCCGGTGGCATCCTTGACAATATATTCTGAATCTTTCTAAGTCCAAATTAGGTCAAGGTCAAGGTCAAATTGAGCTTGGGTATTACTGGTGGGTTGGTAATGGTCCAAGGCAATAACTGTATAAGTATAGAAGCATTGTAGTAAGTAGTGTTGATGCTAGACGAAACAGTAAAATCTAGTTAACCAGGAAATAGCCCATTCAAAATATTCCAAGTCCAAATTAGGTCAAGGTCAAGGTCAAAATCAAAGTTGGGTGATATTGGTGGATAGGGAATGGTCCAAGGCAACAACTGTATAAGTATCCAAGCATTGGAGTAAGCGGTGTTGATGCTAGACGAAACGGTAAAATCTACTTAACCTGGTTACGGACGGACGGACAGACGGACGGACAGGACGATTACTATATGCTCCCGCATCTGTTGATGCCGGGGGCATAAAAAGATGAAAATAAATCAGAAGGCTCAAACCAAACTTTCTGCTTTACTTTTATCTTGCCTTAACTCTTTGAACCCTAGTCCCACATATAGGCGTCCTTTTTAAACAGTGTACATGTGAGTAGTACACATGTCCTATGCAAACAGTGAATACCCAGATCAGAGGGCTCCAAAAGGAGCCCTCTGATCAGGGTCTTCACTGTTTGTCACAATGCCAAACATTGACAAAAACAACCCTTAAAAGTCAGAAATGGACTAGACTAAAATGGAAACTGGAATTGTCCATTTAAAGTTTCAGGGAGGAAATGGTTAAGCTGTTAATGTCTGTCTACAGCAACATGCAATATTTTCCATTGAGTTGAAGAAGTACTTAGTGTGGTTTTTACTGTATCTTCAATTAATTGTCTTAACCCATTACCCCTTAGCCTGTTTCTAGTTTTGTAGACTTACTATCACTTAAAGCAGGTTGAAAGTAAAGCAGAATGCGCCTTAAGGCACATTCTGCTTTACTTTCAACCTGTTTTAAGCTACTATATCTGCAAGGATATAGAAAATATTTCATAGGTGCATATTAATGACTGTATAAATTGGAAATACTTTCTTCTGTGAAGGAATAAATGAAAGGTGTAAAAATGCATATTTATGGAGTAATGTGTTAAGAAATGGGGTCCATTAGATCCTCAACAAGCTGTTGAAATTGTCTTGCCCTTAGGACAATAACATGTTCATAAACAGATACAAGTAAGAAAGTATGTGTGTAATAAAATTTGACATAGTTTTAACCAATGAATGCTCAGAGTCCCCTTTTAAGGACATATTTACAAACATTATTAAAACCCAGATGTGGTTTCTCATCTGAGTCTACTCTGCTTGCTATGATGTAAAGACAAGTGACTACTTAAAGCAGGTTGAAAGTAAAGCAGAATGTGCCCTTTCAGTCTGCTTTAACCCATTACCCCAAAGCCTGTTTCTATGTTTGAAAACAGGTGACAACTTAAAGCAGGTGGAAAGTAAAGCAGAATGCGTCTTAGTGCGCATTCTGCTTTACTTTCAGCCTGCTTTAAGCTATCATTTATTAGCATATAGAAAATATTTCTTATATTGCATATTCTTGATTGTTTAAATTGGATCTATTTTCTTCAGTGGAGGAATGAATTAAAGGCGTAAAAAGGCGTATTTATGGGTTAACAGGTTAGGCTACAATCTACTGGGATAGAGAAAATATTTCTAAAAGTGTATATTGATAACTTAATGTACAGTAACTATTGAACTATTTCTTTCAGTGGAGGAATAAATTAAAGGTGTAAAAAGGCACATCTATGGAGTAAGGGGTTAACATAAGTGTGACAGTACCATGACTGTCAGCGCTAGTATATATCATATTAGTCTCTAGACAAACTTTTATAAACACATTCCAAACTTTCCCCACTAATGGCTCACAAATTTCCTTACAAATTATTCTGAAACAAGATCTGCCATCCATCTTAAATACAATACAGCAGTGAGAAATTAACTCTTTGAAGGCCTATAAGTAAATGTCAACTGCTTGATATTGTCACCTAGTGAAATAATTAACCTGTTTATCCCTTTCCCACATAGCCTGTTTCTAGTATTGAATATAGGTACCCACTTAAAGCAGGTTGAAAGTAAAGTAGAATGCGCCTTAAGCGCATTCTACTTTTCTTTCAGCCTGCTTTAAGCTATCATCTGCTAGAAAATAGAAAATATTTTGTATTATACATATTTATGAATGTATAAATTGGAACTATTTTCTTCAGGGCAGTAATAAACTAAATGCGCTAAAAGGCGCTTCTATGGGGGAAAGGGTTAAGTCTCGATATTGCAATAAACTCTCCCTATGTGCTTGCTGGAACATTTCATTATATATAATAATATATAAATGGGTGAGCTAAAAGTCACTGCAGCATTTTCCCTCACAGCAGATCATTTCATATTAAATAGCAAACAGTGTAGACCCTGATGAGACGCCACTTTTTGTCTGCACTGTTTGCTGATGATCCCTTTTGTAGATGACTTAAGTCTTCAATGGGGTCTATTGACACTTTTTGAAAACAATGTAAAGGAGCTGTCTGATCAGGGTCTGCATTGCTTTCTTACAGGATCTGTTTAACATGAGAGTGCACTCTTTCATTATTATTTTAGCTAATGTAATGGTTCAGATAACATGTTTAGAGTAGTCTTGATACATGATTATCCAACGGGAGAAAAATTAAGACTAGTCACTTTGTAAGTCAGGGATTCAAGAAAAGCCAATTACACCATAAAAATGCCTTTTTACACCTTTAATTTATTCCTCCACTGAAGAAAATAGTTTCAATTTGTACGTGCACTGATGAATATGCACCATAAGAAATATTTTGTATATCCTAGCATATCTGAGGCGCATTCTGCTTTACTTTCAATCTGCTTTCCTAAGGCCCATTCTGCTTTACTGTCAAACTGCTTTAATTGGTCACTTGTCTATAAAACTAGAAACAGGCTATTGGGTAATGGTTTAATTCAAAACTTTTTTTAGAAAATACAGTACAACTCCAATATTACAACTATGTATATGAATTTGTAGCAAGACAAGGTTACAATAAAGGAGTTTGTACTGTCACTGTTACAGTTATCAAGAAGATCACAACATCTGTAACACCCAGCAGAGACAGGAGGTTTGAGCAACACCAGCCCTGAATAAAATTTAATGTCCTCCTCTTCAAACTGGTCATCTGCATTTATTCTAAAATTCAGTAACTTCTTAATTTACCAAAATTAAATCCATGTGGCATCCAGATCATACGCCGGATTACATGGCGTCTGACCTAGATCCAACTTTTTGCAAAATTAAATTATTCAAAGATAGCAGTAGTAAGTTAAGTGACATGATATATCTCTGAAAGCAAATTGACCATTAAAGTCAAAAGTCATTTACATGACTGAGGATTTAAAACACCATTAACACCGTCATGTCAGTCTGCAGCTCGTCTCCTGACGGTGTCGGGTATCATCACACAAAAATCTCAAATCTGCACAATGTTTTATTTTTTCGCTCTAAATGCTGCCCTCTAAAATAATTAAAAGGAGTTTTAAAATGCTTACATTTCCGTGACACATACAATGCAGTTATACAATTTTACTTTTTTATAAGAAACTTCACCATTAAGTGAAAACTGGGGATGAAACCCCTTGTGAAAAAGTTCTTGCTCGCCAAGTAATATCTTAAATGGTAGTATAACCTAAATACGGGGAGAAAAATGGTAACAATTACTTGCTTGTGGTCTTAAGTCAGTATAACCCAGGGGGCAATGTCACAGTGATATACTGGGCGAGATAGGATCCCTAATAGAAGCAATTTTCACATTCTTCCAGTTTTGTGACCCAGGCTCAATTACTCCGCTTAGATACTCAACAATACATCTTTCATACAATGTGTGAGAGCCCTCAATTGTTTAATACAGTTAAACCTGTATTCCGTGACTAATACAAAATTAAAAGGCTCTTTTTAATGCAGTATGTAGTTTAATGCAGGAGCTTTCTGCATTACATTTATTCTGCATTAAGCATTACTTTTATCTTGCATTCAGCATCTACCTGTCGTAAGAGATCTCCACGACTTAATGTCACTTATTAGTCAGTGAGTAAAGGTGTTATTGTAGTTTAGGTAATCGCTGCATCTATCAATGTCAAATTGTAAAATATCTTACATCAGACATGCTGCATATTTGTGCTTACAGTCCAACTTCAGTTGAGCTGTCATCTTAATGAAGACCTAGAGGTAATATATAGCAATTTTAGGATTCTTCCAATATTTTGTGACCCAGGCATATATACTAGAAACTTATCAAACTCAGATAGGTAGCAGCCCTTAACCCATTACCCCATAGCCTGGTTCTAGTTTTGAAAAAACCTTGACCAGCAGGTTTAAAGAAAAGCAGAATGTGCCTTAAGGCACATTCTGCTATACTTTCAGCATGCTTTAAGCTACCATCTGCTAGAATATAGTAAATATTTATTCTCTTACATATTCATGACTGTATAAATTGGAACTATTTTCTTCAGTGGAGGAATAAATTAAAGGCGTAAAAAATGTATTTATGGGGTAATGGGTTAATGGATCTGTTTTATCATGTTTTCATAGCCTAAGAGTTTTAAGCTACACATCAGCTAGAATAAAGAAAATATTTTTTATGATAAATATTCAGTGGAAGAATAAATTAAAGGCGTATAAATGCATATCTATGGAGATATAGGTTAAGATGCTATACATTTTTGAACATGGTTTGAAAATATAAATCAAACTACAAATGTTATATGCAGTGATAAAAGATCTCAGATCTTTGAAAGCTTAAAATAGATCTGCTAACAGTGATGATAAACGTTTTATTGAAAACCTTAGATTAACCTTCACACACTATAAAGTTAGACTATAATGCATTTACAAACAGTTGCGATCGAGATCAGATGCAAGTAGTTACGCATCTGATCAGGATTCTAATTGTTTGTCGTTCACAGTGATGTTTAACTTCATTAAAATGATCTGAAAATTTAAATTTTAGAATTATAGCAAGATGATAAGAATTATAACAGATGATATTTTAACAGTGAATGGATTAACTCTTAGCATGTTTTAGCGGTGGAACCATAGCCGCATTTGCAAAGAGTTTGAATCCAGATGAGATGCCGCGTAACTCGGCGTCTAATCAGGATCCAAACTCTTTGACACTCTGACCCTGTTTGGAAAATAAATCTAGAAAATTCTATTTTCAGAACAGTTCACTGATGACAATTTTTAGAGTAAAAAAAATAACCAGCATTCAAAGAGTCAAAGAGTTCTTCTGTCTGCAGCAATTGTCGTCTGCTGCTGTTCTAATTTTAGAACTTTCTTTTATTACTTTCAAAATAGGATCATTGTGTGAAACAGTTTAGATTTTGATGAGACTTCGAGAAACTTGGCATCTCATCTGGATCCAAATTGTTTGCAAAGGTAATCAGTTTTGGCCTTCATGTGTAAAACTTTACCATAATTCATTGGCTTATCTCTTGACTGCAAGAGGGACCAATTTACCTATGCATTACAAGGTCTACCTTGTAATCGGGATATAAACATCTGTTGAATGTTTACAGTATTAAAGTTATAATAAATAAATTATTGTGGTGAACCGGCTTTACCGAATTCCCACACTGGAAACGGACTGATTTCAGGAATTTCTGATCATTAACCCTTTCCCCAATAGAAGCGCCTTTTAGCACATTTGATTTATTCCTCCGCTGAAGAAAATAGTTCCAATGTATACAGACATAAACGTGTAACAAACGAAATATTTTCTAAATCCTAGCAGATGGTAGCTTAAAGCAGGCTGGAAATAAAGCAGAATATGCCTTAGGGCACATTCTGCTTTATTTTCAACCTGCTTTAAGTGATCACCTGTATTCAAAACTAGAAACAGGCTATTGGGTAATGGAATAAGCAGGGTTTGATCTCTATGAAATCTCATTTCTAAAGTATCCTGAATTCAACATTCTGAAGACATTTGATATGAAAGCAAACAAAGGATGAATATCTTTGCACTTTGTCACAAAAGGTATTTGTGAACAATGCAGACATCTCCCATGGATAACTCCATAGATACACATTTTCACGCCTTTAATTTATTCCTCCTGTGAAGAAAATGGTTCCAATTTATACAGTCATGAATAATCATAAACATTTTTTTTATTCTAGCAAATGGAAGATAAAAGAAGGATGAAAGTAAAGCAGAAGCCCTTTAGGCATGATCTGCTTTATTATCAACCTATCTTTAATTTTTAAGAAACAGGCTACAAAGTAAGGAGTTAAGTAATCATTCAATGAAGACTGATGATGCAGTGATTTCTGAGTAAAGACGGATGCTAAATGCAGAACTCTAGTAATGCAAAGAACACCTCCTAGCCAGCTTTATTTATTTGTTCTTCATTAAACTCTGTTCAAATTAATTATGGTAATCCTGAGGTAAGAGGAAGTAAATATAACATTTCCAGCAATTTCTGCAATCAAGAAATGAAATGGTTTTTTTTGGGCGTTCAAGAGAAATAAAAGACAGAAAATTATCGGCAAATAATTTACAATATATTTACAATATATTAGCTGTAATTTCTAATATTAAATAAACATTCTGTTAGTATGCATGTATGTTTAATCCATATTAGAGGTTGATAACATGGCTAATGTGTACCCTATAAGGAACAGCCATGACCACATTACTGAAGCTGTGTACATTCCAAAGCAAAAAAATAAGTTACATTGTTTACATTCTGATGTCAACAACTTGACAATTTGGCGCGAAAATGCCGATTTGCGTCATTTGAAATGACGTCATTTTAAAAGTATGATAAATATATCAATTTTTTTGTCATAAAGAAATGCAGACAGCTGCTGTTTATAAGGTACCTAACTACCTATATAAATTTTCTTTCAATTTATCTCATTAACAAAGAAGAAATTTAGTTGGTTATCATGGTTTCCGCTAATAGGAAGGCATACATCTGTTAAGAACAAGTTTTTGAAAAATCCGCCAAATTTTTGCTGTCCAAATTCCAAAGATTAATTCGCAAAAGAAAAATGCATATGCCCTGCCTCTTCTGCGAAACTTATCCACAAGTCCAGCCCTCTCGAGAAATAGCATTTACACAAATTGAACGTCAGTTTTTTCAATGGATTTGATCGAGTGGGGCAAATGTTAATATTGACAGGCCTTTTTCTGGTGCATCCACGGGTCCAGTAAACGGACCCATTTCCAATGGGAAATGGTAAAAAATATTCTCAATTCCAAAAAAAAAAGTTTCCCAATCTAAATAAAAAAAAAAAGTTTTTTTCTTTTCTTTTTATTGATACAGGTTGTTAATTCAAACAAGAGACCCAGAGGGTCACATTTCGCTCACCTGAGGAAATTGCAGGGCAAAACAACATTTTAATAAAGTTATGATCAATGTGTCATAATTTGAACAATCTTGGTAGAGGACCATAAGGCAAAGCTACATGTAAAATATTAATGATCTGGGCCTAATGGTTTCAGAGAAGAAGGTTTTTAAAGGTTTTTCTATGAAAAACTGATAAGCCCGAGGGCTGGGCCATTTTTGGTCCGGGGGTCATAATTTGAACAATCTTGGTAGAGGACCATGAGGCAAAGCTACATGTCAAATATTAATGATCTGGGCCTTACAGTTTCAGAGAAGAAGATTTTTTAAGGTTTTCCTATATAATTCAATGTAAAACTGATAAGCCCAGGGGCGGGGCCATTTTTGGCCCGAGAGTCATAATTTGAACAATCTTGGTAGAATACCATAAGGCAAAGCTACATGTAAAATATTAATGATCTGGGCCTAATGGTTTCAGAGAAGAAGGTTTTTAAAGGTTAATTTTCTATGAAAAACTGATAAGCCCGAGGGCTGGGCCATTTTTGGTCCGGGGGTAATAATTTGAACAATCTTGGTAGAGGACCATGAGGCAAAGCTACATGTCAAATATTAATGATCTGGGCCTTACAGTTTCAGAGAAGAATTTTTTTTAAGGTTTTCCTATATAATTCAATGTAAAACTGATAAGCCCAGGGGCGGGGCCATTTTTGGCCCGAGAGTCATAATTTGAACAATCTTGGTAGAATACCATGAGGCAAAGCTACATGTAAAATATTAATGATCTGGGCCTAATGGTTTCAGAGAAGAAGATTTTTAAAGGTTTTTCTATGAAAAACTGATAAGCCCGAGGGCTTGGCCAGTTTTGGTTCGGGGGTCATAATTTGAACAATCTTGGAAGAGGACCATGAGGCAAAGTTACATGTCAAATATTAATGATCTGGGCCTTACAGTTTCAGAGAAGAAGATTTTTTAAGGTTTTCATATATAAGTCTATGTAAAACTGATAAGCCCCGGGGCGGGGCCAATTTTGACCCGGGGTCATAATTTGAACAATCTTGGTAGAGGACCATAAGACAAAGGTACATGTCAAATATTAATGATCTAGGCCATACAGTTTCAGAGAAGAAGATTTTTAAAGGTTTTCCTAAGAAAAACTGATAAGCCCTAGGGCGGGGCCATTTTTGGCCCCAGGGTCAAAATTTGAACAATCTTGCTAGAAGATCATTAGGTAATGATACAACCAAAAATCATAGGTCTGGGCCTTTGGGTTTCTGAGAAGAAGATTTTTTAAGATTTTCTTATGCATTAAAAGTTGTCTATACGGTCATGTTAGAAAATCTGGTCCCACAGCAAGGGGAATAACTCTAGCCAAAAACTTTGAACAACAATTCGTTCCCCCTTGCCACTGATGCTTCTGACAAAGTTTAGTTGAAATTGGGTCAGTGGTTTCTGAGGAGATGTTGTTTGAAAATGTGAACGTACGACGTACGATGGACGGAATAGTATCACAATAGCTCATCCTGAGCCTTCGGCTCAGGTGAGCTAATAAAAACTAATAAAACAAGACTTAGTGGAAAGAACTGAGACCAGAAAAAGGCCTGATTGAGTAGTGACAACATAGGGTTTCATGGTAACATAAGACTTTTAATATATTTCCAGTACTGTGATAGTCTGAAGCAATGACAATGACAGACACAGGTTAATCCTTTCCCCAATAGAAACCCCTTTTAGCGCAATGTATTCCTCTGCTGAAGAAAATAGTTTCAATTTTTACCGTCATGAAAATTTAGCTGAAGAAAGACTTTCAAAATCCTAGAAGTTGATAGCTTGGCTGAAAGTAAGCAGAATGCACCTTCAGGTGCATTCTGCTTTACTTGCAACCTGCTTGAGATCATGTAATCCGTCTTCAAAACTAGAAACAGGCTATGGGTTAAAGGGTTAATCTGCCTGGTGCAGAAAACAGTGTTCACATTGGCTCAAAACTATGAAGTTTTATCTCGCTTTATTGTGTCCTATTCCAAGATTTTCAGGATGAATGAATTTCAGGTGAAACTGGTTAATTCAGGATTTGGAACAAGAACAAAGAGAATCTTGATAAACTTAGGTGACATTCATGTCCCCCAAAAGAACTCAAATAATTTAAATATTTGATCCTCTCTGTGCTGGGAACATTTAATACATGCATACATTGCAAACAGTGAAGACCCTTATAGAGGGTTATTTAACCCTTTACCTTATAGAAGCGCCTTTTAGCGGATATGATTTATTCCTCCGCTCAAGAAAATAGTTCCAATTTAATCAGTAATGAATATGTAATATGGGAAATATTTTCTAGATTATAGCACATGATAGCTTAAAGCAGGCTGAAAGTAAAGCAGAATGCGCCCTAAGGCGCATTCTGCTTTGCTTTCAACCTGCTTTAAGAAGTCACCTATCTTAAGTACTAGAAATAGGCTATCAGGTAAAGGGTTAAGGATCAAGATCTGCCCTGTAAGTTTTTAAGTAATTTTTTTTCTCTTAAGTACACTTTCTTAAAACAGCCCTAAAAATCAGCAAAAATGGGATATTTCATTGGGAAAATTTGAGCATGAAAAGGGATAATAATTCTTTAAAAATAATCTTCAGAACATTACCTTGATTTTTTAATACCTATTGCACAAAGGATAATTTTAAAATAATTAGCCTGATCAGGAGCCCGTTTCATAAAACTTTGTACGACAAAAATGGTTGTAAGTCAAAACTTTAATATACATTTAATTTCTAATTACTCTTGAAAAGACGATTCCAAAGAGATGTCACAAGACAGGATTAGATGGAGAAAAAACTAATAATTGAGACTCTTATAATCTGACTTCAAACGTAGCAACAACATTTGTCGTACTTGCAAACAGGTTGGATCCAGATCAGAACCCACTTAATGTGAGAACTGATGAGGACTCACACAGTTTGTCTCTGTAAATACCATATAAAGAGAGCTATAAAGACAATATCAAATTTTTAGCAAATGACTTTTTCAGCAGATGACATTTAATCAATGTAGAAAGGGTTAATTAACAAACAACAAAGAACGGAGATGATTTCCTTTGTCTATTTATTTGTTTTTTTGTTGTCTGCCTTATAAACATCTGTAGTGAAACCTTTCAACACCAAGTAACCTTCGGTTGCTAAAATGTTGTCTGCTAGAATTCTACAATTGTTTAACCCATTACCCAATAATTACGCCTTGTTACGCCTCTTAATTTATTCCTTCACTGAAGAAAATAGTTCTGATGTATATGGTCATGAACATGTATCACAAGAAATATTTTCTATATTCTAGTAGCTTGTAACTTAAAGCAGGCTGAAAGTAAAGCAGAATGCACCTTAAGGCGCATTCTGCTTTACTTTCAACCTGCTTCAAGTGGTCACATATCTTCAAAACTAGAAGTAGGCTATTGGTAATGGGTTAAGTCTCATCTTTATAGAAAGGGAATCTCAGTGACAACCAGTTTACATCTTGAACAGATCCCACATTAAGGGGGCCTGATCTGCATCCAATCAGCAGAAAACCATTTCACTATATAAATATCATGCTATAAAATTGCCATCTACATTTGTTTCACATTAAATTGTAAAATATTTTCATAGAAAATAAAATGTCTTCCAAACACATTGGATCCAGATCTGGCTAAGATCATTCATTTTTTAATCCTGTCAGTCCCTGTATGATCGCGTGGGGGGCTTGTTCATATGCCAAACCTGCAGACAATCTTTCATACATTGCCTTTAACCCTTTGAACCCTAGTCCCGCATATAGGCGTCCTTTTTAAACACTGTACATGTGAAAAGTACACTTGTCCTGTGCAAACAGTGAAGACCCAGATCAGAGGGCTCCGAAAGGAGCCCTCTGATCAGGGTCTTCACTGTTTGTCATATTATAATGCCAAACATTGACAAAAACAACCCTTAAAAGTCATAAATGGACTAGACTTAGATGGAAACTGGAATTATTCATTGAAAGTTTTAGGGAGGAAAGAGTTAATACAGATATCTAACATTTTGAAGGGCTATTAGAATGAAAGCTTGTACAACAAAAACTGTAGTAATTGTAAAGTGAATTACTATGTTTTGGACCCTGCAATAACTGTCATTGCTCCAGCCCCCTCAATCCTTACAATACGGAGCTTTAACTATTTTCTCCCTGAAACTTTAAATGGACAATTCCAGTTTCCATCTAAGTCTAGTCCATTTCTGACTTTAAAGGGTTGTTTTTGTCAATGTTTGGCATTGTGACAAACAGTGAAGACCCTGATCAGAGGGCTCCTTTCGGAGCCCTCTGATCTGGGTGTTCACTGTTTGCATAGGACAAGTGCACTTTTCACATGTATACTGTTTGAAAAGTACGCCTATATGCAGGACTAGGGTTCAAAGGGTTAAAATGAACTCTCTTGTCAGTGTAAAAATGACATGTTTACATTGATTCTTGAGGGATGTGGCCGTACATAGTTAAAAGTAAGACAAACAGTGTCAACCCTTATCAGAGGGCTCCTAAAGGAGCCCTCTGATCAGGGTCTACACTGTTTGCAAATGATGTATTTACTCCGTCCGAGCAACGTAATACTTGAGCCTTGCAAAGTGAAGGTTAAAATGGATGTATCACACATCTTTGTTGATAATGTAGAGAAACAGTAATTTTTTTTTGCCCTTCATTATATTTTACAGCAATTAGTAATTGGTTGGTACTGTTAGTCTTGAGGACAAGTGACAAATTTATATAGAACAAAAGAAATACATAAACTTCATAATTATTGGACTTGTTTTACTATTGTCCCCGGACAGACTTCTCAATAACTGAATCTGCTTTAACTCATTATCCCATAAATACGCCTCTTAATTATAATACACCTTTAATTTATTATTCCACTGAAGAAAATAGTTCCAATTCAAATATTTTATATATTCTAGCAGATCGTAACTTCAAGCAGGCTGAAAGTAAAGCAGAATGTGCCTTAAGCACATTCTGCTTTACTTTCAACCTGCTTTAAGTGGTAACCTATTTTCATAATAAGAAACAGGCTATGAGGTTAAGCAACCACCTGATTGAATATAGGAAACATCTTGTGAGGCCTGATCTGGATCTAAAACAATTAGCCATGGACATCATTGTTTTAGCACAGAAATAACAACATATTCTTTCCAGCAAATATGGATTAAAACAATATACATCTATGTAACATTTTGTACGCTATTAAATTGCAAAATGGTTAATAGTATCTTTGCAAATAGTTTGGATCCAGATGAAACGCCACATAATACACAATGCAGCATCTATTCAAAACTGTTAGACACTGACCTAAATCAAACTTTAGAATATCGGTGACAATATTACTGAGCGTGCAAAGAGATAAAGCTAGTCCTAACCTATTTGTACAACAGACAGACATCTCGGTTGGTTTGTCGAGGCAGGCAAATTTGGTGTAATTGTCAATATTATTTGTCTCCACTTCCAGTCGACTCCCCATTAACTGCCGGTAAATTATCAAACAGTCCATAAAATTTACATTATAATGACCTAAAATCTATCTATGCTTAATACATGTCATACGCTTCAAAACTTTGTCTATATAAATATCATACATAACACATTTTCTCCTTCATTACTAGATATACAATCCAAATGACAAACAGTTTGGATCCAGATCAGATGCCAAGAAACTTGGCATCTGATCTGGGTCCAAACTGTTTGCAAAATCAAGAGAATACAGTGTTTACGTTTTAAGCATTAATAGGTGTTATTATTTTGCAAACAAGATTTGGGCTTTGTGTTTGTGACAAGGATTGCAAGGAAATGTATCATTTCGCTTGTTATCTGTTTTATGGCTGGATGAATAAATATATGTTTTAGTAAACTCTTTGCATGCTGGGTAATTTTTTCGTCTGCAACAACTGTCATCTGCTTCTGTTCTAAAAAAAAAATCAAAAATTTTTTTTTTTAAAACAGGGTCAGAGTGTCAAATAGTTTGGATCCAGATGAGACGCTGCATAATTATGTCATCTGGATCCAAACTGTTGGCAAAGATAATCAAGATTCCGCCGCTAGCATGCAAAGAGTTGATCATTTACACAAATCTTTTCGTGATTTGATGATGTTGGCTTTATATTATAGTTATCCTTTACAAAGCTTAAGTTTCAAAATAACTTTTTTTAAGAATGTCTAAAAAAATGTTTCTACTGCAGGCAAAAAGTGCAGGCCCATTTCAGTTGATTCCTTTCGGAACTCTCTGATCTGGGTCTGCATTGTTGTATATAAATGGTGTATATATATAATTGGTTCCCGCACTTTGAAGGTTACCAACTAAATTCATGTGTGCATGAGTCTTTGAAGTATCTTTTGTATTCAACACATACTTGATGTGCTTAAACATACTGATATTATGCTTAAGCAGCTAAAACCTATACATGTATGTAAAACAAGACCCATTACCCCATATATAGCCTAATTCTAGTTTTGAAAATAGGTGACCACTTAAAGCAGGTTGAAAGTAAAGTAGAATGTGCCTTATGGTGCATTCTGCTTTACTTTCAGCCTGTTTTAAGCTACCATCTGCTAGAATGTAGAAAATATTTCTTATGATACATATTCATGACTGTATAAATTGGCACTATTTTCTTGAGTGGAGGGATAAATTGTAGGCGTAAAAAGGCATATTTATGGGGTAATGGGTTAAGTTAAGATTAAGAGTTACAGTCATTTAATTGGCTATAACTGGACTAAATTATTGCAGATTGATTTGATTTGTTGGGGGCTATAGGAGCCCTTTGATCAGGGTCTACACTGTTTGCTAGCTTAGAACAGGATTTATTAAACTACCCAGAATTCCAAGTAGACTGGTTCATGTTTTGGTAACTAAAACAAGCCACAAGGGAACCTAACAATCCACAAGAGTTACTTAGTGTTGAAAGGGTATGACTCAGTGCCTCAATGCCATGAGCTCAACGAAGTCCCTCTACAAATGGATCTTTAGGTGGATTAATTGAAGCCTTCCATTTGGCTTGCGGTAGGTCTGTATAGTTCTAAATATATATTCCCTTGTGCCTTTAAAAATGTGAGTTATTTCATACCCAGGGAAGCATCTGTTGGTCTTCCTCCAGCTGGTAATATCTTAATGTTCAAGCTATATTATGGAAGTCTGTTTATAATAGCCCTTTCTCTCATAGACTGTTTATTCAGTAAGACAAAATTCTACTTAACCCATAAATACGCCTTTTTATGCTTCTAATTTATTGCTCCAATGAAGAAAATAGTTCCATTTCATAAAGTCATGAATATAAACCAAAAGAAATATCTTCTATAACCTTGTAGATAGTAGCTTAAGGCAGGCTGAAAGTAAAGCAGAATGTGCCTTAGGCGCATTCTGCTTTACTTTCAACCTGCTTTAAGTGGTCATCTGTCTTCAATACTAGAAACAAGCTATCGGGTAATGGGTTAAAGCAGACTGAAAGAAAAACAGAAATCTCCTGAAGTCTGAGATTTCTGCTTTACTTTCAGTCTGTTTATAGTGTAAGTGTCAAATATTTCTAATTATTCAGCAGCCAGGAACAAAAGTTGATTTTATCTGTCTGTCTGTCTTTCTCTCTCTCTTTCTCTCTCTCTCTCTCTCTCTCTCTCTCTCTCTGTATTTCCAAGCTAAAACTATAAGAAGACTTAAAGAAAACAACTGATGAAATGTTTTAAATAATTAACTTAAAAAGAGAGACAAACAAACCAGCCTTGTAATAATTGCTATATCAGGGGCCATAACTCCTAACAAAATTAATGATGTTGTGATTTATGATGATATTGCAGGTAAATTTGATAAAGGTTGTTAATGAAATGTACCTAAGTCTTTCAACAGTGCATAAATTAGGTCTGTTGAAAATGATCTCTGTGGAATTTCTGAAACTAACTCTTCTTTTTATTTACAAAAACAAGATCAGTGACTAATAAGCCATGGGACTGAAGAGGATCCAACCTGTTTAAGAGGGTCTTGACTACGTATTTTAAGTTTTTGAAAAGGTTAATGATAGGTGTTCACGGTCAGGTTGTGTTTCTTGACATGACAGTAGGCGACCCCTTCATTCGAGGACAATCTATCACGATTTTATCCACCTATCATAGTGTACAATTTCATCAATGAGTGACACATGTTAGTGGTCATAGTCTTGTTCCCATCATTAACTCCTTACATGCTAGCCGCGAAAAACCGTGATCACCTTTGCAAACAGTTTGGATCCAGATGAGACGCCGCATAATGCGGCGTCTCATCTGGATCCAAACTGTTTGACATTCTGACCCTATTTTGAAATTAAATTTTGGTTAAGTTCTATTATAAGGACAGCAACAGATGACAATTAAAAGTCACAGAGGACAATTTAACTTAGCGTTGAAAGCGTTAAAACCTGGAGAAAATCCATTATACGATATTTACAAGTTTGAAAGCCTGTCACAATCAACTTAACCCTCACCCTGCTGACCTCACAACTTGACTGATATTAGCAAACAGTGTAGATCCAGATCAGAATGGCGAGAAACTCAGTGTCTGGTCTGAATCAAAAGTGTTTGACGCTTGTCTGACAATGTTTGTAGGTTTCCTTCAATATGTAAATGCATAAAACTTACTAATGCAAACCATCATTTCAGAGAAGATGATATATCTCGAGGATAAGGTTTTAAAAACCCAAGAAAAGCTTCCACTGTCACACCCATGGACATCCAACACCACATATACCAAACCAATTAACTCTTTATTCTGTCAAATTAATGTTACCTTTAAAATTGTAGTCAACAACTCAATTTTTCTATTTCTAACTTTTTGACTATCAAAACAAATGGCAAAAATGTTGGATTCTGATCAGATATTGAGTAGTTTGGTATCTGATCAGGACTTGAAATGTTTTTATAGAAATATGAACAAGATAAATATAGGGGTTACATTTTTAATGCTAGGAAAACATGTATGGTAGAAATGTTAAGCAAACAGATTGGATCCAGATCAGACCCCACAAAAGTGGGGTCTGATCTGGATCCAATCTGTTTGTCACTAAGATCAAGTTCCTGAAAAACTTTATGTCAGAATTTAAGCGGACAGCATTTTGAGGCGGACATATATTTTGCGTTGGAAAGGGTTTAAAATATGAAACCTAAGTTCATACCACAGGATATAGCACCTGTGTCTGGTGAACAAATAAAAGATGATACCAACACCTCATTAAGCAGGTACAGGTTAATTACTATTTGTCATAACATTAACACATCCATTTTTATCCTTCACAGTTTCTAAATCTGATACTTTTCATTCATGTGTTTTCTGAAATTTGTTCATCCTGGGTGTATTATGTTCTTATAATGCTCAATACGACCATTTTGCTGAAAATTATAACAAACCAGTCTGGGGTCTTACAAAACGTTGTACGACAAAAATGGTCATGATTCAATAATTTCTGATTTCTCCGTCTAATCCTGTTTTGTGACATCTCTTTGGATTCTAAAGAGATGGCACAAGACAGGATTAGACGGAGAAATAAATATTAATTGAGAATTTTAGAAAATCTGACTTACAACAATATTTATCGTACGACATTTCGCTTAGATATGGGGCCCCAGGTAGACAAAAGTTACAAGAAATGGTACAAGATGATAAAGATCACAATGTCTCACTATATCTACACTGTTTGCTGATATTTGGTTTGATAAAAGTTTAGGCATTGCAAGCGAACATTCTTCCTACAATCCAAGATCAAAATATTACTCCTTCTGTAATAGTTTGCTATTACATGATTGTATAATCAGTGTTTTAACCCTTTGAACCCTAGTCCCGCTTATAGGCGTCCTTTTCAAACAGTGTACATGTGAATAGTACACTTGTCCTGTGCAAACAGTGAAGACCCAGATCAGAGGGCTCCGAAAGGAGCCCTCTGATCAGGGTCTTCACTGTTTGTCATAATGCCAAAAATGGACAAAAACAACCATTAAAAGCCAGAAATGGACTAGACTAAAATCGAAACTGGACTTGTTCATTTAAAGTTTCAGGGAGGAAAGAGTTAAGAGAGGTAATGCAGTAATGCAGAATTTTGCTTTATTTTCAGCCTGTTTAAGCAATGCCATGTCAGGATGTATGAAAAAGTTTCCTAAAGCTTTTTTATAAAGAAAGAGAGAGATCTATGAGGAATAGGTAAAAGCAAATGAAAAGGTGTTTCTATACAAGAAACCCTGCTCTCCATTGAAGCACCTAGCTGCAAGTGCCTTTACTTACTCCACCACTTAACCCACAAATATGACTTTTTACGCCTTTAACCCATTACCCCATATATACGCTTTTTAACGCCTTTAATTTATTCTTCCATTGAAGAAAAAAGTTCCAATTTATAAAATCATGAATATGAAATCAGAAATAGTTTCTATGTTCTAGCAGATAATAGCTTAAAGCAGGCTGAAATTAAAGCAGAATGTGCCTTAAGGCACATTCTGCTTTACTTTCAACCTGCTTTAAGTGGTCACCTATATTCAAAACAGACTATGGGGTAACGGGTTAATGTAAAGAAAATAGTTCTAATTTATACAGTCGTAGATATGTAGCATAAGAAATGTTTTCATCATTCTAAAAGATGGGTGCTTAAAGCAGGCTGAAAGTAAAGCAGAATGCACCTTAAGGTGCATTCTGCTTTACTTACAACCTGCTTTAAAGTGGTCATATGTCTTCACAATGAAAAACATGTTATGTGGCTAATGGGTTAAGTGATCATTAAGATGTATTATATTTTATTATTATATTGGATATATCTGTTAGCTTAGAGCACAATAAAAGTAAAGCAGTAAGCTCCTAAAGGAGCTTTCTTCTTTACTTTCATTTTGCTTTAAGCAGTATCCTAGCTGTCATTAGCACTATTGTATACAGGTAATTTGCCATGGAGGATAGGGTTAATAGGCTAATCATGAACACCTGGCCTTTATAAATAAACAACAATGTAATAAAGATCCAGCTTCGTCCTATAAGTATTCCCTCTCTGATATAAACATCATAGATACACTATATTAATTGTACGATAAATCACTGCTATACAACATTATGAGACAGAAATAATTATGGTATTCTTTTCTTTGCAGTAATTTTGTTATTTTTGTTAATTCCTTGTAACCAATTAGAATAGTTTTGAAATCTAATATGATCATCAAAGACCTTTCAAATCAAAATTATGACTGTTAATATTTTATATCATTATTATAAAGTACAAGCTGCTTAATTCGTTTCAATATGAATTCCTTAACCAGCATATTCATGACTGTATAAAGACTTAGTGGAACTATTCTATTCAGTAGAGGAATAAATTTTAAAGGTGTAAAAAGGCATATGTATGGAGTGATGGGTTAAAGCAGACTTAAATTGAACCATTGTGAAGAAGCTTTCTCCTTGAGGAATAGCATTCTGAAGAAGCCTTCTCCTTGAGGAATAGACAGAAGGAGCTTTCTGTTTTAATTTCAGCTGGCATTAACCAGCCAATCACCTTAACCCATTACCTCTTAGCCTATTTCTAGCTTTGAAAACAGGTGACCTCTTAAAGCTGGTTGAAAGTAAAGCAGAATGTGCCTTAAGGCACATTCTGCTTTACTTTCAGCCTGCTTTAAGCTACCATCTGCCGGGATATAGAAAATATGTCTTCTGATACATATTCTTGGCTGTATAAATTGGAACTAATTTCTTCAGTGGATGAATAAATAGAGGCGTAAAAAGGCGTTTTAAGGGGTAATGGGTTAACCTTTCCTCCCTGAAATTTAAAATGGACACTTCTGGTTTCCAATTCAGCCTGGTCCATGTTTTATTATTTATTTTATCATGGTTTTTATCAATGTATTGCAATATGACAAACAGTGAAGACCTTGATCAGACGGCTCCTTTAACAGTCTTCTGATCTGGAACTTAACTGTTTCCTTAGGACAAATGGACTCTTCACAGGTACACTGTTTGTAAAGACGTGTATAAGCGTGACTATGGTTCAAGGGTTAACCCATTACCCCAAAGCCCTTTCTAGTTTAGAAGATAGGTGACCCCTTAAAGCAGGTAGAAAGTAAAGCAGAATGCGCCTTAAGGCGCATTCTGCTTTACTTTCAGCCTGTTTTTAGGCTATTATCTGCTAGGATATAGAAAATATTTCTTATGATACATATCCATAACTGCATGTATAAAAGGGAAATATTTTCTCCAGTGGAGGAATAAATAAAATGTGTAAAAAGTCATATTTATGGGGCAATGGGTTAAATCAAACTATGGAGAAATGTTTTATATTCACCCCATGCAGGTTTGACTGTATTTCTATTCCCTGCCAATCATCCAATCAGATTTGGCTATTGATCATAGTTAAGATTTAATTTCTTTCCAAACAATACGGAATCCACTTTTAATAAATGAAAGGTTGACAGAATGTTAGGAATGTTAAGACTGTGTCCAGCTGACCAGATACTTAATGAATAAACAGTCACATCTACATTTAGCATCCATTTAATGAACAATATTATCCCGTTACAGATAGGTGGTTGCTAAATGCATGACGAAAGTAATGCAGAAAGCTCCTTATAGGAGCTTTCTGCATTACTTTTGTGCTGCATTTAGCTACTACTGTCTTTATACAGATAGTGCAACATGCATTGATCGAGTTGTGGTCTAATACATTGCTGGACTGTATATAAAGGTCATGTCCCTCGGGACTTTGACAGATCAGCTGTGAGTAAGTAATGTAGGCCAAGGGGACAGGTGACAGAGATGTTGAGGGGATTACTGGCGATATGATATGCATTGTCACATGCTTCAATTAACATGCAGATAGCTCGATTATTAAGTTAACCCATTACCCCATAGCCCGTTTCTAGTATTGAAGATAGGTGACCACGTAAAGCAGCTTGAAAGTAAAGCAGAATGCGCCTTAAGGCGCATTCTGCTGTACTTTCAGCCTGCTTTAAACTAACATCTGCTAAAATGTAGAAAATACTTTCATGACTGTATAAAATGGAACTATTATCTTCAGTGAAGGAATAAATTTAAGGCCTAAAAAGGTGTATTTATCGGGTAAAGGGTTAACTCACTGAACCCTAGAAATACGACTCATCCTGTACAAAGAGTGTACCAGAGAAGAGTACACTTGGGCTAGGCAAACAGTATAGACCCAGATCAGAAGCCTCCTATAGGAGATCATTGTCTACAGGTAACCCTCTAATGAAGTGTTTCACATAATAAATTATCACTGTAACATTATTGCAAGTCAAATATGAATGGCATTTGAAACAGTTTCTGTTTATCAGTGAGTCATAATGTTATGACTGACTTATAACTGTTACTGCTAATTAGTAACCATCAATCATGATGAATATCTTTTGAAAAAGTGTTACTGGTAAGTCATATATGACTTGCATTTGAAACGGTTGCTGTTTGCTGGCAAATCAATAATAATTGGCTTTTGAGATTGTTATTGCTTCCTGAAAAATCATCTATAACTGGCATTTAAACTATTACTTCTTGGTAAATAATATAAATTGGCAACTCACAGTAACTAAGTCAATTATGACTGGCAACTTACAGTAACTGCTTGCTGGAAAGTCATATATGACTGGCTTTTAAACTGTTACTGCTTGATGGAAAGTCAATTATGTCTGGCAACCCACGGTAAACTGCTTATTGGAAAGTCAATTATGACTGGTAACTTACAGTAACTGCTTGCTGGAAAATCAGTTATGACTGGCAACTCACAGTAACGGCTTGCTGGAAAGTCAATTATGACAGACAACTTACAGTAACTTCTTGCTGGAAAGTCAGATATGACTGGCTTTTAAACTGTTACTGCTTGCTGGAAAGTCAATTATGACTGGCAACTCACAGTAAACTGTTTATTGGAAAGTCAATTATTGCTGGCAACTTACAGTAACTGCTTGCTGGAAAATCAGTTATGACTGGCAACTTACAGTAACTGCTTGCTGGAAAGTCAATTGTGACTAGCAACTCACAGTAACTGTTTGCTGGAAAGTCAATTATGACTGGCAACTCACAATAAATGCTTTTTGGAAAGTCAATTATGACTGGCTTCTAAATTGTTACTTCTTGGTGGAAAGTCAATTATGACAGGCTTTTTACCTGTTACTGTTTGCTGGTCAATAAAATATGAGAAATCTTTAAATAGGCACAATAAAATTGTAAATTCTGTATCTGAATTTCCCTTACTGGGATATACCAATATGATACAGATGTTGCATGGAGTTAAAACCATAAAGCTGAAATAACAGATCAGAGGCAGAGTTTTACGCAAGATAAAGGTTTAAGGGCTCTTCTTGTCATTACAATGACAGATTATAAAGGCTCTTTGATAGGATACCTGAATATTAACCCTTATCCTGCAATAATGTCATCAGTTTCAGAAATGCCAACATACAATTTTTTTTTAGTTTTTTTTATTGAAACTAATACAACAGTTACTAGATGGTTATGATCCTAATCAGATGCCAAGTAACTTGGCATCTGATCAGGATCAAAACCATTTGCAAATGCCTGTCAAAATGTGATGAGGCAGTAGATGAAAGCTCAAAGTAGCCTCATCAATTTTAGTCAGGGAATGACATTTCTTTGTAATTCATGAAATCTAAATGCAAGGTCAGTGACCAGAATTCTTTTCACTAATATTCATCATTGATATAATGGTGGTCTCTTAGATGACAAATAAGTAAAGTGAATCCTTAAATTCTTCTGAAAAAGCGAAAAGGTAACAAAAGGCAAGTTCCTGTTATAAATGCAGGAAAAATGTACTGGAGCAAACTCCTTGTAGGAGTTTTCTCCATTATTTTTATCTGGCTTTAAGCAACTACCTGTTTAAAGCAAGCACATGTATTACAGAAAACTTTTGGTTATAAGATACAAGATTGACTGTGCAGGGGTTTCAAGTTAATGAAATTTGCGGTCACAATTTGTAATTCCTAGAATTCCAAAATGGAATTGCTGAATTAACAGGTAGTTCCGATCATTGTTTACTATCAGTATAATTTGTGGTGACGCAAACCCAGCTCAGTTGCCAAGCTTAATAACCTGGTTGATGGCAAAAATCATGTTCAGTTGTAAAATACAAGGTAATCAAAGGCTTGCAAAAATGGTCATGGTTCCATTGTATGGTAGTAATTGATGTATGCATTGAATTGCCATATACACCCCCTCCCCATTAAAACACTCCAAAGGGTGATCGATAATATCCCATGAGTTTAAAGGAGGCTGAAAGTAAAGCAGCATTCTACCTTACTTTCAGCCTCCTTTAAGCAACCATCTGTCATAATACGGAAAACAAGTTACAGGTGAAAAGGATATAGTATAATAGTTATTGGAAGATAGTGGGGCATTTATTAGGGGGTTGGGGATGGGGTTTCATTTAAATGGGAGAAAATAATCTAACTTATTAGTTAATATAACAGTTCAGATTATAGATTCTCTAAGAAGGCAGAGCTTAAAACTTATACATGAATATTCGGTGGGAGAAGGGTTAAATAATATTTTAGATGACGTCACCTACATGCATGTTTTATTAAGGACCTTAGTCATGACATAAAGGCAGGCATATATCAGCCCATTTCATTAAACTTCATACGACAAAAATGATCGTAAGTCAAAGCTTTAAAATACATTTAATTTCTGATTTCTCTATCTAATCCTGTATTGTGACATCTCTTTGGAATCGTCTTTTCAAGACGATTCCAAAGAGATGTCACAAGACAGGATTAGATAGAGAAATAAATATTGATTAAGACTTTTATAATCTGTCTTACAACAACACATCCTACAAAGTTTTATGAAACAGGCCCCAGATAACTGGAAATAATAATGTATTTTTTTTCTTCTGATGATGGAGCAGATGGAGAAGAAAACCCAGGCCTGCTGATGAGCCAAGGTTATAAAATAAACAACAGCTTCCCCAGCTGAAACAAATGGCAATATTGTTTATGCCTCATTTCTCTGTGTAAATTTACGTTCAATACAGTTGAACTTCTGTAATACAAACTCATTCAAGTCAAACTTACCCACAGTTAAAAGATAAAATATATAGCTTTAAGCCACATTTTAAAATTTGAAATATGGGTATGTTTGATTTATGCAAACTCAAGTTATTGAAAGTCAACTGCAGAAAATGAAGAAAAGTTTGATTTTAATTGCTTCAAGCTATCTGCCTGCTTTAATCTACCTTCTGCTAGGATATATAATCCAATTCTTATTGTGAAGATTGTTGTAAGCAATCAAAGGCTTGAGAACAATCTCAGACTCAACTCAAACTCTTTATTACATTCAGGGGCCAGGAGTTGAAGGAAATGTTTACTTACCATGTGACCAATCTTCAACCTCTTTACTGTCTACAGCTTCTGTAACGATAAAATAAAGAAAACTTATAAATTCTGTATTACATTAACATTGTGAATGATAACTACATGTAATCTGCATTAACTCTTTGCATGCTAGTGGCGGATACATGTGTCACAGTGATTACCTTTGCAAACAGTTTGGATCCTGATGAGACGCCGCATAATGCCGCATCTCATCAGGCGTCAAACTGTTTGCCAATCTGACCCTGTTTTGAAAAAACTATATTTGGAACAGTAGCAGACGACAATTGTTGCAGACGGAAAAATACCCAGCATGCAAAGAGTTAAAAAATTTGTCTGCTGAAAATTCTAGAATAATTGCTGTCTGCTGAATTTCTGACACCAACTTCTTTCTCTGATATAAGTGACAAACATTGTGGATTCTACACAGATCATGAGACTAATACCAATATTAGGCATAAATATTATGATCTGGATCTAAAGTGTTACTGCCCCGTCTAATCAGGACCCAAACAGTTTGACACTATGACCGTTTTAAAAACAAATTTTGAAATTTCCCTTTTTTAGAACAGTAGCAGATGACAATTGTTGCAGGCGATAAAATTACCCAGCATGCAAAGAGTCAATATGCAATTAAACTATTCTAGGCCAGGTATAACCCTCCCCTTTCTAAAATAGCCTGCCTGTAACAAAATACCAAGGAGTAAATTTATTATTTCTGGGTAAGTTATGTTTAATTGGCAGATAAACCACAGACAATAAAAGAATCGTAAACCTTCAAGTACCACAACAATAGGGGTTTCATCCCTAACACTGCAAGTTTTAAAAAAAAACTCATCCTTTTCTCTGAATAAATTCTAAAGTTCATTGATTCTCAAGGGATTTGTCTAAAACATTTGTATAACAAACACAGCAGATCCAGATCAGATGGATTCTTACGGAGCCCTCTGATCTGGGTCTACATTGTTTGCAAATGATGTATAGATTTGTTTCCCTGCACAGTAATGTCCACTCTTTAACTGCTAAGTAAGCCTCTGGTGCAAAATATGGCAACTGTTGAATTTCTGTAACTGACTTATGTCTTCACAATGAGAGCGCAAACAGTTTAAATCCTGGTCAGGTGTTGATCTATTTAGCATCTGGTCTGGAGCTAGGCTAATTCCAAAGGTTTCCTGCAACCAAAGGGTTATTTTCATGGAGTCATCCGACTCCCCACCATAGGGTGGCAACCAAACTCTTCAACATTGGAAGTATATAAATTAACTACTCTTTAAAAGGGAGGTCCATGACACAGGAAGTACAGAACAGTCCAACCTGTATAAACTAGCCATTAGAAAGATGATCCATAAGCAGTCTTTTGACAGATTGCTACTTACTGCCTAACGAAAGTAACATAGAATGCTACTTTAGAAATGTTCTGCATTACCTTTTATTTTGGACTAATACAGTTTTGACTGTACAGAAAATTTCAGGTATTTTTTGTTCTTTTTTTCAGCACAGTTTAAAATTTGACTAAAAATGATTAAATCAAATCTAAATCACTGGAAAGGTAATAAAATTGCTACAACTACTAAATCTTTAAACTGCTTTTTGTTACAGCTTTAAGAATAGATAATTTTGTTACATGGAAAATGTCAAAACAGTAAAAACGTGAACTGACATTTACAAGGACCAACTATATCACCATTTGAATAAATACATAGGCATATCATTAGCAACCACAGCTATCTAAGATCTGCAGCTTTGATAATCAACATCTTGTTTGGACATTGATCTAGGTCCAAACTGTTTGCAAACACCTCCAATACAGGTTTGTTTTTTAGAGTTAAAAGGGTTAAGGACTGACTGACTGAGATTGCAGACATAGATACAGTTAGATGACAGTTTCCTTGCTGGGGAGAGCCTAACACCACAGCATACCTGTGAGGTATAATAAAATTCCTGGCAGGATCAGCATCATCCTTTCTGAGCTGTTTCAGCAACCCTTGACATAAGTCTGACAATCTTACAATCAATACGGCCTTGTCTTTTGCTGCCATTCTAATTTCAGTGAAGAAATATGGATTTCTCTAGTGAAAGAATGCTGCTTTATGCAGAACAAAAGTAATGCAGAAAGCTCCTTTAGGAGCTTTCTGCATTACTCTTGTCCTGCATTAAGCAGTCCAATCATCTTTGAAAGTGTGGGTAATTGCTTTATACAAGTTTGATTGTTAATCAACTGTGGGTCAGGAAATGTATAAAACATATGCTGGAAAACCTTCAAATTGCTAAAACTTTACATTTGACTACAGATAATAGCTAGTAACAGAAAAACAATTTTCAAAACAGTAAAATCTCATTTGTCAATGGTATTATTGTTAGGACATAGTTTATTGCCCAGTTTCTTGCAATCGTGTATATCATAATTATGTAAATGAAATGCTCTTAGAAGTCCTGCATTATAAAGGGGGATGAGGAGAGTTCAGATATAAACTGTTTATAGCACTTCCACTCAGAGTCAGGAAGCTTTGTTACAATATAAGAGCTCCAGATAAGAGGTAGTTTTTTCAACAAATCCAACATTTTCTCACTCTTTTTAGCACCAAATCCTATTGTGTTACTACTCATTAGAATCGTCTCGAAGAGACGATTCTAATGAGTAGTGACACCATAGGGTTTAATTCAGAAATAAAGATTTTAGTTTTTGAAAAACTACACTTATCTGGTGCTCTGCAATATACCTTGCCTTGTGGTACGTTTGACCTACCTTTACCCCATAGCTTGTTTCTAGTTTTGTAGACATGTTCCACTTACATCAATTGAAAGTAAAGCAGAATGTGCCTTAAAAGGTACATTCTGCTTTACTTTCAGTTTGCTTTAAGCTACCATCTGCTAGAATATAGAAACTTTTTTTATAGTTCATAATTATATTCATGTAGTATAAAGTGGAATGATTTTATTCAGTGGATGAATCAATTAAAGGTGTTAATGATTTGATTTGTTATAATTTTACATCACTTTTTACAGTATTTCAGTTGTATAATTATATCGCTACATCCAGCTAATTACAGGTGGCGGAAGACCCTTTTGTATACATTTAGTTATGAGTTAGGCAAAATGAAACTGAGCCATAGATGCATGTATCTCGATAGATGAATCAAAGCCTTCAACTTTCACTGACATTAGCTGTTTGACTTCAAAGTTTCATTTTAAATAGCATGACATTTGAAAGTCCAAACTCTTTCAACACTGCGATATATTGTTGAAACAATCATCATCAACCCACTACTCCTTAGATTAACTTATTGTGGCTCCAATTATTTCTTCACTATGGAAAGTAGTCCGCACTTAGGAAGTACTGTGCATAAAACATAGAATGCATTTTTACTATCTTTCCAGATGGGAGTTTAAAGCAGATTAAAAGTAAAGGAGTATTCTAAAAAGTAAGGAGCATTCTGCTTTGCTTTCAACCTACTTTAAGAGTGCATCTCTCTTCAAAACTAGAAACATGCTATGGTGAGAGTTTAAAGCAGGATAAAAGTAAAGGATATTGTTAAAGTAAGAAACATTCTGCTTCACTTTCAACCTGCTTCAAAAACTAGATACAGGTTATGGGGTAAATGAAATAAAACTAGTGTCATTAGATGAAATGTCAAAGTTCTGGCATCAGCTACTTGACTTCAAAAGTTTCATTTTAAATTGCCTGACAATACTTGAAAGCCTTAATGACTCAAAAACCAGCAAACAATACATAATTAACACTGTGTATCTTGTCTGGCATCTCGGGATGACACTTCAAACAGCCACTCGCTACAGGTGGCAAGCGATGGCAGGTCATATGGCAATTAGAATTATAAATTGATTTTTCAATCACTTCAAAATCACTCCAATCCCATTTTTTTGCTTTTCACTTCAAAAGCCATTTTTCCCACAAGTCAATTACTCTCTAACTACACTACCCCCTCTTGTAAATGACACTCAAAATATATGCAAATGGCAGTCTTTTAAACAGGTGACAGCTTAATGCAGGACAAAAGCAATGCAGAAAGCTCCTACAGGAGCTTTCTGCATTGCTTTTATCCTGCATTAAGCAGTCACCAGGAATAACAGATCATCATTGCCCTTGATTGTAAGGTCTCTGAAGAGAGGGGGTACTGTACAATACAAGGTTTAGACTGTCTAATACCTCCCAGCTCTCTCATCTCCCCTGTCAGTACAAAGTACACTTGTTTTTCATGCTGGGTTTCAACAGGATGAAAAATGCATGTACATGTATTTACCCTTTGGCTGCTGCAATACCATCTGCTTTAAAATTGCTGTTCATTATTATTTCTA
Organism: Gari tellinella; assembly: GCA_922989275.2. Taxonomy (NCBI): domain Eukaryota; kingdom Metazoa; phylum Mollusca; class Bivalvia; order Cardiida; family Psammobiidae; genus Gari; species Gari tellinella. The sequence goes on along the minus strand of OV277857.1, from coordinate 98,274,460 downwards.
ACTGCTTAGATTTAACCCTAGACCATACTGAATTTTCAAATAGACTCTTCTGTTTTCTAATAAATGATTAGTCCACACTTGATGTGAAGGTTTTGTCACAAAACTATTTGAAAGTATGACAAGCAGTGCATACCCTGATCAGAGTGCTCCTTCAGGGTCATAGTCTGCACTGTTAGTCATTTTGCAATAAATTGTAAATTAACTCTAAATAGTCAAAATGGACTGAACTTAATTTGAAATTAGAATTGCCCATTTGAAGTTTCATGGGTGAATGTGTTAAAGCTGTTTGGTGCAGGTATTGGGAGATACTACATGACAAATCACCCGGGTAATTACTAGTGTTCCGGTGATAACAGCTTAATTTAGAAAACCCAACAGATTCTGTCTTCATCTCGTAATGAAATATCTTCTCTTTTTTTTTAAGAAAATTATAAAGTGTGAGAAATTTTTTCCCACATCTTATACCTGCCCCCTCCATTCAAAACAAACATAAATCTACAGAAGGAAATGTGAAATTCTAGTATTTCATTACAGTCTGATATGTATTCAGCAACCATGCAATATAAACATGTCTGCATGATCTATAACAATGGTTACAGCTTAATCCAGAAAAAAAGTTATGCAGAAAGCTCCTTCAGGAGCTTTCTGCATTACTTTTGTACTGGATTAAGCAGTCACCTGTTTTTAGAGATATTAATGTCCCTTCTTAATAGGACATTAAGGACAAGTTTAATAGTACATGCAAGCATGCAACAAAAATCATCGTCATCAGATTAAATCTAAAATATGTCTAGATAAATGCTATAAATATCACAAATTTCTGAAAATTATATCTAGGAATGAATGATGCATTGGTTAGTGTGAAGAACAGAGGTTTTGTCTGTGGAACAGACTGTTGATATTGTCCTAGAAGGAGCCGTCATTTAGGAAACTATGGGAACACCATAACAGACAAACCTTTATTGCGCAATCACTTGCAATATGGTGCATTATTAGGCAGTCTTTCTGGTAGCTGTCTGCTTAATGCAGAACAAGAGTAATGCAGAAAGCTCCTAAAGGAGCTTTCTGCATTACTTTTGTTCTGCATTAATAAGCTAGTTGTCTGAAAAGTTTTCCATATTTCTTTTCTGAATTGTTGTTAAATAGAAGCGTGACTGATATTTTCATTCATCCTTTTTGCATTTGTCAGAAAAATGAGATTTTGCGCTGGATATTGCATCTATTTGTAGCCACAAAAATGTACAAGAATATGTAAAACAAAGACAACTATGTCCTCACCTTGGTCAGATGCTTGGTTTTAGATGTGGTTTTATGGCCTTATCTATAACTAATTGTATGAACATGCTTGGCAAATAAATCAACATACTCATGCTTAACTTGTATCATTATATTGAAATGCAAACATGTCTAACGTTTAATCCTTTACGCCATAACCTGTTTCTAGTTTTGAAGACAGGTTAGCACTTAAAGCAGATTGAAAGTAAAGCAGAATTTGCCTTAAGGTACATTACGTTTTACTTTCAACCTGCTGTAAGTAGTCAACTATATCTTCAATATAGAAACAGGCTATGGAGTAAATTGGGTTAAAGGAATCTCTTATATTCCTTTTTCTGACATCAAACATTTCTCTCCCACACAATAATGATCTCTTAGAACAATACAGAACAGATATAATTATCAAAAGAACAAAATGTTTTAAAATACAGTCTCTCTTGAATTACAATCCAGTAATGGAAGATTAAAATGGGGATCTTTAAAGGCTTAAACTGCTTAATGCAAGATAAAAGTAATGCAGAAAGCTCCTTAAGGAGCTTTCAACATTACTTTTATCCTGCATTAAGTATTCATCAGTCTTTAAAGATTTGCCATGTTTTTTCATTTTGTTTCTTCCTTACACAAGTTGTACTGTATATGAGATTCATGCTCATGATAACAGGGACAGCCATGAATGCTCCATTTGACATTTTGGGGGCTGCGGAATTTGTTCCTTTCATTCCTGAATTAACAGAACACTTTGAAGATTGCACATGGATGACTTTCTGTGATAAGATAATTCCATTAAATCTACCACATTAGTCCTATTGTAGATCACTATCTCGTTTTGATCTTTACCTCTTTAATTCTCTCATTGACAGTTGCACACTGTGCAGTTTGGATACAGATCTGTGGCTGAGGTACTTGGAGAATGTCAAGAACTGTATAATTATGTACCATACTTTTATACCTGAATCAATGTTTCTCTGTCGTAACATTCAGAATGGCAATGTTAGAAGGAGCATTGTCAATCAAAACAGATCATAGATACAGACTCAAGGTCAGAGAATTAAGGCACAGCAGGGCTCCAGATAAGAGTAGTTTTTCAAAATCTAAAACCTTTATTTCTGCATTAAACCTTATGGTGTCACTACTCATCAGAATCGTCTCTTCGAGACGATTCTAATGAGTAGTGACACCATAAGGTTTGGTGCTGAAATGAGTGAGAAAATGTTGAATTTGTTCAGAAAACTACCCCTTATCTGGAGCCCTGCACAGACAGACAGACACAAACAGACAGATGGAAAGACAGACAGCTAGTCAGCCAGAAAAATATAGTCTGACAGGTATAAATAAAGTGTCAGCTAGCTAGATCATCTTTGAACAGTAAAATTTGATACAAAATAACCCATGGATAGAATTTGAAGTATTCAAATCAGGTACTCTATTACATGCTTCAACAAGATGATGTATTACATAATTTATTTGTATTTATGTTTCTCTTGAAAATGACAACCAAAATTTATTGCAATACATTCAACTGTAAACATAAAGAACTGTCAGCTACTTAACAGATACCATACTTTCTGCTGGTATGTTAAATGTTTTTACCTTTTATCCCAGCTAGAGCCTGTTGCTAGTTTTAAAGACAGGTGACCTTAAGGCGCATTCTGTTTTACTTTCAGCCTGATTTAAGCTTAACCATCTGCTTGGATATAGAAAATATTTCTTAAGATATATATTCATGACTGTATAAATTGGAACTATTTTCTTCAAAGTCCATTCAACAATAGGCATGATGCTGACCATTGTCCCAAACCTGAGACAATGGGATGACGCATCTGATGAAGCTTATGCGGGACTATAAACCTCAGCAGAAACAACAACAACAGTGGAAGAATAAATTGAATGTGCTTCTATGGGGAAAAGGGTTAACCTCTACTGTATTGAGTGTAACTTGATAATTATTCGCAAACAGATCTAAGTTCCAGATCAGAAACTGATCGAGTATCTTTATAATTTAGTGCCTGATCAGGATCCAAACTTTTCGAAACACATATCAATGTTTCTTCAGTCAAAGTGAATTTGAGAAATAAAATCTGACTACAAATTTACGTAGATAACATTACAGCAGTTTAAGCGTTAATAGAAATGGATGTTTTATGACATTCGCACCCTTAATTCGAACAAATTGAGCGATATCACTAATATGACAAGTATGGGGATCATGATATGTGATGAGTTTGTAAGACAGGCTGTCTGCGATAGAGATCTGTGATCTGTGATCTCAGACAAACTAAAGCTTGTGATCCTATATGCTGTACAGACTAAGCCTCCCTTATAACACTTGAACCTGGGTTATCTCAGGGTTGCCATTTCTCCAGATTTTTCCCCGAAATCTTTTGATTTTTATCCCAGCAGATGGTAGCTTAAAGCAGGTTGAAAGTAAAGCAGAATGTGCCTTAAGGCACATTCTGCTTTTCTTTCAACCTATTTTAAGTAATCACCCTTGAAAAATAGAAAAAATGGTTATCTTAGGATTTAGCAAGATCAACTTATGGCAGCCCTGAATATCTCATTCACCCATGAAACTACAAATGAACAATTCTATAGTACAGTTTCCATTAAAATCTAGTAACATTTTCGATTATTTAGGATTGTTTTTACAATATATTTCAAAATGCAAACAGTGTTGACCATGATAAGAGAGCTCTTAACACTAATGGGCTACACAGTCATTTACAGTAACTGTCCTGCATTAAACACTTAACTCACTCACTATATTAACCCTTAACCTGCCACTCACGACTATAGCTCCATATGCAAACAGCTTGGATCCGGATGAGACGCCGAGTAACTCGGCGTCTCATCCGTATCCAAGCTGTTTGACACTCGGACAACATTTTCAGCAATTTTGAGCAACTTTGAAGCACTTTGAAACTTGAAGCAGACGAGAAATATAGCAGACGACAATTTATTTGGCGGGCTAAGGGTTAAACTATACTTTTTCACTTGATGCAAAAGAGTATCAAGCAAACCAAGAGAACTATCTGAACTACAAGTATTACAGATTCAAATCAAGATTTATTGAGTGAATCCATGGACTTAACACTGTCTTCAAACTAATTTGCAAGGCATAAGCTGATTTAAGTTTTAAGCATCATTAAATTTTTCCCAACAAAACCCATGTGAAATTTCAAAATATCTAAGCGTTTAAAAATACATGTTCAAAAAAAATCTCCAATGATTTAAAGATCCCATTAACGATAAAAGAACAAGATTTTGAACTTTTCATACTTACACAGTAACAAATTCTGAAAATTGGCAATACATGTATGTATACATAATTATGTAATATTATACCATGGCAGTATATTCATTACTGTAAAAGTGGAACTATTTTCTTCAGTGTAGGAATAGATTAAAGGCATAAAATGCATATCGATTGGGTAATGAGTTAACCCCAAAAGCACATTTTATTTATTCCTCCACTGAAAAAAACTAGAAATAGGCTATGGGGTAAAGTGTTAACCCTTAGCCTGCCACTCATGACTATAGCTCCATATGCAAACAGCTTGGATCCGGATGAGACGCCGAGTAACTCGGCGTCTCATCGGATCCAAGCTGTTTGACACTCGGACAACATTTTCAGCAATTTTGAGCAACTTTGAAGCACTTTGAAACTTGAAGCAGACGAGAAATATAGCAGACGACAATTTATTTGGCGGGCTTAGGGTTAAGTAACTTAAGTTATTGATATTCAACTATAGGTTACAACCTCAAAGTACTTAATGGAGAAAAAGTTTGGATTCAAGCCATCATTTGCTCTATCTAGAAATATGCTTCCAAATTGATACCAAAACCCCACAGCCACCAAGATCCATCAGCCAGGCAACAGGCCACTGATATCACAGCTTGCTAAAAGTCAATGCCTGAAGTTTGAAGCATTTTGAACAATAAACCAAAGTTAAATAAACTTTTATCACAAAACCTGCTTTATATGCTGCCAATCAACCATTATACTAAGACCTGTATTTGATAAAGACGGATCAGAATCTGAAGCTCGTCACTGCCTCACAAGAGAGTCACAATAAAAACTATAAATATGTCACTTTTACACTTAACTCCTTGCAAGTGGCGGAATCGAGATAAAAGGTGCAAGCATTTGGATCCTGATGAGACACAGTGTAGAGCTGCATCTCATCTTGATCCAAACTGTTTGATACTTTGATTGATTTTGATTTGTTTTGATTTTACGTCGCTTTCAACAGTATTTCAGTCATATCGCGACGTCCAGCTATTTACAGGTGGAGGAAGACCCCAGAAGTCCTTTATGCACTGTTTCAGGCACAAATTGGCAATTGGGTAGAACCACCGACCTTCCGCAAGCCAGCTGGAAGGCTTCCCCACATGAAAAATCCGAACGACCCTACTGGGCTTCGAACTCACAGCGGTGAGGAGCTTAGTGAGTTTGATACTTTGACCATGTTTTTTAAACAAAATTTTAAATATCTATTTTATGACATGTAGCTGACAATTATTGTTGCAGATGAAAATAAAATACCCAGCATGCAAAAAGTTAACCTATCTGGACCAAAATAATATTCATAAAATTCTGCTCACTATAAACTATCATCTGAACTACAATAATTGCGAAAAAAAGAATTTTTTTTTTTGGAAGAAAGAGTGCATACCCATGTCAGACAGATTCTGTATGAAAACAGTGTAGACCAAGATCAGACAGCTCCTTCAGGAGCTGTCTGATCTGGGTCTACACTGCTTTCAAAGAGCATACATTTATGCTAATGGCAGGAGATTGGTTAATTATTAAAACAAAGGCAATTACAGTAAGTTCACAATGTTGGCTTGTATAATAATTCCTGTCATTAAATATGTTTATAAAAGTTCTGGAATGTCTCTCAGAAGACAAGAGTCAGATATGGTTTTATCACTGGAGATATGGTCTCAAGCATTTTCTCAGTTCAATGTCCTGCCTAATCTTTTATCATGGACATTAACAACATTAGCAACAAATTCTTTGTAATTCACTTGTCAAATATAGTACAACTAGACTTAGGTCTAGCAACTATAAACACTTTCATTGCCCAGTTGACAGGTGACAGCTTAATGAAGGAGAAAATTAATGCAGAATCTTTTCATGGGAAGTTTCCTGCATTAATTTTCTCCTATAATAAGCAGTCATCTGTCTAAGTTAAATGTCCATACTTCTTGGTTGAATTGCTGCTAAGCGCAGGTTAGACTATATGTGACATTATTGGTCCACCCAATGACAAAGTGTGGTCATTCACACAGTTATTATCATTTCTTAATAATGACATAATGAGGAAAGCTGGGATATAAACTGTTGTAGAAAGACAACACTAGTACGTTAGTCCTTTTACAAAGTTGAACAAGCTTAATTGTATTCATTAATCCATTACTACATAAATATTTACAATGCTCAACCAATGTGGACCATGCTAAACCATGTTCTTCGACCAAAGTTGACCACACTCTACCATGGTACACAGAAAATGGTATACCATCGTTGACCATGATACCATGTTTAACCAAAATATCATGGTGGACCATGTTCTTCTATCATGGTGGACCACTCTCTACCATGTTGGATCATGCTCAACCATGTTATTCACCCTTGATGAACCATATTCTACCATGGTTGACCATGCTTTACAATCCTTGTGGACCATTTTCTTGGACAACGCTCTACCATGCATGGTGTATCCTATCAGATGGTAGATTCCCAAGCGAAAAAATTGCAATTTGACCATCAACTACCAACCTTGATCACTGTCAACAACCCATGGTCAACCATGTTATGGTAATTTTCCCATGGTTTAAACCTATGGCCAATCAGTCCTGGTAGACCTTGGTCAAACCTGGTCTAACTTACCATGTTCAACCATGGTGGACCAAACTCTACCATGTTTTTCAACCGTGTTAGACCACACTCTACCATGATGGACCATATATCAACTGCGTTTTACCAGGGTCTACCCTCGACCCTTGGAATACGTTCCAATTAATATGAAACAGACAGAATATTAACAGGCTATTTGGTAAAGGATTTAGTGTTTGGTAAATTCATTTGAAAGGGTTATGATTCATTTAATTGATTTGTTGAAGGACATAAGTATTTGATATTGAGAAGAGGAATACCCAGATCAAGTATCCTTGATATTTGCTTCATATATTTGCGAAATTGATGATCTTAGTATTTGAGTTCTGATCTTTTAATCTAACTGTGCAAAATGAAATTAGATCTTATCTACCTGAAAGGACAAGTGTTTACTTTTTTATCAACAAGGATGACATTCATAACCCTTTCCCCGCTAGCCTGTTTCTAATTTTGAAGACAGGTGACCACTTAAAGTAGGCTCAAAGTAAAGTAGAATGCACCTAAAGGTGCATTCTGCTTTACTTTCAGCCTGCTTTAAGCTGCCACCTGTTAGGATAAAAAAAATATTTTCCTTACGACCCATATGCATGACTGTATCCAGTGGTACTATTTTCTTTAATGGAGAAATATATTAAAGTCGTAAAAAGTTAAAAGTATATAGATCGCATAAATCAATTTTTTGTGGTGATAACTGCTGATATCTATATATATATATAATTGACTTTTGGGCTCATTCTATGGCCTTGAAACTACAATAATCATACCGTTTGGATTTATTTGAAATGCTATATTACTCTGCACCTCATCGGAATACAAACTGTTTGTTAAAGTCATCATAATACTGGATTAAAAGAGAAGATTTCTTCACATCTGAACAATTACCTTGCTAAAAGTGCTTGAAATCACTGACCATTTCTTAGGCTCGAGACTAAACAATAACCTCTAACACTGATTTGGTGCCCAGCTTCTACAATAATCTCAAGCCCTTATATACCCTTTACAACATAGATACCCCTTTTTACGTACTTAATTCATTCCTCTATGACAGAAAACAGTTCCATTCTATACAGTAACAAATATGCAACATAAGAAATATTTCCTATATCCTAGCAGATGGTAACTTGAAGCAGACTGAAAGTAAAGCAGAATGTGCCTTAAGGCACATTCTGCTTTACTTTCAACCTGCTTTAAGTGTTCACTTGTATTAAAAATTAGAAACAGTCTATGGAGTAAAGGGTTAATATGACCAAAAGCATCTTTAATTCTGGTAGAAGCTGGGAGCCAACTATACCGTACTTAAGGTTCCAGCATATATAAGAATATGTGGTGAATTTCTAGCCTTTGAATTTTCCTTTATTTGTTACCAACTATGGGCCAGATCAGATGCCATGAAATGATTAAAATAAAAACTACTTTTCTTCAGCTACATTTAAGACATGAAAATTAAATAATTAAATTTAAAATAATTTATGGATACAGCTGAAGCAGACAATTTTACAGCAGGATAGGGGTCAAAACCTCTACACTTCACAGGCACACTTCGAGTGAAACCAGATAGAATGTCAATTTATTAAGCCCTTGATCTAATTCAAACCCACATATTTCATATTTGCTTTAAATACAAGAGGTACCTGAGGATACGAGCCATAAACTCCTGCTATTACAATCAAACAGAAGGTATCAGGGCTCCAGAATGATAAGAGGGAGTAAACTGAACAAAACCAACATTTTCTCACTATGTCCGCACCAAATCCTATGGTGTTACTACTCATTAGAATCATCTCCATAGAGACGATTCTAATGAGTAGTAACACCATAGGGTTTATTGCGGAAATAAAGATTTTAGATTTTGAAATACTCCCCTTATCTGGAGCTCTGGGTATATTTTTCAAATCTCAGGCAATGTGGCTGCTTAAAGCAAGATGAAAGTAAAGCAAAAACCTTCAAAAGACACTTTCTGTTTTACTTTCATCTTGTTAAAGAGGCTCGCAACCGGATTAAGCATTAAAAATGGTAATTTGTAAATGTATGTCAAATGATTATATAAATGGGTAAGATTTAGTTTAGGATAATAAATTCTGTTAAAAAATGCATTTCCAAAAATAAAAAAGAAGAAGCTCTTGTGGGATTCGAACCCGTGACCCTCCATTGCGGAGACAAACAAGAAAAATGAGGACACGCCTTTACCGCCTCGACCACGGACGCTCTCTATATATATGGTAGCGAATTAACGTACTTCACTGGTAGCGCTTAATACTACATTATTCGGCTCCGGTTTATGTCAGAGCCCGTGTAGAGAAGCAACAACAACAGCAAAACTGTCAGCTGACGCTATTGAAAAACGATGGAAGATATCTAAAAAAACTAAGATTCGGTGACGATTCTTGAGACTTTTTTTGGACTGATCATATTTTTTTAATGTCAGAAGCCAAATAATGCCACAAATTTGCTTTTATTTGAGTATTTTATTTTATTTTGACAAGTACACCATCCGGTTGCGAGTCGCTTTAAAGCTGTAAACCTGTATTAAACATCAGCAAAGAGTATTCGTAATACTGATATATACCTGCAGAAACCTTAAGCAATTATTTGGGACCCTGCACATTATGCTGTAATCTATTCAGCATCTTATCAGAATGTTTACTATTTAGAAGATATTGACAAATTTCAAACTTAATAAGCATGCAAACAGCATTTACAGGAAACCACAATATCTCAAAGGATTTATAGAAATAGAAGATGAAATTGAGAAGGTACTTCTCTCTATGTCAAGTGGTTCAAATTGTTGACCAATATATCTCACCTCACCAGAGTTCCTTGCTCTTACACTTAGCGTGAAAATTGTTTCTTTAACCCATTACCCAAGAACCTGTTTCTAGGTTTGAAGTAAGTTGACCACTTAAAGTAGGTTGAAAGTAAAGCAGAATGCGCCTTAAGGCGCATTCTGCTTTACTTTCAGCCTGCTTTAAGCTCACATCTGCTAGAAGATAGAAAATATTTCAAATGGTACACATTTATGACTGTATAAAGTAGAACTATTTTCTTCAGTGGAGGAATAAATTAGAGGCATAAAACAGCATATTTATGGGGTAATGGGTTAAACCCTGTTCCCCGTAAAGAGGACCTTTCCTTGCATTTACTTATTTCTCATATACATTTCTTTTCATGTATCTACATTGCCCTTATAAAATGCTATAGTAAACTCTCAATCCTGCATCCTGACTCTGGTGACACAGCTCCAGGTCTGATGAAAATGAAGTAGAAAGTTTCTACAGGTATTTCTGCTTTACTTTTCACCTGTTGTGCATTAATTCATCTGTCTTAGACACTGAAAACAAGCTATTGAGGTAAAGAACTTTCTGCCCTACATTCATTTTGTTTCAGCAGTCAGGTACCTGCCTCAAACACAGTTAGACTGAGATAATTTGCACTTTCGGCTATGGAGGAAAGTGTTTAGATCAAAGGGGGCTTAACCCTTAGCCTGCCACTCACGACTATAGCTCCATATGCAAACAGCTTGGATCCGGATGAGACGCCGAGTAACTCGACGTCTCATCCGGATCCAAGCTGTTTGACACTCGGACAACATTTTCAGCAGTTTTGAGCAACTTTGAAGCACTTTGAAACTTGAAGCAGACGAGAAATATAGCAGACCACAATTTATTTGGCTGGCTAAGGGTTAATTTAAGTGGTACTTATACAGCGATACTTGAATTCAAATAATTTTAATTATCTGTATTACTCTTAAATGTGGATATTTTTTGTATCTACGCCCTCCTTCAATTCAAAACCATCTAAATCCAAATGATACAGCATTTATAATCAAAACATCACTTCATCCTTCGTTTCATACGTTCAGATTCAACTTACATTTTTAGCCTGAAGACTTGCATTTCTCCGTCCTATATCTAAGATCCATGACATTGCTTTTTACTTGTCCCCAAACGCTTACATAAGATACAATAAAGTCATAGTATTTATCACTCAATACAACATTCAAAGAGGATGTTAAATCCAAGTGGCACTGCTTAAAGCAGGGTGAAAGTAAAGCAGAAAGCTCCTTCAGGAGCTTTCTGCTTTACTTTCATCCTGCTTTAAGCAGCCACATACCTCACACATACACATAGAAAACAGTCTTAAATGATAATAATGGCGGGACAATATTGTATCAGCCACAGGCTAGTTATTCTATGTGACCAGCTTGTCCGGTCTTGTTAGCTTTGATGGACAGTTGGCCGTACTCTATCACCAATTAACCACTGATAATTAATTCTAGTGACCACTATGCCACCGTTTTTATCATCAATATGGCTAGTTTTATCAACTTGACACTTACAGAAGAATAAAGACGGTGTTTCTCTCTATTCAAACCTTATCAGAAAGGACAGTCAAATGTTGGGTGGGATGCCAGCCCTATCTAGACCCACTATTCAACCAGCTGGGTCGCCAACCTCAGTTCAGGCAGTGTCCAATTTTTATGGAGCACTGCCTGTGTCTTGACCTCTCATAAATTTTAACTTTTACCATGTTAGCACGGAAAACATGCCACTGTGGTTACCTTTGCAAACAGTTTGGATCCTGATGAGACGCCGCGTAACTGTTTGACACTCTGACTCTGTGTTTTAAAAAAGAAATTTTGAATATTCTATATTTTTAAAACAGTAGCAGACGACAATTATTGTTGCAGACGCAAAAATTACCCAGCATGCAAAGAGTTAAGCACAAATTCTATTCATTCAGTGTGGTGTAAAATATGAACTTTCTAAAGATAAATTTAGTGCTCCAAGTTCAGTACCTTTTGTCTTCACTTGACTTTGTGTCTTTACAACAACTGAAGGTCACAATAAAACCTTACTTCTTTGCATGCTGGGTAATATTTTCATCTGCAACAATTGTCGTTTGCTAATGTTATATAAAAATTGAATTTTCAAGATTACTTTTCAAAACAGGGTCAGAGTGTCCAACAGTTTAGATCCTAATGAGATGCCACGTTATGTGGTGTCTCATCAGGATTCAAACTGTTTGCAAAGGTTATCCTGGTTTCATTGCTTTTATTTAACCCTTTCCCCCATAGAAGCGCCTTTTAGCGCATTCAGTTTATTCTTGCCCTGAAGAAAATAGTTCCAATTTATAAATTCATAAATATATATAATACAAAATATTTTCTATATTCTAGCAGATGATAGCTTAAAGCAGGCTGAAAGTAAAGCAGAATGCGCTTAAAGCGCATTCTGCTTTACTTTCAACCTGCTTTAAGTGGACACCTATATTCAATACTAGAGATATGCTTTGTGGGAAAGGGTTAATACCTTTGCAAGTTGATAAGAAGAATCCCCACAAACAAAACAAACAATTTTAATATGTAACCTTTTAGTTTGGCTCTCAGCTTCTTCCATTCTAATGCAGAAGCTGAGAGCCAAACTAAAGTGTTAGAGATTATCCTCAAGTCTCCTAAACACTTTCAACATCATGGACCTGTTTAAAACACACTAATTACATTTGCAAACAGTGTTGATGCAGATCAAAGGGCTCCTATATGAGCCCTCTGATCAAGGTCTACACTATTTTCTAATTTAGAGCAGCATTTATTAAACTACCCAGAATTCCAAATAGACTGGTTCATGTTTTGGTATTTACATAAACTATCTGCAAGGGAACCTTATAACCCACAAGAGATAGATCTTCTTTAAAGTGTTGAAAGTGTTCAATTTTCACAATTATAAAATTATCATAGCATTATAATATCCAAGGAGCAACTTTGTCACTTTTAAGAATCATTCCAGAGTACGGGACTGGTCTAGACACCCAAAAAAATAATGCGAACAGGGAAGCTCTTATCTAGAGCTATCAGGTGTAATTAAATAAAACAGCAAAGGATTCCCTCATGCACAAAACAGAACATGCATCTTGTACAGAAGTGACATCCCAAACCTTTAATTCTGCTTACAAAATACCAACTGAGTCTGTAAGATTGATTCTGGTTGAATATATTAACCCATTGCTCCATAGACACACATTTTAATGCCTTTATTTTATTCCTCCATTGAAGAAAATAGTTCTAGTTTATACAGTCAAGAATGTGCAAAATTCATCTCGTAAGTTCTAAATTAACCCTTTCCCCCATAGAAGCGCCTTTTAGCGCATTAAGTTTATTCCTTCACTGAAGAAAATAGTTCCAGTTTATACAGTCATAAATATATGTATCATACAATTTTTTTTATATATTCTAGCAGATGATAGCTTAAAGCAGGCTGAAAGTAAAGCAGAATGCGCTTAAGGTGCATTCTGCTTTACTTTCAACCTGTTTTAACCCGCTTTAAGTGGACACCTATATTCAATACTTAAGACATGCTATGTGGGAAAGGGTTAATTAACCCTTTACTCCATAAATACATATTTTTACCCCTTTATTCATCAACTAAAGAAAATAGTTCCACTTGATATGGTAATGAATATGTACCATAAGAAATATTATCTATATCTAGCAGACTGTAGCTGAGAGCTGGCTGAAAGTAAAGCAGTTTGAGTCTTTATGTGCATTCTGCTTTACTTTAAACCTTCTTTTAAGTGGTCACCTGGTGTAATGGGTTAACTCTTTTCCTCCCTGAAACTTTAATTGGACAATTCCAGTTTCCATTTTAGGCTAGTCCATTTCTGACTTTTAAGGGTTGTTTTTGTCAATGTTTGGCATTGTGACAAACAGTGAAGACCCTGATCAGAGGGCTCCTAGGAGCCCTCTGATCTGGGTCTTCACTGTTTGCTCAGGACAAGTGTACTGTTTATATATACACTGTTTGGAAGCGTTAAGTCTGTGCTGTAGTTATCTGGATATTAAACAACAGTAAAACTCTTCTACCAAAATGGCTTAAATGGAAGTTTGTTTTCAGTTTAAAGCGACTCGCAACCAGATGGTGCATTAAAAATAGTAATTTGTAAATATGTGTCAAACGCTTATATAAATGGTAAAGAATTAGTTTAGGATAATAACTTCTGTTTAAAAAAAATGTATTTCAATAAAAAAAAATACTGGTCTCTGGTGGGATTCGAACCCGGGGCCCGGCATTGGCGGACAGAAGGCAAAATAGGGGAAACCGCTTAGACCAATGGACCACGGAACTATACGTTTATCTCGGATCGATTTAACGTATTTCAATGTGTAGCGATCGAAAGTGCATACAACTTCATAATTCGGCTCGGGTTTATGTCTGAGCCCGTGTAGAGAAGCAACAACAACAACTATACCGTCTACTAGTCGGTATAGAAAAACGATGGAAAATATCTAAAAATCTAAGATTCGGTGACGATTCTTGAAACTTTTTTTGGACTGATCATATTTTTTTAATGCCAGAAGCCAAATAATGCCACAAATTTGCTTTTATTTGAGTATTTTATTTTATTTTGACAAGTACACCATCCGGTTGCGAGTCCCTTTAAAAGACAGGTGACATCTTAAAATATGATGAAAGTAAAGCAGAAATCCTGTAAGGAGCCTTCTGCTTTACTTTCATCCTGCTTTAAGCAGTCTCCAGCCAGAAGAGCCTTAAATGAAGATTTGTCTTGAATATTTGAAATGTATGTGGTATATAATTATCTAGTATACTGCAAATATTTTTATAGTGTTTAGAGTGACAAGTTTACGTCTAACACTTTAATCACAAAATAATTTTCTAATCTGCAAGAACTGTCATCAGCTACTGTTCTACAATTTGATTTTTGTAAAAATGTCTTTCTAAAACTAGGTTTTGAGTGTCAAACAAGTTCGATCTTTATGGGATGCAAAGTTACTTGGTATCTCATCGGGATCCAAACTGATTTCAAAGGTAACCATGGTTCACTTTCTGCATGTAAAATGTTTACACACGAGAAACAACTCAAGAAAATTCCTCATTTCTAAAGGTAAATTTGAGAAGGAGCTGAGAGGAAATTTTAGATCAACTAATAAATTATGGTGGTTGCATTTCAGAAATGAAATAAGATTTTAATCTCAGTTGAAGCTCCTCATGCAGGTACTACAGAAAAGAAATGTGTACCAGTTAACTCTTTGCATGCTGGTTGTTGTTATTTTTTCGTCTGCAACAAAATTTCTCCCGCTACTGTTCTAAAAAATATTTTTCAAAATTTCTTTTTAAAACAGGATCAGAGTTTCAAACTGTTTGGATCCTGATGAGACGCCGCATTATGCGGCGTCTCATCAGGATCCAAACTGTTTGCATAGATTATAACGATTCCACTGCTTGCATGCAGAGAGTTATAATAAACCCCCTAAATTTTATGCACAACAAACCCTACTTCAAATAAAACCAAGGTTGAACATAGCCTTGAAGAGTGCTAGAAATCGTTTGACTTAAATTGCATTTACAAACATTGAATAATTTTGATAGCATGTGATCTCTGTTCCATTAATTGTCTCTGAAGATATTTATTTGTATTTGCTAAGTACGAGGGGCTTCCATTTAATCTTGTCACCGGGGTCCATATAGGCGCAATATAAGATTTGTGCATATGTCGTTCAGTCCAACCCTTAGATACATTTCTCTTTGAAAGAAATATATTATTTAAGTATTCAAATTTGAATTTAAAAAGTGGAAAAATATCCGTTTTTAGGTGTACCCAGAAAATACTGTAAAACGGCATGGTCCGGCTTACATTGAGAGATGGCTCGGCATAAAAAGTTATATTTCTTCGATAAAAGGAACGAAAATCAAATATCAGAACCATATTGCGGTGAATAAAACAGGCGGGTAGCTGTGTTATTGTTTAATTTTCCAGGAAATCATTTAACATTATACAAGTGGGGAAACCCTACAATTTTATTTAGGAGGCCTATCTTAAAATTCGGATTGCAGGTTTATGTTTTATATAATAATTCTTATTTTTTCAGTATATTGATTTTATAAACCCTCCTCAGAGCTTTTCGTTTGGTTCCTAAATTTAAGTAATGCATGATAGGATTTCGAATGTAATTGCATTTAAAACTTTTTCCCGCGCATTTTAGTATTTCGCAATAACCAATCTAAATCTTTCTTTACGCATCATCTGGCAATAAAATGATTAATATGTGTTGCTTATAATTATAAATCACTTTTAAGGCAGCTCAGAAATGTGTAATTTCTATATATTTCTGCTTTTCGACAAGGATTTTACAACATATTTCATGAGTATGTAGTATAAGTGGTCCACCACACAAAACAATTTCTAACTTTACACTGCGGTATCAAAAGCATATGATCTGAACCCAATATTTTACCAACACCGTCAGTTATATATTTAAATGCTTGTTTTGCGTGTTGTTCTAGTAGATTAACCACAGCAGCAGCTTTAACCTTGGCATCCGCCAAATTGAATAGTGGCCATCTAAAAGTAAAACTAGTAATCTTCAAATTGCTTATTTTGATTAGAAAAAGACATTCATTACACTGCAAATATTCAATTTATCAAATAAAGTTCAAAGTATATCAATGAAATAGAAATTTTCAAAATTATTCGACCTTTACCGTAAGCCCGTATTTCACCGTACGCCATTACATACACTACAATAGCCAGTGTCTATGAAATGACCAACTTTAATGTTCAATAATATCTACACTGCTTGACGGATTCGAACGAAATTTTCAGTCAACAGGTACACTCACTTTATTGTGAAGCATACAAATTTTCAATGCGCTAGTTTTAGTTGGAGGCCAGAAAAAGGCAAGAGTGACAGAATTAAATGAACAGCCCTCGTATAGTTTAATAAGGTAGCACAATACAAAAAATATTACATAATGTTAAACATTCTTCCACAGCAGAGCATGTCTCGGGACATTGTTTGCTTTTCTTCATATAAAGGTCTGTATAACCCTTTCCCCCATACAGAAGCACCTTTTAGTGCATTCAATTTATTCTTCCAATAAGAAAATAGTTATAATTTATACATTCATGAGAAATACTTTCTATAAGCTGAAAGCAGGCTGAAAGTAAAGCAGAAAGTGCCTTAAGGTGCATTCTGTTTTACTTTCAACCTGCATTAAGTGGTAACCGGTCTGCAAAACTAGAAACAGGGATAAGGACGCCTTATAGACAGGTGGAAACTTAAAGAAAGGTGAAATTTAAGCAGAAAGCTCCTAAACACACTTTCCTCTATAAGCCTTCCTTTACATTTTCATAATATCAGTTTAATACAGTGCATTTGCACTGGCGGCTATGTACAGGGAAAGGTTTAAGACAGAAAAACTGACAGGAAGTGGTACTGATGACTCAAGCCGGAAACCAGTCAAGTTCATCTCCATTTTCTGGTACCAGGCTCCGATTACCAGTTTCCTATTTCAACACCTCTATCAAATGCTGTGAACCACATGCCAAATTTTTATGGAGCATTAAATTTATTATTTAATTTCATGCATATCTTTTTTAAATGGAGTTTACGGTCCTTAAAACCTTCACTGTACTAAAGAGCATTACCGGTAGGTTCCCTAACTTCACCAGATATGAGCACCTGAAGAAAAAAACAGTCAGACATCGATATCTCGAAGTCGGTTTTGTTGAACATACCCGTATTTCAAAGTTAAAACGTGGCTAAGCCACATTTTAACTTTGAAATATGGGTATGTTCGACTTAACAGAGCATGAAAAAATGCAGTTCATATGTCGAACTATCGGGTAGTTAGAGATAAACGAGTTTGAGATATCGAAGTTCGATTGTATACGGTAACTCACTTATGCTGATATAGAAATTAGGCAGCTTAACCCATTGTACTCTGTAAACATGCCTTTTAACGCCTCCACTGAAGAAAATATTTCCAATTTATACAGTCATGAATATACACCATAAGAAATATTTTCTATATCCTAACCGATGGTAACTTAAAGCATGTTGAAAGTAAAGCAGAATGCATTCTGCTTTACTTGCAACCTGCTTTAACTCTTTCCTCCCTAAAACTTTAAATGAACAATTCCAGTTTCGATTTTAGTCTAGTCAATTTCTGGCTTTTAAGGGTTGTTTTTATCCATTTATGGCATTGTGACAAACAGTGAAGACCCTGATCAGAGGGCTCCGAAATCTGGGTCTCCACTGTTTGCACAGGCTAAGTGTACTATTCACATGTTCACTGTTTGAAAAGGACGCCTATATGCGGGACTAGGGTTCAAAGAGTTAAGTGGTCGCCTGGCTTCAAAACTAGTAACAGGCTATGGGGAAATGGGTGAAGCATCATCTGTCCTAAAATATTTTCATGCTTCTTCATTAAAAGGTTTCTTCTGACACAAATATGAGTCTATATTGTACTTCAGGGCTGCCATTTCTCAAGATTGTTCTGAGACCTTCAGATTTTTATCCTTACAGATGGTAGCTGGCTGAAAGTAATCACGCTTGAAAAATAGAAAATTTGGAAGTCTTAGGATTTTTTTATGATCAACTTATGGCAGCGCTGTTACTTGCATGCTTATAATTTGCTCCACTATAGTTTCAGTGAATTCTTTGAACAATGCTAATTACTGTATATAAAGTTATGTCATATGCAATTCTTTTTCTCTGCAGTCTGTCAAACATATTTAAAAAGTAACAAACAGTTTGGATCTTGATATGGATCTTCTGAGTTATGCCTATGTAACAAACTTAGTTCAAACTTATAGTTCAAATGTTTTTAAAAATTTAACCCTTAGCCTGCCACTCACGACTATAGCTCCATAAATTATGCAAACAGCTTGGATCCGGATGAGACGCCGAGTAACTCGGCGTCTCATCCGGATCCAAGCTGTTTGACACTCGGACAACATTTTCAGCAATTTTGAGCAACTTAGAAGCACTTTGAAACTAGAAGCAGACGAGAAATATAGCAGACGACAATTTATTTGGCGGGCTAAGGGTTAATAAACACTCTCAGAGCTCCAGATACCAATAACTTCAAGCCTTTACTCCGTTATGCCTCAGCCAAACCCTATGATGTGATTACTCATTAGAATCTTGACAAAGCAACACTTCTAAAGAGTAGCCACACTATAGGGTTGCTGAAGGCATAAGAAATTTTAGCTTTTGAAAACGCTTGCCCTATCTCTAGCCCCGATTCTATTCCAATGATTTTATCAGTGGTTTTTCAAAAGATGTTGGAATGTTGAAGTTGTTTACTTTTCAATTGTCCACAGCTGTTGAAGAAACTGGAGTCAGGAGAAAATTTCATGAAATCCACACCGGTACTTTTCTTTTTTCTCTCTATTCACCAATTTTCATGAATGATACGTCCCATGATGACAGTCAAGGTTAAAGTATCCTTCGTTACTGTAACATAATCAGCCACTTTAAGGCGAAAAAATCACGCAAATAATGCCGTAAGAACTTCCCTACCGACAGTTTATTTTGTCAACAGATTTGTATACAAAAGTTATCCTTTTAAATCAGTAGATAAATATCGAAAACTTGTGCAAACAGTTTGGATCCTGATCAGACCCCACGTTAGTGGGGCCTGATCAGGATCCAAACTGTTTGTCACCATGTTTGAATTTCTTCAAATACAGGGAAGAAAAAACCTCATTTTCAGAACTTCAGCGAATGATATTTCGAACAGACCTGATTTATTCAGTGTGCTTAGGGGCCAAACAGGTGGTAAAAGGGGAATGTTTTATTCGCTTCTCGTTAAAAGTCATTACAGATTAAATTCCATTGTAAAGCAACTATTAAGATTCATCACTTCTATCATTCAGTCAGAATTGGTTGCTTCTGTTCCCTACAAAGTCACAATAGGTTCTGGGTCTATCACAAAAGAGCAGAGGTTGTGCTAGCCTTAGGGACCTTAGCCCTTTAACCCTTCTCAACCATACATGTATATTGACACCTTTAAAAAACAGTGTTGACCCAGATCAGACAGCTCCTGAAGGAGCTGTCTGATCAGGGTCTGCACTGTTTTATTATAGAATATGTCTGAAACAAATCGTTACATTTTCCTTCTGTAATTTTTCCTTATTTTATTAGCTACTTGGATAGTTTAGGACTGGTGATAGATATTCACACTGAGCAGAGTTTTATTCATGAATGTTCAGTAGGAGAAGGGTGAACATATCTTGTTTCCTTTGAATTTCAAAACTCAGGGAGAGAAAAGGGATGATTTAACCCATTACCCCATAGCCTAAGACAGATGGTCACTTAAAGCAGATTGAAAGTGAATTCTTTACTTTAAACCTGCTTTAACTCTTTCCTCCGTGAAACTTTAAATGGACAATTCCAGTTTCCTTTTTAGTCTAGTCCATTTCTGACTTTTAAGGGTTGTTTTTGTCAATGTTTGGCATTATGACAAACAGTGAATACCCTGATCAGAAGGCTCCTTTAGGAGCCCTCTGATCTGGGTCTTCACTGTTTGCATAGGGCAAGAGAACTATTCACATGTACTCTTTTTAAAAGGACGCCTATATGCGGGACCAGGGTTCCAAGGGTTAAGTGGTGAACTGTATTCAAACTAAAAACAAGCTACAGTAAATGAAGTAAAGGGTCCTCATATCTTGTTTTCAATGTTAAGACTGCTAAAAAAATTGTGCTCTTTCAGCTTGAAAATGTTTAGCAACTGGGGCAAATCTCATGATTTTTTTTACAAAACCATAGTATATTGTTTAAGCTGTTTTTGTTGTTGTCATGAAATTTGGTATGAATGATATATATTATTGTCATGAAATGAGGTATGAACATTGCAACACCTAAAGTTTGTGGATTTACTATGCTTCGTTGTCATTTAAATAAAACCCAACACTTGAAAGGGAATTTTCATACTTCTTACTAATTTCATCATTTATACACCTGGCCGTTCGTAAATCATCCTTAATATATAAATGAAATAAATACTGACTTTGACAATTCCCCCATGCATACTTGATAATGATGAATGAATGTAATTAATAAGAAAAAGTTTTTGAAGAAGTAACTTGAATTCTCTAAAGACAGGTTTGCACCTTTTTAATGCAGAAAAAAATCTATGCAGAAAGTTCGTAAAGAATCTTTCTGCATTACTCTTTCCTCCCTGAAACTTTAAATGGACAATTCCAATTTCCATTTTAGTCTAGTCCATTTCTGACTTTTAAGGGTTGTTTTTGTCAATGTTTGGCATTATGACAAACAGTGAAGACCCTGATCAGAGGGCTCCTTTCGGAGCCCTCTGATCTGGGTCTTCGCTGTTTGCATAGGACAAGTGTACTGTTCACATGTACACTGTTTGAAAATGACGCCTATAAGCGGGACTAGGGCTCAAAGGGTTAAGCTGCCCTTTCTTAACCCATTGCTCCATAAATTATGCCTCTTAGTACCTTTCATTTATTCCTCCACTGATCATTTTTTTGCCTACTTTATACAGTCATAAAGAAAATACGAAACAGTTTCTATATCCTTGCAAATAATAGAAACAGACAGAAAGCAAAGCAGAATGTGCCATAAGGCACATGCTGCTTTACTTTCAACCTGCTTTAAGTGATAATCTGTCTTCAAAACTAGAAACAGACTATGAGGTAAAAGGTTAAAGACTTGTGCATTTTTTTATCACAAGCTTGAACGCACATATTTGCCTATTTCAATGTTCTTTTTGCGTAGTTGCAATGTTTTACTGGCAGTATTTGATGTGCACATGACAATTGATGTCGTGTTCTGATAACACCGTAAAAAAAGTACTTTGCATAAAACTCACATAAAGTCACTAAAACCGCAAAGTTTTGTTGTACTTATAGAACATGCTCACCTTGCACATTGGGTACAACATGTACCTTGGAAATCACTAGACCAATTTAATTACTCTGTTTTAAATACATTGCATCCTCTCCACATCGACACCCACTGGGAGATAAAAAATGTGTGTGTCTTTATAGGAAGGAAATTGGCGTACATTTGCAAACAGCTTGAATCCAGATCAGACGCCGCGTAACGCCGGCATCTGATATGGATTCAAGCTGTTTGTCACTAGTCATTATGTTTTTTTCTGTCAAAATATCCATTATGTAAGAAAAACAACAGACAGCAATATTAAGCAGACAATATTGCAGCAGTGACAAGCGTTATACATAATTGTCTTGGGAACAGTGGAAATCGTTGTTGTAAGGA
Source organism: Gari tellinella (assembly GCA_922989275.2). Taxonomy (NCBI): domain Eukaryota; kingdom Metazoa; phylum Mollusca; class Bivalvia; order Cardiida; family Psammobiidae; genus Gari; species Gari tellinella. Next base: position 98,252,240 of record OV277857.1, on the reverse strand, counting down.
GGGAGTCATTGTAGGGAGGGAGCACTGTACTTGCAACAACTCTTTGCATGCTGGGTAATATTTTCATCTGCAACAATTATTGCCTGCTTCTATTCTAAAAGTAGAATGTTCAAAATTTCTTTTTCCAAAACAGAGTCAGAGTTTAAAACAGTTTGGATCCTGATGAGACATGCATTAAACGGCATCTCATCAGGATCCAAACTGTTTGCAAAGGTTACTATGGTTTCATCACTAGCATGCTTAACTCTTTACCTGATAGCCTATTTCTAGAATTGAAAATAGGTTACTATACTTAAAGCAGGTTGAAAGTAAAGCAGAATGCGCTTAAGGCGCATTCTGCTTTACTTTCAGCCTGCTTTAAGCTATCCTGTTCTAGAATATATAGAAAAAATTCCCTATAATATATATTCATGACTGATTAAATTGGAACTATTTTCTTCAGCGGAGGTATAAATCATATCCGCTAAAAGTCGCTTCTATGGGGTAAAGGGTTAACAGACAATACAGGCAAACACTCTAGTACTTTAACCCTTCTCGTGCTGAATTCAGGGCTCAAGATAAGGGGATTATTTCAAAACCTAAAATCTTTATTTCTGCATAAAACCCTATGGTGTCACTACTCATTAGAGTCGTCTCTTTGAGACGACTCTAATGAGTAGTAACACCATAGGATTTGGTGCTGAAATAAGTGAAAAAATGGTTGATTTGTTCAGTTTACTCCCTCTTATCTAGAGCTCTGTGAATTTTCAAATGGACCAATCCATTTTCTTATAAATGACTAGTTAAGATTGACTATCATTAACTATGGCAGACACTGATCACGGAGTTCCTTTGGGAGTTCTTTGATCTGAGTCTACACTGTTAGCAAAGAATGGCTATATCCAATCCAGCACTGCAAAAAGCAAAAGCCCATGGCAGCAGAATCAAGTTTGACTGACTTCGGAAACGACATTGAGTCATATATTACATGCCTCACAAAATTGGGCCTGCACCTTTTAGTACCATATCATGCACAAAACTGTCAAAACCACAAGACTAAATCAAGGGCCATTTAGAGACAACATCACCATGGCAACAGGTTTTATTCTATATATTATGTCTTTTACAGTGATAACTTTAATGCATCTGCTCAAAAGAAAGCATATGTTTCAGGTATCAGCTTAAAGCATGATAAAAGTAAAGCAGAAAGCTTGTGAAGGAGTTTTCTACTAACTTTCTTGCTGTCAGGAGTCATCTGACTTGAAGATTAAAATCAAGTTTTTTGCTAGGGATCAGTACTCTACTCTTGAATATGATAGGTGTTTTGCACTTAACTCTTTCCTCCCTGAAACTTTAAATGGACAATTCCAGTTTCCATTTTAGTCTATTCCATTTCTGACTTTTAATGGTTGTTTTTGTCAATGTTTGGCATCATGACGAACAGTGAAGACCCTGATCAGAGGGCTCCTTTCGGAGCCCTCTGATCTGGGTCTTCACTGTTTGCACAGGACAATTTAATATTCACATGTACATTGTTTGAAAATGACGCCTATATACGGAACTAGGGTTCAAAGGGTTAAGACAGGTAGCAGATTACAGCAGGATGAAGGTAAAGCAGAAAACTCATGTATGAGCTTTCTGCTTTACTTTCATAATGCTTTAACCCATTACCCCATAAATACGTATTTTTATGCCTTTATTTTATTCCTCCACTCAAGAAAGTAGTTCCAATTTATACAGTCATGAATATGTATCATAAGAAATATTTTCTTTAATCCAACAGATATTAGCTAAAGCAGGCTGAATGTATCTTCAATACTAGAAACAGGTTATGGGGTAATGGGTTGAGCAGTCACCTGCCTTGTACACCAAATAAAAGTCTCCAGAGGGATCATTATAATATCAGTGCATTTCTCCACTTATTGACATCAAAGCAGATATAAACTTAAATTATGGTCTATATAAGGTGCCAAAATAAAAATCAATTTCGCATTAGGCCACCAAATCAATTCATCGACTTAATGACAGGCTAGGAACATGGATTTATTTATCATTACTTAACCCTTTCCCCCATAGAAATGCCTTTTAGCCAATATGATTTATTCCTCCGCTGAAGAAAATAGTTCCAATTTAATCAGTCATGAATACATATTATATGGAATATTTTCTATATTCTAGCGCTGGATAGCTTAAAGTAGGCTGAAAGTAAAGCAGAATGCGCCTTAAGGCACATTCTGCTTTACTTTCAACCTTCTTTAAGTAGTCACCTATCTTCATTACTAGAAATATGCTATAAGGTAAAGGGTTAACTCTGGGATACATTGGTACTTTGCCACACACACATATTTCATGTTTGACAAAATAAGCTTGACTAAACTCTTTGAATAGTGGCTTTTTGAAATACTTTTCCTGATTTGTCAGGGCTCACTTTTTCTATTAAGTTAGTTGAAACAGATTTTATTTCCATAATATTTACAATCCAACATGACTGAAAATACATACAAATAATGAAAAGGATTAGATCGAAAAGCTTAAAGCTTATTCGGATCTTCTCCATTTTTGCTTTTTTATGTTAAGGCTACATAGTGAGACAGATTGAACTTTTAACCCAGTAATGCCTATAATCTATAAATGTCAACATTAGCAAACAGTGTAGACCCTGATGAGGTAATACTGGACAAACGTTGCAGGTTCTTAAATGGACAAAATCTAATTTCCAATTAAGTCTAGTCCGTTTCAGATACTTTGACAAATAATAATATTTGGTAAAATGACAAACAGTGTAGACCCTGATCAGAGGGTTCATACAGGATCAGGATCTACACTGTTTGCATAGGACAAACTTTTAATGTACTCTTCAAAGGTACAAATTGTTTGTTAATGATGATCGATCGAGCACACTCGTCGCTGGGTGTATTTTGGTACAGTATCTAGGTAATGTTTCATTTGTCCATACAGTTTTACATTTTCATGCTTACAGCAAGCAGTATAGACCCTGTTGAGATGCCACAGTTAGCTGTGTTTCATCAGTGGTTCTATGTAGTGTTTGTTATCACAAAGTTTTAAAGAATATTACTAATGATAATTGTCAAATACTGTCTGCCACAAAAGATAAGTCCTACTTCAGACAGATCAAACTAAATACGGACCATACTAAATACGGACCATACTCTCAGGAATGAAAAGCCTGTATTGAAAACCTTGGATAAACAGTTTGGATCCAGATCAGGCCCCACTTCAGTGGGGCCTGATCTGGATCCAAACTGTTTGTCAATAAAATCCTGATCTGGATCCAAACTGTTTGTCAATAAAATTCCTTTTTTTTGTAAATATAAAGACGAACAAAGTCAATTTAAAATGTTCAGCTGACCACTACTCTAGAAGACAAATCTATTCAGTGTTTAACTGTTTGCATGCTAGCGGCAGATATATCTGCCACAATGATTATCATTGCAAACAGTTTGGCTCCAGATGAGACGCCGCGCAACGCGGCGTCTCATCAGGATCCAAACTGTTTGGCACTCTGACCCTTTTTTTGAATTTTTTTTTTGAAAATTCTTATTTTAGAACAATAGCAGACGACAAATGTTGCAGACAACACAAATTACCCAGCATGCAAAGAGGTAAAGGGTTAAGCTCCTTGTCCAAAAAAGCACATGAAAACACAAACCTCTAGGTGTCCAGTTAAGCCGACAGTGTTGACACAGACAGTCTGAAGTAGCGCTTCAAGAACAATTCTGTACGAGGTCGTTCACTTGATTGTTTATCAGGGGAATTAATCTTTTAAATACCTTAATCTATATGTTTTGTGTCAATCTGCTTACTATATACCCTGCCTTTCATTTCACAGCAGGTTGGACACTAATCATATTATCAGAAATCTAGGACACCCTTTCATAACATTATAATTTCTTAACCCTTTCTTCCATAGCCATAATTATGTGCAAAACACATTTATCCAACTGGTTTTAAGGCAGGTAATAGTACTTAACTCTTTCCTCCCTGAAACTTTAAATGGAACATTCCAGTTTCCATTTTAGTCTAGTCCATTTCTGACTTTTAAGGGTTGTTTTTGTCAATGTTTGGCATTATGACAAACAGTGAAGACCCTTATCAGAGGGCTCCTTTCGGAGCCCTCTGATCTGGGTCTTCACTGTTTGCATAGGACAAGTGTACTATTCACATGTACACTGTTTGAAAAGGACGCCTATATGCGGGATTAGGGTTCAAAGGGTTAATACAAGATGAAAGTAAAGCAGAAAGGTCCTATAGGGGCTTGCTGCTTTACTTCCATCTTGTTTAACCCATTACCCCATAGCTAGTTTCTCATATTAAAAAAAGATGGTCACTTAAAGCAGGTTGAAAGTAAAATAGAATGCACCTTAAGGCACATTCTGCTTTACTTTCAGCCTGCTTTAAGCTATTATTTGCTAGGATATAGAAAATATTTCTAATGATACACATTCATGAATGTATAAAAGGGAACTTTTTTCTTCAGTGGAGGAATAAATTGCAGACGTAAAAGGTGTATTTATGGGGGAATGGGTTAATCTACCACTATATGTTCAGGACCTCCTAGATGGGACTACTTTCCTTAAAGGATAGACATAATTAGAGGCAGAAAAGGGCATATTTATGAAGTATTGTTAAATTGTTACCTGCCTGAAACATTGCCCTTCTCAAAAAAGTGTATTAAATGCGCATTTAATGCGCATTAAATGCGCATTTAATGCGCGTTAAATGCAGCGGTATTCGCACCGTATTTAAGTGAATTTTTTTTCTTACCAAGTGCATTTAAAGTGAATTAAATTGATCAAAAAAGTAAATTAAAGTGCATTAATTCACTTTTAGCGCAGAAAAAATACGCTTTTTGACTGAAAGTAAATTAAAAGCGTATTTTTTCTGCGCTAAAAGTGAATTTTTTTAAGGAAGTGCATTTTTTCTGCACTAAAAGTGTATTTTTTCTGCACTAAAAGTGCATTTTTTTCAAGAAGTGCATTTTATCCGCACTAAAAGTGAATTTTTACCCAAAAAGTGCACTTTTTTAGTGCAGTTAAAATACACTTAAGTGTATTTTTTCTGCATCTTTTCTAGACTAAAAGTGAATTTTTTCTGTACTTAAAGTGTATTTTTCCTGCATTTTTTCACAAAAGTGCACTTTTAATGCAGAAAAAGTACACTTTTAGTGCAGAATAAATACACTTTAAATGTACTTTTCTGCAAAGCAAAGTACACTTTAATTGAAAAAGATGCAGTAAAAGTACACTTTTAGTATGGAAAAGATGCAGAAAAAATTCACTTTTACTAAGCAAAAAAATTTGCAGCACAGAAAAAAAAGGATTAAAGCATGGGGCTCACAATAAAACTTTATCAATATTTTGCTTAATATTTATTTAATTCACATTTAAATAAGCTACAGCTTAGCTTTATCTCCTGGTTGAATCTCATAGCCGTTCTCTCTCTCTCTCTCTCTCAAAGAATCTAAACACAAGTATCTCTCTGTCTGCAGTTTAATTTCCTTCTGTAAATGAGAAAGATTGCTCCTGAACTTGCTTTAAGCTGCCACCTGTCTCTCATACAATAAATAAATCATCTTCTATGTGGTCATTATAGAAAGGTTTAACTGTATTTCAATTCAATTTAAAGAATACCTAAAACTGAGAAGTAACACAACTAGAAATAAGCACTACTATATACATGTACAGCACACTACTTAGAATCAGCACTAAAATATACAGCACATAATTTACTCTCTCTTTCTTCGACTCTCTCTCTGTGAAAAATGAAAGACATTGATTTAAATTAACAGGAATATATATGTGTATTCAAGGCATATAAAAAACACATCACCAGTTGGCAGTGCGCTACAGTGTGTTGTATACAGTTCTTGATGTTTTGTGGGGAAACAACTGATCAGACTCACGCCAAGGCGCTCGTCAGATTGGCTATTTCCCAAAAAAACACCTCGAGCTAAATACATCACCCTGTATCGCACTGTCAATTAGTAATGTGAATGTATTCAATGACTATGATATATTCTCTTCGTATTACGCAGCTTTTATGTGCCTTTGCTTAATTGAAAAAAAGGTGCGTAAAAGCTGCATATTTTTAGAAAATATGCAGCTCTTTGGAAAAGGCTTGCAAAAGCTGCGTTTAAAAACACACCTATGTTAGAAAAGCTTCGTAAAAGCATGCCTTTTACGAGGGTGCCAATACCGCCTCCTAAAAGCTTAGCTTTTACACACCTTTTTTTCAACAAAATTGATGCACATTTTTCAAAGCTGCATTTTACGCAGCTTTGTAGAAAAGCTTCGTTAAAGCATACCTTTTACGAGGGTGCCAATACCGCCTCGTATAAGCTAAGTTCTTAAGCACCTTATTAACAGTCTGGGTAATTTCCAGACCTGCGTGCTACGCAACTATTCAGAAACGTTTGGTAAAAGCATACCTTTTGCGAACCTTTTCAACCAAAAAAGCTACGTATTTTTCAGAGCTGCGTATTTCTTTTTTTGTTGTAAAAGTTACATTTTTTCCATTCAAAGTATTTTTTGCTAATGCCTAAAGGCTATGGCAAAACAATCCTACAACATTAAAATGATTTAAAATTTTAGAGAAATCTGAATAAATTATTAACAAGTGCACTGCAGTAAATAAATAACATCAGTATCTTCTTAAAGCGACTCGCAACCAGATGGTGCATTAAAAATAGTAATTTGTAAATATGTGTCAAACGCTTATATAAATGGTAAAGAATTAGTTTAGGATAAGAAATTCTGTTTAAAAAAATGTATTTCAATAAAAAAAAATATTGGTCTCTGGTGGGATTCGAACCCGGGGCCCGGCATTGGCGGACAGAAGGCAAAATAGGGGAAACCGCTTAGACCAATGGACCACGGAACTATCCGTTTATCTCGGATCGATTTAACGTATTTCAATGTGTAGCCATTGAAAGTGCATACAACTTCGTAATTCGGCTCATGTTTATGTCTGAGCCCGTGTAGAGAAGCAACAACAACAACTATACCGTCTACTAGTCGGTATAGAAAAACGATGGAAAATATCTAAAAATCTTAAAGATTCTGTGACGATTCTTGAGACTTTTTTTGGACTGATCATATTTTTTTAATGTCAGAAGCCAAATAATGCCACAAATTTGCTTTTATTTGAGTATTTTATTTTATTTTGACAAGTACACCATCCGGTTGCGAGTCCCTTTAAATGACATTAAAAAATGGCTTTCTTTCTCTTACCTTTAAAAAATATTGTAATATAATTGAGACTTCTGACAAGAAATTGTAATTTAATATACTAAATTGTCAAGTAATTGACCCAATATTTATAACTAATCAGGATATCCAGAAGTTCTATTTACAGTCAAAACAGTCTTAATCACACTGAAGTTGCATAATACTGTAAGGTTGATTAACTCAATCACACATATGTGGATGTTATCTGTAAAGCAGTCATCATTATTCCTTGTCTGGCAAGAATTTTGTCTGATCTGTCCCTCTTATTTATGATATGGAGAAGAATGTTAGGCACAGCACACTACCCTGAGGGATGCCACTGTCTATCTTGTAAACGGCAACCCGAAAAAATCTACAAAGAAAACAAAATTGAATACATTAAGCAATAAATATTTTTATGAACTATATCATATGCCAGCCTACAGTTCTGAGTCTTTTACTCATTAAAATTTCAACAGACTCACACTGTCAAGAAATTATGAAAGCATGAGTATCGTTCCACGGTGGCCTTTGTTTACATTTTAAAATATCTCTGAAAACTCCAATGTTTAGTTCCAGGGGAATAATCATTTACCAAATGCGCTTTTTCAGGACACACCATTCTGATTTTAAATTATCACTGCATTATATAGTCATCTTAGTTTTAAAAAAAATTGTCATGAAATTAGAAAGCCCATACTCGTTGCTTTGAATTAACAAAAATGTTCCCACTCAAAATTTACACAATAAGTTTCCACAAACTCCTTTAAAATAAAATCTTATTATTTTTTACTATTATACCAGATTTATATAGCGCTCTTTTCACACAGGGGTTGTGCGTTCAAAAGCGCTTTACATGAAATAACATAAATCATGATAAATGTACCTACAAATCGAGAAAAGACAAAATAACTATAATTAGATCTGAAATAAAACATGAATAAACATACAGAAGACAGCCCCAAAATGTCAACCACATTACTCCCATCAATCAGCAATGAACCGACCGGCTAAAGATTGCTGACCAATAGAAATAATAGCAGAGCGCCCAATGCAAGCCGCCTAATGTAACATAACTAGGAAAAATAGCGGGTGCGAACGTCGCTCTTCAGCTACTTATTAAAAGGGACATTAATTCCTTCAAATTTGATTTTTTTTGCGTTCTAATTGATGGGTTTGATAGTTAAATGGATTTATAGTTGTTTCCCGTATATATCCAGGCATTAACCCACGTATAAAGCAGTATATTCTCTGAAGAAAATCTATTCCGGACGTCTAGCCCATCCTCACAGTGTAGGCTAGACGTCCGGAACCGGACGACTAGTCTACACTGTGAGGGTGGGCTAGCCGTCCGTCTATCCACTGCCTTTAAATAATTACCTGTCGCTTTTTCTTTGAACATAAGCAATGCTCTAGCTGACTTTATTGGTAAGGCTGCCACCAGTGTTCCCTGTCTGATCTGTTCCTTCTAATGATATGGAGAAGAAAATTAAGCCCAGCACACCACCCTGTAATGCCAAGTGCTGTCTGTCTTGTAATAATCTACAAAGAAAACAAAATTGATAAGGTCATATTAAGCAATAAACTTTACATATGCCAGTTATGAATTTAGCCTAGAGTCCAGAGTCCTACAAGACTCCTATACTCATTAAAATTGCAATGGGCTCATTTGTCAAGATATGACAGTAAGAGTCCCGGCCTTTGTTTATATTTTAATGGATCTGAATACCATCATATTTTTAGTCCAATGGAAAAAATTATTTACAAAATGTTCATTCTCAGGACACACCATTCTGATTTTAAATCATCACTGCATTATATAGTGACATTAGTCCTACATGTATTTAACAAAAATCGTCCGTACATGTCCGCATATATACTCGATTGTTGCTACGAAATTACAATAATTAATTTCCGCGGTCAAATTTGACACAATAAGTTTACACATACTTCTTTAAAATGAGATCTGAATTCTGATATTGATTTAGCGATAAACCGTAAACGCGATCGTATTTTGCATTAAAAATTAGACTGTCCGTGTTGTAGACAGTTATACCGGTTATTGTTGATGTTTAAACATTCATTAGTATTTATTCAAATGTGAAACTGTATAACGGAATTACCTGTATGTCTACCATTTTGAATTAGGCCTTGCTTATCCGTTTAAAATGGCGTCGCGTTTTGTACACATTTCAAGTTACATAATTATGTCGTCGATCGTCTTATGAAAATGAATGATTGATTAAAATGAATAATAGATACTTCTGAAGCTAAAGCAAGGTAGAATGCATCTATATATCATCTAAATATGCTATTTACCTCCTGGTTAGTTGTTGGTAGCTTTTATTTTTCTTCTCTGAAGATGTAGTTGTGACCCCATTTTGTAATTTTCGAAAGTAGCGCTGATAAGAAAACACGCGATCTGATTGGATAAATCTAAAGACCGGATGTAGGCAAATACCCGCAAGGAGATAAAACAGCAACTCCCAATTTTAGATAAAGCTTATGCGGGACTATAAACCTTAGCAGAAAGATAGAGAAAACCGATTCTAGACTTTATTTATTCAAATGACAAATACTTACATAACTTGTTGACTATTCATCCCCAAATGATCAAATTCTATACAAGATCCAATCAACCACCTGAAATATCCGTCGGTCTGGTGTTTTCAGAGATTTTATTTAGTAACAGGTTCGACGAAAAAGTTCAAATTTTCCTTCAAATCCGTTGTATCTGATAGACAAGTGACCAATTTAGGATCGTTTTCTCAGTCTATTAAATGTATAATTAATATTCAGAATCGCGTATTATGAAGAAAGAATTCGATCCCGGCGTGTGTTGGTTGTTTTTTGTCTTTGTTGTCTTCTCTCACACGTAAATCTTTCCCGAAATGTCCACATTTAGTGTCCTCGATTTTGTTGCGCCGCCATTTTGAATCGAGTCAATTTCAAAATATGACAGCGCTATTTTTAACGCCGTTTTATTAGTCAATATCTCCTATTAATAACACAGTCTTACAAAGTAGAAAGAGAAATAATACTTTGTAAAACCGACGAAAAAAGACGCTTTAGAACCATCTTGTTGACTTGTAACACACGTAATACATGAACTACATGAATACACATATGCCGTGTGTTCGCGTGGCCTATTGAAATGTGCATAGAAATTCTGCTTCGCAATTTCGGCATATCTCTTTGTTTTCTAATGGGATTTTTCATAATGTATCGTTGGAAAATCAATTCAAGAAGTTATCTGTCGATCTACATTCATATGAAATGTCAATGTAAAATTAGTTTGTTGTCTTGTTTTGAGTTCACTGTTCGATATCGTCTTTCAGAACTCGGCGTTAAAATTGAAAATTCGAATGGCACTATAAGCCACTCCTTAGTCTATACATGTTAATTTAGAAACAGATTTTTTGGCAGAATCGAAATGTGCCTTTGGTGACCCTCTACCAGATTTCTTATAAAAGTTTCCTATCTTAAAAAAAACATGACCGCTAGTGGGTGGGGCAGATTTTCTTTATATGGCTATATAGTGAAAACTTTAAAAATCTTCTTGTCTGAAACCACTGGACTGATTTGAAATTAATTTCACACAAATGATCTTTTGGTCATCCTCTACCAAATTTTATAAAATAATTTTGTTATCTTAAAAATCATGGCGGCTAGTGGGTGGGGAAAGTTTTCTTTTTATTACTGTATAGTAAAAACTTAAAAATCTACTTCTCTGAAACAACTTTTCCAAATTGAAAATAATTTAAAAATGATCCATTTATGACTCTCTACCAGATTTCTTAAAATCATTTTGTATCTAAAAAACATGACCGCCAGTGGGTGGGGCTAGTTTTCCTTATATTTCTGTATAGAAAATCTTTACAAAAAAATTCTCTGAAAATATTGGTCTCATTTAAGAATATTTTTACACAAATAATGATTCATGGGCGACCCTTTGCCAGTTTTTTTCCCACATTATCTTCCTAGCTAAAACATGGCCGCCAGTTGGTTGGGGTGAATTTACCGATGATGGCTAATATAGTGAAAACTTGTCCATTACCATGACCGTAACCATGGGTACCAGCTAGGTGAGGAAGTTAAGGCCGGATGGGGCTAATATTATAGAAACCCTATGTTGTGTCCTTTACACGATACTAAAGTTATAGAAAGGTAAATACATGTCGAGCATGTTCCTCCTAAAGCGGTTGTTCAAGCCTCACAATTTAACACATTTTTTAATAGCCCTTAATATAAATTTAAATTGAAAAATCTAAATACGTGCCTTTTCAAGGTACGTATTAGTTACGTATTTAAATTTTTGACTGCCTTTGATCGATATGGACATAACATTAATTGGGAAAAAACGCAGCTTTGTTGTTGTCGGAAAGTTAAATACGTGCCTTTTTCAAAGTTGCATTTTTTTATTTTAAAGAATACGAGCCTTTTGCAATGATAAAGTTAAATACGTCACTAATTTCTTTTCTTATTTCAAAGAATACGAGCCTTTTGCATTAAAAAAGTTTAATACGACACGTTTTCAAACCTGCATATTTTAAGTTAATCGAATACGAGCCTTTTTATCAATTTTCAGAACTTTTGGGCAAATACGCAGCTATGACTTGAGGCTCGTAACAGCTTCGTAAAAGCTGCATATATCTAGAGCTGCGATTTTTTTCCGCAAGGGAATAAATATAAATTTCCTATAAAAGATTAACTTAAAATGCTCTTGCCAATGAACACAATTTTCATAGAAAGTAAAAGATACACTTATTTTTAAAAGATTCACTTAAAGTGCACTTGTTGTTACATACAAAAATCTTAAAGATTAAAAGATTCACTTTTGCAAATAAAAAATGCACTTTAATGCATTCCATTTTCAGAAAATACGCTTATTTGAAAAAGATACACTTTTGAAAGAAAAAAATACACTTTCTTTTACGAAAAGATACACAAAAAATTCACTTTCCCGAAAAGATGCAGGAAAAATGCACTTTTCTTCTTTAAAGATGCAGAAAAAATACACTTTTTTGTAAAAGTGCAGAAAAAATACGCTTTTTGTAAAAAAATGCAGAAAAAATGCGCATTTAAAGTGTACTTTGGTAAAAAGTGCATTTTTTTTTAGAGAAGGGTGATTCTTGTGAATGGTTCAAACTGCAGGACATTGTCAATGAAATGGGACTATGATCTGGATCAAAGAACCACAACGTAGTTATTCTTTGAACATTCAGACATGCAAGAGTTACGTTTCCTGAGACTAAATTTTACTCATCGATCTTGCACTGATGTCCAGTTCGAACACTACTTTGAAGGAGAAACTCTGATCTGTATCTTATGTAACCATGTCTGCAAGCATATACATGGTTAACCCTCTCCTTCATAAATCTTTTCATTATTTAAAGACTTTTAGTTGCTTTCAGTAAGCTGAAAGTAAAGCAGAAAGTTCCATTACAGAAGAGATTTCTGCTTTACTTTTATACATGGCATCTGTAAGAGTAAATGTTTCAAAAGGCACTTCTATTTTAGAAGAGCTTAAGTCTACTAAGTTAATCAAGGCACTGCGGTGTCTATGTATATCCACTTCAGGAATTAATCCACTTTTATCACTTTAATCTTTATCATGCAATAACCTTCATAACTATTGTTTGGACAACACATACACACACACACACACACACACACACACACACACACACACACACACACACTCACATACACAAACAAAAGCTGTTTCATGTCTTTTAATTGGAAAAAACCCAAAACATAGATGCATGTCAAATAGTTTTGATCCTGATAAAATACTGAGTTACTCAGTATCTGCAATGGATCAGAATAGCAGGTCCCAGATAAGGGGAGTATAAATCTTTATTTCTGCATTAAACCATATGGTGTTACTACTCATTAGAATCGTCTCTTCGAGATGATTCTAATGAGTAGTAACACCATAGGATTTGGTGATAAAATGAATAAGAAAATGCTGGATTTGTTCAGTTTACTCCCTCTTATCTGGAACCCTGGAACAGTTTCTAAATGCCAATCATATAGCTCTTTTAAAGGTTTATAGATAAGAACATACTTATAAGTGCTTTTATTAAGTATAATTGGGTAACATTCATTGTAACATACATAACAATATGTCTTACCAATAAGGAAAACACAGAGGAATTATAACCTATCCTAAACCTCCTGGAGCCAGTCTGGGTACATGTAGGGTTCAGATCAGATAGATAAAACACTAGCTATTCTACAAATGTCAGTAACCCATAAAATACAGTTGTATGCCTTTTTACCAATTTATTCCTCCACAAGAAAATAGTATCGATCTACACAGTCATGAATATACACCATAAGAAATAATTTCTATATCCTAAGTAGATGGTAGCTAAAAGCAGGCTGTAAGTAAATCTGCTTTACTTTCAAAAACTAGAAACAGGATATGGGGTCATGGGTTAAACCTGATTGATTTTCTCATACCTTAACTCTTTCCTCCCTGAAACTTTCAATGGACAATTCCAGTTTCAATTTTAGTCTAGTCCATTTCTGGCTTTTAAAGGGACTCGCAACCGGATGGTGTACTTGTCAAAAGAAAATAAAATACTCAAATAAAAGCAAATTTGTGGCATTATTTGGCTTCTGACATTAAAAAAATATGATCAGTCCAAAAAAAGTCTCAAGAATCGTCACCGAATCTTAGATTTTTAGATATTTTCCATCGTTTTCTATACCTACTAGTAGACGGTATAGTTGTTGTTGTTGCTTCTCTACACGGGCTCAGACATAAACACGAGCCGAATTACGAAGTTGTATGCACTTTCGATCGCTACACATTTAAATACGTTAAATCGATCCGAGATAAACGGATAGTTCCGTGGTCCATTGGTCTAAGCGGTTTCCCCTATTTTGCCTTCTGTCCGCCAATGCCGGGCCCCGGGTTCGAATCCCACCAGAGACCAATATTTTTTTTTATTGAAATACATTTTTTTTAAACAGAATTTCTTATCCTAAACTAATTCTTTAGCATTTATATAAACGTTTGACACATATTTACAAATTACTATTTTTAATGCACCATCTGGTTGCGAGTCGCTTTAAGGGTTGTTTTTGTCCATTTTTGGCATTATGACAAACAGTGAAGACCCTGATCAGAGGGCTCCTTTCGGAGCCCTCTGATCTGGGTCTTCACTGTTTGCACAGGACAAGTGTACTATTCACATATACACTGTTTGAAAAGGACGCCTATATGCGGGACTAGGGCTCAAAGGGTTAAAGTTGACCATTTTCTTCATAGTAGTGTCTTTTCCTTCACCTGTTTCTACCATATCCTGATAAATGACCGGTAGGAAACCTTTCCTACATCCTAACAGATGGCTGCTTTAAACAGGAAAGAAATAAAGCAGATATTTTCTGCATTTCAAAACATTTATGTTAACAATATTTAGCTCGGTTTAAGAGATCAAGGGAAGTAACTGTAATTTTTGCAATGTGTGCAAATAGAATTGGTTATTTCCCTTAGCAATAATCTATAATTTTTCCCTGAAAAGCTGTTTAATAATTGTTTTCATGAAAATATAAAAACATGGAATAAACTTTTCCATTTCAATGTCCAAGTGAATTCTGAAATCTACTCTATTTCTTTCTGCAAATGGTAGTTGGTGTCTAAAATTTGGACCAAAACTGTGTAACACGAGTCCCTAGACCTTCTGCCCCACTCTCTAGGCATTCAAAGATATCTAACCCTTTCCTCCATATAAGTACCATAGCAACCTTTACCTACTCCTCCATATAAGCACTACAAATGATTATTCATTGATGATACTAAATACATGGGACCGCTTAAAGCAAGATGATAGTTAAGCAGAAAGTTCCTACAAGAGCTTTCTGCTTAACTTTCATCATGCTTTAAGCAATAAACTGTCTTGAACAGAGTTCAATATAGATTATTTGCACATATGGCTGTGGAGGAAATGTATACAGAAATCTAGAAAACCTTAATTTTAAACATGTGTCCATTTGCATGCAGTTTATGAATTGCATCTGAAACTTTCCTCTCCTACAAGATATTACAGCGTTCCCTCTCTATAACGGCCCTCCGAACAACGACTCCCTCCTTACAACGACATTCACCAATGTTCCCACGAAAATTATGTTTTATGCTTGCACTGATGCATCAGCATCTACCTAAAATTGTTGTTTGCTGTTTTTCTTACATAAATGACATTTTGACAGAAAAAAACATATTGTCAAATAACAAACAGCTTGAATCTAGATCAGACGCCGCGTAACGCGGCGTCTGATCTGGATTCCAGCTGTTTGCAATGTTTACCAAGTTCCCTCCCTATAACGACTCCCTCCGAACAACGCACATATTTGTTGTCTCCCATTGGGTGTCGTTGAGGAGAGGGAGCGCTGTACTTCATATTCAAATTTGCAAATCAGTTTGGAACCAGTTTGGACATAGAATAACTCATCCTCTGACCCAAACCATTTGACAAACCATTTGACACTCTCATAACCCTTTTAGCGAATATAATTTATTCCTCCGCTGAAGAAAATGGTTCCAATTAAATCAGTTATGAATATCTATTATAGGTAATATTTTTTTATATTGTTGCACATGATGGCTTAACGCAGGCTGAAAGTAAAGCAGAATGCGCCTTAGGGCGCATTCTGCTTTACTTTCAACCTGCTTTAAGAAGTCACCTATATTCAATAATAGAAATAGACTATCAGGTAAAGAGATAAGGTATTCCCAAACAAGAATAAAATTTTGCAGACAACAATATTAACCCATTACCCAATAAATACGCATTTTTATGCCTTTAATTTATTCCTCCACTGAAGAAAATAGTTCAAATTTATACAGCTATGAATATATAACATAAGAAATATTTTCTTTATTCTAGCAGATGGTAGCTTAAAGCATGGTAGTGTGGCAGACGAAGGGTGGTTTTCACATTTAGCATTGTTGGATATCACCATCAGCCATCTAAACCAACCAAACCACGCCTGTATAGACCTCCCTACTAGTGGTCTAGCCAGCACAATAGTCGCACAAAAGATTTTAATCAATGACCCTGAAAGTTTCTTTTCAAAAAACTTTTTTTTTGATAAACAGATCAGTTACCTAAACATTTAACAGGCTAAGCAGCTTGTGTCTGTTAAATTTATCCTACATAGTAACTCTACATCTATTTACTGATTTTAGAAAATATAGTCTCTGTGTCAAACACATGGTATCCAGATGAGACGCCGAGTTACTCGGCGTCTCATCTGGATCCAAACTGGTTGCAAAAGTGATCACAAATTTGGCAGCAACATTCTTAAGGTTAAAGAGAGTGAGGTCTGGTTTCAGTGTAACTGTGGCTAATTTGCTGGGTTTTGTTGAGTTAATGTATTTCAGGTCTGAACTATTATACTCATGAATTAAAGTCAAGAGTAGGGGTTAGTGATATTCATCTGTATTTCAGTGACAGCCATCAATAACAGTGAAATTGTCAACTCAGCTGTAGTGAATACTAGTGCAAGGTGTTAGGAGCAATCAAAGTGTCACCTGTATTAGTAGCGATGTTGTTTCCGACTTTTCCTCAATAGTACAATAATCCATGCAAAACACCCACTGTTACTTAGTTAATACCCACCACAGACGTTGTATAATTAATTGGTACATTTTCTGTGCAAATGTTATGGCATCATAGGTGGCTATGGGCTATAACTTATGTGTTTTGATTGTCTTCAGTCACCCTACCGGCTCTCGGGTGGTAAGCAGTGGCATATCCATACAGTAAGTTGCTGTGCAATCTCTGCAGCCTTTCCAAGGTAATGGTACTGAGCTCATGCCAGTTCTATGTCCAGTTTGTGTAATGACCACATATTTTTCGGCGGAGCTGACTGGTTTCTATTTAGTCACACTTTCTATTTGGCCACACATTTCAACCAATTATATTTGATCAGAAATTTAGAATTAAGAGCACCTGTTGAAACTGAATAGTCTGATTGGATAGTAGCCAGGGCTCCAGATAAGGGAATTATTTCAAAACTTAAAATCTTTATTTGTGCATTAAACCCTGTGGTGTCACTATACATTTGAATTGTCTCTTTGAGACAAAAAAAATGAGTGGTAACACCATAGGGTTTGGTGCTGAAAGGAGTGAAAAAATGTGATTTGTTTAGTTTACTCCCTCTTATCTGGAGCCCTGTAGGCTGGTCTATGTCCAATTACAGTTTTACCAGATGTGGACTGTGAGTGTAAAATTTAGAGATACAGACTGCACTGTTTACTACCACTGGGATGATGCAATTATACTTCTATTTTAAGATATGACATCTGAAATCTTTTTATAGATATACAGAGGAAGCTAGGTGTTTTGTAATTGTTTACTACCAATTTGTTTGAATTGTTAACTATTTGTACACATTTACCATACATTTAAAGCAATATTATATATAAAATTAATGGCCTCAAGTGAGTTAAACACAATCGTGTTGTTTCATCATTATTTACAAGAGTGGCAGTCGAAGTTCAGCAGACTGTTGTATCTGTACATTTGTGTATGCTATAGTTTGTTTCAAGAAACTCTATGAATGAAGTTTGATATATAGAACAATAGATTAATGTGAGGATCTCCTACCAGTAGCTAGGATATGAGTTAAATTATTGTTCTGTTTTGCATTTCTGTACATGATAGTTTTGCATTTTAAATAAAAGTTGCTGTTTCAATTTTTTTTGCTTTTCAATCCAAGATATTACAATTCTTTGAAAACCTCAATTTCATTTAATTTTGCACACCCAATTTCATCTATATAGCCTTAGTTCAACCACTCATTCCGCCGAATATCTTTTTTAAAGATATTTCTTGTTACTGTATGTTTATGGACTCAGATCATTTTGATTGACAAAACAATTAATAGAAGTTTAAAAATTTCATTTTAAAACAGGGTCAGAGTGTCAAACAGTTTGAATCCTGACGAGACGTCTCATTAGGATCCAAACTGTTTGCAAAGGTTATAATGGTTTCACCACTATAGCATGCTAAGAGTTAAAGCAAGATAAAAGAGGGCAGAAAACTCCTGAGGGAGCTTTCTGCTGTACTCTCATCTTCCTTTAAGCTAACTTTAGGAGCTTTATGCAAATCTATTGGCATTAATCAACAACCTAGCTGTCATTAACATCTCCATGATGTTTGTTTGTGATGAAACACAGCTCTGTATTAACCCGTTACCCCATAGAAGCACCTTTTAGCACATTAAATTTATTCCTCACCTGAAGAAAATAGTTCCGATTTATACAGTCATGAATAGGTACCATAAGAATTTATACATATATCCTTGCAGATGATAGCTTAAAGCAGGCTGAAAGCAAAGCAGAATGCGCCTTAAGGCGCATTCTGCTTTACTTTCAACCTGCTTCAACTGGTCATGTCTTCAAAACAAAAAACAGGGTATGCGGTAATGGGTTAAACAGAGATATCCAGAAACAGATGGTAACAACTGAGCTTGTGTGGTGATTTTTCTCAGATCTATAATTTACAACCAAACTTGACAGCGACAACATTTGCTGTTACTGCACAAAAACCCAGAGCTCCGTGTTGCATGACATAAGTGGTCCAATTATTATCAAGTTTACAGCGTAAAAACACATTTCAAATGCTGGCTAATTCAAAATTTATGGTGCGAAAACAAATGGCAAAGTTTAATTTATACTTTATGGTGCAGAGTGTTGTTATAGTATATGAGAGGGAACTGATTTTAAGTCTATTTTGTATCCAATATAATTACAAAACTGTCACTTATGTATTCAACCCCCTTCCCAGCCTGCTTGAAGCTTCTATTAGCAAACTACTTAACCCATTACCCCATAAATACACCTTTTTACATCTTTAATTTATCCCTCCACTGAAGATAATAGTTCTAATTTATATATATTTTCATACATATGTAGCATAAGAAAGTTCTCTATATTTTAACAGATGATTATACTAAGCTTAAAATAGGCTGAGAGTAAAGCAGAATGCACCTTAAGGCGCATTCTGCTTTACTTTCAACCTGCTTTAAGAAAATAGTTTAATTTACACAGTTATGAATATATAACAAAAGAAATATTTTCTAAATCCTAGCAGATAATAACTTAAAGCAGGTTTAAATTAAAGCAGAATGTGCCTTAAGGCACATTCTGCTTTATTTTCAACCAGCTTTAAGAGGTCACCTGTCTTCAAGACCAGAAACAGGCTATGGGGTAAAGGGTTAACAGTATTTAACAGTCATATCACAATGTCCAGTTAGTTACAGGTGGAAGAAAACACCCAAATACCCTTAATACACTGTTTCTTGCACAGGCGACTGAATAGAACCATCCATCATATTTTACCATACAAACCATTATTGTCTCAATCGTTTTCAGCCATCATGTCTCATAGTACAAACCAAATTATTGTATATAGCACAACCCATAAATGTCTTATTCAACCATATTAAAGTTATCATGTCTTATAGCACAAATCACAAATGTCTCAATCAGACATATTAAAATCATCATATCTAAAACACCAATCATAAAAGTCTCAATCAGACATTATAAGCCATCATGTATTGTAGCAAAAACCATAAATGTCTCAATCAGACATCTTAATTAAGCCATCATGTCTGTTAGCAAAAATCATAAACTTCTCAATCACCATGTTTATAGAACCAATTATAAATGTCTCAATCAGACATCATAAAGCCATCATGTCTTATAGCACAAATTACAAATGTCTCAATCAGACATCTTTAAATCATGTTTTAAACACCAATCAAAAAGGTCTCAATCAGACATCCAAAGCCAGTCTGCCTTATAGCACAAACCATAAATGTCTCAATCAGACTTTTTAAGCAACCATGTCTTGTAGCACAAACCATAAATGTCTCAATCAGACATCTTAAGTCACCATGTCTTATATCATAAATGTCTTAATCAGACATCTTAAAGCCATCATGTCTTACAGCACATATCACAAATGTCTCAATCAGACATCTTTAAATCATGTTTAAACACCAATCATAAATACCTCAATCAGACATCTTTAGTCACCATGTCTTAAAGAACATTCATAAAGGTATCAATCAGACATCTTAAGCATCATGTCTTATAGCACAAATCATAAATGTCTCAATCAGACTTCTTAAGCCACCATGTATTATAGTACAAATAATAATGTCTTACTCAGACAGCAATTAATACATATCATTAACCTAATCACTATTTAGTATTATTATTGATATTTGACTTCTCTAAATATTAGAATACACAGTTACTTTAGGTAAATACAGTCTATTAAATAAAGTAAACAAATGCATGCACTGACACACACATACAACTTAACCCATTACCTCTTAGCCTATTTCTTGCTTCGAAAACAGGTGACCACTTAAAGCAGGTTGAAAGTAAAGCAGAATGTGCCTTAAGGCACATTCTGCTTTACTTTCAGCCTGCTTTAGCTACCATCTTCTAGGATATGGAAAATATTTCTTTTGGTACATATTCTTTGCTGTATAAACTGGAACTTTTTTCTTCAGTGGAGGAATAAGTAAGAGGCGTAAAAAGGCGTTTTTAAGGGGTAATGGGTTAAACATTATTTCACTGCAAGACGATGCAAATGGTGTTAATCCATTACCCTATTGGCTGTTTCTTTGTTTTGAAGACAGGTTACAGGATTGACCTCTTAAAGCAGGTTGAAAGCAAATCAGAATGTGCTTTAGTGCATATTCTGCATTACTATCAGCCTGTTTTAAGCTATCATCTACTAGGATATATAAAATACTTCTTATGCTTCATATTATTGGAATGATTTTCTTCAGTGGAAGAATAAATTAAAGGCTTATATAATGGAGTAATGGAGTAAAATTTAAACTAAAAGTGAAGAAAAATATTACAATACCTTGTTTATCAGTCAAATGTCCATATCATTGTATTCCTAACTCAGTTGATTGTAATCTTTAACAGTACACTGACTAACCTAGTTTCCGATCAATAGTAAATATTTACATTTTAACACTTAAAACTCTTTGAATGCCATGTAATTTAGTCGTCTGCAATGACTGTCGTCTGCTACTGCTCTAAAATTACAATTTTTGAAAAATAAGTTTCCTTAGTCCGAGTAGCAAGGCAAACAGTTGGGATCCAGATGAGACGCCGAGTTACTCGGCGTCTCATCTGGATCTAAACTGTTTGCAAAGGTAATAACGTTTTCGACATTAGCGTTCACTGAGTTTAATACTATGGGAAAACCTATAACTCCGTCACAAGTAGTCTTCACACGATTTCTGTCAATTTGCACAATAGCCACGGTGACAGAAGTCAGGAGCCGTAATGAATGAAAGTTAAATCTAACCTAAATCTATGTTTCTGGGTGATGGTAGATGATGCATTAACGGAGTGACCCATAGACCTTTATGAATATGTAAATCATGGTAAGTGGTCTCTAACAACCTTAATAACCTTTAACCACTTGCATTGTGGGAAAAATAATATTGAAGATCTTGGCAAACAGTCTGGATCCTGATCAGGCCCCACTGACGTGGGGCCTGATCAGGATCTAGACTGTTTGTTGCTCATTCAATATATATCTTCAAATGTGAAAAATTAGTTAATTGTATAATAACAACAGAAGACAATTTTAGCAGAAGACATTTTTATCAAATTTTCAAAGGATTAACCCCTTTACTTCCTTACCGAGAGTCAAACTGGTATATACAAGCAAAACTGATTCTGAACAGATGAGTAGAAACTCCAGTGTCTGATCAGGATCTAAACTGCTTTACACTCACATCTAGATATTTCTTTAGTCAAAATCTAAAGTTTAGAAGTTAAAGCAGACGACAACTGTTTAAAGCATATGACGTAACATCAGTGAAGGGATTAAACTGTGCTGGACATGTACCAATCCATCATTTGCAAACAGTGAAGATCCAGATCAGAAGGCGCCTTCAGAAGTCCTCTGATTACGGTCTGCACTCTTTTCCATAACTTTAATATTATGGGTCAAAATCTTTAAAGTCAAAGTAAACTGGTCTTTATCTAGAAAATAGAAGAGTCCATTTTGAAAGTCAATAATCAACCCCTTCACTGCCATGACGTCTTCAGATTTAAACAATAATTGTTGTCTGCTTTTTTTTTTTAAATGTAACTTTTAGGTTTTATGCCTTAAGAAATATTGAAATGCATATCAAACAGTTTGGATCCTGATCAGACGCCGCGTCTTAGCAAACAGTTTGGATCCTGATCAGACGCCGCGTCCCGCGGCATCTGCCTAGGATCCAAACTGTTTGCAAATAACCAATATGTTAATTGGTTGCAGTGAAGGGGTTAACTCTTTGCATGCTAGCGGCAGATATATCCACCACAGTGATTGTCTTTGCAAACAGTTTGGATCCAGATGAGACGCCGCGTAACGCTGCGTCTTGTCAGGATCCAATCTGTTCGACACTCCGACCATGTTTTGGTAAGAAATTTAGAAAAATCTATTTTTACAACAGTAGCAGACGACAATTGTTGCAGACGAAAAAATTACCCAGCATGCAAAGAGTTAACAATGGCTACCATTACCTGATAAAGGTGCAGTAGATCTCTATCTAGCTTGGTCAACCAGAAAGATAATTTCATTTGAAAAGTAAACACATTTGACTGATCCAGTGTACCGGGGCGCAAATAAAAAATCTGTGACATTTAGTTTGCTTATATATCTGCATTTAGTCTATATATAAATGTTTTCAATAGACCGGTAATAACCAACACTTCCACAGACAAAGGAGGCCCTACCCCTTTTCCCTCATATACAGTTTCTGCTTTACTTTTAACCTGCTTTAAACAAGCATATGTCAAGATGTAATAAATGTTTCCTATTGATAAATCAAGACATGGCAGAAGTATGTAAATGCGACAAAAAGTTATATTTGTAGTTATAAAAAATAATATTTTTGATAAAAAAGAAAAGACGAAAGATGTCGAAATTAAAGCTTTACTTTCAACTCACTTTTATTTGTCATATGCCTATATCACAGCCTCAACGAGTCAGTTTTTGATAGGTCATGATAGCAGGACTTGACATGTAGTGCAGACAAACTTGTATTCAGTGACCAATCAAAAGCAGACCAATAGACAGCATTTAATAAAGATTGTTCCTTTATGCAGGATAAAAATAATGCTTTTAAGGAGCTTTCTGCAATATTTCTATCCTGCATAAAGCGGTTACCTGTCTGCATAGATTTCCAAATCAACTTCAATGAATAGTTTTTTAGTACAAAGTTTGATGGTAAGTGAGATGACAAGAAAATATGAGTGATTACCAATTAAGGTATTAATTACCAGGGCATGTCATTACCAGCTGGGTATTCACATCATGGACACATGTGAACTGCATAAACCTATTCTGAAACTGTTTCCTCCATAGCCAAGTGTGTAATTCACCTACAAATACAACCCTTTCCCCTTTAGAAGCGCCTTTTAGCACATTTAAATTTTTCCTCTACTGCAAAAAATAGTTCCAATTCATACAGTCATGAAAATATACCTCGAGAAATATTTTCTAAATCCTAGCAATTGCTAAATAAATGTCATCTACCTTAAAGTATACTGACCGCCAAAAATCTGAAATTAACATGATCAAATGACAGAGACAATCAGTCTGGATCCAAACTATTTATTCTGGCTAGGAGTACTGTTAGTTCTAAGTCTTTAAATTCTAAATAAATATTATCTTTTTAAAATATCATCTGATTTATTCGGAAAATATTACTCTTTCTCACTTTTATTTTGCAGATTTATGACTGAGCGGCAAACAGTATCGATCTTAATCAGGTAGCAATTTACTCAGGGTCGGATCTGGATCGAAACTGTTTGCACAAATGTATAAAACATGGTTTGATCTGCATTTTAAAGGTTACATCGGTCAAATAAGGTATTCGCCAACCACCACCTGACATGGACACAGAGGAGAGTTCATTCATCAGCTGACCGATGTCTTGGTATTTATGTATCATTCATCTTGAGCTAAAACTGTCCAAGGTTAGCTAGAAACTTAACTTAACCCTTTACTCCATAGTCTGTTTCTAGTTTTGAAGACAGGTGACTACTTAAAGCAGGTTGAAAGTAAAGCAGAATGTGCCTTAAGGCACATTCTGCTTTACTTTCAGCCTGCTTTAAGCTACCATCTGCCAGAATATAGAAAATGAAATTAAGTTCTTTATAATGATACATATCCATAACTGTATAAATTGGAACTATTTCTTTATAATGATACATATCCATAACTGTATAAATTGGAACTATTTCTTTATAATGATACATATCCATAACTGTATAAATTGGAACTATTTCTTTATAATGATACATATCCATAACTGTATAAATTGGAACTATTTCTTTATAATGATACATATCCATAACTGTATAAATTGGAACTATTTTTCAGTGGAGGAGTACAGTACATGCATAAAAATCAGTAACTATGGAGGAATGGGTTAACCCTTTCCCACATAGCCTATTTCTAGTATTGAAAATAGGTGTCCACTTAAAGCAGGTTGAAAGTAAAGCAGAATGCGCCTCAAGCACATTCTGCTTTACTTTCAGCCTGCTTTAAGCTTTTATCTGCTAGAATATAGAAAATATTTTGCATGATACATATCTATGAATGTATAAATTGGAACTATTTTCTTCAGTGAAGGAATAAACTTAATGCGCTAAAAGGCGCTTCTATGGGGGAAAGGGTTAAATGAAAACAGGTCTTCAGACTAAAGGGAGAGAACTTATCATTAAAAAAACATTCTCCTTTGTGTCAAAGCCAACTCCATCTTGTAACTTTCTCATTAGAATCATCTTGAAGAGACCATTCTAATGAATAGTTACAACATAGGGTTTGATGAAGCAATAAAGATTGGGATTTTTAAAATGCTGAATTTATTTAGAGCTATCATTGTAATTATTAATATTTTGATACATTTTGATCCAAATTAGATAAATACAAACTTGCATCAATAACCGTACATAAAAATTTCTAATTATAAGGAATAAAACTTTTATCATCATGTTCTCCTTTATCTCGATCAAACCTTATGTAGTTACAGTTACTAGAAATACTACTACACATTAGAATCATCACTTGAAGATAATTCACATGAAGAGTATATGGTTTGGTGGAAGCATAAAAATATTAGATTTTGAGATGCTTGTCTATAGAGCTATGCTATTTTGAGATATTTTAAGAACTTTTCAGTGCTCATCTGTACAGATAAGCAGTTTATCACTTGTAGAAGGTACCCTGGTTTACTTTCCAGACTTTTATCTCCTGTTTCCCTTACTCTTCCTCAACTCCTTGCATGTTGGCTAATATTTTCATCAGCAACAATTATTGCTGGCTGCAATAGTTCTAAAAATAAAATTTTAGAGAGAGATTCTCAGATAGTAAGCCAAACTGGTGGTGGATTACAGTAAAACTTTTCTTAAATGATCTATACCGTAATTTCAAATATTCTTTAAAACTCTTTCTAACTTTACAGTGCTTGAAATCTTAAACACTATCTTAGAAATTTCTTTTTCTTCAACCTGCTGACAGCTGAAAACATTGAGTATTGATTTTTGGAAAGTACAGTGAAACTTCTCTATTACAACCACTAAATTGTTTTAATTATTAGGTGTTTCTGACAGGTGCATGACTGCTTAAAGCAAGGTGACAGTAAAACAGACAGCTCCTTCAGGAGCTTTCTGTTTGACTGTAACCTTGCTTTAAGCTGTCACCTGGCTTTTATACAGTCAATCAGCCTTCGTTTTAGTGGTGTTAATAAATTGGTTTTACTATATTTGTATCTATATCAGGCCCATCTTGACTTACCATGTCAATTGTATATCTGAAAATATCCACAATTATGTTTAAATTTGAAGATTTGAGCAGATGAAAATATTTTGAAGCAGATAACGTATATTCAACGTTTAAAAAAATAAAATGTTGACCTAGATGATTCAGCCAACGATGAGCTGTGGTACAGATAAGACTCTATTTCTGCAAAATCAGGAAATTTTCATGAAAACAGGTGCGAGTACTCTGCATGCTATATGATATAAACATAAAGATCATAACAAAATGCACAAGTGTACAGTCTCTCCTGTATTCTGCTATGATATATTGACATATAATGCACAGAAGGCCATGAAGATCAAATGGCTGCTTAACCCTTTACCTCATAGCCCTTTCTAGTTTTGAAGACAGGTGACCACTTAAAGCAGGTTGAAAGTAAACAAGAATGTGCAGTAAGGCACGTTCTGCTTTACTTTCAACCTGCTTCTAAGCTATTACCATCTGCTAGGATATAGAAAATATTTCTTATGGTACCGTACATATTTTTATTGATAACTGTATAAATTTGAACTAATTGCTTCAGTGGAGGAACAAATTACAGTCGGAAAAACAATGTTTATGGGGTAATGGGTTAAGGCAGAACAAAACAATTACAGAGCAGAGAGGAGCTTACTGCATTATATAAGGAACAGCTTAACCCTTAGCCCGCCAAATAAATTGTCGTCTGCTATATTTCTCGTCTGCTTCAAGTTTCAAAGTGCTTCAAAGTTGCTCAAAATTGCTGAAAATGTTGTCCGAGTGTCAAACAGCTTGGATCCGGATGAGACGCCAAGTTACTCGGCGTCTCATCCGGATCCAAGCTGTTTGCATATGGAGCTATAGTCGTGAGTGGCAGGCTAAGGGTTAAAGAAGTCTAAAGTAATGCAGAAATCTCTCAAATTGAGATTTAACCCTTTGAACCCTAGTCCCGCATATATGCGTGCTTTTCAAACAGTATACATGTGAAAACTGCACTTGGCCTATGCACTTGGCCTATGCACTTGGCCTATGCAAACTTGGCCTATGCTCCTTATGGAGCCCTCTGATCTGGGTCTTCACTGTTTGTCATAATGCTAAACATTGACAAAAACAACCCTTAAAAGTCAGAAATGGACTAGACTAAAATGGAACCTGGGATTGTCTATTTAAAGTTTCAGGGAGGAAAGAGTTAAGCAGTAACATCTATGACTTACTTTCAGCCTGCTTAATCAGTCACATTTGATATTTTCTGCTTTAATTTCAGCCTGCTTTCACCCACCATCTTTAAGAACACTGTAGACAAACATTGGGATAATAGGCTAACATAGGTTTGGCTGTAAATGTGAAATTGAGTCTTCATGACTCATCGATCCAATGGGAAAAGCCATAAGATAAAGCTAATGTGCAATTTGCAGCTATTAACCCAGTGTAAGCAGAGAAGTTTCAAAGTGTTTAAGGAAATGTTCGTATTATCTCTTAAAAGTACAAATCTGTATGGTGTTCCTATTCAACAAAGAAGTAAATACATCTCTGGAGTCAAGTGGCTGCTTAATGAAACTAATACAGAAAGCTCCTAGTTCTGTTCTGTGTTATTGCTCTATATTTAAGTGGCAATTTGTTTAAACAAACAGACATTAGTGAAATAAAGTTTTTGAATTAAAGGAAAATACCAGCAAAATACACACCAAATAACAGCAAATATGCAAAAAAATCAAAACAATGATAACCTTTTTTAAACCCTTTCCTCCACAGAAGCGCTTCACCATGCCTGTATCTACTCCACTGAATAAGAGCCACAAATGAATATCAATTGTTGGTGTTGAACACAGGTTTCATTGCAATATGAGTTTTTTTGGCATTACTTTTATGTTACTTTAAGCAGTCACCTACTTTTAAAACCAAGTTTGTCAAAGGCAATTTGCATTTTGGGGGAAAAGGGTCAAATAAAACGCTAGATGCATATATTGTATGCTGAAATAGGTTGCATGTAATTAGATAGGGTTAATATACTCATGCATGAGACACAATGACATATTATATATCACTTAAATCATCAGCTGCTGCCCTTCTATTGTTTGTATTGTATAGCATAGAGCTAGACTTGTAAGGAGCAGTCACTCAAGAGCTGATAAATGATCAGTCTTTAATATAGGTTACAGCTTAATGCAGAACAAAAGTAAGGTATGGAGCCAGACCTTAGCCTTGATCAGCCACTCAACAGATGATGAATGATCAGTTTTTATTAAGTATAGATGATTGTTTAATGAAGGAGAAAAGTAAAACAGAAAGCTTGCTTTCTGTTTTACTTTTCTCCTGCATTAAACAATCACGTACATATCTCAGCCTCTATTCATCATCAACTACTGGGCAATTAACACAAGTGCAATTGTAATGTAAAGCGTACGTTACTCACACCCAGATGCACAGACTGTCTTCAGTACCAGTGATTGCTTACTGCAGTACAAAAGTAAAGTAAACATGTTCCCTTTGGAGCTTTCTGCATTACTTTCTTATTGGTTCAAGCGGTCATCTATCTTTATCCATGATTATAAAGTTGATAATTACAGGTTTGTCTACTTTGAAATGTAACAATAAAATAATGTTACAAGAGGGCACACGTGTTGCATTATTGTGAGCTCGCAATAAAACATTGCTGCATGTTATGGATACTGTTGTAACAATTAAAATGACATTTTTCTTCATTGTATCATCTGATACACTGAAATACCATCTTTTCTTAACCCTTTACACCATAGATACATGCTTTTTATGCATTTGTTTAATTTCTCAACTGAAGACAAAGGTTTCCTCTAGCCTAGCAGATGGTAGCTTAAAGCAGGTTGAAAGTAAAGCAGAATGCGCCTTAAGGCACTTGTCTTCAAAACTATAAACAGGCTATGGGATAATAGGTTAACCCTATTCACACCATTCAAAACTTGACTGATATTTGCAAACAGTTTGGACTCAAATCAGACTTAAATTAACTCCATGTTTGATCGAAAATTAAACTGTTTGACACTTATGTCTCTAGGTTTCTTCAAATTTGAAATATACAAAAACTCAATTCACCTGTTTTTGAATCTAGAAATAGGCTATGGGGTAAGTAGTTAAGCGCCCTTTCTAATTTCTAATAGTTCTGATCAACATTGATCACTTTGTTCCTGCTTGAGGTTCTGACCTTATCTCACGCAAGGTATTATACGTCTAGAACAATTAACCCATTTATGCTCATGAATATATCTCTCTTTGAAAAACTTATTTTAATCTTAATGCTTATTCTTTTTCAATATCTTTAAAATTGAAATGTGCGTAAAAAAATTATATCGATCATTGCATCTATTCACATTAGAAACTTGATTCTTAGTGTAAATTTAAGTGTAGATCCCGATTTGACACCAAACTATTCAGCATCTAATCTGAATTTACAGTGTGCCAAAAAAATTCAAGAAATGCTAATAGCTAAGAAGGATAAGGAATCATACATTATTCTTAAACACTTCTTTAAGTTTAGCAATGCTTAAACCTTGAAATATGCCTCTGACCTGGGTCTACACTGTTTGCATATGGCAAGTTTATTCCTCACAGGTACACTGCTTGAAAATGATGCATATACTCAACACTAGTGTCAATAATTCGTAAAGCCATTTTGATTCATTTCAATTATACCATAGGAATATAGGTAAATTATAATGGTTATTGAAACTTAACTATATAATAAATATCCATATTACACAACACTCACATGAATAGCAATATCCTGTCAATGAAAACAAGAACCTGTTAAACGTGTCTGGAGTTTGATATTTCTCTGTTAGGAATAACAACCAACAAAACACTACAATCAATATCTTCACACTTCACAAGAATTATAAATCATAATATTTATACAGATCTACCAACACCCGCTCTCAACTGACATATTAGAAAATAAGAATGGCAGTCTTTAGATAGCTAAGTTTGCTTAACCCATTACTCCATAAATACGCCTTATAACGCCTTTAATTTATTCCTCTAATGAAGAAAATACTTCCAATTTATACTGTCACAAATTAAAGTCATAAGAAAAAAATCTATACTCTAGCAGATAATAGCTTAGAGCAGGTTGAAAGTAAAGCAGAATGCGCCTTAAGGCGAATTCTGATTTACTTTCAGCCTGATTTAAGTTAAATTAATAAGTCACATATCTTCAAAACTAGAAACATGCTATGGGGTAATGGGTTAGTTTCAAGATAAAAGTAATGCAGAAATCTCCCAAAGGAACTTTCTGCCTGCAGTATTTTTATCTTAGTGTAAAGCTGACAGTCTTTCAAGACAACCAGGCTTATTTTGTATGTCAGTGAAATGGTGTTTAACCCTTTCCCCAATTGAAGCGCCTTTTAGCGCATTCAGTTTATTCCTCCGCTGAAGAAAAAATAGTTCCAATTTATACAATCATGAATATGTATCACAAGAAATGTTTTATTTATTAGATGGTATAGTAGCTTAAATCAGGCTGAAAGTAAAGCAGAATGCGCCTTAAGGCGCATTCTGCTTTACTTTCAACCTGCTTTAAGCAGTTACCTAGTTTCAATTAATTGTAAAACTTGCCTTTACACTGACTATCTATGTGACACACTGTCACACGTAATAACCCTTCCCCTATAGCATGTTTCTAGTTTTAAAGACAGGTATTCACTTGTTGCAGGTTGAAAGTAAAGCAGAATGTGCCTAAAGGCACATTCTGCTTTACTTTCAACCTGCTTTAAGCTATCATCTGCTAGATATAGGAACTATTTCTTATGGTGTGTATTCATAACTTCAGTGGAAGAAAATTATTCAAGGCATTTAAACTCGTATCTATGGAGTAATTTGGGTCAATGTTTTCCTCTATTGAAGAGAATGGTTCCAATTTATACAGTTAAATGAATATGCACCATAAGAAATGTTTTCCTAGCAGATTGTACTAGGTAGCTTAGAAAGCAGGCTGAAAGTAAAACAGAAGGTGCATTCTGCTTTATTTCTAACCTACTTTATGTGGTCATCTGTCTTCAAAACTAGAAACAGGTTCCGGAGTAAAGAATTATGAGAACATACAATAGAATGTACCTAAATCTATTTTACAGGTGGTTTCTTAATGTACAATTGAATTAGTGCAGAAAGTCCTTGAATTATGAAATTCCCAAACACAATTTTACATATTACATACCTTACTAACACAAATCACACGACACACTTAACTATAAACAGTGACAACCTTAACCCTTAGCCTGCCACTCACGACTATAGCTCCATATGCAAACAGCTTGGATCCAGATGAGACGCCGAGTAACTCGGCGTCTCATCCGGATCCAAGCTGTTTGACACTCAGACAACATTTTCAGCAATTTTGAGCAACTTTGAAGCACTTTGAAACTTGAAGCAGAAGAGAAATATAGCGACGACAATTTATTTGGCGGGCTAAGGGTTAAATGTCCTTACTGTAGAGCCTTTGTCCAGTGGTCATCTAACCCTTTACCTCGTAATGCAGAAAACTCCTATAGGAACTGTCTGCATTATTTTTCATTACCCATTTAGCAGTCAATAATATGTAATAAGAAATATCCATATACTTTCAATGAATAATTTAGGCTTAATAATAGATCCACTGTAATGCTTGAAGCCTTTAGTATTACGTAAAACCAAAATTAAATGCAAACAATTGTGAAATATCTTTATTTATTTTTTAGCAAACATGGCCATAAATTAGCCACTTTCATTGCAGATTACAACTAAACAGCAAATAAAAATAGTTAATCTCATATCATACAATTCATTATTTTTATCCCGCTGTTAGCAGTGATCTGTCTTCAGATATCTCTGGTCATGAAAATTTACTATAAGAAATGTCCACAATCTAGCAGATGATAGCTTAAAGCAGGCTGAAAGTAAAGCAGAATGTGCTATAAAGTACATTGTGCTTTTCTTTCAACCTGCTTTAAGTGAACTAGAAATATTTCTTTCAGTGCATAATATTATTCATTTTTGTATCAAGGTGAACTATTTTTTATGGTGGATTGAGGAATGAATGAAATGCTTCAAAAGGCATATCTATGGGGCAATGGGTTAAGTGGTGACTTAAGACAAGTTTGATTGTATGTTCTTTAACCCTTACCCCAATAGAAGCGCCTTTTAGCGCATTAGGTTTATTCCTTCACTAAAGAAAATAGTTCCAATTTATACAGTCATAAATATGTATCACACAAAATATTTTCTATATTCTAGCAGATGATAGCTTAAAGCAGGCTGAAAGTAAAGCAGAATGCGCTTAAGGCGCATTCTGCTTAACTTTCAACCTGCTTTAAGTGGACACCTATATTCAATACTAGAGACATGCTATGTGGGATCGGGTTAGCCTGCGTATGGCATGTTTATAAACATCAAGTACAAAGTATTTGTGTTTGCCTCGGGTACTTGAATTATGAAATTCCCAAATACTATTTTACATATTACATACCTTGCCAACACTAATCACATAACACACTTAACTTAATTAAAAGTGATAACCTTAAACGTCCTTACTGCCAAGCCTTTGACCAGTGGTCATTTAACCCTTTACCCATAGCCTGTTTCTAGTTTCAAAGATATGTGACCACTTAAAGCTGGCTAAAAGTAAAGCAGAATGCTCCCATAGATAAATTGCAAAATGGCAAACATGTGATTTTGTGGAGGGATTGGTCAAGGTAGTCAATACTTTCGCACTCTGCAAGGTTATATTTTCGAGACTTTTTAGTGTAAGTCACTGTTTTGTTTACTGCAAAACCATTAAATTTTGCTACCCCAATCATGCATCCATTGTTAGGAATCTTAATTACTTAACCCCCCTACTTTTATTATTGAAAACAAAGTAATTATATTTGGGCATGACAGAATAACAAGTGCATGTTAAAAGTATATACATTAACTCATTCACTCCTGAAACTTTTTATGGACAATTCCAATTTCAAAATAAGTCTAGTCCATTTTTGACTGTTTAGGGTTGATTTGAACAAATTATTTCACAATGATAAACATTGCAGACCCTGATCAGAGGGCTCCTTAAGGAGCACTCTGATCAGGGTCTACACTGTTTGCATGGGACAAGTGTAATCTTTACAGGTACACTGTTTGTAAGCGACAAGTATACTCATCGCTAGGGTTGAATGTGTTAACTCTTAAAAAATTCTAATTTTAGAACAGTAGCAGACGACAGTTGTTGCAGACAGAAAACATTTCCCAGCATGCAAAGAGTTAACTTCAATAATCACTAGCAGTCTAATGCTCACAGGTAAAAACATCAGCTTATTATTTCAAAATAATTTAATTCTTCAAATCTTCATAACTACTACTGTATAAATAAGTTGTTTTTAAGGAAAGGTCTGATTATTAAATACATTCTGCCTTCTAACAGTTTAAAAATGCTACTGGCAAACTGTGTATAGATCCTGTTGATATGCTGTGAAAATGTAGTCTGGATCTACACTGTTTGCAAATAATAGGTGACATGTTTCAACCATACAGAATTGACATAACTCTTGACAAGCTAAAGGGCACCAGTGTTTACATTATGATTTTATTATTAATTTCCTATCACATACTCTCCAAGCCCACTTTACAGATAAGATAACCCATTATAATCCTTTCCTCCCTGAAACTTGCAATGGACAATTCAAGTTTTCAATTTAGTCTTGTCCATTTTTGACTTTTTAGGGTTGACTTTTACAATATATGTCAAAATGACAAATAGTGTAGACCCTGATCAGAGTGCTCCTTAAGGAACCCTCTGATCAGGGTCAACACTATTTGCAAAGGACAAGTGTGCTGACCTCACAGGTATGCTATTTGCAAATGACGCATAAATGCATGACTAGGGTTCGAAGAGTTAACCAAAAGATACACCTATTCTCACCCTTTAAATTATTCCTCCACTAAAGAAAAAAGTTCCACTTTATTATGCAATTCATGAGAAAATCGTTCATATCTCCTAGCAGATGGTAGCTTAGAAGCAGGCTGAAAGTAAAGCAAAATGCTCCTACAGTAGCATTTTGCTTTACTTTCAGCCTGCTTTAATCATTATTGAAAACAAGGTACATGTATTGGGGAATGGGATAATGTTTTTTTCTACCTTTATGCTGGTCTAAGCCAAGTTCCACTCACTCTACTGAATCTTTAAAGGAAAAGTTTCATTTTTAAAAATGTCTATTTGATAAAAGGGCTACTGAAGGATCTGTGTCTAGATTGTTTGCAAAGAAATGATACATTTCGTTACTGCACAATAAGGGTATACGTAGGCATCAAAATTTGCATACAGACATAACAGGTACATTAGCTACCTTGTTAATGTATAATTTATGACCTACGTGTAAACTCTAACTGCATACAATTTGAATGCAGTTAACCTTTTCCTCCATAGCTTTCAGTACATGTATATCCCATTGATGTTGCATATAATTAGCAGTTAACCCTTTCCTCCATAGCTTTCAGTACATGTATATCCCATTGATGTTGCATATAATTAGCAGTTAACCCTTTCCTCCATAGCTTTCAGTACATGTATATCCCATTGATGTTGCATATAATTAGCAGTTAACCCTTTCCTCCATAGCTTTCAGTACATGTATATCCCATTGATGTTGCATATAATTAGCAGTTAACCCTTTCCTCCATAGCTTTCAGTACATGTATATCCCATTGATGTTGCATATAATTAGCAGTTAACCCTTTCCTCCATAGCTTTCAGTACATGTATATCCCATTGATGTTGCATATAATTAGCAGTTAACCCTTTCCTCCATAGCTTTCAGTACATGTATATCCCATTGATGTTGCATATAATTAGCAGTTAACCCTTTCCTCCATAGCTTTCAGTACATGTATATCCCATTGATGTTGCATATAATTAGCAGTTAACCCCTTTCCTCCATAGCTTTCAGTACATGTATATCCCATTGATGTTGCATATAATTAGCAGTTAACCCTTTCCTCCATAGCTTTCAGTACATGTATATCCCATTGTTGTTGCATATAATTAGCAGTTAACCCTTTCCTCCATAGCTTTCAGTACATGTATGTCCCATTGATGTTGCATATAATTAGCAGTTAACCCTTTCCTCCATAGCTTTCAGTACATGTATATCCCATTGATGTTGCATATAATTAGCAGTTAACCCTTTCCTCCATAGCTTTCAGTACATGTATACCCCATTGATGTTGCATATAATTAGCAGTTAACCCCTTTCCTCCATAGCTTTCAGTACATGTATATCCCATTGATATTGCATATAATTAGCAGTTAACCCTTTCCTCCATAGCTTTCAGTACATGTATATCCCATTGATATTGCATATAATTAGCAGTTAACCCTTTCCTCCATAGCTTTCAGTACATGTATATCCCATTGATATTGCATATAATTAGCAGTTAACCCTTTCCTCCATAGCTTTCAGTACATGTATATCCCATTGATGTTGCATATAATTAACAGTTAACCCTTTCCTCCATAGCTTTCAGTACATGTATATCCCATTGATGTTGCATATAATTAGCAGTTAACCCTTTCCTCCATAGCTTTCAGTACATGTATATCCCATTGATGTTGCATATAATTAGCAGTTAACCCTTTCCTCCATAGCTTTCAGTACATGTATATCCCATTGATGTTGCATATAATTAGCAGTTAACCCCTTTCCTCCATAGCTTTCAGTACATGTATATCCCATTGATGTTGCATATAATTAGCAGTTAACCCTTTCCTCCATAGCTTGCAGTACATGTATACCCCATTGATGTTGCATATAATTAGCAGTTAACCCTTTCCTCCATAGTTTTCAGTACATGTATATCCCATTGATATTGCATATAATTAGCAGTTAACCCCTTTCCTCCATAGCTTTCAGTACATGTATATCCCATTGATGTTGCATATAATTAGCAGTTAACCCCTTTCCTCCATAGCTTTCAGTACATGTATATCCCATTGATATTGCATATAATTAGCAGTTAACCCCTTTCCTCCATAGCTTTCAGTACATGTATATCCCATTGATGTTGCATATAATTAGCAGTTAACCCCTTTCCTCCATAGCTTTCAGTACATGTATATCCCATTGATGTTGCATATAATTAGCAGTTAACCCTTTCCTCCATAGCTTTCAGTACATGTATATCCCATTGATATTGCATATAATTAGCAGTTAACCCTTTCCTCCATAGCTTTCAGTACATGTATATCCCATTGATGTTGCATATAATTAGCAGTTAACCCCTTTCCTCCATAGCTTTCAGTACATGTATATCCCATTGATATTGCATATAATTAGCAGTTAACCCTTTCCTCCATAGCTTTCAGTACATGTATATCCCATTGATGTTGCATATAATTAGCAGTTAACCCTTTCCTCCATAGCTTTCAGTACATGTATATCCCATTGATGTTGCATATAATTAGCAGTTAACCCTTTCCTCCATAGCTTTCAGTACATGTATATCCCATTGATGTTGCATATAATTAGCAGTTAACCCCTTTCCTCCATAGCTTTCAGTACATGTATATCCCATTGATGTTGCATATAATTAGCAGTTAACCCTTTCCTCCATAGCTTTCAGTACA
Source organism: Gari tellinella (assembly GCA_922989275.2). NCBI lineage: Eukaryota > Metazoa > Mollusca > Bivalvia > Cardiida > Psammobiidae > Gari > Gari tellinella. Next base: position 98,215,596 of record OV277857.1, on the reverse strand, counting down.
TGTATATCCCATTGATGTTGCATATAATTAGCAGTTAACCCTTTTCCTCCATAGCTTTCAGTACATGTATATCCCATTGATATTGCATATAATTAGCATTTAACCCTTTACTCCATAGACAGTTTCTAGTTTTAAAGACAGATGACCACTTAAAGCTAGTTGAAAGTAAAAAGAATGTGCCTTTAGTCAAATTTTGCATACTTTCAGCTATAAGCTACCAATTCTGCTAGGATTTAGAAACTATTTCTTATGCTGCAATAAGTAAAACTATTTTTTTCAGTGGAAGACTCAATTAAGTATCTGTGTGAGAATGGGACAAGATATGTTTATGAAATAACTTCCTAGAGACCCGTGGACATGGTCCAGTGGTAGCAGTCTCGACTGCAGTACCAGGGGTCATGAGTTCGATCTCCCGCCAGACTAAGTCCTTCGGATGAGACTTTATTAATAGAGGTATGATGAATCAGTGATTTACACTTGGCATCCAAAAGAATCGGAGAACTCTGTCAATATTAAGAGCTGGGCATTGCACCCGGGCTTTCTGTATCTGCTTCCCTCTCTCTGGGGCATCCAATTAGCCCACAGATGGCAGAAACCGACATTAACAAACAACCCAACCAAACTTCCTCGAGCATAACATAGGCATCGAGCTGGAAGAAGACAAGCTATATATGGAGGTTTCCTGAATATGAAATTGGGCTCTGTAATATAGCATTTAACCCATTACCCCATAGCCTGTTTCTAGATTTGAAACTAGGTGACCACTTAAAGCAGGTTGAAAGTAAAGCAGAATGCGCCTTAAGGCCCATTCTGCTTAACTTTCAGCCTGCTTCAAGCTAGTATCTGCTAGAATATAGAAAACATTTCTTATAGTTCTCATTTGTGACAGTGTAAATTGGAAGTATTTTCTTCAGAAGAGAAATAATTAAAGGTGTTAAAAGGCCTATTTATAGGGTAATGGGTTAACCCATTACCCCATAAATATGCCTTTTAAAGCCTTTAATATATTCCTACCCCTAAGAAAATGTTCATTTTATAAAGTCATGAGTTGGTACTACAAGAAATATAGTTTTTATACTCTAGCAGATGATAGTTTAAAGCAGGTTTAAAGTAAAGCAGAATGCGCCTCAAGGCGCATTCTGCTTTACTTTTATCCTGCTTTAAGATGTCACCTATCTCCAATACTAGAAATAGGCTATTGGGGAATGGGATAAAGATATTAGGAAGAAGGCAGGCTAAAGCTTGTTAAGGCCATCTATCAACAGAGCATGTCAACATTAACACCCTGACAGTATGATCAGACAGGCCTCAGTGTTCTACATATAGTCAGGCTATAGGTGTCCTTGCCATCAAGATAATCACACAGGTTTACATTAACCATATTAATCAAAATCCTTAACCAAAGATAAACTAGATTTGATTCCTGTAAACATTGACCATATTAATTAACCCTTCAAGTGCTGAAACCAAAACAAGAGGGCCATGGCCCACAAGTCGCTCACCTGAGAACATTGCACCTAAGCTGACTGGGCAAAACAATATCGTGATATATATAGCTATAAAAAGAGTTTTAAAGGTTTTTCCTATATAAGTCTATATAAAACTGATAAGCCTTGGGGCAGGACCAAATTTGATCAAAGGGTCATAATTTGAACAATCTTGGTAGAGGACCATAATGCAAAGTTACAGGTCAAATATAAATGATCTGGGCCTTACAGTTTCAGAGAAGAAGTTTTTTTAAAGGTTTTCCTATGAAAAACTAATAAGTCGAGGGTGGGGCCATTTTTTGCACGGGGGTCATTATTTGAACAATCTTGGTAGAGGATCACAAGGCAAAGCTATGTGACAAATATTAAAGAACTGGGCCTTACAGTTTCAGAGAAGAAGAAATTTAAAGGTTTTCCTATATAAGTCTATGTAAAACTGATAAGCACCGGGGCGAGGCCAGTTTTGATCCGGGGGTCATAATTTGAACAAACTTGGTAGAGGACTATAAGGCAAAGCTACATTTAAAATATAAATGATCTGGGCCTTACAGTTTCAGAGAAGAAGATTTTTAAAGATTTTCCTATGAAAAACTGATAAGCCCCAAGGGCGGGGCCATTTTTGGCCCAGGGGTCATAAGCTGAACAGTCTTGGTAGAAGACCATAAGGCAAAGCTACATGTCAAATTTGAAAGACCTGGGCCTTACAGTTTCAGATAAGAAGATTTTTAAAGATTTTCCTATATAACTCTATGTAAAACTGATAAGCCCCTGGGCGGGGCCAATTTTGACCCGGGGGTCATAATTTGAACAATCATGGAAGAGGACTACAAGGCAAAGCTATATTTCAAATATAAATGATCTGGGCCATACAGTTTCAGAGAAGAAGAATTTTAAAGGTTTTCTGAAGAAAAACTGATAAGCCCAAGGGCGGGCCATTTTGGGCCCAGGGGTCATAATTTGAACAATCTTGGTAGAGGGCCATTAGGCAAAGCTATATGTCAAATTTTAAAGATCTAGGCCTCACAGTTTCAGAGAAGAAGATTTTTAAAGGTTTTCCTATATAACTCTATGTAAAACTGATAAGCCCGGGGGCGGGGCCAATTTTGACCCGGGGGTCATAATTTGAACAATCTAGGTAGAGGACCATAAGGCAAAGCTACATGTCAAATATTAATGATCTAGGCCATACAGTTTCAGAGAAGAAGATTTTCAAAGGTTTTCCTAAGAAAAACTGATAAGCCCTGGGGCGGAGCCATTTTTGGCCCCAGGGTCAAAATTTGAACAATCTTGGTAGAATATCATTAGGTCATGATACAAACCAAATATCAAAGGTCTGGGCCTTTTGGTTTCTGAGAAGAAGATTTTTAAAGATTTTCTTATGCATTAAAAGTTGTCTATACGGTCATGTTAGAAAATCTGGTCCCAAAGCAAGGGGAATAACTCTAGCCAAAATCTTTGAACAACATTTCGCTCCCCCTTGTCACTGATGCTTCTGACAAAGTTTGGTTGAAATCGGGTCAGTAGTTTCTGAGGAGATGTTGTTTGAAAGTGTGGACGGACGACGGACGTCGGACGACGGACGGAATGGTATCACAATAGCTCATCCTGAGCCGAAGGCTCAGGTGAGCTAAAAACACACACTTTACTAACAGTGCAGAACTCAGGTCAACTCTACACTCTTAGTGACTCCTGACCTTTCATTGGAAGAAGAAGAACCAGATCAGATGGTAACATTCTAAAATCTGGGGACATTAGTCTCTGATTAGTCACAATAAAGTAAACAGACAAGTACTGTGATGAGTTTGAATAGCCTGTGCAATGCCCATATTCCTCTTTCCATGTGGCCTCCACGTGGCCTCCTAAATGCAACGGCACCCATAGGACCAAAGGGTAGATTCCAGAGTTTTGTCAAACTACAAGACTGATATATACAAATTTGAAATGTCACCTGGCTGAGATCTAAGCCCATAGACTGTCATCATACAATCTCTGCACGGAAATCACATGCACTCCTTCAAGTTTCTGTGCAAAGACAGCACAACAACATTTATCGGTCCACTACAGAAAATAGTTCCACTTTATAAAGTCATGGAAAAAGTTTGCATAGTCTGTTCCTTTCAATCTGCTTTTAAGTGGTCATTTGTCTTGAAAACTGGAAAGGCTATGGGGTAATGGGTTAAGCTGCCAAGCATTATGCAGCACTTCTGTGCAGGAATGGGTAAATGTGTCTTAAAACAAAGTTCGGATGAAGTTTAGAGATCTTAAAGCAAGGCAATGACACACTCAGCACATATTCTTTGAAAGATACATGTACCAAAACAGTCAACATTGCCTTACATGACCATTTAAACAAAAATACATTCTTAAAATGAGGTACTTGCTTAATGTAGGACAAAAGCAATGCAGAAAGCTCCATCAGGGAGCTTTCTGCATTACTTTTGTCCTGCATTAAGCAGTTACATTCAAAAGAAAGACTTTTTTTGTATTGAATGATTACACAATAATATTAAAGTTTTACGGTACTTAACTAATGTTGTGTCTATTTGTTTTGGCCGACATAAATGTGCAAACATGCCAAGATAGCTTTAACATACCAGTGTGGTAAAGTCAGCACAGAAAAAAAACCAAGGCTTGCACAATGCGTCATGATAAGATCAGAAAATTTGATGTGACAATCGACTTCAAACCAAATTATCAAGTCCTCTTCCTAGATAAAACACTACATGAAAAGATCACAAAAACTCTCTGACAGCCTATGAAGTTTACCAATCACGATATTAGAGAATGTCTTCAGAGATTTGAGAATGTCGCAATGAACTTTTAACTCCTGTCAATAGTTGGATCCAGTTCACAAACATGCATCAACACTTTCTGTCATCTATAGCACTGAATACGTGACTGGTATAAATTGGAAAGAATTTCATTTTCACCATAGGATCATCTTGACAATATATAATTATACTGAGAGAAAAAAGTATAGTCATACATTAACCCTTTCCCACATAGCCTATTTCTAGTTTTGAAGATAGGTGGCCACTTAAAGCAGGCTGAAAGTAAAGCAGAATGCGCCATAAGGCGCATTCTGCTTTACTTTCAGCCTGTTTTAAGCTATCATCTGCTAAGATTTACAAAAAAATTCTTATTATTCATTTTCATGGCTGTAAAATTTGGAACTATTTTCTTCAGTGGATGAATAAATTCAATGCGCTAAAAGGCGCTTCTATGGGGGAAAGGGTTAAGGATGCAAACTAGGTCTGCATGGTACATTTCGTAACTCATATTGCATAATGACTGTGCTTTAAACTTCTGTGTATCATAAGGGAGGTAACTCCCTCTGTATTGTAACTGCTTTACCAGTCTTAAACGATATGCCAGTTATGGTTTGCTCATGAAAGTCAGCAGTAATGTTTGAAAAATAGTCAGGAACAACAATCCAGTATTTTGGAGAATTATTCTTTAGCACTGTGTGTACAATCTTCCGTTGAAAAGGGCCAATTTTTTAAATTACCTCCCTTTGCATTGAAAAAGGAGTAAACTTTGAACAAATAATACTTGAATACGAATCATTGCAACCTATCTCTCCTAATACAATCCCCTTAAATGTGTACCTTACTTTATATTCTGCTGTTCCATATACCTTTTATAGTGCTTTTCAGACCTACACAAAACTGGGAATGTTGTCTATGTGAATAACTGACTAAACTTTTTTCGCTCAGTATACTTTGTGTGATGTCACTTCAAGAAGATCAGTATCACATTCGGCATGGAGGTCCTTGAAGACAGGTGACCATGGGCACTTAAAGCAGGTTAAAAGTAAAGTAGAATGCACTTTAACCCATAACCCTAAACCATATTGTTTGTTTCTAGTTTTAAAGACAAGTGACCACTTAAAGCAGGTTGAAAATAAAGCAGATAATCATTTTACTCAATCCTTACCTCTCTGAAACTTCAAATGGACAATTCCAGTTTCCATTTTGAGTCTGGTTCAATTTTGACTATTTGGGATTGTTTTTGTTAATGTATAGCAATATGACATACAGTGAAGACTCATTCAAATGGCTCCTTCTGAGTCTTCACTGTCTACATATGACATTGACAAGTGTACTCTTTCCAGGTACACTGTTTTCAAGGGATATGTATATGCATGAATGAATAGGGTTTAAAGGAGAGCATTCAGCTTCCATCTAGCATCAGCACTGGAAATAAGCAAAGGGGAAATGGGTCAAAATAAAACTTTCTGTGGTAAGGAAATTTATTTCAGAATAAAAGATAAAACATACTTTTCAGGAGGCAATGAGCCACATTTGGCCCAAAATAGGCCTAGAAATAAACCCAACTGACACCTGTTTTCGCAAACTCTTTTTCACAACACACATTCCCTATCTTCAAAGGGATCTTATATTGTAGCATAAATTCATTGTGCATGAACATAAAGTCCCTCATATCTACTAACAAGTACATTACCTTTTCACTCGTTATTTCACAGGTATTTGCCGTGAACACTTATGAGGCAGAACAATCATTTAATCTATACTTGAAATTCCTAAACCCTTTTCAAGTCGGTGATGAAATTTTCAAAATTGTTGATAACTTTTGCAAAGAGATTGGGATAAGATCAGGGGCCACTAATGCGGGACTTAATCTGGATTTAAACTGTTTGTAACTCAGTTTAAATTTCTGTAAAACACAGGTTGAAAAACATAAAAATTTACTTAGAAATCAAAGAAGAAAAATTAAAGCTTATAAATTACTTCAATATTCAAAAGATTCAATATTTTCCTTTTCACAACAGGGAAGCAAGTATAGGCCGATTTTATTGACCTGGCAGGGCGGAGTTTCGAATCAGACCTTTGCATTTCAACTTTGGTGGCAGCAGCACATTCTTGTATTATCAGAATTTACCTTTGTCGTCTGCCTTTTTTTCTCAACATTACATATAAGTGGACATTTTGACAGAAGGAATATAATGAAGAATGACAAACAGCGTTTACCCTGTAACAGTTTCTCGCAATATAAACATCTATTGACACACTTTCTCGAATAACAGCAGCTATTGACACACTGTCTCCCAATATAAACATCTTTTGACACACTTTCTCCAATATCAACAGCTACTGACACACTGTCTCCCAATATAAACATCTTTTGACACACTTTCTCCAATATCAGCAGCTATTGACACACTGTCTCCCAATATAAACATCTTTTGACACACTTTCTCCAATATCAGCTGCTATTGACCCACTGTCTCCCAATATAAACATCTATTGACACACTTTCCCCAATAGAAGCATCTATTGACACACTTTCCCCAATATCAGCAGCTATTGACACACTATCTCCAAATATAAGCATCTACTGACACATATTCCCCCAATATATGCATCTATAGACACACTTTCCCAAATATCAGCAGTTATTGACACACTGTGTCCCAATATAAGCATCTACTGACACACATTCCCTCAATATAAGCATCTATTGACACACATTTCTCAATATCAGCAGCTATTGACACACAGTCACCAAATATAAGCATATATTTATACTATTTCCCTGACATAAGCGGCTATTGACACACTGCCTCCTAATATTAGCATCTATTGACACACTTTCCCCTTTATAAGCAGCTATTGACACTTTTCAAAATATAGTCATCTATTGACACTTTCTTCAAATATAAACATCTATTGACACACATATTCTCAATATAAGCCGCTTTTGACACATTTTCCCTATATAAGCATCTATTGACACAATTTCCCCCAATATAAACATCTATTGACAAACTTCCCTCAATATAAGCATCTATTTACATACATACTTTTGGCATAGAAAATGTCTGCTTTGCTGTCATTTTGCTGTAACCCTTCATCTACTTCCATCCCTTTACTACCATAAATTAAATTACTTTAAATAATCAGCTTTTATTTCTCAAATTAACAGTTTAGGTAAAGAGATATCTTCATGAATGTCAAACAGTTTTGATCCTGATCAGACAGTGACAGACACGGACGCAATCTGTGTTTGATCAGGATCCCAGCTATTTGCAAATATCCATAGTACTGTGGATAAGGCATGGAAGGTGTCATTATGTGATCCAATATCCAATATAGTCAGAATGAAAATATTTTGACCTTTGAATGAATAACTGACATAAAATTATTTAGCTAAGGGTCTGTTTCTATGCTATCGTAAATCTTATTTCGAGTTGTTATTTGCTGAATAGGTAGTAATACATACAGAGAAATCTCTGCCTTAGGTTTGATATAAAGACACCTACGGTTCAATTAATAACATCACCCAAAGTTAACAAATCTAAATACAGCCAAACTTGATCCAAGCATTCACTCAAACCAAAAAGAAATACCATCTTATATACAGGTGTACTTAAGGCAGGACAAAAGTAAAGCAGAAAGCTCCTATAGGAGCTTTCTGCTTTACTTTTGTCCTGCCTTAAGCAGCCACCTGTCTTTTAACGAGATACAAGATTTTCCAAAGAGTGGCTGTCGAATACAAGATTGACTGTGCGACTGGCTCCAGTATACTATTATGTATACCCATTACAAGTCAAAAGGAAAATAAGTACCTTGGCTGTACCTCTGTCACTATCTCTGTTCAACTGTCAATACAATTTTGATGAAACTTCACCCTTTCAAATGCTGATTAAAAATTGTCTGCTTAAAACAGTGTCTGCTTTAAATCTCTGATGTATTTCTTTTTCTTCCCAGTATTTACAAATTCTCGATCCTGATAAGAAGTTGAATTATTCCGTGACTGATCCAGACCAAAATTATTTGAAAAGATTGAGAAAGTTTTATCCTAAACAGTGCTATGAAGTCTGGTTCAAACTTCTTGCCTGCATTATTTTTCAAGGTTAGTTTTTATAACTTTTCAACTTAAATCTTAAATTACAAATATGGATCCTGAAAGAACCAACTTATCTGGGTCTTCACTGTTCGACATGGGATTAACCCCCCCCCTCCCCACTGGTCACTGGTCATTATATAGGAATGGAAGAGTCTATTGGAAAGTGAGGAGGGTAAGGGTTAAGGAGACATGCAGTTCAGGTACAATGTCATGAATAGTTTTATGGAAAACATTGTTTGTACAGAACACGCCTATTAGCAGAGCATACATACAGAGAATCTTTTGTGAAGTGATCACTATAAACAAAGATAAATAATTCAATTAATTTATTGTCTTACAGAAATAAGCTGCTTAATGCATGATAAAAGTAATGCAGAAAGTTCTGCATTTCTTCTGTCCTATATCCAGGGCTCCAGATAAGAGGGAGTATTCTGAACAAATCCAACATTTTCTCACTCATACAGCACCAAATCCTATGGTGTTACTACTCATTAGAATCGTCTCTTCGAGACGATTCTAATGAGTAGTGACACCATAGGGTTTAAAGCAGAAATAACGGTTTTAAGTTTTGAAATACTCCCCTTATCTGGAGCCCTGTATATCATGTAGTTATCAATGTCAACAATCTTCATGCTTCTTTATAGAAGACATATGAACCATTTTCTCAATAAATATCCTAAGGCCTTTAACTTAATCCTCAACTAAAGAAAATAACTCCACTTTATACAGTCATGAATATGTACCATAAGAATTATTTCCATAACCTTAGCAGATGGTAGCTTAAAAGCAACTGAAAGTAAAGAAGAAAATGCTCTTAATTTGCAGCATATTATCTGGGTCTTCACTACTTGCATTTAAGTGTCCAGGTTTATAGGACAGAAATAGGTAAATGAGTTTCCAACCAGTAACAGACTCTCACTAAATGTTCCTCTAGCCTTGGTTAGTTAACTCTTAGCATGTTAGCTGTGAAACCATGATCACCTTTGCAAACAGTCTGGGTCCAGATGAGATGCCGCATTATGCGGCATCTCACCAGGATCCAAACTGTTTGACACTATAACTCTTGTTTTAAAAGAAAATTTGAAATTTCTATTTTTTAGAACAGAAGCAGGCGACAATTAATTGTTGCAGATGAAAAAAATTACCCAGCATTCAAAGACTTAACTCTTGGATTGTTTAGTAAAGATGCATTCTGCTTTACTTTCTGCCTGCTTTATATATAAACTACCATCTACTAGGATATAGAAAATATTTCTTATGATACATATTCATGACTGTATAAATTGGAGCTTTTTTACAAGATGAATAAAATAGAGGCGTAAAAAGACACATTTTGGGGGTAATGGGTTAATGCAGAGAGTGCCATTGCTTTTGTTTTGTCTGAACTTCTTATGCATCTTCCTTTAAAAAGTTACTGATATTAGTTTAATGCCAGTATATGGAAACCTTAACTCTTTCCTCCCTGAAACATTAAATGGACAATTCCAGTTTCCATTTTAGTCTAGTCCATTTCTGACTTTTAAGGGTTGTTTTTGTCAATGTTTGGTATTATTACAAACAGTGAAGACCCTGATCAGAGGGCTCCTTTCGGAGCCCTTTGATCTGGGTCATCACTGTTTGCACAGGACAAGTGTACTATTCACATGTACACTGTTTGAAAATCACGCCTATATGTGGGACTAGGGTTCAAAGGGTTAACCTATTTCTTTATGAATTTAGTCAACATTTGACCCTTACATTTCGCTTAGATTTCTGATTCACAGAAAACTGTTGTCAGCCATTTATTCTTTAAAATAATGAAAATTTCAAAATAGCTATCACTGGAATGGGGAAGCTAATTTAACATGCAGTTGAAACAAGAAATATAGATAAGAGGAGTATTTTAAATTCAAGCATTCTTCTGTCTCCACTAAATCCTACATAATTATATAGCAATCGCTAATTATAATCATCTCTTTAACTCTTTCCTCCCTGAAACTTTAAATAGATAATTCCAGTTTAGATTTTAGTCTAGTCTATTTCTTGCTTTTAAGGGTTGTTTTTGTCAATGTTTGGCATTATGACAAACAGTGAAGACCCTGATCAGAGGGCTCCTTTCGGAGCCCTCTGATCTGGGTCTCCACTGTTTGCACAGGACAAGTGTACTATTCACATGTACACTGTTTGAAAAGGATGCCTATATGCGGGACTAAGGTTCAAAGGGTTAACCTATTTCTTTATGAATTTAGTCAACATTTGACCCTTACATTTAGCTTAGATATCTGATTCACAGAAAACTGTTGTCAGCCATTTATTCTTTAAAATAATGAAAATTTCAAAATAGCTATCACTGGAATGGGGAAGCTAATTTAACATGCAGTTGAAACAAGAAATATAGATAAGAGGAGTATTTTAAATTCAAGCATTCTTCTGTCTCCACTAAATCCTACATAATTATCCATGCTTCTTGTCATTTCGCCACTTTCTTGTCAATTCGCCACCTAAGCAAAACTTAGAATTCCGTCACGAGCAGGCTACCGAGGATGTCCGAAAACTACAGAGGATATCCGAATACTAGGACAGTTACACTGAGGAAGATTTCAAGCGCCGAAAATGCGAAAGAAACAGGTAAAATAACAATAATTCACAAAAAGTTTCAAATCAAAGGACATGTTGGTAATTTTATCTCTATTTGCCCGTTGTTACTTTTTTATTGTAAAGTTGTAAAAGTTATTATTTACTTTTAAAAAATTAAATATTTCAAAATCATTAAACAATGTTCAGGTTTCATGAAACAAACTATAACATACGGACAGAGCCTACATTGACCTAATTATCGAACGACCAATCAGAGGTGGCGAATTGACAAGAAAGCATCCCGATGATCCAGAGCAATGACCTCCTTCGAAAACGGTACAGTAATTTACATTTGTATTTATTTCACAAGTTTTATTTGTATATATTCGTGTTATTGAAGGTTCAGTTCAGAATTAGATCCGTGAACAAGTAAGAAATGTTACATCAAAAAGCGCATGCGCGAAAAATATAGCTAAGGGTGGCGAAAGCACAGGTTAACAGGCTATATAGCAATCGCTAATTACAATCATCTCTTTAAGATGCTTCTAGAAAGGTGTCACAACTGAAATTTAAAAGTTTGGTAGAAATGTGATGGAGAATATACCCTGTTATATTAGGGTGAATTGAATCCTAATAGGAATTCCAGTATCATGTTTAAGCACAATGTTATTACATAAATTAGCAAGTTATTAGACTTTATATTCATATATTTGGTACAGAGGATCAAGCCTGTGTTAAATATCCACTCGATAACAACTAGAAGTCACAGACAAATTGAGACAATCTCTATAGGCAGGATACGTACTGCATCATGTAGCATAAAAGTAATTCAGGCACTTCAACATTACTTTTACCTACATAAAACAATTATCTTTCTTTAAGAGTTTACAATACTTTGTGACTGAAAGGCACTTGAAGCCATGTTTGACTGTACTAAGCATTTATTACAATCATTTTGACCTGAGTCTGTTAGATCTAAGGCTTAAGTTTAGTAAGCTGAGCTTCCTGCATATATTTATCTCATCTACAACAATATCAGTAATAATTTAGCCTTACAGTGCTTACCCCTTAACCCTTTCCCCCATAGAAGCGCCTTTTAGCGCATTTAATTTATTCCCCCACTGAAGAAAATAGTTCCAATTTATACATGAATATGTATTATAAGAAATATTGTCTATATTCTAGAAGATGGTGGCTTAAAGGAGGCTGAAAGTAAAGTAAAATGTGCCTTAAGGCGTATTCTGCTGTACTTTCAACCTGCTTTAAGTGGTCACCTATCTTCAATACAATAAACAGTTTATGAGGTAAAGGGTTAGATATTCCATAGCCTGTTTCTAGTTTTGAAGACAATTCCCATTAAAAGCAGGTTGAAAGTACTTCACTTTCAGACTGTTTTAGCTACCATCTACAAGGATATATAAAACATTTCTAATGGTAAATATTCATGACTACTAGTATATAACAAAAAGGGAACTATTTTCTTCAGTGGACTGGAATAAAGTAATGACATAAAAATGCATATCTATCAAGTAATGGGTTTATTAGGTATTCATAAGGTTTCAAAAGGTTTTTTGTTTACATTAGTTCCTTGTCTACTATGATGACTCAAGGTCTGCTTTTTCTCTTATCAAGGTTTTAACTCTTTGCATGCTGGGTAATTTTTTTCGTCTGCAGCCTTTGTCGTCTGCTATTGTTCTGAATATAGAATTTTCTAAATTTATTTTCAAAACATGGTCAGAATGGCAATCAGTTTTTATCCTGATGAGACGCCGCGTTACGCTGTGTCTCATCTGGATCCAAACTGTTTGCAAAGGTAATCACTGTGGCAGATATATCCACCGCCTAAGCATGCAAAGAGTTAATAAAAGATATGATGTATAACCCTTTTCTCCACAGCCAAAAGTGTAAAGCACACATATTCAATTCTGTTTTACTTTCAGCTTGCTTCAAGCAGCAAGACCTATCCAAAACATCCAAGCTCAATATTTCTACTTTCAACCCAAAATTACCCCATAGCCGTTTTCTAGTATTGAAGATGTGACAACTTAAAGCAGGTTGAAAGTAAAAGCCAGGGCTCCAGATTAGAGGGAGTTATTTCAACAAATCAAACACTTATTTATCCATTTCAGCACTAAATCCTATGTTGTTACTACTCACTAGTAGAGACGATTCTAATGAGTAGTGACAACATAGGGTTTAAATCAGAAATAATGATTTTTATGCCCCAGGCATCGATAGATGTGGAGGCATATAGTAAACGTCCTGTCCGTCCGTCCGTCTTTCCGTCCATGCGTGTGCGTGTGTGTGTGTGTGTCCGTCCGTAACAAGGTTAAGTAGATTTTACCGTTTCGTCTAGCATCAACACCGCTTACCCAAATGCTTGGATAATTATACAGTTGTTGCCTTGGACCATTCCCTATCCACCAAACTGTGATTTTGACCTTGACCATGACCTAATTTGGACTTTTGAATAGGCTACTTCTTGGTTAACTAGATTTTACCGTTTCGTCTAGCATCAACACAACTAACTACAATGCTTTGATACTTGTACAATTGTTGCCTTGGACCATTACCAACTCACCAATAAGACCCAAGCTCAGTTTGACATTGACATTGACCTTGACCTAATTTGGACTTAGAAAAGATTCAGAATATATTGTCAAGGATGCCACCGGAGGGCATAAGCGTTTATTGAACGCGCAGTCTTGTTAATTTTGAAAAACTACCCTCTGGTGCTCTGTAAAGCAGTAAGTAAAACATAAAGTGCCTTAAAGCAAACATTGCTTTACTCTCAGCCTTCTTTAAGCTACCATCTGCTAGGTCATAGAAAATATCCCTTATTCATGACTGTATAAGGTGGAACTATTTACTTAAGTGGGGAAATAAGTTAAAGCCGTATAACAGTGTATTTATAGACTAATATATTAACATTGTGGGTAGATTTTCAGTAGCAGACAAAATTCATATGACAAGTGGCAAACTTTGTGCATACAGACTGTTCAAAATCCATGTTATAATAAAGGCAGCTAATCAAGATCTACACTGTTTGAAACATATTTTTATATTCAACTTAGATTTCTCTCCTGACATGGCATTATATGAAATGTTAAATGTGATTTTTTTTTTTTAAAAAAGAAGAAACGAATCATATAAAAAGTTAAAAGTGATTTTTGTATAGAATTATCTACACCACATGTGGTTTCAACTCCAGTTATCACAAAATACAGCTAACCTTGTTTTAAATAGCTATTGAAAAGACTTTAGACAAATTGGTAGTCTGTATCTAGAACAGGTGTCAGCTTAATGCACCATAGTTGAATGCTTAATGCAGGACAAAAGTAATGCAGAAAGCTCCTATAGGAGCTTTCTGCATTACTTTTGTTCTGCATTAAGATGTCACCAGTGCCTTTATGCTTCTTCATTCAGTGGTTGGTGCAGCAAGTTTGTCTGTAAACCAGAACCAAAAGATTTATAGAACCACACCCTCTGTAGGTAAAGGAATTTTTGTATATACAGCAAGCTTAGGCTACTCTATAATTACTAATAGATGCTATAATATAATATTTTAGTGTCCAACATAAAATGATTAGGAACATTACATAGTTCCTTATATATTATTCTGTTCAAAGTCAACTTAAAATCACAGGACTATCTATATAATTCAATGGAAGATCCATGTGCAGGTGTTTATTAACTCATTACTCCATACATATGCCTTTTTACGTCTTTAACTTATTCCTCCACTGAAGAAAATACTTCCACTGTATCATAAAAACTTTTTTCTATACTCTAATAATTGTTGATAGTAGCTTAAAGCTGCCTGAACATAAAGCAGAATGCTTCACTTTAATCTGCTTTAAGTAGTTACCTGTATTCAAAACTAGAAACAGGCTATGGAATAATGGATACAGTGTAGCTCCGTTACTTCGCGGTCCGCTATTTCGCGAAAGCCAATATATCGCGGTCCCGGCTTGGACCCCATTTTTTTCCTATGTGTTTACTAAAGTCAATAAAAGCTGAGTTTCAATGATTTCTGTTTCTATAATAAATATATATTCCTTTAACAGGTCGCTATAATTGCGTAATCAGTGTCAATTATCACCATCTGTGGACTTGTCATCGCGCAGCGTGTCATCCCGCTGCGTTGATTGACAGGTGATGCACTAACAACAAACAATGAGTGAACTCGTGCATGTGCAGTTTCGCTCATTATTTAGCAATAATTAGCAAACTAACCTGATTGACTTTGACTTTTAACTATCAAAGTCGACTAATCCATATTAAAAGCAATGGAGAGATAACCACAGACGTACAGTCATTCACATTTTGATACATCAACAGACGCTTACAATTATAATCGCGATTCGTACCAGATAATAACGTACGCGAACAATGTCGGCCAAACAATTAATGAATTTAAACTTGTAAACTGTAAATTAACTTCATTGTTCTTTCACTCTCATTTACAATTACTTGTTTCTTGACAATACAACCTAGAAAATCCCATTTTATCTGCGTTATTATCGCGATATAGGCATTAAGTGTGATTTTCACGAGTAACTGAATCTTACTGACACACGCACATTTCAAGCAAAATGGCGGCCGTTGTCAAAAACGAAAGTACGCTTTTGCTTAATACACATGAAAATGCTGATGCTAAATATGACAGTGCATATAAAGACTTGTTTTCACAAGAAGTAACAAGGTAAACAACCAAGAAATCGTGTTTATTGCATGACATTGATATAATAGAGTTTGACAATGGAAAATACAATAGAATTTGGTTCAGCTCAGAATTGGGCTATATCGCGATCCGACCACATCGCGGATTTCATTCCGTGGACCCCAACTTCCGCGATATAATGGAGCTACACTGTAATAACAACAAAGTAAACGTCACAAAATATAGAAAACATTGGACTATTGCTGTATAAGGTTCGACTGTGTTTATATCTAAATTTATTCCATAACTTAATCAGAAAAAGGATCATACAAGTCAGTTGCCAGCAGGGTCTGCTTGTTTTTCAAAAAACTAAATCTTATAAGTAGCCCGGTACCCGGTGTTCTACATACCAAAAACGCACCAAGGTCATCGTTTGCCAAAGCAGCCATGATAAAAATGAAACAATGTGCCTGCAATCTGATTGTACCACTTTCAGACTTTTTTTACCCTTTAAATGCTGATTTTTTCATATGGACCATTCCACTTTTGAACAATGACCATTTCAAGTTTATTCTTAATGGTGTTTTAAGATAATATTTGAGAAAATGAAGTCAAACAAACAGTGCAGACCCTGATCAGAGGGCTCCTTAAGGAGCCCTCTGATCAGTGTCTACATTGTTTGCAAAATAAACCTATATTGGTTCCAGAATAGAAAGGGTAAACACTGAATAATTGTCGTCTGCTGAAATGCGATGTCTGCTGAAATTTTGAAATTGATTGAGATTCTGCCTCTTAAATTTTTATAGAGTCAGGAATCAAGTGACAAGCAGTTTAGATCCTGATCATGCCTCATGTTTGTTAAACCAGGTCTGGATCAACACTGTTTGTAAAGTTTCCTGCAGACTGGTTCTCTGTGTTGAAAGGGTTACAAGGTAGATAAGAGTCTAAAAAGGTGAAGGAGATGGTATCAGTCTGGGCTTATCATGACATTAATCTCACTGAGCGCTGAATAAATGTAGTCTGCTTTAAATTTGTCATCTGCTACTTTTCTAACATTAAATTTTTCTCAAAATTTCTTTTTAAAATAGGGTCAGAGTATCAAACAGAGTGGACCTTGGAGTAGCTCAGTGGCATATCAGGATCCAAACTATTTGCAAATGCTAACAGCGTTTTTTGTCATTCAAAAAGGTTAACAAATTACCCCATAGCCTCTTTCTAATTTTAAAGACAGGTGACCACTTAATCAGCATTGTAAGAGTTAAACTTCTGCACCCAAATGATAATTAACCCATTATCCTATAAATACGCCATTTTACGCATCTAATTTAATTATTCCTCCACTGAAGAAAATAGTTCCTATTTATACAATCATGAATATGCACTATAAGCAAAATATTCTATATCCAAGTAGATGGAAGCTTAAAGCAGGTTAACTTTCAACCTGCTTTATTTTAGTGTCCCCCTGTCTTCAAAACTAGAAACAGGCTATCGGTCAAAGGGTTAAACATTGATAAAATTATCTAACAGAATCTCAAAGGCCTTTAAATCACCTTCTCTCAAACAAACACTTTTTCTTGTTTTATTATTTCCTCCAATAAATGCCTTTCAATAATTCTAACATTATTTACTGATGTGCCATAAGAACAGAGCTCCAGAAAAGGGGAGTATTTCAAAAACTAAAATCTTTATTTCTGCATAAAACCCTATGGTGTCACTACTCATTAGAATCGTCTCGAAGAGACGATTCTAATGAGTAGTAACACCATAGGATTTGGTGCTGAAATAAGTGAGAAAATGTTGAATTTGTTCATTTTACCCCCTCTTATCTGGAGCCCTGTAAGAAACATTTCCTACACCTTAACATTAACACTTTGCATGCTGGGTAATTGTTTTTTTTGTCTGCAACAATAAATATTGTCGTCTGCTATTGTTCTAAAATTAGCATTTTCAAAATTTCTTTAAAATTCAGGGTCAGAATGGCAAACAGTTTGGATCCTGATGAGATGCCGCATATGCGGCGTCTCATCTGAATCCAAACTGTTTGCAAAGGTATTCACTGTGGCAGATATATCCGCCCCTAGCATGCAAAGAGTTAGCCTTAACAAGTGTTACTTAACCCATTTCTCTATAAATACACCTTTTTTACTCCTCTTAATTATTTCTACACTATGGAAAATAGGTCCCTGGCATCTCAGAAGTCCTGAACATAAAACACAGAAAAGCATTTCTAGTATCTTTCCAGATGGTTAAGCTAAAAGCAGACAGAAAGTAAAGCAGAAAATCATCCTTTAGCAGAAAGCTGCCCATTTCTGATTTCTTTTCAATCTGCTCCAAGTACCCATAACCCTACCACAGAGCTCCAGATAAGGGGTAGGGGTAAACTGAACAAATCCAACATTTTCTCACTCATTTTAGCACCAAATCCTTTGGTATTAATACTCATTAGAATCGTCTCGAAGATGACACCATATGGTTTAAAGCAGAAATAAAGATTGTAGTTTTTCAAATACTCCCCTTATCTGGAGGCCCTGCCCTACAATCCATATTTCATGAACACTGAGGCGGACATTGAAGAAAAGGATTAACTCTTTGAACACAGGAAATTAGAATATGAAAACAGTTTATTTCTAAATCAGACTTCAGTTATCAAAGCATCAAAACTATTTACTACTCAGAAACCTAATTCTGAAAAGAAAGATTAGAAATTGGTTGTTCCAAAATATTGTGCTTCAGTCAAAACACATTACCCCCATAACCTTTTCCTAGTTTTGAAGACAGATGGCAATTAAAGCAGGTTTAAAGTAAAGTAGAATGCGCCTCAAGGCGCATTCTACTTTACTTTAAGCCTGCTTTAAGCTACCATCTGCTAGTATATAGAAAATATGCATGATCATGGCTGTATAAAGAGGAATTATTTTCTTCAGAGGAAGAATGAATTAAAGGCATAAAATGACACATTTATGGAGTATTGGGATAAACAATATATGCTGGATAAAGTAACAGAATCAATGGGTTTTATCAATGCCCTGTAGCTGCAAAAAAATAACTTAGCACCTGGATTTTCACAATCTCAAAAACATATCTATAACACTGGCTTATACAATAAGGCAAAATGTCCCTAGGAAAGAGTGCAGATTCATGTCAGACGGATCCTCTAAGAAAACAGTGCAGACCCTGATCAGATAGGTACTGCTGGACACTTCTGTGATGTACAGTGGAGAATCTGTTATTCTTTCCCGATAAACGCGTTTACGCTAAAACTATTTTTTCTTTTACAAACAGTTTGGAGCCAGATCAGACGCCGGGTAACCCGGCGTCTGATCAGGCTCCAAACTGTTTGCCACCAAGATAAACATGAAATATCAGAATTGTCCAAAAGTTGTTATTTTCTACGTTTTAGCGCTTTGCGTTTGCGTACGTTTGCGTTTAAATGGGAAAGAATAACAGATTCTCCCCTGTACACTGTTCTCATAAAGTGTCAATAATTCTAATAGCAGAAGAAGGGTTACACTATAGGCATGCATGCTTATTTTGTGGTGGCTGCTGTCCATATGCTTGTTTGGGACAACATCCAATCCAAACATAGCTGACCATCCTTATAATTACCCATGATGAACTTATCTATTACCAATGTCTATATCAGTACAGTACAATGGACTTACATATACACACAGTTTGGATCCTGATTAGTTAAACTATGTCTGATCAGGAATGAATGAATGAATGAATGAATGAATGGTGTTTTACGGCCCATCGACACAAAAAGGTCATTTAGAGCCGAATGTCTGATCAGGGTCAGTACTTTTTGACACTCATAGAAAGTCTGTCAGAAAAGAAAGAGAAAAAGACCCACAAAACCAAACCAAACGTAAACCAAAAGTGTTGTGATCTCTTTCATGACAAATGCCAACCTAAAGCAATTCTAAAAAAAAATTGAAGGAAAAGGATCATGACTATTTATGGAACAATGTATAATCACGCAAAACACCTTTGAAAATTATAACTTATGCCACTAACAATGATGAATACCCCTGCTGATATACACTGCAATCAAGGCAAAAGGTCAAAGTCATAGAGACCTCAAATTATCGTGATGCACATCTACACCTTCTGATTGAGGTGTATGCCAAGTATCAAGTGTGAAAGATTAAAACTAAAGGAGGAGTTCCTATGATAAAATTTGGAAAAAATCTTCTCAATTTCAAGGTCAAGGTCATAGGGACATGAATTTTGCGTCTTGCACATCTACATTTTATGAACAACATGTCTGCCAAGTAATAAATGCCTCCGCTGAGATTAGAACTTGAAGGTGGACGTTGCCAAACAAGATTTTAAAAGATTTTCCAAAATTCAAGGTCAAGTCAAGGTCAATGACACAGGGACCTGAAATTTGCATCTTGCACAGTCATGTAAAACTCATAAAAACCAAGTATCAAGTGCCTGAGGTTGAAACTAAAGGCGGATGTGTTCATCTGACAAGATACACAATTTATAGCACTAGCCCTAATCCATTATCAAGGCCAGAGGTCCAAAGTCAAGGTCATAGAGACCTGAAATTAGGGTCTTGCACATCTATTCTCTCCTAATTAACATGTTTACCAGGTATCAAGAGCCTGAAATTAAAACTGAAGGAGGAGATTTTTGGTGATACGTACATGTACTGAACCAACAGGGTGACCATCCCCCTACGCCCCCCCCCCCCCCCCCCCTTCAACATACTTGCTTGGTGGAGGTATAATGGTTACAGCATGTTAAAAACAAGAAATATCTTTAAAAAAGATATTCAGCGGAATGGGTGGTGGAATTCATGCTGTTGATGTGTGTGCAAAATTGTATGAAATTGGAGGTTTTCAAAGAATTGTAATATCTTGGATTGAAAAGCAGAAAATACACATTCAAGGATATAGCATAACTCTGACTAAAAAACTATAAATGTACAGAAATGCAAAACAATAATATAACCCATATCCTAGCTACTGGTAGGAGATCCTCAGATTAAACTATATTGTTCTATATATCAAACTTCATTCATGGGGAGTTTCTTGAAACAAACTATAACTAGATAAACTGTGCATGCCCATACACCTCACTCTTGTAAATAAATGATGAAACAACACAATTGTGTTTAACTGACTTGAGGCCATTTATTATATTGCTATCAATGTATGGTAAATTTGTACAAATAGTTAACAATTAAAAAGAATTGGGAGTAAACCATTATTAAACAAAACACCTAGCTACCACTGTCTATATCTATAAATAGACAGTCACATCTGCTAGCATATCTTAAAATAGAAACATGATGTCATCAGCTCAGTATTACACACTGCCTTACACTGTCAGTGCATAAACCTGCCAGGCTGCATGCAGTTTCAGGGCTCCAGATAAGAGGGGAGTAAATTGAACAAATCTAACACTTTCTTACTCATTTCAGCACCAAACCCTATGGTGTTACCACTCATTTTTATCGTCTCGAAGAGACAATTCAAATGAGTTGGACATCATAGGGTTTAATGCACAAACAAAGTTTTTAAGTTTTGAAATAATTCTCTTATCTGGAGCCCTGGCTACTATCCAATCAGACAATTCAGTTTCAACAGGTGCTCTTAATTCTAAATTTCTGATCAAATATGATTGGTTCAAATGTTTGTCTAAATAGAAATTTGTGTCTAAATAGATAATAGACAGCTCCGCTGAATAATGCTTGTTAGTGTTATAAATACAGTCTCTCATCAGGGACCTGTAAAATTAAAAGAAGAACAGATACCTTTAATTTAAAGCAAGTTGATCTGAGCTTAATACAGGATGAAAGCAATGCGTGAAGCTAATGGAGCTTTCTGCATTATGTCCTTGTTGTGAAAGTAGACCAGTGTATCACGTGACAGTTAATACCAAGAACCACGTGACAATTCCCGTAGTTCCCAAGTCCCGTGAGATCTGGGAGAAAAGCCTGCGAACGGAGTGCGCAGACTTCACTTCGTTACTTGACCACATTACAGACAAGACGTCTCGAGCCAGGCTCAAAAACATACCGGGGAACAACCGAAGACTGCGGCAGGCGATACCAGAGGGAGACCACTGGCCCTGATACTGTGAGTAAACATAGTTGAGCACATTTACTTTATTGGCGACGAGGATAAACCATTGAAAAACAATATTTTTGTGACACGAGGTTGTGTCTGCGTAAGCAAACAGGAATTTGTTTTTTCAATTTTGTCTTGCAACGAGGGCGTTGTTAAGTGCAAACAGTTGCCATTGTG
Organism: Gari tellinella; assembly: GCA_922989275.2. Lineage (NCBI taxonomy): Eukaryota > Metazoa > Mollusca > Bivalvia > Cardiida > Psammobiidae > Gari > Gari tellinella. The sequence goes on along the minus strand of OV277857.1, from coordinate 98,193,760 downwards.
CATATTTCAACGCTGGCGAAGAGAAATTTGGAAAAACAAGTTAAAATTGTACATTTGGAGCATTTTTTGATTTCGGCCGAGGTCGGCTATTTCCGTGACGAAAATTCCGGGAAAAAGCACATGGTGGTGCGTACGCATCATAGACTTCCGGTTATAATGTAAACTTCCGGTAACAGCCCACGAGATTGAGAATTTGGATGTTTGTACTTGATATACCTGTTTTTCTTCAACAACGTTAACTGGAATTGTGTTTTAGGATTATTTTATTTAAGAATGGAAATGGCCAAGTGGTAATTTCTGTTTAGATAATATAAATAATAATTTTTCGCTTAGGGAAATAGCAAGTGGAGTCGAGGCCGACTTCTGTAATTTTTTTTTGTTTCCTAATTAATTCCAGTTTGAAAAATTTGATTCAACTGCCTGCCAACGACGATTTAAGCCAGAAATAGGGTGTGTAGAGGGTGATTGACGAGGTCGTCATTTATTCCCAGTTCCCTGTCTACATGGGACTTTGTTGAGTGTTTGACGAGGGCGTCATCAACTCTGGACATCTACATCACAAACTCAGCTGTTTCTTGCCGAAGTCGGTAAGGTGAGTTATTTTAAGGGTGGTAACTATTTTGTTAAAGAACTCAGTTAGGGTACTGAGAGGATGTTGCAGACAGTATTTGGTCAGGGTATCAAACTGAGATATTGAAGATAATTTTTTGGAAGGAAATTGTCATATTTTGCAACAGATTTAGATCTTAATCCGGCAATAAATTTGAACCTTTACCTTGCACAGAGTTGGATCCTGAAACAGAGTTGCAATTTTTAACCCGGTTTATACCATTTATTTGGAGATTTGGATGAATTATATATATATTTTTTATTTTTTTTTTGAAACTATTTTTTGTATTGGGTAAACCTTTGCACCATTATGGCTTGTAATAACCCTGTTCCAAAGGTTGCAATCAATTTTGCTACTGAGAGGGAGTTAACGGCATTGCAGGGGGTGGCTAACAAAACAGCAAAGAAAATTGTTAAACACAGGAAAAAGAATGGAAATTTTACTTATGCAACTATTTATAATGTAAGGGGACTAAGGGTGACTCGTGAGTTGATGGAATCCATTGACTTCATGCCAAATCAAGAGTTTGGTATGGAGGATGATGCGGGTTGGATACAAAATATGGCTCATTTTGTGGACAGGGCCCAGGGTAGGCCCGTTCAATCTTTATTTGATAGCAGGGGAAGACATCAAGCTGGACCACTTCCACAGAAGGAGCAATTGCCTCCTCCTTATAATAGTGAGGTAAGTGGTTCTAATACAGAATCTGATTCGGAAGGGTCTGATTCAGATGTGGTGGCAAAGCGTAAGGTAAGAAAGGTGAAGAAAGATTCCTCTAACCATTTCCGTCCATCGACTCTACCAAAGAGTTTAGAATTTGATGGCGAGTCCAACTGGAAGCTTTTCAAGAAGAAATTTTTGCATTACGCGGAAGCTTCTGGGTGGTCAAGTAGGGAAAAGAGGGACGCTTTGTGTTGGAGCTTGAAAGGTAAGGCTGGTGAATTTTATACCATGCTCTGTGAAGTTGGGGAGGAGCCTAATTTCAAAACTCTTTTATCACAACTTGATAAGCGTTTCAAGGGTGCAGAGCTTGAAGAGACCTTGCAAGCAAAATTCAGGGCAGCTCACCAGCGAGATGAGGAGGATCTTTTGGACTGGGCTGATAGGGTTTTGATGCTTGCAGCAAAGGCTTTTAAAGGGTTGCATGAGCCTTTTATAAGGAAGAGTGCTATACTCCAGTTTTGCCAGGGTTGCAGCAATGTGGAGGCGGGTCAACATGCTTCGTTACAAAAGCCTAAGACAATGGATACGGCTGTGGAATCCATTGAGTGGTATATGGCCATATGTGATAGCAGAAGGGCTCACAAGAAAAAAACAGAGAAGTCAGAGAAGTCTGATTATAATATCTATAAGACCACCTGTTACTCAGAAGATTCTAGCTCTGGATCTTCAGAAGAAGACGAGCCTGTGCCACGGAGGAGAAGGAACCGAGAATCACTTAGGGAAGTGAAACAGGAAAAAGGAAGACGAGAATTTAGGGAAAAGTATTCCCCTCCTATTTTAAAGAAACCAGGGGGTTTAGAAAACCGTATGGCGAAGGTAGAACAAACTTGCAATGCTTTAGCCGAAAATGTTCAAATAATGGCTTCTAAATTTGATCAGCTGACTTCATTGGTGACCAAAGTGGATCAGCTCGCTATAAACATGAACGATATTCAAAGGAGAGCAAGAAGTCGGAGCCCGAGTACAGGAAGACCAACCTCGCCGAGCTATGTTTGTTTTAACTGCCGACAGCCAGGTCATTTTCGAAGGGATTGTCCAGCAAAGAAGGTGAGTTTCTCGGAGTCTTTAAACGAGAAAGGGTCGGGGATAAAGGCCGATTCCCCACCCCACCGGGAGGCCTAATTGATAATCTAGTTCCAGCGGTTGGTTTGTCCAAGGTGGGACAGCCCAATATTGAATTTAAAGTAGTTCAGGCTGAACATATTCCAATAGAGGGTTCCCAGGGGGGAAAAATTCAATGTAAAGAGTCTGGAACAGAAAAGGTTGTTTCCAAGGGTGGAATCGTTTCAGGCGACGACTCGGAAGATGAAGAGGTTATTGTTGTAGAGCGGGTAAAGTCCCTCGCTTTATACCATGTAGTTGTTCAAATTGGTAATACTCTTGTAGATGCAATAGTGGATACAGCCGCTGAATCAACAATTATATCTGATAAGGTTTTTCAGAAACTTGACCCGAAACCCAAGGTTTTAAGTAAATTGAAATTGTTGGCCGCTGGGAGGGATATGATTATGCCAGGTCATAAAGTAGGTCCAGTTCAGCTGAAAATTGGTTCTTCAGTCTTCAGTCAGAACATTAATGTAGGGCCTATCGATGACGATATGTTGCTTGGTTTTGATTTTTTAACTAAATGTGGAGCTCAGATAGATATGAAAGATAATCGTATGTCTATTGGTAAGAATGTCATTCAGCTTCGATTAGCTAATGAGTCCAAAGATCCGAAAGTATGCAAGATAACTATAGCCAAGAGGCGAGTTATTCCACCTAATTCGGCAGTAAGGGTTTCCTGTTCATTAGATGTTTCCATGCCAGATTATTATGTTGAGCCAGACATAGATTTAAATTGTGCAATCCCAAGAACTCTGCATTCAGGGAAGGATCAGTCTTATATCTGTGCCATTAATTTGTCTGAAAATTTCAAAGTGCTAAAGAAAGGAAAAGTAATTGGACAAGCTTGGGAAGCCGATGTACTGGGAGACCAGGTTAATATGGAGGTTATCTCTGAGGGCAGAGAGGAAGACTCCAGTGAAACACCAAATAAGCCATTCGAGAAGGTAACAATACCTGAACATCTCAAAGACATGTTGGAATCCTCAAGGGCTAATCTCACTGAGGGTCAGTTTGAGAAATTGCAAACGGTGGTGAGTAATTTTCAGGATGTGTTTGCTAAAAATTCCTTTGATCTTGGAACGTTCTCCGCTGTTGAGCATTCTGTAGATACAGGGGGGGCCTTACCTATCAAACAAAAGATGCGTCGAACCCCATTGAAATTTGTAAAGGAAGAGGAAGATGAGATTAACAAAATGCTTGAAGCAAATGTTATTCAACCATCCATGTCTGATTGGGCCTCCGCTCCTGTGCTTATTAGGAAAAGGGATGGATCGGTCAGGTATTGCATTGATTATAGGGCAATTAATAATGTTACAATAAAAGATGCATTTCCGTTACCTTTAGTGGAGGATTGTGTCGATACATTATCAGGCAATGAATGGTTCTCAAAATTGGATGCAAATAGTGCGTACTGGCAAATTCCAGTTAAAAAAGAGGATCAGAAGAAAACTGCTTTCATAACCAAGTATGGACTGTATGAATTCGTTCGAATGCCTTTCGGAATGTCCAATAGTCCGAGCAGTTTCATGAGGGCAATAAATTTGGTCCTACGAGGGTTAAACTGGAAAACGGTTTTGGCATTCTTGGACGATATACTGGTTCTGGGTAAAAATTTTGATGATCATTTGCAAAATCTGACTGAGGCGTTGTCTAGGTTTCGTAAGTATGGTCTCAAGTTAAAACCCAAGAAGTGTATATTTTTCCAAAGGAAAGTAGAGTTTCTAGGGAGAAACGTCAGTAAGGATTCTTTAGAAATGTCAGAATCAGACATTGAGGCCGTTAGGAAATGGCCAATACCAACAACTTCTAAGGATGTTGAGCGTTTTTTGGGTCTGGCGAATTATCATAGGTTATTTATCAGAGATTTCGCAGAGATAGCTGGTCCATTGTATAATTTGACAGGAAAACGTCCTTTTAAGTGGGAGGTAGTGGAACAGGAAGCTTTCGATACGTTAAAAGAGCTGTTGACCCAACCTCCTGTTTTGACTCTCCCGAATGAGACGGATGAGTTTATTCTGGATACGGATGCATCAAATACAGCAATAGGGGGAGAGTTATTGCAAGTTCAACAGGGTAGAGAACGGGTAATCGCTTATGCTAGTTTTGCATTAACTCCGGAACAGCGTAATTACTGCACTACAAGAAAGGAGCTACTGGCAGTAATTAGATTAACGAGACAGTTCCGTCATTATCTGCTGGGTAGGCCGTTTACCGTAAGAACTGACCATAGCAGTTTGGTGTGGCTGATGAGATTTAAGGAGCCTCAGGCTCAACTAGCCAGGTGGTTAGAGGAATTGAGTCAGTACAACATGATTGTGCAACATCGTAAAGGTAAGCAACATGTAAATGCAGATTCTCTTTCTAGATCTAATTCTACAACCAATCACTATAAACATGGGGTTAAACTGCAGGATCTACCTTGTGGAGGTTGCCGAAAATGCAAACGGGCTGAGGAGAACTGGGGTTCGTTTATCGCTGAGGTGGATGATGTTGTTCCAATTTCGGCGGTTCCTTCAACCATAAGCTTGTGCTATATGGAAGAGAACAGGAAATGGGATCCAGGGGGAGATCCAATTACTATTGAGGTTTGTCAGGACAAAGAGAGGGTGAGTCTTTTGTCAGAAACTGGGATGGTTTTGGGTGATGTAGATCCAGCGTTGCACGAAACCAGCTCTGTTTGGGGTTTCTCCAGGGTAGAGATATTAGACAAACAGGGTAGTGATGAAGACTTGGTGTTTGTGTTAGGATGGTTAAATGGGAATATTAGTCCAAGTGCAGCTAAATTAGCTTTAGCGAGTCCTGCCTGTAAGTTCTATTGGATCAATAAAGATCGTTTAGGATTTATAGATGGGGTTTTGCAAATCCAGCGTAAAAATGAGAGATCTTATGACTTAATTCTCCCCAAAAGTTTGCAAAATATTGCATTAGGTCTGCATCATGATATTCCATCTTCAGGCCACCAGGGGGTAAGCCGAACCAAGTTGAGAATGAAAGAAAAATTCTTTTGGTATGGAATGGGTAAAGACATTGAGGGGTATGTCTCTACTTGTGAGATATGCAATCAGAATAAGAAATCTATTCGGCAGGGCAAGTACCCATTGACTAATTATCATGCTGGATCCCCAATGCAGAGGGTTCATTTAGATTTCATGGGTCCTTTAAGTGTTACAAAGAATGGGAATGAGCATATCCTCATGATGGTTGATCAATTTACCAAATGGGTAGAGATTATCCCACTTCCTTCACAAACGGCTGAAATAACAGCTAGGGCGGCAGTAAACTCTTTCTTTTCCAGATTTGGAGTTCCGTTCGAAGTTTTCTCGGACCAGGGTAAGAATTTCCAAAGTAAATTGTTTACAGCTCTGTGTGAGGTTTTGCAAATCCATAAAGCAAGAACCACTCCATATAGACCTTCAGCTAATGGACAAGTTGAGCGTTTCAACAGAACTCTAATGGATGCGGTAAGATGTTTTGTGGGTAAAAAACAAGATAATTGGGATGAGTTTCTTCCTCAGCTGGCAGGAGCAATGAGATCGACTGTGAATAGGAGTACCGGTTTCACTCCTAATATGCTCATGCTAGGTAGGGAAGTTAATATTCCTGCTAATCTAATGTTTTCCTCCACGACTCCGAAAACCGACAAAGAAGCCCATCAGTATATCTATGATCTTGTAGAAAATATTCAGCAGGTTCATCAGCTTGCCCGTCAAACATTAAAGCAGACGCAGCAGCGAATGAAAAAGGACTATGATCTCAGGGTTCTAGAGAGGTCGTATGAGGTGCTGGACAGAGTGTATTTGTTGGACTGTGCAGCGGTCAAAGGTAAGAGTAAGAAGTTGTGTCCTCCATGGAAGGGTCCGGGGGTGATCATTCAGAAACTTACTCCTTATCTTTTTAGGGTTCAACTCAGGAACAAGGTCTTCACAGTTAATCATGATAAACTGAAACCCTGTAGGGATAGGCATTTACCAGCTTGGCTTAGTAATTTTACCCTAGATGGTTCTGATGCATCAGAAGACACCGAGGACGGTATTTTCTGTGTGTGTAGGAGACCATGTGGGGGCGAGTTTATGATACAATGTGATTACTGTGATGAGTGGTATCACGGATCTTGTATAAATCTTGCGCCCTCGGATGCGTTGGATATTGATAAATACAAGTGTCCATGGTGCAAAGGTTTCCCTACTGTTTAACAAAAGGTATCATGACATCAGGGTTTTGTCTCTCATTATGTTTGTTCTCTTCTTTGTTTCCTTATTAGATGGAGAACCATAAATTGCCATGGGATGAAGTTCAAGACTGTTCCCTCATCGATTATCTCTTGAGGCCTAGAGATCTGACAAACAAGTTGGCCATGCCTTTCAAATCTGCTGGAAAAATAATCTTCCCAACCAGAACTCAGATTTTGGGGGCATTGGCAACCCAAGCTTCGGTAGCCAGGAGAAAGAACAAGAAAGCCTGGCTTCGGACTATGGCTTTTGAAGCCCTGCATGTGATTGGAGCTGAGCGGGATTGGGTCCTTAAGTATTTTGGTACCGCTCCTACTGAGCATAAAAGACCACCAGACCCACCCTCACCAAATTGTTCGGAGTCCGATGAGGACTGGAAACCTGCGGTGCCTATGAAAAAGGGATCTGCCCCCGTCAGGACAGCCACAATCTCTTCGGCTCCTGTTCCGCAGATAGTGTCCCCAGCTCCAGTTCCGCCTACATTGTTTCCTTTGCCGTTATCCTTGATGCCTTTCCCTTTAGATTACACGGGCAAGGATTTCCCACCTTTACCTTCGGTTTCAAAAGATACGTCCATGGAGCCGGTAGTTGTTGATTCTCCTATAATGGTGAATCAAGAATTATCTTCTTCATGTATGGAAGTCGTTGATTCTCCTAAGAGGTCTTGGAAATGTGTGTCTAAGGGGTCAGGGGTTTCAGATAGAGGTATTACGCTTGGAGAAGGAAGATCGGATGCATCAGCCAGACCGTCTTCTGAAAAGAAACGCAGGATGGATCCGGTCACCCCGTCCCTTGAGGTAACGAGGTCGTCCTCAGGAAGGGTAGTTTCTCTTTCTTCAACACCCAGAGTATCGATAACAACCAAGGTGTTCACTAATAGTAAGTGGAAGGCGTCGACCAGTTCAGCCGGCACGAGGGCGTGTCGTGATGTTCAACAACCCTCAAGACAACAACCTGTATCCCGGATTCGTATGGGGGGACGCAAGGTGGGCGTTTGTGGAATAGCCGGTTGTGAGAAGAGGACAAGTTTTTTAAAGCTTCATCTTGTAGAGGATCACCTGCCCATTGTGTTTTCCGAGAAGATGAAGCCGACAGAAGAGGTTACCCAACGCCGTTATGCATGTCTAGTCAGCATCGCCAAAACTATTTTAGGACCCAGGGCCACTCTGAAGGATGTCCAGGATCACTTTAATCGTGGAAATTATATCCGGCCGGGGTGGGAAATTTTACCAGCACAGGTTGAGGCGATGTCGCAGCTATGTCATAGTATGGGGTGGAGGGTTCCCGATAGATTTTCCTTGAATCCTATTAATTCTCCAGCTGTGTTGTTGCACTGGAGGTGTCTTCTTGTAATGACTAACTTCATGACCAGGGCTGTTATGGAGGATTTGCGCTATAAGTTCAGTGGTTCATGTGTTCCTGTGCACTCAGGGGTTGTGCCCGTTGATGGTTTGGAAGATGTATCAGAGGAGGAGTTGGAGTCCCTTAAGCCCGTCATATTTGCATTTGATAGCCATTTTCATGCTGATAGATTAGCAAAAAGCTTAGGGACTGCAGCTAATTCTTCAGTTCCATCTCTCCTTGGAAACATGCCTTTACAAGAACGGGAGGATTATGTCCTGCAGGTGTCTGGAGGTATAGCGAATTATTGTGATCCAGAGGAGTATCCAACGGGAGACGATCTTAGTAGGTTGGTTTCCAATGGCTTCAGAGCAGCCATTGGGATTCATCCTAAAAAGATTGCCTCCGACCGTCAGTTTAAGAGTATGATAGGATTGTTACGATCCTCTGCGGTTGTTGGTTTGGGGGAAGTGGGGTTGGACCATTCTGTGAGCCCGGAGAAGTGGTATCCACAGGAACAGCAGTTGAAAAGGATTCTTCAACTTCTAGATCCTAGCCAGGTGTTAATTCTACATCTTCGTGGTTCAGATCGTGCTGGTGCTTATGTTTATCGTCGAGGTCTAGATATAGTTAAGGAGTTTGCATCAGTACAACAGCGTATCCAGCTCCACTGTTTTTCTAGTGATTTGGACGTGGTGAATTGTTGGCTGCGAGATTTTCCTGAGACACATTTCAGTTTTTCGGGTATGTGTCGCAACTTCAGTTCAGTGCAGAAAGACGCTTTGAGGAATGTTCCTGAGAACCGACTTCTTCTAGAGACGGACGCTCCGTATTTTCCTCTTTCCACGGAGTATAGCTGTAGTGCCCCTCACATGTTGGATATAGTTGCTAGTACTGTGGCGGATATTAGAGGTACTACAACAATGGAGGAAATTATGGAGATTTCGGAAGCAAACGCCAAGAGATTTTTCCGTGTCTAGAAGATGGCAGTGCCCAGGGGGGTAGTTGATATTATTCATCCTTAAATGATCAGTGTTAGGTTAGTTAAGGTTGGATTATTATGGAACTGTGAATTTTGTAGAATACTCAGGGGAGTATATTAGATTTGTATCATTTAAGTTGGAGAACTTATTGGATCAGTGAATTTTGTAGAATACTCAGGGGAGTATATAGAAATCATTTTCCTAGTCCATTGTGGACGGATTCGGGATGTTGCAGAATACTCAGGGGAGTATGTGGTTTTTTAATGAACTGGGAATATGGAATATTTCTGTTGAGGAGTACAGATTTGAGTCTATAAAACGGGGAGGAGTGTTGTGAAAGTAGACCAGTGTATCACGTGACAGTTAATACCAAGAACCACGTGACAATTCCCGTAGTTCCCAAGTCCCGTGAGATCTGGGAGAAAAGCCCGCGAACGGAGTGCGCAGACTTCACTTCGTTACTTGACCACATTACAGACAAGACGTCTCGAGCCAGGCTCAAAAACATACCGGGGAACAACCGAAGACTGCGGCAGGCGATACCAGAGGGAGACCACTGGCCCTGATACTGTGAGTAAACATAGTTGAGCACATTTACTTTATCCTGCATTCAGCTTCCATCTGTTTTGAAACCTAGTTGTTGAAGGGGATGTTTCTTGTATAAATAATGATGTAAGCAAAGCATCATAACTAATGTAATTATGACTTTTTAGGTACTGAAATTAACATATGCAACTAAGTATGTTATGTTTTTTTACGATTAATACAATTATTAATAAATTTGAGCAGTATTCTGACAGTAATAGAACACGAAAAATAACCAATACATCAATGGTAAACAGCACTTTTGAAGAAGTGGACATTGTACTTTTTTAACCCATTACTCCATAGATACACATTTTTATGCATCTATTTTATTCCTCCATCATAGAAAATATTTCCACTTTATACAGTCATGAAAATGCACCATCAGAAATATTTTCTATATCCTAACAGATGGTAGCTTAAAGTAGGCTGAAAGTAAAGCAGAATGCGCCTTTACTTTCAACCTGCTTTAAGTGGTCACCTATCTTCACTACAAGAAACAGACTATTGAGTAATGGGTTAAAACCCGGACTGAAATCTTACCTATTTTATCAGGTAGATCAATCAGCTGTTATAAATCCACAATCAAGTTCAAGTCTGTTGCTTGGTATTAAGTCCAGTTTGAGAAAACTTCCTCAACAGTTGCACTTAATTAACCGTTTTATCCACATACGAGTTATCTGATTAAAAGAATACACACCAGTGAATTTACATACATAGGCCTATGATTAGCCCTGCTGTCTACAAAGCATATAAATTTAGTCACCTGACAAACCTGTCAATTAAATACCAATTGTCCTTTACACACCAGCTGTGTTAAAGTTTCCTCCGCAGAAAAATCCAACAAGTGTTTCCCAATTTAAAACCCAGCAGCAGGTTTGTTCAGTCTTGAATCTCCACAGATGTTGTATAGTACAACACTTCTCCCCTTCTCTCTCTCTCTCTTTCCTGTCTCTTATTATAGTCAATGAATGGAAGAAGTCCACGGCCCAGTGAAGCATACATGTTTCACATCGAGTATAACAATACCTGTCAAAACAGTGCCTATACCCAGTCGACCCCCAGTAAACTTAACAGTTCACCTGCACATGCACAGATAACAGTCGGCCACCATCAGGCCTTGAAATAATCCCACATTTGGTAGGCTTGGGACTGAATTTAACCCTTCCCCCATAGAAGCGCCTTTTACCACATTCAATTTATTCATCCACTGAAGAAAATAGTTCCAATTTATACTGTCATGAATATATCATAAGAATGTTTTCTATTTTAAGCAGACTTTACTTTCAACCTGCTTTTAGTTCCCTTTTACGCTTTCAGCTAGCATACAAAAAATAATTCTTATGGCACATATTCACGACTGTATAAATTGGATCTATTTTCTTCAGTGGAGGAATCAATTAAAGGCGTAAAAAGGCGTATTTATTGGGTAATGGATTAAGAGATTAATTTGCAGATTCCTCAATCTGGAATCCTCTCTAAATGAAACATTTTTCTTTTCCAGAAGGGCTTATTTTTCAGACGTTTGACTACATGTATTTTCGAAATAGGTTATACGCTTACTGTTCTGATAACTAAGGAGGTGAGGATCAACCTTTCTGTTGCTGAATGTTCATATATCAAACAGATCACACAGGTCCTATTAATTTTAACCCATTACCCCATAGACAGTATCTTGTTTTGAAGATATGTTACCACTTAAAGCAGGTTGAAAGTAAAGCAGAATGTGCCTTAAGGCGCATTCTGCTTTACTTTGAGCCTGCTTTAATCCATTAGCTGCTAGAATATAGGATATATTTCTTATGATTTTTATTTGTGACAGTATCAATAGGAACTATTTTTTTCAGTAATGGAATTAATTAAAGGACTGGTGTAAAAAGTCGTTTTATGGGGTAATGGGTTAAGAATCAGTGCAGGACTGTCTGATCAGGGTTTACACTGTTTACAAAAATAATCAATATTCACTAATAGCAGTTGGAGGATAAAAATTTCAATGCACTATTGTTGAGGTGGGCATTACTCCTTTATTTGATATTTGCACACACACACACAAAACAGAAACACTTGAATACATGTACATAGATATACATTTTTGTAAGAAACTTTTGCGAAACTGCCAAGTTTTTCAGTAATTTAGGATAACTGAATGCTTCAAAAATAAAGGACAACAAATGGATGAAAGAATTCTTTTGTGTGATTTGGTGTCAATAACATTGTAAGTGGATACCCAGTGACCACTAATGCCCGGATCCCGCTAAATCTTGTCTGCTTCAGACTTGAGCCCCATCAATTATGATACAGTTATGATACAGCATTGTCCATATTACTTTCAGCCTGCTTTTAGTAATCACGTGTCACAATTACCACTCACTTTTGCAGTTAACTTGTTACCCCATAGCCTGTTTCTATAAGTTTTAAAGACAGAAGGCCACTAAACCCTTTACCTCATAGCCTGTTTCTAGTTTTGAAAGCAGGTGGGTACTTAAAGCAGGTTGAAAGTAAAGCAGAATATTCTGCTTTACTTTCAGCCTGTTTTAAGCTACCATCTGCTCGAAAATAAAAAATATTTCTTTTGGTACATGTTTTTGACTGTATAAATCGGAACTATTTTCTTCAGTGGAAGGCTATATTAAATGCACTAAAAGGCGCTTCTAAAAGGGAAAGGGTTAACTCTTTCCTCCCTGAAACTTTAAATGGACAATTCCAGTTTCCATTTAAGTCTAGTCCATTTCTGACGTTTAAGGGTTGTTTTTGTCAATGTTTGGCATTATGACAAACAGTGAAGACCCTGATCAGAGGGCTCCTTTCGGAGCCCTCTGATCTGGATCTTCACTGTTTGCATAGGGCAAGTGTACTATTCACATTAACACTGTTTGAAAATGACGCCTATATGCGGTACTAGGGTTCAAAGGAGTGTCTCTCAGCACTAGTTTATTGTACATGTGTTACTAAGGTTATTATCTAGGTAGCAGAGATCAAAACTGTTGCCAAATGAGAAATCTACAAAAACTGAAAATGAAGATTAGAATAATTCATCTATAATATTATTTTATCCTTCCTCATATGAATATTGAATTGTTCCTAAAAAAATGTGATATTTTGTACAAACAAAAATGTAAAAGAGTTGATCAATTCAGTGATTTTAAAAAGAAAATTGTTAATATGAATGTTTGAACCCAGAGAACAGATTAAGTAGACAATGGCCAGCAGTGACCACATAAACATAAACAATTGTACAGACACCCCACAACCTTTAAAACATTCCACAGGGCAATTTGGTGCAGATAAAACATTTTTTACTTAATTTTTACCCATAGTTAATTCCTTTACATTTGAAATCTAACTCTTTCCGAAAATAGCAAAAGGTTCAGTCACCCATGAAGCTTCAAATGGTCAATTCCTGTTTCCAATTAAATCTATAGTCCAGTTTTTTCACTATTTAGGCTTTTGGTGTTGTTTTTTTCTTCAATTCATTGCCAAATGACAAACCAACATGATGGAAAACAAGAACAGTGTCACAGTAAGTGACAAATGCCCTCAGCTTATTTTGACCTCTCTTAATGACCTTGACCTAAGACATGACCAAATTTGTACTGAGCTCAACAGCAGTATGAAGTATCTATCACATGTTGCTGAAAAGTTATGGCCAATGTAAAGTTCAGTCTATTTGACCTTTAATGACCTTGACCTTTGTTGAACATGACCCAACTTGTAATGAGCTGAAGAGATTCTTGAGTTGAGTACATAAATGTCAAATATGAAGTCTGTATCACATTTGTTCCAAATATATGGCCAATATAAAATTCAATCTATTTTACATAACAATTAAATGACCTTGACCTTTGCTGGACATGATGAACTCAAGAACTTCTTGAGTTGAATACACATGCCAAATATGAAGTCTCTTTCACATGTAGTTCTAAAGTTATGGCCAAGGTTAAAGTTGTGTACAGACAAACAGAAGGACAGACAGACAGACAGACAGATAGGCAAACAGACAAACAGACAGACCAAAAACAATATGCTCCGACTAAGTTGTGCAGGGGGCATAAAAATAGTTCCAATTTATAGGTCATGCACATGTATCATAAGAAATAGTTTCTATATCCTAGCAAATGGTTGCTTAAAGCAGGCTGAAAATAAAGCAGAATGTGCCTTGAGGCACATTCTGCTTTATTTTCAACCTGCTTTAAGTAGTCACCTGCCTTCAAAACTAGAAACAGGCTATGGAGTAAAGGGTTATAACGAGAGCACCGCAAACGGGTGCTGGACGCTCGACTTTCATATACTTGAGATGGCTACATTTTCCAAACTTAAAGAATGTGTATGGGTGTTTAATGCCCTATTGATCATAGAAGTTTGTAAGCAACAACAACTTTAACATACATGGACAGCCTGCATTCCATTTAAAGTAAACTATAAGTCAAAACAAGGACAATATCTTTGCCTTGTTGTAATGAGTTGCCCTTTTGAAACTAAACAAGAATTCAAATATATTGGAAGTTTGAAATTAATAACTTTCTACAGATACTGAATAATTTCATATACAAATTCTTAGTCAAACAAGGGCAGTGACTCTTCAATGACAAATCCCATGGTTATCTGCCTTGTTGAAAGGTGATGCCCTTTTGAAACTGAACAAGTATTCAAATTTCAAGTTAATACCTATGGTAGTTATTGAGAAATCTAATTAAATTCTAAAAAGTCAATACCAAAGGGCAATAACTCTTGAATCACAAAACCCAGGGTTACCTGCCCTCTTGTAATGAGTTGTCCTTTTGATACTTAACAAGTATTTAAAGTTTCAAGTAAATACCTATGGTAGTTATTGAGAAAATTCAATTTACAAGTTTTATGTAAATAAAAACAAGGGCAATAACTCTGGAATGGCACATCAATGGTCACCTGTCTTGTTTGAATGAGTTGCCCTTTTGATATAACACAAATACTTAAAATTGTGTCAGTTATTAAGATATTTCAATTTACAAGTTTTAAGTAAATAAAACAAGGGCAATTAGTCAATTATTCTGGAATTACAAATCACAGAGTAACCAACCATGTTGTAATGAGTTGCCCTTTTGATACTAAACAAGTATTCCAAGTTTCAAGTTAATATCTTTCATAGTTATTTAGATATTTAAATTTACAACTTTTAAGTAAATAAAACAAGGGCGATAACTCTGGAATGACACATCTCAGGGTCACCTGTCTTGTTGTTATGAGTTGCCCTTTTGATACTTAACAAGTATTCAAAGTTTCAAGTTAATATCTTTCATAGTCATTTAGATATGTTAATTTTTAAATTTTAAGTAAATAAAACAAGGGCAATTACTCTGAAATGACAAATCCCAGGGTTACCTGCCTTGTTGTTATGAGCTGCCCTTTTGATACTGAACAAGTATTCCAAGTTTCAATAGGATACCTTTGATAGTTATTGAGATATGTTAATTTATAATTTTTAAGTAAATAAAACAAGGGCAATAACTCTGAAATGACAAATCCCAGGGTGACCTGCCTTGTTGTTATGAGTTGCCCGTTTGATAATGAACAACTATTCCAAGTTTCAAATGGATATCTTTGAAAGTTATTGAGATATGTTAATTTATAATTTTTAAGTAAATAAAACAAGGGCAATAACTCTGAAACGACAAATCTCAGGGTTATCTGCCTTGTTGTTATGAGTTGCCCTTTTTATACTGAACAAGTATTCCAAGTTTCAAATGGATATCTTTGATAGTTATTGAGATATGTTAATTTATAATTTTTAAGTAAATAAAACAAGGGCAATAACTCTGAAATGACAAATCCCAGGGTTACTTGCCTTGTTGTTATGAGTTGCCCTTTTGATACTGAACAAGTATTCCAAGTTTCAAATGGATACCTTTGATAGTTATTGAGAAATGGACTCTTACAAAAACCTTAAGCAAAAAACTTAACCGACGCAGACGCAGACGCTGACGCAGACACAGACGACAGGGTGACGACAATAGCTCGACTTTTCGAAAAAGTCGAGCTAAAAAGACATCTCTATTGGGGTAATGGGTTAAGCGTGGCCTCTGTATCCAGGTTTTACTGTACTCAGCAATCAAATACAGCTGACATTTGGTATAAGCTGGAAATTTGACATGATGGGTCAGCAAAGTATTTATTGTCAGCGTGACAGATGGTTAACATGTTGACTTCCAATTTTAACATTTTTTAACCATTTAACCTTTAGTAAGACATGTATATTACAATTGTTATCTGCAACATTTCTCGCAGTTGGTTCATCTACAGTTTCTTTACGAAAATATATAATCAGTAGCAAACAGTTTGGATCCAGATGAGACGCCGAGTTACTCGGCGTCTCATCTGGATCCAAACTCTTTGCAATAGTTGTATCAAATATGCCCTGTAGCATGTTGAGGGTTAAGCAATCATCATAGTCAAATTTCACAACTACCGCACTACTATTATCACCACTATGTCATAAACAACACACTTAACATAGCCTAACTTTTCAGTATTGAAGACAGATGGATGCTTGAAGGACGCTGAAAGTAAAGCAGAATGTACCTAGAAAATATGATCATTCTGCTTTACTTTCAGCCTATTTTAAGTAGTCACCTCTTTTAAAGCAAAAAATGGGGGGGGGGGGAGCAAGATAAAAGTAAAGCAGGGCATTCCTTTGCTTTACATTCATCTGGCTGTATTTGCTCCACTGGTATTTAAGACTATATCAATTGAAGGAAATTTAAAAGGCATAATCTAAGGGTGTTTATGTGGAGGAAAGGGCTAAAAGCTACATATAGACTTGTTTTAACCCTTTCCCCCATAGAAGTGCCTTTTAGCACATTCAGTTTGTTCCTCCACTGAAGAAAATAGTTCCAATTTATACAGCAATAAACATGCACCATGATAAATAGTTTCTATATCCTAGCAGATTGTAGCTTAAAGCAGGCTGAAAGTAAAGCAGAATGTGCCTTAAGGCACATTCTGCTTTACTGTCAACCTGCTTTAAGTGATCACCTATTTTCAAAATTAGGAACAGGCTATGTATGGGGTAAAGGGTAAAAGTTTAACAGTTAGGGCACATTCTGCTTTACTGTCAACCTGCTTTAATAGGTGATCACCTATTTTCAAAACTAGGAATAGGCTATGGGGTAAAGGGTTAAGCTTAACAGTCATCAAAGAGATGTTTTATTTCTATGAATGAAGCTGTGCAGGTGAAACTCTCAGACAATAGTAGTATGTCTACTAGCGAGGTCTACCAGGAGTTCAGTACTTGGGGTGAATTGCTTGCACATGCTGCTTGTAACATACTTACAATTATCCCTAATCAAATGTACCCTGTACAAATTACCCACTCTTCTGCAAGGTGCAACTTGATTTGCATTTGCAAACAGTTTAGATCCAGATCCAATTCTGGATAACTTCGTTGACAACTTATCAGAAGCCAAATTATATGAAACTCATATCAATGTCTGTTTTTGTGTGTGTCTTTAGATAAGATATATACTGGTAAAAAGGGTGTTTAAAAAAAAAAAATTGATGCAAAATTTTTTTTGGAAGATTAAGAAGAACAAAGGAAATCTTCTTATACATGAAAATGTAGATATAATTCTAACATGTAGATATAATTACAATCTTGCTTTATAAAATGAATTCTAGGATCATGACTGTATAAAATGGGAACATTTTTATTGGATAACAGGGCTCAACATTAAAAAAGTAATATACATGTACCAAGTTAAAGTCTACTTTCAGTCCGAATGACCGCTCAGCCGACTGTACATATACTCCCCTGATCATCGAGCCATCTTGCCTATGAGCACTGCTAACATATGGCGCAGTCAAATGCAGCCGCAGTACCGACTCAGACCCTTCACAGGTACCCATTTTAACCACTGGGTGGAGAGGAGCAATTTGCGGTACATGTCTTGCTCAAGAACATTCCTGTACATCATCGGGGATTCAGAAAAATCCCCTAGTCAGACCGCTGGTCCGGCGGGGGATCGAACTCACGACCCCTGGTACCGTAGTCCAAGGTGTTAACCATTGGGCCACTACCGCCAGTAGGTCTATTAGTTCCAGAAACTACTAGCCCTGATCAAATCTTTACCTGCCCTGACCAAATACATGAAATATAGTCTAATGTTAAATTTTAAAATTCGCTGTATCTGTAGCGCCCATCTATCTGCGTGAATCGATCTCGTCATTCTTTCAAGAAAAGTGTCAGTTCTTTTGTCTGTTTCGTACAAACTCTTTTTTCAGTTCTTCCTTTAGAACCTTTACCTTAAAATCCTTCCAAACAACCCCTTTTTGATAATAAAACCGAGCAACATTTTGTGAACATTGGGATTTTGACTGTCAAGGGAGAAAACAAACCGTAAATGAGTGGCTATGTCGTAAAATGAATTCACTTGATTATTATCCGCAAAATCAGTTAAAAATAAAAGACAGCATCAGCTCTCTTTTATTTCGTTTACTAATCACGTATTTCCTATATTTTATTATCTTAAATGCGTTTATGAAATTTGATTATTTTACGTCGTGCCGTAATTGAAAGGAATATCCCCAGACTGGTTTCGAGATTCAACTTTTATTTGGCGCGTAGTGCGAGAAAAGATACTGGGAGAATTTTACCAGTCTACTATTCATGACGTCGGGTAAGTGTCCCTAGCGCATACGTACTGTACGGAAAATGTGACATTTATAAACAATCTGTGTTTGCTTATTTTTTCAAGAGTTTGCACTCTGTGTCAAAATCAATGATCATGAATTGAACTCATGTATTTGATTTGCTGGTCTAAATGGGTTCTCCCACCCCTGCACAATCATTAAAATGCAGAATAATCCGTACGACCAGTCGGGCTAAGGTCAGAAATTTCCGTACGTCCGGACCAACTCTCAACCAGTGAATGTCTGTCGGAGGTGCCTTAATGTCGAGCCCTGGATAAATAAATTAAAGGCGTAAAAATATGTATCTATTGAGTAATAAATTATGCCTTAAAGACATTTCCTCAACTCATTGATGGACTACCCCCCCCCCCCCCCCAATTGTCTAGATAGGTGTAAATTTAACTGTCAAAGCATGCAGCACATGCTATACCAATCTCAATTTACCTGGTGAGGCCCAGATTATACTCATGCTCTAGTGATTTTCAATAGTTATTTCTAACCAAACTATCAAATAGAAAGGTTGGGTCTCACATGAGAAGCTTCAATGGCTCTTTGCTACCTACATGTCCATAAGATCCATGATTTTTGCAAGGAAATTGTCTGGCAAGGCGTTATGATCAAAAGGTCGTCAGGAGATGTCTTTAATTCTCATGCTGAACAAGTTAGCTGTCATAATTGTATCTAAGTAATATCTACAGTGATAATTTTACCTGTGCATCCCGAGTCCTATACTTATTAAAATTGCCAGGGACTCATTATTTAAAATGTTGTGAGTCCCATGGACCCATAGCTTTTCTGGCCTTTATTAACCTATTACTCATAAGCAAATAGTAGCTTAAAAAAGGTTGAAAGTTAAGCAGAATGTGCCTTAAGGCACATTCTGCTTTACTTTCAACCTGCTTTAAGTAGTCACCTGTCTTAAAAACTAGAAATAAGTTATTAGATATTGGGTTAAGTTTTCACCTCAAGGACTCAATGTTTGTCTCAAGGACTCATTGTTTTACAGAATGTGCATCCCGAGGACTCATTCACATGATTTCTAAAATTATCACTGTATCTACCCTACCCTTATAATTGCTTTGGATGTACAATCTGAGCATGCAATAATTGGATGAAAAGTCAAAATGTTGAGCATATCATAAGATGTAAAAATTATGAATTGAAGAGCTTTTATTGTTAATGAAGCAAACAACAACCTTGGGGCACATGCGTTGGGTGTATATGGGAAAGGATTATCACCAATAATTGGCAATTAGGGATCAGACTCACAAACTCAGCTCACAGGTAAACCTGAATGTTCTGTGATCAGTCAACAGAGTATGCATAGAAATTCTAAAAAGACAGGTGGCAGTTTAACAAGAATAAGATATAACTGCAGGAAACTTCAACTAAGCAGCTTCTAACACAAATACTACATCCTGTTCTGCATGAAGCAGATGCCCGTTTTCAAAGATTTCCATGTGTCTTCCCCAAATTGTCTTAGAACTCATGTTTGACTATGTTTTATCGCGTGCCAAAACTCGTGACTCAATTAAGGAAAACATGTGAACCATGCAGGTCACAGGAAAACCTCAATATTACGATCACTTAAAAGGAGGCATGCTTTTAGTGTTTGTACCAGGTTGATGCGTACAACAAGATGAAAGTAAAGAAAAAAGCATCTTGTCTTAAATTGTCACCTGTCTCTATCATCAATTCATGAGCCTTCTCATGAGTGGTCATAATATTAGTGTCTTACAATAGTAACAGGGCTGCCATTTCTCCGGAATTTTCCTAAATCTCCAGATTTTTTCCCAGCTCATGGTAGCTTAAAGCAGGCTGACAGTAAAGCAGAATGCGCCCTAAGGCGCATTCTGCTTTACTTACAGCCTGATTTAAGTAGTCGCATGTCAACAAAACAGGTAAAAGGCTATGGGGTAAAGGTACGATTCGTAAAATCGCACTTGAAAAATGCAAATTTGGATATCTTAGGATTTTTCATATCAACTTATGGCAGCCCTGTAGTAAAGGCATTTACAGTACTCCCTACCTACAACGGCCCTCCAAACAACGATTCCTTATTTACAACAATGCTTGCATCTGTTCCCCCAAACAAGACATGTATGTTTTAAGCTTTCACTGCTGCTATATCATCTGCTTAGAATTGTCGTTCACCAATTTTTCTTGAAATTTTGACAGAAGAAATTCAAAGACGAGTGACAAACAGTTTGAATTTCAAATTGTTTGCACATGTACTCCAAGGATATTAATTCTCCCTTCCTATAACAACTCTCTTCAAAAACACACAATTTTTGTCTCCCACTGGATATTGTTGTAGAGAGGGAGCACTGTATCCCATATCCTGTTTCAAGTTTTGAAGACAGGTGAACACTTAAAGCAGGTTGAAAGTAAAGCAGAATGTGCCTTAAGGAGCATTCTGCTTTACTTTCAACCTGCTTTAAGCTACCATCAGGAAATATACTTGAAATGCTTTCTGTGTTAAAATAATTATTCCATATTCCTCTGTGGGGACTATACTTTCCATAGTGCAGAAATAATCAAAGACATAAAAAGGCGTAATTAATGGAGTAATGGGTTAATTTGCCACCTATCTATCTGACCATCAATGAGTCTTCACTCGTATGGCCTCAAGAAACAGGGTTTTACTTCTATGTACAGTGGTTCAGCATGAACTGATGCCAAAAAAACATTCTTTCATGCACAGTTACCTAATCTTGCGCAGCCTAATTAATCACACATAAACTGAAACTAATTGTCCTGATCAGAAATACACTTGGTACATAACAGTATACATTGCAGTCTATACAAAAATAGCACCCGCAAATCTGCAATTCATTTACAATTAACTGCTACATATTAACACATTCAACCCTAGTGACGAGTATACTTGTCATGGTTACAAAATTTTAATAGTGTATCTTTGAAGATTATACTTGTCCTTAGCTATGCAAACATTGTAGACCCTGATCAGAGGGCTCCTTAAGGAGCCCTCTGATCAGGGTCTACAATGTTTGTCATTTTGAAATATATTGCTAAATTTAACCCTAAATAGTCAAAAATAGACTAGACTTATATTGAAATTGGAACTGTCCATTAAAAGTTTCAGGGGTGAATGATTTAACCCTTGTTATTCTTGAATGTTGAAATAGACTCTGTCATTTTCTGATAAATTAGTTATTTTTAGCTCTCTTGAGATTTGTTCCCCAATCAGAGTGACAAAATGTGCAGACCCAGATCAGAGGGCTCTGTCAGTTCAGTGGGGCCTCTCTGTGGCTCTACCTACTTGTCCTCAAATGTACGAAAAATGATCATTTCATTGATGGTTTTGACTACAGGCAGCAGCTTAAAGCTAAGGACTTTCTGCTTTACTTTCATCTGTCACCAGTGCCTTACCATAAGGATGTAGGTGATATTTGGCTTTATTTGCACATATAACTAAAAGAGGAGAGGGTAAACCAATTACTTCATAAATACAAATTTTTACGCCTTTGATTTATTCCTCCACTGAAGAAACTAAGTTCATACAGTCATGAATGTGCACCGTAAGAAATATTTCTAAGCAGGCTGGAAGTATAGTAGAATTAATTCTGCTTTACTTTCAACCTGCTTTCGGTTGTCAATATCTTCAAAACTAGAAACCTGCTATGGGTTAAAGCCAAACACGTTTTGCTTTACTTTCATCCTGATTAAAGGGACTCGCAACCGGATGGTGTACTTGTCAAAATAAAATAAAATACTCAAATAAAAGCAAATTTGTGGCATAATTTGGCTTCTGACATTAAAAAAATATTATCAGGCCAAAAAAAGTCTCAAGAATCGTCACCGAATCTTAGATTTTTAGATATTTTCCATCGTTTTTCTATACCGACTAGTAGACGGTATAGTTGTTGTTGTTGCTTCTCTACACGGGCTCAGACATAAACCCGAGCCGAATTATGAAGTTGTATGCACTTTCGATCGCTACACATTGAGATACGTTAAATCGATCCGAGATAAACGGATAGTTCCGTGGTCCATTGGTCTAAGCGGTTTCCCCTATTTTGCCTTCTGTCCGCCAATGCCGGGCCCCGGGTTCGAATCCCACCAGAGACCAATATTTTTTTTTATTGAAATACATTTTTTTAAACAGAATTTTTTATCTTAAACTAATTCTTTACCATTTATATAAGCGTTTGACACATATTTACAAATCACTATTTTTAATGCACCATCTGGTTGCGAGTCGCTTTAAGGCAACCACCTGCCATAACTATTATATGTGATACAACATGTAATAGCTCAGTATCACCTGATAGGAGTGCTAGGATTAGTTTGGTACACTGGTGTCAGTATAATATGACTTGTTGGTTCAAGTTCTACTTTGTATCAGTATACTTAAATTTATACTGAGGCATCTTTATAAACCAAAGGACCCAAAAAAACCAGATATTCTGCCGATGTTATTGCTTTATTGCATGCTGTAGAAAATTACAACTTCCTTAACAGACTGGGGACTGTGCTTTATATTAATTTATCTAACCTTTTCCATGTTAGAAACCAGTAAATGGATATATTTTACAAACAGTGTAGATCCTGATGAGAGGGCTCCTCAATGAGTCCTCTGATCAGGGTTTGCACTGTTTGTTTGACTTAATTCTTTTTTATTTTTGTTCTAAAACAGACTTAAGTTGAACTTTAAGCTGGTCATTTTTCAAAAGTGGAATAGTCCTTTTGAAACACTTAAGCAAATAATGAGTTCAACTCATCAAGTCACAATGAAGTCATTACGTACATCAATCAACCACTGATAAGAATATCTGCTAATTATCTTAAGAACAGATGACAGCTTAATGCAGGACAAAGGTAATGCAAAGTTTTTACTGGAGCTTTCTGCATTACCTTTGACCTGCATTTAGCAGCCACCTGTCATTAAGGAGATCTCCAGAATTCTTAAAATTCAGTGTTCGCTTAACACAGTAACCGCTGTAATTTCAAAATTATAATTAACCTTAAAGTGCTAGATATATACATCCTTTGCAAACAGTGCAGACCCAGATCAGATGGCTCCGTTAGGAGCCTTCTGATCTGGGTCTGCACTGTTTGCGATACTTCAAACATTTTTAGAAAACAATTACCTAAGAGGCAATGCAGACTGGTAATTTATAATAAACAGGACAGTTCCATCATAGAGTTTAGTATTGTAGTGGTTAAGTTTAAAATAGATGTATGGTGTATAGCTGACAAAAGGTAATGACAATGATACTGCTATCTCCTGTACAAATCAATTGTCAATAACTGGCATGCTTCATTACCTGTGTCAGTCCTCTGACAATGTCTTCTACCACTTAACATGTTAAGATATTTTGAAAGGTGACCAGACTGTAAATACTGTTTTGAAATGCATTAACCGTACTTTGGCAAACTAAAAATGATACATCGTAACCCCACATCAAATGGGAGCCAATTGCAATCATCAGAAGTCTATACAACAGTGAAACAATTATTAAGTCAAGTCCAATTTTTGCTATTTATAGAGTAACTGTTGTTTTTAACAATTTTACAATTTATTGCACAATGACAAACAACATAGACCCTGATGAGCGGGTTTCTGTAGGAGTCCTCTCATCAGGAACTACACTGTTTGCATACAGGAGACTCGATCATCACAAGACTTAGTAGGCTTTTTGTAATGGACAAGTATACTCACTGCTGTACTGAGTGGGTTAACCCATTCCCCCCCATAAAATACGCCTTTTTACGCCTATAATTTATTCAGCCATTGAACAAAATAGTTCCCTTTTATACAGTCATGAATATGTATCATAAGAAATATCTGCTAGGATATAGCAGATAATCGCTTTAAGCAGGCTGGAAATGCCTTAAGGCGCATTTTGCTTTACTTTCAACCTGCTTTAAGTATTCACCTGCCTTCAAAACTAGAAACAGGATATGGGGTAATGGGTTAAATTGTTAGCTGATGTAACCAGGAAGATTGATTATATCACAATCATTGTAAAGCCGACTTCTGACATCATACAGAAAATTAAACAAGCTCAGTGTAAGATTGTTTTGTCTACAGAGATAATTAACACATTCAAACCTGAACGGTGAGCATAATAATTGTCATTCAAAAACAGTATACATACCAGTATACCTCTGAAGAGTGCACTTGGACTATGCAAACAGTGTAGACCCTGCAGGAGCTCGGTCATAAGGGTCTTCACTGTTAGTAATTTTGCTATATCTTGTTAAAATCAACCCTAAAAAGAAAACAAGAAGCACCATCTATGGGTGCCAAGCTTGTCTGTTTTTGAAGACCAGTGAAAAATGCAATAAAATCATGTCAAAGCTAAAGGTCAACAGTATAATATCTGTATGTTTGGATTGGACTGGGCAAGATGAACATGCATACCAAAGATGAAAAATTCTATGGCCAACTTTAAGATTGGACAACAATGGGGATGCCGACAATGTGGACACCAACACTGCGGATGCCAGAGTGACTTCTATAGAGCTTGTTTTGTTTCTTCAAACAGACAAGCTTCAAATGGACTAGACTTAATTGGAAATTGGAATTGTTGGTGGGTGAATGGGTTAATACTGACACTTCTGGAAGGAAAGAGTAAATTTGCTAGCTATAACAACCACTGGAAGAATGCTTTCATGTAAATCACATGGTCCATAAGGAGCATTCTGCTTTACTTTGAACCTTTAAGTGGTCACCAGTCTTTAAAACTAGAAACAGGCTATGGAAAAATGGGTTAAGAGATATATAGGATCTGTCATGATTCGATATTTAAGACAAGCTGATCTCAAACGAGTCTAGAATTAAAATGTTATTAAGCGAGCCTTAGCGAGCTTAATAACTTTTCTATTCTAGACGAGTTTGAGATCAGCTTGTCTTAAACATCGACCAGTGACAGATTCTTTTTCTCACATAACCAAGTTATTTTTCAAAGCAAGCATTTTTTGGAACCCAGGTTACGTCAAAAGGCCTTTATAAATAGTGACGTTATAGTGACGTCATCAAATTGATCTCACACATGTTGGAGACATGGATATTCGTGATCGTTGTTCGCTATAGAAAACAAGGGTAGTTATGTGAGAAATGCATGTTTCTTCAAAGAGTGACCATTGAACACAATTTCAACTGTACACAGACACAATTAAGCCTGCAGTGCTAGGTGATTTTGTAGATACAGGAGTGTTCAAATCTGTATGAACATGGAAATCACATTGAAAAAACATTGCTTGTTTCTTGTGAATGAGACGTGAAAGCAAACTATAGATAACCTGTGTCCTTGTAGGCCTGACGAAACCACCTCAACAAATCAGCTATATTTACATTATGAGTAAGACTGAAATATACTGTCAGCTTTATCATGCTAGGCAATTTTCTTAGGAAATTTATTTCTGCCGCGGAAGCAATTCTCATATTTAACTCTTTCCATGCTAATGAACAAACTCTGATCACCTTTGCAAACAGTTTGTGTGAATCCTGATTTGATATAAACACCAGCCATATTGGCGTTTGATCAACCTACATGTACATACAATGTCAAAAGTAAAAGAAGTTGTCTTTCAAATCCACAAATGCAAGGTAGTGGAAGTTGGAACAAAATTATGCTTGCAGTGCTATTCCAAATATGGGCATAACACAAATTTTAGAGTGCATTATCAAACAAAAATACAGTCACTTTTGTTTTGAGCAGGTGTAACTGGTTTTGTGTTTATATTCAACTTTTTCTTGTATCCCGCTCTGAAGTTTTAAATTTAGTTTTGAATAAATTTAATGTTTCACATAACTTTTCCATCCAACGACCTAGATAATTTATTCTTCTGCTTACCGCCAGTCATGTCGCCACCGAGCGTCATTGTACATGATTGTAGATATTGCTAAACAAGGAATCTCTGTGACTAGACTGAGTTTGTCAGAAATATTGATGCATATCCAAAGCATTCTTAACCCAATACCCCATAGCCAATTTTTAGTTTTGAAAATTGGTGACCCCTTAAAGCAGGTTGAAAGTAAAGCAGAATACGCCTTAAGTTGCATTCTGCTTTACTTTCAGCCTGCTTTAAGCTAGCATCTAAAAATTAAAAAATATCTTTTATTGTACATATTTTTGACTGTATAAATTGGAACTATTTTCTTCAGTGGACCAATAATTTAATGGTGTAAAAAGGCGTATTTATGGGGTAATGGGTTAACACTCTTTATATGAAATCTCCATAACACTTAAAAATTAAGAAGCAGTCTCATGAAATCCCAAACTTTTCATGGTAAATAGAGTAAAATTTGAAATGTTTTGTACCATAAGAAATATTTTCTAAATCCTTGTAGATGGCAGCTTAAAGAAGGCTGAAAGAAAAGCAGAATGCGCCTTAAGGCGCATTCTACATTTCTTTCAACCTGCTTTAAGTGATCATCTGTCTTCTAAACAAGAAACATGCTATTAAGTAAAGTGTATAGAGCTGTACAAAATGAAGCTTTGAAGCTGTCTTGAGGTTCACAGAATCTTTCAGTGGATTTTGTGACAAGCAATTTCTTCTCATCAACCTGACAGTCATTAACTGACAATCAAACTCTGCTTTCATCCATTGTGTGTATGGCCAGTTGATATGTTAACTTGCAAATATTCACAGCTTTATTGTCTACACATGTAATTAATCAAAATGCTAGACATACAATAATATCTTTCCTGTGTACATCTATACAGCACACTGACCTCCCTTTTGTGGTAAGGAAAATTCACGTTCTCTAATGCATTCATGCACTGCTCAAACTTCAAACAGACAATTAATTCATGTTTCCAATTAACTCTTTCAACACTAAGTAACTCTTATGGGTTATTAGGTTCCATTGTGGATCTTTTTAGTTACCAAAACATGAGCCAGTCTACTTGGAATTCTAGTAGTGTAATAAAATACTGGTCAGAAATATCAAACAGTGTAGGAGCACTCTGATCTGGGTCTACACTGTTGCAAATGTAATGAGTATATTTTAATTAAGTCTAGTCCATATTTGAGCAGTATAAAGAGTTGTTTTTGGCAATATATTTCAAAATTACAACCGGCGCAAATCCTGATCAGCGAACTCCTGTAGGAACCATTTGATCATGGTCTACACTGTTTGCATAGGATTAAATAAAGAATTATACTATAAGCTTTTTTAGTTAGATATAGTTGAAAGCTTCTTTAAGAGCTTTCTGCATTACGGATGTCCTGCAATATTTTTGTAAGGAGAGGTCCTGGTACACTAGTGTTAACTACACACTACTATTGAAGCAGAACTTTTCGCTTGATTTAGTGTTAATGGAATCAAATAAATATTTTCACCTTTATTCAATGGCTTACATTAATATTGCGATGTCTGGAGGGGTGACTGTGATTGTCTAGGTGATAACGTTTGTGATAGCAGACCATGTTATCAGATTTACCTACACTGTATTTGGTGATTTGGCCTAAAGCAGGATTTAGTATGCTTTATGCCAATGATAATCAAGTTATGGTTACACAATCGGTTATCAGCCCCAATATTTATAAACACTTTTGTTTATCAGCATTTCTTCAAAATCCCAATTTGACCAATTGAAATATACCTGTATTACAGGCAAAATGACAATTTTAACCCCTTACGTCTTAGCCTGTTTCAAGTTTTAAAGAAAGATGGTCACTTAAAGCAGGTTGAAAGTAAAGTAGAATGCCCCTTAAGGCGCATTCTGCTTTGCTTTCAGCCTGCTTTAAGCTATTATCTGCTAGGATATAGAAAATATTTCTCATGATACATATTCATGACTGTATAAAAGGGAACTGTTTTCTTCAGTGGAGGAATAAATTATAGGCGAAAAAAGGTGTATTTATGGGGGAATGGGTTAAAATTCACATTTAATACTGATCCTTTCCTCCATAGAAACACCTTAGGAAACTCCTCTATCTACTCTTGCAACTAAGTGCCACAAATGAATAGTCATTAATTGAGTGTTGTATACAGATGACAGCCTAAAATAAATTGCTTTCTGCCTTACTTTCATCTTGCTTTGCACTATCTTCCATTACACCATAAATAAAAATTATGCCTTTTTTTACTTTCATTTATTCCTCCAATGAAGAAAATAGTCCCAATTATAGTAATATACAGTCATGAATTATATAAAAGAAGAAAATTATATATCCTAATAGATAATGGTTGACCGTTTGACATACAGTATAGATAAAAGCTTGAATTAAAGCAGGCTTAAAGTAAAGCAGAATGCTTAAAGTTGTCATCAATCTTCAAAACTAGAAAAATGCTTAGTCTTGCTATGGAGTAATGAGTTAGGCAATCAAATTAACCCATTACCCTATAGCATGTTTCAAGTATTAAATATAGGTAACCACTTAAAGCAGATTGAAAGTAAAGCAGAATGTGCCTTAAGGCACATTCTGCTTTACTTTCAGCCTGCTTTAAGCTACCACCAACTAGAATATAAAAAATATTTCTTATTATACATATTCATTATTATATAAATTGGAACTATTTCCTTCAGTGGAGGAATAAATGAAAGACGTAAAAAGTCATATTTATGGGGTAATGGGTTAAACAATGCTAGGTATAGGTGAATACATGAATGAACATATGAACAAACAAATGAATGAAATGTTCAAACAAAAAGATATGAGACTTACCTTCTGTTGTAAGAAATCCTGACCTATACGCTGTATGAATCAATCCTAATTGTAGACAAGAGTTCTTGTAATAATTATCACCACTTATGTTCAAAGTACCTGCTACAATAATCTGTTATAACTATGAAGTTTATACCCCTGCACCTGCTACATATCCCATCTATAGACAGACGTTTAACGGAAATATCTCATCTAATACTATCACACCTCTGTTGAGCAACCATTTACCCATTACTCCATATATATACCTATTAACTCTTTAAACCCTAATCCCGCATATAGGCGTCCTTTTCAAACAGTGTACATGTGAATAGTACACTTGTCCTATGCAAACAGTGAAGAACCAGATCAGAGGGCTCCGAAAGGAGCCCTCTGATCAGGGTCTTCACTGTTTGGCACAATGCCAAACATTGTCAAAAACAACCCTTAAAAGTCAGAAATGGACTAGACATAAATGGAAACTGGAATTGTCCATTTAAAGTTTCAGGGAGGAAAGAGTTAACACATTGAAATAATTCCTCAATTGAAGAAAATAGTTTCATTTCCTACAGAAATGATTGTACAACATAAAAAATATTTTCTGTATTCTGGCTGATTGTAGTTTAAAGCTCACTGAAAGTAAAGCATAATGTGCCTAAGGTGCTTTCTGCTTTACTGTCAACCTGCTTTAAGTGGAGTAAAGAAAAGTAGGTTCCTGCAGAAAAATAGCAGAACAAGCATCTGCTCAGCTTAATGTAGGACAAAGCAATGTAGAAAAGAACATTTGGGAGCTTTCTACATTACTTTTGTCTTGCATAAAACTAGACCTGTATTTAGAGAGTATGCCACTTGATGCTGCTTCAATGAAAGTGTGCTCAATAAGCTTGACTGTCATTGCTAATAAATCTACAGTATTTTGGTCCTATACTATGTCCACCCCTGTCAATAATGTTATCTATCTCCTAATCTTTCCTATCTATACTTTCAGTTTATTTATCTGGCTTTCTAAGTAAGCTTATTTCCTCTTTAACCCTTTACCTGATAGAAGCGCCTTTGAGCGTATTCCGTTTTATCCTCTGCGGAAGAAAATAATTCCAATCTATACAGTCATGAATCTATATCAGAATGAATACTTTCTTTATTCTAGCAGGTGATAACTTAAATAAGGCTGAAAGTAAAGCAGAATGCGCCTAAGGGCGCATTCTGCTTTACTTTCAACCTGCTTTAAGTAGTCACCTATTTCTAA
Source organism: Gari tellinella (assembly GCA_922989275.2). NCBI lineage: Eukaryota > Metazoa > Mollusca > Bivalvia > Cardiida > Psammobiidae > Gari > Gari tellinella. The sequence goes on along the minus strand of OV277857.1, from coordinate 98,163,649 downwards.
AACTAGAAACAGGCTATAGGGTAAAGGGTTAATCCTAACTGTGCAGGACCCAGACTTGTATACAGCAAACATGCAAAAAAGAAGAAATAGTTGAATCTTCTATGCAGGACAAAAGTAATGCAGAAAGCTCTAATAGTAGTTTCTACATTACTTTTGTACTGTACTAGAGAGAAAAGTTTTACCCAAGGCAACCAGCCTTTCCTCTCCCTGAGATCTCGGTCATAGTCACACCCCTGCCTCAATCTATAACTAGCCATGTTAACCAATATTTGTTCTCTAATTTAGTTAATTTGCCTTTACAACCCTAAACAAGGTTTTAGAGCATAATATTGTTTAACTCTTAGAGTCCTAAATGGGACTTTACTAACATATACGGTATATAAGCAAACAGTTTTAATCTTGATCAGAGGAGTAACTCAGCATCTGATCAAGATCTAAAATGTTTGGCATTAATATTAAATATTTTTCTTGAGTCAAAATGCCTTAAAACAATTTTTCAAGGAACTGATATTTTGGCAGGGAAAATGTTAATAGTGATCATAACTGTCAAACTCGTATTAACCCTTTACTCCATAGATAAGTCTTTTTACACATTTAATTCATTCCTAAAGAAAATAATTCCATTTTATACAGCAATGCAGATGCACCATAAGACATAATTACCTTTATCCAAGTACATGGTAACTTAAAGCAGGATGAAAGTAAAGCAGAATGTGCCTTAAAACAAACTTTATGTCACATTTAGCTTTACTTTCAACCTGCTTCAATTAATTTCAGACTTTTGAGCAGATGCCATTTACTATCAAACTTGTCCATGTTTTAGTACTGATGGAAGCTTAATAAAGGACAAAAGCAAAACAGAAAGCTCCTTTAGCCCTTTACTCCATAGCCTGTGTCTAGTTTTAAGACAATTGTGACCACATAAAGCAGGTTGAAAGTGAAGCAGATTGTGTCTTGTGATATTTTCTGCTTTACTTTCAGCTTCCATCTTCTATGATACCGAAACTATTTTTTATGGTGCATAAATAGGAACAATTTTCTTCAGTGGAGGAATTAATTAAATGCATTAAAAGGTGAATCTTTGGAGTAAAGGGTAAATAAATCATTTATCATCAGAGGTTTCCATGCCACTTCAAATAGGGAGCACTTTACATAAGTTTGACTGTACTGAGTATTCAATAAGAGTTAAGTCAACTGTCAACAAAGATCACAAGCCGAGAGCTCAAGTCTGAGGTAACCTACCACAGCCAACAATAGGCTCTGACATAAGGGGCCATAACTCTGTTAGGTTTATTGGTCTCAATTGCTGAAGAGTGAATACATGTTTACACAACTAACAGCTGACCGAAGAATAGGGCTAAAACTCTTAATGTTTTATAAATGAGCTGTAAAGCAATGATTGGGGTTAGATAGCTAGACTTTTGACAAGGAATTAAGACTTTTATTGTAGGTATTGCATCAAAGGTCACAGTCAATGGCCTAGTTTAACCCATAAATATTCATTTTTTTACCCCTTTAATTTATTCATAGACTTAGGAAAATGGTTCCACTTTACAGAGTCATGAATATGTGTGATAAAAAATAATTGTTATTTTCTAGTAGACGGTAGCTTAAAGCAGGCTGAAAATTAAGCAGAATGCGCCTTAATGGGGCATTCTGCTTAACTTTCAACCTGCTTTAAGTGGGCATCTATAAACAATACTAGAAACAAGATATGGGGTAATGGGTTAAACCAAAATTAAAAATATCATGAAAATATGTTTTCTGCTTAGTCCAAACTCTTTCAACACTAAGTAACTCTTGTGGGTTATTAAGTTCCCTTGTTGATCTTTTTAGTTACCAAAACATGATACAGATCAGATGCAGATATACTTATCAGGATCAAATTGGTTGCCATTTGCAATTAGGTCCTTTCATTTAACTTAACCTACCCAATAGCCTGTTTTCAGTCTTGAAAATGTGTGACAACTTATAGTTTTACTCTCAACCTGCTTTAACTCATTACCCAATAGCCTTATTCTAGTATTGAAGATAGGAGACCACTTAAAGCAGGTTGAAAGTAAAGCAGAATGTGCCTTAAGGCACATTCAGCTTTACTTTCAGCCTGCTTTAAGCTACCATCTGCTACAATAAAGATCATATTTCTTAAGAAGTATATTCATAACTGTAAAACTATTTTCTTCAGTGCAGGAATAAATTAAAGGCGTAAAAGGTGTATTTATGGGGTAATGGTTTAAACTTCTATCTGGAAAGATACTGGAAATACTAGGATTACTGTGTTTTATGCACAAGACTTCCTAGATGGGGACTTCATTTGAGTAAATATAATTAGAGGCATAACAAGAGCTGTCAGAGAATAGCAAAGCTCGCCTAACTAAACCTTTCTTAAATAGGTAACTATCAATAGAAAAGTGTATCAGTCAAGCCACAGGGAACCTCCATTCCAAATATCAGCTTATAAATGCAAATATGTCATGTAGTATAAGTGCATTCCTACACTTACTCCATAACTAACTTTGAAATTTCAGTCCCAAAACTCTAAGTCCACAACAGGTAAAATTTTGACTAAATTTAAACTTTTTTTTCAAATTTTAATTACGAAACATCAATGTTCAACCCACAGGTCACCTCCATTCCAAATATCAGCTTCCTAATACAAATATTTCATGTAGTATTAGTGCATTAAAACACTTACCCCAAAACTTTAACCATGAGAAATCACCCGAAAAACCTAAGTCCACAAAAGGTAAAATTTTGACTAAATTTAACTTTTTTTTTAAACTTTAACTACGCAACATCAATGTTCAACCCACAGGTCACCCCCATTCCAAATATCAGCTTCCTAATACAAATATTTCATGTAGTAATAGTGCATTACAACACTTACCCCAAAACTTTAACCATGAGAAATCAGCCGAAAAACCTAAGTCCACAAAAGGTGAAATTTTGACTAAATTTAACTTTTTTTTTTAAATTTAACTACACAACATCAATGTTCAACCCACAGAGCACCTCCATTCCAAAAATCAGCTTCCTAATGCAAATATTTCATGTAGTGTTAGTGCATTACAACACTTACCCCAAAACTTTAACCATGGAAAACCAACGCCGGGATGATTCCATAAGCCCCCCCATTCTCGGAATAGGCAAGCTAAAAAGGCATATTTATGGAGTAATAGCTTAAAAAAAATCATAAAAACTTTATAATGAATAATTGCATACTGACAATAGTTTTGAAGCTGCTAGTTACATATAGCTCAACATAAGGAGAGTATTTAAAATACTAAAATCCCTGTCATATATAATTATGGTCACTATTCATTAGACTCATTTCAGCACAGGATTTGGGATGACATTTTTAACCGATTATCCCATAGCCTGTTTCTACTTGTGATGGATTAAAGCAGGTTGAAAGTAAAGCAGAACGTGCTGTAAGGCACATTCTGCTTTACTTTCAGCTGACTTTAAGCTACAATCTGCTAGAATATAGAAAATATCTGGTTTTGAGCACAGCCATGACTGTATAAATTGGAACTATTTTCTTCAGTGAGGAATTAATCAAATGCCAAAAAAAGTATCAATATGGTAAAGGCTTAAGGAGAAAATCTGTCTTATCTTGAACTCTGCAGTTATAAGTAGCAGTACAGTCTAAGTTAACTCATTTGATAAGCCTCAGTCTCCAATTAAGTCTATTCCATTGTCGACTATTTACATTATTTACGTGTGTTTTAGCAATATACTACAATAAGACAAATGGTGCAAACCCTGATCAGAGGAGGCCTCTGATCTGGGTCTTCACTGTTTGCATAGGATAAGTGAACTAGTCAAAGGTACACTGTTTGTAATTTAGAGTATTATGCTCAATGAGTAAATGAGATTGGGTTCAACAAGTTTATAATGTAGCTTTTTTCAAACAGGGTTAACCCTTAGCCCGCCAAATAAATTGTCGTCTGCTATATTTCTCGTCTGCTTCAAGTTTCAAAGTGCTTCAAAGTTGCTCAAAATTGCTGAAAATGTTGTCCGAGTGTCAAACAGCTTGGATCCGGATGAGACGCCGAGTTACTCGGCGTCTCATCCGGATCCAAGCTGTTTGCATATGGAGCTATAGTTGTGATTGGCAGGCTAAGGGTTAAGGCTTTTCCTTTGAAAATCTTGAACCCTATTGAAAATTTTATTTACCATTTCTAAAGACAGAACTCTTTTCATTAATAAGTTTTTGATGTGAATGGATACAGATTTTTTTCTTCATTTTTTAACCCTTTACTCCACAGCCTGTTTCTAGTTTTGAAGAAAGGTGACCAATTACATCGGGTTGAAAGTAAAGCAGAATGGGCCTTCTGTTTTACTTTCAGTCTGCTACATGTACAGTGGTAAATACGCTATTCCTACCCACTTTACGTGTTTCTTAAGCATTTCTTACGCGTTTATTAACTGTTTCTTTAAACGCGTTTCCTAGCCGTTTCTTTACGCATTTCTTTACGCGTTTAAAAGAGCCCGGATGAAAGGGTCATCACTTAGCCGACGGACCCCTTAGCCGAGGGTGCATTGGTATAATCGTTTATTAACGCGTTTAAACGCGTTAAAATCGTTAGGCGTGAACCATTCACTATGCGTTTCTTACGCATAGATTAACGCGTAAATGGGTAGGAATAGCGTATTTACCACTGTACCATTTGCTAGGATATAGAAACTATTTCTTATGGTAGTCATACTGTAAAACAGGTATTTTTCGAGTCATGAATATTTTGTGTAATGCAATTTTGTATTAATTTGCGACATCATGTAATATTTCTAGCAGGTGGTAGCTTAAAGCAGGCTGAAAGTAAAGCAGAATGTGCCTTAAGGCACATTCTGCTTTACTTTCAACCTGCTTTAAGAAGTCACCTATTTTCAAAACTAGAGACATTCGCAAGTTAACATGTAAATTATATTCACGCGATTAAGATTAAACCGGTTTTACAGTATTCATGACTGTATAATTATAGAGTGGAAATTCATTAAAATTGTAAAAAGTTGGAGATCGGTGATTTTCATTAATGGCTATGGGGGAAAGGGGTTAAGATAGGATTAACTGTCTTCTCTGGAGCCCATCAACCTCATCAAAGAGTCATTCACACTTCATCTTCAAGTGATGGCCCTCCAGCCAGGAGAGGTAGCCATCTCTATGTTATACAATATGTGAATTTTGTGGTGAAAATGGCCATAAATTGAGAAAACAGGGTTGGTTCAATTATGTACTTAACCCCTGTCACTGTCAGGATATATGACTTGTAGCCTGCTCTAAAACTGTAGTCTGCTTTACTTCATTCAGATAGGATGGGAAAGAAACATTCAATATAAGTGTCAACCATTTTGGATCCTGATCTGATGCCGAGGGACTCTGTGTCTGATTAGGATCTAAACAGATTTGCAACTGTCAGTGCACCTAGGTACGGCAGTGACGGGTTTATCCTTTGATTACAGGCAAAATTCTGACCTATGCAAACAGACTGGATCCAAATCAGACTCTAAGTAACTTTGCATCTAATCTGGATCCGTAATTTTTATCTGTTAAATGTCTAAAAATGTAAGTACAGAGAAGGGATTACAGTAATTTCAGAATTTAAGTGGATTATATCTACAAAACTATTGATTCAAAGGTTCAAAGCTTAACTTGGTGCTGATTGGTAGAAGTGTAACACTAACAGAGTTAAGATCCAGTATATATACAACCTTCGCAAACAGTGTAGATCCTAATCAGAGCCCTATAATCTGAAGCTACACTGCATGTCATAGTTATTTAAATATTTTGAAGACAAATCCTTAAAGGGCACATGTGAACTGGTCATTTATCCAAATATGGAACAGTGCACAGTCAGGTTAATTCAGTATTGTTAGGGTAAACATAAGTGGGCTGAGGGGTAGGGGTTATTGCCCTCTTAACGAACACCCCACAACACTTCACTGAAAATGTTTCAATTTTCCCCCTAAAATTACTCCTTTGCAATTTAAACAGTGAAAAAGTAACTACCATAAAAAACAGTTTGATCCAGATGAGATGCGGAGTAATTTTGATGTCTCATCCAGATCCAAACTTTCTGACACTTTGACCCTATCTTTGAAAAGAAATTTGAGCAGATAATGAACAGAAGCAGATAAACAATACTGTAGAAACTGTTGTTGCAGACAACAGTATAACTTAGTGTTCAAAGACAGCATATTATTTATGCTTTTCGGTGGATTACCGGGAAAAAGCAGTGGATTATCACTTGGTAATCCACTGCCTCAAGCAGTGGGATTATCGCCGCTCGTGCTTCTTTTATGAGTTTTCCCCGTAGGGCTCCCCAAGAATCGTAGTCAATCGTGTCTTATCATTCAATTCCGGCAGTCCGTTTTGTCCCGAACCACTCAACAGAAGAACACGAATCTAAGATCGGAAGTAACGACGTAATTCCGTTGACGTCAAATCAATAAATAAGTGACGTCATTGTACCGCCAACTGTCACGCTCATGTGTAAGACATAAAACTTGGGGCTCAGCAAAAAATAAATAATGTACTTTCGCTTTCAATGGTCAAACAATTTCGTTTAAAAAGTGGCTTAAAAGCATAAATAAAGTGTAAGATTGAATTTAATCCATTTCGTGAACATCAGACTGTTATATTTTCACTCATGGTTTCGCCACTCGTGAAAATATAACGTCTGATGTTCACTCAATGGATTAAATTTCGATCTTACACTAAAAAAACAGTTATCCTCTATATATTTTCCTTTTTAAATTGTTTCACCCAGTATGCCTTAGATATGCTTTTTATAGCTTTAATTTATTCCTCCACTGAAGAGAATACTTTCAATTTTCACAGTCATGAATATGTACGATAAGAAATATTTTCTTTATTCTAGTAGATGGAACCTTAGAGAAGGTTAAAAGTAAAGCAAAATTTGCCATGAGGGGCATCATGCTTTACTTTCAACCTGCTTTAAGTACTCACCTATCTTAAAAACTGGAAACTGGGTTATTGTGAACCATATTTTTGTTCATTACATGTACAATCTTTAGTTGTACATGTATTTTAGTTGTGTGCCCCTGGGATATTTGATATGTTAAATAATCGTTTTTGTCAGTTGAATAACATTTTAGACAAAATAATTTAAACCCACATTACTTCATGCATAAATCAATCTAATCATGCTTCAAAGAACAGTAATATCTCTCATTTACAACCACTAATTCGAATCCTAATTGATTCTATAAAAGACAGGGGACAGCTTAAAGCAAGGTGACAGTAAAACAGAAAGCTCCTAAAGGAGCTTTCTGTTTCACTGTCACCTTGCTTTAAGCAGTCACCTGTCGTAAATACCTATTAATTAACACAATTAAGTGGTTGTTATAGAGAGGTTTTACTGCAGATGTCAAGCAATTTCAGCATCTAATCAGAATCCAAATTTTTCACATTTTTATTACTTTTATTACAATAAGTAAATGAGGTGACTCTTCAGAGTTTAAGGAAGGTGATTGCTATTGGAGCTTACTGCTTTACTTTCATCTTACTTTAAGCTGTCACTTGTCTTTCATACCATTAGTATTAGTCTTTTCTTAGGTCAATATGACAGGTTTAAACTGTATTTGCACTTGAATCAGATTTTTGACCAATTAACCCTTAGCCTGCCACTCAAGACTATAGCTCCATATACAAACAGCTTGGATCTGGATTAGACGCCGAGTAACTCGGCGTCTCATCCGGATCCAAGCTGTTTGACACTCGGACAACATTTTCAGCAATTTTGAGCAACTTTGAAGCACTTTGAAACTTGAAGCAGACGAGAAATATAGCAGACGACAATTTATTTGGCGGGCTAAGGGTTAACATTCTCCTCTAGAGCAATAAGTACAATCATCTACAATGTACTGTTAAAGCAATTATATACCAATAGCACTCACATGTTTAACCCACTACTCCATAAATTACACCTTTTTACGCCTTTAACTTATTTTTCCACTGAAGAAAATATATTAGTTCCAATTTATATACAGTTATGAATTATGTATGATAAGAACTATTTTCTATATCCTAGCAGATATGGTAGCTTAAAGTAGGCTGTAAGTAAAGCAAAATGCTTTAAGTAGTCACCAGTATTTTCAAAAGGGTTAAGGCAGATGGTTGCCTAGACCAAGATGAAAGTGAAGGAAAAAGTTCATATAGGAGTTTTCTGTTTTACCTTTATCTTGTTTCAAACAGCCACCAGTATCAAAACCAACAGGTGAATTGTTAAACATTGAAAAAATCACTATGAATGAAAGAGTTAAGATCATAAGAAATAGTTAAATCTTGAGCAAAAGATAGTTCAGAAACTGCACCTAGATTTAACCCTTTCAACACATCAGGTCTCACTAAATGAAAGGCCTGATCAGATCTAAAGAGATTGTTGCTCGAATACTGTTGCTGTAGATATAAAGAGGACAAACAAATTTCAGAATTTTAACAGACAAACAGCAGACTACAGTTATACACAGTGTGGAAAGAGTTCTAGTTTGAAGCAGATGACAATTAGTCAGCATTTAGTTTGGTCAAACCACTCCCAAACATTCCAGAAAGCTGCTTAACTCATTACCCCATAGCCTGTTTCTAGTTTTGAAAACAGGTGACCACTTAAAGCAGGTTGAAAATAAAGCAGAATGTGCCTTAAGGCACATTCTGCTCTACTTTCAGCCTGCTTTAAGCTAACATCTATTTATTACTTCTACAGATGTTAGCTTAAAGCAGGCTGAAAGCATCTGCTGGGATATATAAAATATTCCCTATGTTGCATAAAATGGAAATATTTTCTTCATTGGAAGAAAAAAACTATTTAGAGACGTAAAAGGCGTATTTATAGGGTAATGCGTTAAGAACAGAGAGACTATTTCTTTTATAACAGCAAGAGCAATGTTTGATCAATCTGATCAAATTTTGTCTTTTTTTTTTGTACATTATTTTCTCACTTCCTTTTTCATCATTCTCACTTTTTCTAAGCAGTGGTGTTATCAAGGAAGGGGAACAACTCTCTATTTGGTATTTGAACACAATCAATAAACAGTTACCTCCCTTGTCAATATTCTATTAACTTCACATTTATGGTAGAAAGGATTTATACAGTGATGAAGTAAAACTTGTGATAATTCACCACTAAATGGAAAACAATAGTGATTTTTAAAGACTGGCAATTCACTTTTGTCTTGTTTTAGCTCCCAGTTCTATTAAAGACCATAATTTTACAGTGTTTCCTTCCTACAATAGCCCTCAGAACAACGGCCTCCTCCGAACAACAACCCTTGCCACTGTTCCTGCAATATCGTCTTGTAGAGAGGGGGCACTGTAAAGGCATACAGGCATATCTTCAGGGCTGCCATTTCTCCTGATTTTTTTGAAATTTTCATATTTTTATCCTAGCAGATGGTAGCTTAAAGCAGGCAGAAAGCTTTACTTTCAACCTGCTTTAAGTATTCAGGCTTGAAAAATAGAAGATTTGGAAATCTTAGGATTTTTCAAGATCAACTAATGGCAGCCCTGTATCTTCCTTATATGGTCACTCATCCAATTTGCACATTTAATATGATTCCGAGACAGAACAAACAAGTTACCAGTATATTGTTGCCATGTCAACAGAAACCTCTTCTGCGAATAGCATATTCATATTGGCATGTTTTGAAAACAGAAGGAGCTATATGACTGGGACCTACATTGTTTTCTTAACTCTTTGCATGCTGGGTAATATTTTGTCTGCAAAAACTGTCGTCTGCAAGTGTTCTAAAAAGAGATTTTTTTCTCCCTTAATTTTTTTTCAAAACAGGGTCAAGGTGTCAAACAGTTTGGATCCTGATGAGACGCCACATTATGCGGCATCTCATCAGGATCCAAACTGTTTGCAAAGGTAATCACTGTGCCGTATATATCTGTCACTAGCATGGTTACAGAGTTAAGGAGTCATAAGGCGTTTCTATGGCAATAGAATCTGTACTTACTGTCACTGCCAGGATCTTCTTCTTCTGTAGAATAATCTTCCTGGTAATCTCCAATCCTTGACACAATCTGAGGAAAAAAAAACATTGTAAATTAATCCATTACTCCTTGACACAATCTGAGGAAAAAATTCATTGTAAATTAATCCATTACTCCTTGACACAATCTGAGGAAAAAATACATTGTAAATTAATCCATTACTCCTTGACACAATCTGAGGAAAAAATACATTGTAAATTAATCCATTACTCCTTGACACAATCTGAGGAAAAAATACATTGTAAATTAATCCATTACTCCTTGACACAATCTGAGGGGAAAAACATTGTAAATTAACCAATTACTCCATAAATATACCTTTTTACGCATTTAATTTATTCCTCCAATGAACAAAATAGCTCCACTTGATACTGACATGAATATGCACAATAAGAGATATTTTATATATCCTAGCAGATGATAGCTTAAAGCAGGCAGAACGTAATGCAGAATGCACCTTAAGGCACATTCTGCTTTGCTTTAAACCTGCTTTAAGAGGTCACCGATTTCAAAAAAGGAAATAGGCTATTGGGTAATGGCTTAGCACTCAACACACAGGACTCTTTCATCTCTTATGTTAAAAGGAACAAACAGTTTAGAAACTGGTCAGTCAGGTTTTTTTTACCTGATACTGTTGTTGATGACAACAAGTTTTAATATACATGTGAAAATAAACAAAATAAATATCTTAACCCATTACCTCATAGCCTGTTTCTAGTTTTGAAGACTGGTGACCACTTAAAGCAGGTTGAGAATAATGCAGAATGCACCTGTAGGTACATTCTGTTTTATTTTTAGCCTGCTTTAAACTACCATCTGATTACATATAGAAAATATTTCTTATGATACATACTCGTGATTGCTTAATAAAGACTTTATTTCATTAACATTTTCTTCATTGGAGGAATAAACTAAAAGCATAAAAAGGTGTATTTATAGAGTAATGGATTAACCTTTTATCCTGTCATTCATAATATTAAGTCTCATCTGGATCCAAACAGTCTAACACTCCAGGGCTGCCATAAGTTGACATGAAAAATCCTAAGATTTCCAAATTTGCATTTTTCAAGTGCGATTTTACGAATCATACCATTACCCCATAAGCCTTTTTCTTGCTTTGTTGACATGCAACTACTTAAAGCAGGCTGTAAGTAAAGCAGAATGCGCATTAGGGCGCATTCTGCTTTACTTTCATTCTGCTTTAAGCTACCATGTACTGGGAAAAAATCCGGAGATTTAGGAAAAATCCGGAGAAATGGCAGCCCTGACACTCTGATATATTTTCTAAACAAAATTCTATTGCTGTTAACGAAAAACAGGCAGAAATATCAAGTTGCCTCTAATTAAGCATGCTGAAATTTTTTTTCACTGACCCCTGTGACTTCAATTAAGTCATGTCATTTACCGACTGTTCAGGATTAGATTTTACAATAAATTGCAAAATGATAAAAAAGGGCAGACCCTGTTCAAAGGCTCCAAACTGGGTCTACACTATTTGCCCAGGACAAGAGTACATGTACACTGTTTGCAAACTTTTAGAGTATTCTCATCACTAAGGATTTTAGTGTGTTCAGGTTAGAAAAAGGTAACCAAACCTTCAATGTCTGATAACTGAAATCTCTTTAATCCTGGGAATGTTTATCTTTAACCCATTACCCTATAGCCTGTTTCTAGTATTAAAGATAAGGTGACTAATTAAAGCAGGTTGAAAGTAAAGTCTAATTGCTTTCAACCTGCTTTATCCCATGGCCTGTTTCTAGTACTGACGATAGGTGACCACTTAAAGCAGGTCGAAAGTGAGCCTAAATGCTTTCAGCCTGCTTTAACCTTATTACCCCATAGCCTGTTTCTAGTATTGAAGATAGGTGACCACTTAAAGCAGGTTGAAAGTGAGCCTAAATGCTTTCAGCCTGCTTTAACCTTATTACCCCATAGCCTGTTTCTAGTATTGAAGATAGGTGACCACTTAAAGCAGGTTGAAAGTGAAGCCTAAATGCTTTCAGCCTGCTTTATCCCATTACCCCATAGCCTGTTTCTAGTATTGAAGATAGGTGACCACTTAAAGCAGGTCGAAAGTGAGCCTAAATGCTTTCAGCCTGCTTTAACCTTATTACCCCATAGCCTGTTTCTAGTATTGAAGATAGGTGACCACTTAAAGCAGGTCGAAAGTGAGCCTAAATGCTTTCAGCCTGCTTTAACCTTATTACCCCATAGCCTGTTTCTAGTATTGAAGATAGGTGACCACTTAAAGCAGGTCGAAAGTGAGCCTAAATGCTTTCAGCCTGCTTTAACCTTATTACCCCATAGCCTGTGTCTAGTATTGAAGAGAGGTGACCATTTAAAGCAGGTTGAAAGTTAAGCCTAAATGCTTTCAGCCTGCTTTAACCCATTACCCCATAGCCTGTTTCTAGTATTGAAGATAGGTGACCACTTAAAGCAGGTCGAAAGTGAGCCTAAATGCTTTCAGCCTGCTTTAACCTTATTACCCCATAGCCTGTTTCTAGTATTGAAGATAGGTGACCACTTAAAGCAGGTCGAAAGTGAGCCTAAATGCTTTCAGCCTGCTTTAACCTTATTACCCCATAGCCTGTTTCTAGTATTGAAGATAGGTGACCACTTAAAGCAGGTTGAAAGTGAGCCTAAATGCTTTCAGCCTGCTTTAACCTTATTACCCCATAGCCTGTTTCTAGTATTGAAATATTGGTGACCATTTAAAGGATAAAGAAAATATTTGTGATGGTGCATATTTATTACCGTAAAAAGTGGAATCATTTGAATAATGTAATAAAGTGAATGCGTAAAAAGACGTATTTATGGGGTAATGGGTTAAGCTACCATCTAGTGGAATATAGAAAATAGTTCTTACAATGGAGGAATAAATGGAAGGCATAACAAGGTGTATTTATTTGGTAAAGGCCTATACAGGGCTCCAGATAAGAGATAGTTTTTTTAACAAATCCAACATTTTCTCACTCTTTTTTGCACCAAATCCTATGGTGTTACTACTCATTAGAATCGTCTCGAAGAGACGATTCTAATGAGTAGTGACACCATAGGGTTTAATTCAGAAATAAAGATTTTAGTTTTTGAAAAACTACCCTTATCTGGTGCTCTGCAGGCTATAGCAGATGAAACTAAAGGAAAAAGTTCCATAACCCATTACCCCATAGCCTCTTTCTAGTATTGAAGATAGGCCACTACTTAAAGCAGGTTGAAAGTAAAGCAGAATGCGCCTTAAGGCGCATTCTGCTTTAATTTCAGCCTGCTTTAAGCTATCAATTGATAGAATAAACAAATTATTTCTTATGATACATACTAATAACTGCATAAATTGGAAAAAAATTTGTCAGTGGCAGAATAAATTAAATGCACTAAAAGGCGCTTCCATGGGGGACAGGGTTAAGACACATTCTGCTTTACTTTCAACCTGCTTAAGAAGTCATCTGTCTTCAAAACTAGAAACAGTTCTTCAGGGGCAACAGAAGATGCAATCAAGCCAAAATTCTTACATGAAGGCTAAGTTACAGATTGCTGTCAGACCATATCTCAGAGAGATTGCTTCTATCTTATTCCTGTAGATTTATTTATTCTACCTGCCGCCAGTCTATATTATGTGAAGAGCACAGTAAAACCTCTCTATTACGACCACTAAATTGTGTTAATTATTCTGTGTTTCTGACAGGTGACTGCTTAAAGCGAGGTGACAGTAAAACAGAAAGCTCCTAAAGGAGCTTTCTGTTTTACTGTCACCTTGCTTTAACCCTTTCCTCCCTGAAACATTAAATGGACAATTCCAGTTTCCAATTTAGTCTAGTCCATTTCTGACTTTAAAGGGTTGTTTTTGTCAATGTTTGGCATTGTGACAAACAGCAAAGACCCTGATCAGAGGGCTCCTTTCGGAGCCCTCTGATCTGGGTCTTCACTGTTTGCATAGGACATGTGTACTATTCACATCTACACTGTTTGAAAAGCACGCCTATATGCGGGACTAGGGTTCAAAGAGTTAAGCAGTCACCTGTCTTCAATACACTCAATTAGCCTTCTTTTTAGTGGTCGTAATAGAGAGGTTTTGCTGTATTTCCAAAACACAACCTCAACCACCCTGAAGTTTACTAGTTTCATAAGGGTAATATGGGTCTTCTAACACAGCAAACTCAGTAGACTAAGATCAGCCACCAAGTAATCCAACCTTGTGACTGGTCTCCGTCTACCCTGTCAGCACTCTAAGGCTTTTAAACAGGATGAAAGTACTTAAGTAGAAAGCACCAGTAGAAGATTTCTGCATTACTTTCATCAGGTGACTGATTACAGTAGACTAAAAGTAAAGCAGCTACGGTATATAAGAAGCCACTTGTGTCTTGTCTTGAAAGGTCATTTGCATATGGCAGGGCAGATAACTCTTATCAGTAGTCTAGTAAGTTATGAAGAGTTGTTACTCTTGACAAAGTCTGAAACAATATTCAACTTGGCAAAGAACATTAGGCCCTTTCCTGTATTGACCCGAGTTATGCATTTGCAGACAGTTTGGATACTGATCAGATCAGGATCCCATCTATTTGACAAATAATTAATGTAAGTTTGACTGGAATTAGATTAGAACAATAATGATACTAGGTCGTTGCCAATCATTTCATGAAAACAAGCTGTGGGGAAAGGGGTTATCCATTTCACCAATACCGGTAAATCACCTATTTACTCCTTTGTTTCTCCACTGAAGAAAATTGTTCCACTGTATTCAATCATGAATAAATATCATAAGAAATAATGCTTTTATATCCTAGATGGTAGCTTAAAGCAGGCTGAAAGTAAGGCACATTCTGCTTTCCTTTCAACCTGGTTTAAGTGGTCACCTATCTTCAATACTAGAGCCATGCTATGGGGTAATGGGTTAAACAGGAAAGACAGGGCTGCCATAAGTTGACATGAAAAATCCTAAGATTTCCAAATTGACATTTTTCAAGTGCGATTTTACGAATCGTACCTTTACCCCATCGTCTGTTTCTAGCTTTTTTGACACGTGGCTGCTTAAAGCATGCTTGAAGTAAAGCAGAATGCGCCTTAAGACGCATTCGGCTTTACTTTTAGCCTGCTTTAAGCTACCATGTACAAGAAAAAAATCCGAAGATTTAGGAAAAATCCGGAGAAATGGCAGCCCTGGAAAGAGTGTATGGTCTATGCTGATACAGTTAGATGGAGATGATGTGCACTGGTGGTTATTGGGAAAAAAGGTTAAATGTTGAATAAGATAATGATTACCCAAAGTTTTCACTGAAAATAGCTACTTATCCCTCCCAAGCTACTTGGGTATCTACCCAGTACTCTAAGTTTCAATGGAAAACATCCCCAGGGGTGAACTTCTTGCCCGGGTTCAATGCATAGTCACACCTGTATAAAGCTACCTGGTTCAAATGATGCATGAGAAATCTTTAAAACAGATGACTGCTTAATGCCGGATAAAAGTAATGCAGAAAGCTCCTATCGGAGCTTTCTGCATTACTTTTATCCTGCATTATGCATCTACTTCTTTTATATAGATATACATGTTGCTTCACTGAATGACAGTTTAACAGAGGTTTGATGGTAAATAACATTATTACAAGGATTATGACCTGTGGCTTTGAAGCTTTAGCCTCTTAATGACAGTGATATGTCACATGACATTAGCTATTAGAGAAAATAGAATGGTCAAATAATAACATCTAACCCTTAACATGCTTAAATCATACATTGATGATTGTTGCAAACAGCTTGGATCCAGATGAGAAATCATGTAACTTGGTATATCATCCATATACAAACTATCTAACACTCAGACTGTACTAGTGACTTCAGAAAAACAGAAGGAACTACATTTTCGAATACATGTATTTTCAAATATGGTATGTAAAAGACAACTTTTTTGTAAGGAGACAACTTCCTCAGCATGATATATACTTTAGTTCCACATCAGATACTTAGTAACTTGGCATCTAACCAGAATCCACACCATTTGTCACTAATGCAAGGAATCCCTTTAGTCCATAGCCTTTTTCTAGTATTGAAGGTATAGGTGCCCACTTAAAGCATGTTCAAAATTAAGCAGAATGCAACTTAAGGCGCATTCTGCTATACTTTCAACCTGCATTAAGCTACCATAAGCTAAACACTCACCAAGTAGTGTGGTGCCTGATCAGAATCCAAACTGTTTGACACTCATTTTGATATCACATCAGTCAATTTTTCTAATTTTGCAAAATAAAAGCAGACAATGTTTTTAAAGCAGAAGATATCATGGCAGTAAAGGGGTAAAAAGGATCACTCCACCACTCCCCTTTAACCCTTTACCCCATAGCCTGTTTCTAGTATTGAAGATAGGTGACCACTTAACTCTTTCCTCCCTGAAACTTTAAATGGAAAATTCCAGTTTCCATTTTAGTCTGGTCCATTTCTGACTTTTAAGGGTTGTTTTTGTCAATGTTTTGAAATATGACAAACAGTGAAGACCCTGATCAGAGGGCTCCTTTCGGAGCCCTCTGATCTGGGTCTTCACTGTTTGCACAGGACAAGTGTACGTTTCACATGTACACTGTTTGAAAACAACGCCAATATGCAGGACTAGGGTTCAAAGGGTTAAAACAGGGTAAGGCACATTCAGTTTTACTTTCAGGTTGCTTTAATAAGCTACCATTTGCTAGAATATAGAAAATATTTCTTATGATACACATTCATTTCTGTTTAAATTGGAGCAAATCTCCTCAGTGGAGAAATAAATTACCCCATTACCCCATAGCCTGTTTCTAGTATTGAAGATAGGTGACCACTTAACCCTTTGAGCCCTAGTCCCGCATATAGGCGTCCTTTTCAAACAGTGTACATGTGAATAGTACACTTGTCCTGTGCAAACAGTGAAGACCCAGATCAGAGGGCTCCGAAAGGAGCCCTCTGATCAGGGTCTTCACTGTTTGTCATAATGCCAAAAATGGACAAAAACAACCCTTAAAAGTAAGAAATGGACTAGACTAAAATTGAAACTGGAATTGTCCATTGAAAGTTTCAGGGAGGAAAGAGTTAAAGCAGGTTGAAAGTAAAGCAGAATGTGCCTTAAGGCACATTCTGCTTTACTTTTAGCCTGCTTTAAGCTATCATCTGCTAGGAAATAGGAAATATTTCTTATGGTACGTTTTCATAATGGTATGAATTGGAACTACTTTCTTCAGTGGAGGAATAAATTAAATGCGCTAAAAGGCACTTCTATGGGGGAAAGGGTTAAATGCGTAAAAAATGTGTATCGATGGAGTTAAGAGAAACAAACTTACTGAGGAGGGTTCAGTAAGATCAGGGTTCATTGACTACTGCTTGCATAAAGGGCGTAAGGTATGCATTTAGCCATTTAACTTTTTCTACTTTCAGAGATAAACTGAGTAAACATTGCATATAGAGATATAACATATAGAGATACAGTCTGCACACATTAAAAGCATAGAAAAAATCTCTTAACCCTTTGAAACCTAGTCACATTTATACAAATCCTTTTCAAACATTGTACCTGAGAATATCACACTTGTCCTATGCAAACTGTGAAGACCAAGATTAGAGGGCTGCTAAAAAGCCCTCTGATCTTGGTCTTCACAGTTTGCATAAGACAATCATGGTCTGCACTGTTTTCCATAATGCAGTATATACCGGTAGTCAAAAATCAGCCTTAACCCTTTACCCTATAGCCTGTTTCTAGATTTGAAGAGAGGTGATCACATAAACCAGGTTGAAAGTAAAGCAGAATGCGCCTTAAGGCACATTCTGCTTTACTTTCAGCCTGCTTTAAGCTACCATCATCTCGTATATAGATAATATTAATTATGGTACATGTTCATGTCTGCATAAATTGGAACTATTTTCTTCAGCGGAAGAATAAATTAATGCGCTAAATGGCGCTCCTATCGGGGAAAGGGTTAACTAGTTAACAATAGACAATTTTAACTGAATTAGAAACTAGAATTGTCCATTTCTGTCGTGAACGATATGTTTAAGTTTTATTAATTGTATTTGTTAAGTTGGTTTTCTGTTATTATTTACACATAATCATAATAGTCAAGAAGACGGAGCAGAAGGAGTTAAACCAGTAGAAACTGGAATGGCGGAGCACGCCATAAACTTGCTTATGTCGTGCGGCGGAGCACGCCATAAACTTGCTTATGTCGTGCGGCGGAGCCATATTAGGGTGGTTTGCACGTGCTCAGATTTAACCCTATATAAGGGCCAACATATGTTTGACAAAAAAGCTCTGTACTTTGAAATTTCGGACTTATTGGTTATACTGTGATTGGATTTAAATTGCTAAAGTGATCGAAAACATGGATATTAAATGTGAAATTAAATATGTTAAAATGGATTTAATTTGTTTTGTATGATTTCCACTGTGGCGGATTATTAAGAAACATAATTTGCTCTCCCAATAACTAAAGTAAAAGTGTCCGCCACATTGTTTGGCGCCGAAACCCGGGAACACCTGGTGAAAGTTTAAGTGAATATTCAAGTTTCGGATTACTAATTGGATTGATATTGACGGAATATTTCGAAACAAATATGTCAGCGTCAAAATACACCAAAGGTGTAAGAACGCGGTACAGAAACCGCCTTGAAAATGAAATACAAAATTGTGAAATATTACTGGAAAAATACTATTCAGACACCAGTATAGACGAGCATGTGTCTAAAGTGAACATGTGCATAAAAGCGTTGAAAATTTATTCTGAAAAGGTAGAGATGCAGTGTGAAAAATACATCTCATCACTTGCAGAGGGTGAAGATGAAGAAGTAGATACTAATAATGTGATAGACGAGGATTATAGTTTGTGTGATAAAGCGACTGAGTGTTGCGTGAAGCTTGAAAATCTTCGAGAAAATCTCACAGAAGAGACAAGTGCTACCTTACAACTAAAACAAGCAAAAACAAAAGAAGAGTCTGAGTTACAAACTCAAATGCAAGAATTTATTGCTGAACAAAATGCACGGCAACAGGACTTTGTTGAACGTCAGAATCACAATCAAAGGGAATTCATGAAAAGACAAATGATTCTCCAACAAGAGGCTCTTGTTAAGGTAAGTGGTTCACATGACAAGTCAACATCCGTCAAGTTGCCAAAATTAGAAATGAAACCATTTTCTGGTAACAAAATAAAATGGCCTGAATTTTGGGATTCATTTTCTTGCACAGTTGATGAAAATAAGAAACTGTCTGACGTTGAAAAATTTACCTACCTACAAAGTAAACTGTCTGGTGATGCAAAAGCAGCCATATCAGGTTTATCACTATGTTAGTAGAGGGGCTGACCCCATGAATCCAATTTTTTTTTTAACCCATCCGGTATAAAATTTCTGTTGATACGAGGGAATAGTATATATACAAACATGATACTTGAGGGTGGATGCCAGATTCAGAAGTGGTGCAAATTTTTTCTACAGCATTTTTTGTTACCCCACCCACTGAAATTCAATGCAAAATACCGATCTTACCGATTGTTAAATTTTATGACAAGGTTGTTTTGCAAACAATTGTATCGTTGGAACTGTGTTGTTCATTTGGTATAAAATGCTTTAAAATGCAAAATATTTTAATATTTAGAAGGTTTTGAAGCTCATAGAATGTCAAAGAATGTCATAGAATGTCATAGTAGAGGGGCTGAAACCATGAGTGTAAAGTGATTTTTCAACCCACCCAGTTTAATATTTCTGTTGCTATGAGGAAATAATATATATACAGATATGACACTTGAGGGTGGATGCCAGATTCAGAAGTGGTGCAGAATGTTGCTAGAGCTGTTTTATTACCCCACCCACTCCAGTCCATGATAAATACTGATGTCATATTAAGTCTTATAATCAGGTGTTAAGACAATTGACTTAAAACACCACAAATAAGTCTTCTTATATAATTTTATGTAGAATCATAATCTAAAAAGTTGCCGACTGTCAAGTTGTATCCCCCCCCCCCCCTCTCCCTCCTTACCCCCCATTTCTCCCCCACTCTTCAAACCTTTTGGGAAGTTGAGACATTTTAATGCGATTTCTGTCTATCAGTCTGTTAAAACTCATTTAGAGCTAACTCGCATTACACAATTGGAGGACTTTACCCAAAAGTTTACAAGTTTCTTACTTCTATATATAAAAAAGTGGGATTTTGGGCTTTGACCATTTTGATTGAAGTTATGGCCCTTGAATTGTTTCTTTCATAGAATATATAGGGGTAAAGTTATGAGCGCAGTTAACTCCTACTCGAGTATTGAGGGATTAGCTCCGATCCTTCATAGACGAACTACTTGTAGACAGACAGTCATATCTTTCATTTATGTCTCCTTCGATACATGATAAAATTTACAAACATGAGTAAGTAAAAATATAGAACAACTCAAATATGAGTTATGAGAGACAATGTAAATCTTACAATATGACAACTAATTAGATGCCTAAAATCATGCTACTTAATGTACAGTTAAAAATGTATGCTTATAAATTTATATAAACAATTAAACTTTCATCATAACATGCTAAAAATGTTAAAATATACATTAATTCTATACATCATCACATGATTATTTATACAACTGTTGTCGACTATGCTTGCACATTCAAATATCGTGGCATGTTTTGGTACTATATTTAACAATATGAGCATCAGACCGATTTTGATTTGATTTTGATTTGTTTTGATTTTACGTCGCTTTCAACAGTATTTCAGTCATATCGCGACGTCCAGCTAATTACAGGTGGAGGAAAGCCCCAGACGTCCTTTATGCACTGTTCCAGGCACAAATCGGCAACTGGGAAGAACCACCGACCCTCCGCAAGCAAGCTGGAAGGCTTCCCCATATGAACAATTCGAACGATCCTACTAGGATTCGAACTCACAGTGGTGAGGAGCTTAATGATGTAAGTCACGGTGACTTTACCACTATGCCACAGATACCCCGCGAGCACCAGACCGAATACATTCATATTTCTCACATGTGAATATGTATAAAAAAAGTGGATTGGAAATTTGACTCCGACCATTTTGACTGAAGTTATGGCCCTTTGAATTTGTTTCCTACATAGAATATAGAGGACAAATGATGTACAGCGAGCTCATTCTACATTATTTGAGGGATTTACTGAAACTTTCCCAGATTGACTACTTATGTGTGAAAGTATTCAAGTGGTTTGGAATTTGAGCTGCAATTTGTTTTACCGAAGTTATGGTCTTTTAAATAGTTTTACAACGTATAATATGCATGTATAGGAAATAAGCCATATGCAGCTAAATCTTCCTACACTCCTGGAGGGATTTTCTTCGAACCATCACAAACTAAACACGTGTATGTGCAGGTGTACAGATGGTTTGGAAGTTTGACTGCGACCCTTTGGACATACGTTATTGCCTTTCAAATTAAAATGTATGAAACTTCCTCCCTATTGGAGGGATTTGGTTCAAAGTGTAATAGATGAACCACCTATAGCTATTTTGAAGGAATATGGATGGGACATCCTGGGAGTTCTGAGGTACTTTACATTAATGAGTGTTTTGAAAAGCTACATTGAAGTTGGAAATAGTGATATTGATGAATATATTTACTCAATAGATGAGTATGATAGGCATAACGAAATATACAGGTATAAAAAAAACGGCTATTATTCATGAATATTCAAACTCCGACTGGGATTCCAAATCTGTCCCCCTGTGGGTCAGTCACGTCGCTATCAGCAACATCAACATGTAGAACCATTGTACTTTACGTTAATCATCAGGTTTTCAAGTTAAAAATGTCATATAATCATTCACTTTTGGCACGAAAAGAACATTTGGTTACCTTAACAACCACTCATAATATATGCTAAATAAGAGCATTATACTTAAATTATGTATCAAATTCAAAGCGTTTTACTTACGACAAAGTATAAAAACTTATTTAAATTAATGTACGTCAGTTTTAATACCATCTGGGCAACTTAACATGGTTATATAAACATTCACTTTTAGCATCAAAGTAACATTTGGGTACCTTAGCAACCGCTGCCACTATAAGCTAAATAATAATATTATACTGAAAATATGTGTCAAACACTGTCTTTTTTTATAACTTTCTAAGGTAAAATACAGCAAACTCGCAGTACCATTTATTGCAAGGAATACGAGTTAAAATTGTTGTCGGACATACACTTTAAATATGAAAGGAAAACCTTAAATTGACCCCGAGTCACATAAACGCCAATATAGAAGCGGTTAATTTAGCTCTGAGTCCTGAGTCCTATACTCACTAAAATTGCCAATGACTAATTTGTCAAAAGAACTAAGAGTCCAAAGGACTCATAATGTGTTGTCCTTTATTTATAATTAAATATGAAAAACAGGGACTAAATGTTTTACAAAAGGTGCATCCCAAGGACACACCATTCTGATTTCTAAATTAATCACTGAAAAGTCGACAAAAGAATATACTAAATCCCTAGTTTGTCTTTCTCTATTACCCTTGATAAAGCTGACACATTTTGATGACATTTCAAGTTAGAATGTTCTGTTCATACAATTTTATTTTATATTTGCTATCCTCTGCTTCAGCAGCCTCTACATCATACCTGCTAGACTTTCTCTCATTTTGAGATAATTGAGCAAAAGAGGGACATGAGGCCCCGAAGCGCTTACATGAGAAATGAGAAAATATAATAGCACAATGGTTGTCTCCAGAAGCTTTCTTCTGCTATTTGACCTGCTTTATGACTCAACATGACCAATATTCACACCATGTGACCTAGCTTTTTGTCATTGTTATCATTCTGAGTCAGTTTCATGGAATCGGTCTAAAATGTTGCCTCCGTAGTGTGGTTCTAATATGTAACTGTGCCTTAAAAAACTTGAATTCTACACATACTTGCAGTATAATACTCATGATTGGCATCTTTTGTGAGTGGTTGTTATGGTAAGCAATTTTGTTGTTAAAAGTCAATGGTATAAACATTGTTAGTTTGCAAACCCGATACTATCACTGGTTCTAATAGGTGTATCTCCTTTGCCTTCAAATAGCTTGATTTTGAAACATATTTCAAAAAGTATTCTCATTTAGCATATTACAGTGAATGGTTGCGAAGGTAACCAAATATTACTTTCATGTTAAAAGTGAATGTTTTATGACTATGTTAACTTGCAAACCAGATAAGGAACTTAAAGTACATGTACAATGGTTCTGACAGATTGTAGTACTTTGACATCAAAATGCTAGGAAACCTTTCATATTTTCTATATAATGCTCTTACCTGACAGCCGCTGTAGTCGGTTGCTATGGTAACCGAATATAATTTTCAGACTAAAGGCAAATGTGTATATGACAATGTTTATTTGAAAACATTATAATAAAACTAGTTAAAGTGATTATGCAAGGATTCTGATAGTTTGCTGTATAGTGGGTGCCAAATGTCTTGAATTTGACACACATTTCCAGTAAAATATGTTCTTTTGGCAGGCTTTACCCTAGTTACCAAGTAATATTTGCATGTTTTGTCTTCAATTTCTATTTTATAACCCTACATTTTGTGGCAGTAACCACGAAAGAGTGACTCGGATGCATTTCAAGCAATACAGCTCAGTGAAATAGGCAATAAAAACGTTGAAAAGATTATAGTTTCGTTTCCATGGTTACCTACTTAGCAACCCTAATCCCAAATGTTTTCTTCCCAAATAGTAATAAAAATATTTGCTACTGATACTCATTCATGTTCAGCAAGGATGCAGACATTTTCTATACCAGTTCTTAAACTTTGACAAAAATCATGGTTTCTTGCTTTAAGTACATTGACCCAAAAACCTTGCACTTGTGTACCAATCAGTTGTAGTGTTGAGTTGAAAGTTACAATGTTACAATTTTATTGTCAATACAAATGTATGTCATATTTTAACTTTCACATGTTATTGTATCTAAAACTAGTACATTTTTGTCTGAAAATACCATGAATTTGATGATTTTACTTACCAAAAACACTGATTTTAGGGGGAAATAATGTGTTCGCGTTACCATGGCAACCGGAGACCGTAACTAAGTTTTTCGGGTAGTATTTCCCATTTCATGTAAAGAGGTGCAAATAGTGTAAGTTTCATGCAAATCGGAAACCTTGCGTGCTGATTATAACAAATAAATACTATATGTATCAAACAATGTTAAATCTGATGTAAGAGTTATAGCCCTTGTTTAAAAAAATCTGCACCACTTCCAGATCTGGCATCCACCATAAATTAAAGCCTTATGGTCTGACCTATTCGAAAATATCATCAGAAATTTTATACCAGATGGGTTAAAAAAGAATCAATTTTAAGGCACTTTTATGGAGTTGGCCCCTCTACTAGTAGTAAAAATTACGGAGTAGCTATATCCTTACTGAAAGAGCGGTTTGGAAAGGCACAAGAGATAATTGATCTCCATTATCATACGATGATGAATCTGGAACCACCAGCAAACAAATCAGCTAATCTCAGGCAGTTTCTAGACACTATTGAGAAACATTTGAGAAGTTTAGAAGTCATGGGCGAGAATACAGACCAAAACATGTTTCTTGCAATGATTAAGTCGAAAATTCCAAAGGACGTCCTACTTCATCTGGAAGTGCAGAAAGGTACTAGCCATGAGTGGACTGTTTCAGAGCTACGTAAACGAATGAAAGATTACGTAACTGCTCGAGAACAGTCAGAAAAAGAAACAAACAAAGAATCTCCAAAGAATGGACAGGATAAACAAAGTGGTCAATCTTTCCGGAGATTTGAAAACGTCAGAAAACAAACACCCGGTTATGGATACAAAAACGTGTTTGTACGTAGTCCAAGTTCTGCAGAAACGTTGTTCTCTGGAGAAAATTCTGCTCAAGGATACGCAAACAAATGTAGATTCTGTTCAAATCGTCACTGGAGTGACGAGTGCACGAAATTCAAAAGTATTGAGCAAAGAAAACGATTACTGAAGGATTCGTGTTACAAGTGCTTAAAAGTTGGACACAAGACCCATGAATGCAAACAGAGTAAAATATGTGTTCACTGTGGTGAAAAAGATGTTCATCACAGGAGTCTTTGTCCTAAAAAATTTCAGTACAAAGAAACAAAGAAACCAATGGAGTATGTAAATGTCTCAGAGGAGATAGAATTACACAATACCCCTGATTACACCGGACAGGAAAATGTTCTTGTATCATCAGGAGAATTTGTTTTAATGCAAACGGCAAAAGTTGAAGCTAAAAATACAGCAAATTCAAACAAAGAACAAATTCGACTCCTTCTAGATTCGGGTTCACAAAGGACATACGTGTCGGAGCATCTGGCGGAGCGACTCCGTCTAAAACGAGGTGAAAATCAAGAAATTAAAGTGGTGACCTTTGGTAGCAATAAGGCAAAGGTGATCAAGACACCTTCCACAAAACTGGATATCAAATTGAAGAATGGACAGTACTTAACTATTACTGCAAACATAGTTCCTGACATCACTGGAACAATGGAAAGGAAAGCTATTAAGTTCGACAAGGCAGTGCAACAAACTTTGAGAAGTGTAGATATGGCAGACATTGTACCATCTGAAAATGAATTTTCTTCAGTTGACCTTCTGATAGGTAATGACTTTTATTTGGACATTGTGTTGTCTCAACGGATAGAAATTCAGCCAGGATTGTACTTGCTTAGTTCCAAAGTAGGATGGATACTTACCGGTCGTATCAAGGAAACGGACAACAAAGCAAATGATTACAGCATGCTTATACTTACCTACGGTTCTGAGTGTGGTAGTCAAAACCTTTACTCCGCCGTGGATGAAAGTGTACCAAGAAAGCCAGACCTTGAAGACTTTTGGGCCATTGAATCTATTGGCGTGACAGATCACCTTTGGGACACTAATGATACAATTGCAATGGCCAAATTCAAGGAAACAATCAAGTATGAGAATGAAAGATACCAAGCAACATGGCCATGGAAAGAAGATATGCAGGATCTACCAGTAAATCGTGGACTAGCTCATGGTAGGTTGACATCTAATGTCAACAGACTAAAGAAAATGCCAGATCTTATGAACAAATATGACGCTGTCATACAAGATCAGCTACAGAAAGGAGTAATTGAAAAGATAGATGGAAGTGTAGACGCAACAAGCGGAGTAGTTCACTACCTACCTCATCACGCAGTCATAACTCCTCATAAAACAACAACAAAAGTTTGTTTGGTCTACGATGCATCAGCCAAGACCAGTGATAAAAACAACTCTGAGCTTGAACGAATGTCTTTTCCGAGGCCCAGTTATGTTACACGATCTCTGTGGCATATTAATGAGATTCCGTACACACAACATTGCTCTTGTGGCAGACATTGAAAAAGCGTTCCTTCAAGTGGGTCTTCAACCAGATCAGCGAAATTGCACAAGGTTCTTGTGGCTTAAGGATATCTCAAATCCCTCTACAGACAGGAAAAACGTCCAAGAATACCGTTTTTGCCGAGTACCTTTTGGAGTAATCTCCAGCCCTTTTATTCTAGGCGCAACCATAGAACACCATTTGGAATCTTATAAGACTGACATTGGTGAACAACTAAAGAATGATATATATGTGGACAATGTCATTACAGGGACAAATGATGATAGCCAGGCTCTCAAATTGTACACCGATTCAAAAGCTATGTTTACAGACGCAGCAATGCATTTGAGAGAGTGGTCTACTAACAGCGAGACACTAAACAAAGTTATACCAATGGAGGATAAGGCAAAGTCTGAAACAATAAAGGTGCTTGGTCACACTTGGAACACTGCCAAAGATATTTTGTCATTGAAATAGTCGCTTATACTTGATGACGATACTACACCAACCAAGAGATCTGTACTAAGGCAATTGGCGTCAGTCTATGACCCACTTGGATTGTTTTCACCGGTACTTCTCCGGGGGAAGGTGCTCCTACAAACTGTATGGAGCAAATGTCAAGAATGGGACGATGTGTTGGATCAATGTGACGCAGAAACATGGCTTTCAATCAAAGAGGACTTGAAGAAGATTCCTGAAATAGAGATACCAAGAAATTTAGCGATGCAAGATGACAATGTTCAGTATAAGTTACTCTGCTTTTGTGACGCGTCAATGCATGCTTATGCAACCTGTGTCTACCTACATCAAGAGGGCAGTTCTCAGTCAAGAGCCGATCTGATCTTCTCTAAGTCCCGATTAGCCCCAAAGAAACAGATTACAATTCCAAGGTTAGAGCTATTGGCGGTTCTCATAGGCGCTCGCTGTGTTGCGTTCGTGAAAAAGCATTTAGCTCTGCCAATACAAGACGTTTACTTGTGGAGTGACTCCCAATGTGTCCTTCATTGGATACACTCTGAAAATGTATCGTCAGTGTTCGTAGCTAATCGTGTGAAAGAAATAAAAAGCTGCGATGTCAAAGAATTCAGATACACACCATCCTCTGAAAACCCGGCGGATCTACCTAGCAGAGGAACAACAATTGAGCAACTGAAAAACAATAGTTTGTGGTTTCAGGGTCCATGCTGGCTCTCTAAACCATTAAATGAGTGGAGAGATATGTCCAGAGAAACTAAAGAAGGTGACATGGTGAAGGATGTTGATCAACCTCTTGAAATTAAGTGTTCAACTGTCTGAAGAGACATGTGACAACCCTCCTTTTCAAATCGATAGTGAAAGGTTCTCCTCAGCCTCAAAATTGATTCGAGTAACTGCTTTCGCAAATCGATTTGTCAACAAAACACGAAAACTGGAGAGTCACAAGGGTCCATTGACTTCTGAGGAGCTACAGCAGGCTGAAACAACGTGGATCAAATCCGTGCAAAGGAAACATTTCCCTGGTGTATTTGATGCCATAACAAATAACAAATCAAATAACTTGCAGAGACAATTGGACTTATACATTGATGACAATGGTGTCCTAAGATGTCGTGGCCGTATGGAGCATGCGTCCATGTCTGAAGCCAGTCGAAGACCAGTTCTTTTGCCGAAGAAAGAACATTTCACTCATTTGGTAGTCGAAAGAATGCACAAAGAGCTTCTTCATAGCGGTGTATCACATACTTTAAGTAGCATTCGCAAACGATTCTGGATACCATGCGGACGTGCAAGTGTTAAACGTGTTATTCGGCAGTGTCTTGTGTGTCGACGTCATGAAGGCGGAGCATATGCAATGCCAAAAATGGCTCCACTTCCTCCAGAACGTGAAACAGAATCAGCTCCGTTTGCAAAAGTCGGTATTGACTATTTAGGCCCATTGTATGTCAAAGGTAAGGACGAAACAAACAAGATATGGATTTGCCTGTATACATGCCTGGTCACGCGTGCAGTTCATTTAGAGATGATGAACAACTTAACAACTGAAGAGTTCTTAATGGGCTTTAGACGTTTCATAGCTTCTAGAGGAACTCCAGACACAATTTTCAGTGACAATGCTCAACAGTTCAAACTAGCCAGTGAAACGCTTGACCTAGTTTGGCGGAGCATACTTAAGTGTGAGGATGTACAAAGTTATGTCTCAGAAAAAGGAATACGCTGGAAGTTTATTGTAGAGCGGGCTCCGTGGATGGGAGGATACTACGAAAGGCTAGTAGGACTTACGAAACGATCTTTGAGAAAAGCCATCGGTCGTAACCTACTTACTCATACACAAATGCTGACATACATCAAAGAAATTGAGTCTGTGGTTAATTCCCGACCTCTCGTTTACGTTGGAGATGATGTTAATTCTATCGTCACATTAAGCCCAGCAAATTTCCTGGTACTTAATCCTAACATTGGATTACCAGAAATTGAAACCGGACATGATGAGGAGTATACTCCTTGTGAAAGTTCTGCCCAGAAATTACTGAAACTGTGGAAAAAGGGTCAAAAACTGCTGAATGCGTTTTGGACAATTTGGAGGAATGAGTATGTGTTAAGTCTTCGTGAAAGAGGACAAACAAGATTAAAAACACACAGAATTAAGTCTCAATTTGTACCTCAAATTGGAGATGTTGTGCTGATAAAAGAAGACATTCCACGCGGTTGCTGGAAGCTCGGAAAAATAACAAAACTTATACAAAGCCGTGACAAAAACGTTCGTTCGGCAAAGGTGCGATTGTCGTCAGGACGTGAGATTGGTCGACCCCTGAATCTACTTTGTCCAATCGAAGTTTCAGGAGACATCGATCAAATCCAACCTGAACAACTTTCAGAGACAGCAACTTACTCTAAACACCCCAAAAGAGTAGCTGCAACAATAGCCAATCAGAAAATAAAGCAGTATTTCAGCAACAGTGAGTAAACTCTAAATACAGAACTGTTATATTACATACAGGTATATGTGTAAAGTAAGACAATGTAAGTAATTTCTATTAAAAAGTATTTCATAAATACAAATAAACAACATAGAACAGTCTATGTATAGTATACATATAACAGTCATAATCTGTAAGATAAGCAATCCGTACAAGCATGTGAAAATAAACAGTGTACCGTTATGGTGTGTCAGGCGGAGCAGACACTCTGGCGGAGTAGTGTGTTCACACCTTTTCTGATGTGCGACGCATCGGCGGAGTTACACTCCTCGTGCACGTCGTGCTCACAGTAGAACAATAGGCGGAGCTGTTATCCCCTCGTGCATTTTGAGATCTCTTTGTCCGCTTGAAAAGTTGTCATTTTAGTTTAGTTTTCGGATTATACAGACGTATTTTACTTTCAATCATTCTGTAATAGTGAAACTTAGAAATATGCGGTTTCATTGTGACACATGTGGTAGAAGTTATACCAATAAAAGGAACTTGAACCGTCACATGAAAGAAAAGCATTCAGACAAATTGCTACATTTCAAGTGTGTTGTTACTGGCTGCAAAGCAACGCTTATTCGCCGGAGCTATCTGACCAAGCATTTGAAGCTTATCCATCAACTAGACAGTCACACAGTGAAGCAGTTGGTCTCTGATGTTGTTTTGGAAACCAGTGATTCTCAGAAACGCCCACCTTTAAATGGGATATATGAAGACATTTCGGATGCAGACGACACACATCCTTATGAGGACGTGTTGGATGGTGACTTTGACACTTGGCTAGATGACAAGATAGAGATTAACAAACAGCCAACAGTGCCGCTTTTAGTTCCAGATATCACCGCAACAGAGCATTTGCCTAAGAAAAGCTCTGACATTGCAGACATGGATTTCGCTCAGGACTATAAAGAACCTACGCTTGACGAAGTATACAACCATGCAGAAGCTGAACTTAGACAAGACATTCAGCTATCAAGTTCAAGTGAAGCAGTAGTGACAGCTGTAGAAAGTGATTTCAGTGACATAGAACCTGACAACGAATCCGTCGGACCCGTTTCGACTGTATCTACGAACTCCAGCGGCGACGATTCCAATATCGGATCTAGCAACAAATCTATCGGACCCAGTTCGGATGTGGATAGTAATTCCGGTGATGATGCAGACAATAACCCCATAGAAATATCAAGTGATGAAAGTGACAGTGAGGACACGTTTGAACAGTCTGTTGAGTTCTTTAATGTAACTCTCAAAACAACAAAATCAGTGAAAGATGGCGAAGTGAGGAAAGTGGACAGAGTAGCATCAGTTGCCTACTCTCAGAACTTTGACCCAACCAATCATAACCCTATGGAAATTATCCAACGTATACAGCAGGAATTTGTTGACTTTATAGACAATTATAAGAAATAGCTGCTTTCAGTTTTGGAATTTATTACCTTCTCGGCGGGAGTGTCGTGAACGATATGTTTAAGTTTTATTAATTGTATTTGTTAAGTTGGTTTTCTGTTATTATTTACACATAATCATAATAGTCAAGAAGACGGAGCAGAAGGAGTTAAACCAGTAGAAACTGGAATGGCGGAGCACGCCATAAACTTGCTTATGTCGTGCGGCGAAGCACGCCATAAACTTGCTTATGTCGTGCGGCGGAGCCATATTAGGGTGGTTTGCACGTGCTCAGATTTAACCCTATATAAGGGCCAACATATGTTTGACAAAAAAGCTCTGTACTTTGAAATTTCGGACTTATTGGTTATACTGTGATTGGATTTAAATTGCTAAAGTGATCGAAAACATGGATATTAAATGTGAAATTAAATATGTTAAAATGGATTTAATTTGTTTTGTATGATTTCCACTGTGGCGGATTATTAAGAAACCTAATTTGCTCTCCCAATAACTAAAGTAAAAGTGTCCGCCACATTGTTTCAGGGAGGAAAGGGTTATTTAAAGCCTTTCCCTCATAACATGCTTTCATTATTCAAGCCAAATGATGGGCTGAAAGTAAAGCAATGATTGCAGGAGTTTGAAAGTAAAGCAACAGAGACTCAACCTGACTTTGACTTGCAACCTTTGCAATGTACAAGATATTTTATCGATCATTTTAGTACTGAAATCACATTAACTCTGTATTATATAAGTTTGCATAGTTGACATTTATACTGCTGACTTTGCAAATAGAGGCGTCCATTTTCTAAAATAATGACCACTTTAAATTGACTCTTGAGGAAGTTGACTTAAAAGTATTTAAAATTGTGGCAAACAGTGCAGACCTTGATACAACAGCTTCCTCTGGAGTCCTCTGATCTTGGTCTACACTGTTCGCAAATTTCATATACTCGTTTCACGCACAGTAAGGGTTATGGCTGCATGGTCTAGTTATTCAATGTAGCAAGAAAATGGTGTCAATAACCAAGCTCTAACATTGCATTCTAGTGGCGGATATACCTACGGCAGTGACTACCTTTGCAAACAGTTTGGATCCAGATCAGACGCCGCATAACGCAGCGTCTCATCAGAATCCAAACTGTTTGCCATTCTGACCTAGATTTAAAAGAAATTTTGAAAAATCAAATTTTTATAACCAGTAGCAGATGACAATTGTTGCAGACGAAAAAAGTTACCCAGCATGCAAAGAGTTAAAAAAAATAAAAATATGTTACGTTTCAGACAATAACAAGAATTTATAAAAACAAGGAAGAGCTTGTAAAGTCATATGCTCTATCTGAATAACCCATTTCCCAATAGAAGTGTCTTTTAGTGCAATTAGTTCCTACACTGAAAAAATAGTTCCAGTTTATACAGTTATGAATATGTATCATAAGAAATGGTTTCTAAATTATAGCTGATGGAAGCTTAAAGCAGACTGAAAGTAAAGCAGAAAGCACCTTAAGGTGCCTTCTGCTTTACTTTCAACCTGCTTAAAGTGATCACATGTTTTAAACCTTAAAACAGACTATGGATTAACTGCAGTATACCCTAGATCTGCATGTTGCAGGCAAAATTTGTGATAACTATTGCAAATGGGTTGGATCCAGATGAGACACCACGTTACTCAGCGTCTCATCTGGATTTAAACTATTTTACTATCTGATTTATGTTTCCTGAAAGAAAATGTAAAAAAATCAACACAGAGTATTGTTGCAGACTGCAAGTTTTGCAGATGACAATTACATAGTGTGCAAAAAAGTTAAAGAAGAAATGTGACATAGATAACACAGAAAGCTTCTTTAGGTAGGAGTTAATTGCATGACAAAGGTAAAACAAAAAGCTCCTTTAACCCTTTGAGCCCTAGTGCCGCATATAGGTGTCCTTTTCAAACAGTGTACATGTGAATTATACACTTGTCCTATGCAAACAGTGAAGACCCAGATCAGAGGGCTCCGAGCGGAGCCCTCTGATCAGGGTCTTCACTGTTTGTCATAATGCCAAACATTGACAAAAACAACCCTTAAAAGTCAGAAATGGACTACACTAAAATGGAAACTGGCATTGTCCATTTAAAGTTTTAGGGAGGAAAGAGTGAACCTATTACCCAATAACCTGTTTCTTAGGTTTGAAGTCAGATGATCACTTAAAGCAAGTTGAAAGTAAAGCAAAATGCTCCTAAAGGAGCATTCTGCTTTACTTTCAACCTGCTTTAACTTATTACCCCATAGATACACATTTTAACATGTTTAAATCTATGGGAATACAAGATTGTACTTTTATCTATTACCCCATTCCCTGACTTGCCTTAACCCTTTCACTGCCAAATTTAGCCGTTTGACACCCCTTTACAGACAAAATATCATCCGCTAAAATTTGTTGTCTTATTTCAAAGTTTTGACTGAATAAACAGATTTGGTCCTGATCAGATGCAGTGTTACTCAGTGTTAGGAGATTATTCCTGTGTCTCAACCTATAGAAATTGTAGTTAAACCCAGGTCCAAGAAAATTTAGTCTCATTAAGGGCATACGATACCAAATGAAATCTCTGATGGATCTCTATGAAAATTTCAGCATAGGTTCTTCAAACATATCTAAGTACAATGGCAAAAAGAAAAATATAGGTTATAATGGTATTTTTTTGTCTATGGGTTTTTGAAATGTATGATGTAGCCATTCTCGGCAATGAGTCGGCATGCGTTATTTTGCCTTTCTAAAATGATTTAAAGTAATAATTGGCACAAACAAACATTAAAACAGTTAAAAAGTGATGCTCACTGAAAGTATGATGCAAAGAGTATGGTTTGTTGCCCGATATAAATGCATTTTCTAAATTGTTTTCGGCTCCAATTCAATGAAAACACTCACTCAATCAAAATCTGCCCGAAATAAATTGATGAAACTTCTCGCAATAAAAGCTATAGGTGTGAATAATAAGACAATGGTAAAAAAAGCATAAGTTATAAAGCTTTTTTTTAAACTATAGGCACTTTCATACATATACCAATGGCCTAAATAAGCCGACGGCTTTTTCTATGTGATCTCGGGTTCACGCTCATATTCAATTTGATTGAAGTTTTCGGGTTATTAACTAAGCCTTATTAGGTAAAGCATTTACCAAGATTCACTTACTTTCATTTATCAAGTACACTTTCATGCATTTAACTTCTTTATTACGTGATTAATGGAGATTGTTTGAAACCGAAAGTATCTACGGGAGGTAACCGATATGCACGATTTCGTTGAGTAACGATGCTTGATTTATCGCACTTCGTTAAAAGCCACTAGGTGTCTCACGGAATTGCTGGTGTATGCCGTTAATGAACCCCTGTGACGGCATGCTAAATTTGTGACAGGTATCGTCCTCAGGGAATATGGGCGATTCAAAAAATAGCTCCATATTATATAACTGCACATATGTGGACTTAAGGAAATTATGATTAATTCCACATATAAATTAAGCAATATTAAGACTAGGAAAAGCAAGGAATAATCTGGGTCTACCTTGTTTTGACGCCAAATGGTTCATGCAATCAACAAAATGATGACTGTGTACTTTGTATGCAAGTTAGTCATCTTATGAATGTGTGTTAACATGGGTACCCTCAATTAATCCTAGTAATTGTTAATTAGTGCAATAATCAGCTAATCAGATACAGACATTTTGAATAATTAGACCATGGCAGATTTGTGATATGGAATATAAAATGTAGGTCTGTCTATAACCTGGCCTTACTTAAACCCATTTTTCTTAGCGTCTCATAAAAAGGCTGACAGAGGCGAACTGTGTAGACTCTGATCAGATGCCGCTAACCTTAAGGTGCATTCTGCTGTACTTTCAGCCTGCTTCAAGCTATTATCTGCTAGAATATAGAAACTATTTCTTATGATTTTTATTTGTGAAAGTATAATTTGGACCTACTTTCTTCAGTAGAGGATTGAATTAAAGGCGTAAAAAGGTATATTTGTGGGGTAATGGGTTAAATGCATCCCTATAATGAAGAATTGTTAAAGTGTTTGAAATTAAAGGCGTTACTATGGATGAAAAATGTTGAATATAGTCAGGCATACTACATACAGTATATAATCCGGTAGCTGTGGTTTGGTTGGTTTCAGGGATGACTGGTTTGTTTACCGTACATTGGGAGTGTCATGGGTTGTATGATTTGACTGGTTCGTTGCAATATCGTAGGCAAATGCTTAGCAATTGTTTGTCAAGTCACCAAGCCTTCTTAAACAGGAACTTGTACAAAAATTAGTACTATACATGTATTGGTAAACTAATTTAACCCATTACCCCATAGCCTGTTCTATTTTTGAAGATATGTGACCATTAATGGCAGGTTGAAAGTAAAGGAGAATGTGCCTTAAGGCACATTCTGCTTTACTTTGAGCCTGCTTAAAGCTGAAAACTGCTAGGATATAAAAATATTTCTTATGGTATATATTTATAATAGTATTATTTGGAAGTATTTTCTTCAGTGGAGGAATAAATTAAAAGTGTAAAAGGGGTATTTATGGGGTAATGGGTTAAATGACCAAGCAAAAACTGTTTTAAAACATCTAAAATGTATATAGACAACATAGGCCAACAGTGTAGATCTAGATGAGATGCTTCAAAAGACTATCATCACATTTTTTTCTCACTTTTCATAATTTTCACATTTATCATATTTTTAGTTGCCTATGAATACTATGTTAAGAAATGATTAATATAAAGTAGATCTATGTACATTTATATGTTGCTCAGAATCTTAACCCATTTCACCATAACTTAATGTTTTTAGTTTTGAAGAAAGGTGACCACTTAAAGCATGTTGAAAGTAATGCACATTCTGCTTTACTTTCAGCCCGTTTTAAGTTACAATCTGCTAGGATATAGGAAATATTTGTTATGTTGCATATTTGATCATTACTGTAAGACAGATCATACAAGATAACAGTGTAGACCCAGATCAAACAGCTCATGAAGGAGCTTTCTGATCTGGGTTGACACTGTTTTTAAAAAGTATCAATATAGGCTATTTGCATGGGAAAGGTTTAGCTGTCATCTCTGTATAACTATCAATAAGAGTTTTGTAAATTTGGCTGTAATAATGGAATTTGTGTATCATTATTAAAGACACATTGTCATATCATTTATGAAACGGGGCCCTGATGTGGTTTAAGTTTCAGTGGTCTTCAATAGGGAGAGTAGGGGCTAGGTTTCAGGGGTGTTTTTTCCACCGCATTAACCTTAACCCCCATGCAAATAAATGCATAGCGTATTAGTCATAAAGATAGTAGACACTAGTAAGGAGGCTCTATTTGAGACAATTTAATTGCCAAATCATTTACATAAAGTATATGGCAAATCACATTATCTGTGACACAATACAGGAATGACCACCCCTAGGCTATAACATAATACATCATGATGTTTGTACGACTATAATCAAACAGTCACTCATTATCTTTCATCTTTGACCTGCTACGTACAGAAAACAACCTGGGGATTGGAAAACAGTGTAGATCTAGATCAACCACAACAGTGTAGATATAGACCAACAACAGCAGTGTAGATATAGATCAACCATAGCTATGTAGATATAGATCAACCATAACCTTATATATATCACTCATTACAATGTAGATCTAGATAAACGGTTAACAGGATAGATCTAGAGCAACTGTAGCAATATAGATCTCGACCAACTGTAACAATGTAGATCTATATATATGAACTGTAACGGTATAGATCTCTCTCTGAGTTAAACCATAACAGTGTAGATCTAATTTAATCATACCAGTGTAGATCAAGATCAACAGTAACAGTGTAGACTGTACAATAACCATGTGAAGCAGATAGATCTGATTTTCCTTCTTCTTATCTTGAACTGTCCTCTGTCTTGAAATCAGCATCTCATCAAGATCCAAAATGTTTGACACTTTGGCCCTATTTAGAAAATTTTTAGAAAAATTATAAAGTTAAAGAAATAAGAAAGTTTCTCACCGGATGTTCCCCTCGTTTGAAGCCTTTCCTTTTCATGGCCTGTCGCCGCTGTAACTTTACATTTCTTTCATCAGCCATAATTATCCGATTGTGTTAAACAATCAACACAATGAATTATAATTCCGTATTACCTTTTCTCACACTTTTTCACTAGTTCCACAAATCACTTGAACACTTTCACTAATATACCTCAATATTTTCAAAAATATAACTAGTATCTCACTGTTATTATACTAACACTTTGACATGTGAATGTTTAACTCCATGATTAATATTATAACATGTTATACATAACCTGAGCTTCATATTCCATACTTGTTTAAGTATACTGAAGTCAGACACTTGTAAGTTTACACCGATAAACTATCGACACATACCAAACAACTATTAAGCGTAAAACAATATTTATTCAAAGGTATTAATACTCCAATTTTTACTCACTTCATGAAAAAAACAAACATTTAAATTCTTACATCCAACCTGTCTAGAGAAACAAAACTATCCTGCCCTCAGTAGTTCACTCTGACTTAATACGTCATCCAAAATACATGTCCACATTCTTATTTCCAAGCTCACTGAAACATGCAAACCAGATATCTGATCAACAAAAAACTGTCGTGTGTCCTTATTAAACTGAGCCATGTAGAATAACTGACAGTGGTTGAGTGATTTCCGTATAAAACCACTCTGAAATCCTTAACACTTGGAGTGCAGCAATCATGTCATCTTGAATTAAACAGCTTGGCCCCTGATCAGATCCTTAGCTTACTTGGTGGATCCTGACATTGGATTGTTAATCTGCCCAAATAACGAAAGAATTATAAGTAACTCTGAGACTAAAAGCAGAATATCTTTTTTATTGCAGACGATATTTATGTCTCACTTAAAGCGTTAACATACCTACAGTAACTTTACTTCATACTCGGTAATACTCCTTTCCCTTTATATCGCACATACTGTTGTGACCAGCCTATATCGACACATTAATGGACTGATGTACAAAACCTGTTGATCACACTAAGACACTGAAGAAATGTTATTTGCTGATAAATGTTGTCTCGCGCTCTGTCAGAATTCTGAATTTGACCATTTCTTCCCAATACTTGAAACAAGTTTTTGATCTGTACAATAAACAGATTGGATCCTGATCCTGATCAAAACTGTTTTCAAAGGTATTGCATACAGTACTAAAAATGTTTTCTTGTATTTCAAGGGTTTTAAGACTTGACTATACAAAAGTCCAGCTAAACTGTCATGACATGTGATACTTCTAGCCATACAGAAAAACATGTTGTCTGCTTTAGAATTGTGATCATCTTAAATTAGATTTTGCAGATAAGCGCTGTGGTAAGCCTTTATCAGGGCTCCAGATCAGAGTGAGTAAACTGTACAAATCCAACATTTTCTCACTCATTTCAGCATAAAATCCTATGGTGTTACTGCTCATTGAGTAGTGACACCATAGGGTTTAGTCCAGAGATAAAGATTTTAGTTTTTGAAATACTCCCCTTATCTGAATCTCAGTGCTTTATCCCTTTCTTTGCATACTCATCACTTCATGCATATTTATAGATGTTGTTGAAAACAGATGGTAATTTAAAGCAAAATGAAAGTAAAGAAGAAAGCTCCTAACGGATCATTCTACTAATTTACATCTTGCTATGAGCAGTCACCTGCCATAAAAACTTATTTTGGCAAAAATTTCAAATCAGATGACCTGATAAGGGCAGAGTACAACTTTTAAAGTTAATAGTTGGGATCCAGATTAGATGTCATATCTTGGGGGCATCTGATCATAATCAAAACTGTAAACATTTGTTTCAATGTTTCTTCTGTCAAAATGCAATAAATCTAAAATTGAGTAATATACGCAGGTGACACTTTTGAAGCAAAATATATTACACCAGCTACAGGGTTATCTGACATGGCTTATCAGTCTATATTGATATTAATTGTTTCCATTACTTCCCTGAGGTTATCAGCCAAGGTCTAGTCTGTCTCATACTTTGTGTTTCTGTAATCTCTAATCTCATAGTCAGAAATGTCCCAAATTAACCACTTTCTCCATAGCCTGTTTCTAGTATTGAAGATAGGTGACTATTTAAAGCAGGCTCAAAGTAAAGTAGAATGTGCCTTCAGGCTACAAGCTGCTAGGATTAAAAAAGAATTATCATCCAGGTGCATACTAATGATTGCTTAAGTATATATTTTTTTCTTCAGTGGAGGAATAGAGTAAAGGCATAGAAAAGCATGGGGTAATTTGTTAAGGCAGGTGAAACTCAAACCATGAAGAAAGCTGTCATCTATACTTAACACAAATCAATGTTAATTTTTAGAGCTGATATAGGTAGAAGTGTCCTTTTAAAATTATGTGGATGAAGTTTTAATAATTCTTTACTTTAACCCTTTACTCCACAGATAAACCTATTTACACATTT
This sequence comes from Gari tellinella, assembly GCA_922989275.2. Taxonomy (NCBI): domain Eukaryota; kingdom Metazoa; phylum Mollusca; class Bivalvia; order Cardiida; family Psammobiidae; genus Gari; species Gari tellinella. The sequence continues at coordinate 98,124,505 of OV277857.1, read as the reverse complement.
AATTCATTCCTCTACTGAAGAAAAGTCAGTTCCATTTGATAAGAAATGAATGTGCAATGTAAGAAATATTTTCTAAATTCTAGTTACAAGAAAGTAGCTTAAAGTAGGTTGAAAATAAAGCAGAGTGTGCCTTAAGGGGCATTCTGCTTTATTTTCAACCTGCTTTAAGTGGTCACCTGTCTTCAAAATGAAGAAACAAGCTATGGAGTATAGGAGTTACAACACAAATAACTAAATTTTGAAAATTGAAAACAATTAAATTTACTGAAGCAGGTGAAATTATGGCATCCAAATGGTTTAATGACCTTTGAAATTGTTGACACTGACGGCTTTCCCGTCATAATATCTTTGGCTTGGAAATTACTTTCTACAATATTTGACAAAATACGGTTTATACATATTCAAATTGAATTAACCCATTACCCCATAAGTATGCCTCTTTACGCCTCTGATTTATTCCTCCACTTAGGAAAATATTGCCACTTTATACAGTCATGAATATATACCATAACCAATATTTTATATATTCTAGTAAATAATAGCTTAAAGCAGGCTGAAAGTAAAGCAGAATGTACCTTAAGGTGCATTCTGCTTTACTTTCAACCTGCTTGAAGTGGTCACCTGTCTTCAAAACTAGAAACAGGCTTATATGGTGCAATGAATTAAGACACCTAATGCAAATGAAACAGTTATCAAACAGTTTGGGGACAGAATACACATTATTATACAGCATTTGATCTGGATCCGTACTGTTTCCAAACAACATCCAGGGCACGATCGATCAGCAGGCAAAGGGTAAAACACTGACAAAATATTAATGCTGAAAATGGTGTCTGCTTTATTCTGAAATGATTCTTTCTTCTTTCTATTTACAGATACAAGAAGCATCAGTTTAGTTCAAGATCAGATGCCTCGGTTATTTCACATCTCTTCTCAGGATCCATACTGTTTGCAAAGTCCATGAAAATTCAGTGTGTACATGAAAGGAATGACAAGTAAACAAAATTGAAATTCAATCTGCCGGAACAGAATTTAATATACTATCCTGGCTTGAGTTAGGGCGTGAAGTATGTCACATGGTGAAGTAGGTTGTCAAAACTGTTATTGTTTCAAGAAGAATTAGTAAGTGACATCTCCAGTGGACGTTATTCTTTCCCAATACAAGTGTTAACCCATTACCCCATGCTCTGTTTCTAGTTTTGAAAATAGGTGACCACTTAAAGCAGGTTAAAAGTAAAGCAGAATGTGCCTTAAGGCACATTCTGCTTTATTTTCAACCTGCTTTTATCTACCATCTACAAGGGTATAGAAATATTTCTTATGTTTAATAATCATGACTGTATAATTTTAATAATTTACTTCAGTGGAGGAATATATTAAAAGCTTAAAAAGGTGTATGTAACTGGTTAAGGACATAACAATGATGTCCATTACAAACAAATTGGTAAAATTGATCAGATACCCAGTAACTCAATGACTGATCTGGCTTCAAACTGCTAACCATTCAAATTAAAATAAATCATTTGTATTTTCCAAAGCATTTCCTTTTCTACATTTCATTGAGTTTGTGTTTAGTGTTTGACCCACTACCACATGCTCTGTTTCTAGTTTTGAATACATATATGCATGTACATGTGGCTACTTAAAGCGGGTTGAAAGGAAAGCAGAATGTGCCTTAAGGCATGTACATCATGCTTTACTTTCCACCTGCTTTAAGCAACCATTTGCTAGAATATAGAAAATATTTCTTACAATACATAATTAATGACAGTATAAACTTGAACATTTTATTCAGTTGCAAAATTAATTGAAGGCATAAAAAGGGATATTTATGGGGTAATTGGTTAAAAGGGAAATACAGTGTTCTCTACCTACAGTGGCCCTCCCAACAACCATTCCCTCCTTACAACAAACAATTATGTCTAACATTTTTACTGCTGTAATATCGTCTGCTTAAAATTGGCGTCTGCTGCTTTTTCTCAGAGATACATATGAGTGGATATTTCGATAGAATAAGTATAATGACGCATAGCAAACAGCTTGAATCCAGATCAGACACCGCGTTACGCAGCGTCTGATTTCGATTCAATCTGTTCGTAAATGTAAGCCAAGTCTTAAAGTTCCCTCCCTATAACTTCTCCCTCCAAACAACACACACACTCTGTGTCTCCCATTGGGTGTTGTTGTAGAGAGGGAGCACTGTAATAACATCTTCCCTATTGTACAAGCAATACGTACAGACCTCCACGCCCATTTCATAGACAAATCTTATGAACAGGAAGAACAATAAAATCTGATACTATAATGACAGCTCAAAGGCAGGCTCACTTTTAGTCCTTATAGGAGCCAGTTTCTACTTTAACCCATTACTCCATATATACGACTTTTTTATGCCTTAAATCTATTCCTCCACTAAAGAAAATTAGTGCTCCATAAGAAATGTTTCCTATATCTTAGTAGAAAGTAAGTTTCAATCAGGCTTCAGGAGCATTCTGCTTTATTTTTAACCTGTTTTCAGTGATAACCTTGCTCGAAAACTAGAAACAGGCTAGTTTCAGGCAATTAGTTAATATTCTATTCATCTCTAAAGGAGCCCAGTCTGATCAGGGTCTGAACTATTTATCATTATTGCAGTCACAAATGGACCAGACTAAGTTGGGAACTGGTATGATCCACCTGAGTTTCAGAGAGGAGAGGGTTAAAACAAGATAGTTTTCTAGGAAAATTTGTTTTAAGACACAAAAATCACAATAAATAAGAAGTAACTTTATCCCAATGTTTGGGCGGATATAACTCCAGCTCTCATTTAGGTTTCTACTTTGGTTTATCAGTAATCAGTAATCAGTTATTTCTTGAAGGATGGGTTTTTCTTTGGAACCTAAACTTCATGGTAAGCTTTGTTAAACCTTACCATGCTAAATTTTCAAACGGAATAATCTATTATCTGCTACATGACCAAATTACATTGACTCTAGATCATGGATTCAACTGTTAACTATTTAAATGTATGACAAACAGTGCAAACCCTGATCAGAGGGCTCCTTAAGGAGCCCTCTGATCTGGATCTGCACTGTTTGCAAAGATGAACATACCCAAGTCCAGCCCTACAAGGGTAAACATTTTGCTTGATAATGGCAATTATATGATTACTTTTGCAAACAGTTCTGATCCTGATGAAGTGCTGAGTTAATTGGTGTCTCATCTGGTTCAAGCTGTTTAAAATTAACACTATAATAATGCTTAACTTTAGAAAATTCTAATTGTAAAACAGTAGCAGATGACAATTGTTGCAGTTATTTATAGTATTATAATCAAAGAGTTAACTATACCTAGAAACTTTGTTAACCCTTATCCTGCGGTGATGTCGTCTGCTTCGAAATTGTCGTCTGCAAAGTTTGTTAAATGTAGATATATACCTTTTTTAAGTAAAGAAACCGAAAGACGAGTACCAAACAGTTTGGATCCAGATCAGACGCCGCGTTACGCGGCGTCTGATCTGTATCTAAACTGTTTGCGAAAATCAATAAAGTCGCGACCAGCAGGTAAAGGGTTAATGAACTGTATTGTCATCATTAGTCTTGTTTTTATTCTATAAACCAAGCAGGTTCTCAAATTACAAATAAAACAATTAAATAAATTGCCTTGTTTATTTCTGTTTTTTCATTAGCAAAATTACTTGTACTGTCAAACTTCTGAAAATCTGAAAAATATCTGGATCTAGAAAAAACGTTTGGTTTAGAGAGATTTCAGTTTAAGGAGTTTGGCAGCAATTCAAAAGAAACAAATTTGCGTTGGCAGTTGTTTACCCATTACCCCATAGATATGCATTCTTATGCATTTAAGTTATTCCACCATTAAAGAAAAAAGTTCCACGTTATACAGTCATGAATATAGATCATATATAAGAAATATTTCCTTAATCCTAGCCCTTTTGGCACCAAATTCCTTGTAAAGTTTTTATGTTGTTGTCTGCTTAAATATTGCTGTCAGCAAATTTTATTCCTAGATGGTCTCTGGTGTGTTCTCAGAGTAGTTTGTGCATTCAAAACAGGTTCAATACTAAAATAGATCTATATCAATTTAAAAATTTGACTCAAAAGAACATAAAATATTTAATCTATAGTCACTATATGTAGCCGGGTGTTCCTTATAAAGAAACACTTGCTCCGACCCAGGTTCAAACCCGGCTACATACTTTTGACAGAATGTTTTCCAGCTGTTAACCTCTAAGCCCTAAACCCACACACTGCCATTAGTGTATGCAGGCTTAATATGGGGGTGCAGGGCATGCTCATTGGAAATTTTAGTCTCTGGAGCCTTCCAATGGTGTTTCACACATTCAAAACAGGTAAAATACTTACATAAATCTATGTAAAGTTATAGGCATTTTACTAATATTGACACGGGTCAGATACATGCAGGTTTTGTGCAAACATTCCATCAGTTTTGCCACATAACACACGTATACACACACATACAACCTTTGAATGAATAATGTCTTTCATTGTAAATCCGATTTTTTTTTCACTCACGATAATAAAAAAACAAAGCACTAAACTTCTGTTCATAGACATAATTTAGGCAATAATGGGATCACAAACCGTTGAATAAATAGTGTCTGTTTATAATTAGTCTATGTCTTCCTGATTGAAAATCTGATATTGACTAATTTCACGTTCAATATAAATGCAGAAATACAACAAAAGTGATAAAATTAATACATTAGATCCTGTAATCCTGTAATAACCCTAGTTACTCACTTGGTATCCGATCTGAATCTTCGTCGTCGACATGCAAATTACGGTATGGTCAAGTTTTTGGCGCGAAAATCTCTTTAAGAGTATATTTGGTAGTACTTCTTTTCCCGCGTATTCTGCGAAAATTCTGGATAAGTTAGCTAATCAGAAACACTAAAAGCCATCATGTGACAAATATCGCTTAGCGATTGGTCAAGATTATCGACTTGCGACAAAGATGCATGAGTAAAGGAAACATTTGTTCGTGCAATCCGAATGTAAACTCCTGCAATTTAGAAGACTCTTCAGCATAAAACACTTCTTATTATGTACTATAATAGGCTATAAAACTGCACTCTTACATTTTTGGAAGAAAGCAATTTTCTTTATCTAATCACGGAAATTACCATGTAGGCCTACACGTGTATTTTCCGTGACCTAATCCTATATTTGCACATACGCGGTTTTCACAGGATAGTGCTTTCTTGGTTGCCTAATGCAGATTGAGGGGATGCTTAATTTGATGCCCTCTTTTGGAGCGTAATTCGTTGGTTTTGTTCTGCAATAAGTAGCCTACTGCAGAATCGAAAATATACGGTATGAGCGATTGTATTTTGGTATAACTTCATTTCGTATTGTTCAAACGTTGTATCATGTAGCCTACATAGATCTAGATCTAATCATAAAACTGACATCTCACTTTTTCATATCGCCCCAGAAGCCCCAGAAATAAATTCTTGTGTTTTTAAAGTTTTGGTGCAGTTTTTTGCCTTTCCTGAAAAAAGTGTTTTCCCCATACGGTATACGTGACCTGTTTAAAGGTCTGTGGAAGAAAGTGTTTCTAGCAATCAAAGGGTTAATAGTCCTGCTATTGGGATAACAGTGACAGAAGAGACAAGGGCCCAGAGCTGGACTATATCAGAGGCTTATCATGCTGCATTGTTGACTGCTTAAATCTTATATCGTTTGCCAAAAATGTAAAACAAAAATCATGTTTCATTTCTAAACTGAAGAAACTAAGAATATGAGTGGAAAACAGTTTGGATCCAGATCAGACGCCGCGTTACGCGGCGTCTGATCTGGATCCAAACATGTTTGCAAATATTAGCCAAGTCGCACTTAGCATGACAAGGTTAGACTAGAGTTATATCTCTTATTAGAAAGACCAGAAGAGGTACCTACAGTGGAGAAAACGTTATTCTTTCCCAATAAAAACTATAATTTGCGGTGCAAACAGTTTGGAGCCTGATCAGACGCCGGGTAACCCGGCGTCTGATCAGGCTTCAAACTGTTTGCCACCACGATGAACAAGAATTATCAGAATTGTCCAAAAGTTGTACTTTTCTACGTTTTAGTGCTTTGCGTTTGCGTACGTTTGCGTTTAAACGGGAAAGAATAACAGATTCTCCACTGTAATTAACCTTTTTACCTCCACAGAAGAGTATAAGCCTCTAACCCTTTACTCTATAGAAACTCTTGATACACATTTAATTAATTTCTCCGCTGAAGAAAATAGTACAGCTTCCATCTTATACAATATTATAATGACTTTGCGACATCAAATATTCCTGATATCCTAAAGCAGATGGTAAAGTCCAAAGAGATGCTATAATTGGTACAATTGGATATAAAAGGTAGATCTAATGCATTGTTTTACCAACGAATAACATCTCTAAGAACATTACAATGTAGAGTTCCAATGGATTTGAAATTGTTGGTGAATTCTCAGAAAGTTCACATTCTGATAATTTCCTCGGGTTTCGCCTACTGGACGGAGACAAACTTGTGTAATATTTTAATGTTATTAGAATCCGTAAAGTGAACCATTGGCAATACTATCTCCAAATTTGAAAGGAATCGAACAAAAATGTTGGAAGTTATGCGGTGAGAAAGTGATAGGTACAATGTATATGATTGAACCTACATTTGTATGTTTTTTTTACTCTTGGTGCTTAGCAAAAATTGAGTTGTAAATAAACGAAAGTATGTGTCGTTATGCAATTTACCTTTTCCTTTATATCTGTTTTCAGTTTCTATGACAGTGGCTGCTTAAATAGGCTGAAAGTAAAACAGAAATATCCATATTAGAGATGTCTGCTTTACCTTCAGTCTGCTTTAAGCAGCCATCAGTCACAATGTTGGGAAGTTTTCTGTGACTCTTTATCGGATAAAGGTAAAGGTGTAAAGTGAGGGGTTAAGCTTTTTGAAACTGAATAATGATTGGCACCTGCTTCAAAACTGCTGCCAAAATCTCTAAAAGGAAACTCATTCCTTGAGATAGTAATTTTTGTGTTGTCATTTAACCCATTAACCCATAACCTGTTTCTAGTTTTGAAGACATGTTACCACCTAAAGCATGTTGAAAAAAAGGCAGAATGTGCCTTAAGGTGCATTCTGCTTTACTTTCAGCCTGTTTTAAGCTACCATCTGCTATACGATAAAGTTTTTTTCCTGTGGTGGTGCAGTTTCATGAAGTTTAAGAGAAAATAGTTTTTTCAGTGGAGGAATATATTAAAGGCGTTAATATGCATTATTATGGATTAATGGGTTAAAGCACACACAAAATGAAAGAGGAAGTACTATCACTTAGGAAACCACATGTCCGCGCGCTCAATTGATAGAATATTTTGATATATCCATAACTCCTTTGTTGTTCAAGTAGGTTGCAGTTCAATATCATCAATACCAATCTTTTCATCAGTTTGATAAATGAGTTATCAGCTATAGTAAACCCCCTCTATAACGATCACTAAATTAAGTTAGTTATTAAGGTGTTTAAAGCTGGAGGCTGCTTAAAGCAAGGTGACAGGTAAACAAAAAGCTCCTACAGGTCACCTGTCTTTTATACAATCAATTAGCTTTAATTTTAGTGGGCGTAATGAAGGTGCTGTACATGTATATGGTATACCATTAATACCATTATCATGTTCCTAACCCTGTCATGATCATATTTATCGTTAGTTTTTACCCCTTCACCGCCATAGTGTCGTCTACTTCATTACTGTTGTTTGCAATACCGTTTCAAAGTTAGATTTAAGGCAGTATAACTTACGTAATTTCAAACAAGTGGCAAACAGTTTGGATCCTGATCAGACGCCGCGTAACGCGGCGTCTGATCAGGATCCAAACTATTTGCAAACGCGCTTTTTGGCGTCATTGAGAGTGAAAGGTTTAAATGCAGTCAGACTATTTATCACGTTTATCTGTATTGCAAATACTTGTGGAGTGACAGTTTATTCAGTAAAGAGAGTAGATATGACCTCAACTCATGAGATATACTTATGGTTTCTGTTTCATAAGACAGTTTGCTGCCTCAAGTAGGTTGAAAGTGAAGCAGAAAGCTGCCACTTCTCTATAACCATTCTCCTGCTAACAGGGTTTATTGAAAACTGTGTAGACTCTGATCAGACATCTCCTTCAGGAGCTCTCTGATCTGAGCATACACTGTTTAAAAAAATACATAAATAGGCTAATCAATAGCAAATGGGTAAGTCGAACATACATAAATTTTTAAAGTTCAAACTTGGCTATCTCTTTTTAATGCAACATCGTTGAGCAATGTTAGCACTACGGTTTTTTTCTTGTTGTTTTATGTCGTTTGACGGAAGGTTTAAGAAGTTTTGAAAAAATAACTTTTCAGAAGTGTTTGCACCACGTTTTTCTTGTGTTAATAAAAAACGTTTAGGAAACGTTTGCACTATGCATCTTCTAGTATTTTCATGTCGTTTGAAAGACGGTTTTTTCTAAGTTTCGAAATAAAAATGTTTTGTACCGTTTGCACTACTTTTTCTTGTGTTTGATGTCGTTTGACAGACGGATTTTAAAGTTAATAAAATAATATCGTTTTGGAAATGTTTTCACCACGTGTTTTCATGTTTGGCGGAAGCTGTAACACTTTCATCCTTTCCATGCTAATAACCTTAACTCTTAGCATGCTAGCGATTATACTTGTGATTACAGTGCTCCCTCTCTACAACGACACCCAATGGGAGACAAAAAATGTGTGCGTTGTTAGGAGGGAGTCGTTATAGGGAGGGAACATTAAGACTTGGCTTACATTTGCAAACAGATTGAATCCAGATCAGATGCCGCGTAACGCGGTGTCTGATCTGGATTCAAGCTGTTTGTCACTCGTCATTATATATATTCTATCAAAACGTCCACTTATATGCAACTTTGAGACAGACTGCAGACGACAAATTTAAGTAGACGGTATTGTAACCATAAAAAAGTTGGACATAAATGTTTCGTTTATGGAACTGCCACAAGGGTCGTTGTAAGGAGGGACTCGATGTTGGGAGGGCCGTTGAAGGGAGGGAACTCTGTACCTATATAAAGAGTTTGGATCCTGATGATCATGAGACGCCGTGTAACGCGGTGTCTCAGCAGGACCCAAACTGTTTGACATCCTGATCATATTTTGATAAGAAATTTTGAAAAATCTATTTTTAGAACAGTAGAAGACTGCAGTTGTTGCAGACAAAAAATACCCAGCATGCAAAGAGATAATGGATGAATACTGCAAAAGGGTTTGAGTAGTTTGGCATCTTGTGATGTAGTTTCAAAGTTATGGGCAATGTTAAATTCATCATCATCTCTCGTAATCGCAGGGCCCTGTCCAGAGCATACTCGCGATGTGATTGGCCTATATGACCGCTGAATGACCTTGACATTTGTCCAACATGACTCGAGTTGTGATTAGTTCTTGAGCTTCCTGAGTTGAGTACACATGAAGTATGTAGTTCCAACGGTTATATATAGGCAAACACACAAACACAGATACAGACGGACATACCAAAAATAAAATGCCCCGGATGATGTATTTGTCACGTTACATTATACTTAGTGACTTGTCGTCACGGTGACAAGCCTATCTTCAGACCGTTTTAGGGTCTTTGAAACCGAAGACATAAATTATAACTGTGGGTCGTTGATACTAACGGTTGCTTAATGTAAGACAAAGGTAAGGCAGAAGTCTCCTGTATAGGAGGCTTTTCTGCTTTACGTTTGTCATATATCAGGCAGTTGTCTTTAGAGATTTGAACAGTCTTACAACGCTGGCAGTGAAACCATGATAATCTTTGCAAACAGTTAGGATTCTGTCGAGGTGCCGCATAACGTCGCGGCGCCTGGACAGGTATCAAACTGTTTGACACTCTGGCCTTGTTTTAAAAAGAAAATTTGAAAACTCTATTTTTAGAACAGTAGCAGACGACAATTGTTTCAGGCGAAAAAAATACCAAGCATGCAAAGAGTTAACATAAGATTGGTTGTATATCATAATAGGTCAGCTGCATCACAACATATCTATGCATGAACATTTACATATATGTATGTGCATTGTTACTCCTTACCACATGAGAAATGCAAAATCATAGAAAGTCTACAGTCACACTTATGACATGCAGCCTTTCATACAGGTAACAACTTAACCATTAATATACTGCGGCATCTGATCAGAGTCTACACTGTTTGCAGCATATGTCCCTTTTAGAGTCTACACTATTTTCTGATAGGAATTTCAATATAAAACAGAACGAAAATGAAAATTCAGACCCCCCCCCCCCCCCCGGCAACATGTCGAACCCGCTGACCATTTACCAACAATACACACCCCTTATGATTAGACCTCTAAACTTAGACAGGAAGGTTATGGATATTAAACTTCGCAGATTTGGTCAACTCCCTGAAAACCGGAAATCTCAGAAAACAGGACTTTTGGCTAAGTACAGAAGGGGTCCGGTTTTCAGGGAGTTTACTGTACATGCAAAAGTTGAGCAGATCTTTATCAGGTAGCTCCTATGGGCTACTATGCAAAAGTATGAAAAGGCATAAAAACATGTTTTTTGACCTTTGGCCTTTTCCTTTGAGCTATACCGACCTTGTTTTTGCGCGTGACACGTCGTACCTTCTAGAAGAGCATTTATACCTGGTAACTTCACAATCAATCCATAGAGTTCCGAGTTAGAACCCGGACAGGCAAAAAATTACATAAAATTGACATTTAATCTCGAAATATGACCTTGAACTTTCAGTTACTGGCCTGAATTTTGCATGTGATACGCCCTACCTTCTAGACGAACATTTACGCCTAGTCATATCACAAAAATCCATATCCATTTACTCCATAGAGGGTTACACATATGGAAAACCAATTAGGCTCTCCTATATACTTCATATAAAATGTGTCACCTTCAAGGTCAAAATTTGTCAATTTTTTACAGTCTATCCAGGTCAACTCTATATATCCCCCAAATATACATTCATGCACAACTGAAAAATGAAGAAAAACAGGGGATCAATTGTTGTGTAAGAAACAAAATCATGACTCCAATGACATGTCTAGTAAAAAACGCCATTTTGAGGCAAAATAAATGGAGCTATATCTCAGGGAACTACTTTCGACTGGACTATGACAGCACTTCAAATCTAGTTGGTGTTCTGTAACTTAGACATTTTTACGCCTTAAAATTTATTCCTCAACTGAAGAAAATAGTTCCAATTTATAGAATAATGTATAATAACATGTATCATTTGAAATAGTTCCCAAATTACAGCAGATGGTAGCTTACACTGCCTTAGGCACACTCGGCTTTACTTCCAACCTGCTTTAAGTGGTCACATATCTTCAATGCTAGAAACAGGCTATGGAGTAAGGGAGATACTAATACGTGTATGGGTCACTTATTATACTTTGCCAAAATAAATATTCCTTGTCATGCATGGTACATGTGTCATGTTCGTTTGTTTGTGCATTTCCTTTAGATGGCTGCTATTCCTTCCCAAAAAGCACATAGCTTATAATTTGACTGTTACTCTCAGTTACTCGTGTTTCTAAAGATGTTCATCAAAAGTTGTACATCTGTCAGTTCCAATCAGGCATCTAGATCCTGTAAAATTATTACTGATACCCCAACTTGTATTAACCCCTCTCATCCACAGCCAAATCATCTAAATCAAACTATTTGAGACAGATGGCTGCTTAAGGCAAGATGAAAGTCAATCAGAATGAGTTTAACCCTTAACTCCACATATTCATGACTGTATAAATTGGAACTTTTTTCTTCAAGGTTTGAATAAATGAAATGCGTAAAAATAGAGAATGATATGAAGTTAAGGGTTAAAGCTGCTAATTGTATTCCAACACCATAAAGGAATGTTCAGTTGTGGCTCTTAATTGAATGCGTTAAGTGAAAGGAATAGGTTTAAAGTCACCTTTTTGAAGAAGCGTGGAGCTCTCAAAAATTTAATGTTACTGCTTAATGCAGGACGAAGTTCATAAAGAAGATTCGATTTCTGCAATACTGTTATCCTGCAATAAGCTGTCATATACATTTAACGGCAGCTAATCTATCCTCTTTATAATACATACCTTTGATAGTAAAACAGTTTTGAATTTTTGTGTGATGAAAGCATGTTTTTATTTTACCCTACGAAGATTCATGCACGAATCATGATTACTTCCTTGCACAAATAACTATTAACCCTCTGCACACGGCAAAACAGGAAAATTCCTGATAACTTTTGCAAACAGTTTGGATCAAGTTGAGGCGCCTAATAACTTTGGTGTTTCAAATTGATTCAAACTGTTTGATGCTCTGGTGATATATTGTGAAAGACAATACATATAAATCAACTCAAATAAATGTTGCAGACGACAATTTTGAAGACGACAATTGCTTAGCATGCAGAAGGTTAATGGTCAATACCTGTCAATCACTACCTGTCACTATGGTTACAAATGTCCAGAGAATACAGATGATAAGATACCATATTCACTAACTAACAAATACATTGACAGTTTTTTATTATTATAATAATATCTTTTATACTGTCAAGTTCAATACAACTGCTGTCATGTTCAAACAGTGTGGGTCCAGATTTCATGACATTCCCCACCCCATTCATTTCATGACTCTTTTTACAATATACTGGTATTGCAAATTGACAAACAATGCACAGGCTATGGGGTAATGGATTAATATGGTTCTTTTGGAAAGGGGAAACACTGAAAAACCAAATAGGCCAACAAGGTATTAACCCATTTCTCTATATATACACATTTTTACTCCTTTAATTTATTCTTCTACTGAAGAAAATACATGTAGTTCAACTTTATACAATCATGGTTATGCACTTTTACAAATATTTTCTATATCCTAGCAGTTGTTAACTTAAAGCAGGTTGAAAGTAAAGCAAACTGTGCCTTATGGCGCATATTCTGCTTTACTTTCAACCTGCTTTTAGTGGCTGTCTGTCATCAAAACTATAGACAGGCTTTTGGGTCATGGGTTAAAATCATGGTAAAAATCAATTACAAAATTCAGTTTTGTATTATGTACAGTAAAGCCCCTCTATTACAACCACTAAAACGAAGTCTAATTGATTGTATAAAAGACAGATGCCATCCTAAAGCAAAGATTAGTGACAGTAATGCAGGAAGCTCCTAAACACTAAAATAAGTAACATAGTTAAGTAGTCGTTTTAGAGAGGTTTTACAGTAACAGTTTGTTGTTAACGCTAATTGTACCAGTGTAGATAACTAACATAGGTCACAGGGCCCCGACACGATTGCTTTTTGAGAAAAAAAATCGTTAGAATGTATATATATAGAGACAAGGGGTACAACTGATTGTCAGTATTTTTCACCCTATCTCGACAAAACCGGGCATATCATGAATAAATATTGATGAAACGACTTTTGATGCATTCTGTCTAGCTAATATGTAATACACTTCCTTAAAACATAACTCAAAACCAACTGTAAGCATGATGCACTTTCAACAGTAACTGCGTCTACTCACTGAAATCACCGATTTTCGGAAAACGGGACAAGGGTTCGTTCATAGCCCACACAGCATTGACCACTACTGTACGCTTGTTTAGGCTGTAATATCGAGCATAACAGACGTTGACCGCTACTGCATGCTTGTTTAGGCGGTAATATCGAGCATGAACTTGATACAACTTTTCATTCGATATAACCCACACGGAAAATGACCACGCCTTCTGGCAGTCATGTTTTTTGACGGATCAAAATTCTTTAAACAAAGAAAAGTCTATCTATTTGGCAGTATTTTGGTGAAAACAAAATTAAAATCGGTCCAGTGGTTTCAGAGAAAAAGATTTTTCTAGATATTGCGTACAGTAGCTCACTTTTTTTAACAACCTTTGAAGCCTAAACCAACAGAATGTATTTGACTAAGTTTGATTTCACTGTAGCAATTATTTCAGAGAAGAAGTTGTTTTCGTTTTTACTCTAAATGCCTATTTCTTTAAAAAAAAATATATATATATATAGGCATTTTTATGGAAAGTAGGTCAAATTTCAAGGTCAATGTTAGAAGGGTAAACATGTTGACATTATTGGAAAGGGTCTCGACACAAGCAAGTCACATGTCAAATATAACAGGCCCGTGTGCAATAGTGCAAGAGTTATATAGCCAAGGTTAAGGTTTTTGGTTATTTTTTGGTTAATTAGATAGTCAAATGCAAAGGTCAATGCCACTAGGTAAAACATTCTAAAGAAGACAATCAAGGTATTGCACCATTACAAAATAACGGACAATTAGTATCGGACAACAAAGAAAAGGCAGTTCATATCCTGAACAAGCCATTTCAGTCCGTCTTCACACCAAAGTCACCCCTGAGCCAGTCTCAACTCTGTCACATGAAAGTAAAAGACAGTACTGACAAAAACGACTTAGACTCATCTTTGGAAAATGGAAGTGCCATGTCCAATCTTGAAATCTCTTCTAGTACGTGGTATCCTAAAAATGCGAAAAGATCTCAAGTCGGACAGTGGGAGATCTACGGAGACAAAATTAGTGATGTATCTAAGACCTTTACCACTTTTTTTATTACATGAGTCTTAAATAAAATGTATATGTGCTTTACACATTCAAGTCTAGAGACGAGTGTAATCGTCATTACCAAAAATAAGGTACATTTGAATTGTACAATGTACACTGTGACTTATTCTGTGCTATACCCCCTGATCAGAACACAGGTACTTGACACATACTTTATTATCTATGAACCCCCTCCCCCCTTTAAAAAAAATTTTTTTTTTTTTTTTACTATACTTCTATTATAGATACAAGGTATTTTTTTTTTTTTAAAGGGAGGAGGGGGTTCATAGATAATAAAGTATGTGTCAAGTACCTGTGGATCAGAAACGCTCATGCAGGAGTCCTCCGCTCATGGTCTAGACTACATATTCTATTTTCTAATTTATCAGATCAGGGTCTACATTGTTTGTACAGTGTGCTAATGCGGTAACGAATGTGTGCTCCTTGAAAATGTTAGTATAGGTTACGGAAATGTTAGGCCGAAACGACCCACCAATGGACCGAAACGATATACCCTTAAAAATACGCCGAAACGACCCAGGGCCGAACGACCCTTTACCATACTGACAAAGAAGTACTTCTCACGCAGACCGTTCAAAATGTCAACATCAGACGCCAAACGACCATGATAAAAAAATAAGATATTTTCGGTAATTTTCGTAATACCTTCCGACTATTTTCAATATAGAAGCATTATTTACAACTTTATTTCATTGCTTCTTTCTTTGCATACGATGACACGATACAACGGCATGGAGAAAGGACAAATGGAGAAGTAGCCGGCCTGCTCGCGATTTATCGTGTCGTTCAATCAGCGGCGCTCGCTGGCGGCTAGAAAACAACGTTTTTCCGAAAGTTTGGTGTTAATAGAAATGCTTTTAATGTTATCTTTTCGTTATAAATTTTAATACAGATGTTTTATTAGACCATGATCTCACGACTAGTACAGAATTTGAGGCGATAGCTTATAATTTGTTTGTTTAGTGAGTTTGTGAAAATGAGAGAGAAAACGTACAGTACTGTATTTTCCGTTTTTCCTACGAAAGTTTGGTGTTAATAGAAATGCTTTTAATGCTATCTTTTCGTTATAAATTTTAATACAGATGTTTTATTAAACCATGATCTCACGACTAGTACAAAATTTGAGGCGATAGCTTATAAATTGTTAGTTTAGTGAGGTTTTGAAAATGAGAGAAAAACGTATTTTTTCGTTTACCTACGAAGTTTGGTGTTAATATAAATGCTTTTAATGTCATCTTATCGTTATAAATTTTAATACAGATGTTTTATTAGACCATTATCTTACGCGTAGTACAAAATTTGAGGCGATAGCTTATAAATTGATAGTTTAGTGAGGTTTTGAAAACGAGAGAAAAACGTATTTTTTCGTTTACCTACGAAGTTTGTGTGTGTCTATATTTCTCTGCCACTGTCTGTATTTATGTCTCTGTTTCTCTTTGTGACTGTCTCTCTGTCTGTCTGTTTTTCTCTTATCTCTGTCTGTCAGTCTCTCGCTTCTTCTTTTCTGTCTCCATCTTTCTGTATGAATGTCTGTCTGTCTCTCTGATGATCCTCATGCGGAGAAAAGGTGAAGTGTGTCATAAAGAGCTTAATTTGAAAAAGGGGTAAACTATATTTCAAGAGACATACTCTATGAATCCGACATTTTTGCAGCCTGGTCTGGATTACAACTGTTTGCAATTGCAATAGTCATCATGTTACTGGTATTCAGTAATGAGAGGGTTAATTCAGTCATCAACCAAACCAGGTGCATTGATGTTGTTGTTTTTTTTGTTTGTTTTTTTTGTTTTAATTCAATTCTATTATCTTTATTTTTTGTGATTTGTATAATATATAAACATCATGCGGTTACAGAAGTCAAGAACACATGATCAAGTTACACGCACGGGTAGCATTGATCTTTTTCATTAAAGTAGCAACCCGCTGGTGTGACTGTCCATCTTCATAGATAATCGGCATGTTCAAGAAGCATGGACTTCATGCTGGGACAGTTTTATGACGCTGATAATTGTCCTGCTAATTTGGTGCGGGTTCTGTATACGGTTACGTAATGTGTCACATTCCTTTGTGATGTGTAATATGGTAGACATTTTGTAAGTAAATAAAGCTAAGGACGAGTGTCAAACATTCTGGATCCAGATCAGACGCCGTGTTACGCGGCATCTGATCTTGATCCAAGTTGTTTGCAAAAAAAAAAAGTAAAGTTGCGATCAGCAGGCAAAGAGTTAAGCAGTCAGTAAAATAGATTGCTTAATGCATTGGCTGCTTTATAATTTACTCCGTTATATAAGACATAATTAAAGCAGAAAGAAACGGAGATCTCATGTTATCATGTTTGCAATTAATTTCTGAAGATAATGCAAACTGTTACCTCTTTCATAGAAATGGGACGGATAATATGTATATTTTAGTCTGGCTGTAAAACTAACCCTTAATTCATTTTTTTGAAGTAATATGTTAATAATTCTAATTTTCCTTTCAATAATAATAATGATCACATACGACATAATAATACAGTTACAACTTTGGCCGTTTTGGATTTTGGCCGTTTGACGCGCACTCCTTTCAAATGTCTCATTACATACAAAATGGATTTTTATTTTTGCTTCCAAGGAAATATTTCCTCCATGTAGAACATTGTAACAATGCATGAACACATTTTTAGAAGTTTAGAAGTTTGCTTAAGTTTTTATACGGAAGGAATTCTTTTCTTACGCGAGTTGGTCTAGTCATATCATTAGCCAGCAACCTTTGTAGGTCATCATTACTTTTTTCGCTTCAAGAAAAACCCTGGTATTTTAACAACCGAAAGATAAGTGTCACGGCTTTATATCAAGACCTTTTTTTTTTAAATATATAATATATATCGGACGAAAATTATGGATTAAATTCAAGTTTTTGAAACGGGACGTAGTATATATTTCGCGATCGCCTGCTCTCGTTTATCGACTATTTCATTTGGCCATCGCTCTTTAACTCGCCATAAAATTTGTCGATTTCGAAAATAAACACTTGCATTTTTACAACTGAAAGAAAAATATCTAAGCTTTCCTTTAAGACCATTTCTTTGAAAATCGGTGGAAAATTGAGGTTTTTATGAAAGGTTTTGTAACCGGGCGTGACATATTTATGCCCGAGTGCTTGCTCCCTTTTATCGGCAAATTCATTTGGAAACCACTCTTTAACTCGCCATAAAACGGATCAATTTTAAAAAATAAAATCTGTTATTTTTACAAGTGAAAGATAAATATCTTAGCCTTCTTTTAAGACCATTATAATGAAAATCGGGTGAAAATTAAGGATTTTATGTAACTTAAACTAACAGTAGGTAACCATTCAACACGATAAAAAACGCGATAGCCCGCTATCGGCGTACCGGTGCAGTTGAATTATCGATCGATTAAGCGTTATCGCACATACAGGTAACGGACGACACCATTTTCGGGAAAATGCAGATTTGAGTATAAGTTACTTCTCCATTTGTCCTTTCTCCATGACAACGGTGATCAGTGATTAGTAGAAACTTCGATGACATTTGGAAAATTCAGAACCCATATTTTCATTATTTTTTTTTTACTGATCTACAATTTGTATACATTGATTGAAAGCAGGGTTTTGCTTAATGCACACTAAAATTGAAGCAGAATTCTCAATACTTGATACTTGAAATCAAAATGTTTTAAGTAACCTCCCTTGAACGTAGGGACCGAAAATTTGACACCGACACCCCTAACATCAATTCTCATACATCAGAACCCTCCCATGACTCCACACTTTTGACCCAATCTTTAATAAAGTTGGTCAGAATGACCATATTGAACAAAACTCTAGAGCAAGATTGAATATCATTATGGATCATGTGGTTTAAAAAAAGGGGTGCCGGACGTTTCGGTAAATGACCAGTTCGGTAAATTGATTTCATATAGTGAAGGTCTGGACGTTTCGGTAAAAAGATAAATTATAGTAATTAAAGGTTTATGTACCTGTATATCACACCTTTCCATTGATCAATAACTGATAGCGCTTGATATGTAATAACTTGTACCTTTTAATACCTAGGTTGGATCTAAACTAAATATACGATCTAGTTCTGGAAAGGGTAAAATTTCTATGCCGAATCGGGGCTTTAAGGTCGATAATGAAGTGGGAAATGGAAAAAGGTTAAAAATTCAAAGTGAACATTGAGAGTCCTTTGAAAGTATTTGCAATCCCAATTATTTTTACCTCCTTTACATGTCCATCTATTTGATTCTATTTCGTTGGTAGATCAGGATCCACCAGGAACGTTCCTGGATCCACATATATCCCTTTACAACCGTTATTCGAACACAGCCAAAAATCGAACACCTGAATCATTTCGCGTGACATCCATAGTTACAAACAAATTTGCATAACCGCGCGTGACATTTTGACAGTAACACCGGTAGAAATGTCAAGAACACAAAATCGGCAAAAAAGATCAGTAAATAAGTGAAAGGGCATTTGTTGAACTTATCTGACTATAAATATTGTATTTACATCTAATCCCATATTTTCCAATCCATAATTTGGCCACAAACTACATTTTCTGTTATCAAAAATGACCAGTGGTGTATCGGCTGCAAAACTTTTACATTTACCTCATTCCTAATGGTCCGGATAAATAATATTGAGGGTTCAGACCACTAAATTGGATCAAATCTCAAACTAGGGGTCCTTATCACTTTTTTCACTTTTTTTTATTTCCTAATTGTGTTTCATATAAGTAATAACAGGGAATAAACAAAATATTTGTTTATTTTACAGGTTCCAGTACACTAGTTTTATTTTAGAAAATATGTTCAACAACTTTTAAGAAATTTCTTCTTTGTTTTAGATACATTTCACATCAAAAGGGAGACCCTTCTAATGCCCTGTCTGTAGCCAGTAACAATTGATACCTTATGTCTAAACGACTGTAAATTACATGTAAAAAAGTTGACATGTACTTTTTATGAGGTTACAGACTCTTGTTTTACTTTTTATCTGACATTTTAAGAACAAACAGTTACCCTGGGCTACATATAGTAAAAATGTGTGGTGTCAAACCTGCTGTTCGAATTTAGGTTGGCATTCCACTGAGAATGAGGTAAGAGGGCCACTTTGCTTTGTTTACATTGTTAGAGAACCGATTTTAGTTGCAATAACTTACCCATCGTATTATAAGTTGAAAATAACTAGTTTATCCAGTATCTATGTAAAAAATAACTTTTATTCACATAGAAATTTGTAATTGACTCAAAGATGCTTAGGTGTTCGAATAATGGTGGTACCTGGATACTAAAACAAACCTGCAAAAGTGGCACAAACACCGTGACATAGTCTGATTGTTACCGGGAGAGGTGCAATATATTTATAATCCTCTAATTACTATATATAATTTACCTTTTTACCGAAACGTCCAGACCTTCACTATATAAAATCAATTTACCGAACTGGTCATTTACCGAAACGTCTGTAAATCTCAAAAAAGTAGGTCACTTTTGAAGTCAAATCTTGAACACTCTAATAACCCCAATTTTAGTTCAATTGTTAACAAACTTTGTCAGTGATAATCTTGACAAAATCTTGGTCAAGTTTGAATATGGGTCATGTGGGGTCAAAAAGTAGGTCACTAGTTCAAATCTTAGAAAAAGCTTGTGAACACTCTAGTTGCCACTATTTTAGCCCACTCTTTATTAAACTTGGTCAGAAAGAGTATCCTGACCAAATCTAGGTCAAGTTTGAATATGGGTCATGCAGGTCCAAAAATAGGTCACCAGGTCAAATCTTAGAAAAAAAACTTGTGAACAGTCTAGTAGCAACCATTATGACCAAGTCTTTATCAAACTTGGTCAGAAATGACCATCTTGACGAATCCGGGTCAAAACGGCCCCGAGTCAAAACGGCCCGGGTCAAAACGGCCCCCAAATTGGCCCGTGTCAAAACGGCCCCATATGATATTATATTGATATTGAATCAAGTATTATTGGGATTATTATGAATTATGGTAATATGATAAGTATTATATTTTCGTGAAAATGGATATCACTTACCGGTAATTGGAACATACAGAGCATGACAATGTAATAAAATTTTAATAATCTGTTGTCCCGTTTGAGTTTTCTCACCATTTGCTACATAAATATTCATATAAGTGCAAATGCTCATCATCACTTTTCCCGAACATCATAATAATACAATCTCTAGTCTATAAACCTTTATGATAATTAACAACTATGGAATGGATTGATGGACCTCATTCCCACCTAGAAATGTTAGTGAAACGGTACCCTGAACAGTTTTCCGGCAGCTTCGACGTAGTGCGTAAATATGATATAACTACTAAAAAGTTTTTATATTTAAGCAGGTCGGTTTTGCTATACAAAGTCTTAACCTATTAAGCCATAGACCCCTTTTATATAATTGATTACTTCACGACTTAGCATAGTTTTGGTATAAAAACTGTAGGGTGAGCCGTTTTGACCCGGGGCCGTTTTGACTCTGGCCGTTTTGACCCGGTACCATCTTGACAAACTCTAGATCAATTTGAATATGGGTCATGGGGCTTCAAAAGGTAGTTCATTAGGTCAAATCTTAGAAAAAGCTTGTGAACACTCAATTAGCCACATTTTTACCTAAATTTTGATCACACTTCATCAGAATGATCATCTTGACAAACTCTTGGACAAGTATACATATTGGTTATATATATATATAGGGTTAAAACTTAAAAGTAGGTCCCTAGGTCAAATGTTAGGAAAAGCTTGTGAACACTTTAGTAGTTACAATTTTTAGCCCAATCTTTATCAAACTGGTCAGAATGACCATCTTGACAAAATCTAGGTCAGGTTTGAAAATAGGTCATGTGGGGTCAAAAGGTAGGTCACCAGGTCAAATCTTAGAAAAAGCTTGTGAACACTCTAGCAGTCACAATTTGATACCATTCTTTATCAAACTTGGTCAGAATGACCATCTTGACAAATTTAGTCAAGTTTGAATATGGTTTAGGTCAAATCTTAGAAAAAGCCTGTGAACACTCTAGTAGCCACACTTTTCCCCAATCTTTATCAAACTTGGTCCCAGTGATAATTTTGACAAAATCTAGGTCAAGATTGAATATGAATCATGTGGGGTCAAAAAGTAGGTAAATAGGCCAAATCTTAGGAAAAGCTTATGAACACTCTTGTAGCCAAATTTTTAGCCAAATCACTGAAAGTCCAAGGAAGTGTGAATACTATAGGCTCCGTTTACAGTTGACAAATTATTAAACTTGTTCAGAATGACCACCTTGACAAAATCTAGGTCAATTCTAAATATGTGTCATGTTGGGTCAAAAAGTAGGTCACTAAGTCAAATCTTAGAAATAAAATTGTCAACACATTAGTAGCCATACTGAATACTTGAAAAATCTTCTTTTCCAAACTCACTTGTGAGAATCAAATAATATATTGCATGAAATAGTGTTTTAAGGTGACCCTTAATGTTAGATGGGTGTTTTGGGTTGGGGTGGGGGTGGGGGTCTACATGCAACAGTCAACACAAATTCAATGAAAAACTTCAGTTTGCATTCAGTACAGCACAACAGTTCCTCAGGTGAGCGATTTAGGGCCCCATGTGACTCTTCTAGAGATCTTCACGCTACTTCAATTAATTGTCGCTTAATGAATTTCTATTAGGAAAGGGTTAAGGCATCATAGGGTGTTCCTTTGATTGAAAGAGTTGACTACAACTATTCTTCCACTTTGTAGGATGAAAACAACAGATGTTCCTTGTTCAAACAGAATATCAACTTCACAATCTGTTGAAAGTTGCTACAAGATATTTACTTATAGGACCTTACAAACACAAGAGAACCTTTACTGACATGGCAAAGAGAAAGAGTGGGAATGAGTACCTAGTTGACAGTTTACAGAGTAAGTATCACAAACCCTGTATTGAGCATTTGAAAAAAAAAAGCTGTGAGAGGGGCTAGTTTCCTGCAGAAAGTAAGAAAAACAGAATTTTAGTGTGGAAAATTTCTTCATTACTGTTTCTCTACATAAAGCAGCCATCGGTCTTAAGATCTTAGTGCTTCTTTACCAGATGGTTGAACAGAGGTTTGATACTTTTCACTTAGTATGTTCTTCCAATTATTAGAAAATCAATTGATATTAATGTAACATGGTGAGAAAAATACAGTATCATAATCCAATTAGGTATTCAGAAATTTCTTCACCTTGTTACCATTTAGTTTGTATAACAATGTACATAAATATTATTGAGTAAATACCCTCTCCCCCAAATCTATAACTCTGGATATTTTTAATTACGAATAGTATTTTCTGGTTCACTACTAGTCTGTAACTATGATTTTGATATTTTAAATCTCATTGTTCTAGGGATAATCAAGAATCCCAGGGTGTCTGAGGCCATGAAGAGGGTGGACAGGGCCAACTTTTGCAAATTCAATGCCTACGCAGACTCCCCACAAACTATCGGTTACCAAGTAACCATCAGTGCACCTCACATGGTGAGCTTCCCTGGTAAACCACAATTTACATAAGTGCAGCAGCTAGTCAAACATTCTTAACCCATTGCTCGATAAAAACACCTTTTTATGCCTTTCACTTATTCCTACACGAAAGAAATAAAAATTCTACTTTATAGTTTATACAGTCATGAATATGCACCATAAGCAATAGTTTCTATATCCTAGCAGATGGTGGTTTAAAGTAGGCTGAAAATAAAGCAGAATGTACCTTAACTCTTTCCTCCCTGAAACTTTAAATGGACAATTGCAGTTTCCATTTTAGAGTAGGCCATTTCTGACTTTTAAGGGTTGATTTTGTCCATGTTTGGCATTGTGACAAACAGTGAAGACCCTGATCAGAGGGCTCCTTTCGGAGCCCTCTGATCTGGGTCTTCACTGTTTGCATATGACATGTGTACTATTCACACGTACATTGTTTGAAAAGCACGCCTATATGCGGGACTAGGGTTCAAAGAGTTAAAGGCTGCTTTAAGTGATCACTTGTCTTCAAAACTAAAAACAGACCATGGGGTACTGGGTTAATCCTTTCCTCTGCATAAGCGCTACAACAATTATTGTTTTTACCTCTTCCTCTACCCAGTTCTGATAAACACGCTCAAATATTAATTTGATGATAGTGTTTAATACAGGTGACAGCCTAAAGCTAGATGAAGGTAACCCAGAAAGATCCTAAGGAACTTTCTGCTTTACTTTCATATTTTGCCTTAACTCTTTGAACCCTAGTCCCGCATATAGGCGTCATTTTCAAACAATGTACATGTGAATAGTAAAATTGTCCTTTGCAAACAGTGAAGGCCCAGATCAGAGGGCTCCATTAGGAGCCCTCTGATCAGGGTCATCACTGTTTGTCATAATGCCAAACATTGACAAAAACAACCCTTAAAAGTCAGAAATGGACTAGACTAAATTGGAAACTGGAATGGTCGATTCAAAGTTTCAGGGAGGAAAGAGTTAAACACAAAACTATCTTAAATGCTATATCAATTTGATAAAAAAAGATGATTTGCACTGATGGCTAAGGAGGAAAAGCT
Source organism: Gari tellinella (assembly GCA_922989275.2). Taxonomy (NCBI): domain Eukaryota; kingdom Metazoa; phylum Mollusca; class Bivalvia; order Cardiida; family Psammobiidae; genus Gari; species Gari tellinella. Next base: position 98,100,336 of record OV277857.1, on the reverse strand, counting down.
TAACACATTGAGCCCTAGTGACGAGTATACTCGTCTTTAACAAATCATATACCTGTCAAGAGTATACTTTTTCTATGCAAATAGTATAGACCCTGATCAGAGGGCTCATTAAGGATCCCTCTGATCAGGGTCTAGACTCTACACTGTTTGTAATTTTGTAAGATATTGTTAAAATCCACCCTAAATAGTAAAAAAAGGACTAGACTTATATTGAATTTGGAATTGTCCATTAAAAGTTTCAGGGGTGAATGAGATAAGCCATTACCCCATAGCCTGTTTCTAGTATTGAAGATAGTTAACAACTTAAAATAGATCGAATGTAAAGCAGAATGTGCCTTAAAATACAGTCATTAAAGGTGTTAAGAGGCATATATATTGAGTAAAGGGTTAAATATCTATCCTTTGCAAACAGTGTACCTTTGGATAATACACTTGTCCTATATAAACATTGAAGACCCAGATCAGAGGGCTCATGATCAGGGTATGCACAGTTTGTTATTGCAACACATTTACAAAAAAACATGAATAGTCAAAATGGACTAGACTAAATTGGGAACTGGAATTGTCCATTTGAAGTTTCAGGGAGGAAAGGATTATAGCTAAAGTGGACACATTATGAGTGATACACATTTTATTTTTAGCATGCCCATGCCTTGCAGTTGCTGTCTGACCACTTGAAGGAAGGAGCTAAAGTCCTAGATGTAGGCTCAGGAAGTGGCTATCTTACTGCCTGTATGGCTGTAATGGTATGATTATACTGTTAACCCATAACTCCATAAATACACATTTTTAGCTTGACTTTTTTGAAAAGTCGAGCTATTGTCCTCACCTTGTCGTCTGCGTCAGCATCTGCGTCGGTTAAGTTTTTAGAATAAGGTTTTTGTAAGACATCATTTCTCAATAACCAGCAAAGGTATCCATTTGAAACTTGGAATACTTGTTCAGTATCAAAAGGGCAACTCATTACAACAAGGTAGGTAACCCTGGGATTTGTCAATATAGAGTTATTGCCCTTGTTTTATTTACTTAAAAATTATAAATTAATATACATGTATCTAGAAAACTATGAAAGATATTAACTTGAAACTTGATATACTTGTTTAGTAGCAAAATGGCAGGCAGGTAGCCCTGAAATTTGTCATTCCAAAGTAATTGCCCTTGTTTCATTTATTTAAAATTTGTAAATTGAAATATCTTAATAACTATGAAAGATATTAACTTGAAACTTTCAATACTTGTTTAGTATTAAAAGGGCAACTCATCACAATAAGGTAGGTAACTCTGGGATTTGCCTTTTCAGAGTTATTTCCCATGCATTATTTACTAAAATATTGTTAATTAAAATATCTAAATAACTATGAAAGATATTAACTTGAAACTTTGAAGACTTGTTAAGTATCAAAAGGGCAGCTCATTACAACAAGGTAAGTAACTATGTGATTTGTGATTCCAGAGTAATTGCCCTTGTTTTGTTTACTTAAAATTTATAAATTGAAATATCTAAATAACTGTCAAAGGTATTAACTTGAAACTTTAAATACTTGTGTTATATAAAAAGGGCAACTCATTAAAACAAGAAAGGTGACCGGGGGATGTGCCATTCCAGAGTTATTGCCCTTGTTTTTATTTACCTAAAACTTGTAAATTGAAATTTCTCAATAACTACCATAGGTATTAACTTGAAACTTTAAATACTTGTTCAGTTTCAAAAGGGCAACTCATTACAAGAAGGCAGGTAACCCTAGGATTTGTTACTCCAGAGTTATTGCCCTTGTTTTGACTTAGAATTTAATTAGATTTCTCAATAACTACCATAGGTATTAACTTGAAACTTTAAATACTTGTTCAGTTTCAAAAGGGCAACTCATCACAAGAAGGCAGATAACCCTGGGATTTGTGATTCCAGAGTTATTGCCCTTGTTTTGACTTAGAATTTAATTAGATTTCTCAATAACTACCATAGGTATTAACTTGAAACTTTGAATATTTGTTCAGTTTCAAAAGGGCATCACCTTACAACAAGGCAGATAACCATGGGATTTGTCATTGCAGAGTTGTTGCCCTTGTTTTGACTCAGAATTTTATATGAAATTATTCAGTAACTGTAGAAAGTTATTAATTTCAAACTTCCAATATATTTGAATACTTGTTTAGTATCAAAATGGCCACTCATTACAACAAGGCAGGTAAAGCAGGCAAAGATATTGTCCTTGTTTTGACTTATAGTTTACTTTAATTGAATGTAGACTGTCCAAGTATGTTTGAGTTGTTGTTGCTTTTTAGCTCGCCTGTACGAAGTACATGACGAGCTATTGCAATACCCCCGGTGTAGTCGTTGTCGTCGTCGTTGTCGTCGGCGTCGTCGTGAACGGCGTAAACAATTTTAAGAAAATGTCTATAACTTCTATGTCCCTTGAGGTATTGCTTTCATAGTTGGTATGTGTGTGTATATGGACAAGACCTTTCCATGCACAGAAAAATTTGGACCCCTGTGACCTTGACCTTGAACTAAGGGCCAGCGTTTAGGTTTCGAAATCTGTGTTTAGGTTTCGAAAAATGCCTATAACTTCTATGTCCCTTGAGGTATTGCTTTCATAGTTGGTATGTGTGTGTATATGGATAAGACCTTTCCATGCACAGAAAAATGTGGACCCCTGTGACCTTGACCTTGAACTTAGGGCCCGCGTTTAGGTTTCGAAATCTGTGTTTAGGTTTCGAAAAATGCCTATAACTTCTATGTCCCTTGAGGGTTGCTTTCATAGTTGGTATGTGTGTGTATGTGTATATGGACAAGACCTTTCCATGCACAGAAAAATTTGGACCCCTGTGACCTTGACCTTTAACTTAGATCCAGGGTTAAGGTTTGGAAATCTGTGTTTAGGTTTCAAAAAATGCTTATATTTCCTATGTCCCCTGAGGTGTAACTTCATACATGTATTTGATTTTCATGTGTATATGGACAAGACCTTTCCATGCAGGCAAAAAGGTTGAACTCGGTGACCTTGAGTGTGCTTTTAAGTTTCTAAATGTGCCGATGGCTAGCTTTGTTGTCTTTCTGACAACTCTTGTTAAACAATACAGTAAAACCTCTCTATTTCAACCACTAAATGGTGTCCTTAAAATTTGGTCCAATGTTGTTGTTTTTTTAGCTCGCCTGTACGAAGTACATGACGAGCTATTGCAATACCCCCGGTGTAGTCGTCGTTGTCGTCGGCGTCGTCGTGAACATCGTCAACAATTTTAAGAAAATGTCTATAACTTCTATGTCCCTTGAGGTATTGCTTTCATAGTTGGTATGTGTGTGTATATGGACAAGATCTTTCCATGCACAGAAAAATTTGGACCCCTGTGACCTTGACCTTGACCTTGAACTTAGGGCCCGCGTTTAGGTTTCGAAATCTGTGTTTAGGTTTTGAAAAATGCCTATAACTTCTATGTCCCTTGAGGTATTGCTTTCATAGTTGGAATGTGTGTGTATATGGACAAGACCTTTCCATGCACAGAAAAATTTGGACCCCTGTGATCTTGACCTTGAACTTAGGGCCAGCGTTTAGGTTTCGAAATCTGTGTTTAGGTTTTGAAAAATGCCTATAACTTCTATGTCCCTTGAGGTATTGCTTTCATAGTTGGTATGTGTGTGTATATGGACAAGACCTTTCCATGCACATACATTTTTTGACCCCTGTGACCTTGACCTTGAACTTAAGGCCTGCGTTTAGGTTTTGAAATTTTTGTTTAGGTTTCGAAAAATGCCTATAACTTCTATGTCCCTTGAGGTATTGCTTTCATAGTTGGTATGTGTGTGTATATGGGCAAGACCTATCTATGCACAGAAACATTTGGACCCCTGTGACCTTGATCTTGAACTTAAGGCCTGTGTTTAGGTTTCGAAATCTGTGTTTAGTTGTCGAAAAATTCCTATAACTTCTATGTCCCTTGAGGTATTGCTTTCATAGTTGGTATGTGTGTGTATATGGACAAGACCTTTCCATGCACAGAAAATTTGGACCCCTTTGACCTTGACCTTGAACTTAGGGCCCGCGTTTAGGTTTCAAAATCTGTGTTTAGGTTTCGAAAAATGCCTATAACTTCTATGTCCCTTGAGGTATTGCTTTCTTAATTGGTATGTATGTGTATATGGACAAGACCTATCTATGCACAGAAACATTTGGACCCCTGTGACCTTGACCTTGAACTTAGATCCAGGGTTTAGGTTTCGAAATCTGTGTTTAGGTTTCGAAAAATGCCTATAACTTCTATGTCCCTTGAGGTATTGCTTTCATAGTTGGTATGTGTGTGTATATGGACAAGACCTTTCCATGCACATACATTTTTTGACCCCCTGTGACCTTGACCTTGAACTTAAGGCCTGCGTTTAGGTTTCAAAATCTTTGTTTAGGTTTCGAAAACTGCCTATAACTTCTATGTCCCTTGAGGTATTGCTTTCATAGTTGGTATGTGTGTGTATATGGACAAGACCTATCTATGCACAGAAACATTTGGACCCCTGTGACCTTGATCTTGAACTTAAGGCCTGTGTTTAGGTTTCGAAATCTGTGTTTAGTTGTCGAAAAATTCCTATAACTTCTATGTCCCTTGAGGTATTGCTTTCATAGTTGGTATGTGTGTGTATATGGACAAGACCTTTCCATGCACAGAAAAATTTGGACCCCTGTGACCTTGACCTTGAACTTAGGGCCCGCGTTTAGGTTTCGAAATCTGTGTTTAGGTTTCGAAAAATGCCTATAACTTCTATGTCCCTTGAGGGTTGCTTTCATAGTTGGTATGTGTGTGTATGTGTATATGGACAAGACCTTTCCATGCACAGAAAAATTTGGACCCCTGTGACCTTGACCTTGAACTTAGATCCAGGGTTAAGGTTTCGAAATCTGTGTTTAGGTTTCAAAAAATGTTTATATTTCCTATGTCCCCTGAGGTGTAACTTCATACATGTATTTGATTTTCATGTGTATATGGACAAGACCTTTCCATGCAGACAAAAAGGTTGAACTCGGTGACCTTGAGTGTGCTTTTAAGTTTCTAAATGTGCCGATTGCGAGCTTTGTTGTCTCTCTGACAACTCTTGTTAACTTATATGATCAAGAGGGCATTAAACACCCTACACACTCTTTAAGTTTGGAAAATGTAGCAGTCTCAAGTATATGAAAGTCGAGCGTTCAGCACCCATTTGCGGTGCTCTTGTTACGTGTTGCATTTTTTCCTACACTGAAAGAAAGAGTTAACTTTATGCAGTCATATGCACCATGTACAAGGTTAACCCGATTTTACAGTTTCATCTAGCATGAACGACACTTCAAGATTGCTTTGATACTTATACAGTTGTTACCATTCCCAATCTACCTATATCATCTAACCTCAATTTGACCTTGACCTGTTTTAGGAATTTCAATGGCTATTTCTTGATTAACTGGATTTTTAGCTCACCTGAGCTAGCTCAGGGTGAGCTATTGCAATCTTTGATTGTCCGGCGTCCGTCGTCCGTCGTGCGTCGTCCGTCGTCCGGGTGAACAATTTTAGTGTTTACACTCTAGAGACCACAATTTTTATCCAATCTTTCTCAAACTTGCTCAGATGGTATATTGCCTTAAGAGTTCGGATGAGTTCGATTATGATTGAAATCGGACAAATAGGTCATGAGTTGTCTACCTTTGAACTGCTGAAAATGCCATATTTAACAGTGTTTACACTAGAGGCCACAGTATTTATCCAATCTTTCTAAAACCTGCCCAGATTGTATATGACCATAAGAATTCGGAAGAGTTCGATTTTGGTTGAAATCGGACAAATAGATCAAGAGTAATCTACCTTTGAATTGCTGAAAATGCAATTTTTAACGGTGTTTACACTCTATAGAGTTCACAAATTTTATCAAATCATTCTTAAACTTGCTCAGATTGTATATTACTATAAGAGTTCAGATGAGTTTGATTATGATTGAAAGCAGACTTATAGGTCGAGAGTTATCTACCTTTGAATTGCTGAAAATGCAAAATTTAACGATGTTTACACTCTAGAGGCCACAAATTTTATCCAATCTTTCTCAAACTTACTCAGATTGTATATTATCATAAGACTTCAAATGAGTTTAATTTTTGTTGTAATCGGATCATTAGGTCAAGAGTTATCTACCTTTGAATTGCTGAAAATGATATATTTAACAGTGTTTACGCTCTAGAGGCCACAATATTTATCCAAGCTCTCTTAAACTTGCCCATATTGTATATGACCATAAGAGTTGGAAAAAGGGTGATTATGGTTGGAATCGGACAAATAGATCAAGAGATATCTACCTTTGAATTGCTGAAAATGCCATATTTTACAGCGTTTACACTCTTGCAACTACAGTTTTCAATGGATTTTGATTATACTTGTACACAAAGGATGTAGCTATACGTTCTCGAAGGAGTGCAATTATTGTTGAAATGTAATCATTGTGACAATAGTTACCTGCCCTTGATATACATGTACTTTGAAATGCTAGAAAAAGGCTTAATTTCAGTTTTGTTTAGGCTCTAGTTATCTGCCTTTGATGTACTCTACTATACTACAGTAGGTAGACAAACTTGAATGGATTTAGAATAAAACAGGTGAAATTCAAAGGTAAAGCTATCAGGCTTCATTACAAATGGTGAGCGATATCAGGGCCTTCAGGCCCTCTTGTACTGTTTCCCCTGGCATCAACCCTGCTTACTTGAATGATTGGATACTTATACAGTTGTTGCCTTGGACCATTCCCAATACACACATACCACCCAATCTTGATTTGACCTTGGCCTTATTTCGACTAAGAAAAGATTCTGAATATATTGGTAAGGATGCCACAGGTGGCATAAGTGTTTATTTTACACAGTCTTGTTTTCTTTATGAATAAAGATTTTGTTTTATGTTTCTGATATTACTAAGAATTAGATTTCTCTTGTCTGTGTAGTCTTTCTCACAGACTGTTTTCTCACTAGGTGGGGCCCGCAGGTCGAGCTGTTGGTATTGATCACATTCCAGAGCTGGTCACCAGCTCCATACAAAACCTGAAGAAGGACCCACAGATTGGCGCCCTGCTTGACGCTGGTCAGATGAAGATGGTCACCGGGGATGGAAGGCAGGGTTACCGGACTGAAGCTCCTTATGATGCCATACATGTAGGGGCTGCAGCTCCTAGTCTCCCTCAAGCTGTATGTTATTTCTGTGAACTGTGAAATGCATTTTTAAAGTAAAGTGTTAGAGAGATTCTAATTTATATTTTTTAACAGGTTACTCTATAGATACAGTACTGTTTTTTACTTCTTTTATTATTTCGACACTAAGGACAATAGTCTCCGCCTAGGCAGTGCTGAAAAATTCTGGTATCTTTCCAGAAGGAGTACCCTGTTTCACTTTTAACCTGCTTTAAGAAGTAACCAGTTTTCAAAACTTCAGGCGCCTTTTGCTTTACTTTCAACCTGCTTTAAGCTAAAATCTTCTAAGATATAGAAAATATTTCTTGACATTTATTACTTTTGATTGGAGCTATTTTCTTCAGTAGACAAATAAATTAAAGGCATCAAGAGGCTAATTATGGGGTAATGGGTTAAAAAAGGGTAACAACTTCAGGAGCTTTCTGCTTTACTTAAGCCCTGCATTAAGCTGCCAATTGATGTTTTTGAGTCAATTTCTTAATATAAATGTCTGTTAAATAAAGACTTTTAATCATCATTTGAAGTTAACAAACCTTCTTGATGTACGGTAATTCATTTTGTTTCAGTTGATAGATCAGCTGAGACCAGGGGGTCGCCTGATTATTCCTGTTGGTCCTGAGGGTCAGACCCAGTCACTGAAGCAGATTGACAAGCAGACTGATGGTTCCATCAAGAAAACCAACCTCATGCCTGTGATCTTTGTGCCCCTGACAAGTAAACAGAAACAGCTGCCTCGATGGTGACTAGGTGAGGAGTTCTGTGTTATCAACTAGCAGTAAATTAAGTCCCACTGCTATACTGCAGGGCTCCAGACAAGGGGAATATTCCTAAAATTTAAAATATTTATGTCTGCACCAAACCCATCTCGAAGAGACAATTCTAATGAGTAGTTACACTATATGATTTGATAAAGACATAGGAAAAAAATGTTGAAAAACTTAAGTTCACTCACTCTTATCTGGAGCCCTGGTGCTTTTATTCTTTTCCTCCATAGCGGAGAGTTCAACTTTCTTCCATAGCCCAAGGCGCAAATCACCCACAATAAAACCTGTGTTAAGCGACCACTGAATGAAGAAATAAAGTGATTGTAAAAGAGAGATGACGATTTGAGTGATTAAACTGAACATGTTGAACATATTCTCTTTCATTTCTTAACCAAACCCTATGATGCCACAACTCATTAGAATTGTTTCTTCAAGATGATTCTTATGAGTAACACATTATAGAGTTTGGTTGAGAAATAAGGTTTTTCAAATGGAAATACCTTATCTGGAGCACTGTTTGCAAAAAGTGTCGACCTAGATCAGAGGATATCTAGATTGGAATTGTCCATTTGATCTTTTAATGATGAATGAATTTATGTCACCAACAAGTCTTCTTTTGATTAGTTCTACAGCGCTCCCTCTCTACAACGACACCAAATGGGAGACACAAATTATGTGTTGTTCGGAGGGAGTCGTTGTAGGGAGGGACACAGCTTACATTTGCAAACAGCTTGAATCCAGATCAGACGCATGAAAATTTGTCACGCATCATTAAGTTTTTTCTGTCAAAATGTCCGTTATGTTGTTTTGAGAAAAACAGCAGACAACAGTTTTAAGCAGACGATATTGTAGCCATGAAAAGGTTGGACATATATGTCTTGTTTGGGGAACAGCGGCAAGGGTCACTATAAGGAGGGAGTCGTTGTTGGGAGGGCTGCTGTAGGGAGGGAACACTGTAATAGTGGGTTGTACTGTATAATGTTCTTCAGATTAAATCTTTGGAGAAATGAGAGACTTTTCTAAGAACCCTAATTCCTTCAACCGTTGCTCTGCAGAATGTTGTAAATCTTGCAACATGGCAGGGTTATTGTACTGAAGAAGACAAAAATTTCCAAACTTTATGTGAAATTGTAAACTGAAAAGTCAACTGAACATTGTTGCATGGCAAGTGTGTCCTATAGACTAACTTCTATGTTAAGATATTGCTTTTAAAGTCAAGCTTGTATTAAGCTGCCACATGAAAGATGATTAACTCTTTCCTCCCTGAAAATTTAAATGGACACTTCCAGTTTCCATTTTAGTCTTGTCCATTTCTGACTTTTAAGGGTTGTTTTTGTCAATGTTTGGCATTATGACAAACAGTGAAGACCCTGATCAGAGGGCTCCTTTCGGAGCCCTCTGATCTGGGTCTTCACTGTTTGCATAGGACAAGTGTTCTATTCACATGAACACTGTTTGAAAAGGACACCTATATGCAGGACTAGGGAACAAAGGGTTAATTAGCAGTCTTAAATACAGATGGCAGCTCAGTACTGAACATATGTAATGCAGAAAGCTCTTGTTAGAGATTTTGCTTTACTTTGGTTTGGTATTAAGCAATCAACCGTCTTTGGAGATCTTCATGCATCATTCAATAATTATCACTTAACTCATTACTCCTTAAATACGCCTTTAATTTATTCCTCCACTGTATATACATGTTGTCATGAATTGCGCATTATTAGTGTAAGTTCATATCCTGGCAGATGATAACTTGAATTAGGCATTATGCTTTACTTTCAACCTACTTTAAGTTTTATCATACTTTATTTCAGGCCAGCAGTGTGCAGTATCATGCGAACAGATCTACTCTGAACTACACAGGGATTGAGTTTACCTTCACCTACACAACAGTTTGAAGTGATGTTGATATGGACTGCTGAAGAGCACAAAACTTACACATTGATATTATACATTCACTGCTGTTTCAATGAGTTATGTTGTACAGTAAATTTTTATTATGATGGATTGAAAAAAAGAAAGCATAATTGACAGTGTTTAACCCTTAGCCTGCCACTCACGACTATAGCTCCATATGCAAACAGCTTGGATCCGGATGAGACGCCGAGTAACTCGGCGTCTCATCCGGATCCAAGCTGTTTGACACTCGGACAACATTTTCAGCAATTTTGAGCAACTTTGAAGCACTTTGAAACTTGAAGCAGACGAGAAATATAGCAGACGACAATTTATTTGGCGGGCTAAGGGTTAAGACAAATGTCAACTTAAAGCAGGATGACGGTAAAGCAGTAATCTCTTGAATCTCTTTTGCTTTATTTTCATGCTGTTTTAAGCACTGAAAATATTTTTTCATTTGACTGGCCAGTAGAGCAGGTTTAGGATTGTACTTTATATACCAAAGATTTAGTATTTATAAGGTGTGTAACAATGGTTGTTTGCTTGCATCAAGTGTGATCTGCACAGATTTCCTTATGGCACTTGGAATCAACTGTGACTTTGCTGTGTATGTATGTTTCCACTACACAGTTGTTACAAGTGTATTTTGAATCTAGAATGAATACTGAAACAATCACCTACTACCCATTATTAGCATTCATAGGGTTTGTATATGATTAAAGTGATCAACAATTTTTAGCTCACCTGGCACAAAGTGCCAAGGTGAGCTTTTAAGATCGCTGGATGTCCGTCGTCTGTCCGTTCACAATTGGTTGTTGAGCGGCTACAAATTTCATCAGATATTCATGAAACTTCATGACAATGTTTGTCTTGATGAAATCTAGGTCAAGTTCGAATGTGGATCATGTCCGGTCAAAAACTAGGTCACTAGGTCAAATTATATAAAAACCTTGTGAACACTCTAGCGGCTATAAATTTCATCCGATCTTCATGAAACTTCATGACAATGTTTGTCTTGATCAAATCTAGGCCAAGTGCAAATGTGGGTAATTTCTGGTCGAAAACTAGATCACTAGGTCAAATTATATAAAAATATTGTGAACCCTCTAGCGGCTACAAATTTCATCCGATCTTCATGAAACTGCTTGAAAATTGTTTGTCTTGATGAAATCTAGGTCGAGTTTGAATGTAGGTCATGTCCGTTCAAAAACGAGGTCACTAGGTCAAATCATAGAAAAACATTGTGAACACTCTAGAGGCTATCTCATTGTATTTTTATGCAACTTTGTCAGAATGTTTGGCTTATTCCTATCTAGGTCAAGTTCTAATATGAGTCATGTCGGGTAAAAAACTAGGTCACTAGGTGAAATCATAGGAAAATCTTGTTGCCACTCTAGAGGCTACAAATCTCATCCGATCTTCATGACACGTGGTCAAAATGTTTGCCTCATGGATATTTAGGTCAAGTGTGGGTCATGTCCGGTTAAAAACTAGATCACTAGGTCAAATTATAGAGAAACCTTGTGAGTACTCTAGAGGCTACAAATCTCATTAGATCTGAATGAAATATTGTCAGAATGTTTGCCTACATCAAATCTAGGTCAAAATCAAATGTGTATTGTGTCTGGTCAAAAACTAGGTCACTAGGTCAAATCATAGAAAAATCTTGTTAATACTCTAGAGGTTGATAATCTAGGTCAATATAGGTCAATTTTTACATGGTGTACCAGGTGAGCGATTTAGGGCCATGGTGGCCCTTGTTTTCACTACTTTGTAAGTATCAACTACGCAAATATTATTTGATTTTATGCAGTTTTCTACTACATAGGAAATTCCTCAAGTGCAGCAATTTACGGGGTATATTTACCTGCCTTTCATAACACACATAAACTAAAGTTGAAAGTAAAGCGAAATGCCTTAAGACACATTCTGCTTTACTTTCAGCTTTAAGCTACCATCTGCCATCTTTATCTGCATAAATAGGGATACCAAAAGATGTCATTTGCAATGACATTACCATTAACAATGTCATGTTTTGGCAGAAAATATATATTGCAGGGGGACTAAAACCTATGGCTTCAATTAACTAACTAGGGTTTTAATTGTTAGTGTGATAAATAGAGGATATTGTATGAGTGCTCATTATTTATCATTTTTAATAAACAAGTTGACTAAAATGATATGACGCAAGCCTTGGCGAGCGTCATATTCAGTTTAGTCAACGAGTTTATTAAAAACGATAAATAATGAGCACGAATGTGATATTCTATTTATCACAAAAAAAAAGTCATAACAAGTTCAAGCAGCTATTAAATTGATTTGAAGCCGTAGTTTGTAGACACTCCGCTATATAGATTTTCCGCCAAACGCTACGTTGTTTACGTTTACGTCATAGTAAATGATGTCATTTGGTGCCACGCTACATGCAGCGCTTATGGACGAACAAGTTAGGCTGGAGCCCAAAAAACGATATTCCACTAGTGGATTACGATATTTATACAATCGCTTTATGCAACTCCCAGACCGCAAATTATGTGATAAAAGAATCTCACATTCATGCTCAATACTTATCATTTTTAATACATTTGTTGAATAACACCAATATGATGCATGCCAAGGCTTGCATCATATTATTTTAGTCAACTCATTTATAAAAATGATAAATACTTAGCACTCTTGTAAGATTCTCTATTTATGTTAAGTTATTATTTTGTTGTTAATTTGTTGAATGTTAATATGTTTGTTATAATGATGTACTGATAATAGTTCAGGAATTACACATTTTGTGTAAACACTAGAGGTGGGTACCGCGGAAAATAAAAAACCACGGTGTACCACGGTTTTTAGATAAATACCACGGTATGTACCACGGTTAACCACCATTTAAACCTATATACTATCAAATAGACAGGGTGCGATATGGCTGTAGCTCCTAGAGCTGGGTACTGAATGTTCACGTTCAAGCAGTAAAAATATCAACAAGTAACAGCCCACAGTTGTAACTATCAAACTGTTTCTGAAATACAACTTTAAAAAATCATCAAACCAAACGATTTACGTTGAACAACCATCCCCGTGAATGAATGGATTTGTCATTCTGTCTGACTTCACTTTCATTTAATATCGGCATGGAGGTTTCTTTCTTCATCACATGCACGAACACAAATGACAACGTAATAAGAACGCATGCAAAATAAACAAAAGAATGGTTGTCAATTTTATTTTACCTTGTTTTATGGCGAAACCCGACATCAATCTATCAAAAGTCTGCTTTGGCTGTCATTCAATTGTTTGTTATTTTCCGAACAATGAATGTATCAACTGTACGACAAATACGATTGGTCAAATATCCGGCTGTTTACTGTAGGTAGTGCAACATAACCAATCAGCAAGCGTTTCTCATAGGCAACGTCATTCGGTGTGAATCGGATGTTATCGTTGTAAAAGTAAATAATCTCCTCTTTTGTTTAATCGAAGCTTCGAAGCTCGGTCAAAAACAACCACTTCAGATATGATTTAAAATGATCATTTCAGTTGACAGTCGGTTTATAATGATAAAAAATAGCCTGTATGAAATAATTGCAGCCTAATTAGGAATTAAACTTTACGAGAATAGGTTTTTTTGTTGAAAATATCACATTGAGAATGGGTCCATTGATTAACCACCCGGGATTAACGTCAGAATAAGATCTGAATCGGGACGAAAGTATCCTCCGAGTCTTACAAGGATAAACACTTCCAAAATTTTAATGTATTTATCAAGTTATGGCTTTAGTTTCATCTTAAATCATACTATTTTTATTTTTTGTCCGTTTTTTATTCAATAAAAACCTTCTATAAAATTGCAAGTAAAAAACCGGTCTTCTCGGAAAAAACCATGGTACGTACCACGGCCATTTCGTACCGTGGTTTACCGGTGTACCGGTTAAACCGCACACCTCTAGTAAACACCAACCATTTACAGCATAATTTCCAAAAACTGATCCTCTTAACTTTTGTTGTGCTGGGTCCAGATATATCTAACCTTTTGAAAACTTTGTAGACCCAGATCAGAGGACTTCTGAAAGAGCTCTCTGATCAGGGTCTGTACTGTTTGTCGTATTTTATAATAGTTTTGGTTACAACTTTTACTTTATTCAATTTACCTAAATTTTAGTTTTTAATAGTGATAAAGCAGACAACAACTGTTTAACCCTTTCCCCCATAGAAGCGCCTTTTAGCGCATTCAATTTATTCCTCCGCTGCAGAAAATAGTTCCAATTTATACAGTCATGAATATGTATAAAAAGGAAAATTTTCTTTATTCTAACAGGTGGTGGCTTAAAGCAGGCTGAAAGTAAAGCAGAATGCGCCATAAGGCGCATTCTGCTTTACTTTCAACCTGCTTTAATTAGTCACCTATTTACAAAACTAAAAAAAAGGTTATCGGGTAAAGGGTTAAAGCAGATTATGTCATAGCAGTGACAGTGTCAACCCTTTCCCCCAATAGAAGTGCCTTTTAGCGCATTCAGTTTATTCCTCCACTGAAGGAAATAGTTATAGTCATGAATATGTAATCGTATCATTAGAAATGTTTCATTTATTCTATCAGATGGTAGCTTAAAGCAGGCTGAAAGTAAAGCAGAGTTTGCCTTAAGACACATTCTGCTTTACTTTCAACCTGCTTTAAGCAGTTAACTATTTTCAAAACTAGTAAACGGCTATAAGGTAAAGGGTTAATTGTTCAGCTTTGAAGGGTTCAGTTCTCCGAGGTATTACTGTAAAACCTCTCTATTACAACCACTTAATTGTGTTAGTTATTAGGTGTTTACGACACGTAACTGCTTAACCCTTTCCCACATAGCATATCTCTAGTATTGAATAAAGGTGTCCACTTAAAGCAGGTTGAAAGTAAAGCAGAATGCGCTTTAAGCGCATTCTGCTTTACTTTCAGCCTGCTTTAAGCTATCATCTGCTAGAATATAGAAAATATTTTGTGTTATACATATTTATGAATGTATAAATTGGAACTATTTTCTTCAGGGCAAGAATAAACTGAATGCGCTAAAAGGCGCTTCTATGGGGGAAAGGGTTAAAGCAAGTCGACAGTATAACGGAGATAAATAATAGTGTGACTGCTTTAGTTTTAATTTATGATTTATATTGAGGCTGTGTATACAATGAATACTCAAGGTGCTGGTTTGTAGGATGATTTTAGAGCCATGTAACGAGAAAAAGAACCATTAGACATAACAAACAGTGTAGACCATATGCTCAACCCAGATGTTTGAGGGTTGGGCTGATCTTGGTCTTCACTTCTTACAATGTTGATAGTCTATTTATTTCATGATTGAATTATATGAGCCCTGTCTTGGGAAAAATAAACATAAAGCCATTTTAGTTATGCTTTTCGGTGGATTACCGGGAAAAAGCAGTGGATTATCACTTGGTAATCCACTGCTTCAAGCAGTGGGATTATCGTCGCTCGTGTTTCTTTTATGAGTTTTCCCCGTAGGGCTCCCCAAGAATCGTAGTCAATCGTGTCATACCGTTCAATTCCGGCAGTCCGTTTTGTCGCGAACGACTCAACGGAAGAACAAGAATCCAAGATCGGAAGTAACGACGTATTTCCGTTGACGTCAAATCAATAAATAAGTGACGTCATTGTACCGCCAACTTTCACGCTCATGTGTTCGATATAAAAATTGGGGCTCAACATGGGATAAATAGTGTACTTTCGCTTTCAATTGCCAAATAAATTTCGTTTAAAATGTGGCTTAAAAGCATAAATAAATATAATGGGTTACAACTTTTACTTTATTCAATTTACCTAAATTTTAGTTTTTAAAGTGATAAAGCAGACAACAACTGTTTAAAGCAGATTATGTCATAGCAGTGACAGTGTCAACCCTTTCGTGAACATCAGACTGTTATATTTTCACTCGTGGCTTCGCCACTCGTGAAAATATAACGTCTGATGTTCACTCAATGGATTAAATTTCGATCTTACACTGAAAAAAACATTTATCCTCTATGTAAACAGTGCAAATTCTGTATCAGGGTCTACAATATGCAGTCAAATTGATTGCAATATATGCAGGCCCATTATCTCATGTTGATTCATTGTGTTGTATCATAACTTATATATTATTCCAGTCTTTCATTACATGTTAAGGTGATTAACCTAGAATTATATTATATATTTTTTAGGGTAATTAACTCAGAACTGCTGATGATAAAGTTACCTGTATTTCAAGGTTAAGATGTATTTCAAGGTGTAAAAAGGTGTATTTATGCGGTAATGGGTTAACTTATCCATAATGTCAAGATTATGCAGATACGTTATCTCTTTACTCCATAGCCTGTTTCTAGTTGCTTTGAAGATAGTTGACCACTTAAAGCAAGTTGAAAGTAAAGCAGAATGCACCTTAGATGCATTCTGTTTCACTTTAAGCTACCATTTGCTAGGATATAGAAACTACATGTGTGTATTTCTTTCTTACTATGCAGATTACAAATGGAATATTTTCTTATGTGGATAGTGAGTTGAGCCGTAAATAGGCGTAATGGAGTAATCAGTTAACCAAGTTTGAGTTGTCATGCTTCAACTGAACTAACCTATTGTTGTTACTCGTTGTTAATGCCCTGGGCCCCGTTTCATAAAACTTCATACGACAAAAACGGTCGTAAGTCTGATTTCTCTATCTAATCCTGTCTTGTGACATCTCTTTGGAATCGTCTTTTCAAGACAATTCCAAAAAGATGTCACAAGACAGGATTAGATGGAGAAATAAATAATAATAGAGACTTTTATAATCTGACTTACGACAACATAATTATGTCGTACAAAGTTTTATGAAACCGGCTCCAGGTCCAGTTCTCTTATACGGGACATAAATTGTCATTGACTAAAATAATCTTTAATCAACTTATGTCCTAAACCTTTGGAATTATTTAGGTATAGTAGTTGTCTTGAATTATCCCAAAACGGAGCATTATTAACATTCTATTGTGCCAAAAGTTTATCGTTAGCTGCTTTGTTTATTACAGCTAATATTTTAGTTGTGCCAGTATTTGATATACAGTGCATGTATTTCATTCCGAGGAAATTCAAGATTTTGCATAATTATCCCTTTTCCTTCCAGGCACAACTACATGTTCTTCCATTTGAAAGGAGGAAAGGGTTAAAGTTGGCATTTTAGCTCAACCTGAGCTGGCGCAGGGTGAGCTTTTGCAATCCTTGAATGTCCGTTGTTAATCGTTCGTCGTCAACAATTTATTGTTTACACTCTAGAGGCCACAATTTTTATTCAATCTTTCTCAAACTTGCTCAGATTGTATATAACTATAAGAGTTGGAATGAGTTTGATTATGGTTGAATTCGGACCGATAGATCAAGAGTTATCTACCTTTGAATTGCTGAAAATGCTATATTTAACAGTGTTTACCCTCTAGAGGCCACACATTTTATCCAGTCTTTCTCAAACTTGCTCAGATTGTATTTGACTATAAGAGTTCAGATGAGTTCAATTATGGTTGAAATCGGACAAATGGGTCAAGAGTGATGTACCTTTGAATTGCCTAAAATGCCATATTTAACAGTGTTTACACTCTAGAGGCCACAATTTTTATCCAATCTTTCTCAAACTTGCTCAGATTGTATATAACTATTAGGTCTCAGATGAGTTCAAAAATGGTTGAAATCAGACAATTTGGTAAAGAGTTATCTGCCCTTGATGTGTTGAAAATGTCATATCTAACGGTGTTTACACTCTTACAACTATAGTTTTCACACAATGTATAGAGCTATAAGCCTATATTAAGTTCTCCAATGAGTGCAACTAGTGTTGAAATTTGATTATTGTTGCAAGAGTTATCTACCCTTGATATATTTTGAAATGCTAGAAAAATGCTTCATTTCAGTATTGTTAAGGCTCTAGTTATCTGCCCTTGATATACTCTACTATACTAGAATAGGTCGTATTGCAACATTGTTATACTACAAATTTGAATGAATTTAGATTAAAACAGGTGAAACTCAAGGTAAAGCTATCAGGCTTCATTACAACAGGTGAGCGATATCAGGGCCTTCAAGGCCCTCTTGTTAAAGACAAGTCATAGTCACTGATTTTACAGAGGGTTGTTGATGGGTCACTGTCACTTGTATAAGATACATGTAGTGAGTTTGTGATGTAAAACAAATAGTTTTAAAATCATTGTCTGTGTTATTGATTTTATATGCACCTTGTGATAAGTCGATGTCACTGATTTTGGCGGAAGATGTTATAGAACACTATATCACTGATTTTAACGGGTTGTGGTGCGTTTATTGCATTGATTTTAAAGGGTTTTTGTGATGATTGATTGTCACAGATTTTAAAAAAGTTTGTAATTGGGTCTCTTTCACAGATTTTGCAGTTTTGTGATGAGTCAAATTCACTGATTTTAAGAGAGATTTGTGGGTGGGGTGGGGGGATTGGTCTTGTCACAGATTTTAAATGGAGTTGTGACGGATCACTGCAGTTCACCGAATTTAAGGTTGGCTGTTTTGTGATTCGACACTTAGCAATAGTTAACTTAACCCAACATGTCCCTTATTGTACAGGACTTTATGATGGGTTATGTCTGTGTGTGAGAATTTCCCTAATCATCAGCCAGATTTTAAGTGTTAGGTTTGTTAATCACATTTCTCAAACTATGGTTGACATGTAATCTATAAAAAAAAAAAAAAATGAACTAAACACAAATAAGTCACTATTACCACGGAGTAAATACACATATATGTGTATTTACTCCGTGCTATTACTTGTTTTGTTTTTATAGTTTCTGGTGTTAGAAAAATGTCAATCTTAAGTTCTGACTGTTGGGATTTCAAAGGAGAGTTCTATCTAAGTCAAAAGTATGAATGAGAAGACATGAAGAGTTTAGTATTATGATGTGATCATAATAATGGGTAAAATCTTAATCATTTGAAAGAAGCAGTATAGATATCTGTAAAGGCAGGTTTCTGCTTAAGGCAGAATTAAGGAATAAGAAAACCTCACCCAAAAGCTTTAGAAGTATGCTCTTTAACACTTTACTCCATTACCTATTCCTAGTTTTAAAGACAGGTGTCCATTTAAAGCAGGTAAAAAGTAAAGCAGAATGCGCCTTAAGGCGCTTTCTGCTTTAGCTAAATATGTTGGGATATGGAAAATATTTCTTACCATGTATATTCATGATGGTATAAATTGGAACAATTTTCTTCCGTGGAGGAATAAATTGAATTTGCAAAAAGGTGTATCTATGGAGTAATGGGCTTCAACACTACCTGTGGTACTATTGACCCATCAGTACAAATCGCCTTCAATTGTATATGCAACTAATATAGCATATATATTACTTCTTTGTTTGAGGAAGGTTTCTGCTTTAAGCAAGGTGAGAGTAAAGCAGAAAGCCTCAATTTTCTGTTTCACTCTCATATTGTTTTAGCCCATTACCCCATAGCCTGTTTCTAGTTATGAATAAAGGTGACCACTTAAAGCAGGTTGAAAGTAAAGTAGAAGGTGTCTTAAGGCACGTTCTGCTTTACTTTCAGCCTGTTTTAAGCTATCATCTTCTAAGATATAGCAAATATTTCTTATTTAATATATTCAAGAATGTATCAAATTGAACTACCGGTATATTCTACAGTAAAGGAATAAGTCAAAGGCGTTAAAAGGCGTAGTTATGGGTTAATGGGTTAAGCTTCAATCTGTATTTTGAACATCATCAGTGAATGCTTGTGTGAGTGTGTCTTTTACAGAGGAATGGGCTCAACTCTTTGCAAGCTAGCAGTGTAAACTGTATTTTAGTCAGGTGTTACTGTATTTGAAATCAATATTTGTGATATTATGATAGTTTTAGACAGATGTAACTGTATTTTAGTCAGGTGTTACTGTATTGATTTCAAATACAGTAACACCTGACTAAAATACAGTTACATCTGTCTAAAACTCTGGCAGATATATGTGCTACAGTGATTACCATTGCAAACAATTTGGATCCAGATGAGACGCCGTGTAACGCGGCATCTCATCTGGATCCAAACCGGTAGATACTCTGACCCTGTTTTGAAAAGAAAATTAGAAAAATTCTATTTTTAGAACATGAGCAGACGACAATTGTTTCAGATGAAAATATTTCCCAGCATGCAAAGAGTTAATGTGTCTTTATGATGGAGGAAAGGGTTAAAGGCTGCTAATACTTGTGAATGGTGACGAATAAGGTTTGACTGCATTTATACACTCAGCAGAACCAGACTTCCACAGTTTATTCTTTGTTGATTTTTGGGATTTGTTAATGAATAAATATTAAATATTGGCTTGTTTTTATTATTTCTTCATTCCTATTTTTATGAAAATCCAACAACAGTAATTATGTGCTGTATATGTGTGCAATTTCATGTTATAGTATTACTTCTCTTGAGCAATCAACCATATTGGATGACGTGGAATTTTTAACCCTTTCCCTTATAGAAGCGACTTTTAGCACATGCATTTTATTCATCCGCTGAAGAAAATAGTTCCAAATTATACCGTAATGAATATATGTCATATTTAATACTTTCCTCATTCTAGCAGGTACTAGCTTAAAGCAGGCTGAAAGTAAAGCAGAATGCGCCTTATGGCGCATTCTGCTTTACTTTCAACCTGCTTTAAGTAGTCACATATCTTCAATACTAGAAACAATGCTATCAGGTAAAGGGTTAAGTGCAGATGGATGCTTATAACACGTCAAAAGTAAATATAGAACACTGATTTATCCCATAGCCCGTTTCTAGTTTTGGAGACAGGTGACCACTTGAAGCAGGTTGAAAGTAAAGCTGAAGGTGCATTCTGCTTACTTTCAGCCTGCTTTAAGCTACCATCTGCAATGATGTAGAAAATATTTCTTATGGTGCATATTTGTGACTAAGTGGAACTATTTTCCTCAATGGAGAAATAAATTAAAAGCATAAAAAGGCATATTTATGGGGTAATGGGTTAAACACTGCAAAGATTTTATAGCAGCTTCCAAATATTATCCAAACTGATTGCCACTGGGATTCTATTTCTAAATTCAGAAAATGTAAAAGAGAAGTTATTGTTACTATTTTCAGTAGAGGAATAAAAGGCATGTTTATGGAGTGAAGAGTTACGCATATTTTGATCTCCGTTCAAGAGTGGTAAGACTTTAATAGAATAATGTGATATACAGTGTAACCTCTGAAAAATGGAAAAAAAACTGACAACCAACATTAATGTTTTTGTCCCAAAGCATTTTGTTCTACTCACAATCCATTTAACAAAGATGTATAAACCCTTTTAACTTTCTGAAGGTAATGTATTTTTGTATGCAACAATAGTCCTCTGCTACTGTTAAAAATAGAAATGAAAATACTGATTTCAAAATAGGGTCAGAGAGACAAAACAGATTGTTTTTTTACGGCATCTCATCAGGATCTAAACTGTTTGCACAGTTTACCAAACGTTCACCTGTAGCATGTAGTTCAGAACAGGTGGTTGTTTAATGTAGCAATACTGTGTTTTGCATTAACCCATTACCCCATAGCTTGTTTCTAGAATTGAAGACAGGTGACTACTTAAAGCAGGTTGAAAGTAAAGCAGAATGCGCCTAAGGCAAATTCCGAAATACTTTCATCCTGCTTTAAGCTTTCAGCTGCTAGAAAATAGAAATTATTTCTAAAGTAAAATATTCACAACTGTATAAATTGGAACTATTCACTTCAGTGGAGGGATAAATTAGAGGCTTAAAAAGGCATACTTATGGGGTAATGTGTTAAGCTGCCAACTGTCTTAAACAACTACCAATTCAATTTTTTTTAGTAGGTTTGGTTTTCAGAGGTTCTGCTGTTATTTAGAATCAATTTCATTCCTGAACTATATTCTTGTTCATTTATTTTTGTACAGTAAAAACACTAAAAATTAGGTGTATTTATTTGATAAGTGGTAATTTAAAGCAAGACAGAAGAAAGCGGAAAGTTCTTGTCCTGGATTAACTCTTTGGACCCTAGTAATGCATATATGCTACATTTGCAAACAATGTACCTGTGCTGAGTACACTTACTTAATGCCCTATGCAAACAGTGTAGTGTACACTGTTTGTTGTAAAAATCAATCTCAAAAGTCAAAATGGACTGGACTATATTGAAAACTAGAATTGTCCATTTGAGGTTTATGGGAGGAAAGGGTTAAGCTGTAACCTGTCTTTAAAGATCAACATGCTACCTTATTCAGAGATCTGTTAATACAGACTGGACTATACATGTCTGACTTTTTAAGTACCGACTTTTAGATGTTTTGACCCAGATCAGATGAAAAATTGAACTGCATTTGATCAAGATCCAACTTATTTGTTTGTTCAGCAGACACGTTTTAATGTATCTGTGTACAACATTCAATTAGCATTATCCCAATGAACCCTTGTCATTTGTGTACTGACACCCTTTACAGTGTATCTGTGAAGAGTACATTTGTCCTGTGCAAACAGTATAATGCGAAGTCTAATCAGGATCTAGACTGTTTGCCATTTTGACTGTTTGTCCAAAACTAAAGAGACTCGAGAGTAATTAATAATATATTTAGACTTTAACCCTTTACTCCTTGTCTCAATAGCCTGTTTCTAGTTTTGGAGGACAGATGGTTGCTGGCTCATGTGGGCCTGGAAGGCCTAGGATGACTTGGAAACAGTTGACAGAGAGGGATTGCAAAGATTGGAACCTCACTGCAATCGACCCGCAAGAGAGGGACACCTGGAGATCAGGTGTAAGAACTGCCATGCGTTAGAGACAGGGAGCTATTTTTAGACTTCAGGCACTGTCCTCAGGACAGTGACCCGTCAATAAATTATCTTGTTGTCACAGGGGTTCATTGATGAGACTACCATGCGTGCAGCAAGCCAGCTATTTGTAAGGGATCCACTGATGTGTATATTGCCCCTGAACCTGCACGTTAATCAAAAATCCGATAGTAATAGTAGTATAGTAGTAGTAGTAGATGACCACTTAAAGCAGGTTGAATGTAAAGCAGAAAACATCTTAAGTTGCATTATGCTTTACATTTAGCCTGCTTTCAGCTACCGTCTGCTAGGAAAAAGAAAATGTTTCTTATGGTGCACATTCATAACAGTATGCAGCCACCAGTCTTAGATAGACCAGAAGAGAATTTTGAGTATTTTTAACCTCAATTCAACTGGTTTTTTTGACAATCACAATCTTGTTTTGGTACACAATAATTGACAATAGTTGATTTCTATTTTCATCATAAGTAGTTGTTCTTGTATGTATCCTATTAGCTTGATCATTCAGTGTACTGCTCATCCGCGATGGACTTGGGTACAAGTTTTATTCAAGACTGGGCCCATATGGGCATGAGTCATACAATACAGTAACAAAAACATCAAACAAGTCAAACAAATGGATGATAATTTAAGTAAAGAAATAGTTGTCGAGACCGGATGCATCTGGTGTCGATGCATAAGCTATCTCAGCTTCTTGGGTCCATTTGAATTTGTTTTCTTCTGTTGTATGTTTTTCTTTTCCGTATTGTTTTCTGTGCCTTTTCACAGAATTTTCCATTGTATTCATTTTCATTAATAATTGGTATAAAAACATCCGGTTACTTGATATGTTTTAAAACTTTTCTTTTCTATATACACAGCTCATATATTGTTCATTCAATCATATTTATTTACAGGTGATAAAAACATGTTTCTTTATTATAGTCTTCATTTCCCACCATATGGGTGGTAGCACTTGGCATTAAATTTATTGGGCTTGTTATTGGGTCCCCAGTGACTATTTAACTTGGCTTTAAATGCATTAAGTGTGGGTGCTACTACAACACAATTTGGGAGGGAGTTCCATTGGTTTACAACCCTATGATTGAAAACTCCTTTCCTTAGCTCTGTCCTAGCTCTAGGTTTATACAACTTCAATTTATTACCCCTTGTGTTAGTCTCACTACTTAATGTAAATAGACTGGTTGCAGTTTTGTCTAACCCATTATTTCCCAGTTTATATACTGAATTACATCTGCCCTATCCCTCCTGTATTCCAGGGTAGGTATGCCAAGTTGCCGTATTCTCTCACTGTAGCTATAACCTCTCATACTTTTTAACATTCTTGTAGCACGCCTCTGGACATTTTCTATAGCTATACGGTATTTTATGTAATGGGGTGACCATATCACGGAAGCATATTCTAAGTAATACACAGCGTATTTCACCTGATAGAATGGAAGGTGAAGTTCATTTAACACCTAGCATAATTTACTTCATAAAAACACAAAGCCCCAATAATAAATCACAATCAGTGCTCTGGAAAAGCTCCTGATAATTAAATAGCATTGGGTACTTTAATAAGTACTGTTTTTGGTCTTCATTAAAAAAGGAATACAAGTAAATATTATAACAGTTGAAAAATAACGCGGCGCTTTCGGGGTCAAGGTCGTCCATTTCCCAAACAAAATTTTTAGCACGGCAGGAAAAAATAGGTTAAAGCAGATTTTCGGTGTGTAAACAGACTTACTTTTTTCTCTTAAATGTGGAATATGTATTTAAACAAGTGTGCATTAAAGTGTTTTCAATGACAGTGCATATATCGTTCAGTAAGACACTTTTTACGCATGTGGGTTGCAGACCACAGGAGGCAGACAAGCGATTTGCCCATTTTTAAGTTGACCAACATGTAAGCTCACGTGGTTTCCCCAGTTAATTTGCATCAGTTTGAAACCAAACTGAACTTAGATTGACAGCCTGATTCAATATTTCTGATGAAAGATTTGATGATGTAGGCTCTTTGCTGACGACTGCGCTGTGTAGAGAGAGGTCCATGATGACCAAGACTGTACTGCACTCCATATTGATCTAGATCAGCAGATCTACTTGGAGAAATTCTGCGGCCATGTCTTGTGAAAAAATTATGGAACGACCAGGACTCGAACACAAGGTCTGTGACTTACCGTGCCAGCACTTTAACCACTGAGCTACAGAGCCATCTGATCTGGGACTTATTGACCTGTACCCGACCAAACTCAGTCCCGCTGTACTACTCACCCTTCTCCCCTGAGTTTCGCCTGAATCTGACAAGGAACCAGAGCATGTACACAGACCGATTTACGTTTCGCGCCAAATGTAACAGGACTGGTGAAAATATTGTGGCCCGACCGGGACTTGAACCCAAGGTCTCTAGCTTATCGTGCTAGCATTCTAACCACTGAGCTACAGAGTACGCAAAGGATCAGACTCGGAATATTGAGATGGTGCAACAAAGAACCGCCCGCTATGTGACAAACAGGTACCATAACAAAAGCAGCATCACCAACATCCTAGAGCACCTAAGTGACCTTGAATGGGAAACATTGGAATCTCTACGCACAAAGGCACAGCTCACAATGATCAACAAGATCACATAAGGACAAGTAGCCATCCCAGCCGACAGGCAATCCAGGACACTCTGTTGCCACGCAATCATCCCAAGACATGCAAAGACATATCGCCAGCCATCCACTTCTATATCATACCACAGGAACTCATTCTTTCCGCAGACTGTTACAGCATGGAACCCTGCAGCTGCTAGCAGCTCGGCTATTGACTTGGTATCTTTCAAGCAGAGCCTAGGATCTCTTTCCTTTAAACTTAGCTTAGGGCCTTAGCTTTAAGTAGTCACCAATGGTTCACGTTGGGCTCCAACTGACAGGACTGGTGATTTTTCACCAAATACCTCCACACAACCACATTCCATCTTCTTACTCTATAATGTCTTGGTTCTGAATCTGTACCAGTCTTTTGATTGCTGAATCAAATTCCTGAGGTGAAATAAATGCAATTTCCATAGATAAATGCCAAGAACAAAATGTAGAAGTATTAAATCAACAACTATCACTAAAGCACTACATTTGACACAAGAGGGGCGTAACTACATATTTTTCCAAAAATGATTTTTTTTTATTTTTCAGCTTATATTAGTCAAACTCATATGCTGTATAAGTTTAAACAAAAAGTTTCAGATATTTATATCAATAATTTGATATTGCAATAAGGGCGTATCTCAGATTGCCAAATTATCTTAGCGCAAGAAGGGCGTAAGTCCACTTACGCCCTTCTTGCATGCTAAAAAACATCTGGTTGACTTACAATCTATCCTGCAATACAGACTTAAGTAAACAAATAACTGCTGTGTTGTTATCTTATGAAAGCATTATGTTCTTTATGATATCACAACAGTATATTATTGCATCATAACAGTCTACTAAGCACTGACATGACACAATATTTTCAATTTTAAGGTGAAAAAAAGGTTTAAATCTTATACTTGAGAAAAGAAGGCAGTCATAATGTGGCTTATGGGGGCGCCTGAGTCTTGAATAAGGGCAGTTTGCATTTTATGTACATTACATTTGTGTTGGAGGCAGGATGTGTAAATATATATGTCATTTTTAGATATTTTAGGGTTCAGAATTTGGTTATAACAGTCTACAAAACCTCTCACTATTTCCTTTTCGGGCGCGAGGTATTAGAATATTATTGATATAAGATCTACTTTTTAGGCAGATTTAGTGTTAAGAGTTATCAGTTTTTAATATTTTCAAAACTGAAATTTCCCTTTAAACATATTCAAACCTAGAAGCAATGAGTATACTTGTAACAAACAAACAGTGTATCTGCAAAAAGTACACTTGCCCTATGCAAACAGTGCAGGCCCTGAACATATAGACAGCTAAGACCTGCAGGAGCTCTCTGATCAGTGTCTCCAATGTTTGTTATTTTGCAATATGTTGTTATTTAATAAACTATTATTGGTCAAACATTGACTTTAACTTAATTGAATCTGTCCTGTTAAAGTTTCATAGGTGACTGAGTTAAGACTTTGCCAGTCAGTTGTTTTGGTTCTTCAGATATAAAACATACCTAGATCTACTGGAAATTTTCCAACCAAATGAAGATCTGTGGTCACTGGTCTCAACAAATTCACTTCAACAAAATTGAAACTTTGTTTATACTCAAAGCACCTGTTCTAGTTTTGTGCAGGTGTATAATATCATTATGCAGCTTTGCTAAATTAGGTCTCTTCTGACACAGTGTTGATCTTTAAAGACTTTTCCTCAGTCCATTGAGGGACCACCATCCCATTGTTCTGGAGGTGTCAGTGTAACTGTCAAATCATGCACATATCATGTGCAGCACAATCTCAGTTTACCTGGTGAGGTCCAGATTATACTCATGCTCTAGTGATTTTCAATGGTTATTTCTAACCCAACTATCAAATATAAAGGTAGAGTCTCAGACGAGAAGCTTCAATGGTTCTTTGCTAACGTAATGTCCACAAAACCCATGCTCTTTGCAAGGAAATTGTCTGGCAGGGTGTTATGACCAAAAGGTCGTAAGGAGATGTCTTTAAGTGCAGTTTTGACTTGCTTCTGTATACCAATAGTTTTAAGCACTCACTTGTAGCAGGTAAACCAGTATCAGGTTGAGAAGCTTAGACACCACTATCAAAAGGGCATCATTTTATGACTGAGTTATCACAGCTTGCTTTGCTCAAGAGCTCTTACCATATCCTATTTCAAATTAAGTTCAGAGCTGTGGGGAAATCAGACCCATATAAGTCTGTGACTTGCTGAAACTCTGCATCATATATGGATCTTGAACATCTCTTGGCAAGTTCATATGTATAAAGTACATTCTGTACCCGAGCTGTTTTCGATACCATTTGATTTTAATTTAGTAAATCATACTCCATTATAATTAAGTACATGGTTTGGGTACAAGTTTATGTGAAGGAGCCCCTGTAAAGTGTTGTTATGGTGGCCTTTGCTGCAATGCAATGCAGGGTCACCTACATAAAGAGTTTTGGTCAACTTTTCAACTTCCTTACTAAATCTGACAAAATACCTCATCTCTAAGACCCTTTGACTGTAGCTGATGCCATGCTCTGACTGAACAATTTGGGTACCTCAAGTTTCTTTGCCAGATTATCACTATATGAGAGAAAATTCTCACAGAGAATGCATTCTGAAGTTTGCCATATTTCTTCAGGATCTGCTTTATTCTACTGCATGGATGATGGCTGCAAAATATTTTTCAGATGTTTTACCTTGGTTCAGCCTGTTTAAGAACACTTGATGTCAGCTCCTCACAATTTTCACCAGAATCATGTTTTCCTTATTTGCTTGAGGCCTGTGCATTCATAGTAGATAGGCATTTTTAGATAACAAGCAACAAATTAATTTGGCTCCACATGTTGGTATATGTCCACATGACATGTACTTCTTTTTGATTCGACTGTAATATATAGTCAAATGTCACACATTTTTGTTGAAAATATTTGGTCACAAAAGTTAACCACTAATAATTTTTTGACTCACTTAAATCAGACCAGTGTAACTTGTAAAAGTGAAAGCTGTCCATAAACAGTCACATAATGCATGCTTAATAATAAAATTGGACATAAGGCCTGTTCTTATTTTTCTGTTTACAAATTGTAAAGAAATTCTGAGTACATAGGGGCATAGTTTGTGATAAGAGTTATAGGCCTTGTCATTTCACATGGATAGTGTTGAGGAACAGTAATTTTTAACTTTTGTTCAAATCCAATGTACATTGGTAGAAGAAATGAGCAAAACTGTAGAAAAGGTTAAAAAAAAAAGGTATAGGACTTGTTGTTGTGTGTAAACCAGTCTTTTTTGGGGGGAGGGGGGGGGGACCATTCCCAAAAGAAAACAAGGACTTTTTCCCAAAATGAGCTGTTTACGGCAGGATTTCCCCCCAAAATGAAAGTTTTACGACTCATTTTTTGTCCAAATCAAGTATTTTACGTTGTTTTAGAGCATATTTTCACCAATTAAATGGGTACCAACCCACTCCCAAAGTCAAGTGTTGACAAACAAATACTGAAGTCAGATGATAACTGAATGCTTGAGTAGTTTCAAACCTAATGAGGACAAAAAATGAACTAAGGGCAAATTTCTAAGAAATTCATATTTGTGAAAGAGTTATAGGCCTTGTGTCATTTTAGTAATGTGGGTGATTGTAAATTAGTCTTCCTTTACTATTTAATCAAATCCATGAAGAAATAACATAAGCAACATTGATAGTAAAATATATATGTGGTAGAAGGTAAAAAGAGGCATAACTCTTGTCAAATTTAAAAAGAATGATAAGACTTGTTGCTGTATGTAATCCAGATTATACTGCTTACTTGAGTGAAGTTTCAAAATAAATGGCAAAATATGTGAAATATTCAGAGTTATAGGACATGTTGTACACTATGTCAAATGATACTGAACACTTTAATGAAGTTTTAAATTGATTGAGGCACAGGTGAGAAAATATAGTCTGATTATGTTTTCAACCGGAGAACTGTGAATGTCCTTAACTAAATACATTGTAAATCAAAATGGAAATGTACATCAAAATAACCCAAGCAATACATGTACATATTCTGTTGTACATTTTATTATTTGCATAAAAGGTAATAAAATTCACTTCTTTTTTTTAACTTAAGTTTAACTGAAAAATACATAATAGAACAGTCCTGTCAGATGTACTTGGGAAAAATGTGCAACGAGAGCATAAGTCAAACATTATCAATAAGATGTATTTCTGAAATACTATGCCCCCTGCATGTGACCTTGACCTTTGTATGACATGACTTACTTGTACTGAGCTCAAGAGCTTCTGAAGTCAAGTACACATATCAAATATGGAGTCTCTATCACATGTTGTCCCAAAGTTATGACAATTTTTTATGAAATTAAGCCTATTATCCCTTAATGACCTTGACCTTGGTCTGACATGATCCAAGTTGGGTTGACCTCAAGAGCTCCTTGGGTTAAATACACATGCCAAATATGAAGTCTCTATCACATGTAGTTCCAAAGTTATGCCCAAGGATAAGTTGACTTACGCCCTTCTTGCGTATAAAATTTCTTCAGATTTTCCTTGAAAAAGCATGCAATAAGGGCGTAAGTCAGATTTTTTTAAATATAACACTATTTTGTAAAATTTTAATATTGTTTTTTAATGTTTCATAAAGAATAAATTATCTTAAAACAAAACACATGGTAAATATGTATGTAACTTTCAATCTATAGAAATAAATCAGTTTTTTTCACTTCCTGAACATTTTTAAAAAATGTAGTTACGCCCCTCTTGCGCCGAACCCTCGGTATGATAATGTAGGTATACGAGGGTTGCCCCAAATAGTGTGACAAATTTAATTACAAGATCTTATTGATGTCCTTTCATATTGAAATTTCAGCTGACCATTTTTTATTTATTTTTAAGCAGTTAGTTGAAATATTAAGATAAATACTCTGTGAAATTACTAAATGTTAACATATTTATAAAGCTGGTACAAGTGACCTGTGTAGTCGCAAAACCAGCTGATTTAACGCTGTTGTCTTGTAAAATTAGAGCCATCTATCTTAATAATGCATTCTGCTAGACGCCAAAATGCCAGTGAATGTTAACGTAAATAATTATATGTCATTTAGAAAACTGTTTTTGAATTGAATTGGTGTACGACAACTCCCTGAAGATAAGTTTAGTTTGCACCCCTTTTTCGAAAATTTGTGAAAAAACGGCGACGTCAGAGTATATGCGGGCACACTGAACAGTCAGTGAATTCTGCCCGGGTATGGAAATGACTCCAGTTGTGACGCTCAAACTCGTGATTTCTGTGGAAAAGCATCAGAATGTCTCCCGGGCATTTGTGTATAATAGATACATCATAGATAAACGGATGAAGAAAGCGGTATTCAGAGCACCAGATAAGGGTAGTTTTTCAAAAACTAAAAATCTTTATTTCTGAATTAAACCCTATGGTGTCACTACTCATTAGAATCGTCTCTTCGAGACGATTCTAATGAGTAGTAACACTATAGGATTTGGTGCTTAAAAGAGTGAGAAAATGATGGATTTGTTGAAAAAACTACCTCTTATCTGGAGCCCTGGGTATTTATAAGGGAAATATGCAACCCGACAGGAGAAAAACAGTGGATGATAATGCAGTACAGCAGGTTCTTGATGTTCTTAACATTGCGTGAAATCTCTTCCAAAACTGGACTCTCAAGATCACCAGTTATATTCGATGACTTTAAAATAACACATGTTTGTGCCCCCTGGGTCCCACGTTTATTGAAGACAGAAGAAAAACAGTGCCATATCCAGAAATTCTGTTCGAGTATTTTTAGAAGGTTTTAAATCGGCGTCAAAACGACTTCATGATGTGTGCCGGTCGAAGACTTACAAGTGTTTGTCAAAAATGCTCTACAACCAAATGGTTGAGATATTCACAAATAAATAGTTTGTTTCAGTCTAATTTTGTATTGAAGTAGCAATAATAGTTTTCTAATTATCAAATTTGTCACCCTATTTTGGGACAGCCCTCGTATGATGTGACTATTTGTAAGAATCATAGTTTTATGGCGATTCAAGAGTGACATAAGTAGTCAAATCATACAGGGCTCCAGATAAGAGTCAGTAAACCGATTTCTAACAGTTTCTCAGGTTTGCCTCCATCAAACCCTATATTTTGTGACCACCGGCGTCTGCGTTGTCGTCGTTGTCATCCGAAATCTTAACGTTGGCCATAACTTTAGAACTACATTTGATACAGACTTTATATTTGGTATGTGTACTCACCTCAAACAGATATTGAGCTCAGTAAAATTTGTGTCATGTCCAACAAAGGTCAAGGTCATTTAGAGGTCATTAAGAGGTAAAATAGGGTGGGTTTAATATTGGCCATAATTGCAGACAAGTGTTGGCACCTGCATGGGGTGCTCTCGTTTTACTTCCTCTGGAGCCATGCAAGAATAACTAAAATATGTTTATATCTGTTTTTCAGTGGATCCTGGTAGACAACTAGCCAATGTCCGGGTTATGGGCGAACTGGAATAAGTTTCTATCAGGGAGATCACCGGCGGTACTAACACTAGCTGTGCAGTTAGCCTTCATTTCGCAAAGCTTCACAGCCATGGCATGGAGGTCAAGTGGAAGCAGTAACACAAATCTCATTGATAATCTCCATAGTGAGTACTTAGGTTGTCAAAACTTACATAAGACTTACTTAACATTTTAGTTGCTGGATTAATTTTGTATTTAGGTTAAAAAATGACATTTGTTCAAACTGTAAAATTCTGAACCAATCGTTTACATTTTCTGAATTCAGAGAAAAAATCCCTGTGACAAGCAGTTTGGATCATGATCGGAAGCTGTGCACAATAAACTTTTTGCAGTCTGTTTAATCATATATTATCTGTCATAACAGTATGATATATTAAGAGTTGCAAGTCATACTATACCCCAAAACCATCTTTTCATTTCATTTTGATGACCTAGAGTATTCATTGGAACTTCATAGATCTGGCATATGTTAATAAAACCTCATAAATGTTATCCTCCTTATGCCTTGCCCTAAGTGACCTTTTTTGCAAACAGTGTTGATCCAGATGCAGAGTTATTCAGTGTATTGTCAGTATCCAAACTGATACCTATATTCAATATGTCAAAACGCTCAAAATTTAAATTTGTTAAATAAAAGCAGACATCATTTAACTCCAACTATCCTGGCAGTATGAGTAAGAACTTTGTCCTGCTTTTGCTCTTTTGTCATGTCGCTATGTCTTATGTCCAAATTGTTGTTACTTACAAGTTGTATAGGGCTCCAGATAAGGGGAGTATTTCAGAAACTTTGAGATGATTCTAATGAGTAGTCACCCATGGTACCATAGGATTTGGTGATGAAATGAGTGAGAAAATGTTGGATTTGTTCAGTTTACTCTCTCTCTCTTATCTGGAGCCCTGGTTGTATGTGTAGTCGGTTTGAGTTTATGGTTAAATGGTGAGAGATTTGTGTAGATGGTCTGGTAGCTCATTTGGTAGAGCACTGGCTCTGTAAACCAGGGGTTTCTAGTTTGAATCCCGGTCTGGCTGCATATTTTTCTCACCATGTTACATATATGTATGTTTTTAATTGATCTTAAATTGTTACAAAGGTTAAGAGTGTAACTGTCACTAATGTATTAATTTGTCTTGTATGTTAGATAATGGTATTATCAAGTCAGATCGAGTTGTAGAGGCTATGAAGAAGGTGGACAGGGGCAACTTTTGCAAATTCAACCCCTACGTAGATTCACCGCAGACCATAGGCTATCACGTAACCATTAGTGCCCCACATATGGTAAGTTCTTGTCCACTAGTCTAGTGGACCATGTGCTACCTACATTACCAAAATTGCAAATCTCTGATATGTCTAACATTCAGAGCTTCAGATTAGGGGAGTATTTATTTCAAAAACTAAAATCTTCATATCCATACTAAACCCCATGATGTCACTACTCATTAGAATCGTCTCTTCGAGACGATTCTAATGAGTAGTAACACCAGGGATTTCCCCAGAAGTTTCTGAAGGCATGTTGAATTTGTGGCATAGGGGGAGGGTGCGGGAGGGCTCTCCCTCCTGCGCTGCGGCGAAGTTTTTTGCTCTTTAATCAATGAAATAGTGCATTTTTAGCAATACATATATGTAGTGTATACTATAGTGTGTTTATATGGAAATGGCTGAAATAATTATTATTCTGTTTCCTAGATCTTGTGTGTGTAGGGCTTTTGTTTTTAAGTTCGGCACCAATATTTAAGTTACAATTCATACCTAAAGTTTACTATAATACATGTACCTGCTGATCTCCCAGTACAGTTGCTGACTGCAACTTGCATTAAGCAGTTTTCCATTATTTTGCAACAGAGTATTACATTGTAAAACCTTACAAGTTGAAACACATTAATTCACTTATTTTATACATAATAAAAAAAAAAAAAAAAAAATTAATTACATAAAAAATATCCAGAAACTAGGATGTGGAAACTATGAATGTCTGGACTTATGGAAAAAACATAGACCCAGTCTGGTCTCCTGTGTGAGTCCTCTAATCAGTGTCAGTGCCATTTACAAGATTGTAAAGTGTTTGGAAAAAATACTATTGACAGAAACCACAAACAACATGTAGTAGCTTGACCAAAATGGAACAGTCTTTTTAACAAATCAGTATTTGAAAGTTTAAAGCATGTGAAATGTACACACATTTTCAATTTTGTCTGCTATACATTAGATCTACTATACATACTACACTACTGTCACACTCAATCAGATAATACACACAAATACTAGAAATGCTCACTTTTGTTTTCAAATAAATAAATTCTGAAACAGAAATGCAGAAACAAGTAGGTAGGGCTTGTGCTGCAAACAGTAGATCCAGAACAGGAAGCCCCTGACCAGGGAAAACTGGTTGTCTTGCTTATGTTTTTGGAAAAATATTCATAAGTCTCATAAACTTAATCAAAGAATTTATTTGAAACGGTTAAACATTAACTTGCCGCACACAGTCAAACATACACACAAACACCTACCCTTATTTAGAATTAGTACAGTGCATGGTGATTTAAATGTATCATATTTAAACTCTTATTCCTCATAGCCATTTGAGATACGTTTTTATGCCTTTACTGTTCCCTTGAGGTTAAAGAAAAGAAATTGTTGTACTCTATCGAAGATAGATCTAGATACGGTAATATAATGGAGGTTTAGTAAAAAAAAAAAAAAAAAATTATGTGTCAAGAACCTGTGGGTTAAGAGCATAGAAAATGTTCCTGCATCCCGGCAAGTGGATGTCAAATGGAGGATTCATTTTTACTTTTAGCCTGCTCTAAACATTCATCCATCATAAAAACAGAAAACAAATTTTAACTCTGTGAAGAATTAATTAAACTGTTTGACTTTGTCATGAGATAAATCCAAGTCTACTTGAATATTTGTTGTCACGATTGTTTTCTGTTTCAATATTTAATCTCCAAGTATTCAATTTCTATTTACCGAAAATACCAGAAAGCTATTTTAAGAGATTCATTGTTTCCCGCGTGTATGTGTTGCTTTTGTTCTTCTCTTGTAACTTATTTCCCAAAACTCCCACGAAAAACGTCTTCCACGTCGATAGCCATTGCATACGAATAATTGCTAATTTTAAACATCGCAATTTATGTTAATTTCCTGTCATTCTAAATGGAAGTTTATAACGTCTAATCTAATTGGATGTTTTCAAAAAATGACGCTGGGAATTACCTAGTCTAGATTACAAGTAAAGACATGTGACAAAGTTCGAAGCATGCCGCGCATTTGGATTTCATTTCGGAAGTTTGGAATACTGTTTGCGTCTGTTACGTGATTATTAATACGGAGTTGTGAGGAAACAAATTCTAAAAGGTAATTTATAGTCATTTAAAACATTCGTTTGTTCTGTATTTGCGGAGAATTTCCTTATTTAACAGGCCCCGTATCGAGAATAAAATTCCGAGGTGACACGCGATTTCACGTCTCAATATTCACGGCGAATTTTCAGTCCACCGTTAATCATCTTCTGAATGTTAAATTCGGGAAAAGGAATGTCCGAGATTCAGGTTTCGGCTAGTATTTATTTTTCTTTCAGCGTTGTCCGTAGCTTGTTTTCCGAAAATATCATTCAAGTCGCTGTTTGTGAAGTTAGCCATGTTGTAGAATCTACTCGCACAAGCGGTTTTAGAAACGTCAATCAAAAGTTCATCTCGCTCAAAATGGAACGAGTCCCTGTCAATCACCGTATAGATAAGGAAATTCGGCTCCTGATTGGTTGATGAAGCTAAGCACACGCCCGACGCGCGTGACGGCGTTTGGCATATGAAATAATTACTGGAATACACAACACAGAGCCCTGATTAAGGCTTGTCGCTCTACGGATTAAGACATGTCGGCCAGATCAAAGCATGTCGCGAAGAGACCGCCTGGAAGGAAGGCATGTCGCCTGCGACAGGCGAAAACGGCCTGGGGAAATCCCTGAACACCATAGGTTCTGGTGTTGATATGAGTGAGAAAACATGGAATTTGTTCATTAAATACTCCCTCTTATCTGGAGCCCTGCTAACATTCATTCAGCATAAAACATGAAATAACATTCAATCATTCCTATACATCAACTTGTGACTGCTTACCCCTTTACTTTATAGATACTCACTTTTACTCACTTTTAGACATGTTATGAACTTTCCTCCAATAGTTCCATTTTATACAGTAATAAATTTGTAACATAAGAAATGTTTCCTATTTCCTAACAAATGGTAACCTAACTTCAATACTAGAAAACGGTAATGGGGTAAAGGGTTATTTTGAAGATTGAATCATACCAGAGCTGATTAATGGAATTCTCAAAACAAAGTCATGTATACTAGATCATGTTCTGCATTGTTTTATCTATCATTGTTGTCTTTGTCTTGCTGCAGAAATAATTGAAAGTGAGATGAAGGTTTTGCTTTTACCTTGGTGTCAACGATAGCCAAATATTTAGATTTAGCTTCAACTAAGTTTTTAGCTCACCTGAGATAGCTCTGGGTGAGCTTTTGCAATCCTTGAATGTCAGACATCCGTCGTCCAGCGTCAACAATTTTAGTATTAACACTCTAGAGGCCACAACTTTTATTCAATCTTTCTCAAACTTGCTCAGATTGTATATGACCATAAGAGTTTGGATGAGTTTGATTATGATTGAAATCGGACCAATAGATCAAGTGTTGCTGAAAATGCCATAATTGACAATGTTAACACTCTAGAGGCCACAAGTTTTATCCAATCTTTCTTAAACATGCTCAGATTGTACATGACCATAAGAGTTCAAATGAGTTTGATTATTGTTGAAATCGGACCAACAGGTCAAGAGTTTATCTACCTTTGAATTGCTTATAATGCCATATTTAACAATGTTAACACTCTAGAGGCCACAATTTTAATCCAATCCTTCTCAAACTTGCTAAGATTGTATAAGATTTAAGAGTTCGGATGAGAATGGTTATGGTTGAATTCGGACCAATAGGTCAAGAGTTATCTACCTTTGAATTGCTGAAAATGCCATATTTAACAGTGTTTACTCACTAGAGGCCACAATTTTTATCCAATCTTTCTCAGATTGTATAAGACTATAAGGTTATGAGTGAGTTTGAAAATGGTTGAAATCAAACAATTTTTTCAAGAGTTATCTGCCCTTGATGTGTTTAAAATGCCTTATCTAACAGTGTACTACAGTTTTCAATGGATTTTGATTATACCTGCACACAATGTGTATCGCCATAAGTTCTTGATGGAGTGCAATTATTGTTGAAATCTGATAATTGTAGCAAGAGTTATCTGCCCTTGATATACTTTGAAATGCTAGAAAAGGCTTTATTTCAGTATTGTTTACGCTCTAGTCATCTGCCCTTGATGTACTCTACTATACTAGAATAGTTTGTATTCCAATATTGTCTACACACTATATAATAGTCTACAAATTTGAATGGATTTAGATTAATATGGGTGAAACTCAAAGCTATCAGGCTTCTTTTCAACAGGTGAGCGATATCTGGGCCTTCAAGGCCCTCTTGTTGGTTTTGCAGTCAAACCTATATTAAGCAACCACTATTTATTGGGTATATTCATTTGCAATATGACAGGTGGCAGCTTAATGCAGTATAAAAGAAATGCAGAAAGGAGCTTTCTGCATAACTTTTGTCCTGCATTAATTCTTTGAACCCCAAACATGTATATATGCGTCATTTGAAAACAGCCTACCTGAGAGGAGTACACTTGTCCTTTGAAAACCGTGTATACTCTGATCAGGGTATACACTGTTTGTAATTTTGAAATATTCTGTAAAAATCATATCTAAAAAGTCAAAAATGGACTAGACTACATTGAAAACTAGAATTGTCCATTTCAGGTTTCAGGGAGGAAAGGGTTAAGTGGTCACCTGTCTTTTCCCATCAACATGCTATCTTATTCAGTGGTCACTGTATACAGGTTTGACTGTACACATCTCATTGCAATACCTTAGACATCTAACTCTGCAGAATTCTTGTTTCAGCATGCTCATGCCCTGGAAATACTCTCAGAGCACCTGAAGGAGGGATCTAAAGCCCTGGATGTGGGGTCAGGAAGTGGTTATCTCTCAGCATGTATGGCCCTCATGGTAAACTTACTGGACATTCTGACTGAATCATTCTGCTGGATCTGTTCTTTTGTAAAGCAGTTGCCTTTAACTCTTTCCCCATAACAAACTATTATTAACCCTTAGCCCGCCAAATAAATTGTTGTCTGCTATATTTCTCATCTGCTTCAAGTTTCAAAGTGCTTCAAAGTTGCTGAAAATTGCTGAAAATGTTGTACGAGTGTCAAACAGCTTGGATCCGGATGAGACGCCGAGTTACTCGGCGTCTCATCCGGATCTAAGCTGTTTGCATATGGAGCTATAGTCGTGAGTGGCAGGCTAAGGGTTAATAAAGATATCTGCTCAATCCATTTCTCAATAAATATACCTTTCACCCCTTTAATTTATTTCTCCACCGAAAGAAATAGTTAAACTTTTTAGTCATAAATGTAAACAAGCTGCTGTAATTTTGATGAAGTTTTAACTGTGTGGTGTTATTCATTTCATTTTTAGCTCGACTTTTTCAAAAAGTCGAGCTATTGTCGTCACCCTGTCGTCTGCGTCTGCGTCTGCGTCAGCGTCTGCGTCTGCGTCTGCGTCTGCGTCAGCGTCTGCGTCTGCGTCTGCGTCAGCGTCTGCGTCGGTTAAGTTTTTTGCTTAAGGTTTTTGTAAGAGTCCATTTCTCAATAACTATCAAAGGTATCCATTTGAAACTTGGAATAGTTGTTCAGTATTAAAAGGGCAACTCATTACAACAAGACAGGTAACCCTGGGATTTGTCATTTCAGAGTTATTGCCCTTGTTTTATTTACTTAAAAATTATAAATTAACATATCTCAATAACTATCAAAGGTATCCATTTGAAACTTTGAATAGTTGTTCAGTATCAAAAGGGCAACTCATTACAACAAGGCAGGTAACCCTGGGATGTGTAACTTCAGAGTTATTGCCCCCATTTTATTTACTTAAAAATTATAAATTAACATATCTCAATAACTATCAAAGGTATCCATTTGAAACTTGGAATACTTGTTTAGTATCAAAAGGGCAACTCATTACAACAAGGCAGGTAACCATGTGATTTGTCATTTCAGAGTTATTGCCCTTGTTTTATTTACTTAAATATTATAAATTAACATATCTTAATAACTATCAGGGGTATCCATTTGAAACTTTGAATAGTTATTAAGTATCAAAAGAGCAACTCATTACAACAAGGCAGGTAACCCTAGGATTTGCCATTCCAGAGTTATTGCCCCTGTTTTATTTACTTAAAAATTATAAATTAACATATCTCAATAACTATCAAAGGTATCCATTTGAAACTTTGAATACTTGTTTAGTATCAAAAGGGCAACTCATTACAACAAGGCAGGTAATCCAGGTATTTGTCATTTCAGAGTTATTGCCCATGTTTTATTTACTTAAAAATTGTAAATTAACATATCTAAATAACTATGAAAGATATTAACTTGAAACTTTAAATACCTGTTAAGTATCAAAAGGACAACTCACTACAACAAGGTAGGTTACTCTGTGATTTGTGATTCCAGAGTAATTGCCCTTGATTTATTTACTTAAAACTTGTAAATTGAAATATCTTAATAACTGTCAAAGGTTTTAACTTGAAATTTTAAATACTTGTGTTATAACAAAAGGGCAACTCATTCAAACAAGAAAGGTGACCGGGGATTTGCCATTCCAGAGTTATTGCCCTTGTTTTTATTTACATGAAACTTGTAAATTGAAATTTCTCAATAATTACAATATGGTATTAACTTGAAACTTTTAATGCTTGTTCAGTTTCAAAAGGGCATCACCTTTCAACACAGCAGATAACCATGTCATTGCAGAGTTATTGCCCTTGTTTGACTAAGAATTTGTATATGAAATTATTCAGTAACCGTAGAAAGTTATTAATTTCAAACTTCCAATATATTTGAATACTTGTTTAGTTTCAAAAGGGCAACGCATTACAACAAGGCAGGTAAAGCAGGCAAAGATATTGTCCTTCTTTTGACTTATAGTTTACTTTAAGTGGAATGTAGACTGTCCAAGTATGTGTAAGTTGTTGTTGCTTACAAACTTCTATGATCAATAGGGCATTTAACACCCATACACATTCTTTAATTAAGTTTGAAAAATATAGCCATCTCAAGTATATGAAAGTCGAGCGTCCAGCACCCGTTTGCGGTGCTCTCGTTAGTCTAAACTTTTCAATTTCACACACATGTTGTAGAAAGCATTACCTGGTAGCTTTCGTCCGAGTACTTCGGACTTCGTCAGCCAACTGAATTGACTTCTCATTGGGGATTAACACTGCTCGAGGCCTTCGTGAGCGATGTTAATGTCGAGTCCCAGATGTGCAGATCTGGGACTCGACATTAACATCGCTCACGAAGGCCTCGAGCAGTGTTAATCCCCAATGAGAAGTCAATTCAGTTGGCTGACGAAGTCCGAAGTACTCGGACGAAAGCTACCAGGTAATGCTTTCTACAATATGTGTGTGAAATTGAAAAGTTTAGACTAAAAATGAAAGCTGCTGTAAGTACATGTATTCACCTTTCTTCAAAACTAGAAAACAGGCTATGGGGTATAGGGTTAAAGCGGGCTGAAAGTAAAGACAAATGCACCTTAAGGTCCATTCTGCTTTACTTTCATCCCGATTTAAGTGGTCACCTGTCTTCAAAACAGGTTATGAGGTGAAAATACATTTTGTAATCATATTGAGATTTTTGGAGGAAAGAGCTAAAACATGTACTAATATTTTGGTAGGTGGGGCCATCAGGGAAAGCTTTAGGTATAGATCATATAAAGGAGTTGGTTGATGGGTCAGTGCAGAACTTGAAGAAGGATCCAGCCATTGGTCAATTACTGGAGACTGGGCAGTTACTAATGGTGACCGGGGACGGCAGACAGGGATATGAGCAAGAGGCCCCTTTTGATGCTATACATGTAGGGGCTGCGGCACCCACCCTGCCCCAGGCTGTAAGTAAATTACAGATAGACATGTGTTGAGTGAATAATGGAAAAGT
Organism: Gari tellinella; assembly: GCA_922989275.2. NCBI lineage: Eukaryota > Metazoa > Mollusca > Bivalvia > Cardiida > Psammobiidae > Gari > Gari tellinella. The sequence continues at coordinate 98,059,459 of OV277857.1, read as the reverse complement.
AGCTTTCTTCATTCTCTTTTCCAGTCATCCAGGTATTTTATGTCATACGCATACTCTCGGTCATACTTTAGAAAATTCGCATGTAGATTTCGGGCTTGTTTTCAAACTGAGGGATGCTGAATGAAGGGTGTATGACGTAGGACTGGAAAAGAGAATACCTTTGTTATGCAAGAAGCAGGAATCTGACTTAAAAAATATCCATTCTTCTTCATTGATGGTCATTCAACACAGGATTGATTTATAAAGTTATATACATGTACATTAAAAAAGGTACAGATAAGAATGTGATATTTTTGTGTTTTGACTGATTTATAAGGTTAAAATAATGTCCCTTTACATGTCTCTTATTGGCATAATCATTGAAAATATGATGATGTTGAAAGCAAGTTCTATTGCCACAGATTGCCAGCTTTTACCCTTTAATTGTTGAAATCTTTTCCTAACCATCATTTGTCACTGTTTTCAATCACATCAGACATTGACCAAGTTTGACAATTAGGTTTTTAGCTCCTGATAAGTAAACTTTTTCAGATCTAAAATCATAAATTCTCCATCAAACTCTATGTTGTGACTACGTATTGGTATGAATAGTCACAGGGTCACAACAGAGGGATAAGGAGAGACATAAATGATAAAGGTGAAACAATTAGAAATGTCTTTCTGACTGTATCTTACCTGGCGCCAAGAGCTAGTTTGTATCTAGACAATGCAAAATTATTCAATTCAGTTAATTATAGACATCAGGCTTAGCCATTGACCACATAGCCTGTTTCTTCATTCTGAAGACAGGTGGCCACTAAAAGCAGATTGAAAATAAAGCAGAATGCTTTAAGCTATCAAGTTAAAATGCATTATTATGGAGTAACGGGTAAGCATATGCTGGCAATTTATTGCCATTAATGTGATGACTGTACTTTACAATTTCCTCTTAATTGTTCACAGTTGGTAGATCAGTTGAAGCCCGGAGGACGTCTTATCATCCCTGTCGGGGGACAAGGGGATAATCAAATGCTACAACAAATTGACAAGCTGCCTGATGGCTCCACGTCAACCAAGAACCTCATGGGTGTGATATATGTACCGCTGACAAGTAAAGAAAAACAGTGGCCAAGGTGGAGCTGAGTTTTCATTATTACCCTCTCCTCTCTGCATGCTGGTGTATACAGGTGGCTGGTATTTTCTGTGTGTATGGGCTGGGGCATATGTTATTGTTAGGGCCCCATCGAGAGGTGGGTGCCCTATAGTAATCCCCTTGTCAGTCAGTCAGTCTGTCTGTCCGTCAGTCTGTCACACTTTTCCTTGTCCGCTCTCTAACTCGAGTAGTTTTTATCCAATCTTCACCAAACTTTATGAAAGTGTGTATTGGTATAAAATCTAGGCCAAGTTCGATAACTACCAAAATCACATAAGGCAGGTTGGAGTTATTGTCGTTGAATTATTAAAAAATGGCTGTTTCAGCCTTGTCCGCTCTCTCACAAAAACTTTGTATCAGATATTCATTAAACTTACTGAAAATGTTTATTGGTATATAATCTAAGTCAAGTTCGATAACTACCCAAATAACTACCCAAATCGCATGGCACATCAGAGTTATTGTCCTTCAATCATTAAAAGATAGCTGTTTATGCCTTTTCCGCTCCCTTACTCAAACAGCTTCTATCTGATCTTCACTAAACTTGCTGAAAATGTTTATTGGTATAAAATCTAAGCCAAGTTCAATAACTACTCAAATCGCATAAGGCAATTTAGAGTTATTGTCCTTGAATTATAAAAAATGACTGTTTCAGCCTTGTCTGCTCTCTTAACACAAACATTTGATATCGCATTTCACAAAACTTGCTTAAAATGTTCATTAGTATAAATCTGAAGTTTTTTCTTGTGCCTTCCTCCTCCTGACTCCTTTTGTGGGGCCCTTTCTGACTGGTCAGTATTCTAGTTTCCCATTGAAAAGGTTTCTGCTACAATATGATTTCACTAGCAAACAGTTTGTAGTCAGATCAGACTCCAAGTAACATGGCATATGTTCGGGAAACAAACTATTTCTCAGTCAAGATTTGAATTTTACATAAAACAGCAGACAACAAATTTTAGCAAAACATATTTCGACTGAAAGGGATAAAGTGTATGGTTAAATTTTGAGGTGAACACAATGGTGCAGAGGTATAAAGTCGTTTTCCTTTCCATCTGGCCATGCTTCCATCCATTGGAAGTCTTGAATACACTTGTTTTAACTCCAGTACTCAAATAATTTAGTGCAACAGCCATCAAACTTCAAAAGTGGATACATATGTGTGTCATAGAGGCCTATGATCATTTCTGCTTCACTAACTTTGGTTGGACTTGTGTTTAGCTACATTTCGTCAGTACATTTTGCATAATATACAGTCAAACCTGTCTTATGTGACTTTCAATGGAGAAACACATAAAGGTCAAATAACAGGCAATAAGATATGCTAGTTTTTCTTTTTTTCAGAGGTTAAATGTACTTGTGAATATCATTGTTTCTAATAATTTCTTGCTTACAATTGTAAAGGCTTTGTATCTGTGTTTTGTGCACTCTAAGACTTTCATGTTATTTGTATCCAAGTATTCCTAGTCATAGTTGTCTTCAAAAAGTTAATGGCTGAAATGCACTTACCAGTATATGTATAAAAGTTATATTTGTAGGGAACAAACGGATTCAACAACAGAATAGTAAAAATTGATTTTCTGAATTTCACATGATTAATGTGGCTTTATTCTTTTAAAAACAAAAGACTTTTTTTTTTTGAATCAGCAGGGGTTTGAGGGCAGGGACCCCAAAGGAGTCTATATACCGGTACCTGGTAACAGTAATGAAAACTGCCGTACAGTACATTTGTCTTGATTTAATATCAGTACTCATGATATTCTCTGTATTTTACATTTCAGTCGTGACAGAGATGGTCTCTGACAGTGTTAATGGAGATGTTAGACTTATTGCAATTGTTTTGTTTACAAATCCTGCTGACCGCAACACCAGTAGACATCGCTTTCTTCCCTCAACATGACATGTGCTTCATAGTTGGACTTCCCTGTAAAACTGTTTTGTTTATTTTTTTATGACTTTTCAAAACACTTGAAAACTTTGCTCTTTGTATAATAAGCTCTAATTATTTATCAATTTAGTAGATTATTACATTTTATTACCAACGAACCGTCAAACTTGAGTTTAGCGGTCTTTCGTTGAAAGAAATATGGAACTGTATTAAGACAGGTGACAGCATAACCCTTTACCTAATAGCCAGTTTCTAGTTTTGAATATGGTTGATCACTTAAAGCAGTTTGAAAGTAAAGCAGAATTAGTGTGCCTTAAGATGCAGTCTGCTTTACGTTTAGCCTACTTTAACCCTTAGCCTGCCACTCACGACTATAGCTCCATATGCAAACAGCTTGGATCCGGATGAGACGCCGAGTAACTCGGCGTCTCATCCGGATCCAAGCTGTTTGACACTCAGACAACATTTTCAGCAATTTTGAGAAACTTGAAGCAGACGAGAAATATAGCAGACGACAATTTATTTGGCGGGCTAAGGGTTAAGCTATCACTTGCTAGGATATGTAGGAAATATTTCTCATAGTGCATATACATGTACATGGCTGTGTAAAGTCACTTTACTAACCCTTTACCTGATAGCCTATTTCTAGTACTTAAGATAGGTGACTATTTTAAGCAGGTTGAAAGTAAAGCAGAATGCGCCTGAGGGCGCATTCTGCTTTACTTTCAGCCTGCTTTAAGCTATCATGTACTATAATATAGAAAATATTCCCATAAATACATATTCATTATTGATTAAATTAGAACTATTTTCTTCAGCGGATGAATAAATCATAGCCGCTAAAAGGCGCTTCTATGGGGGAAAGGGTTAAAGTGGAACTATTTTCTATGATGGACGAATATATAAAGCAAGAAAGGCATACCTATGGGGTAATGCAGACAAAAGTAAAGTAGGAGATTTCTGCTGTACCTTTGACCTGCATTCGGCTGCTACCTGTACAGGAGACTGAAAGACCATCTGTGTCACAAGTGTTATTATATTATTTATAAATTTGATGCAATTGTATATATACGGTAGCTAAATGCAGTTAGGTATAAAAACCAGCATAGATTTTTGTTATGTTTATATTGTAATTCTCACCATTTTCTGTTCATTACCCTTGCAAACATTGCAGAACTGTTCAGACACAGCTATAGCAATGTAGTACATTAAGATATTTAATGTTTTCTTGTAAGTTGAACTGCAGAACTCTCTAGCTTGTTTTTAAAATAATCAAATTTACTCATATTTCCAATTTAACCCATAACACGATAAATACACCTCTTTATGCATTTGAATTATTCCTCTACTGAAGAAAATAGTTCCAGTATATACAGACTTACATTTGCACTATAAAAAATATATTCTATATCCTAGCAGATTGCAGCTTAAAGCAGGCTGAACGCAAAGCAGAATGCACCTTCAGGCGCATTCTGGTTTACATTCAACCTGCTTTAAAAGTTTACTTGTCTTTTAAACTATAAACAGGTTATGAGGTAATGGGTTAAATCGTTACATAGCTAGGTTTAACTTTGAGATATGGATATGTTTGACTCAAGATAGCTCAAGTTATCGATATTCTACAATAAAAATACGGATGAACTGGTTTTTAGTTAGCATGTAATATGTAGCTTTGACTGTATTAACATGATTTTGATTTGTTTGATTTGTTTTGATTTTACGTCGCTTTCAACAGTATTTCAGTCATATCGCGACGTCCAGCTAATGACAGGTGGAGGAAGACCCCAGAAGCCTTTTATGCACTGTTTTAGGCACAAATCGGCAACTGGGTAGAACCACCGACCTTCCGCAAGCCAGCTGGAAGGCTTCCCCACATGAAAAATCCGAACGACCCTACTGGGATTCGAACTCACAGCGGTGAGGAGCTTAGTGATGCAAGTCACAGTGACTATACCACTAGGCCACGGAGGCCCCTGTATTAACATGAGCCCTGGATTTAATTCAAGCTTATCTGTGAATGTGTGTATGGAATGTTTTGTAAACATACTACCATAGCTCCAGGTATGAGGTGTGTTTTTATGCACAGTCTACTCTATTTTATATACCACTAATTCATGTACCATTGAGATCTCTCTATAGACAGGTTTTTGCTTAATGCAGAAACAATTTTATTCAGAAAGCACCTGTAGATGATTTTTGCATTATGTTTATTCTGCTTTTAAGCAAAAACCTGTCTATTTTTGAATGGTCACTATTCACTTAATACAAGATTGACTAAAATTCTATGTTTCCATCAAACCCTATGATGTACTAGTTAGAAGCATCTCTGCTTGACGATTTTAATGAATAGTCACATCACATGGTTTAATTGAATAGAAAATTCTGGAAATATATTGTTTACTTCCTCTTATCTCAAGCTTTGTTTGAATACCATGAAAAAGTATCATGAAATAACATGGTACTTTGTGATACATGTTTTTTGGGGGATTGTTAAGTTTCCTTTATACATAAATTTACGTAGGAATTTCAGATTGTTTATATTTCATTTGATTTAAATTGATTTAGATTTTTGAGGAAGGATTAGTTAAAATTATGAAGGATAAAATGTGTTAAGCGATGTGTTCTTGTCTTTGTATATATGCATGAGTGTAAATAGTTACAATATCTTTCTCTGTAGATATACATATGGAAGTTTGATATCCTTGCCATGGCAGTTAATATGCTACACTGCCCTTCCTCTATATCATTACCATGACATTAACTCTTTCAACACCATGGACCTGTTAAAATTGTACTCATTACATTTGCAAACAGTGTAGACCCAGATCAGAGGGCTCCTATAGGAGCCCTCTGATCTGGGTCTACACTGTTTGCTAATCTAAAACAGTATTTGTTACACTACCCAGAATTCCAAGTAAACTGGTTCAAGTTATTGTAACTAAAAAGATAAACATGGGAACCTAATAACCCACAAATGTTACATAGTGTTGAAAGAGTTATAAACTATGGCCAGTAAAACCTGCACTCAGCAGCGACTCAGTAAAGAAGCATAGAGATCTCTCTAAAGACAGGTCAATGCTTAATACAGGCAAAAAGAAATTCAGAAAGCTATAGGTACTTTCTGAATGATTTTTGTCCTACATAAAGCTGCCACTTTTCTGGAAGAGCGTTTTACTCTTAACCCATTACCCCATAAATACACCTTTTTACGCCTCTTATTTATTCATTCACTGAAGAAAATAGTTCCAATTTATAAAGTTATGAATATGTATGATAAGAAATATTTTCTATTTCCTATCAAATGGTAGCTTAAAGCAGGTTGAAAGTAAAACAGAATGTGCCTTATGGCACATTCTGCTTTACTTTCAATCTGCTTTAAGTGGTTCTTTGTTTTAAAAACTGGAAACTGACTATGGGGTAATGGGTTAACCACATTGCATGCTCCTAGTTTTGAAGACAGGTGACCACTTAAAGGAGGTTGCCTTACTTTCGGCCTGCTTTAGGCTACCATTTTCTTGGACACAGGAAAAACTTCAGTGGAAAAATAAATTAAAGATGTGAAAAGTCATATTTGTGGGACAATTGGTTAAGCTGCCACCTTTCTTCAAGACTGCTCAAAACAGGTTATACAGTATGACTAGATTTGTTGATAGTTTCTTTTCTTTAACCCACAATTTGTGCCAGTTATTCGAAATCAGGAATCATCTCTTAATTTAAATCTATGTGTCTGCCTGAAACTATTATATGTTGAGACTACTTATTAGAATTTGTATGATTCTAATAATGAGTTTTAACCCTTTCCTCTTTATAACCTATTACCCCATAAATATTCCTTTTTATGCCTTTAATTTATTCCTCCATTCAACAAAATAGCTCTAATTAAAACAGTCATGAAATATTTTCTTTATTCTATCAGATTGTAGCTTAAAGCAGGCTGAAACTAATGCAGAATGCGCATTCTGCTTTACTTTCAACCTGCTTAAAATGGTCACCTATATTCAATTTTAGAAACAGGCTGTGGAGTAATGGGATAAGCCCTATAGGAGGTGGCTTCCTACTCCTTCCAAAAACTGTCCAAAATCAATATCAACTGATGGTGTTAAAACAGACGACAACTTAAAGTAAAAAGAAAGTAAAGCAGAAAGCTCCTGTTGGGGATCTTTGCTTGACTTTCATCTTGCTGTAAGCAACCTGCCTTTAACTCATTCACCCCTGAAATTTTTAATGGCCAATTCCAAATTCAAAATAAATCTAGTCCATTTTGGACTATTTAGGGTTGATTTTAGCTATATATTTCAAAATTACAAACAGTGTATACCCTGATCAGAGGGCTCTGATCAGGGTCTACACTGTTTTCATGGGACAAGTTTAATCCCCACAGGTGCACTGTTTGTAAATGACGAGTATACTCATCGCTAGGGTTGAATGTGTTAACACCGATGGATATAGATGATTTGCACATACATGTTTGGAGGAAATGGGTCAATATAGGCTGTAGTGGAGACATAATGAGGAGAATGTAGGAACATTGCAGAAAAAACCCTTTTATCTAGAGCCTTTAGATCTGGTGTAAGAAATTCTTTATATTTGCTCACATGATCATGTGACATGTATATGTTTGCTGAATTGTGACTTATGGTTATGCGGGTATTGGTTAGCCAGTGAGTAAAATATTGGTTAGCCAATGGGTGAATATTTGGTGAGCTGTGGTATTAGATAGTTTTTAGCTCTTTTGCAATCCTTCAATTTATCCAAGCTCTCTCAAACTTGCCCAGAGAGTTTGAACAAGAGGGCCTGAAGGCCCTGATATCGCTCACCATTTGTAATGAAGCCTGATAGCTTTACCTTTGAATTTCACCCTTTTTATTCTCAATCCATTCAATTTTGTCGACCTACTCTAGTATAGTAGAGTAAATCAAAGGCAGATAACTAGAGCCTAAACCATTCTGAAATGAAGCCTTTTTCTAGCATTTCAAAGTATATCAAGGGCAGGTAACTATTGCCATAATGATTAGATTTCAATAATAATTGCACTCCTTCGAGAACCTATAGCTATATTCTTTGTGTACAAGTATAATGAAAATCTATTGAAAACTGTAGTGCAAGAGTGTAAACACTGTAAAATATGACATTTTCAGCAATTCAAAGGTAGATAACTCTTGATCTATTTGTCCGATTTCAACCATAATTGAACTCGTCCGAAGTCTTATGGTAATATACAATCTGAGTAAGATTGGATAACATTTGTGAACTCTAGAATGTAAACACCCTTAAATATGGCATTTTCAACAGTTCAAAGGTAGATAACTCTTGATCCATTTGTCCGATTTCAACCAAAATCAAACTCATCCGAACTCTTATGGTGATATACAATCTGGGCAAGTTTTAAAAAAATTGGGTAAATATTGTGGCCTCTAGAGTGTAAACACTGATAAATATGGCATTTTCAGCAATTCAAAGGTTGATAACTCATGTGCTAAATGTCCGATTTCAGCCATAATCAAACTCATCCGAACTCTTATGGCAATATACCATCTGAGCAAGTTTTAGAAAGATTGGATAAATACTGTGGCCTCTAGAGTGTAAACACTAAAATTGTTGACGACGGACATTCAAGGATTGCAAAAGCTCACCCTGAGCTAGCTCAGGTGAGCTAAAAAGGGTGATTATGGTTGGAATTGGACAAATAGATCAAGAGATATCTACCTTTGAATTGCTGAAAATGCCATATTTTACAGCGTTTACACTCTTGCAACTACAGTTTTCAATGGATTTTGATTATACTTGTACACAAAGGATGTAGCTATATGTTCTCGAAGAAGTGCAACTACTGTTGAAATGTAATCATTGTGGCAATAGTTGCCTGCCCTTGATATACTTGATTTGGAGATAAGTGACCGCTTAAGCAGGCTGAAAGTAAAGCAGAATGTGCCTTAAGGCGCATTCTGCTTTACTTTCAACCTGCTTTAAGCTTCTAGAATATAGGAATTATTTCTTATGAAAGATATTCATCACTGTATAAATTTGAACTTTTTTCTTCAGTGGAGGAATAAATTATAGGCGTATTAATGGGGTAATTTCCTACTTATTGGTGAACTCATTGAACCCTAGTAACGAGTATATGCAGTCTTTGCAAACAGTAAATAGTACACTTGTCCTATGCAAATAGTGTAGACTCAGATCAGAGGGTTTCTGCAGGAGCCCTCTGTTTAAAGTCGCCACTGTTTACCATTTTGCAGCATATATTATAGAAGAACACCTAAATATTACAGAATGACAAGACTTATTTGAAACTGGGGAATTGTCCATGTGAAGTCCCAAGGGTCAATGATTTAACCAGACTTAACCATTAAAGTGGTCATAGTAGCACAACCTTTTCGTATGTAAATTCGAAACTCAATACTGCATATTCACTTTTTAGCTCACCTGAGCTAGCTCAGGGTGAGCTTTTGCAATCCTTGAATGTCTGTCGTTCGTCGTCAACAATTTTAGTGTTTACACTCTGGAGACCACAATATTTATCCAATCGTTCTCAATCGTATATTACCATAAGAGTTCGGATGAGTTCGATTATGGTTGAAATCGGACTAATAGGTCAGGAGTTATCTACCTTTGAATTGCTGAAAATGCCATATTTAACAGTGTTTACACTCTAGAGACCACAATATTCATTTAATCTTTCTCAGACTTGCTCAGATTGTATATTACTATAAGAGTTTGGATGAGTTTGATTATGGTTGAAATTGGACTAATAGGTCAGGAGTTATCTACCTTTGAATTGCTGAAAATGCCATATTAAACAGTGTTTACACTCTAGAGGCCACAATTTTTATGCAATCTATCTAAAACTTGCTCAGATTGTGTATGACCATAAGAGTTCGGATGAGTTTGATTATGGTTGAAATCTGACTAATAGGTCAGGACTTATCTACCTTTGAATTGCTGAAAATGCCCTATTTAAGGGTGTTTACACTCTAGCGGCCACAATATTTATCCAATCTTTCTCAAACTTGCTCAGATTGTATATGCCCATAAGAGTTCGGATGAGTTCAATTATGGTTGAAATCGGACTAATAGGTCAGGAGTTATCTACCTTTGAATTGCTGAAAATGCCATATTTAACAGTGTTTACACTCTGGAGACCATAATATTCATTTAATCTTTCTCAGACTTGCTCAGATTGTATATTACCATAAGAGTTCGAATGAGTTTGATTATGGTTGAAATCGAACTAATAGGTCAGGAGTTATCTACCTTTGAATTGCTGAAAATGCCATATTTAACAGTGTTTACACTCTAGAGGCCACAATTTTATTCCAATCTATCTAAAACTTGCTCAGATTGTGTATGACCATAAGAGTTCGGATGAGTTTGATTATGGTTGAAATCAGACTAATAGGTCGTGAGTTATTTACCTTTGAATTGCTGAAAATGCCCTATTTAAGGGTGTTTACACTTGAGCGGCCACAATATTTATCCAATCTTTCTCAAACTTGCTCAGATTGTATATGACCATAAGAGTTCAGATGAGTTCGATTATGGTTTAAATCGGATGAATAGGTCAGGATTTATCTACCTTTGAATTGCTGAAAAATGCCATATTTAACGGTTTTTACACTCTAGCGCCAACAATTTTTATCCAGTCTTTCTCAAAGTTCCTCAGATTGTATATTACCATAAGAGTTCGAATAAGTGTGATTATAGTTGAAATCAGACCAATAGGTTAAGAATCATCTGCCTAGCTGAAAATGCCATTTCTAAAAGCATAAACACTCTTGCAACTACAGTTTTCAATGGATTTTGATTATACTTGCACACAATGTATATAGCTATAAGTTCTCGAAGCAGCTAGTGCAAGTATTGTTGAAATCTAATCATTGTGGCAATAGTTATCTGCCCTTGATATACTTTGAAATGCTAGAAAAGTCTTCATTTCAGTATTGTTTAGGCTCTAGTTAGGTATCAGCCCTTGATGTACTCTACTATATATACTAGAATTATGAGATTGTATTCCAAAATTGTTTACATGCTATACTACACATTTGAATGGATTTAGATTAAAATGGGTGAAACAGAAAGGTAAAACTATCAGGCTTCAGTACAAGAGGTGAGCGATATCAGGGCCTTAAGGCCCTCTTGTAATAAATTGACCTGACCAGTATTTCATGAGTTTAATTCGATCTCGCTTAAGTTGAACATGGCCGTATTTCGAAGTTCAATACAGCTAAGCGACGCTTTAATGTTGAAATATGGGTATGTTCGAACTAAAGCGAGTTCGAATTATCGAGTTTTGACTGTATATGTATGTTTCACGTGCCATGTATTATGGTTGATAAAATAAAGTACCTGTTGAAGTCCCTTATATGTCGCACACTAAAACTCGCCTTAGTTTAATTTAAATATCTTCTATTAGCTTAGGACTGTTACCACTTTCTAAACCGTTTAACCTTTTCCTCCATACCCTGCAGTGTGAATCAACAATACCTCAACTGTGTTTAAAGCAAGGGATTGCTGCTGAAGGCAAGATGGAAGTAAATCAGAAAGCTCCTATAGGAGCTTTCTGCTTTACTTTCATCTTGCTTTAAGCTGTCAACAGTATTCAACACCACCTGTGATACTTATGTGGAGGAGTATGTTGAGGGTTCGTAGATATACTTCTGTTGATGGGTTAGAGAAATATTTCAGCTTGTTATCTTGTATAATTTAAATGTTTTATAATGCTTCCTGTAAGCTTTGTATATAATGAATTAAATATTTATTATTTGATTTGATCAAGTTGTTATTTTATTCACTGAGTGTATACTCCAGAAATCCTTCAGAAATGGTCTGTACTGCTTGTCAACTCATTTAACTCTAGTTTTGAAGACAGGGGACCACTTAAAGCAGGTTGAAAGTAAACCAGAATATGCCCTAAAGGTGCATTGTGCTTTACTTTCAGCCTGCTATTAAAGGCGTAAAATGCATATTTATGGATTAATAGGCTATACTTTGTGAAGATTAACGCTTTAATGGACAATCAGCCTCTATAGTCTTGAGTGTGTGAGCAATAGGACTACTGGCATACTGCCCTGAATGTGCTCAAGCTCAGGGCTGTATTGGACGTTAGTAGGTGCACCAACTACAGTAAAACTCATCCCCAAGAGATCATCCTACTTTGCCGCAGTTCTGGGGGCTTAATTATCATAGGGAATCTTTTCTGTTTATTGGACAGAGATTATCCCCTCTCTCAAGGTCGATGGTTTTAAGCCCATGCACTACTTGGCAACAAATGAGATTAGCCAAAATCATCTTTCTGAAATCATCATCAATTCATCATCTCATATCACTCATCGGCACTATATATGACTTCTTTTGTGTCGCAGTGCCGTAAATTTCACCCATCTATTAATTGTGTTAACATGGTTATGAGGTGTTAACCCTTTACCCCATAGCCTGTTTCTAGTTTTCAAAATAGTTGACTACTTAACCAGGTCGAAAGTAAAGCAGAATGCGCCTTAAGGCGCATTCTGCTTTGCTTTCAGCCTGCTTTAAGCTTCCACCTGCTAGAATATAGAAAATATTCCTTATGATTCATATTCATGACTGTATAAATTGGAACTATTTTCTTCCAGGCAGGAATAAACTGAATGCGCTAAAGGCGCTTCTATGGGGGGAAGGGTTAACATGTGCCTTTTTAGTGGTGGTAAAAGAGAGGTTTTACTGTACTGAGCTATCCACTGAAAGTATCTACATGTAAACAATATACAAAGGATTTGGTATGACCTGGCAGAGATACAACCTGTAACTACAGCATATAGTTGAGCACTCTTCCGACGGGCTATCGAAGCATTTTTCTATCTTTGTGCAACTTTTCCTTTACTGATTTAAGTGCCATAGGGTGCGGAACAATGAATAAGACAGAGATTTTAGAAAACTTTATTTCTAATATGTGTGACAGTCAAAAGTAAACTAAAATATAGCAACAATATAAAGTAGAACAAAATACCTCCAAGGAAAACTTTTAACAAATACACGTGACTGAAAATGCATAAATAATCTGGCGTTCTACAATATAGGATTTCTACAGTGGAAAGACGTTTATTCTTTTGCAATATTTTATATAAGCTTTTACTATTATTTTTATTGCAAACAGTGTGTTTCCAGATCAGAGGCTGGATAACCCAGCGTCTGATCAAGCTCCAAACTGTTTGCCAATCAGATTAAAATGAGTCCTAATATTTGTAAAAATGTCTGTTTCTACAATTTTATGATTTGAGTTTCATTTGCATTTAAACAGGAAAGAAAAATGTTTTCTCCACATTATGTCTAGTATCACAATAGATAAAACAATAAATATATCTGAAGAAAATCACAACCACTTTTAACACTTTCACTGAACTAACAAAATATTAACCCTTTGTTTCATAGTAATTACTTAAATGCTTTCATTTCTACTTCACATCAATGTCTTAGTTTGAATATTTTAAATTGCAAGGCAGTAAAAAAATATAACAAAATGCAGTGAAAGTGTTAAAATGCAAAGTTTTGACTATAAAATGAAATACGTGTAATTAAACACTAAGGAATGTCAGACAGGAATGAACAATCCAGACCAATGGTTTAAAGAATCAATGTCGGTCAATACTGGTCAACTGAATTATTTAATCGTACAAAAACGAGTAGCGGATTTATGGCAGATATTTTTTACCAACAGCCTATTTAAAGAAGCAACCTCTCTAAAACATCTAAAACAAGCTATGAGGGTAAGTGTGAAACAGTTGATTCTTATTTAAAACCACTGCATATAATACAATTAATGACAGTAAAACGTCTCTATTACAACCACTAAATTGTGCTAAATATTAAGTGTTTAAAGTCTGTTCACTGCTTAAAGCAAGGTGACAGCAAAACAGAAAGCTCCTTTAGGAGCTTTCTGTTTTACTGCAACCTTGCTTTACGCCATCACTTGTTTTCATACCATCGATTGGCCTTCTTTTTAGTGGGCGTACTAACGTGGGTTTACTGTATGAGTACCAGTACACTTGATTCTTTTTCTATTCTGTTTTACATGTATTGGCAATATTTTAGACCTTCTGGTGTTTGTATTCTAAACCAATCAGAAACTAGAAATGTCTGTGAAACACTATGCCACCTGATGTGATGGCCCAAGTTGTACTAAGCTTCTTTAAATGAGTACACATACCAAGCATTTAGTTACAGAGTTACAGCAGTTAAAGGGGTAGACGGACCAAAAACAGTATGCGACCTGGACGACATTAAAAATCAACTGACCAGTACCAACCACTATTGACTGCTTAAAACTGGTTTAAATGCCCACCCAATCACAATATATACTGACCAACTCTTTGCCAACCCTAACATCAAATAGAAATAATAACAAACTCACAACAATCCATATCTCACATTGCACATTAACTTATTGCTTGAGTAAGTTGGCCGTTTATTCTGAGTTCATCAACTCTTTCCACACCATCGACATGTTTAAAATATACTCATTACATTTGCAAACAGTGTAGACAATGATCACAGGGCTCCTAAAGGAGCCCTCTGATCAGGGTCTACACTGCTAATTTAGACCAGTATTTATTAAACTACCCAGAATTCTAAGTAAACTGGTTCATGTTATGGTAACTAAACTGATCCACAAGGGAATATAATAAGCCCCAAGGGTTACTCAGTGTTGAAAGAGTTAACCCCTTCCTAGCCTAGCCTATAACTCCTCTGACATTTGCAAACCGTTTGGATTCAAGTTGTTTGACATTCATATCAACTTTTTCAGTCAAAATATTGTAATACATTTATCTACATTTAAGAAATAAAAGTTGACAAAATTGTGACAATGAAGGGGTTAACAAAAAGACCTTTTTTGGTTGTTAGCCAAGTTTACAATGAAAGACAATAACATTGAAAATAGTTCAACAAACTCAGATCTGATCGAACGTATACACAAATAGTATATCTGAATCCCTACATCACTTGTCATGACCAAATCATAAAATATAAGTCTAAATAACCTGGAGATTTCTGAACAATTTCTTAATGCAAATCACAGGTTACTGCTGAAAGAAAGGTTACTGCTTTCTGCTTTACTTTCTTACTGCCTTAACCCTCTGAACTCTAGAAATGCATATATGTGTCCTAAATGCAAACTGTTTACCTGTATAGAATACACTTGTCCTATGCAAATAGAGAAAACCCAGACCAGAGTACTCCTAAAGGAGCTTTATAATTGAATGGCTGCTTGATTAAGTCATTGAGCCCTAGTGAGGCATATATGGGTCCTTTACAAAAAGTGTACATGTGAAGAGTACACTTGTCTAATGCAAACAGTAAAGTCCCTGATAAGGGGGCTCCTACAGGAGCCCTCTAATCAGGGACTTCACTGTTTGTCATTTTGCCATAAACTATAAAAAGTTAAAAACCAACCCCAAATAGTCTACAATGAACCAGCCTATATTGTAAACTGGAATTTTCCATTGGAAGTTTCAGGGGATACCGGGTAATGAGTTAATAATTGGTAGATTTAACATTCTATCCCGTTTCACTGGAATATCAAATGCAATTTGTATAAAGCTTTGATCGGCTGACAGATGCTGCAGCTACAAGAAGACTTGGAATGTCACATCTTCTTTTCCCCCTTTTGGAATATCAAACTACAGGAACAACTTGAACAGCTTAACCTTTTTACCCCTTTCATTTATTCCTCAACAGAAGGAACAGTTGCAATTTATAGAGCCAAAAATATGTACCATAAGAAATATTTTCTATATCTTGCAGATGATAGCTTAAAGCAGGCTGAAAGTAAAGCAGAATGAGCCTTAACCCATTACCCCATAAATACGCCTTTTTACGTCTTTAATTTATTCCTCTACTGAAGAAAATAGTTCAAATTTATACTGTCACATTTAAGAATCATAAGAAATATTTTCTATATTCTAACAAATAAAAGCTTAAAGCAGGTTGAAAGTAAAGCAGAATGTGCCTTAAGGCACATTCTGCTTTACTTTCAACCTGCTTTAAGTGGTCACCTATCTTCAATACTAGAAACAGGCTATGGGGTAATGGGTTAAGGCGCATTCTGCTTTACTTTCAACCTACTTTAAGTGGTCAACCTACTTTAAGTGGTCAACTATCTTCAATACTAGAAACAGGCTATGGGATAATGGGTTAATGCTGTTCAAATGGAATGACTCAACATGTGAGGAGTTTTCAACTTGAGTTTAACATTCAACATCAGTAATACATGTAAAGTAAAAATTGTAGAAAAACCCTAGATTTTCATACATCATCTTTGTAAAAATCAAATGGCATTTACTTAATCATTATTGGTATAAAACATACAGCTATAGATGCTGTTTGGATTTTCAAAGTATCTTATGAACCCTTAACAAAAGCAAGTTTGTGACTGGAATGATTGTTTAGTACAACAAAATTCACATCGTGTTTTAATTACAGTAATCTAGACAATGAAACAGGATTGGCATAAGTTGTACTAGACTCTTAAATGTAATGGAAATTCTAAGGAATGTTTTTTAACTGGATACCATATATCTGGTTACATTCATGCTAAAGCTATAAACAAATTATTTTTTCGTATATATAGTTGAGCTACTGAATAACCCTAAATCCGTGTACAAATTAAAAAAATAAATAAACAGTACCCTAAATACAGTGTTATCTCTAGCTACTGTGCAAGCAAATAGATTGGAGAAAAAAATTACTAGTACTAAAGCATTTTTACAATATTGAAAATAAATGGAATGCATGATTATATAGGAGCAAGCAAAATTTGCAAAAAATACAAGTGTCTCCTATTAAACTGAAAAAATCCAAACTCGAGAACAATCAAATGATAGGATGCATCTTAGATCTTCTTTGCATCAAGTACTGAACAATCTTTTAAGTTTTATAAGAATCTTCATAAATCCATAAAGAAAATATAAACATGTCAGTTGATTGAAGCTTAAACTCTTTGCATGCTGGATAAAAAATGTTTTTGTCTGCAACAGTTTTCAAAATTTCATTTTTTAAACAGGGTCAGATAGTTAGGATGCTAATGAGACACTGCATTACGCTTCTCATTGGGATCCAAACTGTTTGCTTACACAATCACAATTCTGCCGCTTGCATGCAAAGAGTTTAAACTGTCAACAAGAGTGTCTTGAGCACAAACTATGCCATCAAAGGGGCACAACTCTACCAAAACTAGTAAAATGTCACAATTTAAGAAATCATTCAAACAATACCAGAAATGAAGCTTCCTATAAAGTCTGACTGTATGATAATATGAGACACAATCCTACAGAGTGAGTCTAAGGTATCACTTCTGAAATGCAGCAAGGACAGATAGATCGCTTTACAGTATGGAGTATTATGGGAATTTTGATTTACTTGTCTGAGCAATTCACTAAATCTATATGACTAAGACTAAATGAACAAATAATCTCAAAGCTGTTTGATGTTTTGATTTATTACAAATATGTAGGTCGATAGGGAACATGATTGTGAAATAGTGGTTTATTTTACCTTCACCTTAAAACTCATTCACCCCTGAACTTTAAATGGAATATTCTAGTTCCCAAATAAGTCTAATCCATGATTGACGATCTATGGTTGATTTTTAAAACATATTACAAAATGACAAATAGTGCAGACCCTGATCAGAGGACCCTTTTAGTTGTCCTCTGATCTGGGTCTATACTGTTTGCCCTGGACAACTTCACTCTTTACATGTACACTGTGTGTATAGGGTGAGTATGCTCATCGTTTGGGTTGAATGTGTTAATTAACTGACATTTACAACATCGTTTAATGTTCTGTTGAAAGTGACGTAAAATCAAAACAAATCAAATCAAAAATCGTTTAATGTTGTCCAGTCCTAAGTCTGACAGTGCAGAGTGCGACCTGACTAACATTTGCAAAAAGTTTAGATCCAGATCAGGGGCCCGTTTCATAAAACTTTGTACGACAAAATGTCGTCCTTAGCCAGATTATAAAAGTCTCAATTATTACTTATTTCTCCATCTAATCCTGTCTTGTGACATTTCTTTGGAATCGTCTTCAAAAGACGATTGCAAAGAGATGTCACAAGACAGGATTAGATAGAAAAATCAGAAATTAAAAGTTTTTTAAAGTTTTGACTTAAGACCATTTTTGTCATACAAAGTTTTATGAAACGGGCCCCAGATCCTAAGTAACTCAGTAGAAGAAAAACAATCTTTACAGTAAGTCTTTAACATCTACAAATCTTCAGATCTACAATGTGCTTGTGTAGAACAAAAAATACAGTTTGGTCCAAGTGTTTTAACAAGTGCAAGTTTATATCACAATTCACATTGTTTCTTCTACACAATATGAAGAATTACATATCAATTACATACACAAATACTTGCATACCATCACAGATATATCACTAACCCTTTTTAGTCTTTGACTGACCTTATCATCAATGTAAACAAACTCTTTAAGGTGGTGCACATGATATAAACATATCATGAATCTTAAATAAAACATTAAATTCACAATGTCAGTGGTAATGAAGAGTCCTATTGTGACCCATGGGATAACACCAATGATGCGAAATTCCTATTAATTCACATATACATATATTCATCTAACAGTCACACATTTCATACAAATACAGTTAAATCCTGTGCTTTTAACCCTTTACTCCATAGATATGCCCTTTAACCCTTTTCCCCATAGAAACGACTTTTAGCGTATTTAATTTATTCCTCCGCTGAAGAAAATAGTTCCTGTTTATGACCTCATGAACAATTACCATGACAAATATTTTATATAGCCTAGCAGATTTTAGCTTAAAGCAGGCTGAAAGAAAAGCAGAATGTGCCTTAAGGCACATTCTGCTTTAATTTCAACCTGCTTTAAGTGGTCACCTGTATTCAAAACTGTAAACAGGCTATGAGGTAAAGGGTTAAGCATTTAAGTTATTTCTCCTAGTGCTGAGGACAATCATTCATTTTATACAGTAATGAACGTGCAGAGTAAGAAATATTTACTATAGCTTAGCAGATGATAGCTTAAGGCACATTCTGCTTTACTTTCAATCTGCTTTAGTGGTAACTTGTCTAGAAAACTAGAAACAGGCTATGGAGTAAAGGGTTAAGTGACCATTATAGGAACTCATTTCAGAACTTTTTCTATAAAGTTTGTTCTGCATCAAGTAGCTAAATATATTTTTTCTCAACTGAATGGTCATACAGCTCAGGTTTGACTGCTTTGTGATCCGAGTTTAACAATGACTAACAAGAATGCATGAGATTTCCAGCTCCTTTTCTAGAAATAAAGAATAGTATAAACCTGCACACCACAAGCACTCAATAAAAATAACATAGCTGTACAGCAGAGAATTTCACACACACAACACACATTTACCGATCCACCATCTCACATGAAACGCATGTAACACAAAACAAGACTGAACAATGGGAGAATGACAGCTTTCATAATTGGTTAGAAAAGTACTATATGGTCTTTATGGGCTAGAAAGGTTAGAAAAGTGTCCCTAAATAGTAGAAAATGTTGTGAAATAGGCACAAATAAAAATAGCAGTATGGTCAGTGTACACTATACAAGTGAAACGATGTTGTGTCCATAATTAATTACACGCAGTAAATAGTTTTGTCATGGTGTAACACACTGATAGAAATATCTGAAATAATACTGTTATTCCAAGAAAGCATCCATTTCCCAGTGTACCCGCATTCAAATACTTTGTGAACTTGAGAAAGTAACATCTATCTAACCCTGTAGTCAATAATAGTAGCGTAAGGGGAATGCAATAATGCAACACTGCGATTTATGTTACAAGAGGGCAATGATGGCCCTTGATAGCTCACCTCAGTGAATTGGCTTGATAAGGCCAACAGTTGAATCTGCTTTCTCTCATTTGTCCTAGTGACCTACTTTTTGATCCCACATGACATATATTCATACTTGACCTATATTTAAACGTTCAACCTGCTTTAAGTGGTCACCTGTCTTCAAAACAAGAAACAGACTATTATATGGAGTAAAGGGTTTACTATGTGCAGTGTACCACATATTCCTATGAAATACTTAACTCTTTCCTCCCTGAAACTTTAAATGGAAAATTCCAGTTTCCATTTTAGTCTAGTCCATTTCTGACTTTTAAGGGTTGTTTTTGTCAATGTTTGGCATTGTGACAAACAGTGAAGACCCTGATCAGAGGGCTCCTTTTGGAGCCCTCTGATCAGGGTCTTCACTGTTTGCATAGGACAAGTGTACTATTCACATGTACAGTGTTTGAAAAGCACGCCTATATGCAGGACTAGGGTTCAAAGAGTTAACATAGAGTTAATTGTCTATCAATGATCATGTAATCTTTCTGACATGAAAGCAATCATAACTTATCTCCCCTGCCCTAAATTTTTAGTACAATAAGTAACAGATGCAGTTTTGCTGAATACATAACTAGATAGAACTAGACATTACATTCTATTGCACCATATTATATATCATGTAAGGCTTAGAAAAATGTTAATTTATCTTCCTCATTATTTATCAAATCTGGTCTGTTCATAGTCAGAAGTAATTAAAAATCCCACCTGATTTGCATACAATCTGTATTCCAATCCAAATTTAGTAGATTTACAGCACTGACCTCAAAATGCACATTCTCCCTACTCACACCCTTACATCATTAGACACGTATAGAAAATACTGCTGATACAAAATATGGTCAAACTTGTATTAAGCGACCATTCAATAGAAGAACTATGGGTAGTCTACGATACAGGTGACTGCTTAATGCAGGATAAAAATAATGCAGAAAGCTTTCTGCATTTAATTATACCCTACATTGAGCATCACCTCCTATAGGAAATTTCTGCATTTTTTCTATCCTGCATTAAAAAGTCATCTCATTCAGGAGCTTTCTACTGTATTTTTATCTTGCATTAAGCAGTCACCTTACAGAGCTTTCTACATTGTTTTTAATTTGCATTAAGCAGTCACTTCCTACATGATCTTTCTGCATTTTTTTTATATCCTGCATTTAGCAGTCATGCCCATAGGAGCTTTCTGCGTAAATTCTATCTTGTATAAAGCAGTCACCTGCCTTTGAACATTTTAAACTACTTCAATGAGTGGTAGCTTAACGCAAGTTTTAACAATACCACTATATATTTACTCATGAACTAGTGGCCCCACATTGATCCCATTTTTGGTATAAAATCTTACATGAAATTTTTTATCTTTTAATTCAAAATATATCTGATTTTTGTTTTAAGTCTTAAATCTATATATCTCTTTCAGATCTTAAAATTTTCCAGAAAAAAATCTGGCAAAATATTACAAATACATTCCATTTATCAAATAATCTGCTTCATTTGAGTGAAGTGCTCTCCCTTTGCGTAACCTTCTCTTCACTGTGCGTAATCTACAACCTACAAATATCAGCAATACCACAGTGATAGCCAGTCCTAGAGACAGAGCCACTATAGGGCCCTGGGAGCCATCTGTAAAACTATCCACTTCTACAGCTTCCACATTCAAAAACTTAAACTGTCCACTACCCCCAGAACCAGTCTCTGTTTTAGTGGAGTTGCTCCCCTTGGAGTCCTTGTCTGTTGATTCAGATTCAGTCGGTTTACTGTCTTCTGTGTCTGTTTCTTTGGAGTTGTCGGAGGACTTGGAGTCTTCTTCACTGGAACTGTCTGTATCTTGAGTCTGGACTGTTTCTACAGGTTGTACTGGTAGAGGCTTTGGACTGGTAGCTAAGACTTTCTTCTCTGTAACTAGAAGGCATGGAAAAGAGATAAATAAGTATGCTTGTAAAAAACATAGCTAATGCGTATATAACCTGTGTTAACTCTCATGTGCACCACTAAAACTTCAAAATGACAATTCCAATTTCAAAATTGGTCGTCAATTTTTGTATATACAGTAAAACCTCTCTATTGCGACCACTGAATTGCTTTAAATATCAGGTGTTTACGTCAGGTGACTGCTTAAAGCAAGGTGACAGTAAAACAGTAAGCTCCTGTAGGAGCTTTCTGTGTTACTGTCACCTTGCTTTAAGCTGTCACCTGCCTTTTATGCAATTAATTAGACTTCATTTTAGTGGTCATAATAGCGAGGTTTTACTGTAGGTGTAATTTATTTTTTTACAATTTATTGTAAAATGACAAACAGGGAATACCCTGAACTATGGACTCTTTTAGGAACCCTGTAATCTGGGTCTACACTATGTACATAGGAAAAGTGCACTCTTCACAGGTACACTGCTTATAAAGGTGCTAAAGTGGCAGCTGAATGCATGACAAAATAGGAACTAATGCTATTATGATTGAGTACATGTATACCCCAGGTCCCCTTTTGATCTTAAATTGCTAGTTTGAGAAGTTAAATTGAGAAGTTAAAACTGTTCTTATATTGTTACACTAACATGTAAAGATTTTAATGAAGCGTTTCAGACTATAAAACTCTTACCAACAGGGGCCTGGGTGACTGCAGCAGGCTTAGGTGGGGCTTCTGTTACTATAGGCCTACTGGTTTGGCTATCTGTATCTCCTGAAAGTGCACAAATTGGCAATTAGTCCTGCATCACAACAATAACTGTATGTCCTTTGCTGTGATTTAACTCATTCACCCCTGAAATTTTTAATGGACAATTCCAATTTCCAAATTCCAATTATTAAATCTAGTCCATTTTTGAATATATAAGGTTGATTTTAACAAAACATTTCAAATTGACAAACAGTGCAGACCCTGATCAGAGGGCTCCTACAGGAGCCCTCTGATCAGGGTCTACACTGTTTGCATAGGACAAGAGTACTCTTCTCAGGTACACTGTTTGTTAATGACGAGTATGCTCGTTGCTAGCGTTGAATGTGTTAAAATATTCAACCAGACAATTCAATATAATAGACTCTGCCGAGTCTGTTCTACTTTCAGTCTACTTTATGCTTCCAT
Organism: Gari tellinella; assembly: GCA_922989275.2. Taxonomy (NCBI): domain Eukaryota; kingdom Metazoa; phylum Mollusca; class Bivalvia; order Cardiida; family Psammobiidae; genus Gari; species Gari tellinella. The sequence goes on along the minus strand of OV277857.1, from coordinate 98,036,486 downwards.
CTGCTAGGATATAGGAAATTTATCTAATGCATATTCATGACTGTATAAAGTGGGATAATTTTATTCAGTGGAGGAACAAATTAGAGGTGTAAAATGCTTATTTATGGGGTACTGGTTTAAGTCAATATTTACTAAACCTGGCCCAGGGCTCCAGATATAATGATTGAGTAAATTGAATATTTCCAACATTTTCTAATTCAAATAAACACCAAATATTCCAGCCAGGTTTTCCCTTGGCAGTATTCTATATTTTTGAATTTTCTAATTCATGACACTACCAAATCCTATGTTGTAACATCTCATTAAAATCATCTTAAAGAGATGATTTAATGAGTAGTCACATCATAGGGTTTGTTGAATATATGGATGTTAGTACTTGTATCTGAAATACTCATGTTATCAATAGTAAAGGTAAGTTTTTATTCAATGCAGAACAAATGAAATTAAGAAATCTTTCTCAGGGCTCCAGATAAAAGTGAGTAAACTGAACAAACCAAACATTTAGTCACTCATTTCAGCACCAAATCCTATGGTGTTACTACTCATTAGAATCATTTCGAAAAGACGATTCAAATGAGTAGTATAAGTAACACCATAGGGTTAAATGCAGAAATAAAGATTTTAATTGTTTTGAAATACTCCCTTTATCTGGAGCTCTGCCTTCTGCTTAACATCTATTTTGCATTCATATAAATGTGACAATACATGTAGTTACGAAGCAATACCACAGATATCTGACAGTGACAACAGTGCTACGACAGGTTCTGCCAACTCACCAATAGTCACTTTTGTTATTTTATTTTGAGGTCTCGTATCTGCCTGTTTTTGTTCTGAAAACAAAGCTAGTAAGATTAACATTCAGCACACTTGACTATAACAGCACTTAGTGATGAATGTTACACAAACAGTATAGATCAGTTGCTACACGGCTCCAGAAAAACGGGTTAACTTTACATATCAGGGCTGCCATAAATTGATCTGAAAAATTCCAAAGATTTCCAAATTTTCTAATTTGCAAGTTTGATTACTTAAAGCAGGTTGAAAGTAAAGCAGAATGCGCCTTAAGGCGCATTCAGCTTTATTTTCAGCCTGCTTTAAGTACCATCTGCTAGGATAAAAATCCAAATATTTCGGAAAAATCCGGAGAAATGACAGCCCTGACATTTCAACATTTTCTCCTTTGTTTCTCCACAAAGCACTATGTTGTAACCACTCATTTGAATCATTTTGAAGCAAATATTCAAATGGGTTGTCACAGACAGGATAGCATTTGATGGAGGAACAAGACATTTACCCATTACCCCATAGCCTGTTTCTAATACACTGTTCCCTCTCTACAAAGGCCCTCCCAACAACAACTCCCTCCTTACAAAGACCCTTGCCGCTGTTCCCCATACAAGACATTTATGTCCAACCTATTCACAACTGCAATGTTGTCTGTTTAAAGTTTTTGTCTGCTGTTTTTCTCAAACTTACATAATGGACATTTTGACACAAAAACCTTAATTACGAGTGACAAACAGCATTACGCGGCGTCTGATCTGGATTCAAGCTGTTTGCAAATGTTAGTCGATTTCCCTCCCTATAACGACTCCCTCTGAACAACGCAAACATTATTTGTCTCCCATTGGATGTTGTTGTAGAGAGGGAGCGCACTGTATTTAGTTTCTTGTTTTTAGTATCTATTTTCTAGTATTTAACTCTTTGAACCCTAGTCCCGCATATAGGCGTGCTTTTCAAACAGTGTACATGTGAATAGTACACTTGTCCTATGCAAACAGTGAAGACCCTGATCAGAGGGCTCCGAAAGGAGCCCTCTGATCAGGGTCTTCACTGTTTGTCACAATGCCAAACATTCACAAAAACAACCCTTAAAAGTCAGAAATGGACTAGACTAAAATGGAAACTGGAATTGTCCATTTAAAGTTTCAGGGAGGAAAGAGTTAAATTAATTAATATAGGTTATCACATTCTGCTTTACTATGAGTTTGCTTTAAGCAAATATTTTCTAGAATACAGAAAGTCTTTCTTAAAATACATATTCATGACTATTGTCTTTAGAGGAGGAATAAATTAAAGGCGTAAAAAGTTGTATTTATGGGGTAATGGGTTAAGTATTTGAAATATCCACTTTATCTGGAGCTTTGCCAATAGCATGATATTGTATAAGGATCAAAACTAGTTTGATATAATTACAGATCTGATATTCATACAAGAAAGAAAGCCAATTTGATTTTTTACCAACACAAGTTTTATAGAATTTACTATGCTATGGATTAACTGTCATAAAAATAATTTAACAAGTTTACATGGTTAGCTCAATATGAGTACAATGTATATCATAAATGAAATGTTAACACTACAGATTGAACTTTATTTGTTCAAGAAAGAAAACCTATTGGAATTGTTTTTACATCTCATCTGAAAAAAAAAACTGTTTGACACTCTGGTGACATTTTCGGACAGAAATGTCTTTAACTCATTGTGCCTTAGTGATGCATATATGTGTCTTTTACCAAAAGTGTACCTGTGAAGAGTACACTTGTCCTTTGCAAAAAGTGAAGTCCCTGATCAGAGGGCTCCTGCATGAGCCCTCTGATCAGGGACTTCTCTGTTTGACATTTTGCAATTTATTGCAAAAAATAACCCTAAACAGCACAGGGAGGTTTGCATTCGCGACCGCCTTGACCCGATGATCTGAAAACGTATTAACAAAGTACATTGAGCTATTCACAAGAGAGTAATAAACCACCGGAGTGCCAACATACATTTGTGATATACGTGACGAAGAGTCCACAGATCAAGGATCAAGGATTAAATAGTCTAAAATGGACCAGCTTTAATTGCAAACAGGAATTGTCCATTGGAAGTTTCAGGAGATAATGAGTTAAATCAGCAGTTGCAAATGACAAATTTTGCAGATGATAATTATACAGTATGCAGAAGAATGACAAGAAAACTAGAATACTGCCAAGAGAGTAAAATATAGATTTATTAATTTGTTAATTTATTATTGTTGAAATTGGCTCTATCAAAAATAGCAAATAATACTTAAGTTCAATATTTGCTTGCAAAAATTTAAGTCACTAAGAAAGAAAACATGTACAAGTCGGTGAAAATTGCATATGAAAACAAGATGTGTTTGTGAAACACTATGCCCCTTGGAAATTAACCAAGACCTCTAAATGACCCTGATCTGTGTCTGACATTACCTAATTTGTACTAAGCTCAATGAACTTCTTGGGTGGACACATGACATAGTTCAAAAGTTATGGTCAAGCTTAACCGTTTACCCCATAGCCTGCTTCTAGTTTTGAAGATATATGACCACTTAAAGCAGGTTGAAAGTAAAGCAGAATGTGCCTTAAAGGCACATTCTGCTTTACTTTCAGCCTGCTCTAAGTTACCATCTACTAGAATACAGATTATATTTCTTATGATACATGTTCATGACTTTGTAAATTTGAACTATTTTCTTCAGTGAAGGAATAAATAAGAGACGTCAAAAGGCGTATTAATAGGGAAATGGGTTAAAGGTGCAGACAGACAGACAGACAGTCAAACCAAAAACTATATGACTCAGACTGGGCCGTGCAGGTGTATAAAAAGAGCACATAACAATAAAACATCCAAACATTCATTCACTATAACACTAAAATAAAAACACAACAAAATAGCTATAACACAATAACAATTGAGTTGCAATGCTTGTAAAAAGTCCTTCAGAGAGTCACATGGAATACAGTGATGACCTTGATCTGATACTATATTGATATGAAAGTAAGCATCTGAGCATTGACTAAAATGACTGTCGCTCAACAAACTCAGCTAACCATTTGCTGTTTAAACCATAACTTCATAAATAGGCCTTTTCGTCTTTACTTTTTTCCCCCAATGAAGAAAATACTTCCAATTTGTACAGTCATCAATATGCATAATAAGAAATATTTTCTATATCAAAGAAAAATAAGTATATCCTAGTAGATGGTAGCTTAAAGCCTGTTGAAAGTAAAGCAGAATGAGCCTTAGGGCCCATTCAGCTTTACTTTCAACAGGCTGTAAGTGGACACCTGTTAAAACGGGCTATGTGGCAATTGATTTAAACAGCAACCAATGTAGACTTATCAGACGCTTAGTTTCCAATGTGGCTGGGAGATCTGGGTCTACATAGTTTGTAATGTCTGAAGGAGCTTTTACCCATAAAAGGACTAAAACAATATGTGAGAAGCTCCAGACTAGGTGAGAACTGGAAATAATAACTTCCAAATGTCCCCGTCAAACCTTTTGTTGTGACTACTCATTAAAAATGTCATTTTGAGATGATTCTAATGAGTAGTCAGATCATAGACTTTGCTGGAGAAAGGTGAACATATTTGGAAATGTTCAATTTTACAATTTACTCGCTCTTATCTTGAGCCCTGTTGTGAACTATCAACTTCAAGTATAAAACACTACCAGCCAGGGTACCACTACAACATACACCAGGAATACAGACTTCTACTTTAATCGCAGGGGCCATCTTATTCCATGACTCATTAAATTTGCCAATCATTTGCCGAAAAGTTGTGAGTCCCATGTAATCATTTTATTTTGGCATTTATTCTTTTTAACCTAAAAGATTCACTGTTAGAGTCTCAAAGATTAACACAAATATGACTTGAACAGAATATTAACCCTTATAATGCTGGACTGGGCTATGGACATTCTTTGCAAACAGTGTAGACCCAGATCAGAGGGCTCCCGAAGCAGCCCTCTTATATGGGTTTACACTGTTGGCTTATTTTTAAAACTTTTTTTGAACATACCTTTTTAGGATAAATGTAAAGAAGTAAATGCTATATTAGCAAATAGATGAGGTAATTTGAAATATCAGCATAATAAGGGTTGTTACTATGTTTTCAGCTTCAATTAGTAAATGGGGTATTAGAAGTCTGTACTCCTGCACACTACTACAAGTACTACAACATCATGGGTACCTCTCTGTATGTTGGCATAATCCATGTTTCTCTCAGTACCCATATTAGCCACATCAGGCACTGCATCAAAATCCTTCTCATCATAATCATCCGGGTAATAATACTCTGCCTTCAGTGGGTCCCATACTGGGTATGGGTTCCTATTCCTTCCCCTCGGATAGCCAGACTCATAGAAAGGGTAGCGAGACCCATGACTGGGCCTGTGTCTATTGTTGTTAGGATACTGATCTGGGTATCTGTTGTATGATGGACGTCTGTTGCTGTTTGGTTGGTCAAAGTCGTCATATCTTGTACGGTATTTGTCTGGATATCTGTTGTTCTGGTAGTCTCCCCTGTCTTCACTAATTCTATCACCTTGTCTGTCAGTGTCAACATTACTAGCTTTGTGTGGTTCCTGTTTCACAGGTATGTTCTTTGTATGACTGACACTAGGTGTAGGTTTCTTGGTTGTTTTCCGACCTTTACTATCACTGTCCTTGTGAGATGGTCCTTTCTTACTGTTAATTCTTGGAGTATCACTGTCAAAGCCTATCCAAGAATAGTCAGGAAAACCTTCTGAGTGTGACTTACTCTTGCTCGGCTGATGTTCTGACTGTGGGACAGTATTGCTGGGAGGTTTGGGTCTGGCTGGGATCAATGGCTTTGCTGGCATCTTGCCATAATCTTCTTCCTCAGAGGAATGTCTGTGATATGAACCTTCTCCAGCAAAATCATCTGTATCATACTGTCCATAATTCTTTTCCTCAGGTAGAGAGAGAACAGGCTGAGACTTTTGATTTTGATGTGGACTAGTATCAGGGTCTTCAGTATGTTGGGTAGATTTCCCTACATGATTATCAATGAAGTCAGTGTATGTATCATCAGGATATCTAGGCCTTCCATTTGCAGGAAACCCTCCATTGTTTTTAGTGGGTGTTTCACTTTGTTTATGATTCTGACTAAGATCTTGCCTTTGGTCATTTGAAACAGGAGCGATGGGTACCTGGGCTGGAGCAGCCTTTGGGGGTGGCGGCTGAGTGACAGGGACTTGTACGACAGGTTTAACTTGGGGTACAGCAGGCATCTGCCCACTAATGGCGATATTCTGCTGTGTATTTCCTGACTGTCCTGTTGGCTGCTGGACTGGTTGCAGTGGTACTTTCACTTGTTGAACAGGCTGAATGGGCTGCTGAACTACTGGGATATAACCAGTCTGGGCCTGCTGCTGCTGCTGAGGTATATAACCAGTCTGCTGTCCTTTCTGATATGGTAAATTTTGATATAGCTGGGAACCGACATTAGCAGACTTATCAATAAAAGGCCACTGGCTACCAATTTGGTTCCCTGCTTGTGGTAAATTGACTGGTTGTCCTTGACCTGGGATATAGTAACCAGTGCCAGTGTTGCCTGGAGACTGTAGCTGATTCTGATAAAGCTGATTGGCCGATAATAATCCAGATTGCTGTCGATTGGTCAATCCTGGTATGGGAAAGCCATATGGGTACTGAGAGTCTGTCTGACTGCCATAGGGCAGATTATACAGTGAGTTGCCATATAAATTACCAATCAAATCTGGATCCAAATAGGCTGCATTTATAAGATAGGAAAAGAAAATCATATAAATACCAATTACCCACTAATACCATAACCTAACCAATGTTCTCTTCTCACAATATAGCTTAACAAATGTATAACAGAATAATAATAATAAGCTAATGCCTTTTGTTATAACTTATTTACAGTAAAACCTCTCCAATACGACCACTCAAAAGAAGGTTAATTGATTGTATAAAAGACAGGTGACAGCTTAAAGCAATGTGAAAGTAAAACAAAAAGCTCCCAAAGGAGCTTTATGTTTTACTTTCACCATGCTTTAAGCTTTAACCTGTCTTAAACACCTAATACTTTACACAATTAAGTGGTCCTAATAGACAGTGTTTACTGTATAATCATTCTTTATCTGCTAACCCCTTCCTCCACAGAAGTGCCTAATCATGCACTTGCCTGCTCCTCTACATAAGCACCTTATCATGCCTCTACCCTGCATATAAGTGCACTCAAATGGTCCACCTATGTTGTTACAGGTAACTGCTTCTATTATTAAAGCAAGATGAAATTAAAACAGAAAGCTCCTTGAGATATATGTTCTAAATATTCTGAAATAAATTCCACAATCAAGGAAAGTTTCATTTTTTGCAAAGCAATCAAATTTTACCCATCTCTTCATAGATAAAATGATGAAACTATTTTTACATTTTGTCATGTGGCTGATTTTAGCACGCCAGCCTGTCAAAAGTAAAGCATAAAGCTCCTGGTTCTGTTTTTTCTTCAGTCTTTTTTAAGCAGTCACCTTTCTTGAACACATCAACACCAACCTGAGACATGCAAGGGAAGGGACATAGCTTTATATTGCTTTAACTCTTTACTCAATATCTAATTTAAAACAGGATACTGCTTAAAGCAAGATGATAGTAAAGCAGAGAGCTCCCTGTAGGGTTTTCTGCTTTACTCTCTACTTGTTTTAAGCTGCTGTCTGTATTCAACAGCATGAATGAATCAGAGCACCAGATAAGGGAAGTTTTTCAAAAACTAAAATCTTTATTTCTGAATTAAACCCTATGGTGTCACTACTCATTAGAATCGTCTCTTCGAGACGATTCTAATGAGTAGTAACACCATAGGATTTGGTGCTAAAAATAGTGAGAAAATGTGGGATTTGTTGAAAAAACTACCTCTTATCTGGAGCCCTGTGAATATCAATGTGTGGTGCTTATTCAGAGAAAGGGTTATGTGTGTCCTATGGTGCTTATATGGAGGAAAGGGTTAACTAATTCCTCCCTGAAACTTCAAATGGACACTCCAAGTTTCCGTTTTAGTCTAGTCCAATTCAGACTTTTGAGGGTTGTTTTTGTCAATGTTTTGCATTATGACAATCAGTGAAGACCCAGATCAGAGGGCCTCTGATCTGAATGTTCACTGTTTGCATATGACAAGTGCACTTTTCACCTGTATACTGTTTGAAAAGGATGACTATTTGCGGGACAAGGGTTCAAAGGGTTAAGCTACAATGTGCACTTATTTTAGCACCATTATTAGTAAAGACATCCTAAGACAGTTGTGTGGAGAAACGGGTTAACAAAATTGAGCTGTTTGAAACCTGACAAGATACCATCTTATTTGGCATCTGATCAAGATTCCAAGTATCTCACAATTGCATTCAGATTTTTTTCTGATAAAAAGGCAAATGGAACTAGCAATTAAAAATAATGCAGTTGTCTATATTCTGAAAGCTGGTTAATAGTGACCCCATTCAACACAATAGAGCTATAAGTTCTCCCCAGGGCTCCAGATAAGGGGAGTATTTCAAAACTAAAATCTTTATTGCTGTATTAATCCCTATGGTGTCACTACTCATTAGAATCATCTCTTCGAGATGATTCTAATGACAAGTAGTAACACCATAGGATTTGGTGCTGAAATGGGTGAGAAAATGTTGGATTTGTTCAGTTTATTTCCTCTTATCTGGAGCCCTGACCCCCATTTCTTTTCTAAAGCAAAAACAATGTTTTGATTTGATGGAAATCCTGCACTTACCAGCCTTATCCTTGTCTGTACAGCTAAACTCATCAGAGCCGTCAGCACAGTCCTGACTTCCATCACATACATAGGTCTTATGGACACACTGAGTCCCTGACATACACTCAAACTCCTCATCCCGACAACGTTTACCTGTATATATGGGAATAGACAAACAAATGTACAAAGAAACAAGCTTTTTTAAAGATTTTAAACCAGAGTTATGGCCAATGTTGCATAACTCTATTTGACCTTGAAATGACCTTGACCTGTGTCTGACATGACCAAACTTGTGCTGAGCTCAAGAGCTGCTTGAGTTGAATAGGCATGCCAAATACGAGTCTCTATCACATGTACTGTAGTTCCAGAGTTATGGCTAATGTTTATTTGACCTCTAAATGACCTTTACCTTTGTCTGACATGACCCAACTTGTATTGAGCTGCTCAAGAACTTTTTGAGTTGAGTACACATGCCAAATATGAAGTATTTATTATATACCTACCAATGTTCTGTCCGAAATATTTCTGTATTTTATCGAACAAATACACCTTGACGGATTGAAAATTCCGTATTACCCATGTACCTTGTGTAATGGGAAAAGAACGTTTACTGTGTAGTCGGAAGTTCGGAACTACAGTAAAACCTCTCTATTACGACCACTAAATTATGTTAAGTATTAGGGTGTTTACGGTAGGTGACCGCTTAATGCAAGGTGACAGTGAAACAGAAAGCTCCTTTTAGGAGCTTTCTGTTTCACTGTCACCTTGCTTTAAGCGGTCACCTCTCTATTATTTAATCAATTAGCATTCGTTTTAGTGGTCGTAATAGCGAGTATTTACTTTCATGCGCCATTCCCCGAAGTGTGACGTATGGGAAATCCCGTTTATTTATAGTAATGCTCGAAACATTTCTATCGTTTTTCATTTTATTTTATTATGAGAGGTATATAATAAAAGGAACATTACTATACTTTGCATATCTTATGTACCGGATCACTCTGGTTGTGTGTGTAAAGGCTATATCCAACGAGACCGAATCACAAGTAGTTCCAAAGTTGTGGCTAATGTTAATTTCACCATAGTTTACCTCTAAATGACCTTGACCTTTGTCAGACATAACCCAAGTTGTACTGAGCTCAAGAGCTTCTTGAGGTGAGTACACATACCCACTATAAAGTCTATCTTATGTAGTTCCAAAGTTATGACCAAGGTTAAAGTTGTGGACAGACGGACAAACAAGCAGAACAACAGACAGACCAAAAACAATATGTCCCGACTAAGTTATGTGGGGGCATAAAAAGTCATATTCATGGAGTAATATGTTCAACACAGTTGGATACAATGTATAGGTGGTTCAGCAGCTGGCCTATAAAGCAGTCAGTGGTGTTAAACTCTGCATGTTGGTCATCTATTGAATGGTCATGTATTAAACACATATTTGACAGAAGATATAATTTATATTCATTTGAATGGTTACTTATACAAGTGTGACTGTCAATATCTATAATATATATGTAATAGTTTTACTAATACTCACGACACACTCGCTGTTTTTCATAGTATCCACTTCTACATTGACAAAGCCCCTTCAAGCAGTCTGCATGGCTATCATTACAGTGTGCACTGTAGGGTGAACAATCCTCCCCAAGTCCTGAACAAATATGAAATATTGTCAGCAATTATAGTACAGTCTAACTTGTAAAGTCAAAACGTAGTCATTAATGCACATGGAGAAAAATAATGCATGGCTCCATATAAGAGGGAGTAACCTAAACAAATTTTCTCACTAATTTCAGCACTAAATCCTTTGGTGTCATGACACATTAGATTTGTCTCAAAGAGACGACTCTAATGAGTATGACACCATAGGGTTTAGTGCAGAATTAAAGATTTTATTTTTTGAAAAACTCCCCTTTATATCTGGAGCCCTGATAATGGAAAGAGTTATTTATCAGTAGGCTAAGACTTACTTGGGGAGTGAAACTATATATATATACATGTAATACAGTAACACCTCTCTATTACGACCACTAAATTATGTTAATTAATAGGGTGTTTACGGTAGGTGACCGCTTAAAACAAGGTGACAGTGAAACAGAAAGCTCCTGTAGGAGCTTTCTGTTTCACTGTCACCTTGCTTTAAGCTGTCACCTGTCTATTAAACAATCAATTAGCCTTCGTTTTAGTGGTCGTAATAGCGAGGTTTTACTGTATATCCATTAAAAGTTCTAGGGGTGAAAATGGTAAATGGTTAAAGTTACTGTCAATTTGTCAAACTTGTTTTGAGGGTCTCAACTAACAGGTGACTGGCAAGGCAGGACTGAAGCTCCATTAGGAGTTTTCTGATTTACGTTTATTTTGCTTTGTGGCAGCTTAAAGCCTGAGGAAAGTAAAGCAGAAAATTCCTTAAGGAGCTTTATTTTCATCTTGCTTCAAGCAGTATCTTGTCTTAACCCTTTACTCCATAGATACTGATTTTTAAGCATTTAATATATTCCTCCACTGAAGAAAATAGTTCCAATTTATAAAGTCATGGATTATTATAAGAAATAGTTTCTATATTCAAGCTGATGGTAGCTTAAAGCTGACTTAAAGTAAAGCAGAATGCGCCTTTAAAGACACATTCTTCTTTACTTTCAACCTGTTTTAAGTAGCCATTAATTTTGTCTTTAAAACTAGAAACAGGTTATGAAGTAAAGTAAAGAAAATCAGACTCATGCAGATATAGCCTATAGGTGAACTACGCTGTTGGCTATTGAGACGGAAAAAATGGAGCACTGGTGTTACCTAGCTTTGTTGTAGTGGTTGGTCTCACTGTTGTTGGGGGTACTGTTACTTCAGGTTGTTTGGGCAGTGTGTCAGAACCAAGATTTTGAAGCTCGTTTTCATGGGTGATGACTGGGCCCTGGTTGTGGGAACCTGTCAGGGTACTCACCCAGTAATCAGCATGATCATCAAATGTACAACTGTTGGGCGTGCCACAATGGAACAGATAGCAGTTGTGCTCTGCCTGAAGAATTGTGTTATACAAGAACAATTAGTGAAAGAGATTGACATGAGGAACATTCCTGTAAAGTTTGGTTGCAATCAGGGCCTCAGGCATGCTGTTTACAGGGTTCGAAAAATCCACTTGTCTGCTCATAAGTATGAGTGAAACTGACTGTCGCCTATCAGATGAGTGAAATTGCACGGTTTGAAACTCTGCGTGTCAGACGGAATGAGTAGCAAATCTGAGAAGTATTGATACTGTTTTGATAAAAAAAATCATTCCGTCAGAGCCAAGCAGCAATTCTCAAGTTATAAAATTAATTTGGAAAGATACTTTTATTTTGCGAAACTTACCTGGTATATTTCTTGACTGGTATAAAGCACTGGCATAACTAATTCAGCTGTGAGTCAGTTCTTCTTCATTATTTTTCTATACCATTTAGAAGTTGAACAGTGATAATAGATCATCTTTAAAGTTTACAAAAAAATGCTGATATCGTAGTTTAAACTAAACAAGAGGGCCTGAAGGCCCTGATATCGCTCACCATTTGTAATGAAGCCTGATAGCTTTACCTTTGAATTTCACCCGTTTTATTCTAAATCCACTCAAGTTTGTCAACCTACTGTAGTATAGTAGAGTACATCAAAGGCAGATAACTAGAGCCTAAACAATACTGAAATTAAGCCTTTTTCTAGCATTTCAAAGTATATCAAGGGCAGGTAACTATTGCCACAATGATTACATTTCAACAATAATTTCACTCCTTCGAGAATGTATAGCTACATCCTTTGTGTACAAGTACATGTATAATCAAAATCCATTGAAAACTGTAGTTGCAAGAGTGTAAACGCTGTAAAATATGGCATTTTCAGCAATTCAAAGGTAGATATCTCTTGATCTATTTGTCTGATTCCAACCATAATCACCCTTTTTCCAACTCTTATGGTCATATACAATATGGGCAAGTTTGAGAGAGCTTGGATAAATATTGTGGCCTCTAGAGCGTAAACACTGTTAAATATATCATTTTCAGCCATTCAAAGGTAGATAACTCTTGACCTATTGATCAGATTACAACCAAAATTGAACTCATCTGAAGTCTTATGATAATATACAATCTGAGTAAGTTAATGAAAGATTGGATAAAATTTGTGGCCTCTAGAGTGTAAACATCGTTAAATATGGCATTTTCAGCAATTCAAAGGTAGACAACTCTCGACCTATAAGTCTGCTTTCAACAATAATCAAACTCATCTGAACTCTTATAGTAATATACAATCTGAGCAAGTTTAAGAAAGATTTGATAAAAATTGTGAACTCTAGAGTGTAAACACTGTTAAAAATGGCATTTTCAGCAATTCAAAGGTAGATTACTCTTGATCTATTTGTCCTATTTCAACCAAAATCGAACTCATCCGAACTCTTATGGTCATATACCATCTGGCCAGGTTTTAGAAAGATTGGATAAATACTGTGGCCTCTAGAGTGTAAACACCGTAAATATGGCATTTTCAGCAATTCAAAGGTAGATAACTCATGACCTATTTGTCCGATTTCAACCAAAATCGATCTCTTCCGAACTCTTATGGTCATATACAATCTGGGCAGGTTTTAGAAAGATTGGATAAATACTGTGGCCTCTAGAGTGTAAACACTGTTAAATATGGCATTTTCAGCAGTTCAAAGGTAGATAACTCATGACCTATTTGTCCGATTTCAACCATAATCGAACTCATTCGAACTCTTCTGGCAATATACAATCTGAGCAAGTTTGAGAAAGATTGGATAAAAATTGTGGTCTCTAGAGTGTAAACACTAAAATTGTTGACGCCGCACGCCGGACATTCAAGGATTGCAATAGCTCACCCTGAGCTAGCTCAGGTGAGCTAAAAATAAGCAGTTCTTTAAAACATGCAGGCGGCTGGCTCGATTTTTGTTTCTAAATCGTATATTTATTTTTGTCATCCTGACCTAGTAGATCAAAACGACTCGAGGCCGAGTCAACATATTATTTTTTATTACCATGTAGTTGGAACACCTGACTGATTTTCGCAAATCCAAGTGTATGGTTAAAAAAAATTGATGAGTTTCGACAAAATGGAAAAATGATCGATTTTGAAACAATTTCAAGGGAGTGGGGATGAATAGAGTCCGAGTTATTAGAGAAGAGAAAAAGATGGAACACCTAAAAGAGATGATACATGTGTGAAGTAGAGGAAAGAATCCTCGAAAAAGGGTATATGGACGATGTGAACCACCGCCGATGTGAACCTAGACGATGTGAACCGAGTTTTTGGACGATGTGAACCGATTTTCAGGACCATGTGAACCACCCTATTGGACGATGTGAACCAATTTTTTTATTCAAAATAAAACGACCCAAGTATTCTTATTTTTCCTTTTAAATCAACGAGCTATTACGGAAATTACCGAGTGTTTTCCTAAGTTCATTTTTTTATTTTTATTTTCGGATTTTTCCCCCCATCACATGATACATTGTGAATATATCTTATTGATACCGAAATATTTTTGGGCTGTTATAATTATTTTCAGAGAAAATCCAATTTTAGATTTTTAGGGGGTATACAGGGTTACAGATAAGGGGAGTATCGGGGTATTTACCCAATTAAAATTGTGGAAAAAGCAATTGTTGTTCACAACAAGGAGTAACAACGAGAAACCGCCAAGGTCGGTATGGCCGGATTGTCTGCACTTTTGCTTTGTATATATATATATATATATAATATAGTTACCCATGGCATGTGATGATGACCTCACTACAACTGTACATGCCAAATTTGGTTGCTGTAGGACTTAAATTTGACTAAAACTGACACTAACAAAAAGGTAAACCAAGACGCAAACGAAAAGGTTAACCAAGAATTCTCTAAGTCATAGGACCTTGAAATCTAGGTCACAGTGACCTAGTTACCCATGGCATGTGATGATGACCTCACTACAACTGTACATGCCAAATTTGGTTGCTGTAGGACTTAATCTTTGACTAAAACTGACACTAACAAAAAGGTAAACCAAGACGCAAACGAAAAGGTTAACCAAGAATTCTCTAAGTCATTGGACCGTGAAATCTAGGTCACAGTGACCTTGTTACCCACAGCATGTGATGATGACCTCACTATAACTGTACATGCCAAATTTGGTTGCTGTAGGACTTAAGCTTTGGCTAAAACTGACACTAACAAAAAGGTCAACCAAAGTGAGGACGGACGGACAGACAGACGGACAGACGTTCTCACAGTTGGACATTTGTTGGGTATTTTTTTTGTTTAAAAATACCCAACAGTACACTAAAATACCCAACAATAACAATAGGGCAATCACGGAATGAATGGAATCTATTGTTCTCCCTACCCAACAAAGGACCTTTCGTGCGCTCGGACAGACAGACGGACGGACGGCATTCGCCAATCTATAGACCGCATTTTCAATCCGGCCAAAAAGCAAAGAAATGTAGCAAAAAGCAAAGGCATTTTGGAAACCTTATCAGAATATGAATAATACCCAATTACTAAGACTCCCAATACCCAATAAAAAATTCAAAAACCCAATTCTGTAAGATATTAAGGAGTAAATACTCACTTGCATCAAAACCTTATCTGTTACCCTGGGTATACAAATTTTCGTCTTTATATAAGCAAAAAAAGTTTAAAGAAACTATTTTTTTGTCCAGTGGTTGTTTGAATGATATCTTTTTACAACCATGTTGGTCTGTTTAGGGTTTTATTGTTGATATTTTTGTATTTTACAGGATATAATTGAATCCGAGCCAGCCCCAAGCCATTGATGACATTATAATAATTATCTTATAAACATGGCTATTAGAGATAAACATTTGTTATGTATTATTCATATTATATCCTGACTTTTCTGGCTGGTCACCCCCTATGTTAATAATGATGTAAAATTTAATTTAGTCAAAGTTAGACCACTGAATGTTAACAATTACTTTAATTTACATTACGTATAATATCTTCTTCAAATCGTTCTAACTAGCCTATAATTTATCATTCTATTAACTTAATAATTAAGAGAGTATTGTAGATCTATATAAGTAATTGCTTAAACTCTCTCTGTGCTCCAGCACTCATTTAACTCATATAACTTTCTCTCATATTTATATTTGAAATATAACGTTATCATAGTTTTCATTTATGTGCATGTAATATTTTCATTCTATTGAATAGTTAAATATATGAAAAATAAGCACGTTTTAGCGAATTATTAAGCCCACCGCATTACCGCTTCACACTATCCAATGAGAATTCACTATTCTTTTTGACCCACTGACTGTCACTAAAATAGGGTAAACATTAAAAAGTATACATAGTTTCCAATTGTTACAAAAAATCGGGTGACAGACTAAGCGTGCCACTACCCAAGTGTCCCACTGCCTAAGTGTACCATTTCTAGACTAAGTGTGCCACCTATGAAAATATATAGGGTAGAAATCTAGATCTATGGGGTGGTCAACAATGATGTGTTAATTACACTTAATATGGATTATTATTTGTTAATGTCACTGTGGTTCTAACAGGCATCCAAACTGCGACCAAGAAGGCTGGGTGTTGAGAAAATGGCGATTTAGTAATTTCAGGGGGTATAAAAGCCGGTCCCTTATAGATTCTATTTATCCTGTTTTTTTCTTTAATTACAGAATAATGTTATTTAATACATAATGTCTGTTGATAGATTTGATCAAAGTGTGTATCTTTATTGCATATACCAAAAAATATTTATATATGGTGGAATATAACTCTTAAAATCACATTTGAAGTGATTTTATGAAAGCCGTACCTGAATATATCGGTCTCCTGTAATATTTACCTTTCCATAAGAGTTTCACAATCTGTATTTTCAGTCGTGGTAGCTTAATACAGCAATTCAACATATATTTATTGCTCAATTTTGCATTATTTGCGTGATGCATTAAGCTGCCACCTGTTATTGGAAACGAGCATAAATTATGGTTGACACACAAAAGATTTTATTATGTTATTTATCCAATGTTGGTTAGAACTTTCAACATGGAGAAATGTCTACGTCTACGTGATACTCCCAACGATCAATTGATGATCATGACAGGGAGGTCAGGGACAGTTAATTAAAAGGTTAAAAACATGTAATGATGATACAGATATGGCTAAAAATAGGTTAAAATGGTTAAAAACAAAGTGCATGATTATTGACTGTAAGTGCTGAGGCGCATAGTGAAGCTTTCTAAGCTGTCACTGACCTTGATGGAATAGGGCAACTGGTTCCAGAGTCTAATAGTGCGTGGGAAAAATGAGTTGGCGTGATACTGTGTTCTTGAAAATGGTAGCAGGTAATTGAAATTTCTAGAGGGGTTAAGGTGTTTGTGATCAACAATGACAGTTCCGTTTGCAATCTTATACAGCATGATGACAGAGGCTTTAGTTCTTCTTTCTTCAAGAGTTGGTCAGTTAAGAGAGTTAAGCATGGAGGTGACACTGGAGTAGTAAGAGAAGTCGTTCATAACATATCTGGCTGCAGATCTCTGGACACGTTCAAGTTCATAGGTTAAAGACTTTTGCCAGGGGTGCCATACAGTGCTACAATATTCAAGCTGGGGAAGGACATAAGTTTTATAAGCAGTTTCCTTAATAGATTTATTGTTGGACTTGATGTTTCTTTTTATGAAGCGTAGAGTGCTGTTTGCTTTAGATGCTATGTTTTCTATGTGTGTATTGAAGGTAAAGTCGTTACTAAGTGTGATTCCAAGGTATTTTGCATTCTTAGTTTCTTTTAGTTCCTGGTTATGAAGTATATATGGAAATTTGGAGACTTTTTTCTTTTTGGAGACCCTAATTACTTCACATTTGTCGGCATTAAATTCCATAGACCAAGTCTGTGCCCAGGATTCAAGTCTGGATAAATCTTCTTGTAGTAGGTGTGAGTCAGTGTCAGAGTTGATGGTAAGTCATTTATGTAGCATAGAAATAAGCAAGGTCCGATGACTGAGCCTTGAGGAACGCCAGAGAGAACAGGGACTGAGTCTGAATGTGAGCCTTCAACAACTACTGTTTGTGATCTGTTTTTGAGAAAAGAGTGAATCCAGGAGATAACATGAGAATTTATACCAAGTTGACTGAGTTTATAAATAAGGAGGTTATGGTCGACTTTATCAAAGGCTTTCCTAAAATCCATGATTATAAGATCAGACTGCTTGCCAGAGTGGAGATTGTCATAAATTTCTTGAGTAAAAGAGAGGAGTTTAGTTTCGCAACTGATTTTAGATCTAAACCCATGTTGGAAAGGTGTGAAAAGATTTTCTGAGTCGAGAAAGGTCATGATATTTGACACTAGCACGTGTTCCATGAGTTTGGATGAGATGCAAGTCAGCGATATAGGCCTATAGTTACTAGGCTTGCACTTGGGGCCCTTTTTGTATGCCGGGGCAACTACCGCTGTCTTCCAGTCATCAGGAACAATACCTGTGCGCAGAGAGGAGTTGAAGATCTTTGTGAGAAAAGGAGCAATTTATTAGTTCTTTCAGGATTCTAGGTGAAATTTGATCAGGCCAAGATGCCTTGTGTGGGCTAAGGTTATCAAGTAGTTTTTGTACACCCTTTTGAGTAACTAGTACTTCATTCATATAAGGCTTGTCAGAATGGCTAGAGTTTTTAGATAGGTTTAGTTGACATAGTTGCTTTAGGCTACAAGATTTTGGTTTAGAAAAGACAGATTGAAATTGGTTGTTTAACACACGGGCTTTATCAACTGGCTTTGTGTATGTCATACCCTCAAAAGACAATGGAGCAATACCGTGGTTGTCAGACTTTTTGTGTTTAAGGAAAGAGTAGAATTTCTTTGAGTTGCATTTTTCATAATCATTTGGGAGGATAACAGATTCTAGGTAGTCCCAGTAACTTTTTCTTAGTTCCTTTAAGTTTTGGATGAGTGCCCTGAGAGTACACAGCCTCTGTCTTATTTTACTGTGCAGAGGGGTACCCTGGTTTCCCTTACACCGCTGGTAGAGTTTATCTCTTTTGTGGATTAAATTTTTGATGTGTTTAGAGGGCCACGGAAGGTCCCCTCTAGACTTGATGATTCCAGTAGGGATGAACTTGTCTGAACACGAGTTGAGTTTTTGTTTGAAGCTCATCCATAGAAGGTTGGGGTCATTGTCAGGGAGCCCTTCAAAATAATCCTTATAGTGATCAGAGAGCGCAGACTTGAATGTATCCCAGTCTGCCCTCTTGTATTTTCTCACCTCGCGTTTGACCTGTGTAGGTCTCCCTATTGGAATCCTCAGCTCATGGAAGACTATACAGTGGTCTGAAGAGCCAAAACTCGGCAGGGTTTTAGTTGCATGTACTTGAGCAGGCTGGTTTGTGAGGTACATGTCTAGAGTGTTTTGAGCTCTGGTGTGATCTCTAACAACTTGTTCAAGATTGAAGTTTGTTAGCAGGTCTATGAACTGTTCATAGAGAGGTCTTGATTTGCAAGTTGGCTTGATGGTACCATTTGACCAGTCAATCTCGGGCATATTAAAGTCACCAAGTACCCATATATGGCTATGCTTCGGTATTCTCTGTAGCGACTCCCAGAGAGCTGACAGGCTGATTTCGTCTGATTCGTGGGGCTTATAGAAAGAAGAAAGGTATATAGTCTTCAGGCCTGGAACAGATAGCTTGGCCCAGACTATGTTGCAGTCAGATTTTAGCTGGGGCTGCTCTTCTGACACAAACTTCCTATTCACAGCTAGCAGGACACCTCCTCCTTTGCCCTCAATATTGGTCCTATCATCTCTGTAGACCTCATACTGGTGGCCTTCTGGGAATATCTCGGCAGTGCCAATATCTGGTTTTAGCCAGGTTTCAGTACATTACTGAATGTTTAAGAACAAATACGTACCAGAATTTTCAAATTTAAAATTTTTTTATGCTTGTATAATATAACTATTTAAACTCCCAACAAATGTTCAGTACGGCAATTTACGTTTCGGTTCGACAAAGTTCGGCACGGTACCGGCTTTTATACCCCTTCGACCCGGTACGCTTAGTATGGTGGCATGTTTAGTCTATAACTCCAAAAAATCTGATATTCCATCTATTAAACTAAAAATATAATAGGTTCACATCGTCTTATGGGGTGGTTCACATCGTCTGGTAAATCGGTTCACGTCGACGGTGGTTCACATCGGCGGTGGATCACATCGTCTCTATCATCTAGATGACAAAATCAATGTCAGGTAAACACTTTTGAATTTTTCGTTTATTTTCCTGACAAATCTTAATCATTAAACTGTTTCAAAATGTAGGTCAAATAGTTTACTGTAAGGACAAGTCGATTTCAGAAGCCACTCGTCCTGCAGGACAAGTGGCTTGGAAAATATTTTTTGATAGGTAGTGACTAGGGGTACGAGACCGTACCTCTAATATTAGAAATTAGCGGTACGGTCACGTACCCCTAGCGAGTCCTGTGAGGGTTGACTAGGGGTACGTGAGTCATTTAAACTATGTAGCAACAGGGTTATAGATAAGGTTTTGCATTAATTGGGTATTTACTCCCTCTATTTTCTAAGAATTGGGTTTTCTGAATTTCAATTGAGTATCCAAAAAACCGTTACTCCATCAATTTGATATGAATTGCTTTTTTACTCTATTTTTTTTTTTCATTTAATACAAAACACAAGCTGAATGTTTGATGTATTGTACTGTACCCTCGTTTGCCCACACTCGATAATTTCAGTTTCGATCTCATTTCAACACAAATGCAACAGCTCATGTTTGTGTAGGATTCATTAATTTTCAGCCACGGAAACTTTAAAAGCCATTCCAGGATTCCTTTACCGTAACTTTGCTAACGTTAGCACTGTCATAACAACCTCTTTTTTTGGCTGTTACACGCATCATTCAAAATTTCATTCACAACACCGTTACAAATTATTTCTGGTTCGTTCGCGGAAGGTTGAACGTAATTGAATAATGTTTTTTTTTTGTTGCGCTGTTCGCTTTTTCCGTCCGCGCATGCCATTTTGACAGAAGAAATTCTAGCAGACGATGTGACTGGTTTACTACTTAAACGAGGCTAACGAAAAGCGGCGCTGCATAAATCCTATAGGCTATTACTTGGAAATAAATAACCAGTCTAACCGGTGTATCGGTAAAATATTCACCCGGTGTCGTAGTAAACATCCCGTCATTACACTTGAGAAATGCGACTTATTGCGTACGATACGCGCCTGCTTGAATTCTTTTGCGTAAACCCTTTCAATAATTGATTTTCAGTACGCATGGATTTGAAAGCAATTGCTTTTCTACTGTATTTAATTGCGTATTTACGCAAATACGCGCCTTATCTATAACCCTGTAGCAACACATTATTTTGCCTGCAGATACGTTTTAATGATGGTAATATTACTAATCTCTCATGTTTACCTTATTTTGGGGATATTTAATGGAGAAAAACAAAGAAACTTCGAGAAATATTCTCCACCCAAACTTGTTTTCACCGCAGGGATAAGAATAGAAGTATTCCGCATATAGGGTATAGTGTTAAATATCGTGAGATAGGCTACGCCCGATATCTGAAATCCGTCCCCAATGTTTTTTTTCTTCTTTTTCTTATAAATTTGATTCAAATGTAACTTATAATTATATAATAGGCGTGTTCGAAATTACTGCCGTTGTTGCTATCTAACTTAGCGTTGAATATAAATTGAAAGTGGTAGATCTAAGAATATAGAAACTAGCGAAACTTTGGCTGTCATCGGGTATCATTTCATGCAAGAAGTTTGCTGGTTAAAGACAGACCTGTGACAAAAATCACCTTGAAAACACGTTTGACAATAGATCGCAATTAAACAGTGCAGTAATTCTAAACAAAGCTGGTATTGGATAATTATACATGCTTGTAAAAATGTGTCTATACATTCTTTAAATTCAAAGATATAGTTTTCGCTGCCGTGAAAAAATTGCCGATTGGAAATATTTTGTTGATGAAGTTTCTTTAATTTTCTGCGTTAAACAGTCATATTTAAGATAGAAATGATACATTATTAACATTAACATCGATATTAAGGTATCTGCGGATAAAATAAAGTGTTGCGTTATAGTGTTTTTGACTCACGTACCCCTAGTCAACCCTCACAGGGCTCGCTAGAGGTACGTGACCGTACCGCTAATTTCAAATATCACGTACCCCTAGTCACTACCTTTTTGATAACCTCTTGGTTTGAAACGAAAGTGTTTGAAGAAATTGTTGACAAAATGCGACGCAAGTGGTCCATTACTGGACATTAAACCATTTGTATCCTTACCACTCCTATCTGTACCCTTTTAAATGAAGTAATAAATAACAAAGAAGTTGTTGCTAGCCTTACCTTATTCTGATAAATAGCAGTATCACATTCTGCATGACCACAACAAAGTTCGGTGCAGTCTCTCGCGCATGAAATATTACTCCTGTCTTCCAAAAATTTGGCATGTTTGTTTAAAGATTCCCTTGTTTTAATTATAGTACCATTTTTTGCTGTGAATTCACAGTCATTATCCAAAACACCGCTCAGAGCCGAGCAACCAACTGCGGGTGGGGAGTCCACTTGTCCCTCGGACTCCAAGTCCGCTAACAAGTTTCCCAAGCGCTTCTCAAGTTTGAACAGAGCCTCTGGGTCATTTAGTAGAGTTTCCATATCGGGTATATCTTCTTTTTCTCCCTTACAATAAAAAAGAAGCAGCAAGACAACAAATAATCGCATCATTATTGATTTTCAGCTGCTTCTCCGAACAGAATAGCCACTTGGTCAATCATCCACTTCCGGTTACAAGTTTGCGAATTTATTATTTTGACGGAAAATAAAAATTAGTTTTTATTTTTGTACGTGTATCATCAAATTCGGGACAGCTCGGTAGTTTCGGACACTTTGAAAAATGGGACACAGCGGTGAACCACATGCATCCGCTTG
Source organism: Gari tellinella (assembly GCA_922989275.2). Lineage (NCBI taxonomy): Eukaryota > Metazoa > Mollusca > Bivalvia > Cardiida > Psammobiidae > Gari > Gari tellinella. The sequence continues at coordinate 98,014,018 of OV277857.1, read as the reverse complement.
GCAGAATTCTGTGAAAACATCGGAACAAATATAAAAGCCGGTACCGTGCCGAACTTTGCCGAACCGAAACGTAAATTGCCGTACCGAACATTTTTTGGGAGTTTAAATACAAGCATAAACAATTCATAAATTTAAAAATTCTGGTACGGATAAGTTCTTAAACATATTATTTATATCCTGAATAAATATTATAACCATCAGAAGCATGGGTGTTGAGAAAAAGGTGATTTTGTAATTTCAGGGGGTATAAAAGCCGGTCCCCTAAAGATTTCAGTTTATCCTGTTTATTTCCTTATTTACCGAATTTTATTATGTAACTTGATGATAAACTTTATCAAAATATGTTTTTGTGTATGTTCTTGAAAAATAAGACATGTAATATCAAAATAACGCTTAAATTTACCGTTGCAGTGATTGCCGAACCTGAATATAACAGACTATAACGGTTCCCCCATAATATATTCTGTTCCGTAAGAATTACACAATCTGTATAATCATGCCTATTTTTTATGAGCATTAGGCTTAGAATAAGATGTTCTCATAGAGAAGGCAGGGAGAGAGATTCATATCTATATAGTTACGTTTCCTTCTCTTTTTTTTAAAAGATTAAACAGAATGTGAGGCTAAATTGGATTCATGTACAGTCAAACAATTGTTTATACAATAACTGTTAATTACTTAAATATTTCAAAGAATAAAACTAATTTCAAAGTGTGCCTTTAACAGTTGGTTCTTAACTTCTTAATTGTTGTTTGCATTGTTTGAAAGCATGCTATAATTAGACGCATGGTCGATAATTGCTATGATAGTTCACATTTCTTATTATGTTCTCCACTCTAAAATCCTTTTCAGCACTCATAATAACATTTTAAAGAGGCTCGCAACCGGATCTAGCATTAAAAATAGTAATTTGTAAATATATGTCTAATGCTTATATAAATGGGTAAGATTTAGTTTTGGATAATAAATTCTGTTAAAAAACGCATTTCAAAAAAAAAAAGAAGGAAGAAGCTCTGGTGGGGTTCGAACCCGTGACTCTCTATGCGGAGACAAACATGAAAACAAAGGCAAACGCCTTAACCACGCGGCTACTGAGGCTCTCTATCTATATGGTAGCGATTTAACGTACTTCTCTGGTAGCGATTGATTTATACATATTCGGCTCGGGTTTATGTCTGAGCCCATGTAGAGAAGCAACAACAACAACTATACCGTCAGCTGACGAAATAGAAAAACGATGGAAAAAATCTAAAAAACCTAAGATTCGGTGACCATTCTTGAGACTTTTTTTGGACTGATCATATTTTTTTAATGTCAGAAGACAAATAATGCCACAAATTTGCTTTTATTTGAGTATTTTATTTTATTTTATTTTGACAAGTACACCATCCGGTTGCGAGTCCCTTTAATAATCTAAACTAATTTGGAACTTATCAATTTTTTTTTTTTACTGTTGATATCCAATATGATTCTATAAACATACTGCAATCATATCTAAAAACAAGAGGGCCTGAAGTCCCTGATATCGCTCACCATTTGTAATGAAGCCTGATAGCTTTACCTTTGAATTTCACCCGTTTTATTCTAAATCCATCCTTTGTGTACAAGTATAATCAAAATCCATTGAAAACTGTAATTGCAAGAGTGTAAACGCTGTAAAATATGGCATTTTCAGCAATTCAAAGGTAGATATCTCTTGATCTATTTGTCTGATTCCAACCATAATCACCCTTTTTCCAACTCTTATGGTCATATACAATATGGGCAAGTTTGAGAGAGCTTGGATAAATATTGTGGCCTCTAGAGCGTAATCACTGTTAAATATATCATTTTCAGCAATTCAAAGGTAGATAACTCTTGACCTATTTATCCGATTACAACCAAAATTGAACTCATCCGAAGTCTTATGGTAATATACAATCTGAGTAAGTTTGAGAAAGATTGGATAAAATTTGTGGCCTCTAGAGTGTAAAAATCGTTAAATATGGCATTTTCAGCAATTCAAAGGTATATAACTCTCGACCTATAAGTCTGCTTTCAACCATAATCAAACTCATCTGAACTCTTATAGTAATATACAATCTGAGCAAGTTTAAGAAAGATTTGATAAAAATTGTGAACTCTAGAGTGTAAACACCGTTAAAAATGGCATTTTCAGCAATTCAAAGGTAGATTACTCTTGATCTATTTGTCCGATTTCAACCAAAATCAAACTCATCCGAACTCTTATGGTCATATACAATCTGGGCAGGTTTTAGAAAGATTGGATAAATACTGTGGCCTCTAGAGTGTAAACATCGTTAAATATGGCATTTTCAGCAATTCAAAGGTAGATAACTCTTGATCTATTTGTCCGATTTCAACCAAAATCGAACTCTTCCGAACTCTTATGATCATATACAATCTGGGCAGGTTTTAGAAAGATTGGATAAATACTGTGGCCTCTAGAGTGTAAACACTGTTAAATATGGCATTTTCAGCAGTTCAAAGGTAGATAACTCATGACCTATGTGTCCGATTTCAACCATAATCAAACTCATCCGAACTCTTATGGCAATATACCATCTGAGCAAGTTTGAGAAAGATTGGATAAAAATTGTGGTCTCTAGAGTGTAAACAATAAAATTGTTGACACCGCATGACGGACGACGGACGACGCACGACGGACAATCAAGGATTGCAATAGCTCACCCTGAGCTAGCTCAGGTGAGCTAAAAAACGACTGAAAATACAGATTGTGAAACTCTTACGGAAAGGTAAATATAACGGGAGACCGATATATTCAGGTACGGCTTTTAATAAAATCACTTCAAATGTGATTTTAAGATTTATATTCTCCCGTATATAAATATTTGTTGGTATATGCAATAAAGATACACACTTTGATAAAATCTATCAACAAACATAATGACATAATTCTGTAATTTAAGAAAAAAGCAGGATAAACAGAATCTATAAGGGACCGGCTTTTATACCCCCTGAAATTACAAAATCACCTTTTTCTCAACATTAAGGCTTCTGGTGGTAACAATATTTATTCAGAATGTAAATAATATGTTTAAGAACTAATCCGTACCAGAATTTTCAAATTTAAGAATTGTTTATGCTTGTATTTAAACTCCCAAAAAATGTTCGGTATGGCAATTTACGTTTCGGTTCGGCAAAGTTCGGCACGGTACCGGCTTTTATACCCCTTCCTTTTAAAAAAACAACAACAACAAAAAACAAACAATAACTATTGTGATGACAAAACTGTTAATTCTTAAAGTGCTTTTACTACGAAAAAGTATAAAATTACTTAGATTTTCATATACATCAACTGAGGTTCATTACTGGGAAAAAATTGTGTTTTTTTGTTTTAAGTTACCCTTATAGTAATGCTAATTAAGCGCGACTTGGCTAACATTTGCAAACTGTTTTGATTTAAAAAGCATAAAACCTTATTTTGATTTTTTCATAGACAATATATTTGAAGCAGACGTCAGCATAATTATTAAGGGTTAAACGCCGGTTGACCTCTTGTTTTGGATTGTTAGGTTTGATGACACAATTTTGTGTCCCCATTACATTAAATATAAATTAACTTCTACAATGTAAATACGCTTCTCTTTGGGTTTCAGTTGTTAAATGTTCACAGTTTCTTTTATTGACTTATTAAGATAAGATAAGATAAGTTTTATTTTGATTGGCAAGACATGTACAAATAACATAAGCTCCCAAGAGCTTTTATAACCGACTATATAACAAGTGTATCTTTCTTCTTCTTTGTGTTCGCTTTACACGGTCAGTCCGGTTGCAGAGATGAACTAAGTTATCCTTTTTAGGCCCTCCACGTCGCCATACAGTTTCTGGTGAAGTGGGGTCTCTGATGGCCATATCGCTGCCCTCTCCTGTTCATGTCTCTTACACCTCTGTAGGACATGCTCTGCTGTCTGGTCTTCTTCACTTCATAACAAGTGTATGTAAACAAACGTAAAAATGGCTACAAAAAAGTAAGATACAATTTAGCCTATGAGAAAGCTGCCAGTCCTGTCATTATAATACACTTTTAAAAATTTAATTCCAAATTTTATTTATTATTTTTGTAAAATCTGCAAGCAGATTTAAACTAATTAAAATAGAAATGGATGTTCAGAATTAGCATTTTTCTGATAGGTGCATTTGTTAAATATCACATTAAAGCAATTTAAACACAGATAAAAAATAAATCTAATTAAATCAGAACGATTAACATTATTAAAACAAAGAGGGCTTATTAACCATTGGTGTTGCAGTTGGATGCCACATCACGGACCTGCGTCATGCATCGTCGTTCTGAAACATTTAAGACTTTATATATCACTGTAAGGTTGTTTCAACTGCTGTTGCAACTATATCCAGTTTATTTTGTACCAAGAAAATTTAAAAAGAGTATCATCACTTTTCTTCTTGAGAAAATTACTTCCAGAAACATTTTTTCAGTGACCTCATCGATTGTTTTAACAGTTCACCCATTTTAATGTCACTGAAGGGAACGACAGGAACACGCTTTCACCACGAGCATCCTATGACGTCATAAAGCCAAGCACCCGAATCTACGGGATGCACATCGGTGATGCAGATCGATAGTGGGAATGTTTGTATACAGTATGACAATTTGACAATGTTTTTATTTGCTCCAAGGCCTCCGGCCCATGCAAAACATATGACAAAAACAAATTTATTATACATGTATAAGGGTGATCAATGTACTTACATTTACAATAATACATATCGTATTGTACAATTTAAACATACCATGAATAGAGAATAGAGTTTTGTATCCAAATTTTGAAAAACACATTTCTTTGACAACTGACCATATTGATACAATGCATTTCAGAAACATATTAAAACACGTTTTACCTTTAATTACGAAGGTCACGAACCATTGCATTAAGTAACGAATGAATAACGACGTTTTTCAATCGTTATTAAGTGAAAGTTGCCTTGTAAATGATAAGCCAATATAACTAAATATATGGCATGTATGTGTATTTAAATGCATTCGTTAGAATCTCTGGAAACCTTTTTTACAGACTTTTCATTGTATTTGTGTTTAGACACAAAATGTTAAACTCATTGTCCTCTGAAACTTCCAATGGACAATTCCAGTTTACAATTAAAGCTGGTCCATTTTAGACTATTTAGGGTTGTTTTATATAATATATTACAAACTGACAAACAGTGAAGTGCCTGATTAGAGGGCTCCTAATCAGGCACTTAACTGTTTGCATGAGACAAGTGTACTCTTCACATGTATACTTTTTGAAGAAGACGCATATATGCGTCACTAGGGCTCAATGAGTTAATTCACGCCAGATGTAAGTGTGTATATGCAGATAAACAATCAAGGTGTCCGAAACAACACTACTCCAGGCTATACACAGTTAAAAGGTTGACAACAAACTGTTGTATTTGCAACTATGGCATTTTATTTTCAAAATGACAGAAAGCTGTGCACAAATAACTTTAATTTCATCATTGTCAACTTTCGTATGCCGATATATGTACATCACTGGATTGCACGAACCTATGAATCAATATTATTTTTTCTTATCACATTGTAACTTTGGTCATATGCCGCGGTGTCGCCACATCACACATAATTATACTGTTCTTACTTTTTCGACTTAATATGAATATAAAATTTCATATATAGCATTGATGTATATACGTAGTAATTCCACTGGTCAAACCGTCACGATTAGTGCTGCAATGACTTTCATGATCAGCCCTAAGAATAGACAAGACTTTTGCAATATTTAAGAAGTTAAGACAGACTTCCACTAAGTTCCAGGTTTCTTCTCGCCATACCTGCTGAACGGACATGTTTTTGTGAGCTCTAAGAATAGACTATACATGTTAGCATGCGGTGTTTAAGTTTTCAGCTATAATTCGTAGTGCATTTGACACAGACGTGTGTGAAGCTAGCATTAACATGTGATTTCTGGCCGCCATTTCATGGACCCGTAAGCCTTGGCACAAGGCTCTTTGAACTTATTTGTTTTATTTTTGAACTCGAATAGTCTTAAGAAGTCAAGTCGGACTTCCACTTAGTTCCAGGTGTTTTCTTGCCATACCTGCTGAACGGACGTGTTTCTTTTGTGAGCCCTAAGAACAGACTATACATGTGCATGCAATATTAGTTTTCAGCTATAAATCGTAGTGCAATAGTTATGCGCAGACGTGTGTGAAGCTAATATTAACATATGATTTCTGGCCGCTAATACACGGACCCGTAAGCCTTGGAATAAGGCTCTTTGAACTTATTTATTTCATTTCTGAACTTTATTAGTGAAAACGCCATATTTACCAGGACTTACCAAGTCTTTATTGTTTCAACAAATACCATACTCAAACGTATAGATGCCATTGACAATGTAAATGATACACATATAGTTGACCAATACAACACTCTCATACCATTAATTACAGCAAAGGCGATAAAACACCTTACATTATACGTGTAGTATATTTTTATTTGTGTCATCCTGATCTAGTAGTAGTAGATCGCACAGGTCTAATTGAGGCCAAGTGAACATATTACCGTGTAGTTGGAACACCTCACCGATTACAATAATACAATGTCAATGGCGGTTGCAAAGACAACACCAATAATGGCTACAATGGTGCCAATGGCATAGGCAAAGACACATTTTTAATAAGGACTGCAATAATGGCACTGTCAAAAGCAATGTCAGCGATAACAATGTAGCATTCACAATGAATACAATTATGTAATTACCAATAATAAAGGCAAAGGCATGGATATCATTTGTAAAGACAATATTATCAATAAAGACCACAGTGATTATATGGTCGATACAAATATCAAAGACAACAATCGCAATAAGGCCTGTTACAATGGCAATGTCAATGGTCGTTGTAAATACAACGTTACAGATGAATACAATGATGAAAATGTTAATGGCAATGTACGATAACAATGTTACTAAAAAAGTAATTACTATAATGATGACATTGTTGATGGCAGTGTCAAAGACAACCGATTTGACAATGACACACCCATGGCAATTTGCAAGTGACATCTGCAAATAATTATATCAACATTGATAAAGAGAAACAATTAAACGATGACATTGTAAATTACAATAGCGAACACAACACCATTGAACATAACTAGAACAATGACAATTTTAATGACAATTGCAAATAAAACAATTTGATATAAATAAATGACTGATAGCAAGTACGTACAATGTCAGTGACAGTGACAAAACAACACTATAAGTAAATGTTTACTTGTAAAATGACAATGACAAAGAATGACAATGGCAAAGCCAACATTATTATTAGATCTTCAACAATGAATTTATTTTTAATGATAATGGCAAAGGCACCACTATTGATAATGGCTTCAATGATAACAGTTTCAATGACAACAACACTGTTAACGACTATGTACAATGTTCAATGACAGTGTAGGTGACAATTGCAAAGATAACACCATTGATAATGTATATGTTAAATTTTAAAATATTAAGTACAATTGCAAATGTAGCAATATTGATAATGACTTAAATTATATGACAATGACAAAGACAACAACACGGAAAATGACTATAATCTTCAATGACAGTAAATGTGACAATTGCGAATATAACACAAATGATACAATTTGATGTAATATTTGTGTACAACAATGTCAACTAGATCTAGCAATATTGACAATGACTCAAACCATGACAATGACAAAGACAACAATATTAATAATGACCCCATTTTTGTGTTTGCAATTGTCATTGACGTTGTCATGGATACAAGATATATTGTATCTTAATTGTATTCATGACAATGTCAATTACAATAGAAAACACAACGGGCAGGTCATTACATATACAACACGTAGATCTAGATCTATATATATCTACATATCTAATACGTCGTTGAATGCTATATTTAAAGGCTTTACACAATGTTGTGTAGTTATGAGTTAAAACATATCATGAAATGATATTTAACCATTCATTTGTACCTGAAAAATATAATTACATCGTAAATGGTAACAAGAAATATTTCGTTTAAAATCCTAATTCTTATTATACCATGAAACGCAACGTAAATAAACAAATTGTGCAGAACCACGATCAGAAATTGATTGAGAGGTGTCCTGTGTGGAGTAAACATAGTTGAAGTGAATGGTTGACTCATGTCTATTCTGTGTTGGTTGTATAGAGATAATACTAGTTTTAAAGTTGTTGTCATTTGATCAGACATCATTTTAGATATTGATTTGCGTTCTTTGCTTCTGGATATTAACTTTGTTGTTAGGGGCCCAACTGAATATTTGCAGACGTCAGCTGTGAGTGGGATATATCACACGATGGAGACGTTCAGTTCTCCACCAGATTACTCGGCCCAAAGGGGCTCCTATAACCATAGACAAGCCGAAGCCACTAGTGCTTCGGACGGTCAGGTCTCCCCAAGAAATGTGTCGTTTGGAAAGTTTAATAAACGCGAAGAAGAGAAGGACAAACGTCAAAAATACCTAACGGCCCGGTACGGACAACATCAAATGATGTTAATAAGAAAACGTTTAGCAGTGGAAGACTGGCTGTATGAAAAATTAAGGGATATGTATAACTGTGAGGTAAGTCTGATATCTAGGATCTTTGCAAAAGAATACAATTAAACTTGCAAGCATTAACTTTATCAACACTCTTGTGGGACATTATTTTCCCTTGTGGATCATTTCACTTCCCAAAATAATATGAACGAGTCTACTTTGTGTTCAGGGTAGATCTAGTTTAATACATTGGTACTGGTTTCAAATTAGCAAACAGTGAAGACCCTGATCAGAGGGCTCCTATAACAGCCCTCTGATCAGGGTCTACACTGTATTTGCATATGTAATGAGTATATTTTAAACACGTCCATAGCTGAAGATGAGTGGCAAACAGTTTTGAACAGGTCCATTGTGTTGAAAGAGTTAAGCGACCACACATTAGCGCATAGAATGACGACTGCTTAACCCTTATCATGCTGAAATGTCGTCTGCTTAAATAATATATATGGTGTGCGAAAATTAAATAAAAAATAGTTTTTAAGCATTTTAAACTGACAAAAGGTTGAAGATGAGTGGCAAACAGTTTTGATCCAGATCAGACGCTACGTCTGATCTGGATCAAAACTATTTCTAAATATAAGCCAAGTCGTGCTTAGCATGATAAGGGTTAATGCAGAAATTCAGCTCTAATAGAATTATATGCCTTATTTCAATTCTATATTAATCCACTTTATTTGCTATCATAATAATAATATTAAATAATAGTAACAATAATGAATAATAATAAATAATTTGCTATCATTTATCTATTTAGAAAATTACAGATACAGTATTGAACAGTCCCAAATTTACAAGTTTTACTGTTTTCAAATGGTCCTGTATTTTTCATTCAAAGCACAGGGCTACCATAAGTTGACATGAAAAATCCTAAGATTTAAAAGGTTGCATTTTTCAAGTGCGCTTTTATGAATTGTACCTTTACCCCATAGCCTGTTTCTAGTTTTGTTGACACATAACTATACTTAAAGCAATCTGGAAGTAAAGCAGAATGCGCATTAAGGCGCATTCTGCTTAACTTTCAGCCTGTTTTCAACTACCATGTACTAGAAAAAAATCAGAAGATTTCGGAAAAATCCGGAGAAATGGCAGCCCTGAAAGCATTTTAATCATATGAAAGTGATGGAAACTGAAATAAGGGAGTATGGACATTACAGAAAACATACATTGGCACTAATACCAGTGCTGGCGAAGATGACAACTTTACACTTTAGCCCCAAAATGTAACAATTATACTCAATACAACTAAGGGCTCAAACTCAAGACCCCGTATTTTGTAGCCTGACATTTTATCAGTCATCACCACAAAAGCAAGCTGGCCAAACATGGTATACAATTTACCATTTTACATTAAACATTAGTGCCACTAATCTTTTAACCCTTTCTCCTATACATACGCTTTTTTTGCCTCCAACTTATTCCTCTGCTGCAGAAAATAGCAAGATTTATTCATGCTAGATATATTAAGTCAACTTGAGTCAAGCTCATTATTGTCTGACTGATACTTTTTTAACCCATTACCCAATAGCATTTTTTCTAGTTTTGAAGACAGGCTACCACTTAAAGCAGGTTGAAAGTAAAGCAGAATGCGCCTCAAGGCGCATTCTGCTTTACTTTTCAGCCTGCTTTAAGCTGCTAGAATATAGAAAATATTTCTTGACAGGTATATGTGTTTATGTCTGCATCAATTGAAACTTAAATTTCTTCAGTGGAGGAACACGTTAAAGCGTAAAAAGGGGTATTTATCATGGGGTAATGGGTTAAATGGCTTATCCGCTGAGCCTTACTAATCTGCTAAGTTGTTTTTTCCAGTACACTACCCTTGTGTACAGTGTACATGTTTGAAGATTGGGAACTGGAAATGAATTTAGCACATGTTTCCAGTTTATTGTAAATCTGTTAGCACTTCTAACGAATACCAGGCAAGACTTTAGTCTTCCTTTCGTCAGGTTTTTCAATCGACTGAAAACTTAGTCTGGTGCCATTATTTTTTTAGGAGCCATATTCTCAAGTATGCGTGTCAAGTAAAAGAAAAGAGACCATTCTGACTATAGTCAATATTGTGTTAATTTGCCACTTGAAGCAAGAATCGAAAGTCTTAAATATAGGTGACAGCTCAATGCAGGATGGAAGTAAAGCAGAACGCTGACCTACAGTAGCTTTCTGATTTATTTTTAATTTGTATTAAGCAGTCATTTGTGATATCTCCATGCTTGTTCAGAGAATGTCAGCTTTCACAAGTTAAACTGTATTCATATGTATAAACTAACCTTGATAAGAATTATCAGACTATGATCTGGAGGGAAAGACGGAACAGATTAACAGATTTGAGAGACATTTGATCCTATTAGTATAACCCTATAACATGGGTTATAAGTCGACTCGCTGACTGTCCCAAATATACAGTCAAACTTGAGTTAACCCTTTACGCCATAGCCTGTTTTTGGTTTTGAAGACAGGTGACCACTTAGCACAAATTGAAAGTAAACCAGAATGCATGCTCCTTAACTGGAATATTCTGGTTTACACTCAGCCTGGTTTATTAGTTACCAACTCAGGAAAGATTCTGGAAATGCCTTCTGTGTTTTATGTTCAATACTTCCTATATTTATTAACCCTTTCCTCCCTGAAACATCAAATGGACAATTCTAGTTTTCAATTTAGTCTAGTCCATTTTTTACTTTTAGGGTTGATTTTTACAATATAATGTCAAAATGACCAACAGTGAAGTGCCTGATCAGAGGGCTCCTTAAAGACTTTTCCTCAGTCCATTGAGGGACCACCACCCCGTTGTTCTGGAGATGTCAATGTAACTGTTAAAGCATGTGCAGCACAATCTCAGTTTACCTGGTGAGGTCCAGATTTTACTCATGCTCTAGTGATTTTCAATGGTTATTTCTAACCAAACTATCAAATATAAAGGTAGAGTCTCACAGGAGAAGCTTCAATGGTTCTTTGCTAGCGACATGTCCATACAAGATCCATGATTATTGCAAGGAAATTGTCTGGCAAGGCATTATGATTGAAAGGTCATCTAGGGATGTCTTTAAGGAGCCCTCTAATCAGGGTCATCACTGTTTGCATAGGACAAGACTTAGTGTACTCCTCACATGTAGCCAACTTGCAAATGATGCATATATGTGTGACTAGGCTTCAAAGAGTAAAGTAGGGGACTACATGTATTTTTCTTAGGGTAGAAATAATTAGAGGCATAAAAGGCATGTTTATGGAGTAATGGGCCAAACTGAACTGATGTACCAAAAAAGGATGGATATCTCTAAGACTAAGGATAGATCATGACTTGATAATGCAGGCTAATAAGAATGCAGAAAACTCCTGTTATAATAAGTCCTGACTGACCTGTAGGAAGTTTTTTTTTTGTATTATTTCTACCCTGCCTTAAACAATGAACTGTATTAAAAAATTATCCACGTATCTCTATTGAATGCTCACTTACTACAAGTTTGATTGAATTACATTGTTGAATCATTGACTCCAATAGCCAATTATATATATACCGGTAGTTATATAATTGCCTTATCTGCATTCTGACAGATGATAATAATGCATAAAGACCAGTAGTTAAGCAGAAAGCTCTTAGAGCAGAAGCTTTCTGCTGTACTTTCAGCCTGCATTAAGCAACCACTTGTCTTAAAACGCTGATAAAAGGCAATTGATTATACTAATTGCTTACAGAGTACAAGTAGAACGATATTGCTGCTTTCATTACAGCTGACTGGACAGTGTAAATCAGTAATTACATCATGAATTATTGAAAAGGCCCTACAGAAATAATAGATGCACTTTTGAATGCAGAATGTTCATCTGTAGTCATGACCTTACCATTGGGAGAAACAGGTCTTATTTATCCATCTGTGACTGCCTTCCTGGCTAAGTACTGGTAGTTAACTCTTTCCTCCCTGAAACTTCAAATGGACAATCCCAGGTTCCATTTTAGTCCAGTCCATTTCTGACTTTTAAGGGATGTTTTTGTCAATGTTTTGCATTATGACAAACAGTGAAGACCCAGATCAGAGGGCTCCTCTGATCTGGGTCTTCACTGTTTGCATAGGACACATATACTATTCACATGTACACTGTTTGTAAAGAACGCCAATATGCGGGACTAGGGTTCAAAGGGTTAATCTGGTTGTCTTGTAAAACAAGGGTCTCAAGCTCTCATGTTTGATCCCTGACTCCTCCAGTATATCTAAACCACGTTACCAGCCATAATTTATTTACCAAATACTAAAAAAAAAAGAAGACTTTTTTGTGCTGTATAAGCTATAGGCTCTTTTACATGTAGCCGAAGTCAAACTTTTATAAAGGAACACCCAGTAAAGCACTTGGACATTTTTAAAGATTACAAATGACTTCTAAACAATGCAGGTCAAAAGTAATGCAGAATGCCCCTATAGGAGCTTTCCAAATTACTGTTAAACTGAATTTAGCCAACATCTTCCTATTTATATATACATAGTTATATATGCATGTCAATTTATGTTCATTTTGCATGGTTGTTTAGCACTTGTAAGTTAGATAGTACATGTAGATAAATGTTTAAGTGGCTGTTGCAGGGGACAAGTTTGAAGACATTGTAGCCACTTAACCCTTTACCTGATAGCATTGTTTTAGTATTGAAGATATGTGGCTACTTAAAGCAGGTTGAAAGTAAAGCAGAATGCGCCCTAAGGCGCATTCTGCTTTACTTTCAGCCTGCTTTAAGCTATTAACTGCTAGAATAAGGAAAGTATTAAATATGTCACATATTCATTACGGTATAATTTGGAACTATTTTCTTCAGCGGATGAATAAAATGAATGTGCTAAAAGTCGCTTCTATAAGGGAAAGGGTTAAAGAAGGTTGGAAGTTAAGAGCAGAATGTGCAGGTTCTTCTTTAGTCTACTTAATAAGCTACCATTTGCGAGGATCTTATGGTGCATATTCACTTTTGTATAAAGTGGAACACTGGAACTATTTTCTTCAGTGGTGGAATGGGACAAGCTTATGGCCTAATGTAGCACATGTATGACATACAAGAAGATTTGGCAACAAAAGAAAGTTAGAATACACATGTAGAGTTAGGTGAAAATAGAATAAATATTAGCTTAAACATACAGTCCATTGTGTATTGTGCTTCTGTTGAATATAGCAAACTGGGGGATTCTTAATAGCAAGACAAAGTAAACAGACATTAACAAATATTTACTCAAGTTATAGCAAGTTACCTTGATAGTTGTGATAACCTTAGGGCTGCACTATATTGTTGAGTGCAGATATTTACGGTGAACACACATTTATTTTTTCACCAGTTGTAAGTACAGTGATTGCTTAAAGTGAAGATTTCTTAAAAGAAAAGTAAAGCAGAAAACTTTTGTAAGATGAAAATAAAGCTCAGAAACCTGTTACTTTGTAAATACAATTCAAACCTTGATCAACTCTCAATTAGACTTTAAGACTTCATTAAGCTCTATGTCTAATAACAACTGGGTACAATATGACTGTATTATTGCAGAATTATACCAGGATTGATTCGATTGTATTCGGTTAAAAAAGATATACACGGAAATGTATAAACACTAAAGTCACGCTATTACAACTCAAAAAGTCCCAAGTGTTTTTGGCAAGTGGCTGCTTAAATTTGAATTACAATGAAAGTTAACTGGTTTACATTTATCATGTTTTATAATATTGCTACTTTACGGTTTAATTTTCAAACACAATCAATAACCAGTTATCTTTTTGAGTTAATTGTCATGATAATGGAACTACTGTATAATGTGTCTATATATACAATATACATGTATACCATTGTGTGTTTGACGGACATCCCCTCAAAGCTATTAGGAAGAAAACTGATAGATGTTCGGACTCTGATGAGCTCAAGAGAATCCTTACAATGTTTTGAGCTTAAGGCTTAAGTACACTCCCAAAGACTGAGAATATGTAACATTATATTCTATGCTTCTGTTGCAAACAATACAGACACTGATCAGAGGGCTCCTTTGAGGAGCCCTCTGATCAGTGTCTGTATTGTTTGTCATACTTAAAAATGTTATGAAGACAATGTCATATTATCACACACCCCTCAGGAGTCAACATACCGGTAAACAGACCGAGATTGAAGTGTCCATTAGAAAGTTCAGTATTGTAAAGGTTTAGCTCTTACATGGCTGGAACCAGATATATGCATTATTTGCAAAAACAGTTTAGACCCAGATCAGACAGCCCTTGGTCGAGTCCTCTGATCTGGGTCTGCACTTTTTGCCACACTTTTGAATATCTTGGGGACAAATACCTCAAGAGTCCATATAAACCAGCCATATATTAATTTTTAAAAACCAGACAATGTCCTTTTGAAAATTCAGTGTTGTTGTAGGGTTACTTAACCCATTACCCCATAAATACGCCTTTTTACGCCTATAATTTATACCTTCAATGAAGAAAATAGTTCCAATTTATATAATAATAAATATGTATCATAAGAAATAGTTTCTATATTTTGGTTGATGCAAACTTAAAGCAGGCTGAAAGTAAAGCAGAATGCGCCCCAAGGCACATTCTGCTTTACTTTCAGCCTTCTTTAAGATGTCACCTGTTTTCAAAACTAGAAACATGCTATGGGGTAATGGGTTAAGTTACTCACACTAGCTGTTACAAGAAGCATGACATTGCAAAAGCATGGTTGTCTAGTATAATACTCCTAGGAAGTTAATATTAATCTCAATGTACATGAAGTTAGAACTGTCCAGGAAGTTACAAATTACAGTCAAACCTGTATTGTGTAATGATTTGAAGGTAGAGCTAGGTTTCGTTTGTCAATGAATACAGGATTGACAATTTCAAATGCTAGGAGAAGTGAGGTGACAAGAGGCAACACCAGAGGTCATGACTATATTATGCTCTATAAAAAAAAAGAACACGGCTAAATATAAGAACACATTCATTCAGCAATAGATGTGTGGATATCTGGAACAGTTTACCCCCAACGGTAGTGAAAGCACAAAGATGTAACTATGTATGTATGTAAATGCAAATAGTCAAGTCATTTTCTGGTATTCATCTAATCAAGTATGTCTATTCAATTGCTTTACTAAGATCCATATTTAGTTTATACTTGAGGTTAAGGTTGGAAGATTTACTTTTCCAAGAAAATACTAAGATCAATAGGATGATATATTCTTGTAACAGGATTTTTCTTCAGTCATATTAGTATAATGCCCATCCTACTTTCATTCTGCTTTAAGTGGTATTTTGTTTTCATAATTACAGACAGGATATGGGATAAATGGTTTAAAGTAAGATGATAGTAAAGCAGAAAGTTCTCGCAAGCTTTACTGTCAGCTTGCTTTAAGCATCACTGCATCTTTCACAATCAATGTGGTTTGGGTGGAAGGAATATCAAAACTGTTACTGGCATGCACAAGACAGACTAACAGAATAGATTTCTTAAGACAGACGGACAAAACCCAAGTACAATCTACATTTAACATTTTAATGCCATCATGTTTTTTTGTAAGTGGGCGGGGTAAGAATGTGGTTTAATGTTACCACATTGCTGACAAGTTCCTGATTGAGAAACAGATAAAGCATGAACAGGGTTGAATCAACAAATAATTTCTTAAAATATAATGAATTCATACACGCAAATATTACGCACAATCATTTTTAACGCAAATACAAAAAGTCACTGACAATTAAACTTCATGAGCTGTAAACTTTAAATAAACAGAGACATGCACTGCAGAGCTCCAGATAAGGGGAGTATTTCAAAAACTAAAATCTTTATTTATGCATTTAACCCTATGGTGTCACTACTCAATAGAATCGTCTCGAAGAGACGATTCTATTGGGTAGTAACACCATAGGATTTGGTGTTGAAATAAGTGAGAAAATGTTGGATTTGTTTGGTTTACTCCCTCTTATCTGGAGCCCTGGACATGCAGTTATAGCAGGAAGAATGAGAATAAGTCTTTTTTATTGCTATTTAGTTATCTAAACTTTGACTGTAATTATTTTATCTTGTAGTACATGTATTCTGAAAGGTTTTGTTAGATTCTTAGGTACAGTGGAGAATCTGTTATTCTTTCCCGTTTAAACGCAAACGTACGCAAACGCAAAACACTAAAACGTAGAAAAGTACAACGTTTTGACAATTCTGATAACTCATGTTTATCTTGGTGGCAAACAGTCTGGAGCCTGATCAGACGCCATGTTACCCGGCGTCTGATCTGGCTCCAAACTGTTTGCACTGCAAATAATAGTTTTAGCGTAAACGCGTTTATTGGGAAAGAATAACGTTTTCTCCACTGTATTGAAAATTGATGAAATTTTCAAACTGCATATACTCCAGATCAGACGCCAATTGTCTTGATTAATATCCAAACTATTTGTGCAATGTAAATTGTGTTTGCCATTTAGACAAAAATAGTATACAGATGAACTTTGATATCTCAAACTTAAAGTTGAATTTTGCTGTATTTCTATTGTTAAATTTCATGATTTTAAAATCGCTTCAGTGGAACATATCGGTATTTCAAAGCTCAACTTTGGAACACGGATATATATGTATGTCTGACTAAAGAGAGTTTGATCGAGATATTTCAGTTCGACTGTATATTTGAAGTCAGTGAAGCACATGATTAACAAATACAAATGGCATGATGCATGTTGTACCAGGATAAGAGTACAGTTTTTTATATGACGTAAAGGTATCAAGAACATGTTTTTATATTTTAAACTTTGTAATCTTGTAATTTTGTTGTGAAATATTTTGAACAAAAGATGATTTTGCAAGATTGTGAAACAAGATTAATTTTACTAATAAAAAAACACTGTTAAAGCTATTGTTACCCATCCCCGGCTAAGTTGCTATTCTAGACTAGAATTTGCAAACAGTTAGGATCCAGATCATAAGGCACAAAACTTGACATTTGGTAAGGATTCAAAGTGTTTGACACTCTTGTTTAGATTTCTTGACCCTTTAAACCCTAGTGACACATATGGCCGTCCTTTGCAAACAGTGTACCTGTGAGAATACACATGGTTTATGCAAACAGTGAAGGTCCACTGATCACCTGGGTCTGCACTGTTTGTCTCATGAATAGCAAATTACATTGACCAAAAACAGCAATAAATAGTTGAAAATGGACTAGACTAATTTGGAAACTGAAGTTGGCTATATGAAGTTTCAGGGAGGAAAGGGTTGTAATAGCTAAAGTGTCTTTTAGAAAAAAGATGCAGACAACTGTGAAGCGGACAGTTTCATTGCAGGCGAGGAGTTTAACCCTTTGAACCCTAATCCCGCATATAGACGTCCTTTTCAAACAGTGTACATGGGAATAGTACACTTGTCCTATGCAAACAGTGAAGACCCAGATCAGAGGGCTCCGAAAGGAGCCCTCTGATCAGGGTCTTCGCTGTTTGTTACAATACCAAACATTGACAAAAACAGCCATTAAAAGTCAGAAATACACTAGACTTAAATTGAAACTGGAATAGTCCATTTAAAGTTTCAGGGAGGAAAGAGTTAACTTATATTTTATGTACATACACAGACCCAGTTTATATTTATGTAAGTGAATGTTTTATCTGTCAATGCTCTCACCTACATTGAAATTGAAATAGAAATTTGTTCCACCTAGATGAGCACTGATTTATAAGATTGTGTCAACAGGATCAATTGGGCGTGCTTTGATGTCACAGTAACTGCTAGACAGCTTGACATAGATTAGCTCCAGATAAAGGCAGTATTTCAAATACAGCCAAGTGTCGCTAATTAACGAGAACTCACTGAAGTCGAACCCTTATTTCAAGGTTAAAACGTGGCATAGCCACACAACAGTCACCAGGCATAGCCACGTTTTAAACTTGAAATAAGGGTATGTTCTTACTAAATGTAAGTGAGATCGAGTTATTGAATTCAACTGCAGAAATACGGATGATTTCATAATAGTTAAGCTATTTAAGTTAGCAAATTAGAATTTATTTAATTCCTTATGTCTCAACGGAATTCTATGTTGTGTCCTCATTAGAATCGTCATGGAGACTTCAAGAGAGCTAGGATTCTGGTGAATCCTACAGGATCCTTCTGCTTTACTTTCTTCTGTTTTTAAGCTGCCATCTGTATTTAACACATGAATAAATATATAATTTTTGTTGCTATATGTGGAGAAAGGGATAAAAGAATCCTTTAATGGTGCTTATGCTGAGGAAACAGTTAAAGTAAAAACAGAAATCTCTTTTAGAGATTTCTGCTTTGGTTGCATATCCTGTTTTATGCATCCACCTTTCACAAATTTGGAAACGCAAAAAAACAACAAGCTGTATGGGAAAGGTTTGGCACTAGTTTAAATGAACTAACAATTTTAGGACTTGCATAGGGTATCTACATGTAATATACTGAACTACAGTTCTGATATATAAGTACGTAGAGGTCCTGATAAGGGCGTGTTTTATTTGAATTGGTTTGACTCTTGGCTACCTGCTGGTCACACCTGGACTCTCAATGGTCAGGAATAGCTAGATGACATAATGTTGTTGGGTAGGAACGGTTATGTAGACATATCAAATCCTCTTACTATGATAGCCAGAGAAACCACCTAACTTTAATCATCTTAACATATTAAATTGTCATGACAGAAAGCAGGCATTAAGAACGCCGCTTAACCCATTATCTCATAACCTGATTTAAGTTTTGAAAATAGGTGACCACTTAAAGCAGGTTGAAAGTAAAGCAGAATGTGCCTTAAGGCACATTCTGCTTTACTTTCAGCCTGCTTTAAGCTTCCATCTGCTAGTATATAACAAATATTTTTTATTATACAGTACAGGCCACATGGATTTTGCTTATTCCTCTCGTCCTCTGCGGACAGAAATCAGTTTGCGAGGACAATCTCTGCGTTTTTCCTGTCCCGACTGCCTAGGACAGCGCGTTTTTTCCGCCGCGTTTTTAGTACCTTAATCCGCCGCGGATCCGCGGCGATTTCGCGCTGTGTCACGCTACGTGGGAAAATCGATAACATTAATCTCCGCGGACGATCTCGCAACGGAGAGTCCAGGTACAAATCTCCTGTGAAAAAAGAAATTGTTCATTAATATTGTAATCGTTTGGTCGAGATCTACATTGTATGTGTTGAAGTGTGTAAACAACGGACTCGTAAAATAAACAAAAATAAATGCAGATATTATATAAATGTATCCAAACCAGGCAATTCAGATGGAAGCAGTTTGTCGGAATTGACATGTACGATCAATCTGAGTCGCAAAATTACTATAAATGGCATATTTCAGATTTTGTTTACCTCAACCTGCAGTCTGCAAGCGAGTTTCCCTTTGATGTGTAGAAGTCGATTTTCGTCATCATTTACAGTGCACATTTTCTGATGTAATAATATGTGTTTACTCTTTACACAAACTGGCACTCACTGTTCCGTTTCGACACAGCATATATACATGATATAAAAGCAGTGGAGTCTTGCATACTAAAGTTCATTTACACACGCGGGTCGAATGGATTTTATATCTTCGTAAATTGAATACATGTATATAGAACGATTTAAATAGATATTCAAGAATATGTTTATGAACAGAAAATTAACAAAACGAATTAAACTGCTCCGAAATTAAAGAAAACTGTCCGTATTAAACCAGATGTTTTTTGCACTACGGAAAAATATGGACACTGCCGAATGACGTTGACGTTACGCATGCTTCCAATTATGTAGTAAATTGCCAATTTTGCATTCCATTAAAATATTTATTCAACATAATTATAATGTAATTATCAATTTAAAGCTATACAGTCTATCTTTTCTATGATCGAGGCTATACACGCGTCAGGACTGCCATAAGTTGACATGAAAAATCCTAAGATTTCCAAATTTGCATTTCAAGTGCGATTTTACGAATCGTACCTTTACCCCATAGCCTTTTTGTTTTGTTGACATGCGACTTCTTAAAGCAGGCTGTAAGTAAAGCAGAATGCGCCCTAAAGCAGAATGCGCCTTAGGGCGCATTCTGTTTTACTTTCAGTCTGCTTTAAGCTACCATGTACCAGAAATAAAATCCGAAGATTTAGGAAATATCCGGAGAAATGGCAGCCCTGATGTCGCGTACTTTCAAACAATGCGTAGAACTAGTATTGAATTACTGTGTTGACCTAGGACAAAGATTTCATTTTTTTTTTTATATATATATTTATAAATAATTCCTGTATCTCTCTCTTTTTTCAGAGTAAACATTTTACAAAGAAGAACAAAAAAAGATAACAGAGCTTCAAAAGGAACACCTGTTCTGGGTCTACATTTTTTACCAGTTCCCATTCTGTATGCACCTTGTTTCAAGCTTATTACGGTTTTGAGTCGAGTCTTAGATCGTTCTCATGCAGTTTATGTAAGATTGAGCATCATAATTATGGATTAACAAACAAAACTAGATAAAAAATAACGTAACTCGGCGTAACTGATTTGTTTTTTATCTCATTTAGCATGATATACACATAGACCTATAACACACACTGGTTAAAAATCAACACATACAAAAAATGATTACATTAGCGATTACATATAGATGCAATCCACGTCATAAAAATAGTAGAAAAACATAGAATTGTGAGGCATAGCTCAAACTCGGCAATTTCTGTATTGTTTTCGATTGTTTAATAATTCTCTTTAGCAATCAGTCTACCTGGCTCTGTTTAGTCTTTTCATCTTGAAAAGTTCGAACCCAGACTGTGATCGAACTCCCATAGGCGAGGGGCTGAGTGATGGCTACTCACAGTGACTATATATTCTCTCTACCACGAAGGCCCCGACACATAATATCTACGAAACATACATTTGAAATGACAAAACACTCGTGCAGGAAATTCACGACCTCTGAACAAAGCTAATTGAAACTAGTTAATCCTTTCCTCCATATATAGATACGCATTTTATCACCTTTGCAAACAGTAGACCCAGACCAGGATCGATCTTCTCTTGTTTGTTAGTATGTTGTATAGATACATGTATGATTTTGTTCTCTGGACTTCTCTTCAATTGTTTAATGTTATGTAAGCTTTTAAGAAAGTGTCTTTATTTATATCTATTCATAGCGGATGGAGTTTCTCAAATATTCATGGAGGAAACGGATAATTCAGCAATTTGACAAAGCCAAACTTAATGCTGATCTTTCAAACAGTATACAGTCTGATCTGATCAGGATGTATGCTGCTGGGCATAGGTCAGCATCGAGTGAAAATTGTTGTTAGATTGTCAAACGGGTCAGTCAGTCCGTCTGTCTGTTCGTCCGTCCTACCCTCCGTCCCGAATACAGTACATACTTTGTCTGGATAACTCCTCCTACAGTTTTCAAGCTACAACCTTATTACTTGGCAGAGATTTTGCACATGTACCATAGACGTGCATGTGAACAGAATTTTGATCTGCTTTCATTTTTCACAAAAATTACAGTAGGTTGAAAATACTCAAATTTTTTGCCGGCGAAGGCAATATATTTGTCTTACAGACAAACGGTCATCCCTGTAGTCTGTGTTCTTAACCATTAGCATTTTCCAGTCAGTTATCATCACAAGACGACCTCATTTTTTTTAACTGACTTCGCGTGTGCTACCCATAAATATACTAGTTTATGCGAATATTCCTCATGTCATTACATGTATATGTGCTCTCAGAGTAATAAAGGAATTGTTGAAACAATCTCTGTGTGTGTGTGTGTGTGTGTGTGTCTGTCTGTCCGTCCGTCTGTCTTTGTATGTCTCTGTATCTCTGTGCAGACATTTAGCCGAGTTTGACACACAGCAAGGTAAGACACATATTTCCTCAGTATCACCGCAGTCTGTCTGTCTGTCTTTGTATGTCTCTGTATCTCTGCAGCCATTTGGCCGAGAATGACACACAGCAAGGTAAGACACATCATTCTTCAGTATCACCCTAGTCTTCCTTCGACATTTGATGGAGACTGTCAGGAACAATATCTTAGCATTTTGATGAGATGAAAAGAGTCTTACCTGAAAGACAACAAAATACCATTAATTAGCTGTACTTTTGAAAGTTCCGATAACGATTCAACGATACAAATCAGTTTAGCAACGGAATTATAAATACACATGTGTGTTCAATTCCGCGGTTTAACTGTTCTATATAGTTCAAAACATAATTATAATAAAAAAATATTGTGTAAGCGTGAAACTTGACGGAACAATGAAACACATAGACAGACAGACAGACAGACATGTTGATAGATAGCTTAAATAGTGACCGACAACGATACACATCAGGTCTTTTATTTCTTACATAAAAACCCTTCGACAAATTCCATCAAACAACAACTAATAGCAAAAAATTGACCTGGTAATCGCAAAAACAGCGTTAATACATACATGAATTGTAATTTGGTAAAAAAAAAAAAGAGTGCCGTATCACCCATCATGCTACGAAGACGAATCCGTACTCCTAGCCACAGGTACTTGACACATACTTTATTATCTATTAACCCCCCCCCCCTTTTAAAAAAAATTAATAATAAAGTATGTGTCAAGTACCTGTGCTCCTAGCCTCACAGTTTAGGCACAGGTACATGTTAATGTGTCAAAAATGTTAATAAAATAATGTCACTGGTGCATCTAATTCGAATGAGGTGCTAAATCGGCCTGAATAACATAAAAAAAAGATGGATTTTGCACCTCATTCGAATCGGATGCACAATGACATTATTTTATTACCGCTTAAGACATATTTACATGTACCTGTGAGTTTATGAGTACGGGTCCTTATACTCATAGCCATTTAAAAATATACATGTATCCAGGAACGTAGATTATAGACTAAGTTCCTGATGTATCATATAAGATTTAAATATAATTACAACAAAAACCCAACCTTTTTCGTGAGGATTTTTTTTTACGTGAAAGCATGGATACTTACTGAGTATACAAAAAGGCTTCTTTGTATACGGTGGACTGATATAAATTTAATAGGTTGACCTAGTTGTCAGATTTTCAGAAAATGGATTATCCTCGTTTTCGGAATACCTTGTTTTCATTTAGCTGTGGATGTTGGTAGATCTATATATGTTTTGAATAACGGACCAGATCTAATAGATTATGGACAACATAAATAAGAAATAGTTTTATTATTTTGTCCGTAACGTTGTCGGTGGCCAGTAGGCTATTTTGTATAAAAGGAAGATTTAATTATGCTCGCGTAAAACTTTTTCGGCTGGTGTTTTCCCTGATGTTGATGCATTTGAAAATAATTTAATAGGGACAAAGCTGAAAAAGTAGCAACATAATGTAAAATATCCGTCAAAATCTCCGCCGTGGGCCAGGTAATTAAACTCTCGAACGAGAGGACAAACGCTGCGTTCGAAGTTACGAACGCCGCGGATACGCGGCGAAATTGAGGTGTAAATTTCGCAGCGGAAAAAACTCTCGTGACGCTGCGTCGGGAGTTTAGACTCTCGACGCGGCGGACGATTTTAGGCATTCCGCGCAAGACAAAATCGCGGAGTCGAGAGGATTTTGAAAAATCCATGTGGCCTGTACTGTACATATTCATAACTGTATAAATTGGAACCATTTACTACAGTGAAGTAATAAATTAAAGGCGTAAGAGGGAGTATTTATGGGGTAATGGGTTAACCCATTACCCCATAGCCTGTTTCTAGTTTAGAAGAAAGGTGACCACTTAAAGCAGGCTGAAAGTAAAGCAGAATGTGCCTTAACACATTCTGCTTTACTTTCAGCCTGCTTTAAGCTATCATCTTCTAGGATATAGCAATTTTTTCTTATGAAATATATTCATGAATGTATAAAATGGATTTATATTCTACTGTGAAGGAATAAATCAAAGGCGTTAAAAGGCGTATTTATTGGGTAATGGGTTTTTAAACCCATTTTAACTTAAAACTTGCGCAACCAAAACATTACATGCAAATTTTTCAAATGGACCAGTCTATTTTCCATTAAATGACCAGTTACAATGACATTGATTTTGAGGGGTACAATTTCCCTAAAATGTTTAAATGTATAACACAATCAGTACAGATCCAGATCAGAAGGCTCCTAATTTGAGTTGTTTTTAGTTTGAAAACAGGTGACCACTTAAAGCAGGTTGAAAGTTAAGCAGAATGCACCGTAGGGCACACTCTGCAATACTGTCAGCTTGCTACCATATCTTTGTCTGATTGTCCAATGTTGGTTTATAATATCGATATTCTATGGTAAACTGATTGGCAGTTTTTAGCTGTGCTTAAATTAGTTTAAACTGTCTGCAGTCCTTATTTCCTGCTTTAAACTGCCTGCAATATGGCTTTCAATATGTTCTTACATATTCATGGGGGCCTCCGTGGCCTAGTGGTATAGTCACTGTGACTTACATCACTAAGCTCCTCACCGCTGTGAGTTCGAATCCCAGTAGGGTCGTTCGGATTTTTCATGTGGGGAAGCCTTCCAGTTGGCTTGCGGAAGGTCGGTGGTTCTACCCAGTTGCCGATTTGTGCCTAAAACAGTGCGTAAATGACTTCTGGGGTCTTCCTCCACCTGTAATTAGCTGGACGTCGCGATATGACTGAAATACTGTTGAAAGCGACGTAAAATCAAAACAAATCAAATCAATCTTACATATTCATTGAGAATAGGGTGTTAAGTAGGGCTGAAACGATTAAAAAAAAATCGATTCGATTCGATTTCGATTTTTTTATAACACGATTCGATTATTTTCGATTCGATTCGATTTTACATTGCAATAAATGAATGTACTATGTAGATGACATCCTGCAATAACAGTTACTATTAAAAACAATATACATGAACATTCAGGGCCAAAAAGTAGGGGTTAAAGTTTGGAAAACTGCATGGAAGGGTTTAATACATGTATATTTCTGACTTATATGATTTTGATCATAACAATACACCTTATTTATTATGTGGATGGTTTGCAGTATTGACATACCAATTCTTCTATGTTATTATAATTTTCTATGCGCAAGCAGCAGTGTAGACCATTGTCATCAACCATTTACAACTGCCTGGTAACGGTCTACTCTGTTACTAAGGTACAGAAGGGTGTAAAAGAGTGGATAGTTATTCATCTTAAATGAAGATTGTAATAATCGATACATCTGAATATTACTGTTCCTGAATTTCACTCACCGGTTTAAGTTCGTTAACAATGCTGTCAGTCGCCTTTGCTTTCGATTTTGGAGCGGACTTTGATTGTTACTTGACATATCGCGGGAATTCACCATACATTCTTACACCTATTATCCGGGTGTTGAAACGTATGTCGGGCTGTATATTCGGTATCAAAAATAAATCACAATAGTTTATAATTTAATTTTCTTACCTGAATTGCACGTCTTTATTTTTTAAAGTAATGAGCGTATTAGGTTGAAGGTAATAAAATATCCAACGTTTACAGAATTATTAATGTATTTGAAATAGTCGAAGCAGTACCGAGATACGTAATATGAACGAAGAATTACATCACAATTGAGGCAAGCAATTGCTCACGCATGAGTAGAATGGCACAGGAAACCGGCAAAGTAAACATAGAGGTACTCGTCACCGGTGAAAAAGCCTGTGCGGGATCTCTAATCTTTCTAACTAATACTTTACCGTATATAATAGAGGTACATTTTAATTCGCTATTTATCAAACAGAAGCACAGCTGCACGTAATACTCATATGATGGTGTTGCAGTATGAAAAGATAGATAGATAGATAGATAGTATGGATAGAAGCGAGTTTTCTACATATAAATCGAATCGAAAATGGCATTTCCTAAATCGAATTGAATCAGATCGAATCGAGGGCATAAAATCGCGGTTCAATCTAGATCGCGATTAATCGTTTCACCCTTAGTGTTAAGGTTAGAATTTATTGTTTGCCAATTTCTCCTGTTGTGACTCATCCCCCATTATAAGCGTAATTAAATTTTCAGTTTATAGACGTGATCGCTAAAGCGGACTGAAGGTTACAATAACGCAGAAAGTTCCTGTATGAGCTATCTGCTTTACTTTCAGTCTGCTTAAAGTGGCCAAGTTTCAGGATCAGTTTGCAGTCTTGAAGATCGGAGTTTCCTGCACATGGTTCTTACTTCTAAATTAGATATGTCAGTTTCCTGCACAAGGAGTCTCATTATAAAGATAATACTTTTCTGTGAGGAAATGTTGTAGGTGTCAAACGGCTCTTCTATGGAGGAACTCAGGAAAGGGCTTAAAAACATGAAGAGTGCATCTCTCGTTTCGGAGTTATACTGTTTGCTGCTATGATATATAGGCCACTCTGAATGAAAACTTATACATTGCAGATGTTAAAGCAGCTAAAATTGAGTTCAGGATAAAATTAAAACAGAAAACACTCCTAACTGGAGCTTCCTGCTCTTCTTTCATTTTCTTTAAATTTCTTAAAATAGCCTTTAACGCCCAAACATATCTTCTTTTGTGTGATCTAATTAGCAGAATTAGTTTCTATATATTGACATCAGATAATTTGAAACTTGATATTTTCCATATATATCACTCTGTAAGATAATTATATATAACCACTTTCAATAAGCTTAATTATAATGGAGGTATCCTTTGAAAAAACAAGGCAGAAATGGACCATTTAGTCTTGATAGAAAACATAGTTTGCTCAAAGGAAGAAGACAAAGCAATAATTTTAAGAGTTCAAAGATTTTAATCATCCATTTCTAAGCTCTGCTCAAGGCAACTCTCCTGTAGTTCTTTGAGTTATCGATGTTTTTAGTCTCTGAAAATCTTAACTCTCCTGCTATCTAGCCAATATTGACACCTTTTGAAAACAGTGAAGACCCAGATCTGAGACATCTTCTGAAGGAGCTGTCTAATCTGTTAGGGGGATTGAGTGTTTTCTTGCTTTTGTTGGATCAGTCGGATAATTGTCTAGTCTGCACAGAGTCAGTCTTTTCCATATTTTTGTAACCAATGTAATTTTTCAGATGGTAGTTGTTCTTAGAAGGGTTAACATAAGTGACAAATGATTTGGATCCTGATCAGATTCCATATTACTGGCATTTGATTTGTATCCAAACTGTTTGCAGATGTAAGTGAAATAATGAAGTCGACTATAATTATTTATTATTACATGTATTATGTTGGGGCATGATTAAAGTAAAAATAAATCTTGTTTGCTGTACTTAGCCTATTTTTCATTCTGAAGTCATGGATTAAAAATATAATTATTTGTGGCACAGAGATGTAATTGAATTAAGATCATGACTGTAATTATGGAGATACGGTACCCTGCTCCTAAATTTAAACCCATTCAATAGAGCATTCAAATGAACATTTTGTTATGGAAACGAATAGCTGTTTTTTCCACCTCATTACAGAGGGATGCCATTTCTCCAATTTTTTGCAAATCTTCGGATTTTTCTTAATTTCTCCGGACCTTTGGATCTTTTTCGAAATCTTCGAATTTCTGCTGTTACTTTTAAAATTTGGAATTTTATGCCTTTTTGACTTAGGAAACATTAATAATATTGGTGTCAAACAGTTAAGAACCAGATCAGCCGGACACCATGTTAAGCATTAATGTTTCACCATACACTGTATACAAAGCTGGTAGTGTTGTACTTAACTTTGAGTTTGAGTACAATTGTACTTGCACTCATACATGTATTTGAGAGACATTATTGTACCACCATGCATACTATAACCATTAGTTGGTTCCATTTTACTTTTGTATTAATCTGGGTCTCCTTTAATCTAATTTCTACTCTTTACTTCATAGGATGAGGCAAGACTTTAATCCTTTGTTTGGTAATGTTTGCTTGGGTAATTTTGAGCAACACTACTATTCTGCATGACTCTTTGTAATGATTGTATGACCCATGGTCCGCCTATAACTTAGGTTTCAAACGAGAACATCTTTTACTAATCAGCATGACTTGAGCTCAGAGCTACAGTTCAATGCATTATACCTTTTATCTTGTAGCCTTTTTCTAATTTTGAAGACAACTGACCATTTAAAATAGGTCAAAAGTAAAGCAGATCGAATGCTTGTTAAGGAGCATTCTGCTTGGCTTTCAACCTGCTTGCAGCTACCATCTGGAAATGTACTGGAAATTCCTTCTGTGAATTTCTATTTTGGGAGTAGCTTCATATAAAAATTATTATAACAAGAGCTAGATGTTAGAATGTGTATTTTATGATAGAGTATTGGGTTAGACTCATTGTCTAGATCAGGTCTGCATAATATTTGAGAGATAATTTACTAAAAAGTCTAAACCCCTATAGGAGTGCTCTACCCTGTCAAGAATGAGTTCATAAACTGATGAACTTTCATGAACATTCATGAATGTTCATGAATTTTCATCAACTGTCCATTAATACTCACAAACTGTTCATCAAAATAAGTCCTTCAACATAAACTTCATGAACTGTTCATAAACATTAGTATATCATCAAAATGTTCACCAAAAAAGATTCTTCAATATGAAGGTCATGAACAGTTGATGAAGTTCATTCATTAACATAATTCATGAACATTCATGTATCAGCCCATTAAGTTGGCATCAACTACAAATTGGAAAAGTTTGTTGAACTGGTTCATGAATGTTCGTGAACAAAATTCATAAGCATTCATGATCAAAATTCATGAACATTCATTAATCAGTCCATCAACTACAAATTGGACAAATTTGGTGGACTATATATAGTCATTGAACTTTTGATGGACTGGTTCATGAACCTTGTTCATGAACTTTGTGAACTCATAGTATATTATACACAAGTAATTATGATGATGAACAGAATTTGTCCAATTTTTAGCTGATGGACTGTTCTTGAATGTTCATGAATTTTGTTCATGAACTATTCATGAACTATTTACAATATTCTCACAAACAGTTTAACGCTGACTTGAATAGAAAATATGCTTGCTTTTCAACTTTTAAGTGTAATATATCAAATCTGTGTTAAGCATTATTCACAAAAAAGTGCATCAGCTCAGTTTTTAAGATATTGCAGCTTAATTTGAATGAGAGTAAAAAGCTAGATACATAATATTTGTTTGACATTCAAGCATTCCTTTAATCTTTACAGATATAGATGTCATAGCTCTGAATAAGGGGGAATAATGTCAAGTACTATGACATTTATATTTCCACCATACTCTATTTAGTGTTTTAAATTGCTAATTGTCTTGATGAGATGATTCTAATGAGTACAGTTACCCTTACATCATTGGGTTTGGAAGAGACACAAAGGGTTATAATCATAGAAATTGATTGATTTCTGTCTGTTTTCTAGAGCCCTGCTCAATGGCTCTTCATTGAATAGTTGGTAGATATTAAGTTTGGCAGCCTTTTTAGGCCCTATATGATTATATAACCCTTTACTTTGGATATGTTTTTAGTTTTTAAGACATTTATTTACCAATTAAAGCAGGTTGAAAATAAAGTAGAATGTGCTTTTAGGCAGTCATTCTGCTTTGCTTTTAGCTTGCTTTAAGCTATCATCTGCTAGGGTATATATAGACAATACTTCTTATGAAACATATTTATAACTTTATAAAGTGGAACTTATATTTTCTTCAGTCGAGAATGAATTAACTTCGTAAAAAGGCACATCTATGGAGTTATGGGTTAAATAATATGATAATGTCAAAGGAAGTACGCCCAATACAATATATCATAAAAACGAGGACGCCCTTCATTCACTGTTTGCATAAATACTGTCAAAGCTGTGTTAAAACAGCCAATCACAAATGGGGCTATTTAAAATACATTTGGCTGCTAAATGTAGGACAAAAGTAAAGCAGATTAAAGCTCCTATAGGAGCTTTAATCTGCTTTACTTTTGTCCTGCATTCCTGACTATAGTCACCAGTAAAAAAGATACCGAATCATTCACCTTCTTTTGAATAACTGCTTCAAACACAGGTTTGACGGTAGCTGAGGTCTTATTCATATCTGACACAGTTTGATAAAATTATCTATATACAGGTTGCATGCATGCTCACCTTTGTATTTTGATTTAGACCGTACATATTATGTCATTGAATTCAGTTTGACCCAGATAAAATCCCAAGTAAATGCTTGATTTAATCAGGATGAAAACTATTATAACTTATATTATCCTTCTCCCAATTTCAATGATGATCGAAGACTTAATTGGATAAAGATTTTTTTTTTTTCGTAGTTATATCAGTTTGACAGCCATGTAAAGGTTATTGTAATGTTTGTCTACCGTGGGAAGATGTTCACAAGCACACGACTGGCCTATCATGATGCACAGTCAAACTTGTGTTAAAGCAACCTAATGTTTGAAAAAATCAATAGCTATTTCTTAAGACATATGTCTGCACTTATAATTATGCAGGACAAAAATAATGCAGAAATCTCCTATAGGTCTTAACTTTCTGCATGGCATTCATGTACTGCTTTTGTCCTGTATTAAGGGGCTGCCTGGTCTAGACTTATTCCATTGTTTCATATTCTGGTGGCTGTTAAAGATGTTTAAGATAAGTTTTACTACCAGTCTTGAAGTGAGATCAAAAGTGTAATATGCTGCAGTAAATTGCAATTATGAGGCCCACAGTAGTAGAAAACAAATACATGTAATGCAGATAGCCAGGAAAGTCCTAAGAAAGTATTATCTGCCTTTCTTCCAGGGTTTGTTTGGAACTCATAGCAGCTATATGTTGGGAAAAGGGGGAACAATCTATTGCTCTTTATAGGGCACTTAGGCATATGTGCCCTGCATGGGACTTGAACTTAGAGAACTTAACATTATTTCAAGTGTTATCTATTACACAAGTGTACAGCAGAATCCAGTAATTCTGACACACATTATAGACAATGTATACGTATGTAGTAATGTGTGAAACCGCGGCAGAGTAAAGTTCAGAATGGTATAGAACAGTTGTGGCAAGATTTGTTCTGTCTGTTTGTCTCATTAGAGAGACTGTCAGAGACAATGGGAGAGAGTTTTTTAGACTGTAACTCTCTTAACCCATTACCCCATAGATACGCCCTTTTCTGCCTCTTATTTATTTCTCCATTTAAGAAAATAGTTCCAATTTACATAGCCATGAATATATATCATTATAAATATTCTCTATTTTCTAGCAAATATACTAGCTTAAAGCAGGATGAAAGTAAAGCAGAATGCGCCTTAAGGCGCATTCTGCTTTACTTTCAACCTGCTTTAAGTGGTCACCTATCTTCAATACTAGAAACAGGCTATGGGGTAATGGGTTAACCCTTTACTTCTAGTTTGAAGATGGATGACAACTTAAAGCAGGTTAAAAGTAAAGCAGAATGCACCATAAGGCACATTCTGCTTTACTTCCAGCCTGCTTTAAGTGACCAGCTGTGGTGATATAGGAAATATTTCTAATGCTGCACATTCATTACTGTTTGCAACTATTTTCTTCAGTGGAGGAATTTGTTAAATCTGTAAAAATGTGTAACTATCTATAGAGTAAAGGTTTATTGAAAGTATGGTACCAAAGACTAGTTAACATTTAGTCAAGTGCACTGCCATGTTAAAGCTTAAATTATCTTATTCAATATTGAAGCCTTGACATGAAAGAAATCTAATTGATGCTATACTTAGACAGTTCTCACTTCTAAATGAGACAAGTACTTCTACTATGTAGAAGGTGTCTAATTATATAACCATAGTAAAGACTTAGTGTTAATGTTATAATTGTAACCTACAGGCAATTTATCTATTACCTTAACCCTTAGCCTGCCAGTCACGACTATAGCTCCATATGCAAACAGCTTGGATCCGGATGAGACGCCGAGTAACTCGGCGTCTCATCCGGATCCAAGCTGTTTGACACTTGGACAACATTTTCAGCAATTTTGAGCAACTTTGAAGCACTTTGAAACTTGAAGCAGAAGAGAAATATAGCAGACGACAATTTATTTGGCGGGCTAAGGGTTAACACATTACCCCATAAATACGCCTTTACTTTAATATTCTTCCGCTGAAGAAAATAGGCACTTTACACAGTTATGAATATGTTCTAAAAGAAATATTCTCTGTATTCTAGCAGATGGTAACTTGGCGCAGGTTAAAGGCACATTCTGCTTTACTTTCAACCTGCTTTAAATTGGACACCTTTCTTCAAAACGATAAACATGGTATGGGGTATATAATGGGTTAACTCTGATATTTGTTATCATTGTCAATTTGTCACTAAATCAGCAAATCCCTGGTCCAGCACCGCCATCCCAACCCATCCAACCATCAGTGTCAAAAAATTTAAGTATTATAAACACAGGTGGTTTCTTAAGGCTGGAAGTAAAGCGGAGAGCCCCTGAAGAAACATCAGCTCCAATCCAGATCTTCACTATTTGGCCAGTTTCATACCTTTAAACATTATCAGAAAGAGCAGATTAAATTTATTTTGCAAAGATTGCTAATTGGAAGAAGAAAATTTGAAGAAAGGGTTTATGACATGGTTTGTACTGTTGGCTGCATCAACATACATCAGGTGAAGGTCATGCACACTTGAGGAAAGCTGATGGCATTTGTTTTGACAGATATAAATCCCTGCTAGATATCATTTCCATGTTATTTCCTGGAAGAATATATTAGCAAGCTGGTGTGATGCCAAGAAATATAGACAAAATTGCAGACTTTGCTCTTTTTTGCATTGTTATTGATGCATTATGTCTTTGTACTGTGTTTTGTTTTACACTGTTTCCTATAATACTGAAGATAGTCTTTTCTAGTTTTGAAGACAGGTGACCACTTGAAGCAGGTTGAAAACAAAGCAGAATGGGCCTGAAGGTGCATTCTGCTTTACTTCCAGCCTGCTTTAACTCATTGAGCCCTAGTGACGCATATATGCGTCTTTTACCAAATGTGTTCCTGTGAAGAGTACGCTTGTCCTATGCAAACAGTAAAGTCCCTGATCAGAGGGCTCCTGCAGGAGCCCTCTGATCAGGTACTTCACTGTTTGGCATTTTGCATTTTCTTACAAAAAACAACCCTAAATAGTCTAAAATGGCCTAGCCTTTCTTGCAAACTGGAATTTTCCATTAGAAGTTTCAGGGGATAATGAGTTAAGCTACTCATAATCTGCTAGGATATAGAAAATATTTCTTCCATCATTGCATGGTGCAACAAAAATGTCTTAGAGTCTAGGGGTGGTAATTTAATATTTAAAAGCAGAACAAATTAATATGGAACAGAAAGTTTTATTTTGAGATTCATGCGATACTTCATTCCTGTATTTAAGAACCACCTATAATAATCTCTTAACCCTTAGCCCGCCAAATAAATTGTCGTCTGCTATATTTCTCGTCTGCTTCAAGTTTCAAAGTGCTTCAAAGTTGCTCAAAATTGCTGAAAATGATGTCCGAGTGTCAAACAGCTTGGATCCGGATGAGACGCCGAGTTACTCGGCGTCTCATCCGGATCAAAGCTGTTTGCATATGGAGCTATAGTCGTGAGTGGCAGGCTAAGGGTTAATGCTTTCTTCATGGATTTGTAAATTTCTGAATACATTAGACTGTAGCTTTATAAGGCCTTAATAAACAAGAATAAATAATACATATAGAACATTCAATCCTCTAAAAGCTAAAACAAATGCCATCAGCTCAAAATCTCGCTAGAATTATTTTCATTCTCTCAATATTTTGCAGAAACATATTTTAGTGGAAATAAATTAGGGCAATTTTACATTTTAGTATCAATAGTATATACCAATAGGTACTTTGTATAAATGTCAACGGAGGAAAGGGTTTGAAACACTTTTTATACTCAAATTAGGTGATCTATTAAGCCCATTATACCCCATAAATACACATTTCTATGCCTATATGTCATTTTACTACTAAAGAAAATAGTTCCATTTTAGTATTTGGAAACTGCACCATAAGAAGTATTGTTATATCCTAGAAAATGGTAGCTATATATAAAGTAAAACAGTCTGAAAGTAAAGCATGCAGAGTGCACCTTCAATGCTGAAAAAAGCTAATGGGGAAAGGGTTAATTTGTATTCAAATTCAGCAACACTAATAGAGATCTCTGGTTGTTCAAGGCATTTAGACAGATGGTTTGTAGAAACTGCAAAACCTGCTAAATTCTATAATTCTTTTATCCAGCATTGAACTGCTGACTGAGAATCTGCTTACTGTCACTGATCTTCTAATGCAATGTAGTGCCTTTCAGAAAGCAAAATTTACCAACTCCCTACTGAAATGACTTTCCATACTTTTACTATATATCCTGATATATAGCCAAAGAAAATTCCTAAATCCTGATAGCTTAGAGATCATGGATGTATTTTCTAGGTTGAAATTTAAAGCAGAATGCTCCTTTAGGACCTTTTTGTTTACTTGTAGCTTGCTTAACCCATTACCCCATGAATGCACCTTTTTACGCCTCTTAATTTATTACTCCACTGAAGAAAATAGGTCTAATTTATACAGTCTGGAATATGTATAATAAGAACTAATTCCTATATTCTAGCAGATGGTAGCTTAAAGCAGGCTGAAAGTAAAGCAGAATGTGCCTTAAAGGCACATTCTGCTTTATTTTCAACCTGCTTCAAGCGGTCACTTGTCTTCAAAACTAGATACAGGCCATGGGGTAATGGGTTAAACACTGAAGAAAAGGTAGTGGAGAGGGTGATCTTCATTGATTTTTCCATATAATAAGGTGTTGACACCCTGGGGTATTTTGCAATAATCATGTAAGACAATTTCCAAGGCCCAGGGAAATCAATGGCGTTCTTTAACCTACAGTGAAATCCAACTGTTAATCACCACTACAGAAAGACTTATTGAATATTCATGATGTAAATGACAGGACTTGAAGGCTAGCTGCTTTAGTGCTTAATAGCCTTCTTATGAGTGGTCACTAAGTTACAAGGTGTTACTCTTCAGGGGCCCCGTTTCATAAAACTTTGTACAATTTTTTCTCCATCTAATCCTGTCTTGTGACCTGTCTTTTGAATCGTCTTGAAAAGACGATTCTAAAGAGATGTCACAAGGCAGGATTAGATAGAGAAATCAGAAATTAAATGTATTTTAAAGTTTTGACCTACGACCGTTTTTGTCGTACAAAGTTTTATGAAACAGGCCCCCAACAGCATACATTCTCTTCGATATTATATAGTTCTATATATAAACTCTTCCTCTTGTAGCTTGCTGTCTGGTGTATTATAATGCAGATGGGGTGTTGCTTCATCCATTACCCCATAAGTATACCTTTTACACCTTAATTTATTCCTCCACTGAAGAGAATAAATCCACTTTAATTATATATACAGCAATGAATAATGAATGGATGGATGAGTTGGGTTTTATGGCACTGCAACACAATATATAGGTTATCAGGGTTCTAGATAAGAGAGAGTAAACTGAACAAATCCAACATTTTCTCGCTTATTTCAAAACCAAATCCTATGGTGTTACTACTCATTAGAATCGTCTCTTTGAGACGATTCTAATGAGTAGTGACACCATAGGGTTTAAATCAGAAATAAAGATTTTAATTTTTGAAATACTCCCCTTATCTGGAACCCTGGGTTATAATTTTATGAATTATGCACCTTAAAAAAGTTTCTATATCCTAGCAGAATGGAAGCTTAAAACAGTATGAGAATAAAGCAGAATATACACCTTAATGTGCATTCTGCTTTATTTTCAACCTGCTTTAACTCTTTCCTCCCTGAAACTTTAAATGGACAATTCCAGTTTCCATTTTAGTCTAGTCCATTTCTGACTTTTAAGGGTTGTTTTTGTGAATGTTTGGCATTATGACAAACAGTGAAGACCCTGATCAGAGGGCTCCTTTCGGAGCCCTCTGATTAGGGTCTTCACTGTTTGCATAGAACAAGTGTACTATTCACATGTACACTGTTTGAAAAGCACGCCTATATGCGGGACTAGGGTTCAAAGAGTTAAGTGGTCACCTGTCTTCAATAGTAGAAAAAATCTGCTTTACTTTCAGCTTGCTTAAAGCAGTACCACCTGTCAGGATGCATGAAAAGTTTCTTATTCACGATTGACTTTAACAGTCACATAGCAGAATCATGAAAAGTCGTTTCTTTGAGGAATAGGTAAAGGTTATAATCAAAAGATGCCTCTGGGAGGAAAGCTACCGGTATACAGAAGTTGGAGCCTGCTTTCTCTTTTGTCAGGTCAGAAAGAGTGGAGTTTTAATCAAAATGCAAATGACTGCACATGTGGAATAAACAGATTGAATGAAGGGGTCCCTAACAGCTGCCAAATTATTGAATGATTCTTGTTTGGGCTCTTAATTCTTGTCTGGGGCAAAAATCAATTTCTTGTATGTTTTATAGAGGGATTTTATGGGGTGTTTTATGTGCAATTTGCAAGCGTAAATGAGATTATTCCCGGTGTTTTCTGGCTTATTCCTGGTCCTATATCTTGTCAAACGTACATTAACCAGGAGATTTTCAGTACAAATTGATGTAATGAAAACTTTAATCAGGTACAGATCTATTTGTTAGGTAAAAGTAGAAATTGGTAGTGACCATTATATAAACAAACAAACATTGTAACTATGAGCCTAAATTGAAACGTTTCTTCAAGTTCATAGAAGCATCTTTCTTTCCCTTGAAAAGATTGTCTTCATCCAAAGAGGTGGCTGCTAAAAGCAGGCTTACAGTATATACAGTATATCAGAAACCTCGATTCTTGGGAGATTTCTGATTTACCTCCAGTTCACTGTTTCTAGTTTTGAAGATTGGCAACTTACTTAACCCATTACCCCATAAATATGCCTTTATACGCCTTTAATATATTCCTCCACTGAAGAAAAAAGTTCCAAATTATACAATTATGAATATATATCATAAGAAATATTTTCTATTTTCTAGTAGACAGTAGATTGAAGCAGGCTGAAAGTAAAGCGGAATGTGCCTGAAGGCACATTCTGCTTTACTTTCAACCTGCTTTAAGTGGTCTTCTATCTTCAATATTAGAAATAGACTATGGGGTAATTGGTTAAAGAAGGTTGAAAATAAAGCAGTATGTTCCTGAAGGCACATTCTACTTTACTTTCAGCCTGATTTCAGCAACCATCGGCTATGATATATAGGAAGTATATCTTATGGTATGTTCATGATGGTATAAATTGGAACTGTTTCCTTCAGTGGAGGAATAAATGTGCTAAAAGGTTCTTATTATAGGAAAAGGGTTAAACAGGTATGTGGCAGTGTAATATGCATAACAAATGATGGTCTGTCTTTAAGACAGCTTAACCCTTTCCCCCATAGAAGCGATTTTTAGCGTATTTAATTTATTCCTTCGCTGAAGAAAATAGTTCCAGTTTATACCTTCATGAACAATTACTATTACAAATATTTTATATAGCCTAGCAGATTTTAGCTTAAAGCAGACTGAAAGTAAAGCAGAATGTGCCTTAAGGCATTCATTCTGCTTTACTTTCAACCTGCTTTAAGTGGTCACCTGTCTTCAAAACTAGAAACAGGCTATGGGGTAATTTAATGGGTTAATGCAGTGACAGCTTAAAATGCAGAAAAAAGAAATGAAGAAAGCTCTTTTTTATGGTCCAGAATTAAAATAAAATCATTAGAGATCACCATGGGTCTTAATTGAGTTTGCAATAATTGAGCAAAGGTTTGGATTTAGTCATGTCATTTTTGCTCAGCAGTAATTGGTCTCACTCTAAAGGTTCTGTGAAATACAAAGTCACCTTGTTAAACAAAGACATTTAGAAAGTGTTCTCCAATGATTGATGAGGTGTTAAATGACTAAAATGAGGTTGAATTATTGAAACTGACACCACCATTAATGTACAAAAAGCATCACAGTATGATGGTATGGTTATGTCACCTGATTGGTCATAATTTATGCAGGTAACCGGTAATTTAACTACATGCATCATTGGTGCCCATCTTTGTGTAACAAGATAGTCACCCCTGTTCCGTAACAACTGTTACAGCAGCTGTATACTACGGTACTCCTAATAGCTTGAGCAATATAGTCA
This sequence comes from Gari tellinella, assembly GCA_922989275.2. Lineage (NCBI taxonomy): Eukaryota > Metazoa > Mollusca > Bivalvia > Cardiida > Psammobiidae > Gari > Gari tellinella. Next base: position 97,975,441 of record OV277857.1, on the reverse strand, counting down.
CATATGTTCCATTTGGGCTCCAGGGCTGCCATAATTTGACATAAAAAATCCTAAGATTTCCAAATTTGCATTTTTCAAGTGCGATTTTATGAATCGTACCTTTACCACCATCATCTGTTTCTAGTTTTGTTGACACGTGGCTGCTTTAAGCAGGCTGGAAGTAAAGCAGAATACACCTTATGGCGCATTCTGCTTTACTTTCAGCCTGCTTTAAGCTACCATGTACAAGAAAAAAATCCGGAGAAATGGCAGCCCTGGGGCTCTTTAGGAAAGGTTGACAGCTTTAATGCAGTATGGAAGTAAATTCAAGTAATGCAGAGCAGAAAATTAAGTAATGCAGAGCAGAAAGCTTTTAAACCTGCAAGTATCCCATATCTTGTTTTCAGTATTAAAGTCAGATGGTTGCTTAAAATTAATAAAGCAGAATAAAAGTAAATTAGAATGATCCTTAAGGAACAGTCTGCTTTACTTTCAGTCTGCTCTAAGCTACCATCTGCTAGTTAGGATATAGGAACATTCAAGTTAACATTTCTATAATGCATGTTCATTACTGTATTTAGTGGAACTATATGTTCTTTAGTGGAGAAATAAGTTAATGGCGTACATATAGGCATATCTATTGGATAAACTGAAATGGGTTAACCCTTTGAACCCTAGTCCCGCATATAGGCATCCTTTTCAAACAGTGTATATGCGAATAGTACACTTGTCCTATGCAAACAGTGAAGACCCAGATCAGAGGGCTCTGACAGGAGCCCTCTGATCAGGGTCTTCACTGTTTGTCATAATGCCAAACATTGACAAAAACAACCCTTAAAAGTCAGAAATGGACTAGACAAAAATGGAAACTGGAATTGTCCATTTAAAGTTTCAGGGAGGAAAGAGTTAACTTAGAGCAGCTTTAGAAGTACTACTATTAATTACAGTTGTTGTTTTTAGAGGTATGTAAAAAAATTATATGCGTTTTCACATATTTACATATTCTTCATTATGAGAACTGCATTTCATGTAAAAGATGGCTAGAAAGAAATTAAGAATCAACAGCCTGTCGCCTAGCTATTTAGGTGTGTCATGCCCAGAAATAAGTTATCTTTGTCTGAATTCTCCAGTCTTCACTCAGGCACAAGTCAGCTCTGTGAGTTTCTTTCTGTAATATTCAAGTGTAATTAGTGTCATCTCTACTGGGGACAGGATCCAGCAGCTGTACGCCTAGTCTGTAACTGTAGAAATTATAGTCCTTGTGGGGATACTAGATGAAGATTAATGTGGATAGGAACAAAAAGTACAGTAAAACCTGCTTTATTTAAACATTATCTAAGCAGCCACTCAGTGAAGTAGCATAGCAATTTTTATAAAAGGCATACTTCTGTTTACTGCAGGACAACAGTAATGCAGAAAGCTCCTAAAGGAGCTTTCTGCATTACTGTTGTCCTGCAGTAAACTGTCACCTAAATAAATAGAATGCAATTATTCATTTATCTTTTGAGTGGTAGCTTTCATTTGACTGATTTGGTTGGTTTTGTACTTTCCAGGCTGCTGTCATAGAGGTTACATTGAGACATTGTATTGTCAGAACAGGAAACAAAAAGACCATTCACAATTACTTTGTAGCCCAACTTGTATGAAAAGCCACATATGATTCAGAAGTCTCAGGATTCATTTGTTATGAGTTAAAGCTAGAACATTTCATACTCATTGCATCATTTTGCAGGACGCTAGTATTATCTAAATTAAGCTTCTGTGGGAGCTTTTGACCTTACTTTTTGTCATGCATTCAGCATACACACTGTCTTTAAGTATTAGCAGGCTCCTTACACCATGGCTTAATAAATGTTTTACTGGATAAACTCTTTGATTGTTAATTGGCAAAGTCATCACTTTGCCAACATTGGTTACTTTGAAACAAGCAATATTGCTGGAATGGTCTCACTTTGCTGTCTCTTTCACAAAACGCTCCAAGATAGTGATAATGGTCTTGAAACCAGTCCATTTTGCTTAAAATTAAGGTAAGCTATGGGATAAAGGGTTAATTAAAGACCTTTGTTCTGCATTTAGTAGTTATCTAGTGTCTTGAGCGATCTCTCCTTTGGGAGATTTCTGCTTTACCAAGTCGTTCCTCCATTAAACACCCACCCAACACTGAAATCTATGCAGAAAAGAGTTAGAAAAGATTGTTGAAGATAACATGATAGTTACAATAAAGCAGACAGCTTTTGTTTCAAGCTAGCAGCACATTCTTTTGACACCATCAATGAGCGTACATGTTACATAGCGTTAAAATTAAATGTAACTTTACTGTATCTTAAATATAATATACTCACTTGGTATATATCCTTCATACGGGTCTAGCATTTATTACAAACAAGGATAGTTCTAATGGTACAAGCAGTATAAATGAGTCTTAGTTTCTCTGCTAAATGTCACAGACTATGGTAAACAGGAGAATCTACCTTATAGTATAATACTATTGATAGCATAGTTAATATGCAAATTGAGTTTGCCAAAATATCGGGCTTATATGGAATAGCTCTAATGAAGATTGAGAGATGTTATGGCCAACGTATTCAGGCATAAAATGTCATTTCTTCATATTATGGAAATGAGATCGGCTCTGTACAGACTTTAGATTGGTCAAGTCACATTATGCTGGAATGATGACGTACCCATTGGCCCAGAATTGTCAGCAAAACAAGAAAGATGATGAATCTTAGGACCCCTTTTGTTTTCCTATATAAAGTCAATCTTGTGTAAATTTAGGGTCTATTAATCCATTACCCCATAGCCTGTTCCTAGTTTTGAAGATAGGTGACCTGACTTAATTAAAGCAGCTTGAAATTAAATCTGCTTTACTTTCAGCCTGCTTTAATTAAGCTAATATCTACTAGGGTATAAAAATAATTTCTTATAGTTATGGTACATATTCATGACTGTATAAAGTGGAACTATTTTCTTCAGTGGGGGAATAAATAAAATGGCATATTTATGAGGTAAGGGGTTAAATAAGACCCAGTGGGTAAGTAATTGCTTTAAATGCAAGATGAAAATGAAAATAATACAGGATGATTGAAGGGAGATTTCAATTTTACTTTCAGTCTGTCTTAATCATAGTAGAAAAAGTAGAAAGAAATAGTTATGCATTGCCTTCATTACTCTCCATTATAGAGGCCAACAATCAGTCTTGTTTTACATAGTCCCTCTGACCTGGGGAGATTTGACATTTGCTTTCTTCAGTATGACTGTAACATGAACAAATCTGTTTCATACCATGAAGCATTGGTTTGGCTTAATTCATAAAATAGTTATGAAGAAGGCCAAGGGTTAATTAAAATAGCAGCTACTAATGACTAATGAGCTATTGATCTTAGCCTGATGTGGCCTACTACAGTCAGCTACACTCGAACTTAGATATCTCGCAATCGGTTAAGTCAAACACACCCGTATTTCAAAGTTATAACGTGGCTAAGCCAAGTTTTAACTTTGAAATACGGGTATGTTCGACTTAACCAAGCATGAAATAGTACAGTTCATGTGTCAACATATCGGATAGTTCGAGTTAAGCGAGTTCGTGATATCGAAGTTCGACTGTACTATTCTGTTGACTGCCCCATCTGGTACTATGTTTACATAAAAGGCGTTGACAACCTTCTGTTACAAATGTAAACAAAGAAGCATTGATTGGTGATATTGAAAGGGTTCAGATAATGAATGGTTCTTGTATTTGTTAAAAGGATTTGGCAACTAATAATCTTACATTCTGAAGGTGTAAGTATGGGGACTATTTGTTTGGGTACAGTCAAGGACAGAGAAAGAGATGAAAAATCTAGGGTAAATTGAAATTCAGATGGCAGAGTTGCCATTTCTCTAGATTTTTCTAAAATCTTCGAATTTTTATTTATTTCTCCGGACCTACAGATTTTTGTGACCTATGTTTTATACATATTATGGATAGTGGTGTGATAATTATTATATTGTTTTGAAAAGATGGCTGCATAGTGCATTTTCAAAAGTGCAATTCCTAAAGTCACACCTGGAAAATTGAAAATTAGAAAATCTTAGGTAATTGGTAGCCCAGCTGCTACAGCGATTTTGAAAATTTGCTACGTTTTTAACAGTTAAAGAATACCAGTATATATACAAGCTATTAGTATGAATTTATATTAAGAATTCATAAAATATTGTAACAAGTACAAACCTCAAGAACAAAGACATTTTAAGGATGCTCTACAATTAGGGAATACTTAAAGAAGACAAGCTACCAAAACAGTATCAAAGAAGTTGGACTTAAAAAGGAGTTACTCCTTCCCAATGAGCCCATGCAGCAACGGTCTTCAAGGTATCTTCAAGGTATAGCTATTTAGTGGGGAAAGAATTTCTATTTAGTGAAAGAAAGCGTTGAACTTTAGTAAAATGAAAGGAAAACCGTCTCTATGATGTCTTCCTTCTTCATTCTCATACAAGCTGTCGAGAAAACAGCTAGGACATTCTGACATCGTTAGTTATATAGATTAGGGTCCTAGATAAGTGGGAATTAATTTATTTCTAACAAATGAGCTTTCTGCTTAAATATGCTTACATATTGTTTTAGGCAGCATGACCTGTCATGCCTCTGCAAAAATGACTGTTATTGATCATGGTTTACCATGGTTGTTGTTTTCTTGTGGTTCACCATGGTCAACAATAGTCTTAACATTAATAACGTTGTCAATCATGGTCTACACAATGCACAAGTCAATTAATTTACACCATCAAGCTTCAGACCATTGCTAACTATGCTCAATGATCTCTCGCATAATATCACCAGCCATTTATTTTATTGAAATGAGCTTGATTGTCAGAATGATACAACCTTTATGCAAGATTTTTATTGTAATAATGACATTTAAGCTACAAACCATTTCTGGCCATGGTCAACAATGGTCTACATATTGAAACCATGGTCTCATTTATTTTTTATCAACCATGGTTCCATGGCTGACTCAGAGGTTGATCATGGTCAAACCAGGCTCAACCATTGCTGACCAATGTTTAACCCTTTCCCACATAGAAGCGCCTTTTAGGGCATTCAGTTTATTCTTGCCCTGAAGAAAATAGTTCCAATTTATACATTCATAAATATGTATAATACAAAATATTTTCTATATTCTAGCAGATGATAGCTTAAAGCAGGCTGAAAGTAAAGCAGAATGCGCTTAAAGCGCATTCTGCTTTACTTTCAACCTGCTTTAAGTGGACACATATATTCAATACTAGAGATATGCTATGTGGGAAAGGGTTAACCATGATCTGCAATGGATATACTTACTTTAACCATGGTCAGCACCATTGACCAACAATGTTCATTTTTGGCAGGTGTAAACACCATTTTGGAGCATAAATCGTTTGAGATATAATTTATAAGTATAGCTAATAGTTGGCATAACAACATAATAGAGTTTTATGAACTAACCCTTTCAATTCTTTTTTTTTTTCCTGTCATGATCCTGTCTAAAACTGTTGTCTGCAAATATTGTAAAAATAAAGAAACCTTAAACTGAGTGTCCAAAAGGTTTGGTGTGATGTGATGTTTTAGGAGAAGGGTTTGTACTGTGTATCTGTTTGATTTGGCATGAACAGTACAAGTGGTAATGAATTTTTCATGCAGCAGTATGTAGCAAGGTTATTGCTCTCAGCTGTTCATGTCATGATCTTAAGTAAAAAACCTATTGCCATGTCTGGGGCTGAAATCATGAGGTCTCAAGAGGTTGTTGATTATCTTAACCCTTTCAGCCATAAATTTCTATTGTGGGTATTTATTATCCTTTTGGACTCTTCTAGTACATGCATTTTGAACCAGTCTACTGTTGCATTTTTTATATGATTACAAATACGAATGAAATTGTCAAACAGTGCAGACCCTGATCAGAGGGCTCCTATAGGAGCATATTTAATCAGTAATCTCTACAGAGGGCTGTAGGGTTGAAAGGGTTAACCCCTTCACTGCAGAAAGTCTTGTGGTTTAATAGTTGAACATGTTTGAAACAGATATATTATGAAATTGTCAAACAGTTTTGATTTTGATGAGATGCCAAAGGACTTGAGTGGTCTCTGAACTAGATTCAAACAGTTTAATTGCTTTTAAGTTGACACTAAGTTGTTGAAATGGAGCTTATGGTTATAGTATTCAGTAAGTCTGCTGTAATACAGATAAACCTTGAAATTGTCTGGCTAGAAGTAAAGCTAATTGTAACCTCTCAAACGATCGAAGCCTTTTGTCTGGTGAAAATTTAGCCAAGTGGTGGTGACTATTTGGGGCGATTTCTGCAATATATTACCAAATAGCAAACAGTGCAGACCCTGATCTTAAGGACCCCTCTGATCTGGGTCTACACTGTTTGCATAGGAAAACTGTTAAGTACTGTGCCCTTTACGGGTACACTGTTTGTACTCTACGCCTTAAGGCTGAATGTGTAAATAGCAGCTGTGCTTTTCAATACAACAGTTACTGTAAATCTGTAATTATTTATTGACAGAGGGAAAATGTAAATCAGAGCAGCTCGATCAGTACCATGAAAAAACTTATTGCATTGCAAACAGTGTAGATCAAAGCCAGCTGCCGCGTCTTTGACGCGGTGGCTGGTCTCGATCTACACTGTTTGACACCCACATGCATCTAAAGCATGTTATGTAGCTGTATTATATACGGTATTTTATGTAGCTGTATTATATACGGTATTTTACAGTGTAGACCAAACTCAGATACAGAGTCTGGGGTGACAACAGTGCTTGTGGTCTGTACAATGTTGCAATGCAATAAGGCTGTTTTGTCATGGCATGGCTCAAATGTAAGACTGTCTGATGAAGGAAACAAACTACATGTAGGATACAGAAATGTCAGTTTAATTCCGATTCCTTAGTACTGCTTCAAGGCTAAATTATCTATGCTGTTTGATCATGGAAGAGAGTTGTTGGCTATAACTTTCCAGACCCCATGCAGAGTTTGTTCATGTTTAAATCTTCAAAACTGATAAGTCTTATCATTTATCAGAAAGTTGCACGAATTTTGAACTCATTCGGTCTGTGGTTGAGTTTATATGCATAGAAAGAGTGTTGCCAGCATGCCTAATTTATTTCTGCTCATCAAAATCTAATGTCAAGTTTGAACTGTTTCACTGTCAACAGTCAACACAGTTTATGACCTGAAAAGAAGATTAATTTGCATTGCTCAAGACAAGATTCAAGTAAAGTAGAAAGCTCCTAAAGTTACCTGCCTATACCACATCGAATAGCAGCCTTTTGAGAGGTAGTAAAAGTGAGACTTGTTAACAATTTGCAGTCCTAACTTCTTGGAATTCTGTTAAATTGAAATCCCAGTGACCCAATTATACCAAAGTTTAACTTGTTCATCACCGTGGACCTGTTTAAAATATACACATTACATTTGCAAACATAGTAGACCAAGAATAGAGGGATCCTATAGGACTAGCTCTCTGATCAGGGTCTATACAGTTACTCTACACTGTTTGCTACTTTAAGCAGTATTTATTAAACTACCCAGAATTCCAAGTAGACTGATTCATGTTTTGGTAACTAAAAGGATCCACAAAGGAACCTAATATTCAATAGAGTTACTTAGTGTAAAAAGGTGTTAACTTCATTAAATTGAACTTGCTTCAGTCATACATAGCCATAATAATGTAAAAGTTTAAACATAGCAAATCTGCTTTTTAACTTAGAAAGTATGGGTTTGTTGGCGTCTTCAGCAAGTTCGAGTAATGTCCGAGACTAGACTGTATTGATCATGGCATGCCAAGAACACCTTAGGCTGACACCTGTTTGTTTACTATCAATGCCCTGTAGACTACAAGAATGCTTCAGATTTCCCACCTTTCATTCAATAATGATCCAAAATCTCCCAGGCTATATTAATTAAGACACCTGGCTTAATTTGTGTTGGGGATTATAAGAATGCTTGTAAAAGTTCATGTAATAAATGGATGAGGAGTTAAATTAGAGAAATACAGAATCAACCAAGGCATCCACATTCTGTTTCTCTTTGAACCCTAGTCAGGCATATATGTAATTGCAAACAGCTTACCTGTGAGGAGTACACTTGTCCTATGCAAACAGTGTAGACCCTGATCAGAGGGCTCCTTAAGGAGCCCTCTGATCAGGGTCTACACTGTTTGTCATTTTGACATACATTGTAAAAATCAACCCTAAAAAGTCCAAAATGGGCTAGACTGAATTGAAAACTAGAAAATGTCCATTTTGGGTTTCAGGGAGGAAAGGGTTAATATAACCATAGCTTGCTTTCAGTATTGAAGACAGATAATTGCAGCTTGCCTGAAACAGGTTGAAAGTAAAGCAGAATTTCCTACATCCGCTTCTGCCATCTATTGACTAATTGAACGCGCAAAAGAGAGGGGAGCGGATACAGAAAATGGGGCGTGTTGATCTTGTACCTTATTATCTACAGAGTTCTCTGGTTCTTTCGCATACCTGTAGTATAAAGCACTGATATATCAGTGATTTGATTTTGTTTTGATTTTACGTAACTTTCAACAGTATTTCAGTCATATTGCGATATCCAGCTAATTATAGGTGGAGGAATACCCCAGAAGCCCTTTAGATACATCAGTGATCAGATCTAGATTAATAAAGAGTTATTCGAAAGACTTGGTCCAGCGGGAGATCAAACACATGACCCCTGGTATCTATATAATCCTTTAGAAGCATTCTGCCTTACTTTCAGCCTTACATATTCCCCTTTACCCCCATACCTGTTTTCAATGTTCCAAGACAAGGGGTTGCCTAAAACAAGCTGCAAGTAAAGCAGATCACTCCTGATGAAGTTTTCTGCTTTTAACTTTTAGCCTTGTTAACCCATAGACTGTTTCTTGTTTTAAAGACAGGCGACTACTTAAAACATTCTGCTTTACTTTCAGCCTGCTTTAAGCTTCCATCTGCTAGGATATAGAAAAAAATTCTTATGGTACATATATCCATAACTGTATAAATTGGAACTTAGTACTTTCTTCAGTGAAGAAATAAATTACAGGCATAAAAAGGCATATTTATGGGATAATGGGTTAAAGCATCTGCCTGGCAGATGCAGGAAACAATTTTCTATTGGTCTTTTACAAGGCATGGTTAAAAACATGAAAAGGCATTTCTATGGGGAATATAAGAATCCGGCCATCATGTTCTAAGTTTCCCTCAGCAAGCCCTGAGCAGAGTTTAAAATATTATACAGTAAAACCTCTCTATTACGAACATTAAATAATGTTAATTAGTATGTGTTTACAACAGGAGGCTGCTTAAAGCAAGGTGACAGTAAAACAGAAAGCTCCTTTAGGAGCTTTCTGTTTTACTGCCCCCTTGCTTTAAACTATCCCCTGTCTTTTTTACAATCAAATATCCTTCATTTTAGTTGTCGTAATAGAGAGGTTTTACTGTAGTGTGAGATATCAGCAACAGTGCAGGGACTTTTGTTCACTGTTATATTGCACAACAAATGCTACATTGTACAGAGATAAGGCTGATTTATTGCTCATGTCTGTGTCATTATTGAACATGTGTGGTTTAAAGTATTAAGTTGTATTATATTGAGCTGCATATTTCGAAAAAGGTACTTTCGTGGCTTGTGGTGTTATATGATTCAACACACTTTTTAGTGGCACCATGAAAATAAGTCGCCAACCATGGGATTTGTTACTGTCTCAATGCTTAACCCTTTGAATGATGGGTATTTTTTCATCTGCAACAATTGTCGTCAGCTACTGTTCTAAAAATAGAACTTTAAAATTTTCTTTCCAAAACAGGGTCAGAGTGTCAAACAGTTCGGATCCTGATGAGACGCTGCGTGACGCAGCGTCTCATCAGGATTCAAATTTTTTGCAAAAGTAATCACAGTGGCACATGACATTGTATCCGCTGCTAGCATGCAAAGAGTTAATTTTGAAAGGAGAAATACTAGAAAAAATGTTTAAGCTCTTCAAATTTGTTGATTCAAACTCTAGATCTTAATCTGAATTTCTTGATAAACCAAATTTTTCAAGAGGCCCCGAATTTGGCCACTTTCCTAAATGCTGTTGGATACTAAGATAGTACAGTCAAACCAGGTAATAGAAGTCACTTTAGCCATATTAATGCATATTTCTACAATCAAACCTTTATACCTCACTTCAAAACATATTAGTACCTGTATTTCAAAGCTATATAAAGCCACCTTTTAACTTCTAAAAATGATTTAAAGTTTGTCTCATTCTGAGTTTGGGGTATAAAGGTTTTACTGTAGGTAATTTGCACTTCTGGCTATGGAGGGGGTAAACTGTGAGTGCAAGTGGCTATAAAGAATTTACCACAAACTTTCAAATCACACCAATTCATTTAACTTTTAGCATGCCAGCTTTGAAACCTTTGTAATCTTTGTAAACAATTTGGATCCTGATGAGATGCCGCGTTTCGCGGCATCTCATCAGGATCCAAAATGTTTAACACTCTGGCTCTTGTTGTTGACAATTCTATTTTAATTAAGAATAGTAGCAGACAATTGTAGCTGACAAAAAAGTTACCCAGCATGCAAACAGTTTAAAACGGTAAGAGTTTACCTTGCCTTTGATCAAGGCTATTCAACCATTTCTAAACTGCACACTTTTCATGTCTGTCATGAAAGCTTTCCAAATAACCAGGTAATGTCTCTATGTAGGTGAATTTACCCTTTAAATGCTGAATAAGCATCAGCTGAGAAAGGATCAGAAATTTATTTTAATCTCTTTATTTGCATATTATGGCTATGTATACTAATTTGGATCCTTCTCAGATGATGAATTACTAGGCGTCTGAGATTGGCTTAGGTTAATCTAGAAAATGAGTTTCCTTGTTTTCAAAAGGGTTGATGTTGTCAATAGCAGACTCAGGTAGTATTTGACCTGGAGACAGTCCGGTGACTAAAAGTAATGTTTTTTTGAGTACATGTAAATGCTACTCTTTTGTCATCGAAATTATTTTAATCTACTACAGTAATAATGTATTAAAGGGCTTTAAGTTCTAGATATTGTACCGTATGTAAAGTTCTATACAGTTGAACTTGAAGAAGTGCTTTGCCTATTTTTGTTAGTTTGACTATACATGCATGCACTATCTTACTTCATTTACAATGTTTTCTATTTGATGTGATAGTGTGTTAAATTTGACTAGGATACCAGGGTTTTGTGAGTTCAATCCCATACCGAACCGAGTCCTTTGGATTTAGCCTGCTTTAAGCAACCACCTGTCTTAAACTCTTTAAACAAGCATTAGGACAATAGAGGACAGCCTTATAGTGCTGGAACAGAACAGAACAGAAAGTACATTGTAATAGTTACTGGAGCTAATACTGCAGTTAGTTACTAATGTTCATTGAATCTACCTATTGTTTAGCTCCTATCAGCTCAGAATGTGAAAGCCATGGCATCTGCTCAGAACATTATCTGCTGGATGTCTAAAATGTTCAATTTCTTTATGTCTTGACAAAGATGTTTCTTGCATACTTTTAAGTACAGGAATTCCAGCCATATATCTGGACTTGACAATCCATTTTTCAACCTATTTTCTTTATTATGCTAGAAATATATTGAGAATGACAAACAGTTTAGATATAGATTAAGGCTCCGACAGATGTTAACAAAGGTGATCAATAGTAATCAAAATGTCGTCTGCTTAGAGTCTGACATTCACTTTTCTTTCCTGCTTTTGTAGAAAACATAATCAAAATGACAAGCAATGGGGATCCATATTTTGCCTAAATTTGCAGAATCATAATCAGAATGGCAAACAGTTTTGATCCTGATCTGGATCCAAACTGTTTGCAAAGGTCTTCACTACATCTTGACCCCCCTTGTTAGTAGGTATTGATAAGTTTACTTGGAGACAGGTTTATTGTTTGTGAGAAAACAGTTTCAGCTTCAGCAGAGACAAATTGTTTATTGATTACATGTAACAGCCGTATGTATGTTTTGAAGGATTGTGTCAATAGTTACAGGGTTTCGTCCCGGATCAAAGCTTTTTCAGTACAATGCCACATTATTTAGACATTATGTGGTCCGGAAACCTAGAATTGATTTGTGTGTCCAAATTTGGTATACAGTCACTTAGTGTCATCAATGAACTGCTATGAATGCATGCTAATTTCGTGATGGTTTGTATATTTTTTCAGGGAAAGTCCACGTCAAAATGAGGTCACTATCTCTGTAATAAGCCGAAACTCAATACATGTACTTTGAACTCACATAGGTTGAACTTATCTAATGAACCATATTTTCTAATTTGAATTTAGATCAGGGCTACAGATAAGGGGGGTATTTCAAAAACTAAAATCTTTATTTCTCAATGAAACCCTATGGTGTCACTACTCATTAGAATCGTCTCTTCGAGACGATTCTAATGAGTAGTAACGCCATAGGATTTGGTGTTTAAATGAGTGAGAAAATGAGTAAAGTTCAGTTTACTCCCTCTTATCTGGAGCCCTGTAGATAACTCAATCTTGTTAAGTCGAACATTATCTGTATTTTTATGAAATACAAGTAAGTTCAACGTAAGTAATTTTGAATCCTCAATTTTCGACTGTTTATATGTGAGGGCTCACCAATCACTATATCTTATGAGAGGTTTCTGTACCTTTAAGTTTCTCTGTAAGTTTTAATGAATATAAGCTAAATATACGGGATCAATAAGGGGAGGTTCAATTCATATGTCAGTCAAGAATTATAGCCCTTTGAAAGTAGAAATCAAGTATTGAACCCCGGCCAGTGTTGATATATACCAGGCCTTAGTTTAAACATATTTATTTCATAATGTATACAACTTATATGAACAAAACATGGATATACATTAGGATGAGAACGAAAGCAAAAGCGTATTTGGTTCTTCTCCTATACCAGGCCTTGCAAAATATTGTGTCAGATATGGAATTATAGTATTTTTCTTTCTCTGGCCTACAGCAAATTCAGAAACCGTAGTAGACTAGTGTTGAAGAAAGTAAAGCAGAAATCTTCAAGACCATGAGCCCACTTTCTTTAGTGGAAGAATAAATTAGAGGCGTAAAAAGCTATATGGCCTGATGGGCTACGCAGTCATTTGTCATAGACACAAGGAGATACAGGAGATTTGTACCTTTGACATTGTGATGAGTTTGTCCCTGAAATTTACCAAAGCAACAAATAATCTTGGCATGGTGCACTACCAGACTACATGTCTTACTAAAGATGAGCACTGAAAGCTGTCCATTGGGGCTATCCAATATCATTGATCTTCAGTTCTTTGTTTATGGAAAGATATATCTTTATGAAAGATTAATGTGCAAGCAAGATGTTTATACAGGGCAGTGGATGTATGGTTTGTCCTTTTGAGATGTTGGGCAGCTGTTTACATGCACTATTAACTGCATTGGCTTGAGAGCTTAAGAGTGACTTGTACAGTTAAACCTATTTTGACAACAATTCCAATGAAACATCATGATTGTACAGTTTGTAAAATTGGTGGATGCTAAGTGCAGGGCAATTAATAATTATTAGTGATGCAGAAAGCTGTAAAAGGCACTTTCTGGCTTTCTAATGTCAGGTATTTAACATCAATCTATCTTTGGGGATATCCATGTTTTTCAATTGAATGGACACTTAATACAGATTTGGCTGTATTGATTTCCTGTCCCAATCTGATTCAAGATTAATAATGGCACTTCTATTGCTAGAGGACCTTATCTTAATCTTATAAGCATTCATGTTCCTGTCTTCAAAATCTTAAACTACTGTAGAACCTCTATCAGGTAACCATCCAGTAAAGATCAAAGAACGGGGATATCTTAATGCAAGTTAAATGCTAGATACAGGACAGTAATGCAGACACTTCCTAAAGGTCCTTTCTGCATTACTTTAGTCCTATATCGTACATAAAGCTGTCATTTGTTTTACAGACTGATAACAAATTTTATTTGGAGTATAACTTAGATACCAGTAAGTAGGTTGTACTGTAAATTTGAAAGGTTTGTAGTAAATGGACCTTTTGTAGTAAAGCCACAGGGCTTCCTGTCTGAATTCAGCTGCTTGCTGTAAATGCAAGTGATGGGTTTGCAATGACCTTTCACTTAGACATTTATGGAGTTTTAAGCATGATTGGTTTCCGGCTGGCCACTAGGATAACTGATTGATGTCTATTTTATGTACCATGGTTTCCAATGGTCAAAGGGAACCAGCATTTACTTGCCTGTAGTTTGAGCTATTTATTAAGATCCAATCTCACAATGATGATGGATTTAATTGGTTCAACCCTTACAGTGTTCACACGTTTGCAAACTGTTGTGATCCAGATCAGAAGTAAGTTAACTATGTATCTGCATGATAACTATGAAAACTGTTTGATACCTGAGTATTGCTCAATATTCTGTGAGAAAAGGTATAAAGATAACATTGATATTTTTGTTGACATCAGTGTTGAGGCAGACATTTATAGATCTGGTATTGAATCAGCCATAAAGGTTAACAGTGGCATCTGGCTTTAACCCAATTATTCAAAAATGCCTTTAACCCTTTACCCAATAAACTTGTTTATTCCTTTTGAAAACTCCTGGTGATCACTTAAAGAAGATTGAGAGTAAAGCAGAAATCTACCTATATCGTACATGTTCTATTATACAAAGCTCCACATATCTAGAGATTACTAAGGGAAAGTTTCTTTATGATAACAGGGTAGGTGCCTCAAAATGTATTCCTTTGAGAGAAAGTGTCAACTCTTTGTAGCTATAAGTAATGTTTGGTCTGCAACAGTTTTCCTCTGTAACTCAATTATTCAAAATATAGTCAAGAGTGACAAACAGCTTGGATCGAGATGAGACGCCGCATTATGCGGCGTCTCATCTGGATCCAAGCTGTTTGCAAAGGTAATAACCTGTTCCCTGCTAGTGTGCAAAGAGTTTACCAGTAGCAACTGACTCCCTGCTTTGCTCAGCATACTTTAGTGGCACGCAGCATTGTCAATGTCTTCAAATGGCAATTTAACGTTATCATGTAGAGGATATGGTGACAGATTAGCTGGAAAGAGGCAGTGCTTTATCACAGATGATGTGTATTCAAAGTTACCACAACATTTTGATTACAGTTTCCCCCCAATGGAACAACATAGGAACCTGTCTTAATCTCAACCTAGGGTCATTCTTCCTCATTGTAACAACCTAAGAATTCATGGGAAATAATCTAATTGGTAGCTGGAATTTTCAAGGGGGATAATTAGGCTATTAACTACTTGGCAACCAGAAATGCATTCTGATAGCTGTCATTACCTTTATATGACTTAACTCTTATAACAGCAGTATTAAGCCATGAAAATTACTTAAGAGAACTAGAATCTGGATCAGATATCAAACTTTATTGTATTTTATCTAGCCTCGTCTAATCATAATTATATTAACTTAATATAATTATGTTAAGCTTTCTTCTGTTGCATTTCCTTTGCGATTAATTGTGTTTTGCAAACTTAATTATGTTAAGCTTTCTTTTGTTGCATTTTCTTTGCGATTAATTGTCATTTGCAAACTTTGTCAAAACCAAATTTGTGATTTTTTTTTATTGAAGAATCCCCAGTAAGATGAGTGTCAAACAGTTTGGATCCAGCTTAGATGCCAGGTAACTTAATTGGCATCAAGACTGTTTGCAAATACCAGCCAAGTTGCAATTGACAATCAAAGGAATAAGTTACCATTCTTTGAAAAAGCATTTAACTCCCTAGTATACAGACTAGTAATTGTTTAATGCAGGACACGAGTAAAGCAGAAAGCTCCTACAGGAGCTTTCTGCTTTACTCTTGTCCTGCATTGAGCTGTTAATTACCTGTATTAGAGATTGATGACTCATCTATTTTTGGAGTGCCATTGAACACCACTTTAGCATTAAAATTAAAGATGTACACATGTCAGGTTGTTGTCTACAGACTAGTAATTGTTTAATGCAGGACAAGAGTAAGGCAGAAAGCTCCTGTAGGAGCTTTCTGCTTTACTTTTTTCCTTCATTAAGCTGTTACCTGTATTAGAGATTGATGACTCATCTATTTTTGGAGTGCCATTGAACACCAGTTTAGCGCTAAGCTGTACAAGTGTCAGGTTGTTGCAAGCAGCTGTATGAAGGGTTATACAAACATCTGGATTTTGTTACTAGGTGTCTCACAGAGAAGATTATCCTTAATTAGTTTTTTATTTGGTTTGTGACAGTATTATAAGGAAGTGTAATGAAGTGGGTTAATTTGTAGGTGTTAACAGGTAACAGAGATCTTGCTCAAACAAATACAACCAAAAAATAACAACCAAACTCTTACTTAATTTCCAGCAGTAAATCTATGAGGCTTTGCATCAAACTATTTACGTTTGCATTCAAAATTAACACTAAAAGGAGAACATTTCTGTGGCAATGAATCACAGACAATCATGTACATGTCACAAGCTCACAGCCATTGAAATAAAGATGGATTGACAGTCGTTAAGACTATTGTCAGGCCAATATACTTGTAATACAGAATGTTCCTTTTAATGCATTTTTTGTAACTTTTGCTCTGCATTAAACAGTCACATTATTTAATAAATTTAATTTTCAGTAAACATTAACACATCTGTCTTAAATTATAGCAAGTACTGTCTTTGTGCTCTAAAAGGGCCTTCAGATAGACACCATTCTAATAAATGCCTTAGAGAGTTGTTTTCCATATAAATTACATGACCTTAAGTTACCCGGCTTAGTATCATTGTCACATCTTAATTAGAAAGATAATAGCTTGGCGCTCATTTGTTACAGACTTATCAGTCATTCTGTGGATCTAAAAATGATTGACATATTAGTTAGGAAGGTTCCTGACTTAAGTATTAGGTCATGGTCCACTATTGACCTCAAATAGCTTGAATAACTTTCTGAAACCATAATACATGAAGATATGTTCTAGAAAAGCTCTGGAACACTTTTAGTATGTTAAGTGAGACACATTTCTGGAAAGTTTTGTACTAGAAATGTTCCAGAACTCTGATTCTAGACATGTTCCAGAACTCTGGTTCTAAGAACTGTTCCAGAACTGCATAAGTGTTTGGAACAGTTGTATATATAACTTCACCAAAAGAACTCTACGTTTGTACTACAACTGTTCTAAAACTGAAAAAGATATGATCTAGAACAGATCTGGCACAGTTCTATACGTTTAATGAGACAAATTTCTGGAACATTTTGTTCTAGAACTGTTTGGGAACTATGATTCTAGACATGTTCTAGAACTCTGGTTCTTAGCCTAAGAACTGTCCCAATGAAAGAAATCTGGAACAGGTTTAGCAGAACTTCACCAGAACCGCTCTGCAATGATTGTTCTAGAACAGTTCTAGGATGTTAAATGACCCCTGCTTTAATATCATTGTGCTGTAAACAGTCACTTGCTTAAAATACTAGCACTATATGTGGTTATGGGATATGGGATTTAATAAAGGAGATTTCTATGCATGAGAAAAGATTGTTGCTGACATGACACTTTTATCAATATTTATTCAATTTTTAGTTTTGGCTCATTACTAATTCTTACTAGTTGCCAAAAAGGTGTAATCATGTCCTTCGTTCATCCTCAGTCATTACTCAATCAGTGGGATTAGGAAGTAGTTTTTTGACTCATACTTGTGCTATGTAATTAACTGGGGTCCCTAGACAGTCGGCCCTGATGAATTACTGGTCTTGAATGTGAGTATACTCAAAGAAATGTAATCAATTAAGACCATCTCATTTCCTTAAGATCGCCATGTAATGTGTCTTGAAAGAATTACACAAATTTAGTTATAATTTAAAAGAAAATTGTATACAGTCACATCTGTGTCTAAGCAACCATGTAACATCCAATATATTTGCATTCTTTAACCCATTATCCCCTGAAACGTCCAATGGACAATTCCTGTTTGCAATAATGGCTGGTCCATTTAAGACTATTTAGGGTTGTATTTTATAATATATATTGAAAAATGACAAACAATGAAGTCCCTGATCAGAGGGCTCCTGTGGGAGCCCTCTGACCTGGGACTTCACTGTTTGCATAGGACAAGTGTACTCTTTACAGGTACGTTTTTGGAAAAGGATGCATATATATACATGTATATGGGTCACAAGGGCTCAATGAGTAAACTCATTACTTCATACAGATACACATTTTTATGCATTTAATTTATTCCTCCACAGAAAAAATGGTTTCAATTTATACAGTGACATGAGTTTGACTCCAGGTCCCAAGTAACCTTGGACCGTGTGGTTAAAAGAGATGGACAGAAAATTTGAGACATAATTGCAAAACAAATTGCTTCTGCTTACCTTAAGTGTATCAGGTATTAGAAAGGTTGACATATTGACATACGGTACGTATACGCCTTGGAAATCTATTAATCAAACTAAAATTTTCAGAGATGGTTTAAATGAGGAAACATTGAGATCTCTGAATACAATTATACGATTGATTTATATTACATAACAATTCACTGTGAGAGAAAGATGATGCATGAATAGCTGTTGAAGGTGTTTTAATTAACCTAATTTTGTCCTGCATGTAGGTGCCATCTGTTGCAAGACCATGAATCTCATTTTTGATTTTGAAGTCTTCACCATGCAATTACTCAATATATATGTACCTGTTATCGCCTTAAATTTATACCTCCAACATTGAAAATAGTTCCACTTTTCACAGTCATGAATAATTATGCACCATGAGAAATATTTTCTATATACAAGCAGATGGTAGCTACTAAAGCAGGCTGAAAGAAAAACAGAATCCTTCTTAAGGGCCCCAGAGATCTTCATACCTTGCTACAGTTTAATTTGGGGCTTACTTGTCATTATAGGGTATGTTTCTGTTTATGTGACAGAGACTATCCCCTCTACAAAGAACTAAAAGGAATGCAGGTCGTGCCAGGTTCTGAGCCCATGCGCTGCTTAGCAACAACTGAGATATGGCGAAATTATCTTCCTGAAATCATCATCTCATCATTGGGCCTCATCATTCATCAAACACTATATGAACTATTCTCTCACCCATTACCCCATTGGCATATACACAATGTTTTGGCCTTTTCTTAATTTCCCACCATAGAAAATACGTTCCACTTTACTCTGTCATGCATGAATATGCATGCATAAGAAATATTTCCTATATCTTAGTCTAAGGCACAATCTGCTTAACGTTCAACCTGCTTTAAATGGTTATATCTTCAAAACTAGAAATATACTATGTTGGGTAAACACAGGTTTGACTATACGTACACCATAATGATGATTAAATTAACTTGCTAAATTGCCTAGCATAACCTCGAGCTATATTATGTATATATTGGAAAAAACTGTAATCGTCATTCAGGATATCATCAGCTGAATTGAACTTTTAATTAGAACATTTGCTGAATTTGCTATCTATATTTAATAACAACCTTGATTTGAGCTCCGTCAGCACCCTGTAAAGAAGTATGGAGATCTTCTGAACCTATTAACCCATAAATACGCCTTTTTTACGCATTTTATACAGTCATGAATATGTATCATAAGTAATATTTTCTATATCCTTAAGCAGATAATAGCTTAAAGCAGGCTGAAAGTGAAGCAGAATGCGCCTTAAGGCGCATTCTGCTTTACTTTCAATCTTCTTTAAGTAGTTACTTGAATTCAAAACTAGAAACAAGCTATGGGGTAATGGATTAAGGTATACTTAATGCAGGACAATTGTTTCCTCATAGGATGCTTTTACCCCTTCCTCTGCTGTACTCCAGACGCCACACCAAGCTTATATTGAAAAATGTACATAAATAAATATTTACTGATTGATTTAAATCCAGGCGGTAGCTTAAAGCAAGGTTATTTTACTTTCATCTTGCTAATTTAAGCAGCTACCTGCCTGAAACATTGAATTATTAACAAATATTGTAGACCCTGAAGAAATATCATCTTTTTTGTGGCTCATTGATCATGACCTATGCTGTTTGCCTTGCCTAAACATTTTCTCTTTTATGTTCTCTAAGAGTCGTTATAAGATATTGGTTTGATGGTGACATAATGATTTTAGTATTTAATATACTCCCCTTATCTAGAGCTAATGAACTTTCTATTCAGATATTCAGTATTTGACTTTATATTAACCTTTATAATGCTAAATTTTCAAACGGACTCATCCTTTGTGTGATGATTAACTGCTCATGAAGCCCATTACCTCATAAAAACGACTTTTTACACCCCTTATTTATTCCTCCACAGAAGAATATAGTTTCAATTTATACAAGCATAGATACATTGCATAAGAAATATTTTCTATATTCTAACAGATGGCAGCTTAAAGCAGGCTGAAAGTAAAGCAGAATGCACCCTTAGGCGCATTCTGCCGTATACTTTCAACTTGCTTTAAGTATGTGGTCCCTTATTCTAAATACTAGAAACAGGCTATGGGTAATGGGTTAAAATTTGACTCTCAAGAGGTGACCTAAAAAATATTTAAAAGTGTATATAGCAAACACTGTAGACCTATATTAATGGGCTCCTTCAGGATTCCTCTGAAATGTGTCTACACAGTTTGCAAATGATGTACCCTATATATCCAGTTACTGCCCTGTAAAGGTTAAATGTAAATAAGGATAACTATTTACCACAATTTTAGAGCATACTACTATTACCACTTATAAACTATCTGGCTGTTTGATCTCTGGAAACATCTGTGTATTTATTTGCATAGAAATTGTATGAAAACTGGCTTTGACAAATACCTTATGTTCATTATTATGTACTTATGGGTTATTTATGTACATGTGTGCCTCACTTATGATGTTAATACTGCAGGGCTAAATTACATGCATAATTTATATATGCTCTAACTAATTGCTTTGTAGAGCAGTCTAAGGGAAAGTTAAGAGAAGTCAAAGTTGCATTTTCAGCCAGTCTATCTTCAAAGGAGATGTTCAACTCAAAAGATGTTGAAAGATGAGCAGTCCTTCAGACTTGACTTGAACTTATGAGCTTAACTGAATTTAAACTTAAAATTTAACTTAACTTTTTTCCTAGTTATGTTACATTGGGCGGCCTGCATTGGGCGTTCTGCTATTATGTCTATCAGTCGGCATAAAGAAGCCATTTGCTTCGTTGCTCTCGATTGTTGAGGTAGTGCAATCGCTGTTTTGGGGGCTGTCTTCTGTATGTTTAGTGGCCTTCATTGGGCGCTCTGTTATTTCTATCAGTCCGCATAAAGAAGCCATTTGCTTCGTTGCTCTTGATTGATGGGGTAACGTGATCGCCATTTTGGGGGCTGTCTTTTGTACGTTTATTATGTTTATTTTATATCTAATTGTAGTTATTTGTCTTTTCCTGGCGGCCTGCATTTGGGCGCTCTACTATTGTTTCTATCGGTCGACAATCAGAA
This sequence comes from Gari tellinella, assembly GCA_922989275.2. Lineage (NCBI taxonomy): Eukaryota > Metazoa > Mollusca > Bivalvia > Cardiida > Psammobiidae > Gari > Gari tellinella. The sequence goes on along the minus strand of OV277857.1, from coordinate 97,954,036 downwards.
GCCGGTTGCTTCATTGCTGATTGATGGGAGTAATGTGATCGCCATTTTGGGGGCTGCCTTTTATATGTTTATTCATGTTTATTTTAGATCATATTGTAGTTATTTTGTCTTTTCTTGTTTGTAGGTACATTTGTGTAACTTCATGTGAAGCGCTTTTGAACGCACTACCCCTGTTTGAAAAGAGTGCTTTATAAATCTGGTATAATAATAATAATAATAATTAAGTATCTTAACGTAAACACAGATGGACTAAACTGCCTCAATAAAAACACATTTTTATGGCATGCTAGATTTTTCTCTGAGAAATGCTTTTCTTCTAGTAGGACTTTAGTGAGAATTTCATGAATTGTTCATGAATAGTTCATGAAACTGCTGGTAGTAAGTTTCATGACATCATCATGTATTTAGATTTTATGATGGTGAATGCCTGAAGCATTAATTGTGGTTAATTTCTGGCCTAGCTTATCAGTGAAGTCATTTAAAAGTTCCTCAGGCTGTATTATAATTCCTCCCGCATGAGAAAGTTTAGTGCAGTGTCGAGCATTACATGAGTTGCGTTGTCATTATGATGTCTGTAGTGACAGCTAGTCTAGTCTACTACATCCTATGATTAATATCTAAGCTCTGTTTCAACATGTGTTATATAGAAATTGATCATCTCATTTCTTAAATCATATGTATGTATGAGCCGTGCCATGACAAAACCTGCCTAATTGCATTGCAAAATTATACAGAACAGATAGCTAGGTACTGTTGTAATCCAATGCAGGCTCTGTATCTGAGTTTGGTCAAATACTGTCAAATACTGTAATAGAATACTGCTGCATAAAATGCTAAATGGATGCATGTAAATATCCTGTTAAATTGATCTATAGAATAAGTCTAGTAAATGAAATATTCCCGCTTCATATCGGCGCTATAAACACAAAATTACTCGTTTTAAAAGTTTGGTATGCACCAGGTACACAATGCATGCATGCGCAAATAGCTCAGTACTTTCGATGTAAGTATACAAACGTGAAATTTGCACATGCTTGGCAGAAGATTACAGTATGTACCGCAGTAACTCTGTCGGCAAAAACACAATAACTCTAGGTTTGTGCGTGCGCTTTTTTCTCGCCTTTATCAATAATGCGATATTCGGAAAAAAATATGCTCTATACCAGCAAATCACACATGAAAAATTCTCACTGGACAGTAACAGTATTGTGATTATACAGGCATTCAAATGATTTGATTATAGACAAAGCTACACTTTGCTTTATTGCCAAATTAATGCCAATCAGTTTACCTGAAGCTGTGCATTTAAAATAAACACTTGTTGGTTGAGATGGAATAAATCTAAGACCTTTATCACATTGAAGGATACTTGAAAGACGTTATATGTCTGCAGCGGTATCATGCATTCTGCACTTTACTGATAAAGTTCCACAAATGAAGATCTTGCTTTGTTACAGGCCAGCTCTGTATTCAACATCAGTTTATAGTGAAATATATGTACTACAGAAACATTTGTGTCTTATATTGATTAGGGTTAATTAACCCTTTACCCCATAGAAGCGACTTTTAGCGCATTTAATTTATTCCTCCGCTAAAGAAAATAGTTCCAATTTATACAGTCATGAATATAATTCTGAAGAATTATTTTCAGTTTCCTTGCAGATTATAGCCTAAAGCAGGCTGAAAGTAAAGCAGAATGTGCCTTAAGGCACATTCTGCTTTACTTTCAACCTGCTTTAAGTAGCCATCTATCTTCAAAACAAGAAACAGGCTATGGGGTAAAGGGTTAAGCTTAATGCAGTACAAAAGTAATGCAAAAAGCTGGGAGACTTTAGAAGCTTTTTGCATTACTTTTGTACTGTATATAATTATGTAGCTATCACCTGAATTAAACTGCATGTCATCATCAGCAGCTACCAATGCATATTTGTTTGAATATTTGCACAATACAGAATTGTTATAAGTTAACCATAATGATCCTAAACTTTGGGACAGACAGCAGGTCGAAGACCATTATCAGATTGTGCCTGGAGGAGCAGTCTGATCAGGATCAACACTTTTTGCCATTCAGTTTGCACCTTTTGGACAAATTACTGTGTGATAAAGTAATTTGTTAAAATTTTATGATAATTACTAATTTTGCATCAGTTACACTATGTCATTGTGTCCGAATTTTTAGAAGTACATAATTATAATACTGCAAACGGTTTCTTTAGCATTATTGTTACCTCGTATAATACTTGTAATAGTATTCTGAGAGAATAATAAAACTTGAAACTTGAGCATTGAGTATAGCCACTGTATACAAGTTTAACTGTAGTAATGTACAGGTGTGTCTCTCATTTCAGTAGGAGTTAAGGATGAGAAGGAAGTTGCTGATCGTTGATAAGAATTATTTTGTCTTGGACCTACCTAGAACTTAGAGGGCAGAATCTTTTGATTGATTTACCAGTTGTGGTCCAGTGCTGTAGGATATGGTACATTAGGCATTTATTGACAGATAAAGCACTGGCTTCCACTATCTCATAATCTGCAGGGCTGGTTGACTTGTTTTACCATCCCCATGTAGTGCTTATTGCATTATTACTCATAAACTTTTGCTAGCATATTCTTTTCAGAAACTCAATTTTACTCAACTTCTCTCAAACCAAACCAGATTGTATTTTGAGTGTATAAACACATTAAAAATATATAAAAACAACAACAACCAATATAAATAAATAAAAAGAAAACCACCAAAGTTTAAATGTATTATTCTAAATTTTATATATAATATTATTTTGTTTTATATATATTTTTGTGCAGCAAAAGCAAAAATCTGCTGCTTTTTGGAAAAGTATTAATTTTCTTTTGATTGGCCATTATTTTATGTGGTAAAGACTTAAATTGTGTCTTTCATTATCCTTCTGATGCAGATCATGTGCATCATATACGTTCTGAGTCCTCAGGTCAAAGGTCATACAAGTCAAGCAACAAACTGTAGAGCTTACTTTTATTTCATATATTCAGTGCTTCAGATAAGCATTGTGTTAAAAATTCAGACCATTTTCAACTTATAACCCATATTCCCATAGCTTGTTCGTATATTTTAAGATAGGTGCCCACTTAAAGCAGGTTGAAAGTAAAACAGAATGTGCCTTAATACAATTAATCCATGTCATTCTGCTTTCTTTTCAGAGTGCTTTAAGCTATCATGATCTGCTAGAATATAGAAAATATTTCTTATGATGCATATTTATTCCTGTATCAATTGGAACTATGTTCTCCATTGGAGGAACAAAATAATTGTAAAAAGGTGTATTGATGGGGGATGGGTAAGAACTTCCGTTTATATTTTCACCAAACCCTGGGATGCAACTACTCATTAGAATCATCTCTTCAATTTAAGCTCTCTGCCTCACTTTCATCTTTCCTTAAACAGCAACCTGTGAAGAAAAACAATCATATTGAGAAAATAAGCACACCTTTGAGTGGTAATAACTACCAGATTTGACTGCCAACTTATGATATAGAGAAATTATATATTGGTGGGAACCTGTTCCCTGAGCACTCCAGGTGCTATGGTTTAGCCTTGGAAGATTTTCTGTGAATGACCTTTCAATCTGCTGATTTAGCCATCCGTAACCCTAAATTCCCCCACAACGGTTGTTCACTGTTTAAGACAGATGGTTGCTTAATGCAGACTGAGCATAAAGCAGAAAGCTCATGTAGGAGCTTTCTGCTTTATGTTCAACCTGCTTTAATAAGCTTACAGTCCTGTCAGGCTGTAGGAACACTAAATGATATGGCTCACCCTTCAGTATAATTATGGTAGAAGCATAATTTTACGATATTTTTATGAGGAATATTTGTGAATGTATAGGGGAAAGGTTAAACATGATTTCTATGAGGAATGTGCTGTGCAAGCCTGCTGACTGGGCAGAGAAAGAACATTTATACAGAAGAGGTCCACTATAACTACAAAATCAGAAAACAATACTTGTATGTTGGATTTTAATGCAGGGGGCTGCTTAAAGCTTAGAGGAGCTTTCTGCTGAACTATAGCTTAATTATACTTGTCTTTGTTTATAATTACATGTACCGTCTTCATTGAATAATTACATGTACCCTCTTCATTGAACTATATTATAATGCTGAAAAAATCTAGATCTAACTGCATGTGTGTCATTTGATAGAAATTTCCAAAGATTAGCATTTCCATGTATTTATAGTATTTCCACCAACCGACACCTGCCATATATACATTGCATGTAAGCTCTACTTTACCAATTAGTGTAAGGTAAATAAATAGAATGTGTGTATAGTCCCAGCTGTTATCATTTACTGACCTATTTAGAATATGGTATGTTCTTAGAAATTATCAACACCTTTTCTGATTTCTGTTTTTCCTTCTTTATAATTCTTACAATGCTGTACTCTGAGTTTATATACTTTGATATAACATGGATGTTGATCCCAAACAGTGTTGACACTGATCAGAGATAATTAGGAGCTCCTTTAACAATTAAATGAATTGCAATGTTTCAATTATTCTTCAAATTGGTTTCTTTTGCTGATTGAACTAGCATAGCATATTTAACTCTAGAATGGTTTTGCATACAAAGTTTGCCATAAGGGTAATGTCAACTTAATTTGTTCGCATGACTTTGTGGTAAATATTTCAATGATTTGCTGTGTTCAAATGCGTACCATCCTTGATCTTATATAACCCATTACCTCAAAGCATGTTTCTAGTTTTGAAGACATGTGACCTTCTTAAAGCAGGTTGTAAGTGAAGTAGAATGCTCCTTAAAAAGCATTTTGCTTTAATTTCAACCTGCTTTAGGTTGCCGTCTGCATGCAAATGCCTAAGTCTATAGCCTGTAGAGATGGGTTCTGGTCATGGTTTGTTTTTAGACTATTTTCTTAAGACACTGACTGCTTGCGAACAAGACTTCTGTTTGTTTTGTAAAAACGTTAAATGAATGTTATTAATATTACTCTTTGTATACTAACAGCTAGTATATGTAAGGTCATTTGAAAGGACATAGTTTATAACAATCTAACTTGTATCCTGCTGAAAAACTCATTGCAGCCTGGTGTAGAGATCTTTAAAACTCCTACAGAATTTTTCAAAATTACTGTTAAAAATAACAAATAATAATTTAACATAATGATAATGTCTATAAATATATAGTAACTTAGCTTTGGTTAAAGCATGATAAAGGTAAATGTCTCATTTGGAGTGGGGCTGAAGTTGACCTGAAGCTGTGTTTGGTCATTGAGGAGCCATATGTAGTGAAGCTGAAGCAAACATTTCATTCATAACAGATCTAGAGACAGTAACTACTTTAACTGAAGCAGATAAGAGACTGAACTTTGCCATGCTAAATAATTGTTTCAAAGTTGTTGTGCTAAGATATTTTGCCATATTATGTTTTCATAGATGTTTGTAACAGACAATACACTTATCTCAACAGAAGTGCCAAAAAGTTCGAATCCATATCAGTCATATGTCAAATTAATTACTCTGCATCTGATGAAGATTCAAACTTTAGCAAAAAGGCCAGTCATGAGGTTTGACACATTAAAGGAATTAATTACACACAACCACCATAATCTCTTTAATATCTGAAGTTTTTATGCTGATTTCAGACACCTTTGATCCTTTTGAGCTAGGAAACAGGCTATCACAGACCTTTTCAATGATAGTCTTGATAAGTAAAATAAATAGTAGCATTTTGTCGGTAGTGAGTAACTGGCCGGTGTGTACATTGGCACAACACTGCCTGATTTCAGTGTTTATAAACATTAGTGTACCGAGTGCTACTTATCTAACATTTGCAAACTGTTTGGATCCTGATAAGACACCGCATAACTTGGCGTCTGATCAGAATCCAATTTAGAACTTGTCACTCTTTTCAATATTTCTTTTGTCAAAATGCTTTAAATCTATGCAATAACTATAATTGTTAACAGACCATAACTGACAAAAAACAGCAAAAGTATAGGGTTATTGAGCCTTATCCTGCCTAAGTAATGTCTGCTTCAAAATAATCATCTGCAAAATAGCTGAATTTATTTCTATATCTTTTTTAAAACTGGTTAAATTCTATATGTAATAGTCATGTTCCATCATATCAAGTTCCAAGTTGAACTTGGCATTCTGGTCTGTCTGAAAACCCTTTGCAATTGCATGTATATCACTTAGTCTCAGGTTGAAGGATAAATGGGTTGAATTGCAATGTCAATCTAATGCATAATGGATTGTCAAAGATTTGTAAAGAATTATTGAAAACTTCCTGCTTTAATTGCCCATTGATTTCAGAAACATTCCTCAACATGACATATCAGTAAACTGTTTAGATCCAGATCCAGCAATCTGTTCATGTCTGTTAATGTATTCACGGTTTGCAATGATATACAATCATAATTATGTATTGAGATTTTTTGCTCTATTCAGAAGGTCCAGTTTTACCAGGAAATTTGATGGATTCATTGGTAAAAATGAGTTGAAGAACATTTGGAATTTACTGTTTCCAACATGTGTGAGACATTTTAATTTTAGTCACAGATGTTTTTAGCTCACCTGAGCTAGCTCAGGGTGAGCTTTTGCAATACTTGAATGTCCGGCGTCTGTCGTCCGTCGTCCATCGTCCGTCGTTAGTCGTCAACAATTTTAGTGTTTACACTCTAGAGGCCACAATATTGATCCAATCTTTCTCAAACTTGCTCAGATTGTATATTACCATAAGAGTTCGGATGAGTTCGATTATAGTTGAAATCGGACTAATAGGTCAAGAGTAATCTACCTTTGAATTGCTGAAAATGCCATATTTAAGGATGTTTACACTCTAGAGGCCTCAATTTTTATCAAATCTATCTCAAACTAGCTCAGATTGTATATGACCATAAGAGTTCGGATGAGTTCGATTATGGTTGAAATCTGATCAATAGGTTGAGAGTTGTCTACCTTTGAATTGCTGAAAATGTCATATTTAAGGGTGTTTACACTGTAGAGGCCACAATTTTTTTCCAATCTATTTCAAACATGCTCAGATTGTGTATAACCATAAGAGTTCAGATGAGTTTGATTTTTGTTGGAATCAGACCAATAGGTTGAAAGTTATCTACCTTTGAAATACTGAAATTGTCATTTTTAAGGGTGTTTACTCTCCAGGGGTCACAATTTTTATCCAATCTATCTCAAACTTGCTCAGCTTGTATATGACCATAAGAGTTTGATTGACTTCGATTTTGATTGAAATCGGACTAATAGGTTGAGAGTTATCTACCTTTGAATTGCTGAAAATGTCATATTTAAGGGTGTTTACACTCTAGAGGCCACAATTTTTATCTGGTCTTTTTCAAACTTGCTCAGATTGTATATGACCATAAGAGTTCAAATAAGAGTGATCATGGTTGAATTCGGACCTATATGTCAAGAGTTGTCTGCCCTTGAATTGCTGAAAATGCCATATCGAACAGCGTTTACACTTTTGCAACTACAGTTTTCAATGGATTTTGATTTTACTTGCACACAAAGTTTATACCTATAAATTCTCAAAGGAGTGCAATTATTGTTGAAATCTAATAATTGTAGCAATAGTTATCTGCCCTTGATATACTTTGAAATGCTAGAAAAGGCTTCATTTCAGTATTGTTTAGACTCTAGTTATCTGCCCTTGATGTACTCTACCATATTAGAATTATGAGGTTGTATTCCAAAATTGTTTACATGCTATACTACAAATTTGAATGGATTTAAATTAAAACTGATGAAACAGTAAGATAAAGCTATCAAGCTTCAGTACAAGAGGTGAGCGCTATCAGGGCCTTCAGGCCCTCTTGTTTGCATTCGTATTGTAAAACAAAACAAAAAAGTAGCTGGGTTTTCACTGTTTTGCAGCACACTTTTCAAAGGAGCACTTTAATCTTTTAATATTGTACAGTTTACAAACTGCAGTAAATCAAGAGATTCTATTTAATGGCACTCTTAATCCAAGAATCTTACTTGTACAGTCAAACTTATAAGCTGTTATCAGCTGGACTATGGATCTTTCTAAAGATTATATTGGATATTGATCAGTGCAGGATAAAAGTAAAGCAGAAAGCTCCTTTAGGAGATTTTTGCTTTACATTTACCATGCACTTATCAGGCCCATGTGAAAGTAATTGCTATTTTATCTTCTTTTGAGTTTCCAAGTAGCCTTATACAAGTGTGACTGTGTTAGGAATATCACCAGTAATTACAGAAAATAAGTCATGATTACATAGCTGATGACAGATAAAGAGGTGTTCCTAATATATTCCCAGTTCATAGAATCTGGTCTAATGATAATTTAGCTTTTAGGTTGTTGTTGTTGTTGTTGTTTGTTCAAGAGAAGCATTTGTGTCCACTCAAAACCATGTATTGATGCTAAATCATCCATTCCATTGTGGCTCTCAAGTCTAAGCTCTTAGTCTTGAGAAATGCTAATATATATACAGTTTAACCTCTCTATTACGACCACTAAAACGAAGGCTAATTGATTGTATAAGATACAGGCGATAGCTTAAAGCAAGGTGACAGTAAAACAGAAAGTTCCTTAAGGAGCTTTCTGTTTTACTGTCACCTTGCTTTAAGCAATCACCTATTGTAAACACATAATAATTAACATAATTTAGTGTTTGTAATAGAGAGGTTCTACTGTATATATGTCTGTCCAGCAAGAGTTTTTTGTAGTTAAAGGGTGGGGAGAATTAGTGTCCTGATTCCTTGGCCTACTAACCTTTCATTAGTTCAAGATTGTATGATTTGATAAACGTGTCAATTATATCCTTCCAACAGTGAAAATTAGAAAGAATAAAACATGTATATAAAAAGGTCAACTATATATTTAGAACTGGAATTAATGAAGGAACCAAGTTTTCTATAGACCTTTGCAAACACTTAAAATTGGCTCCAGATCAAGTGAGAGACAGTCACGCAGTATCCAATTAGGATTACAGTTTACCATTCACTCCATAAAATTGACAAGAAATACAGTAAAACTCCTCTATTTTGACCACTAAATTATGTAAATAATTTGGTTTTTAAGACAGGTGGCTTCTTAAAACAATTTGAAAGTAAACATAACACCTCCTTTAGTCTATACAGCAGATCATTTTATAAAAAAGTAAACAATGCAGACTCTGATAAGACAGTGATTTGCAGCATCTCATCGGTGTCTACACTGTTTGTCAATGTAGATATTAATGGTCTGAACACAGCTAGCTTTATTATGTGCAGTTTTTGCTATGGAGGAAAGGGTCTACTAAAACACTGACCTTGATTAGAATAAGCAGAAATACTATAATAGTTAAACAAATAATTTGGATCCTGGTCAAGCTTCACATTTTTAGAGCCTGATCTGAAGCCAAACTGTTTACAAAGGCCTGTTACATTTTTCAGCTGTATAGGCATTAAAAAGGTTAAAGAAAAGACAGCAATAATAAATCTAAAGGACTTGTTTAAGCTGTAATATTCTACAAGGTCTCGTTATTTCATGAAATAATGGTGTAATTGTCAGGCAGTATAATTGTCAGGCGTTGGCAAGACCATAGATTAGGATCGGGCAGTGACAGCATTGAATGTTTATTGTGAGGACTTTGGGTTCTGGTCTTGCTGCAGGCAATCCCTGAGGAAAGAGAATCAAGTCTGCATTTTAAGGGCTGAGTTTAGCTATTGCAGGAAGCAGAGTTTGAATATGCTGAATAATTTATTCTAAAAGTGAGGCCTCTATATATCAATCACATCCTTTTAGGAACAGATTCTGGCTGACATTTGCAAGCTCAGCATGTGATCTAGTGCTTTTGATGTGCCTCTCATACATGTATCATGTTAGGCAAAAAGTCTCAACCAAAATTGTTTTTTAGAAATACATGTACCAGCAGAATTTCTTCAGCCTTGCTCAATAAAAGGGCAGGTTTACAAAGAGTTAATTTTTCCCTGCACCAGCACCTAAAGGGGGAGCCTTTACTCAAGACGTGGCAGCTTGAAGCATGAAAGTAAATAGAATATACTTCTTGCAATAGCTGATTTCTTTACTTTCATCCTGTTTCAAGAATCCATAACCTAAATGCACTGGTGGCTAAATTAAAGGAAAGCTAACTGGGTTTAAATTAAGATTAAAGGACCCTCAATTATCACATTCTGTCTTTTCTTCATGCTTTCACTAGAATGTATAAATAATCTTTCTGTCTCTCCCTGTCTTTTTAGCTCACCTGAGCTAGCTCATGGTGAGCTTTTGCAATACGTCGTGCGTTGTGCGTCAACAATTTCTTCAAACATCTTCTTCTCCAAAACCGCTTGACTGATTGCAACCAAACTTCACAGGAATGTTCCTTGGGTCAAGCTCTTTCAAAGTTGTTCAAAGAATTTGAAACCATGCAGAACTCTGGTTGCTATGGCAACCAAAGTGAAAAAATAAGGAAATCTTAAAAAATCTTCTTGTCACAAACCACAAGAGCCAGAGCTTAGATATTTGGCACATGTCATTACCTATAGGTCCTCTATCAAAGTTGTTCAAATTTTGCCCCTGGGGTCAAAATTGGCCCCGCCCCGGGGGTCAACGTTTTACATAGAGTTATATAGTGAAATGTTCAAACATCTTTTTCTCTGAAACCAATATGTCCAGAGCTTCGATATTTAGCATGGTATTACTTCTAGAGGTATTTGACTTATATTGTTGAATTGGTTCCGGTCCGTTGCATATCTGGGTCACCGGAGCTAAAAATAGATTTTTTCCCATGAGAACTTAAAAAATCTTCTTGACTGAAACCATAGTACACTGAGCTTAGATATTTTGCACATAGCATCGTCTACAGAACCTCTATCAAAGTTGTTCAAATTTTGTCCCTGGGGTCGAAATTGGCCCCGCCCCGGGGATCACAGTTTTACATAGAGTTATATAGTGAAATGTTCAAACATCTTATTCTCTGAAACCAATATGACCAGAGCTTTGATATTTGGCATGATATAACTTCTAGAAGTCCTTCATACATATTGTTGAATTGGTTATGGTCTGTTGCATATCTGGGTCACAGGAGCTAAAAATAGATTTTTTCAAAGAAAACTTCAAAAATCTTCTTTTCTGAAACCATAGTACACTGAGTTTAGATATTTTGTACATAGCATCGTCTACAGGCCCTCTATCAAAGTTGTTAAAATGTTGTCCCTGGGGTCAAAATTGGCCCCGCCCCGGAGGTCACCGTTTTACGTAGAGTTACATAGGAAAATGTTCAAACATCTTTTACTCAGAAACCAATATGGCCAGAGCTTTGATATTTGGCATGATGTAACTTTTAGAGGTCCTTCACATATACGGATGAATTAGTTCTGGTCTGTTGCATATCTGGGTCACCGGAGCTAAAAATAGATTTTTTCAATGAAAACTTCAAAAATCTTCTTGTCTGAAACCATAGTAAAACTGAGTTTAGATATTTTGCACATATCATCGTTTACAGGTCCTCTATCTTTGTTGTTCAAATTTTGCCCCTGGGGTCAAAATTGGCCCCGTCCTGGGGGTCACCTTTTACAAATCTTCTTTTCTGAAATCACGTGACCCATCCTAGTGTCACCATGGTCAGGTGAGCGATCAAGGGCCATTCTGGCCCTCTTGTTATCAAATCTATCTAAAACTTTGCTCAGATTGTATATGACCATAAGAGTTCGGATGAGTTCGATTATGGTTGAAATGTGATCAATAGGTTGAGAGTTATCTGCCTTTGAATTGCTGAAAATGCCATATTTAACAGTGTTTACACTCTAGAGGCCACAATTTTTATCCAATCTATCTCAAACATGCTCAGATTGTATAATTATGACCATAAGAGTTAAGATGAGATCGATTTTGGTTGAAATCAGACTAATATAGGTTTAGAGTTGTCTACCTTTGAAATGCTGAAATTGTCATATTTAAGGGTGTTTACTCTCCAGGGGTCACAATTTTTATCCAACCTATTTCAAACTTGCTCAGATTGTATATAACCATAAGAGTTTAGATGTGTTCGATTTTGGTTGAAATCTGACGAATAGGTTGAGAGTTTTCTACCTTTGAATTGCTGAAAATGTCATATTTAAGGGTGTTTACACTCTAGAGGCCACACTTTTTATCCGGTCTTTTTCAAACTTGCTCAGATTGTATATGCCGATTAGAGTTCAAATAAGTTTGATTATGGTTGAAATCGGACATATAGGTCAAGAGTTGTCTGCCCTTGAATTGCTGTAAATGCCATATCGAACAGCGTTTACACTTTTGCAACTACAGTTTTGAATGGATTTTGATTTTACTTGCACACAAAGTATATACCTATAAGTTCTCAAAGGAGTGCAATTATTGTTGAAATCTAATCATTGTAGCAATAGTTATCTGCCCTTGATATACTTTGAAATGCTAGAAAAGGCTTCATTTCAGTATTGTTTAGGCTCTAGTTATCTGCCCTTGATGTACTCATGCTATACTACAAATTTGAATGGATTTAAATTAAAACTGATGAAACAGTAAGATAAAGCTATCAAGCTTCAGTACAACAGGTGAGCGATATCAGGGCCTTCAGGCCCTCTTGTTGTTTTTCACTTTCCTTCAGGCTTAAACATAAGCACAATTAATGACTTCATTGAAAAAAGTAGGCATAAATGGATTACTAATGTACTCATAATGTACTACAATAATTGGATAATGAAAGGTTAAATTTTATAGTCTTGTATTGCATGACTAATAAGTTGTTCTAAGAGTGATCAAAGCAGCTTACAGAGGATAATGCATACCAATGTACATTTGTCATGAAAATTCAATCGGTTTACGCTCAACATGCAGTTCCCAATTAGCTAATAGGATTATTTTAGAGGTATATGTTTGTACATGTAGCAACAGCTTTTGTAAGCGTGACACATGATTATGTAAAATCATGACATATATAATAATGTTAAAGCCCTGAATGCTGTGATGATTGATATGTCATGATTGAACAATCATTTTAAACAAAGTTTTACTGTAATTGTTACAATAAATGATATTGCTGATAAACCCTTTCCTCCAAAGTGAAAAATGCAAATCACCTATCACTATACATTTAAATGCAGGGGACTCCGCTTCAAGCAAAATAAAAGTAAAGAAGAACGCTCCTATAGGAGCTTTTTGCTTTAATCTACCAAACCTTTATTATGGGACTGCTTCAAGCAAGATAAAAGTAAAGCAAAATGCTCCTATAGGAGCTTTTTGCTTTACTTTTATATTGCTTTAATCTACCAAACCTTTATTTGAAACTATCGAAGAATACAATTTGTGATTTGACTTGTGTTAAAGACTTTAAGAGGTATAAACGTGAGATGCCACATTTTTGGTTCATCTCATTCGTTCTGATGAGTCCAAGCAAGGACGAAACTAGTCAAGTATAATTATGTGACTTCAAATATTCAAGCTGGGTTTTCTCTTGGAAGTATTCTATATTTTTGTATTGACTTGAAGAGTAGTTAAATTCTCAGCCTATGAAGAAAAGGATTGAACTGTAACAAACAAGCCACCATGAACTGTTACAGATCAGCTTTCTCCTGATAGGAGTGCATGGTTGCTCATCAGTTGATGAGTTTTGCAGACAAAGATCAGCTGCACAGTGTAAGACATGTATATATCACACCACAGGCTTCATGTGGAATGAAAATGTATGAAAACATTGTTAACCCTTTACCCCAGAGTCTGACTCTAGTGTAGAAGACAGGTGACCACTTAAAACAGGGTTTTCTGCTTTACTTTCAGCCTGCTGAGTGCCATCTGCTAGGATATAGAAATTAATAATATTTTTTATGGTGCATATTCATGACAGTATAAAATGGAACTATTTCCTTCAATGCAGGAATAAAGTAAAGGCGTATAAAGGCATATCTATGGAGTAAAAGATTAATGTTTGTCACATGTATGCATTATGAAGATTATTTTAATGTTTTCCTGTTTGTTTTGTTTCAGAATGAGGCAGATGATCATGATTGTACGTTGGATTTGGAAGATATTTTAAACCTTGATACAGATTCAGAGAGATCGCAATATGCATTTGTAAGTATTAAAATCAAATTAATTTGTTGTCCCATTTAAATATCAAAGGAAAACTTGTGGATATAATTATCAACAATTTCATGTATGACCTCATTTAAAACTTCCATCTCTTTAGAAAACATATTTGCAAATATTGTAATTAAACCCTGCTAATCAAATTACACAGTTAAAAGTGTGCATTTGTATCAGGTCTACACTATTTGCTATTAGACTCTATATACATGTACATCATCAAAGTACTTTAAGTAAAATTTACAGCAATAACATGCATAGCCTAGGGTTATTATATTACAAAAGACATGGATCTGAAAGACATACATACAGTTAACTGCTGATTAAAGAATTGAATAGTATAGCAGAAAGCTTCCTAAGGAACCTCCTACATTATTTTTGTCATTCAACAAGGGTTATGCATCTCTCTTATTTTTTTAGTGGCCAGTTACAACCCTTTCCTTTAAAGTAACATATTTGCTCATCTTTATCTAATTCCCATAGAGATTCCTTTTCATGCTTCTATCATCTTGTCCTGATATTAGACATAGCAAACTTTTGTTTCATGCTGACAGATGGCTTCTTTAAAAGCAGGTTGAAAGTAAAACAGAAAGCCCATTGCTTTACTTTCAGCCTGCTTTAACCCTTTCCCCCATAGAAGCGACTTTTAGCGTATTTAATTTATTCCTCCGCTGAAGAAAATAGTTCCAGTTTATACCCTCATGAACAATTACCATTACAAATATTTTATATAGCCTAGCAGATTTTAGCTTAAAGCAGGCTGAAAGTAAAGTAGAATGTGCCTTAAGGCACATTCTGCTTTACTTTCAATCTGCTTTAAGTGGTCACCTGTCTTCAAAACTAGAAACAGGCTATGAGGTAAAGGGTTAAACAATTGCCAGCATAAAAGCAATGAAAGGATGAGTTAACACTGAGTTTACTGTACTCCTCCAAATTGTTAACAAAAGCACAAAGGAAGCATCATTTGAAACTATCCAGGCATGTCTATGAGAAGCTGGCCCTGGCTTCTATTTCCTGGTACAACTAGGATGGAATGTTTTCTGTGGAATAAGTGAGATAACTACCGACATTCTAGGAGCTATAAGTGTCAAACTTTGACAGCATACTGTCCAGGGGTATAATTAAAACCTTTGAATGAAATAAGTGGCAATTGCAAACAGTGTAGATCCAGATCAGAGGGCTCCTGTAGGAGCCCTCTGATCTGGGTCTACATTGTTTGTTATTCCAATTTTCTTACAATTATTTAATATTTTGTAATGAAATGACTAAGCTGTAGAATGAAGGAATTATACCATGCTTGAATGTTTTAAATGTATTATGGGTTAATTGCTGTCATTAGCATGGCAGGGTTACAAGTCCTGTAGGACCAATGCTGCCGGATGTTTAAGTTTGGCAGGAATTTGGCTTATAGCCTGATACAGCTGGGTGTAGAGGATTTCTGAAATAGCATCACTCTCAGAACATCGTTGACTTATGATAATTATCTCCTTATGGATAAACTTTCCAATACTGAAATTTGATATGGATATTGTACCTGAAAACTTATATCAGTTTACAATTTGACAGTCACTAATGAGTAGTGGTTTCCCCATGATATTCCAAAATAATGAGAAATGCCTCTTCTCCAGGAGCTCTCTAATCTGGGTTTATTATGTTTGCAAAACTGTATATGCTTGTTTCAAAGAAAGTTACTAATGTCTAGTTCCCCATACCAAATTGAGGACATTTGCAATTAAGTGTTCAGTCTCAAACAATTTGTTGCAAAAAATCAGTATCTGATCAGAGTTTACACTGTATGTATGATGTTCAATTAAACAAATGAAAAAATGTCTTCATATGTTTAGCTTATGATATTTTATAAAATAGTCAAAGAGTTAACCCATTGAACTCTTAACATCTAGTATACTCATCATTTACCAGTGTACCTGTGAAGAGTTCACTATAATCTTGTCCCAGGCAAACAATGTAGACCCATATCAGAGGGCTCCTTAAACTGGGGCCCTCTGATCAGGGTTTGCATTGTTTGTCATTTGCAATATATTGTATAAGTCAACACTGAATATTAAAAATAATTAACTGGACCTTATTGAAAACTGGAATGGTCCATTTGAAGATTCAGGGCTGTCATGAGTTAAAGACTGAAAATGTATCTTCTCATGAGTGGCCACGCTCCTAACAAGATTGACTGTTTTTGAGCTGACCGGAGCATTGCTTGTTAAATTTTGCACAGCAAGGGTGAAGTGTGGCATTCTTTGTCAGTGTTTGGCTATCAGTATCTATATCATCATAGCAGATGCCCAAATTCCAAACCAGGCATCAGTATACTATTGTGCTGACTGGGCATTTGCAAGTGTGCAGTCAAACATGTACTGAGAGATTGATTCCCCACTGCTAGATTTTAACCCATCTTACTCCATAGGTACCCTTTTTACACCTTTATTCCTCCACTGAAGGGGGCCAGTGTTTTATCACCAATGTCCTGCAATGATCAACTGTTTGTTTTAAATTCCTCAATCATATTGTTACAGCAATCAATGCAAATAATAATCTTTCTGTGTTTTAATGGCAAAATACTGCTAAAGCAACATGAAAGTAAAGCACAAAGCTTCTTTAATCAACCCATTACCCCATAAATACGCCTGTTA
Organism: Gari tellinella; assembly: GCA_922989275.2. Taxonomy (NCBI): domain Eukaryota; kingdom Metazoa; phylum Mollusca; class Bivalvia; order Cardiida; family Psammobiidae; genus Gari; species Gari tellinella. The sequence goes on along the minus strand of OV277857.1, from coordinate 97,937,328 downwards.
AAGCCTTTAATTTCTTTCTCCACTGAAGAAAATAGCTCTAATTTATACAGTTATGAATATATATCATAAGAAATCGTTTCTATTTTCTAGAAGATGGTAGCTTAAAGCAGGTTGAAAGTAAAGCAGAATGTGCCTTAAGGCACATTCTGCTTTACTTTTAACCTGCTTTAAGTGGCCACCTATCTTCAATACTAGAAACAGGCTATGGGGTAATGGGTTAAGATGGTTAATACCATACTTTTTCACTGAATGGGTTCTGAACACAGGTATGTGATTGGAGACTCTGGAGACTCGATCTAGCTTAAGCCTTTCAGGCCTTGGTCTTGGTAACCCTATTGAGGATTTCTAGAGTAAACACTTGGTTTACATTATCAAGATTGACTCAAGCATTTTTATTTGCTATACAAATCGCTATCTCTGTCTACAACAGCTCTTAACTTATTTCCTTACAAATATGACCTGGGTTGGCAATAGCAAGCAGAGTGGATCTAGATCAGACAGTCCAAATCTACAAAATCTGGTTAAATTGTATGTAAAATTGATTTGCAAAATTTAATTATACCATGGCAAAGAAACTTGTGTTACAGATATTTTAGTCATCTAAATAGAGTATGGTAAGAAGTAGTAAGGGAACTTTAAGCTTAAGGTAGAACATGACTGGTCCGTATGTACTCAAATATTTGAATATTGAGTATTTACGTTAAAACACTTTGCCCACTGGCAGTCACAGATTTTTAAAAAGAAATTAATGTTGAAAACTTTTACAAACATTTTGGATCAAGATCAGACCCCACAAGACTAGTGTTGGGACTGATCTTGATCTACACAGTCAGATCCATTTTTTTTTGCAAAACCGAGGTTGAAAACAAATTAGACATTCAAAGCTGACATAAATAGCACAAGGATATTTGTTGACATGTAAGAAGTTAAAATGGAACTCCTTCTGTTCTGAATGGATAACAGATACTAGAAAGTTCAACATTGATTGATCAGGTGGTGAACATTTTGCAATGGCCTCTCCCCTATATATACACATGTGACATAACAATCCACAGATCAAATTAATGAACTAGTGAATAAATGAGCAAGTCAATTATATAAATGGTAGTCAATCAGTCAACCAGTCTTACCTGACTTATTTTTTTGACCAATCAAGTAGAATGAACTGTATGCAAATTTCATTGCATTTAACCCTTTACCACATAGCCTGTTTTTAGTTTTGAAGACATGTGACTACTTAAAGCAGGTTGAAAGTAAAGCAGAATGTGCCTTAAGGCACATTCTGCTTTACTTTCAGCCTGCTTTAAGCCATCATCTGCTAGGATTTAGAATTTTTTTCTTATGGTTCCTTTTCAAGACTGTATAAATTAGAACTATTTTCTTCAGCGGAGGGATAAATCAAATGTGCTAAAAGGCGCTTCTATCAGGTAAAGGGTTAAACCCCTTCCATACATTTAATCACCTGTAACCAACATATATATATAGTATTACAGTAATTTCAAGTTTCACCCATTACCCCATAAATACGTCTTTTTAATAGTTTCACTTTATAGTACATGTATAGTCATGAATGTGCACCATAAGAAATATTTTCTATATCCTAGCAGATGGTAGCTTAAAGCAGACTGAAAGTAAAGCAGAATGTGCCATAAAACACATTATTCTGCTACTTTCAAACCGCTTTAAGTTGTTTTCTTTCTTAAAAACTAGAAACAAGCTTATAGCGTTACAAAGGTTTCGACTGGGAAATCAGTAAATGTTTACGATTGCTTCTTATCAATTTAGGCTATTATATATTTAGCCCTAGTTTTGAGCCTTAGGTATGGGATTAACTTGGTCGCCTTTAAGTACTCTTGTCTCTCAAACAGTATAGGGCAACACTGTTTGGCTATAATCCTTGGATTGCAGGATATAGGCATTTACCGTCTTTGCAAACAGTTTGGATCCTCATCACAGTAAACCCATAACGCCATAAATACACCTTTTAAGCCTTCCAGTTATTCCTCCTCAGAAGAATACAGTTCTAAGTTATACAGTAATGAATATGTGTCAAAGATGATATTTGCTATATCTTAGAAGATGTTAGCTTAAAGTAGGCTGAAAGTAAAGCAGAATGTGCCTGAAGGCGGTCAATTGTCCTCAAAACAAGGAACAGGCTATGGGGTAATGGGTTAATAGAATCTCAGGCCTGAACATTTGTCAGATCATACTAAATTACTAAATGCAAATACAGGGAGACAATCTATAGTCATTTTCAGAATTGAAATCATACAGATTTTAGTTTCATTAATCTAAATCAGTACTGCATGATCAAGCTCTCAATAACTAAGGGACAAATATTTTGATGTTGCAAAAACTTTTATATTTTGCATCCAGATTAGAAGTTGTGTTACACTGCATCTTACCTGGATCTAAACTGTTTGATAATCCTATTGTATTTCTGAAAAATGCAGTTGTTCCTGAATTTTAGAAATTGACAGTGGCATTTCTAAAGCAGACATCATTTATATAGAGCTCAAAGAGTTACAGGGTTAATAGGAGGCCATCCACTTGCGTGCCATACAGCATGTTTGTAGCTTTACTTAGTTGAGACATTTCGAAGATTGAAGTAGCTTCATAACTGTTTTGAATGTTTATTGGCAGGATATCTTTGTTTTTTGTTTGTTTTACCTCTATACTGCTGACTTCAATATTCTGAATAATGACAAGTGAACATCAACTCTTGTGTGACCACTTTAACCCTTTGAACCCTAGTCCTGCATATAGGCGTCCTTTTCAAACGGTGTACATGTGAAAAGTACACTTGTCCTGTGCAAACAGTAAAGACCCAGATCAGAGGGCTCCGAAAGGAGCCCTCTGATCAGGGTCATCACTGTTTGTCATAATGCCAAACATTGACAAAAACAACCCTTAAAAGCCAGAAATGGACTAGACTATTAAAATGGAATCTTGAATTGTCCATTTAAAGTTTCAGGGAGGAAAGAGTTAACCCTTTACTCCATAGACATGCCTTTTAGCGTATTTAATTTATTCTTTCACTGAAGAAAATAGTTTTTCCAATTTGTACATTTCCTATGTATTATCATAAGAAATATTTTCTATATTCTATCAGATGGTAGCTTAAAGCAGGTTGAAAGTAAAGCAGAATGTCCCTTAAAATGCATTCTGTTTTACTTTCAATCTACTTTAAGCGGTTGTCTATCTTCACTAGAAATAAGTAGGCTATTGGGTAAAGGGTTAAAAAGGTCTTTAATTATTTAACTACATTACCATCGTTTCAATCTAAAGAATAGTAACTGCTTAGAGCAGGATTACCATATGCGTTACCATCCATAGAGTCTTTATATAAGTGCTTTGAAATAGAGTACTTTTTATGGTATATGACGCTGCCAATTAACATCTGATGTCATTATGTCCGGTTTGTATGCGCAGTTAAAACTCAAAGAATATTTGCCCGATTTTCATCATGCATGCATGTTAGGAATAGAGTGTATAAATTTAATAAGTTGCCGAAATAGTTTGGACGAGTTCCTACATTTCAACTATCTCTGGTGAGGATACCCCTTGACAGACTAATTCTCTTGTATGCTGAAGGCAGTCTTGTTCTTTATTTTTATCCTGCATTAGGGACTGACACTGGTTATTAACCCTTTTTCCCATAGCCTGTTTCTAGTTTTGAAAAAAGGTGACTACTTAAAGCAGGTTGAAAGTAAAGCAGAATGTGCCTTAAGGCACATTTTGCTTTACTTTCAGCCTGCTTTAAGCAACCACCTGCTAGAATAAAGAAAATATTTTTTATGATACATATTCATGACTGTATAAATTGGAACCATTTTCTTCAGTGGAGGAATAAATTGAATGGGCTAAAAGGCGCTTCTATTGGGGAAAGGGTTAAAGACTGGTTATATATCTTCTTTTGAATGAACAGATTGACCATTCAACATAATAGATTTAACCTTAATAAAACTTTCTTTCTCCAAAGTGGACATGTGGTATGTTGAATTGATTAGGTGTTAATATCAAGTAACATTGTCAGGTCTTGGAGGTGGAGTTATGTCAATATTAGCTTAACCACTGTACATGAATTTATCTTTTTACAGTAGGCATATGATACTCATAGTGACTTGTTTTTGCTCGTATAACCTCCGCTATTCAAACAGGAAACTCTAAGTTTACTTAACACTTATCTTGCCATGAAGTTCGAACATTTACAAACAGTTTTGATCCATATCAGACACAGAGTAAGTTAGTGTTTTATCAGGATTGGTACCGTTTGCCAATTTTATCAATACTTCTTTTGTTAAAATGTTTAAAAATCAAAATTTGAAGAAAAAAAATCAGATAACAATTATTGGTATTTAGAGATGTTATTACAACAGTGAAAGGCTTTAACCCCTTTGAACCCTAGTCCCGCATATAGGTGTCTTTTCAAACAGTGTACATGTGAGAAGTACACTTGTCCTGTGCAAACAGTGAAGGCCCAGATCAGAGGGCTCCGAAAGGAGCCCTCTGATCAGGGTCTTCACTGTTTGTCATAATGCCAAACATTGACAAAAACAACCCTTAAAAGTCATAAATGGACTAGACTTAGATGGAAACTGGAATTATTCATTGAAAGTTTTAGGGAGGAAAGAGTTAAACAATCTGATCAGGTACAATCTGTTGCCGGCAGTACCACAAACTTAAGCAAACAGCTGATATATCTACTACTGTTGTAAAATTAGATTTCCTCAAATATCTTTTCAAAGTAAGATACGTGTATCAAACAGTTTGGATCCTAAGATGAGACGCTGCATTATACTGCATGTCATCAGGAACCAAACTGTTTGCAAAGGTAATACTTACTTCGCCATATTTAGGAGTGCAAAGAGTTAACCCTTAGCCCGCCAAATAAACTGTCATCTGCTATATTTCTCGTCTGCTTCAAGTTTCAAAGTGCTTCAAAGTTGCTCAAAATTGCTGAAAATGGTGTCCGAGTGTCAATTTTAAACAGCTTGGATCCGGATGAGACGCCGAGTTACTCGGCGTCTCATCCGGATCCAAGCTGTTTGCATATGGAGCTATAGTCGTGAGTGGCAGGCTAAGGGTTAAAATTCTATTTAACCCTTTTCCCAATAGAAGCGCCTTTTAACATATTTAAGGTATTCATAGTTTTAATTTATACAATCATGAACATGTACTATTATGAAGGACAGGTGACAGCTTAAAGCAATGTGAAAGTGAAACAGAAAGCTCCTGTAGGAGCTTTCTGTTTCACTTTCACATTGCTTTAAGCAGTCTCCTGTCTTAAACGACTAATATTTGACACAACTTTGTGGTCGTAATAGAGAGGTTCTACTGTACTTATTATAAGAATAGTAGAATATATGTCATTAGAGTTGCTCTGGTGCTAATCGCTCTCACTGCTATTTGAATTGCCTTTGAAATGGGGAAACAACCACATCTGAGAACTGCTGGTCAGAAAAAATGTTTGTACTTTTACAACCACTACAAGAATTCACAATCATTTTGTACACCCTTTACTCCTTAGATACACATTTTTACGCATTTAATTCATTCCTCCACTGAAGAAAATAGATTCAATTTATACAGTCATGATTGAATATGCACCATAAGAAATAGTTTCTATATCTTAGCAGATGGTAGCCTTCAAATAGGCTGAAAGTAAAGCAGAATGCTCTGTAAGGAGCATTTTGCTTTACTTTCAGCCTATTTTAAATTAAGCAACCATCTGTCTTCAATACCGAAAACAAGCTATGGAGGAAAGGGTCAATAATTGAAAGAATGTTCAGATGATAAAGAAGGAAACAATGTTACAGCTTGAAAATGTGTGTTTTATTAAATTGGCGAGTTCATCACTTAAAAGTTAACTTTACACGCTACACAGCTATTATTACTTGTTTTAGTGTTGATCAGCTTTCATGAAACGATTGTATATGTACAGTTAAATCTCTCTAAAAAATGTGTGAATTAATAGGTGTTTACGACAGGTGACTGCTTAAAGCAAGGTGACTGTAAAACAGAAAGCTCCTAAAGGAGCTTTCTGTTTAACTGTCACCTTGCTTTAGGCTGTCACCTGTCTTTTATACAACCAATCAGCAGTTGATTAAGTGGTCGTTCCCCAGTGAGAATTTCATGAATTGTTCATATATAAGTCATGAACCTGTTCATGAAAAAAATTATGAATGTCCATGAGCAACAAATGAGACATTTTCAAAGCTCATGAACTTCATGAACATTCAAAGGTCATGAACTCCTTAGGTTCATGAACAAAAAGTCCATTAACTTCATTAGGTTGATGAACTTCATGAACTACATACTAGGGTTCATGAACATCAATGTTCATGAACAAATTCATGAATGTGCATGAGCAACAAATGAGACATTTTTAAAGTTCATGAATACATAAACTGCATGAACTCTTAGGGTGCATGCACTACAAGGATCATGAACTTCATGAATTACTAAGGTTCCTGAACAAAAATGTTCATAAACTTCATGAATTACAAGAGTTCCCTTGGCAACTGCATCACTATTCTAGATTTAGTAGTGTGTAACGGTAAACAATGCACACTGAGATCTAAGTGCTGCAGATCAAACACAGAGTATATTTTAGCATTCTAATCAAAACCCAAATTCTTATTTAATTGCATGTTTGAAAATTAGAGAAACATTTCGATTTCTGCAAAAAATTCAGAACATAATTATATAGATCTTGTTTTGAAGCAGAAAATGTTTATTCAGCACTCGATCCACATTATTTATTATTATGGTTTAGGACCTGGAGTCCCAGGGATCAAACCTGTGATCCTTTTTCATAGTCCAACACTCTTGCTACCATTGAGCCATCAAAGTGGTCCTTTTTCAGTTCAAAAACAAATTATACTTGATCTGCAGCTGAACTGTTTGTAAATACCAGTCAAGTTTGGGTTATTTGACTACAGAATCTGATACAAGTATGGAGCATAAAAGTTGGCTTGCAAATATGTCACATGTTCTTATATTAATTGTCAGAAGCACTTTGGAAAACAATTTTAATTCAACAAGTTGTGATAAATATATAAGTTGTTCAAATATTTAGATACATAAGATAGCAACAGATAATTTTAATAGTCATTCCTAGTGATGCAAATTTGAGATTTGACTGCAGGGTACATTAACAGATGCTTTGATATCAACTGAACCCTTACAATGCTTTGAAAGATCGAGTCATAATATAGCAATCATTTGCAAAAAGTGTAGACCCAGATCAGAAGGCTCCTTCAGGAGCCTTCTGATCTGGGTCTACACTGTTTGTCTTATGACTGTAAAAAATTTGGGACAGGCCCCTTAATATTGGTCAATGTGAAGACCCAGAGTTAATTTAAAATTGTAAGCGGTACTAAACATATTGCTGACTAAAAATCTTAATTTTACTGGCAGACTCTTTACCCGTATCCTACCAATCCTGATCATAGTACTTTCAATGTAAACATTTTCAAACAGTTTGGTTCCAGATCAGTTGCAAAGTAATTGTGTTTGATCAGGATCCAAAAGTAATTCTGTGTTTGGTCAGGACCCAAACAGTTTAGAAGCTCGGGTATTTAAAGTTGAAGAGTATGTGTATAGTAACTGATGCAAAGTTTTAAGACTTGCTTGTAAATTGTTTTCCTTTGATGAATGGTAAATAAATACATACTAGATACTACTAAATTTTACATCCTATAATAAATAATACTGCAGATTTCTGCATGGAAAGCAAATGTATGTTATGCCAATATATTAAGCCACACAAATATTTGCGTTGGATGTTTTGTGGACTACAGTAATTTATATTGCCACAAATATTTGAGTTGTGTGCTATGGTTCTGATGTGAGGAAAGATTAGGCAAGGAGAATGTCTTCATCAATAATCTTACCCCTACTTATGCTGAACAAGTTATTCTCAGTAAAAATACAGTTCTTTTTTTCACAAGTTGCTTCTTGAAAACTCTATTTCCTAAACATAGCCTTGCCTTCGATCCTATGCTTGGTAAATACTGTTCTAGCAATTTAGTTAAGGTTAAAATAAACTTGACATCTCAAGTGGATCCAAACTGTTTGCAAAAGTCATCTTTTGATAGATTTCTGCTTTACTTTCAGTCTGTTTTAACCCAGTACTCCATAGCTTGTTTCTAGTATTGAAGACAGATGACCACTTAAACCTTTGAACCCTAGTCACGCCTATAGGCGTCCTTTTCAAACAGTGTACATGTGAATAGTATACTTGTCCTGTGCAAACAGTGAAGACCCAGATCAGAGGGCTCCGAAAGGAGCCCTCTGATCAGGGTCTTCACTGTTTGTCATAATGCCAATCACTGACAAAAACAACCCTTAAAAGTCAGAAATGGACTGGACAAAAATGGAAACTGGAATTGTCCATTTAAAGTTTCAGGGAGGAAAGAGTTAAAGTAAGTTGAAAGTAAAGTCAAGAATGTGCCTATGACACATTCTGCTTTATTTTCAGCCTGCTTTAAATATCATCTGCTAGGATATAGAAAATAAATCTTGCGCTGCACACTTATAACTGTTTAAAATGGAACTGTTTTATTTGATGGAGGAATTATTTAAATGCTTAAAAAGGTGTATCTGTTGAGTAAAGGGAACATGCAACTGTCAGGATGTAGAAATGTCTTCTATTAACTCTAAATTGAACCCTAGTCAGGCATACATGCATCATTTTCAAACATTTTAACTCTTAGGAGTACACTTGTCCTATGCAAACAGTGAAGACCCTGATCAGAGGGCTCCTTAAGGAGCCCTCTGATCAGGGTCTACACTGTTTGTCATTTTGACATATATTGTAAAAATCAACCCTAAAATCTCAAAAATGGACTAGACTAGATTGAACACTAGAATTGTCCATATGAGGTATTTCAGTGAGAAAAGAGTTTAGAACAATTATAATGGTAGAGAATATGAACCTGCATCACCATAACGAATTGATAATGCCATGAAAATGTTTCTCTGAAGAATAGGTGAAAACATTATTTAAATTAATGCATTTCAATGAGCTTTGTATATATCCAATAAGCAGCAGTAATTGTACAGCATTATAATAAATTGTCCCGAGTCTTTGAAGATCTAAATATGCTTCATGGCTGTAGCACATGTTTAACCTAAATTTATTCTATGGAATTAAACTTATAAGATGCAGGATCAAATTTAAATGATTTTCTTTCAAACTAAATGAACATATAACATGGTTAAAGTCCATTCAACTGAATGCACTTATGTAAAGTTAACTATTAGAGCACTTGAATGAAGACGTCAGTAGCATTTGTAAACAGTTGTGATACTGATCAGATTCTGAGTAAATTGGTGCCTGAGAAGGATTCCAATTCTTTGTTATTCAAATAACATTGCTGGAAATAAACAGAAAGGAAACTTTGGCAACTGTAGAAATTAAAAATTTACAAAGTTTGAAGCAGACATCATTTATTCATGCAGCGTTCAAAATGTAAATGGCATGCAGGCTTATGACCAACTTTTGGTTTTAACCCTTAAATTGCTGAATCAAATAGACTTTAATAACCTCACTTAAAGCAGGTTGAAAGTACAGCAGAATGCGCCTTCAGGCGCATTCTGCTTTACTTTCAGCCTGCTTTAAGCTTCCATTTGCTAGGATATAGCAAATATTTCTTACCATACATACAGTCATGTGCATGGCTGTATAAAGTTTTTACCTCCTCAAAGATTTATTGAAAGAATTGTGACAGTATTTTCTGAGTCAGTAACGTACCCGACCAAAACATCACAGAATATTTTCTTAAATCTTTTAAATCTCGATCTGTGCACAACAATTAACACTCAAACAGTGGCCACTCAAAAGGAAAGGAAAGTCTAACCCAAGATGGCAGCTTAAAGAAGGACAAAAGAAATGTAGAAAGCTCCTATAGGAAATCTAAAAGGTCACAATGTGGAATTGTTAAGTGACCACAGTACATTATAAAGGTTTCCAGTATTTATACATATAAGGGGGTTAACTCTTTGCATGCTAGTGGCGGATAATTATCTGCCACAGTGATTACCTTTGCAAACAGTTTTGATCCAGATGAGACGCCGCTTAATCCTCATCAGGATCCAAACTGTTTGACACCCTGACCATGTTTTGAAAAGAAATTTAGAAAATTCTATTTTAGAACAATAGCAGACAACAAATGTTGCAGACGACAAAAATTACCCAGCATGCAAAGAGTTAAGTAGGTAAATGGTAAGTGTGCTGTATTGGTATGTAAATCATGATCTACATGAGGAGAATTTTAATGTGTGCATGATAGAAGTGGTTTTCAAGTGGATTACTTCCTAGAGCCATTGGAAAGTGCTTGACAGGCTGAACTGACTATATCTGTCTGTTAGGAAGTACTGATGACCTTGATAAGCAAAACTCGAGTGCTGCAGTAGAAGTACAGCCTGGAATCTGAGTTGAAGCCCTTTTTATGAGTTTTGATAAGGATCAAGTGGTCCACTTTTGAAAAAAGTTTTTTGTCGAACTTTAGGGCTATTAAGTATTAATAATTATTGTTTAATTGTGTGCTGAAAAATAACAAAATAGTTTTTGCAGCCAGATTAAACATAAAGTTTGCCATACTTTTAGTGACCCTAATTAAGTCAATAAGCTTAGAATTCTTTAAGACAGATTGCTTAACTCTTTGTGCCCTAGTCCCGCATATAGGCGTGCTTTTCAAACAGTGTACATGTGAATAGTACACTTGTCCTATGCAAACAGTGAAGACCCAGATCAGAGGGCTCCGAAAGGAGCCCTCTGATCAGGGTCTTCACTGTTTGTCACAATGCCAAACATTGACAAAAACAACCCTTTAAAGTCAGAAATGGACTTGACTTAGATGGAAACTGGAATTGTCCATTTAAAGTTTCAGGGAGGAAAGAGTTAATGCAGAGTAAAAGTTATGCAGAAAGCTTCTTTAAGAGCTTTCTGCATTAGTTTTTTCAGCATTTATCAGCAACCTGTTTATAGTAAGACAGTATATAGACATGTGCATAAACAATAATTGAAAGTTGCTGAATGTCATTGGTCTGACAGTATGTTATTTCTCTGCAAAACAAATATTTATAATCGGGTTTCACTGTCTGATGGTAAACATCTCAGTTTTATTGTATAAGTGCCAGCGTAAAAACAAAACAACCACTGTAGCCAGTATAAACACCAGTGTATTATCTACAGTCATACTCACATTTACTCAACCAGCCACTCAATACGAGTCAATAGAACACCTATGTATGCAGTCTCTAGTTGCCTAATGCAGAATAAAAACAATGAAGATAGCTCCTGAATTCATTTTGTCATGAATAAATCAGTCACCTGTCTTAGAGTTTTTCATACATTTTCAGTAATTTAGGTCACAATATACATGTACTAGTATTACAACAAGAGCCTTATAAGAGAGAGTTAAGTGAAGGTTTTTGACATTTTCTCTTATGTATCTGCACCAAAGTCAATGATGTGACTACTCATTAGAAGCATCTCTTTCGGACATTCCTAATTGGTAGTCACACTAAAAGATTTGCTGCAGACATAAGGATTTTAACTTTTGAAGTACTCTCATTATAAGAAGTCCTGTAACAAGTTTGACTGTACAATGTAAAATAGTGATTAAAACCTTTCACAGGGAAAGTGTTTCTTTGCATTGATTTTGTTATCTTCTATTTTCAGGATTCATTAACAGATGCCAAGAAACCCCCAGACTTAGTACAAGTAAGTGGTTGATTACATATAATAACAAATGTATTAGCTGTCAATTTATGCGTTGCCATGGAGATACAAACATTTTTATTTCAGACCTTTGTTTTTCAACTCTGCACACATAATAGTGGCAAATTCGTAATCACCGTTGCAATTAAACAGTTGGGATCCAGATGAGACACCAAGTAACTTGGTGTCTCATCTGGATCCAAACTGTTTGACACTCTTACACTGGCATTGTTATGAAAATCACTTTTAAAATTGAGGTTTAACTCTAAATTCAACACCATGGACCTGTTTAAAATACACTCTTTACTATTACAAACAGTGTTGGCCCAGATCAGAGGGTTACTATGGGAGCCCTCTGATCAGGTTCTACATTGTTTGCTAATATAGAGCAGTATTTATTAAATTACCAAGATTTCCAAGTACACTGGTTCCTATGTTTTGTAACTAAAAAGATACTGAGGGAACATGATAAACTACAAGAGTTACTCAGTGTTGAAAGCACAGGGAGCCAGAACGTAGGGGGTGTTTGTTGGTGCTTGTTTGTGGCCTAAAATTACCAAAAAGTATAAAACCCAGTATATGAGTATGTTAAAATTTACATACATGATACATGATGCATACTCATATACTGAGTTTTATATTTTTGATGAGCCTAAGAAATATCAGTTGTGGTACAAAATATGCCATACAATGGGTTAAGTTGTCCAAAGGGCTCTATGAAGAACAAAAGTAAAGCAAAACCTCCTCAATAACATTTACAACTTTCACATGGGCTACATTGCTTGCCACTCAGGTCAAAGTCTATAGACTTTGTCTGCTACCCTATCAAACATTGCAGTCTGAGGTTATACATCCACTTACAATTTGCAGCTCAAATCTTGGTCTACACAGACTGCAATGTTTGCTGCTGATGATGATTATGCCAGGCTGTCCATATTCCAGGGCACTGGATCACATTGATTGTCAAAATAAATCCAGAATTCTTATATTAGAAATAAATGAAAATTTAATAACTTGAGAGCTGATTGATCATATTTTAAACGGGGCTTTTGTGAACAGTAAAGTCACACAATAACTAACACTGATCAGGTCTGCTATTAAATGCAGATGTGTGCTTAAAGCAGGATGAAAGTAAAGCAGTTAGTGTCTGTGTTCCCTTCGACGATCGTCAAGAATTGGGATCTTTAACAAGATCAATATGTCTTCATTTCAGTGTATGTTAAAAGCAGACTTGTATAATTGTTAGAGTAGTAACTTTCCAATTTCTCATTGACTCTCTGCCAACAATTCGACCTTATGTCTTTACCAGGCCTGTGTGGGATATTACATCCTCAATGTAACATTCTGCTGTATGGATGAAAGCCAGACTGGGAAGGCAATGATATAGTGACAACTAAACCCATGCTGACTTATTGATTTTGGTTATGACAGATAGCATAATAGTAAGCTGAAAGTAAAGCAGAAAGTTCCTAAAGGAGTTTTTCTGCTTTACTTTCACCATGCTTTAAGCATCATTGGTAATCTGTCTGAGTAATCCCTAAAAGAAAACATGATCTTGTTATTTATACATTACTGTATTATAATGTGGGGCACTTACTGACTAGGATAGAAAACTTAGAGTACACATGGAAAAAATGGCAACAGATGTCTCCGTGAAGAGGAATTAGTACATTTATGTCCAGGGTTAATACTCTGAATCCTTAGCAAACTGAATCATTTGCAAACAGTATACCTGTGAAGAGTACACTTGTCCTTAGGCAAACAGAGTAGACTCAGATCACAGGGGGACTTATAAGAAGCCCTCTGATATGGGTCTTAGCTCTATTAATCATTTTGTTCCTACAGGGCTATCTGACTGATTTTTTTTGTCATGCATTTAAAGCAGTCACCTAATTATACTGCTTCTTCAAAGAATAGCGACTTGAAACATAGTAGACTGTAGTACATAACATCACTGTAAGCCATTATATAAATGAGCTCTTCCAGCCAGAATAGTGGAATAATCTATTGATAGATATAATATAAAAAAAAGTTTTTAAAAAGTGGCATAATATAGATTAGCTTTTCAAAATTACCAGCTGAAACTCTTGAATTTCTTCCTTTTTCAATTTCAATCTGGCTTGTGGAAGGCCGGTGGTTCTACCCACTTGCAGATTTAATTGTGTCTGAAACTGTGCATAAAGGGCATCTGGGGTCCTCCACCTGTCATTAGCTGGACATCCGGATATCACTAAATACTGGTAAAGCGACATAAAATTATAGCAAAAATTATATACCATTTGTATAGAAATACTATCAGCATGACGAACAATCTTGTTAACTCTGATCATGATCAGAACTGTACAAAATTTGTCACTGCTGGTTTCTAGTACAGTGCTCCCTCTCTACAATGACATCCAATGGGAGACACATACTGTGTGGGTTGTTCGGAGGGAGTCATTATAGAGAGGGAAAATTAAGCCTTGACTTACATTTGCAAACAGCTTGAATCCAGATCAGACGCCGCGTAACGCGGCGTCTGATCTGGATTCAAGCTGTTTGTCACTCGTCATTATAATTATTCTGTCAATATCTCTCCTTATATGTAACTTTTAGGAAAAACAGAAGACGACTTTTTTAAGCAGAGGATATTGCAGCAGTAAAAGAGTTAAGACATAATTTTCCTGTTAGGGGAACCGTGGCCAGGGTTGTTGTTGGGATGGCTGTTGTAGAGAGGGAGCGCTGTAGTCAAAGGATCAAGATTAACTTGGCATCAATGGGTAAAAGAAGAATTCAAAGGTGAATTTATGTGTTACAATGCTTTAAATATAGCAATTGTCATTGAAAATAACATACTTTGGAATGTAACACCTTGAGATAGCCTACTTGTCTTCTGACAATTTTGTATAAAAAATTTCGAGTATAATTGTTGCTATAGACAATTGTCAAAGAGTAGCGAATAATTCTTAACCCTTCCCTCATAGCCATCTATACAAACAGTAAAGCCAGATAGCCATGCTTAACCCATTACTCCAGAGCTTACTGCAATTTATTCCTCCATTGAAGAAAAATGCAGTGAGCTCCTGTAGGAACTTTATGCCATATTTTCAACATGTCAGAAGTATGCAGTTATGATGGCTGCCTCAAACACCCACTCTGAGTTAAGACACTTTTTAAGAAACAAAGGTAAAGAAATCATAACATGCTTCTATGTCGGAAAGGGTCAACACGTCCAGACAGTCACAGATTCCTAATGGAACTCTATAACAGTGAAAGTATTTTAGAGACCATAATAATTAGATACCGATAATACATTTCTAACATTTTTTGGCATCCTTAAGTATCTCTCTTATAACTGGTTAAACATTATATGTGGCAACATAGAAATGTATATGTACAGACTTATTAAAACAGTCTACACTGTGTAAAAGCAATCATTCATTTAAGATGCATGCGCATATCTGAAGACACTGATGATAGCTTTATTGCCAGACAAAAAGTAATGTAGAAAGTTCATAAAGGAGCATTTTGCATTACAATAATTGTTCTGCATTAAGCTGCCAGCTGTCTTTAAAGACTGGTCATTGCGTCCTCTTTCACGTGGCCATGTAACACAAGTTTCACAGTATTCGGTAGTGATTCTTCTGTCATGATTTTGTTTGCCTTGTCATTAGATGTTTGCAGTCTATTAACCCTTACTGAACTGAGACCAAGAATAAACTCTCACCTAGCAAACAGTGTAGACCCAGATCAGAGGGCTCCTGAAGGAGCCCTCTGATCAGGGTCTACACTGTTAGACATACTTATTAATATTAGGTGACCCAACCCTAAATAAATAGTATTAATTGGTCAGTTTTTGAAAAATGGAAAAAGTTCATTTAAAACGTTCACAATTGTTAGGGTAAAGGAGTGATCCATGGCCAGAATGTTAGGGTCAACAGATAATGAGAGATAGCTGATAAAAGGCCTTCCTAGAAAGACAGGCTGTGAGGGTTTAACAGGCACATGTAAACACTGAGGTGCTACAATAGGGAAACAATCAACCATTTAACCTATTACTCCAAAAATATGACTTTTAATTATGTCTCCAACTTATTCCTCCATTGAAGAAAGTTAAGTCCACTTTATACATTCATGAATATGCGCCATAAGAAATATATTCTATATCCAAGCAGCTGATAGCTGAAAGTAAAGAAAAATGCACCTTTAAGGAAAGAGACAATGTCAGAATAAAAGTACACAATATTTTGAGCATACAGACAGTATTTATTTAGGGTTCAAAGAGGACAGGAGTCAGACTGTCCTGCCTAAATCAGGGATATGGCTAAAATTGTCTTTTAAGCATGGTAGATTATAAGTGAATGTGTGCCTTTTAACCCTTTACACCATAAATGTGCCTTTTTAAGCCGTTTAATTTATTTCTCCACTGATGAAAATATTCTTTAAATATAGTCATGATTCATGAATATGCACTTTAAGAACTGCTGTAAGTGGCCGCCTGTCTTCAAAACTAGAAACAGGCTATGGGGTAAAGGGTTCATCAGGATCATTGTTTGCCAATCAAAAACATTTTGGCAGTGTCTATAAACTGGATTTAAACTGCTTGCAAAACGCAAATAATCAATGCTAGCGCTCAGATAGTTAATGAATGATTCTAAGAGTCTTAAAACCATACAAATGGTTCATAACATGTTGTTTATATTACTAGCTGCTGAGGTTATCTAGTGTATATCTTTGCACTTACTGTATCGTTCTCAAGTATGTAGTCAATTTAAAATACAAACAAAATAGAGTTTTCATGAAAAAAAGTTCCTGCCCTTTGTGAGAACTAAAAAAAGTGCATGTATTTCAAATAAATCTTTCTGCATTACTTTTGTTCTACATTAAGATGTCACCTGATCTTTTGAACTGCCCTTAGACTTTAATTTCAATGTGCATGTATTTAATGATTAACTGATCCCGGGTACCGTATGCATATTGAATACAGGTGGCGGGTTAAAAGCAAAATAAAAGCAAAGCAGAAAGCTTTTTGCTGTACTTTCATCTTTCTTTAAACAGTCCATTGTCTTAACTCTTTCCTCCCTGAAACTTTAAATGGACAATTCCAGTTTACATTTTAGTCTAGCCCATTTCTGACTTTTAAGGATTGTTTTGTCACTTTTTGGCATGATGACAAACAGTGAATACCCTGATCAGAGGGTTCCTTTCGGAGCCCTCTGATCTGGGTCTTCACTGTTTGCACAGGACAAATGTACTATGCACATGTACACTGTTTGAAGAGGACGCCTATATGCGGGACTAGGGCTCAAAGGGTTAAACCTTTTCAATCAACCCATTACTTCATAAGGTGCATTCTACAGCATGCTGGTTTCGTGAGACCTGTCTTCAAAACTAGAAACAAGATATTGGGTAATGGGTCAATAAAATTCATTGAGAAATGGTGACTGTTTCAAGATAATGCATTCAAATGTTTGTGTTTTAATATAATAAATGATAAGTTGTTTCACTTCAAATGTTTTTAACCAGTTTGTTTTTTCTTCTCTCATTTCAGCAATTTGTTCAGGAGCTGCTCCAGAAAGCCAAGACTCTGTAGATATGCTTAACCCTGCCATGATACGTCATAGAAGACTTGTGATTGGCCGAAATGTTCATACTCATTGCATAACGTTGTCATGTGCATCGTCATGTAATGTGATGGTTGCAGTCATTCAGGGATTCTTTTTGTAATGGTATTTCTGCAGTACAGTGAAGACATTGTGAGGAATGTGAACTAGAGTCAGGCTATCAGACAGTGTGTGTATTGTCATAGTCATCCAGAATCTGCTGAAATCCAACTTTCCCAGAAATCATCTGTACAGCTCAGCTGTGATGAAATGTACCATTGAACTAATTTAAGTGTTGCCAATAGGGAAGAATCAACCCATTTATGGCCAGCAACTCTAAGGTTTTTAGGACAATGTGGACCTAGATGAGATGATATTAACCCTTAGCCTGCCACTCACGACTATAGCTCCATATGCAAACAGCTTGGATCCGGATGAGACGCCGAGTAACTCGGCGTCTCATCCGGATCCAAGCTGTTTGACACTCGGACAACATTTTCAGCAATTTTGAGCAACTTTGAAGCACTTTGAAACTTGAAGCAGATGAGAAATATAGCAGACGACAATTTATTTGGCGGGCTAAGGGTTAACAGTGTAGACACTGTAAAATGTTGCTAAAAGTGTAGACCTTCATGAGTTGCTGCATTATGCAAAACCTTATCTGATGAATCATTGCATTGTGCAGCAACTCATGAAGGTCTGAGGTTCATCAGGGTCTGCACTGTTGGCTGTTACATTTGAGCTGTGCCATGACAAAACCTGCCTTGTTGCATTCTAACCTTGTACAGCCCAATTAGCACCGTTGACATTACAGGCTCTGCATCTGAGTTTGTCTACACTGCTAACTACTGTATATAATACTGCTAAATACAATGCTTTAGATGAATGTAGGTGTTAAACAGAATAGACCAAGTCAAAGACACTGTGGCTGACCTTAATCTTCACTGTTTGCAATGCTATAACTAGGCTGCCATAAGTTGACATAAAAAATCCTAAGATTTCAAAATGTGTATTTTTCAAGTGCGATTTTACGAATCGTACCTTTACCCCATAGCCTTTTTCTTGTTTTGTTGACATACGACCACTTAAAGCAGGCTGTAAGTAAAGCAGAATGCGCCTTAGGGCGCATTCTGCTTTACTTTCAGCCTGCTTTAAGCTACCATGTACTGGGAAAAATCCGGAGATTTAGGAAAAATCCGGAGAAATGGCAACCCTGCTATAAGGCATGTTTTCTTATGGCACAGCTCATATTTATGTGTAATTTTCAACTTCTTATGTTCCTCAACTACTCAAGCTGGCTTGAGTTTAATTTTGATACCCTGAACTCATATGAGTGCAACATACCCATATTTCAAATTTGATAATTAGCTAAGTTACATTTTGAACTTTGAAAAAAAAATAGGTATGTACAACTCAAACAAGCTGGAGTTAAAGACACATTGTCCAGGCATAAATGGGTTAACTCATTCAAATTCAATCCTCAAATTTCAAATTACTCATTCTACGGGTTCAATGGGTTAATAGTTGGAATACTGGAACTCAGCATGGAGAGGATACAAGTGAAACTGTCCTAACTGCTGGTCTATAAAGACCCTCTTGGACAATAAGAACTTTATATCAATTTTATTAGATTTTGTCATTAATAGAGTTACATGTTAGAGAATAATGATTAAATGGTTGTACTTTGTATGTTCAGTTTGATAGAAGTTGTTTAGTTTGATAGAAATGTGAAAAAAAAGTTTTTTTCTTAACCAGATATGATTCCAAATATCTAGAGAGCGTGAAATGCAGCAAATCTTGCATTTATGCTTGTCTATGAGAATGCATTGATATAAGACATTTACTGCTTAATGAAGGACACACACAAATAGAATGCTCCGATAAATTCTGCTTATTCATCTTCTTTTTAGTGTTAGCTTAAGTTTAATCTTTTACTCCATAGATATATCTTTTTGTGCATTTGATTATATGTAATTCCTTCACTCCTCCATTTTATACAGAACTAAATATGCACCATTATAAAATAACAAATATTTCCTGTATCCTTGCAGATGGTAGCTTAAAGCAGACTGAAAGTAAAACAGAATGCCTAATGCAGAACAATTATTGTAATATTAATGCAGAAAGTTCCTGTATGAACTTTCTGCATTACATTTTGTCTGGCATTCTGCTCTACTTTCAACCTGCTTTAAGTGGCCATCTGTCATCTAAATTAAAAACAGGCTCTGGGATAGAGAGTTTACTGTATACATTGTATACACTTGTAAGGGTTCAGGATTTATGAATGAAATTATGATTATGATGGAGGTGATGCTCTATACTGTTGGTCACTTTCCCCACTAATAATTTCTCCAAGACTGTTAACAGGGCTGCCATTTCTCCCGAGTTTTCTTAAATCCTCGGATTAAGGCGCATTCTGCTTTACTTACATCCTGCTCTAAGTAGTCGCATGTCAACAAAACTAGAAACAGGCTATGGGGTAAAGGTACGATTTTGTAAAATCGCATTTGACAAATGCAAATTTGGAAATCTTAGGATTTTTCACGTCAACTTATGGCAGCCCTTTGTTAAAAGACTTTTTAGTTGCATAGGAGACACACCAGTCTTGATAGTAACATTTAGTTTATTATAACTCACTATACTCATTGAAGTGTCCTGAAGGAGCTGTCTTATCTTGGTCTACACTGGTTAAAAAAAGTATTGGAAAACACAATTAACATGAGAAGGACTCGGCAATTATTCAAATGGAAAAAAATAAAACTATTAACTTTAGAACAGGTTGCTGCTTATTGTTGGGTAAAAGTATATGAGAATGCTCATTTCCCTCTGCAGTAAGCAGCCACCTGTCACCTGGTATGGGAGAGATTTCCAGACTACATAGATAACTCAGCCACAATTTAATTGTTGTTACAGTGCTTAAGCGCAAACGAAATGCAAAGGAAACGCAAACGCATTGCCAAAAAATGAAGAAAATTACAACTTTTAGACAATTCTGAATGCTGATTTTAACCTGGAGGGCAATCAGTTTGGAGCCTGATCAGACGCCGGGTTACCCGGCGTCTGATTTTGCTCCAAACTGTTTGCATTGGAAATGATAGATTATCATTTAGCGTAAACAGGTTTATTTGGAAAGAATAACGTTTTCTCCACTGTATTATTATATATCATAAGATGGTAATTGTCAGGAAATTGAGTCGATAACAGCTGGGTGTGTCATCCGTGACATGACAAACAGGTTATTTATATAATATTTAATAACTCATAGCTTGATCTTTAGCCAGCTATAACTGGAAAATTATTGATATTAATTTCAAACAGTAAATATTTCAAAAAGACAAGACGATGAGGAACTTGATTCCTGGATAAAATCTGTTAGACATCCGGATGAGAGTTATTAGTATAAATGGCAGATAGAGGATAGGCAGATAGGCACATTCTGCTTTAATTTCATGCAGTCTGCTTTAAGCTACCATCTGCTAGGATCTAGGAAATATTTTTTATATACTGTATAGGAAAAATTTCTTAAATGGGACTATTTTCTTAAGTGGAGGAATTAATAAATGCATAAAAAGGTATATAAATGAGTACTGAGTTAAACCACTTACAACTTATGTTACCCACACAACAGGGATTGTCATACATCATGCTTTCTCTACACGCTGCTTTCTGTACTTGGGTTCAGTCAAACTTCGATATCTAGAACTCGCTTAACTCGAATTATCAGATATTTCGAAACATCAATTTGCCTTATTTCAAGCTTGGTTTAGGTAAACATACCCGTGTTTCAAAGTTAAAACGCGGCTTAGCCGCGTTTTAACTTTGAAATATGGGTATGTTCGACTTAACTGAGTTCAAGATATGGAAGTTCTACTGTATGTTTTTCTGTGGAATATATTCACTTTATATCAGCTACAAATTGACAAAGAAATATCAGATAAGTGAAACAGAAGTGGCTTGTTTTCCCCCTTTGAATACTGAATGAATAATATCTGCCAAAAATGTGATTTGCTTTAAATTTGAAATGCACCTATTTTCATTTCATTTTCTGATATTGGATCTGATTGACAGGCAGTTTGGATCCTGATGAGATGCCGAGTTCATCCGCATCTGATCTGGAACCAAACTGTCTGCAGAGATCTAGAAATCTGGTTTTCCATTAAGGTCATCTATCATGTAAACTCAGACAGGGAAATGGTTTTATCAGATAATTGGGAATCTGCAGCCATAAAATATTACACCGTAATAAAATGCACAGCGGCACACCGCACTACTTAGTTCAGCTGTTACGAGACGGAGGCAACACGTGTTAGTGTAGATGTAGACTTTTTGTCACGCCAAGTATTTTGCGAACACGCCCAGACAATACAGATCTAGATAAAAATCTTCACTGCTACCGTGGAATAGAAAAAGATATTGTCAGCTCTAATAATAGATAGAATTGACACTCAATCTTCTCTATACATGTATACATGTATTGATGCTAATCACTCAGTCTAAATTTTAAATTGTCTAGATCCTGATCAGACACTGAGCTATTTAGAATCTGATCCAAACTGTCCTGCAAATGGTCATATGGCAAGATTGTAGAAACTGTTTTAGTAGCATTCTGTATTACTTACGTGCTGCATTAACCCTTTGAGCCCTAGTCCCGCATATAGGCGTCCTTTTCAAACAGTATACATGTAAAAAGTGAACTTGTCCTATGCAAACAGTGAATACCCAGATCAGAGGGCTCCTTATGGAGCCCTCTGATCTGGGTCTTCACTGTTTGTCATAATGCAAAACATTGACAAAACCAACCCTTAAAAGTCAGAAATGGACTAGACTAAAATGGACACTGGGATTGTTCATTTGAAGTTTCAGGGAGGAAAGAGTTAAGTTGTCACCTTTAATCAAGGTTTCCAATGCATTTTGTATGGAAAGGCAGCTCCACATAATTTGACTGCTGTTCTTTTACTAAGTATCATTTGACCAAACTCCAAAACGATATTGATATTCATATACAGTAAAACCTCTCTATTAAGACCACTAAAGTATGTTAATTATTAGGGTGTTTACGATAGGTGACCGCTTAAAGCAAGGTGACAGTGAAACAGAAAGCTCCAGAAAGCTCACCTTGCTTTAAGCTGTCACCTTACTATTATATAATCAATTAGCCTTCGTTTTAGTGGTAGTAATAGCGAGGTTTAACTGTACAAATATATCTGGAATACCTTTTGAAGAAAAACAGGAATATTTAAGCGGGGTTTGTTGTTGATAGATTGCAGCATTTAGATTATTGTCCAGAAATCAATTTTAGTGACAGTCATATTATCAAATTCCAATTAAAGAGATTCAGAATTTCAGATAGCAATTATTTTAAAAGCCACCACTAATTGTCACCAATTTGTTCTCCATTAGTTTCAGGGCTCCAGATAAGAGGGAGTAAACTGAACAAATTCAACATTATCTCACTCATTTCAGCACCAAATCCTATGGTGTTACTACTCATTAGAATCGTCTCTTCGAGACGATTCTAACGAGTAGTGACACCATAGCGTTTAAAGCAGAAATAAAGATTTGTATTTTTGAAATACTCCCCTTATCTGGAGCTCTGAGTGTGTAGTATGGATCAGGTTGCTACAGATGAAGAGAAGTGGTGGTATTGAATGATCTCTATTTATATTGTGAAATACCACTAAAGGTTGTACGTCTTTGTGGTTTGAAATGTGAAAGGCTGCTTGTGTTTTAGAGAAAACATGAAAGCATACAGCTAAACCTGTGCAAAACGAACATTCAATTTAGAATCATTGATATATCTTGAGGCAGGTGATGCTAATTGCTAGACAAAAGTAATGCAGAGAGTTTCTAAAGGAGATTTCTTGAGAAATCAATGTTGTTGCATTTACCTGTTATTTGTCTTATATAGACTGTCCTTGTCCATTATGAACACATTAACCCATTACTCCATAGCCTGTTTCTAGTTTTGAAAATAAGTGACCACTTAAAGCAGGTTGAAAGTTAAGCAGAATGTGCCTTAAGGCACATTCTGCTTTGCTTTCCTCTCAGCCTGCTTTAAGCTTACATCTGCTGAAATAGAGAAAATGATTTTTATCATACATATTTATGACTGTATAAATTGCAACTATTTTCTTCAGTGGAAAAATAAATTAACAGCGTAAAAAGGTGTATTTATGGGGTAATGGGTTAATCTATTGAATACTGGTGATACATTATGTGTATCCTTTACAAACAGTGAGGAATCAAATGTCATTTCACAAATAGTGTAGACCTATATCAAAGGGCTCCTATAGGAGCCTTATGATCAGGGTTTGCACTGTTTGTTATTTTGAAGAGTATTGTAAAACTGCCCTAAGTTGTCAAAAATGGACTAGAATAAATTGTGAACTAGAATTGTCCATTTGTAGCTTCAGATGTTATGAATTAACACATGTATACTTGTATTGTGTTTCAATATAAACAGATAAATTTGCATTTAGTGACAACTAAAAACAGATGAAATATCAGACTTTAAATACTGGTAACAAATTATTGCCAGACAAGAACTTTCTGCTTTACTTTTTTCCTACACTAAGCAGTCATCTGTCCTTTAACCCATTACCCCATAAATACGCCTTTTAACACATTCAATTTATTCCTCAACTGAAGAAAATAATTCCAAATTCTTACAGTCATGAACATGTACCAAAAGAAATATTTTTTGTATCCTAGCAGATGATAGCTTAAAGCAGGCTGAAAGTAAAGCAGAATGTGCCTTAAGGCACATTCTGCTTTACATTCAATCTGCTTTTAGTGGTCACCTAATTGCAAAAGTAGAAACAGGCTATGGGGTAATGGGTTAAGAAGTTTGTGCTTATTTAAAGAGTGTCTGTTGAACACAAATTTGACTGTATAATGATGTATATGGAAATCTGTTCTGGTATAGAACATGTATGTTTGAGTATAATTATGTGTGGTATGGATTGAGATGACCTTTACCAAAAAGTGTTGAGTCCAAAACATGATGACAAATAATGCAGAGCCAGATGATTTGCCATAGAAACACAAATTAGGATGTAACATTGTGATTTGTTGCATCTCACTATGATTTATATTGTTTGCAAAATTTCATATACGGAGCTACAGGCAGTATGAATTACATGTTTCTTTTCCTAAGAAGGGGCTTACTTTGTACTGAAACAGTTATATACACATTATTTAAAGTAGAGCCTGTGTAAGCAATCTGGTAGGTCTGGTCAGATACCCAGGCTACCATGGTGGAAACATGGCTATGTTTACAGTAAAACCATGCTTCTAAATCCACTGTAAAGACATTCATGGACAGTGTTAAATACAGATGGTAGCTTAAAGCAGGATGAAAGTAAAGCAGAAAGCTCCTTTAGGAGCTTTCTGCTTTAATTTCATCCTGCGTTGAGCAGCCATCTGTTATAAAAACTGACACAACTGAGCTTTCCTCGTAGTGGTCATAGTTAATTAGGTTACACTGTTTGTGCATATTGACTCTATAAAAATGGCATGTTGTATGATAGTTTATTCCAATTTTATGGAAACTCTGCCCCATCTTTTATTACAATAATTGGATGCAGGGTCTTCTAAATAATTGTAGCTAACCAACCAATGTTGGCAGATGCCATGTCAATTGACTTTACCGTTTCTATGCTGAAATTGAAAAATGTCCAGTTTATGTTGATTTTAGGGATGGTTTTAGATACTATTTCAGAAAAACAAAATAAGAAACAAACAGTGCAGACACTGATCTTGGGTTTTCTAAAGGAGCCTTCTGATCAGAGTCTGCACTGTTTGCAAAGTAAAAATATACATGTATTGGTTTCCATCACAGAAAGGGTTAAAGTTGCTGTCAGGTATAGCCATTTGTAGCAAGGTAATAAGCCATGTTTAAAAATTGATTACGCTACAGGGTTAATGCACTTTTTGTTGTGTACTTTTATTTTGTCAATTTTCCTAATGTATCACAGAAGCTTGTTTATTTATTATTCACTTTACAGTAACACCTCTCTATTAAAACCACTAAGCTGTGTTAATTATTAGGTGTCTATGACAAGTGACTGCTTAAAGCAAGGTGCCAGTAAAGCAGAAAGCTTGAAGGAGCTTTCTGTTTTACTGTCTCTTTGCTTTTAGCTATCACCTGTCTTTCACACAATTAATTAGCCTTCATTTTAGTGGTTGTAATAGAGAGGTTTTTCTGTATTTGCAGCCATTGTAATGTTCTCAAAATCATGATTAATTGGATGAAAGTGAAAGTAAATTACAGAAATTTATTTTCAATGTAGACTGTTCACTATGACTGTGTTCAAAGAATTTAGAAAAGGTTGAAAACATGTTAAAGTATTTGTTGGAGAACTTAATTGGTATATTTGTTTTCAGACACAAATTAACCCAATCACTGCCTAAATTGCTGTGACTGTATTTGCTTGCAACAGTTTGGATTCAGATCTGACACCAAGTAAAGAAGAGTCTGATCAGGAGCCAAACTGTTTGACACTCATATTGATGTTTCTTCAGTTCAAATGTCAAAATCTAAATTTGCAAAATAACAGCAGGCAACAATTTTGTAAGTAGGCAAGATCATGGCAGTAAATGGGTTATACTTTTACATTTAGCAAAACATTTGTTCATGCAGGGTTGTCTACGCCACTGAATTGTTATTTTATTTCTTTTTTATGATATATCAATACTGTCTCCTTACAAGGTTTCTGATTTTTACTGTTTACTTATATGATATAAATGGCCTTTGTCATTTGTTACTTAATTGTATATGTTCTTTACATCTTTGGAATAGGAATTGTAAGAATTTTTCACTATAAATTGACACAGATGTTCGCAATGTCAAAATGTTAGTTGTAACCCATGTAATGCTTGTCACGAAATGACTCGATATACAAGAGGTTTTGATCAAGGTCAGATGCATGCAAAGTAGTCTTGCATTTGGTTAGGGTAAATACTGTTATGCATTTTATTTGTTGTCTTTTAATCAATTTAAAGAGTAAAGATACTTGCATGAGAAATTGAAAAAAAAAGTTGTACAAAATAGTGTCTTGTCTCTTGAATACCTAGTCACACTTTGTGAGTCTCTGTACAGTAAAATCTAGCAATAACAGTAACTCATACTTAACACTAAACCCTTTCCCCCATAGAATCGACTTTTAGCGTATTTAATTTATTCCTCGGCTGAAGAAAATAGTTCCAATTTATACCCTCATGAACAATTACCATTACAAATATTTTATATAGCCTAGCAGATTTTAGCTTAAAGCAGGCTGAAAGTAAAGCAGAATGTGCCTTAAGGCACATTCTGCTTTACTTTCAACCTGCTTTAAGTGGTCACCTGTCTTCAAAACTAGAAACAGGCTATGAGGTAAAGGGTTAATAATTATTTTGTGTAGTAGGTTGCAGCTAAAAGTAGAGTGAAAGTAAAGCAGAAATCGCCCAAAAGGAGCTTTCTGCTTTATTTTCATTCTACTTTTAGCTGCCACCTATTGCAAAAATTGTAGACCTACATTAGAACAGTCTACACTATTTGCTACACCATTGATGATTAAAACATTGTTTACTCTTGACTGATGTTTGAGCTCATTGTTATATACTACTGACACTGTCTCAGTTGGGGGAATTTACTATCTACAGAAGTGTTGATTTTATTCATACATTAAACCTGTCTCAGTTGTTGTCATCTATGAAACTGCCATTATCTTATGTGTCTAAACAGCAGCTGGTCGTATGAAATTTGCTGAAGAAGATCAAGTGACTGGAAAGATGTTATCTTTATATATACCGTAGATATACATGTGCTGCTTCAAGAGATGATAAGACATTTGACATTACATGCATTCATAATCTGTTATCTGTGTAAGGTCTACATTATTTGCATTGACGGTTAACACTTGTATTGCAAAAATGTAGAACATGATCAAAATTCCATGCATCCAAATGCAGCAGAAGATTTGGGTTTAAATTGCAATGTCCAAAGGTCTGTTCTCTCATGAAGAGGCTTGTTTGAATTGTTTTAACCCTTTCATCAGAAGAAGTACATCAGCTAAATACCTTTACCTATTCCACCACATAAACTCTTATAATGCCTTACCTGTCCTGGTAGATGTACTCAAACGATGTATCACTGATGGTGTCTATTAACCCATTATCCAATAATTACGCTTTTTTACACCTTTAATTTAGTTATTGACTGAAGAAAATAGCTCCAATTTATAATGTCATTAATATGCCCCATAAGAAATATTTTCTATATTCTGGTAGCTTAAAGCAGGCAGGCTGAAAGTAAAGCAGAATGTGCCTTAAGGCACAATCTGCTTTACTTTCAACCTGCTTTAAGTGCATGGTCACCTGTCTTCATTATTAGAAACAATACTGGAACCAGGCTATGGGATAATGGGTTAATTGAATGTTAGGCAGAAAGCTCCTCCAGGAGTTCTCTGCTTTACTTCCAGCTTGCTTTAAGCAGACATCTTCCTTGTACATAGAAGTACGAAACATTTGTTGGCTATACATATAGATGAATTTGCACTGATGGCTTTAGAGGAAAGAGTTACACAGTTACAATTCTTCAACTCAACTTGTTTTCCATATTTAGATGTAAACATTACCATACATTTTATAGAGAAGTAGAGAAATTAATCTTGTTTCTTATCTCAACAGTGTTGATATTTCTATAACTAATTTTGGTATGCTCTGATAAGGCACTTGATACTTCCTGTGCGTGGAGACTGCGGTATGTCGAGAGAGTTTGCAACATTACAAGACCTCTTCTGCTATCTTAACACTAGCAGACAAAAAAGTTTTAACCCATTACTCCATAGATGACCTATTTAAGTGTATTTAATTTATTCTTCCATTGAAAAAAAAAATCGAGTTTGAACAGTCAAGAATATGTATCATAAGAAATATTACCTATATTCAAGCAAATGGTGCCTTAAAGCAGGTTGAAAGTAAAGCAAAATGCACCTTGAGGTGCATTTTGCTTTACTTTCAACCTGCTTTAAGTGGTCACTTGTCTTCAAAACCAGAAACAGACTATGGAGTGAAGGGTTATGTTTAGATCAGAGATATTTCACTAAATACTGTATAAGAATGCCAGGTTAACCTTTTCCTCAACAGAAGTGCATCTGGATGCCTCTTCCTATTTGCCTGTATAATCCTATTAGGACATATCTGCACTGACATGGTAAATTGTGCTCTAAAATGAATATTCCTTGATGGAATTCTTAAAGCAAGATTAAAGTAAAGCAGAAAGCTCCTACAGGAGCTTTCTACTTTACTTTCATCTTGCTTTAAACATTCACCTGTGATTTTAATACAGAACTACAGTGCTTCCTCTCTACAACGACACCCAATGGGAGACAAAAAATATGTGCGTTGTTTGGAGGGAGTCATTACAGGGAGGGAAATTGGTTTACATTTGCAAACAGCTTGAATCCAGATCAGACGCCGAGTAATGCGAGGTCTGATCTGGATTCAAGCTGTTTGGCACTCTTTATTATGTTTTTTAGCTCACCTGGCACGAAGTGCCAAGGTGAGCTTTTAGGATCGCTGGATGTCCGTCATCCGTCGTCTGTCTGTCTGTCCGTCCACAATTGGTTGTGAACACTCTAGCGGCTACAAATTTCATCCGATCTTCATGAAACTTAATGACAATGTTTGTCTTGATGAAATCTAGGCCAAGTTCGAATGTGGGTCATGTCGGGGCAAAAACTAGGTCACTAGGTCAAATCATAGAAAAACCTTGTGAACACTCTAGAGGCTACAAATCTCATTGGATCTTAATGAAACTTGGTCAGAATGTTTGCCTCATTGATATCTAGGTCAAGTTCGAATGTGGGTCATGTCCGGTCAAAAACTAGGTCACTAGGTCAAATCATAGAAAAACCTTGTGAACACTCTAGAGGCTACGAATCTCATTGGATCTTGATGAAACTTTATCAGAATGTTTGTTTTATTGATATCTAGGTCAAGTTCGAATATGGGTCATGTCCGGTCAAAAACTAGGTCACTAGATCAAATCATAGAAAAACCTTGTGAACACTCTTGAGGCTACAAATCTCATTGGATCCTGATGAAACTTGGTCAGAATGTTTGTTTTATTGATATCTAGGTCAAGTTCGAATATGGGTCATGTCCGGTCAAAAACTAGGTCACTAGGTCAAATCATAGAAAAACCTTGTTAACACTCTAGAGGCTTCAAATCTCATTGGATATTGGTGAAATTTGGTCAGAATGTTTGTTGCATTGATATCTAGGTCAAGTTTGAATATGGGTCATGTCCGGTCAAAAACTAGGTCACTAGGTCAAATCATTGGAAAATCTTGTTTACACTCTAGAGGTTGATTGTGGGTATACATGTCCAGTCATAATCTAGGTCACTATAGGTCAAGTTTGCCAATGTGTACCAGGTGAGCGATTTAGGGCCATAGTGGCCCTTGTTTGTCAAAATGTCCAATATGTGACTGAGAAAAATAGCAGACGACAATTTCAAGCAGACGATATTGCAGATGTGAAAAGGTTGGACAAAATTGTCTTGTTTGGGGAACAGGGACAAACATCGTTCTGAGGAGGGAATCCTTGTTCAGAGGGCGGTTATAGAGAGGGAACACTGTACTATATACAGGACTACTTATCCTATTTCAGTTTATCAGGACAGGATAAGCATTATAAAAAAGGCATTTTTATGGGAAAAGCTAAAGGCATAAACTAGCATTTCTAGGAAGGAAAGGGTTACCATGCTTTTACTGTAAATAAGAGTAGTACATGTGAGTAGAGTTCTGGAGAAAGGATGTTTATGTTGTTTTTACTAGTTTCCATTTAAACCTATGCATATTCAAAAGCAATAGAAGTTTTGGGCTTGCATTTGTGTAGAATGTCTTCCATGCTTGTTCACTGATCTATTCACAGTTACTATCAAAAATGTCGATTGATTTCCAGTTTTTAAAATCCTGTTTTTCTTTATTCAAGATACCCATAGATGTATGTGTGATACAAATATTTAATCTTTAAGAAGAGAATATTTATGTACTGTGTATTTTACCCGAGTCATTCGATTATTTTGTATTTTCTAAAATATTTCAATACTGAAAACTTGTATTGAAGACCTTTGCAATTGCCAACAGTTTGGATCCTTATCCTTATCAGGCCCTATTAAGAGTGGGTCCTGATCAGCATTCCAACTATTTGTGACTAGAATCTTGTGAATATAAAGAAGAATTGCCAATATTACTGCTATCAATGTTAGTAGACATTTGCATCAGATAGCAATATCTCACTTGAGTTAACCCTTTACCTGATAGCCGTTTTCTAGTTTTGAAAACACAGGTGACAACTTATAGCAGGTTGAAAGTAAAGCTTAAGGAGCATTTTGTTTTTACTTTTGACATGCTTTAAACTATCACCTAGAAAGATATTTCAATGCTTTCTATGTTTTATATTGAAGACTTCCTTGATGGGAACTACTTTCTGTAGGATAGACTAATAAGATGCGTAAAAAGGCTAATTTATGGTGTAGTGGGATGAATTTTCTTTCCTCCCGTACCACAC
Organism: Gari tellinella; assembly: GCA_922989275.2. Lineage (NCBI taxonomy): Eukaryota > Metazoa > Mollusca > Bivalvia > Cardiida > Psammobiidae > Gari > Gari tellinella. Next base: position 97,906,455 of record OV277857.1, on the reverse strand, counting down.
AGATATCAAATATTGGCTCAGCAATAATGTATGTACCTTGCTGTTGTTAATCAAAAAATGATAAAGCAAGGGTCATGAGTCTTGACATATAGATTTAGACAGGATTTTTTTCTCTATTTTCTAAAAACAAATAATCATGAAAAAAAAGGCAGGCACAAGTTTAAGGAAGAATTTTCTGCAGATTTATTTTTTTCACAGATACAGTTGAACCATAGTAACATGAGCTCAGTAAAGTCAAACTTGAACTTATTTCTAGCTAAAATATAGCTTTTGCTTAAGTCAAGCTTACCAATACTTTAATGTTACATAGCTGTAAGATGTTTTATAACATTTAACCTGTTACCCCATGACCTGTTTTAAGTTTTGAAGACAGGTGAACACTTAAAGCAGGTTGAAAGTAAAGCAGAATGCCCCTTAAGGTGCATTCTGCTTTACTTTCAGTCTGCTTTAAGCCACCATCTGCTAGGATAAGGAAAATATTTCTTTTGGTACATGTTTATGACTGTATAAATTGGAACTGTTTTCTTCAGCGAAGTAATAAATCAAATGCGCTAAAAGGTGCCTCTATGGGGCAAAAAGTTAAGTCAAGCTTACCAGTATTTCAATTTTGAAACAGCTGTAAGATGGTTTTAAACATTCAAATACCAATAAGTTTAACTTAAACCTGTTGTGAAGCTTTTTACATTTTAACTTATGGTTGGTTATGTTCTTCTTTAGAGAGGTCAAGTTATGAAGGTTCAACTGTATGTTAATGTTGTTTAGTTTTGAATTTTGTAAGTGTGCGTGATTTGATACGTTCTTAGAGGAGTTGTAAGAGACTACTCAGATTAGTTTGTGTATATATAGGTCGTGCAAACAACTACTCTACAACCAGTAGATTCAGTCAAATTTAGGTCAAATAAAGTTAACTAACAAGTCTTCAGTTGGTTCTTTGTTATTTACCCTAGTAGTTTAACTCTTTGCTTTATAAGCCTGCTTCCAATTTTTGAAGACAGGTGACCTGTTAACCCATTACCCCATAGCCTGTTTCTAGTTTTGAAAATAGTTGACTACTTAAAGCAGGTTGAAAGTAAAGCAGAATGTGCCATATGGTGCATTCTGCTTGACTTTCAACCTGCGTTAAGCTTCCATGTGCTAGAATATAGAAAATATTACCTATACTATATATTCATGACTGATTAAATTGGAACTATTTTCTTCAGCGGAGGAATAAATCATATCCGCTAAAAGGCGCTTCTATGGGGGGAAAGGGTTAAAGCAGGTTAAAAGTAAAGCAGAATGCATCATTAAGGTGCATTCAGCTTTACGTTCAGCCTGTGTGAATTCTCGTGTCTTCAAAACTAAAATCGGCTATGGAGTAAAGGCTTAAAGCTGCAACATTCTGTAACCCATTGAACACTTGTGGTGAGTTTATGTCCTCTTTACAAACAGTGTACCTGTGCAAGACACTTTCACTCATCCATCTCTTTCCATTATTACAAAAGCTTCAGTATAACATAACTAATCTGCAGGAAAAGAAATTGTGGGAAAAGGGAACATCTCAAAGTATTGATGCAAGAGTTATGAACCTTGTGCAAGACATTTTCATTTGACAAGCTCTTTCCATACATGAAATTTCATCTCAAAAGTGTGATGGATGGAGGGACAGACAGATAAATAGACAGAAAGTGATCACTAAGTGACCTCTTTATTAAGAATATGGCACAAAAAATGAAACAGACATTATTTGAAACTGGAATTGTTTATTTAGATTCAGGGATGAATGGGTAAAACATTGTAACCAAGTCATCTCAGTTTACTATCCTAGTCCTAGGAAAGGTTGAAACATGGCCACTACTACCAGCTGTTCCACAGTGTATTGTAACCTATATAGATCACTGCAACTGCAATGACAGTCCCATCAATACCGATAGACCAGTCAAAACATACACTGGCATTCTTTATCTCTTTGCAAGCTGAGTTATAATTTCGTCTGCAACAATTGTCGTCTGCTACTGTTCTTAAATGGATTTTCTAAATTCCTTTTTAAAACAGGGTCAAACGGTCTTGATCCTGATGAGACGTCACATTACTGCGCGGCATCTCATCAGGATCCAAACTGTTTCCAAGGTATTAGATTTTCCACTAAAGTGGAAAGAGTTACAATATAATTGCAAAGGTTTGAGGTAGATGACTGCTTAAAGCAGGATAAAGGTAAAGCAGAAAGCTTCTGCATGGATAAAGAAAATATTTCTCATGATGCATAGTGATTACTGTATAAAGTAAAACTACTTTCTTTAGTGAAGATTAAATGAAAGGCATACAAATGAAACTATGAAGTTTCAAAGGGTTACTACTTGTATTACTGTTTCTTCGGGCTAAATGCTTCATCCTTAACCCCAATAGAACAACTTTCAGCACATTTACTTAAACCTTTCATGCTTCTACCATGTCCTGTTAACCCATTACCCCATAAATACACCTTTTTATGCCTCTAATTTATTCCTTCATTGAAGAAAATAGTTTTATACAGGCATGAATATGTATCATAAGAAATATTTTCTATATTCTAGCAGATAGTAGCTTAAAGCAGGCTGAAAGTAAAGTAGAATGTGCATTAAGGCGCATTCTGCTTACTTTCAACCTGCTTTAAGTTATTGTCTGGTTTCAAAACTAGAAACAGGCTATGAGGTTATGCGTTAAAAAGCCATAGAAAAGTGTTCCTGTATCCTGACAGGTGGGTGCTAAAAGCAGGCTGACAGTAAAACAGTTCTAAAGCTCATAAAGGGTTTTTAGCTCACCTGAGCTTTTGCAATCCTTGAATGTCCGGCGTGTGGCGTCAACAATTTTAGTGTTTACACTCTAGAGGCCACAATATATATCCAATCTTTCTCAAACTTGCTTAGATGGTATATTGCCATAAGAGTTCGGATAAGTTTGATTATGGTTGAAATCGGACAAATAGTTCATGAGTTATCTACCTTTGAATTGCTGAAAATGCCATATTTAACAGTGTTTACACTCTAGAGGCAACAATATTTATCTCTTGCCCAGAATGTATATGACCATAAGAGTTCGAAAAAGGGTGATTATGGTTGAAAGCGGACAAATAGATCAAGAGTTATCTACCTTTGAATTGCTGAAAATGCCATATTTTACAGCGTTTACACTCTTGCAACTACAGTTTTCAATGTATTTTGATTATACTTGGACACAAAGTATATAGCTATACGTTCTCGAAGGAGTGCAATTATTGTTGAAATCTAATCATTGTGGCAATAGTTATCTGCCCTTGATATACTTTGAAATGCTAGAAAAAGGCTTCATTTCAGTATTGTTTAGGCTCTAGTTATCTGCCTTTGATGTACTCTACACTAATAGAGTAGGTCGACAAACTTGAATGGATTTAGAATAAAACGGGTGAAATTCAAAGGTAAAGCTATCAGGCTTCATTACAAAAGGTGAGCGATATCAGGGCCTTCAGGCCCTCTTGTTTCTGCTTTACTTTAGCAAACTATTTAAACACAGAATCATAAAAAGAAGCCGACATCAAATCAATATGCCAGTAAGGAAGGGAGCAAACTTTCTTTGACATAAATATCAAGTCTTACAAGAGTTGCTTCCCATGGAATAAGTTAACAATTTCGTTAGACCCTAGCCACGAGCGTACTTTACAAACAGTTAATCCGTGAAGAGTACACTTTTGCCTATGCAAACAGTGCAAACACAGATCAGAGGCCCCCATCAGGAGCACCCTGATCAGGGTATACAACTATCTATTACACTGTTTATCATTTTGCAATATATTGCAGAAAACAATCCTAAATAACTATATATGGACTAGGCTTAATTATTCACCCTAAACGAAGTTTTAAGGTATGCTGGAATCGCATGGCGATCTGTAGATGGAATTTTGTCCAGAGCTTTACTCTGTCATCCTTCAACGGGATGTTTAGCTCACCTGAGCTAGCTCAGGATGAACTTTTGCAATCCTTGAATGTCCGGCGTCCGTCGTTCGTCGTTAGTCGTTCGTCGTCACAATTTTAGTGTTTACACTCTAGAGGCCACAATATTTATTCAACCTTTCTCAAACTTGCTCAGATTATTTATTATCATCAGAGTTCGAATGAGTTCGATTATGGTTGAAATCGGAACAATAGATCAAGGGTTATAATTGCCCAGATTGAATATTACCATAACAGTTTGTATGAGTTTGATTATGGTTGAAATTGGACGTATAGATCAAGAGTTATCTACCTTTGAGTTGCTGAAAATTCCATATTTAACAGTGTTTACACTCTAGAGGCCATAATATTCATCCAATCTATCTCAAACTTGCTCAGATTGTATATTACCATAAGAGTTCAGATGAGTTTTATTATGGTTGAAATCAGACCGATAGATCAAGAGTAATCAACCTTTGAATTGCTGAAAATGCCATATTTAACAGTGTTTACACTCTAGAGGCCACAATATCTTTTTCAAACTTGCCCAGATTGTATATTACCATAAGAGTTCGAATGAGTTCGATTATTGTTGAAATCAGACTAATAGGTCGAGAGTTATCTACCTTTGAATTGCTGAAAATGCCATATTTTAGGAGTTTTACACTCTAGAGGCCACCAATCTATCTCAAACTTGCTCAGATTGTATATGACCCTGAAAGTTCACATGAGGTCGATTATGGTTGAAATCGACAAATAGGTCAAGAGTTATCTGCCCTTGAATTGCTGAAAATGCCATGTCTAAAAGCGTTTACTCTCTTGCAACTACAGTTTTCAATGTATTTTAATTATACTTGCACACAAAGTATATAGCTATAAGTTCTCGAAGGAGTGCAATTATTGTTGAAATCTAATCATTGTGGCAATAGTTATCTGCCCTTCATATACTTTGAAATGCTAGAAAAGGCTTCATTTCAGTATTGTTTAGGCTATAGTTATCTGTCCTTGATGTACTGTACTATACGAGAATTATGAGGTTGTATTCAGAAATTGTTTACATGCTTTGCTACAATTTGAATGGATTTAGATTTAAACGGGCGAAACTGAAAGGTAAAGCTATTGAGCTTCAGTACAACAGGTGAGCGATACCAGGGCCTTCAGGCCCTCTTGTTTAACTTGTGCAGGATTGTTGATTACAATCTGGAATATTTGTTCTTGAATTATTTCCCTTTTCGTAATATTTTCAGGTGAAATTGTGTTTATGTCATGCCTCAACTGATATTATGCAACTGTGATTGTGGTTATGATTCGTCACTTCGTCATCTTCCTTGTAAATTTAACAACCCCAAAGCTTTAGACATTAGTATACAAAATATTTCATCTCTGAGTCAAATGTTGAATCCGTTGAACTTTTTAATTTGGTTATAAAATCAAATCGAAAAAAAATAATTAAACATAATAGGAGGAAACGCTGTAATTTTTGGTACATATTGTATTCATTGTACAATATAGAAAGCATAAACACTATTTTCATAAAAAAGGATATGATACACTTAAATTCAGACATTTTACATGTATTCAGTTCCACAGGCGGTTACTTGGTTTCTTTAAAATAATGACTAAATGTGGCTAAAGTAATTTAAGCGTTTTAAGCTTTTTCTTGAACAGCCCTACATTGTCTACATGTACATGTTTTATTTTACTTAAAGGCTCATTCCAAAGCTTGGAACCAACAGTCCCAACTCTCCTTTTTTTTTTTTTTTGGTGAAGCCTAGACTTCTTTTATTCAATATAATATATATTTACATAATATACATATACATATACAAAAAACAGTAACACTGTACATGTAGTATAATATGATGCGGCTTCTAAAGCTCGCTCAGTGAATTTGAAAATCTTATAATAAAAGAGTTACGTTTTCCTTTTCGTTTGAGCAATTCAAACAAAATTTTACATTCCTGAATAAACAAGTGTAAAATATTAATTTGATTTGTCCAGTTATTGCTTAAGAAATATGCTTTATATATGCAAAACCCAACAAGTGTTAGCATTAAATTAATATTAAAATATGCTTCATTTTGAATTTTGTAGCCAAATATAACAGTTTGAAGGGTTTTTATGTCTGTGTCTATCCCACATATTTTGAAGATTCTTACGATACTTTGCCAGAAGGTTTGAACAGCAGAACAGTTAAGGAACACATGTTCATAATCTTCTGTGACATTGCATCTGTTACATGAGTTAGAAGGTATCATTTTCCAAACAAATCTTATCGATTTTACGGGAAATATGTTGTTGTCTCCTATCACAGAAGGTCTTTCTCCTATTGATGTGGTAGGTGGGGGATAAAATCTCCGTTAGTGATAGTTCTAGTCGGAAAATGGAATTGTCCATTATCCCTTTCATGATCAAATTATTCGGGAGATTTTTACCACTTCACCGCTTTAATTGATTGTCGTCTGCATCAGTATTGTTGTCTGCAAGGTACGTTTCAAAGATAATTTAAGGCTGTATGACTTAATTAATAACGATAAGAGTATCAAACAGTTTGGGTCCTGATCAAACGCCGCGTTATGCGGCGTCTGATCAGGACCCAAACTGTTTGCAAACGCGCCTCAAGGCGTCATTGAGAGTGAAAGGGTTAAAACATTTCAGGGTGAATGAGTTGAGCAAATCGAGTTGCTAGGAGTCTGATCTGTACCCACACGTTTTATTAGCTCACCTGGCACGAAGTGCCAAGGTGAGCTATTGTGATCGCCCTGTGTCCGTCGTCGTCTGTCGTCAAACTTTTTGTTCAAAGATCTTCTTCTTGGAAACCACTGGGCCAATTTCACCAAAACTTCATAGGATTGTTCCTTGTAGGGTACTCTCTCAGATTTCTTCAAATATAGGTCATCCAATTGAAATTGTGGTTGCCAATTGAAAAAACTTTAAATATCTTCTTGTCAAAAATTACTGGTCCGAATTGAAGATAATTTTACCCAAATGTGCCATATGTGACCCTCTATCAGATTTCTTAAAATAATTTTCCTATCTTAAAAAACATGGCCGCTAGTGGGTGGGGCAGATTTTCCTTATATGGCTATATAGTGAAAACTTAAAAAATCTTCTTGTCAAAAACTACTGGTCCGATTTGAAAGTAATTTTGTGCACTTGATCCATGGGTGACCCTCTATCAGATTTCTTAAAATTATTTTGATATCTAAAAAAACATGGCCGCCAGTGGGTGGGGCAAGTTTTCCTTATGTTACTGTAAAGTAAAAACTTTAAAAATCTTCTTTTCTGAAACTACTGGTCCAAATTAAAAATAATTTTACACAAATGGTCAATTGATGATCTTCTACCAGATTTCTTAAAATCATTTTGTTATCTTAAAAAACATGGCCGCCAGTGGGTGGGGCAAGTTTTCCTTATGTTACTGTATAGTAAAAAATTAAAAATCTTCTTCTCTGAAACTACTGGTCCAAATTAAAAATACTTTTACACAAATGGTCAATTGATGATCTTCTACCAGATTTCTTAAAATCATTTTGTTATCTTAAGAAACATGGCCGCCAGTGGGTGGGGCAAGTTTTCCTTATGTTACTGTATAGTAAAAATTTAAAAATCTTCTTCTCTGAAACTACTGGTCCAAATTAAGAATAATTTTACACAAATGGTCAAATGATGATCTTCTACCAGATTTCTTAAAATCATTTTGTTATCTTTAAAAACATGGCCGCCAGTGGGTGGGGCAAGTTTTCCTTATGTTACTGTATAGTAAAAACTTTAAAAATCTTCTTCTCTGAAACTTCTGGGCAAAATTAAAAATAATTGTACATAAATGGTCAATTGATGATCTTCTACCAGATTTCTTAAAATCATTTTGTTATCTTAAAAAACATGGCCGCCAGTGGGTGGGGCATGTTACTTTACAGTAAAAACTTTAAAAAATCTTCTTCTCTGAAACTACTTGTCTGATTTAAGAATGATTTTACACAAATAATGATTCATGGGTGACCCTTTGCCAGTTTTCTTCAAATAATCTTCCTAGCTCCAACAACATGGCCACCAATGGGTGGAGGTGAATAAGTGAAAACTTAATCATTACTGGTCCATTTACATGACCGTAATCATGGATACCAGGTGAGCGATTTAGGGCCGCATGCGGCTCTTGTTCACTGAACCTCCGATATTGCAACCACTCAAACGCAAAAAACTCCTGTTTTGAAGCGGGATGAAAGTAAAACAGACACATACTGACCTTACCCTTATTTGAATTGTCTTCTGCTTAAAATATATCGCCTACGAAAATTATCAAAATTATTTTTTATGCTTTTTTCTAAATTGAGAAAACTTCAGAACTAAGTAGGCAGTGTGAATAACAAGTCCGATCGGTGTTTTCTAAACTTTATCGAGCGGTTTCGGTCCTTCTCGACATTCATCAGGATATAAATTGAGAACAATTGAATATGAGTAACAAACAGTTTGGATCTAGATCAGACGCCACGTTACGCGACGTTTGATCTGGATCCAATCTGTAAAGCCAAGTCGTGCTTAGCACGATACGGGTTAGCGCAGGATGAAATTTAATCAGAAATCCGATTTAAAGCAGGAAGAAATTTAAACGGAAAACTTTTGATCTGAAATAGGATAAGACGTTTAAATACTTTCACTCTGATTTAATCACCGCCTGGCTTTAACACAACCAACCCTAGCCCCGAAATATACTCGTCTTTTACCAACAGTTAACGTCAATAGTATGCTTGTCCTATGCAAAAAGTATAGACCCTGATCAATGTCTGCACTTTTAGTCAGTTATCAATATATTGTTAAAATCAACCCTAAAAAGTCAAAAGTGGACTAGACTTTCTTGTAAGTTGGACTTTTCTATTTGAAGTCTTAGGGGTGAATGAGTAAACCTTTTCACTGTCATTACGATAATATCATAACAAGTGTACAGTGGAGAATCTGTTATTCTTTCCCGTTTAAACGCAAACGTACGCAAACGCAAAGCACTAAAACGTAGAAAAGTACAACTTTTGGACAATTCTGATAATTCTTGTTTATCTTGGTGGTAAACAGTTTGGAGCCTGATCAGACGCCGGGTTACCCGGCGTCTGATCTGGCTCCAAACTGTTTGCACTGCAAATAATAGTTTTAGCGTAAACGCGTTTATTGGGAAAGAATAACAGATTCTCCACTGTAATATATTCACTGCAATTACATCGCATGCTCGTAAACTTATCGTCTGCTTTTATTTCTAAAGTTTAGAATTTTAGCCAGTTTGACTTAAAAAGCATGTATATGAGTAAACAGTTTGGATCCTGATCAGACGCCGCGTAGACCTTGGCAGCGAAAGGATTAGCCCTAAAACGGACCATTTGTAGATCTACGTGCTCGAGCTGTCGGTGTTCAGCTGTACTCTTTTTATAAACAACCACCCAGTGTTTTAGTGCGGGGACCTCCTATGACAAGTAGCTGCTTAATGTAGTATAGAAATAAAATATAAATACAGAAAGCTCCTGTGTTAAGTTACCGCGTGTATTAGATTCTGTACGAGTATATTGCCTGGTTGCTTAATATAAGGTTGACTCTAACTGTATAGATCTCTATATTTTAAAGTGTTATTTGTGTTTTTTTTAAAAGTGTCATTTTGCGGTGGTGTGGTTTTTTGTTGTTTTTTTTTCATTTTTCTTTTCATGAATTAATTTTCCTGTGGTGAATTTCCCGGTTATTTTCCTGTGGTTAATTTCGCGATGAAAAGATAATTTGATGAAATAAAACACCATCCTTATCTGAACTAAATTCAGCTTACCAACGACGAGGCTCTTTTCACTAAATGATCTACAGTCGAACTTCGATATCTCGAACTCGGTTTTGTCGAATCTACTCCTAGTTCAAAGTTAAAACGTGGCTAAGCCACGTTTTAACTTTGAACTACGGGTATGTTCGACTAAACCGAACATGAAATAATGTAATTCATGTGTTGAAATACCGGTTAGCTCGAGTTATGCGAGTTTGAGATATCGAAGTTCGACTGTAGTTTGTAAATAAGGAATTCTTTCATCTTCTCTTGTCGTCTGGTCGTTATGTCGTCTGGTTTAAAAGTGTCGTCTGCCAAGGATATCAAATTGAAATAAAAAACAAACACACTTAAAGACGAATTTCAAACAAATACACGATGTCCGATCAAGATCCACGGTATTTATCACTTGGATCGTCTTTTTTGAAGTATCAAGAGCTACATGTACCATAAAATCCTACGATTTTCAAATTATTTTCAAGCGCGAATTTAGGAATCGTACCTTAAACCCTTTTTCTATAACACTAACATAATTATGGAAACAGTTTGAATCTAGATCAGAAACCGCGTCACGAGGCGTCTGATCTGGATCTAAACTGTTTGACATCCATATCATTTTTCCTAATTAAAAAACGCATAAAATTCCAAATTTTAAAAGTAAGAGCAGAAAAAATCCGGAGAAATGGAAGATATATACAGTTGTTGGCCATAAATAAGTTCCCAACCCTTGCAATATGTCATACGTTTTTTATGTACTTGAGTTGTTTAAGGTAAACAGTAACCTGTCGATTAACTTAAAAGTCACTAAAGGTAAATAACTAAATATCTACCAAAAGCTGAATATTTTCCGATCAGACTGAGAGGTGAACTTTTATTTACTTCTGATTGATTCTGTTGCTAAGCAACTTAAGAACTCAAGTGAAAATATATGACTGGTGTTCTTAATAATGTTGCCATAGCAATCACTTATTTTTTTTTTTAGATATTTTCCATAGCTCCGTTCTGATACGGAGTAGACCTTTGTTTGAAGCTTCGCCACATACCATTCAAATAGGTTAAATAGACCGTCAGATGAAAAATACCCCCGGTCGCTTGAGTCGATTCCCGACCGAGCTTATGTTTTAGAAATGTACTTTTTCCTTAACAATTATTTACGTGTTTATACAAACACTTGGTATCCATTTACATGCCATTTTAGGTCTATTTCAAGACTCATATCTAATTTAACCAACAGTTTCCAAACTCTCCGAGCTCAATGATTAAATGTTGGTTAGTTTTTCATGCATGAATAATAAATAGTGTATATGTTTATTAACATCATAACTAATGTGACATAATGTCCTTTCATAGAAAAAGACATGAAACATTGACACCAGGTCTGGGTCCAAGGTTATAAAGTTTTTGAGTTGAGTCTGAGATCGTTCTCAAGCACTTGATTAGTCAGATTTGAGCTTTTGTTCAGCAAAAGCTCAAATCTGACTAATCAAATGCTTGAGAACGATCTCAGACTCAACTCAAACTCTTCACAACCTTGGGACCAAGAATCTACTCTTTAGTAGTAGAAGCAGGTATTTCGATCATCTCTTTGTCATTATCCGGATCAAGTTTCTTCTCAAGAGATGCAGTGTTGGAGAAAGATGTTGACGCAATTGGGCCACTCTCTGGAACCGACGATGATGATGGGGCTGAAGGCTTTCCCACTCGTGGGCTGAAGCATTTGTCGAAGTGAAGCAAATCATTGAATGCCTTGTTGAACTTCCGGTGCGTCCGGTAATAGACAAGCCAATTAATTGACGGGTGCAAGTGCGCCCACATGGTGACGTACACATGCGAAGTGTGTGAAAAGGTGTCATTGTAGTCGATGACCATGATAAGCGCATAAGGGATCCAACAAATGGCAAATACGGCGTAGATGATGATCAAAGCTTTGAATAGCTGAAAAGATTTCCCTTTTGCCGATTTTCGACTTTCAGACTTCTCTTTGAACGACTTCTTGCTGCTTTTCCTGACAACCCTATAGACGTTGATGTAGGAGAACCCGATAACAATTATGGGAATCCAGACAAGCGTGATGGAGAAAGCCACAGTATAGGGAAATGTAGCCATTCTTTCCCAGATACACTCCAAACTCTTGTGATCAAAGCTATGGTCCCCGATACCAGCTTGGTTCAGAAGGACCAGGAACAGACCAACCATGTACAACGATATACAGAACATGATGCATGTATGCTTCTTGAAGATCTTGTGGTAGTACTCGTTGTGACAGATGTTGATGTAGCGGTTGAAGCTTAGAAGGGCGATAGTGCCAAGGGAATTGATGCAGGACATGGTGCACAAGTAGGCGACAACCTGGCACAAGTTGGGATTGCTGTCAAAGAACTTGTAGCCTTCTAGTTTGGCTGAAAAAGAATACACTACAATACAGCAGAACCTCTCTATTACGACCACTTAAAAGAAGGCTAATTGTCAGTGTAAAAGACAGGTGACAGCTTAAAGCAATGTGAAAGTGAAACAGAAAGCTCCTGTAGGAGCTTTCTGTTTCACTTTTACATTGCTTTAAGCATTCACCTGTCTTAAACAACTAGTATTTGACAAAATTGAGTGGTCGTAATAGAGAGGTTCTACTGTTTTTAGAATCGAATCAATACGGATTGATGAATCATACTTGTAGAAAATTTTACACAGCTACGGTAAGGTACATTGTACATTACCTAACTCGTAATGTAGAGTTTGACCAGGAGCCAAACTATTTGGCACTTTTATCAATATTGCTGCGGTCAAAACTTCCAAAAAGTTCAAGTTTGCATTAATTGCAAACCGTGGCATACGACCCTTTTTTCAGAGACTGAAAACTGAATATTGTATTTGCAAAAATAATACAAATACATGTACACCAGTTATAGCAAAGTTGTGGCATTGCGTGCATAAGGCATTGAAAATATAGTCGGTATAAAACATTTTCAAGAAAAATCACCGAATCTTATTTACTGTTTTTGGTGTTTTCCATCGGTTGTTCTACCCCAAACTAAGATGGAGTAGCTTTTGTTTTAAGACCACTAGATAAGAACAGTGAAGTGTTTGAGTGGTCTAAATCGAGGGATACAATTTTATGGTATCATTTGTGCCTTCTCCTTACGGTTTCGAATTCTGATCGAACTAATTTGTTTTCTTTGAAATGTATTGTTTCAAACATAAAAAACTTTTCCTTTAGTAATGTTTAGAGTTTTATAGGCGACAGGTATCAATTTACAAAAAAAAAAGTTTTGAAACAGATCAAATTCGATCGAGGTGAAAGGATTAAAAGGCGAAAAAGGTTGAAAAGATTTGATATCTTGTAAACAGTGTTCTCTCCTTACAACGACCCTTGTCGCATTTCCCTAAACAGGATAATTATGTATCACGCTTTTACTGCTGCAATATCGTATGCTTAGAATTGTCGTCTGCTGTTTTTTCTCGAAGTTACATATAAGTGGACATTTTGATAGAATATATAATGACGAGCGACAAACAGCTTGAATACAGATCAGACGCCGCGTGACGCGGTGTCTGATCTGGATTCAATCTGTTTGTAAATGTAAGCAACGTCTTAATTTCCCCTCCCTATAACGACTCCCTCCGAACAACACACATAGTATGTGTCTCCCAAAAGGTGTCGATGTAGAGAGGGAGCACTGTATATGTTGTTTGCAATATTCAATAGATACTCTCCTCGTAGATTGTTTAACCCTTCTCCTGCCGATTCCGACTTAGGTGTCATATCTAGATCAAAGCTGTTTGCCACCCGTGTTATGGTATCTTCGACTTTAAAATGTATAAATCTGAATTTTACAAAATTTGCAGAATACAATTTCAAAGCAGCCGATATTTTGACAGGAGAAATGTTCAAATAGGAAGTGATTATCAAACAAGAGACTTCGCATGATTATTGCAAACGGCTTTTATCCAGAAGAGACCCCGAGAAACTGGACGTCGCATCTGGATCCAAAGTGTTTGAGTCTTATAACAGTCATGTTCTAGAAAAATGAAAGATAAACAATTATGCAAAATATTATAGACAACAACTTTTGCAGGCAAAAATGCTTAGCAGACGTAAACATTTTTGCTCGCTAATGGTTAATGATCTCTTCAGTCTAACCCTTTCGCCCCTGTTGCGTCGTCTGCTTCAAAATGACGTCTGCTATTATCTCTCAAAGTTGACGTTACGGTATTTGAGCCAGAAGAAAACATCGATATGAGTTTCAAACATTTCGGAGGCCGATCAGACGTCGCATGACGCGGCATCTGTGTAAGACCAAAACGGTTTGCAAATGTTTGATACGTCCCAATAAGCACCACAAGAGTAAATTGCGTATAGGTTAACCTTTTGTTCCATAGCCTGTTTCTAGTTTTGAACACAGGTGACCCTTTAAAGCGACTCGCAACCAGATGGTGCATTAAAAATAGTAATTTGTAAATATGTGTCAAACGCTTATATAAATGGTAAAGAATTAGTTTAGGATAAGAAATTCTGTTTAAAAAAATGTATTTCAATAAAAAAAAATATTGGTCTCTGGTGGGATTCGAACCCGTGTCCCGGCATTGGCGGACAGAAGGCAAAATAGGGGAAACCGCTTAGACCAATGGACCACGGAACACTATCCGTTTATCTCGGATCGATTTAACGTATTTCAATGTATAACGATCGAAAGTGCATACAACTTCGTAATTCGGCTCGTGTTTATGTCTGAGCCCGTGTAGAGAAGCAACAACAACAACTATACCGTCTACTAGTCGGTATAGAAAAACGATGGAAAATATCTAAAAATCTAAGATTCGGTGACGATTCTTGAGACTTTTTTTGGACTGATCATATTTTTTTAATGTCAGAAGCCAAATAATGCCACAAATTTGCTTTTATTTGAGTATTTTATTTTATTTTGACAAGTACACCATCCGGTTGCGAGTCCCTTTAAAGCAGATTAAAAGTAAAGCAGAATGCGCCTAAATGCACATTCTGCTTTATTTCAGTCACGGGGGTCACAATATTCTAAGTCTAAAAAAACGTCTCGGTGTCACAATTCTGATGGGACGGGGTCACTTTTTGTCGCGAAGTAAACCATTTGTAAACGCAAGTGTAGCGGTAAAATATAACTTTATACATAGCTTATTCTTCATCTCGTTTTTTTATTGCTTTAAATAATTAACGTGCGTTTTTGCCATTTTTGGCTAATTGGACTCGACTTGGACGCGGATACAGATGTGCATCTCATTACTGTTTGAAAATAAGATCGTCGTTTTATTTAAAAAATGGTTGCACAATTAGATCGGTGTTTTATTTAGTAAAACTGGTTACACATTTAGATCGTCGTTTTATTTAGTAAACATAGTTACAATTAGAGATCGGTGTTTATTTAGTAAAAATGGTTACACAATTTGATCGTTTTTTTATTTAGTAAAACTGGTTACACAATTAGATCGTCGTTTTATTTAGTAAACATAGTTACAATTAGAGATCGGTGTTTATTTAGTAAAAATGGTTACACAATTTGATCGTTTTTTTATTTAGTAAAACTGGTTACACAATTAGATCGTCGTTTTATTTAGTAAACCTAGTTACAATTAGAGATCGGTGTTTATTTAGTAAGAATGGTTACACAATTTGATCGTTTACTCATTATTGGCATACCACGAGTACAATGATTATTTGCAAACAAGTTTTCATACTGATCAGACGCCGCATAACGCGGTGTATTATCAGGATCTAAACTGTTTGAAACACAGTACAACAATGCGTTTCTTGGGACTCTTTTTTAAACGCATTAAACGTTTACTGTATTTGATACGCATGAAGCATATTTGATACAGCGGGAATGTGTAATACTTAAAATGCTTGTATGTGACTGCACACAGTCTGAGGCCGCATAAAACGCCCAGTAACTGGACGTCTGAACAGACTCCAATAAAAATGTTTTCCACTAACATTAGAATGAATTGAAAGTACCGCCTTTTCGACTTCTCCACTTACCAACAATACTCATTGGATCAGCAAAAGCCGTCACGTACAGGTCAGACATAGCCAGGTTAACTATGAAGATGCTTTCCATGTTCTGTAGGTAAGAGTTCTTGGCCACAGACGTTAGAATCAAAACATTGCCGAACGTTCCCACCAAAGAGGCGATGATGAGAATTACCAAGCACGGTATCGCTTCTCCGGGAGATTCCGAAATGAATTCGTAACGGTCAAATTTGTAACCATTATCTCCAAACATTAGCGGCTTTGTCGTGAAATTATCCATGTTGGCACCGTAAAACAAAATAGTCGATATGCAATAGCAGGATGCCACGGTCCGTATGCGATTGATGACACTAGCGAGGTTGTATACTCCTAGTAAAACGGAAACTTTACGAACCTACGGATGTACAGTCCCAATAAGGAAGAGAAAATATGATGTACAACCAATCTGATCAAGTTTCAAAGTAACTATTCTTAAGTTGAAGCTACGCAATATAACACCAAGTGGCAATTGCTGAAATTTTATTGCCAGTAAACAACTTGATCGGGAAGTATATACGAGAGAAAAATTGTCTGAAGATTATGCAAACATAATTTAACAATACATAAGTTCATAGCGTAATATTTACATTCAACCTGTAAAGTCTCTATGTAATCGTATTAAAAATATGCAGGTCAATTCTCGATGAACCTACAAATCGAATCCGGTTCCAGCCAGTTAGAAAGAGGGCGGAGTCTCCGCCGCGAAGAAAATCTTCCATACGGCGGAGAGATACCGACCAAGTTAGGATCTACTTTTAGATTAGCCGTTCGGGTATCTCGAAACCCCTATTTAAAGTCACAGACAGTTCAATTAAAATCAAATTGCGATAAAAAAATTAAATGCTGTTTTTAAGGGAGGTTATCATATTACGCTCCGTCATTAAAGCTGTACGCGTTCTCTCCCTTCTCCGAGTGTTCTATTTATAGATTAGACAAGTTGTCTTCCAATTACGGTTTGAAATTGACAAGTTCAAACAATTTGTTCACCAGAATTACATAGGAAAGTCGCTCAAACATAAAGCAAAATAATGCATTCACACTTACTAAATTGGTAACGTAATGTTCCGTTATGACATATTGAAACTAGCCTATGTGTATCGGATATGCCACGGATGGCCGCGGGTGTGTGTACACGCTGACTGTGTAGTCGCATTTCAGCGTTGCTATTCGCGTTGCTATGTGTAAAGCGTGTATAAAAACTTGCGCCACCTAATTGTTTAAAATATGCTTTGATAATAGATATTCAGATTGAAATTTTTGTTTTAGTTTCTTACGAGCGTTCTTAAAGCACAGCGAGAAAGTTTAGTGCGTAAAAATCCTGAAATTATTATGCAAATACAGTACATGTAGTAAGGACTACTTTTGACACCATATTTAGAAACTGGAATGGCTATTACATCGATATTACATCTATCAAACCCATTTGGCCGGTATATGGTATATTCATATACATGAAAACAAATCTGGTCAAACTACACATTAAATGGATGACAGAAAATAAAAATATAAATATAAGGAATAAACAACATCTTTTTGCCGCTCATGACGGTAT
This sequence comes from Gari tellinella, assembly GCA_922989275.2. Lineage (NCBI taxonomy): Eukaryota > Metazoa > Mollusca > Bivalvia > Cardiida > Psammobiidae > Gari > Gari tellinella. Next base: position 97,889,158 of record OV277857.1, on the reverse strand, counting down.
GACTACATTAGCTTCGGGGGTTAAATTAAATTGAAAACGCCCTTCGGGCGTTTACAAAATTTACCCCCTGCGAAGCTAATGTAGTCATACCGTCATGAACGTCAAAAAGATGTTGTTTATTCCTATAATGGTTCACACATGCGTTCATACCATACTGGCAAAGACAAAATATATAATAGCCAATGACAAACTTCTACCGACGTCCATATCAAAACAGTCATTATGTACCGTTCCTAGGCAAATTCAAAAGTTTATATCCTCATTGGCAAACACAAATGACCATGTTATAATGATCCACATAATACTTCTAATTCACATTGGACCATGGCTAACTTTTTTTTATATCATAAATGCCAATTCATACTCAATACGTCAATAGACCGAGACAAACGGCCATAGGATGGATGGTTGAGTTAAGTTTTACGGCACTGCGACAGAAAATAGGTCATATAGCGCCTTTGTATGACGAGGGATGATGAGATGAGATAATAATAATAATAATAATAAAGACTTTATTTCAAGAGGGTAACAGATGATTTCAGGAAGATTAAATCGGCAAATCCCATTCGTTACCTAGCAGCGCACGGGGTCAAAACAATTGACTTGCCTTCCGTTTAGTTCTTTGCGGAGGGGATACTTTTGGTCAAATAAACAGAAACATTCCTTATGACACTTAAACTCCAGACCCACGACAAGGTAATGAGGTCTCTGGGGCAAACGGCCATATTGTAACGGTCAAAACCATATCACAATGACCAAATGTAAAACATCCATATAACAATGACCTAGATATAGATGCCATAAATGAAAACGAGAATAACCAACTACAACTTCTATATCTTTATGGGAAATAGAAAAAAACAACCAACACTTCATTATGACAATATAAACCAACTATCGTATTTTGGTGAGCCAAGGCAAACGCCCAGTTCATGGTCAAGGAAAACGTACATACAGTGGAGAATCTGTTATTCTTTCCCGTTTAAACGCAAACGTACGCAAACGCAAAGCGCAAAAACGTAGAAAAGAACAACTTTTGGACAATTCTGATATTTCATGTTTATCTTGGTGGCAAACAGTTTGGAGCCTGATCAGACGCCGGGTTACCCGGCGTCTGATCTGGCTCCAAACTGTTTGCACTGCAAATAATAGTTTTAGCGTAAACGCGTCTATTGGGAAAGAATAACACATTCTCCACTGTATCATAATGACAAACAGTAATCCAGGCACCCTAACAACTACGATCAACACATGAGATCATCATAAGGACTAAGTTAACCCTTAGCCCGCCAAATAAATTGTCGTCTGCTAAATTTCTCGTCTGCTTCAAGTTTCAAAGTGCTTCAAAGCTGCTCAAAATTGCTGAAAATGTTGTCCGAGTGTCAAACAGCTTGGATCTGGATGAGACGCCGAGTTACTCGGCGTCTCATCCGGATCCAAGCTGTTTGCATATGGAGCTATAGTCGTGAGTGGCAGGCTAAGGGTTAAAACAACTATGCCATACTTTCTAAAACTAAAAGTACCACAAAACCCATTCCGTATTATAAGGGCTAATAGACAACCGTCTAAATCATAATCTCGGGGAAGAAATAAGCTAAAACAGACCCCCCCCCCCCCCCACAATTATAATGGCCTATAAGACAACCGTCCATATTATATAATAAACGAAACAAACGCTATAAATATCATATTAGTCAAGAAAAACGCCAATAATATACAGTCGCCACAAACAGTTCCAAGACAAATATCCGTTACTTTAAGAGTAAGACAAACGTCAACATCATAATGGTCAAGACAAACGTCTGAATCATAACAGCAAAACACAAACACCTATGTTAATATGGCCAAGACAAAAGTAAACGAGATGGCAAAGAAAAAACCCCGTAAACGGCATTATGGCAAACACTGAACGTTTATGTAATAAAGGCTAGGACTGACGCCTGTGTAATAAAGGGTGTGTAAAAACGTCCATGTCATAATAGACAACACAATCATCTAAACAAAAATGGTCAAGACAAACGAATATGTCATCTAAAACAAATAACCATGTTATATTGCTCAATACAAACATATACATGTGTCTGCCATAATGGCAAATACTAGCATCTATGTAATAATAGCCAAAACGAACGTATTGGTGGTCAAAACGAACGTATTGTCACATTGTGTAAAACGAACGTATGTGCCATACTGATCAAGTTACCGGTAAACGGAATTGCTATATTGGGTAAGATAAAAAGAGTTTGTCCTAATTGATAAGACAAGCGTGTGTGTACTAAAGGACAATATACATGTATGGCGTCTTTGTCATTTTGGCCAAGACAAACTTCCGTCTCATTATGTCTAAAACAGACACCCTTGACATTATGACCAAGACAAATGCCCGTGTCATTATTGGCAAGCCAAATATCTACGTTATGACGACCAAGAAAAACCACCATGTCATAATTGTCAATACATAATTATGTTCATATCATAATGGCCAAGACAAACATTCAGCGCATAAGGTTGATATTTTAGGAGGATCCCCTGTACTCCCTGTGATGATGTTTTATACGAGTACAAATAAGGAAGATTAATAACTTTCAATCCCATTGTCTAGACATTGACCATGTCAACCAGTATTAGTTTACAGTTCCGTCCCACTATTACCACAAATTAAGCAAATAATTATAGACAGTGTTTAAAAGCAGGATATACGTTGAGCAGATCATTCTGCTTTATTCTCGTCGTATCTTAAGTAACGATCACCAAAGCCCCTTCTTCTCAACAGTCGTGATAGCCAAACCCCACTCTCCCTTATGATGAAAAAGTAAAAGTAAGGGAAGCTGTAGTGCAATCACTTAACACATGTAAAGGCAATAAATATGAGTCAACAATGTGGTAAGATGTTTACTTTCTCTCATGTAAACAATTCACTCCTGTCGTAACAAGTGTTTTGTTTGACTGCTAAGAAGTTGGTCAATGAATTGTCGTAAAGACTCGCAAAGACAAGCGGCTGATCATAGCAGGACGTTAGTAATGCGGAAAGGTCATTAGAGAGCTTTTCACCAGCAGGGGTTGAACTGTCACAAGAGACTGCTCAGATATCAAGCTGTTTCCGTTGAGACATACTATATTGTCTTTGATGTACACTTTACTGCGCTTAACCCTTTGCCTGCTGGTCGCAACTTTATTGATTTTTGCAAACAGTTTAGATCCAGATCAGACGCCGCGTAACGCGGCGTCTGATCTGGATCCAAAATGTTTGACACTCGCCTGTAGGTTTACTTACTTAAAAATGTATAAATCTAAATTTAACAAACTTTGCAGACGGCAATTTCAAAGCAGAAGACATCATCGCAGGATAAGGGTTAATTACTTGTTTGATTTATAATTAACAATCCCGGAAAATAAGTCACACTGTTTGGTATAAAAGCAAAACACCATGGAAAATAAAAAGTTCCTAGAGTAGGGGTTTGTTTTTATTTTAGATGCGTGTTAGTTGAATAATGCTAAAAGGTTGTTATTTTCAGTGAATTTCAAAATAACAAACAATGCAGACAGACCCTGACCACACGTTTAAAACATTTTACACGACTAAAATAATGTGGCCATTCGTTGTAATAATGTCTACTTCGGTGTCACTACTTAGCTCTTTGTTGCTGCAGAGGTTCAGAAGTTCGAGACCCGATACCCTATAGGAGACCATGGTATTAGATAGATGTTCACTCGTCGCTTTAAGCTGCAGCAGCACTCGACTGTCCATAGCTGTAGAGTCTGGCAAAGTATTGCTGATCCTTACACATACTACAGGGATACAGATCTGGAATTCCACAAATAATTTATTATCGAAGGATGCATAAAGCAAACAAAACCTGTATTAACATTTTTGATGTTTAATTAAATAAGAATGGCCAATATTTGGCTGCGGCTTTCATTTATATGTAGACAAAAACCGGGTCGCCGCAACAGTATATGGCAGACCCCAAAAAGCACAAATAGCTTCATCAAAGCCCTTAGCACATGGGCAACACATAGTGTCAATTGTTCAGCATAGCCCTTAGCAAAGTGGGCATCACAACATGTCAACAAATAGCTTCATCAAAGCCCTTAGCAAAGTGGGCAACACATAATGTCAATTGTTCAACATAGCCCTTAGCACAGTGGGCATCACAATATGTCAATTGTTACCATAGAAGACAACTTGTCATAATCATCACAGTCCTTAACAAATTGGGCAACATATTGATATTTACCACCAAAGTTCCAAATTAATACAATGGTAACAATTAACTGAGACTAGTTCCAATTACAATGTTAGCAATTAACTGAGACTGGACTTCTGAGGCGACATGATCCTACAGGAGCCAGTCCAGGAAGGTACAAAATGATTATTTGTAACCTCTTATTTTTAAAACTGTCATCTTTTCGCATCCGCCAGTGCATAACCTGATTAGCACCAGAAGCGACACTAGCTGAGCCAACCAAATCATGACCTGGCTGAACCATTGACATGGAACTGGTGACACAATATTGACAAGTTCATCGCACAACTGAATAGTCCCACAGAATGTAAAATAGCTTTCTGGCAATAATGCAGATTCCAACTGAAAGCCGCGCCGAACGATAGTCTTGAAGGCTGCTGGCAACTTGAAACTGTAACCAAGATGGGGAACACAGCGTCTGTAAAATAAAACAAACTAGGCAGCAGCAACTGTACCAAATGACAGGCTTATAACCCAAGTAAGCAGAGACAAATAAGGGACACACCAGACATACAAGGAATTATAACATATTTATGTTTAGAATTGTCCTAAAGTACTGACTGAACCAAAGTAAGTGAGCCATGGAGGTCACACAATTCAAAAACACAAATTGCTTGCATTTACATGTTTACAATTAGCGGGTCGCCTCAACAGTACATGGCAAACCCCTAAAAACACAAATAGCTTCATCAAAGCCTTTAGCAAAGTGGGCAACACATAATGTCAATTGTTCGTCATAGCCCGTAGCAACGTGGGCAACACAAAATCTTAACAAAATGGGCAACATATTGATATTCACAACCAGGTCAAAAAGTAAAAGAAAGGGTGTGGAGGGTGGGTTTTTACCTAGATTTAAGAAACATTCTGTTCCAAACTGAAACATGATGTAAACGGTGCTATGATAAAAGCTATGTTGTAAGAATAACACATAAAAAGAATCACATTCGCCCCTTCGATAAATTCGCCTACGGTCATATGCATTCAGTAGTCGTTATTATCGAAGGATGCATAAAGCAAACAAAACCTGTATTAACATTTTTGATGTTTAATTAAATAAGAATGGCCAATATTTGGCTGCGGCTTTCATTTATATGTAGACAAAAACCGGGTCGCCGCAACAGTATATGGCAGACCCCAAAAAGCACAAATAGCTTCATCAAAGCCCTTAGCACATGGGCAACACATAATGTCAATTGTTCAGCATAGCCCTTAGCAAAGTGGGCATCACAACATGTCAACAAATAGCTTCATCAAAGCCCTTAGCAAAGTGGGCAACACATAATGTCAATTGTTCAACATAGCCCTTAGCACAGTGGGCATCACAACATGTCAATTGTTACCATAGAAGACAACTTGTCATAATCATCACAGTCCTTAACAAATTGGGCAACATATTGATATTTACCACCAAAGTTCCAAATTAATACAATGGTAACAATTAACTGAGACTAGTTCCAATTACAATGTTAGCAATTAACTGAGACTGGACTTCTGAGGCGACATGATCCTACAGGAGCCAGTCCAGGAAGGTACAAAATGATTATTTGTAACCTCTTATTTTTAAAACTGTCATCTTTTCGCATCCGCCAACTGGTCTTGGGAACTGTAGCAGTTACCCAGACCACCGCCAAACCAATTGGCCATGCGAAAAGAACACAGTAGTGAAAGCTCGCAGCCAAATCAAACGCACCTACTAAGCCCGAGTATGCAGCAATGAAGTTCAAATCGGACAAGCTGCATGCTTATTTACCCTTTTTCTTGACAAATTGAGTAGCTTACTCAGGCATGTCGCGGAATGGCCCTTAAAGCACCACACCGAGTATAATATTTAAATGCTTTCGGAGTCCAGCAACCAGCCAGTCTGTAGTGCTTCAGAAGAAAAAACCCAAGTTTACCATGATTGTAGCAGCACCAAATCTGAAGGAATTGAACAGGAAATACGTCTCATATAACCCTAAGGACTTCAGTGTTTTTTGTAGAATGGCATTGAACTGATAGCGAGTGTGTGGTTTGATACAGAATAGGACAGCATTCGCGGGAACTTATGCTGCGATATTTAAGCCCACATAACTCGACAGATGGCTGCGGCAGTGAACTGATTGCGAGTGAGTGGTTTGACATATTTGGCATTTAGTCAGACAGGTAAATACTCATGTAAAAGTTTGACTGGACAAACTGGACTGATGACGTCTTAAATGAATACCCGATGACCCCGGCCAACTTGATCTGTCTTTGAAAAAACATAAATGAGATTAATTTTGATGACATGACATTCGGTATGTATCTTAATGTCCCCTATGCTTAACGGATAATGGGGAAAATGAGTCGAGGGGCGATTTAAAAAAAAAAAAAAAAAAAAAAAAAAATTCCAACCCAACAATATGCATATTTTATGTCGGTCTGTAGCTATTTTATTGTAGCGAGACCAGGAATCAACCTGCTGCACATAGCTAGTTGAATGAGTGGATTGGCCGTAAAACAGTATACCACGTGGCTAATGTGATACTTTTATCTTTGCTACACTCAAACGAAAAACAAAAGAGTAAGAGCAACTTGAATACGAACGGTTTCGCTCAATTTACTGGTATTCTGTAGTAAATGAGTTCGGTTTATTGCAAGCGTAACAAACCTGTTATTGTGGTAGCTAACCAATTGTATTTCCGATTGAAGATAAAACTGTTTGTGTGACGAGTGTCAGATTTGAACGTGTAACTTAGCTTTTCAAATGCGGCCCAGATCCAAAGTGGACCACTTTTTAATTTCAGTACAAGAAGCCAGTTTATATTGAGAAAACAAAGTGTACAATGAGCTAACGTAAGAACTATTGTAAAAATTTATAACACTATAAAGTAATTTTGTTAATAAAAGAAACAGAAATCATTTCATTTATGATTTTTAAGTTAGATCTGCATGTAGGCCTATATGGAAAGAGATGTTTGTATATTAGTTTAAAAAAATTCACATGCAGCTGCTCAGTGATAAAATTCCAATTTGACGGATCGAACCTTTACAGAGAATATAATGGAAAGAATTTAATGCTGCCCATATTTGATACATGAATTAAGGAGAGTTAAGTTAGGGGGTTTTGTTTGTGTGTTTTGCAGCGACTGCTCAGGATCTTAACTGTTTTCAATTAACCATTCAGTGTATTCGGGTTGTCACAGTGAAGGTGTTAAGAACATGTCTGCCAGGAATTACCTGAACAAGATTAAAGTGGCCTGAACATATTTCATGACATTTGGCAAAGTCAAAATAAAGCAATACATTATGTATGATAATCCCGGACGATATAATAAACGATATATGCTCTGGGCAAGAGTATTCAAGGTCAATGCCGTATTGAGCTAAAAGGTGTGTAAAACTCCTCAATCTAAAGATAGTTGGCAATTATTTGCACTCACCAGGTTCGGAAATTGTAGATGCTATGGTAAAGGAGTTGTCCTCAGACAGTGCAAGATTTGTCAATTATCAAGGTCAGATTTGAAGGTCAAATATACCTAAAAGTGGTTTGTGACACTCTGCCATGCCAACATGTATCTACACCTCATGTGCTATGAATCCTAGATGATATGGTACAGGAAATACTCAGGAAAAGGTGTGGTCAAAGGTCAAGGTCAACTTGCCAGAAAGTGGTACATGGCACTCAGCTATCCAAAAATGTATCCACATCCAATGTTTGGTTATTGTAAATAGCATCGTATAAAAGAAATGGTTTAGGACAAGGATTTTCAATAATCAAGGTCAAAACAAGATTTTTCTATTATCAATGTCAGGGTCAAATTAACCTGAAACTGGTAATCGCAATATGTATCCACATACCAGATATGGTTATCCTACATGACATAATACTAGTGTTGGGAAGCGGACGGGAACTCACAATCAACAATCAAAAACACTACACCGATTGATAATTGATTTATTGGATGATGTAACGGGTTTAAATAAGGTTACCAGTACAATTTGTTTCTTTTAGAGTACCGTCACATTTATGCCAAGAGTTTACCCTTTGCTGGTTAATTTAGAATCTTGTACCAAATCTATTGAAAATTGTAGCTGAAAAATTAAATTGCTGATACCAACCCTCTAAAATGACCATTCAAAGATTCAATAAATCTAAAAGGACTTAACAACCGGACGGCATGAATGTTGACATACGCCCATTAATATAAAGTATATACAAATTATAGACGAGTGAGTATCAAGCAAATGATTAACATCTCTGAATTCACCATAACCAAACATGAAATGCTCCGACAAATGTCTAGATTACTTGAATTCTTTTAGATGGACGCTTGCCAGACATAAATGCTTTTGTTAAAGTTTTAATATGACAAGAACAAAAGAATATTTTTAAATTTTATTTGAAATTATGGAAATTATTGATTATGAAAAAGTAAAGTTCGAATGTTTTACTCTATCAGTAAAATTTTATTTGAAATTATAGAAACTATCGATTATGAAAAAGTAAAGTTCGAATGTTTTCTCTATCAGTAATTAATCTCTAACCGATTAGTTTTCGAAACAAAACTTATAGTACAGAAATATATGAAAAGAGATGTTCTGTACAATTTTCGGATGGACAAATGGATGGACGAATAGGCAGACAGATGGGATGGACCGACAAACCAACAGACAAATTGTTTCCGATATAGCCCCTAATACCTAGTGGGGTATATTAATGTCTCAATTCAAATCAATTGTTAAAAACAAACCAACAAACAAATATTAAGCACTGTTTTGCAGATTTGGATTGCTTTTGGCAGAGAAATAAAGACTGGGTTTAGAGGCACAAATTTTCATTATGTCAATTTAGTTTTTCATCAACTTTTCTTTCAACATTGTAGATCTAGTTCTACTTTAACAACAAGTTTAAACCTCAAAAACATTACCTGGCCTCTGTCTGTCGGTGTTCGGCTCCGCCTGTTTACATACTTACAAAGGCAAAAAAACTCCAGTGAACCATCGCCCTGATAGACATGTCACATGTGTGTTTAGGGCCTACTAACGGACGGGCCGGGCTACAACAGACACCTGGCTAGGTTTCAGGCTTCTTCCTGTATGTACCATAACGATGACTTGCCATCATCACAGGATTAAGGATTGGAGACTTGGGCAACAGCATGGAAAACAAAACAAGAAACAGCATAAGTGATGTTTTCAATTGAAAAATAACATCATAAATGTTACATACGTCTCGTGCTGACGTCATAATAGACAAGAAACTAACTCGCTCACACCTAAACCATAGCGCTGAGACTTGCGTGATAAAATGATAAATTGATTGTTGTTAAATTAAAATGTCTAGTATTTATCGTTGTATGCGTGCCAGCTATCACCTTGAAAATACCAAAGCAGATTTCTATAAAGAATCTTTTATAGATCTATGCAATATTCAATACAACAAATTTCAATAAATAAACATTAAACTGCGTGTTTACGTCTAATATATGTTGATAGATGAATGGTCTACATGTCTGCCATCAAGCGATTATCACTAGGGACTCCGTTAAAAAAAACGGATGTACACCCTGCAAAATCACTCAAATGCAACACAATACGTGGGAAATGTTATGTATGCATATACCAGTGTTACTATCCTCTATATATTCTATGTGTAGTACTGTCCCTTGTGTAGACGGTGTCTTAGTAAATTGTTCTACTTATACCACGTGCGTTTACTTATTACATCGTATATTTCCCTGTAATACGGGTACACAACAGGAAACCTCAGTGTAAACCAACGCAGTAAATCATCAACTTCTTGCTTATACACACCTGAACTCAAATAACGACAAATAAACAGAAGAAAAACTTTTTTTTTACCTAGATTTAAGAAACATTCTGTTCCAAACTGAAACATGATGTAAACGGTGCTATGATAAAAGCTATGTTGTAAGAATAACACATAAAAAGAATCACATTCGCCCCTTCGATAAATTCGCCTACGGTCATATGCATTCAGTAGTCGTTATTATGTTGTTTATAATGTACTTAGGATTTCTCGGGATGTAGCATTTTAGATTTTTGAAATTATGACCACCCTGCATTTTTATCTGACATTATGAAGATATGGTTACATTTGTTAGCGCTCACCAATCCTCAATGACATAAGCTGAACATTTTCATTAAGCTAGGGACACGTTTTGTAACTTTGATTACCGGTAGCACCAAGCGCCATGTCGCGAGTATGTGAACATTGGGGCACATTGTTAAATACATCTCAAAACGGTAAAATTTATCTTAACCACTTTACCTGGCTGGGAACATCAGCCCATGTCAGTGTTTTACATTAGTCGTCCAAAAGGGTATATGTTGGTATAGTAGTCCTGATTGTATGGAAGCACCGGAGAGCCTTTTTGACTTATGACTTTTGACCTTTGACTTGTTGGTTTTATCGCCTTGTAACACACTTGTGTAAATATTTCAAAATGTTGATTTCAAATGATAAACGACTGGCAGATTCTTTTACACTTAATACAACGTCATAATGTGAACGCAGTTGCGTTTTTTGCGTACATGTACTTACTCACCGACGATACTATAATGTAGCTCTTAAACATATCTTTGCTAGGATAGAAAAGTAAATCTTGCCGTAATGACTACTCAAAACTAACTTTACTTTTGGTGTTAACCAATTACTCCATAACTACGAATTTTACGCCTTATTTTCTTTATTTGAGAACAAAAGAAAGAAATGGGTTCCACTGTATGCAGCCATGAATATACACAATATTGAAATAATTTATATCCGAAACGCGTTACCCAATAGCCTGTTTCTAGTTTTGAAGACAATTTACTAGTTAAAGCAGGTTGAAAATAAAACAGAATGCACTTCATGGCGCGTTTGATCAGGATTCAAAATGTTTGCAAATAACCAATTTACACGGATCAAGGCAGTGAACGTGTAAATGTTTGAAGACAATTGCAGATACAGATACATTCTTTATTTATTGTTGGGTTACATAAACATCTAGATATATTAAAGTAGACGATATAAGACTTTTTATCTTGCGGTCTACAAGCGATGCATGTAGAGGGGCACCAAAGGACGTCATTTGCGATGACGTTACCGTAAATAACGTCAATGTTTGGCGGAAAATCTATCTAGCAGAACTACTACAAACTACGACTTCGATTGATTTAATACGTGTTATGTGTTTAAAGTGTTATGTGATAAATAGAATCTCACATTCGTGCTAATTACTTAGCACATTTAATAAACTCGTTGACTAAAACTAATATGATGCTCGCCAAGGCTCGCGTCATAATGTTTTAGTCAACTCGTTTATTAAAAATGATAAATAATGATCATCCATGTAATGAGATCCTCTATATAACCATCACCCGGCAGTTATATATCCTCATGGTCTGTCTCGTGTGTGGCTTAACGCACGATTACATTTCAATTATATTTGCAAACCTAATAGACGGAAGGTTTTCAGGTTAAATCCCTTTCGACATGTATTGGCATTTACAAACAGATTTGATTATGATCAAACGCCGAGTAACTTTCTTTTAAAAAATCACAACAGCTTTTAAAATACCTTATTTTAAATTTTAACCTTAAACGAAAGCCACTCTGTTATGAAACAGCTTAAAAAAACAAAATACAAAATGACATACAATTTTGTTCCTGTTCGCTTATTCCAGTAAAGCCGCATCAAGAATGCGCTGGGGAACCCTTTCCCAGGATTGCCTGTCTTCTGTGTAGACAAGGGACAGCTAAAATAGACTGAAAGTTAAAGCAGAAAGCTACAGCAGAAACTTTTTGCTATACTATACTTTCAGCCTACTTATAGCACGGACTTTTCATGATATAGGAACAGTTTCCGGTTATGGTTATTTATCAAGGTAAAGCAGAACCATGAAAAATCATTAATTGATATAAAGAAAAGCGAAGGCGTTTCTGGTGGGAAGGATTTTAACCCTTTCACTCTCAATGACGCTTAAAGGCGCATTTGAAATCAGTTTTGATCCTGATCTGATCAGGATCAAACTGTTTGACACTCGTTTTGGAATTTCGTCAGTAATACTGTCTTATTTTTTTAAACTTTGAAACGACAAAATTGAAGCAGACGACAATGAAACGGCGAAGGGGTAAAAATCTCACGAGAATTTTGAGCATTAAAGGGTTAAGAAAGCAACGACCAGATCGTTAATCGCCTGAATTGATAGGTTGTTTTGTTATTATTTATTTCAGAATACGGAAATTCTGCAATTATTAGCATTTTATCATTCACATGGCAATTTGATTATCTCAAAGATAAATCAATATTTCATGTCTATTTTACACACTAGTATATTTTGACCAGAACAGAACATTACTTTTATTCACTATTCAGATTAGTTCAAAGTACATAATGTTAGTTAGTCACATATAAATACAGTACTCCCTCTCTACAACGGTCCTCACAACAACGACTCCCTCCTTTCAACGACCCTTGCCGCAGTTCCCCCAAACAAGACAATTATGTCCGACCATTTCATGGCTGCAATACCGTCTGCTTAAAATAGTCGTCTGCTGCTTTTCTCAAAGTTACATGTTTGACATTTTGACAGAAAAATACTTAACAACGAGTGACAAACAGTTTGAATCCAGATCAGACGCCGCGTTACGCGGCGTCTGATCTGGATTCAAGCTGTTTGCAAATGTTAGCCAAATTCCCTCCCTATAACGACTCCCTCTGAACAACGAACACAATTTTGGTCTCCCATTGGATGCCGTTGTAGAGAGGGAGCGCTGTATTCACAAAGAGATAACATCACATTACAATATGAGGATGAATACATCAAGCATCTCTTATGTATATTAATCACTAAATTATACAAAACATGCTTAGTTGTGGCATAATTATTAAATGTGTCACATTATTCAAAGCCGTGTGTTATTAACTAGTGCCCTCGCGTAGCGGGATTAACACTTTCTCTGTCAATGGCGACAAAAGATGCCCTTGTAAACAGTTTGGATCCTGATCAGACGCAGCCAAACGCGTTACACTCTCCACTGTCAAACGGCGCCTTTGCAAACTGTTTGGAACCTGATCAGACGCCGTGTCCCTTTCATCGTCAATAACGCCAAACTTTATGCGCATTTGCAAACTGTTTGGAACCTGATCAGACGCCGTGTCCCTTTCACCGTCAATGACGCCAAACTGTATGCGCATTTGCAAAATGTTTGGAACCTGATCAGACGCCGTGTCCCTTTCACCGTCAATAACGCCAAACTTTATGCGCATTTGCAAACTGTTTGGAACCTGATCAGACGCCGTGTCCCTTTCACGGTCAATGACGCCAAACTGTATGCGCATTTGCGTCACGCGGCGTCTGATCAGGATGTAAACTGATTGACGTTTCGAAATCTCGTCAGTCAAACTGCCCTAAATCTAACTTTGAAATGATATTGCAGACAACCATGTTGAAACATACGACAACATGACGTTGAAAGGGTAGACAGCTTGTACAGTGGAGACTCTGTTATTCTTTCCCGTTTAAACGCAAACGTACGCAAACGCAAAGCACTAAAACGTAGAAAAGAACAACTTTTAGACAATTCTGATAATTCATGTGTATCTTGGTGGCAAACAGTTTGGAGCCTGATCAGACGCCGGGTTACCCGGTGTCTGATCTGGCTCCAAACTGTTTGCACTGCAAATAATAGTTTTAGCTTAAACGCGTTTATTGGGAAAGAATAACAGATTCTCCACTGTATGCTCTGACCGTCTGCGTTCGAGTTCCAAACTTTGAACACCCTCACCCACATACTGGATTGACATAATCAGTATTAAGTAAATCCGCGCTTACAGTCATACAATTAAGATTTACTGTTAAAACAAACCAAAACATAGGCTGTATTCAGTGTTAACGGACAGGTGATTTGTTAAAGCAAAATGAAAGTAGAGGAGAAAGTTCCCGTAGGATATTTCTGCTTTACTTTCATCTTGCGCTAAGCTATCACTTGTACTTAACAGCGACAGAGAGTGTTCGTTTGGCTGGTCGTTATATAGTGAAGCTTTACTGTAGTTATTACATAAGCTTGTACTTTAACCCCTTAATCGCAATGACGTCATCTGCTTTAAACAATTGTCGTCTGCTTTTAGTTATCAAATCTAAATTTTATGTAAATTGACTAAAGTAATATTGCAATGTGTGTCAAATATTTTGGATCCTGATCAGTCACCTCGTTACGCGACGTATGATATGGATTCAAACTGTTCGCAAATAATCATTATACTAAGGGTAAGGCATTAACGTGTTAACACGAACAATCAGCTGTGCTCAATGTGGTACAGTGGAGAAGACATTATTCTTTCCCAAATAAACGCGTTTTAAAGCTAAAACTATTATGTCCTATGTAAACAGTTTGGAGCCGGATCAGACGCCGGGTAACCCGGCGTCTGATCCGGCTCCAAACTGTTTGCTACTCAGATTAAGATAAATAGAAATTGTCAACCAGTTGTCATATTCAACATTTTATTGCACTGCGTTTGCGTTCTGTGTTCATTTAAGAATCTTCTCCATCGTACATTCTCAATATGATGTGTATATCATCATAGTACAGTGTACCTGGGCGTTCAGTATACAGTGGGATAAGTTAAAGTTAAAACATGGCGAGTGTGAAGGTTACAACGACAGAAATGCACACTGGCGGGGAGCCACTGAGAATCGTAGAATCAGGACTGCCGGATATCCAAGGGGAGACAATTCTCGACAAACGTAGGTTTGTTCGCGATAACCTGGATCACATACGAAAGTTATTGATATTCGAACCTAGAGGGCATTATGACATGTATGGAGTGTATTTAGTTCCAACGGATATTCCGGAAGCTAGCTTAGCTTGTATTTTCATTCACAATGAAGGTTATAGTACCATGTGCGGACACGCAGTTGTTGCCCTTGGACGATATGCCATAGATAAAGGGTTCGTGAAGAATCCTACCTCTCCAGAGACAAGGATTGTGATACAGTGTCCCTGTGGTCCGGTAGAAGTGTTTACAGAGTATAACAAAGGCAAGACAGGGAACGTGAGATTCAACAGTGTGCCTGCTTTCTTGGTTGAAAAGGGTATTTTTTTTATTTCAATGTCAATTATTACTTAATTGCTTTATACATGTACGTCCCTTGGTATCCTGAATTTGTTATGCCACCGTCCGTCTGCTGGTCAGTGTGTCCATCCGTCTATGAAGTTTTGTTTGTTTACTCCCCAAAGCAAGTTTTATAGGGGACCGGCGAATGTATTTGTAGGGTTCATGGTTTAGGTGCTCAGTTGCATGGCTCAGTGACCGTTGTTGGAAGGTGGCCTGAGAATATGAAGAGTTACAATAAACTCCAGGTTACGACATATTTATTTCTAGGCTGTTTACAGACTCACATACAAATCAAAACATCCTATGATTACATCTCTGCTTTATCTTTATAATTGCTTTAAGATACCGTCACATGCTGAATGAGTATACTTATGCTTAAGGTAATTCAGAATGGCGAATCAAGATGGCCACCAAAACAAGTAGTGGCGGTGCATTTATGGTGAAAACAGCAAAGATATTACTCAACCCCTAAAAATGCCACTCTATACAACTGAAAATTATATCCCTCTTTTCATTTGCATTAATAGAAAAAAATAAAAACGTTTTTATAGTGAAAAGAAACTACCTCCAAATTTACCAAATTTTGGGCAATTCCACCAACATCTGCGGTTAACTAATTCCAAAACTATCTATGACATCGTAATTTTCAAACTGTTCCCGAGGTGCAAGGGATCCTTATTTTCTCTTTAGAATGTCTATTTGAACACTCTGACATTATATCCATTGTCACCAAGCATTTCAATTCTCCATATTGGCTAACACATGTAATTGAAATAAGTCCTTTGAAAAGTATGGTGGTCTAACATTGTCAAAGTAAAAAATCAAATGCTACATAACAGCAGCATGCTAGTGCCTGTACAAACCATTGTGGATTTCAAATGCAACTAGAACACTGACTAAGTCAGAAAGGATCCCACAAAAGGAGGAGTAAGACACAATGACAGAACTGCTCAAGTTCAACACATAGTATCAACACGGCCATAAGTTACAGTTAAATGAAAATCATTCCAGGGGTAAAGAAGGTATGTTGTGGTCATTCGTGACCGTCTTACCAGCATTGCAAATACTGAACTACTGCAAACACTGTCCGAAAAATCTGGCTAAATCCCATGAAAATTATTTCAGTAACAGAGAAAACAGGGCTAAAATGGTTTTGTTCTTTTTGTAAATGAGTATGCCTTATTCAATTAAGCCGGTATTCAAAATTGGCCAAGATTTACACATTCATATCAACATGTTCGAAAAGTTTTTACAATTCAGCTTTAAACTGCTTGAGTCACAAAAAGGACAAGGCTAAAATTGACAAATTATAGTTGTTCAAGAGTAATTATACTTGGATGTAAAGTATAACAGTTAGTAAGCGGACAAGGTTAAATATGGTCAATCACGAAAAAATACTGACCAAGCTACATCACTATGACATAAGAGGACCAGTCTCTCAGGTCTCTGGCAGTAGCTGCAAATATTTACTTGTCCTCCACCATCCCAGTTCCATCAGATGTCCCCCAGGGTAATGTCCTCGGTCCATTACTATTCCTCATTTACATTAACGATCTTCGCGGGTATGCTAAGTCAATTCAAAGTACACCTATTCGCTGATGACACAACTACTCGTATATACCTGTCCTTTTCCATTGTGGATACTAATCATATATGCATGTATTGGCATATATTTTAAGTAATTAAGTCATACCTTTCGAGATTTCGCAGTAATAAATCTACATTTCATTATTTAGTATAATATTTATAGTTATTTTATAATATAATTTAAAAATAAATAAAACTAGAACACGCAAAACTATCACAATGACAAACAAGTGTCACTAATTCGACGTATAACTTGACATACCCATACGTACATATACATGTACCTTGGTTGACGTTTCTACAATGCTCGAATTTTCCCGGTCATGGCTGTAAAGATTTTGCGAATGTTCAAGCAGTTCGTCGTATGAAGCCTGATAAGTTATCAAGTTCTGACACGGGCCAGTAACACTAGGTACGCTCATTGTTTATGGCATAATTATAGCGTAACAGGTCAACTTCCGGTTTAGTTTGCATGAAACTTGCAGGGGTACCTTTTCGATAACACTTGCTATGAGTATTAATTAGATTTTCATTTAACGATGTCTGATGGTTGTAGATCTAAATGTTTGCTGTTTAGCATAACTGAATATTAATAACTTCACGCCGTCGTTAAATCTTATTAAGCAGCTACAAGTAGTTTTGATATTGATAACATATATATATGATAAAAAAATTCTATAGGCCCCTATATCAAACTTACATATTTTTACATATCCAGAAGAGGATGACGCGTAATGCGGTGTCCGGTCTTGGTTCAAACTGGTTATCATTCATGAGTAGCTTCTTTTTTTAGAAAAAGAAACCCATAAAGGACTGGTGTTTAGCTTTATCACAAACGATCCATTTGAAGCAGACGATAATTATTTATGTTTACAAATCATCCGTACATAGCAAAGTGACTACAGTGCAGACTGTGGTCAGTGGGTCATTTAGGCTGTCTGATCTGGGTCTACACTGCTTGCATTATACCAATCTTATGTTTACAGGTACATAAATGATGAGTGTACTCTTTGCTAGGTGCAATTTATTTTAATGTAACAATAAGAGATACATGCATGCACATGTCATAACTGTTCATCGTCACGACGTGTGCTAGATACATGTAAGTAGGTGTATGGGTGACAACGATCAAGGTTTATGTAAAATACACTAATAACGCATTTTACAGGTATAAAATGTGCGAAAATCAATTAACTATCACTTAATACCGTATTGAACATTTCCCCCTACATACCCTTTATGTGGTACGCTTAAACCAAAAAGGGTACGTTTTGACTCGGTATGCTTTGACTATGGAACGCTTTGACAATAACCCCTTTTATTTTCCCCAGGGGAAAATTTCTATTCCCCATTGGAAGGAAGATAGATTATATTTCAAATGAATATTCCAGAGAAATTTGTGAAAAATTCTTAACTCGGACGCAAACACCACACCGTAGAAAGATATTTATACCTGGTGGTTGCACACAATTTGCACGAGATTTTCAAGATTTCCGAAGGTAACCCATTTGTTAACAACAATGAGAGTTCGCCCTTATCGAACGAAAATCGTTAACTGACGCCAATATAATTAGATCTTACCTGTATTATATTATTGGTTTTGAGACAGATCATAGTGCGATTATGCAAATGTTAGCATACGTTTCTGATTTTATGCTTGGAAATTAATTGTTTAATTCGCATATATGTTATAATCACTAGGGTATGAATGTGTACTTTTTGTGCAAAGCCGGTGTCAGTATTGTCGTTTGTACTTTAAATGCGTTATTCGCCTATGAAGAAAAAATCACGACAGAATTATCTAAAATGCTATAAATTACGACTTCGTCTTTAAAAACGGTTGAATCTGAATTAGAAAAATTGTATCTAAAACAATAACGTTCATGTTTGCGAAAATTAATACGATCTTTTCGCGAAAGTAGTTTTGGAGCGCAATAATATTTCTTCCATAACGAGTGACTCAGCGTCATCTTTTAGCCTGTATGTAAACAAAAGCGAACAGGTTTTCAGGAGAGAGAATCTAATCAAAAACAATATTGATCTGGGAATCAGAAAAGTGCATGCTGTAGTCTCATTTCTCGCCTTGTAGAAAAGCAAGTAAAAGTGTATGATCAACGTAGGAACAGGGCTTTATATCTAAAATACTCGTACCACATTTCACTATACATGTCGTGTTTTGGCTTCAAAATGGCGGTGGATTTGTTGGACTACACGTGGTAAATATATTCAAAACACCTATTCAGAAAGAAATGCTTGAAAATAACATCCCTGTCATCTCAATGAAGTACCGGGTTGCAATTTGTCATAGTTTTTCTGTTGAATTGTTTGATATACAGTGCGGTGCATTTGCCCAAAAAATCCCTTTGTTTTAATGTTTGTAAATAATTATCGAGGCAGCTTTTGTCGGCATAGTTCGGTCAGTGTTAGAACATATACATATGCTTTGAATTGGACTGTGTGTTTTGATTGAGACTCATCTCTGTAAAGCATGAGTAGCATTTTACCTCAAAGTTGACTACAATAGCCAGAATTCAATATGACCATTCTGAATTACCTTAAACATTGTAAGCACACGTTTTATATTTCGTTCCTGTCTGTACACAGGACTGAATGCCAAAAATAGCCCAGCTATTCACAGTTGCTTTAGAGGCCGACTAAAGCATTTGCTTACAGCTGTGCTTTATACTATACAATATTTATACCACGGTCTTGAGTAAGCCCCAGCTGAGCCTGGTGATCATATTCATGATCCCAGATAAGTATGTTTATAAGCTTTGGACCACATAGACCGCCGTATAGTCAAATATTGCATTTAACATAACAAAGCTCTCGTAAAATAGTTTGACTCTAAAAACAATCAGTACATGTGACTCCCTAAAGGATATGCTTTACTTTAAAGCGTGCAACTTTATAATTCAAACTTATTATTAAACTTTGAGCAGAGATAAAACCATAGTAAAACACAGAAATAAAACAATAAATGATAAACAGTTATTTCTCTAAATGTGTAAAGCAATTACAACTAAACACATTCAGTTTCCTATGACAAAGATTGGTGATTACATTTTAAACAATACTTTCTGCGAACAGTCTACACTTAATTGAGAGAATAGCATTCATCATATTGAACCATGTGTGTTTATAGGTTTGTTATTCTGAACAGTCTATGCACTGGCTCCAATTCAGCCATGCTAATTATGTAATACTTGAGTCAGTAGATCTGTTATTAGTGTTCTTTGAACTATGAGATTTTCTCCTGATCACTGTTCGTAAACTGAAAGTTGTCACCAACATGATCCTAAATTTAAACCTCATTTCAAATATAAAAGGGCGCACATTGGATCAGAGCCCAATCAAAATCTTTCACTGTCCACATTCTTACAGCTAAATACAGAAACACCTTTTCCACAGTTTATGAGTCATAAACACAGGTAGATTACTCTTGTAACTAATTATTAGAGATTATAAAACGTTTAACTAATTGGTTGCCAAACCAATTTCTTTGTTACTGTGGATAAGATACTTTTGCTTCATCAATATACATGGAATACATACATTCAAATACATATCTAAATAGTTTTGTTAAACGTAGAATAATAGAACTTGTGCTGTTTATAACCTTTAACATAATTGTTACTGAGAAATACAATAGTAAATCTCTTACCTGAGAATATGAAGAGTTACAATAAACTCCAGGTTACGGCATATTTATTTCTAGGCAGTTTACAGACTGCCGGAAAGTCAGAACCCTTGGAGTGTTATTGCTTCTATTCTCGGTCTGATGATTTTGGAAATTCAGCCAATGAGGTATCGATTTAGCAAATCATTCAAATTTGTCTGGGAGTAGCCAGACCCCTTTCCGAAATATAGTTTCGCGCGGAAACCGAAGCCGTGAACCCTCAGAGGTGTTTTGATAGCAATTTGATGATCAATTAATGCAGACAAGTGTCCGATTCGGCAATGAAATACTGTTGACCAGTGTTTACATTAGCCGGGGTGAAAGTGCACCACATGCTTTACAAAGGTCAATCTGCCAAATCTTTAATCAGGAGTTATTACTTCTTTCCTGCCGGGAAAATTAAACCCTTTACACTATGTCAGCTTTCCCGATTTAGTTACATTTCAAAAATTGAGAAGAAAAAAAGTTTACATGTAATTTTCAAAATATCACCTCTATAATACAAGCAAACATTGTCCAATCATAATGAAACTATTCAAACTTCCATATGGACCGCATGAATAGATCAACTTCAATAACAAACTTTAAGCACTGTTGCAGAAGCCATCTCATCAGGGTCTGCGCTGTTTACCATTTTTGCAATAAATCGTTACAATCCACCATAAATAGTAAAACAATGACAAAACTTTATTGCAATTGTCCATTAAAGGTTTCAGGGTTGAGTTAGTTAATTAATTCTGATAAATTTTGGTATAATTATATTGAAACAGGCACAGTTGGTATCTGAAGTTTGACAAAAATTCAGATCGAGTCTGTAATGTCGAAGGTACATGTATATTACATGATTTGCTAAAATGTGCAAATTAGCAATGTCGATTCTCAAACATAAGCGAATGTTTTATAGTAGTTTATTTACCCTAAATACATACTATAAATTTCGTGTAATTTACCAATATTTAAAATGATTATATTGAAATTTTATGATCTGAATTTCTGTAACTTGATGTAAAAATGGAATTAGCAGTTGCCAATTTTGAAAAGCCCTTCTTCGAGCACACGTGTTTACAAACATATTATACTGACACGAAAAAGAAACTGTGCATTTGTTTAGGAATTAAAATTTCCATCTTTTTAAAAATAAATGTAGGCAAATGTGGTATCAAAATGTTTGTAAGAATTTGTATTACACGATGCCATCTTCTTTAATCAAATTCATGTAATTATAAATGCACTGTTAACGCTTGAGTGAAGAAGAGGTTAAAAGTAAAAGTTGCAAATCGGTATTGTTTCCTAAATTTTTGAAAAATGAAATTGATTTAAACCGGTATGTGTAATGTCCTCGTCTTTGACTGACTAATGCAACAATTCCCGAACACATTGGCCTGACGTAACGTCTTGTGACGTAAATTCGCCAACGTCATGTATCTAACCTGACGTGGCTTGCTGGATCATGACTGGTCTCTAACGCTGCCATTATGACCGTTACGATGTCGAAAGGTCATGATGGTATTTTGGTGGCAATTAAACTGCTCAGTGACGTCAGAGACGTTGCCGTCGGTTAAAAGCTGCTGAAGTGTCTGAATTCGTTCGTCTTCTTGAAGTCGTGGCAGCTTGTTAACGAGTTTAATTAAAATGTACTGTGATTTTATTATTGCATAATCTGTTAAGATATCGGACAGTGAAAATTTGTACTTGTAAACATGTTGCACAGGTTGCACATGCATAATATTGCATAATAGCCGTTGGTACGTTTGAATGACATCCGGGTGTTTTAATATTTAGTAAATTAGTGCAATGTGTGTAGAATTCTTTGATCACTCAGTATGCCAAAATTTATAATTCTAAACTTAGTAACAAAGAAGTTACACACAGTATAAAAGTGCACAGTTTCTTTTTCGTGTCTGTATATCAAATAATAATTTCTTAAATGGAGCTTGCATTGGATTTGGATCTAGATAAACAAATAAAAATCTCTGATGTGGACGCATGGCGTCTTCGCAAATATTTCGTAAAATATTCAAATTATTTCTGTCCATTAGTTTGGAAACGTAAATTCGAATAAGGGAATATGAGATAACACGTTTCGACTGGAGCACGTTAAACAGCAGTTTTTACCAGTTCTTTATCTCGTTTTATAGATTTGGAAACCGAAATACCGGGCTATGGTAAAGTGAAGGTGGATATAAGCTATGGTGGCGCCTTCTATGCAATACTTCCGGCTGAGAGACTTGGCTTAAATATGCAGACATCTAAGGCGGAAGAACTCAGGGCCGCTGCAGGCTGTGTGACAGGTAAAACATACAACCCTTTTTATACAAACGTTCGATATGATGAAATATTCAGAAGTCCATATGAAATGATTGGGAACTAAACAAATATTATCATAAAATGCAACTATTTTCGTTCAAAAGAAGGTTCACTGGCAACCGTTAACACTGGCGGTTGCTTAAGAGCTTTCTGCGTTAATGTTATTCTACATTAAACAGTAATAAATAAGCAGTCACATTTCTTTATGAGAGTTCCTTAATTCTTCCTTGATTGGAAGCTAAGCACGAGTTGATGTTGTAATAATTCGTTATACCAGCAAATTAAGATTAACGTCACAAACTCCTAACATTTTGTGACGTCAAGCTGTTATATAACGGAGCCAATGGTGTTGTAAAGAGGGTCGATTGCAACTCTGTAGTACATGATAAGCAGTGGAGAAAACGTTTTTCTTTCCCAATGAACGCGTTTACGCTAAAACTATTATTTCTATTACAAACAGTTTGGAGCCAGATTAGACGCCGGGTAACCCGGCGTCTGATCAGGCTCCAAACTGTTTGCCTCCAAGAAAAACATGAATTATCAGAATTGTCAAAAAGTTGCACTTTTCTACGTTTTAGTGCTTTGCGTTTCGTTTGCGTTTAATCGGGAAAGAATAACATATTCTCCACTGTAGTATAGCGAAACACGATATCGATATCGCAATCTTATATTCTGTCATCATGTTTTATCAGTTAATTGCCTTCGTCACTATCATCTGCAAAAAGTTTGATTCTGATAGGGGTCCGTCTTACGAAACATCGTAGGACAAATATTGTCGTACGTCAGATGATAAAATTTTCAATTATTATTAATTTTTCCATCTAATCCTGTCTTGTGACATTTTTTTGGAAACTTCTTGTAAAGAGACTGATAATATATATATATATATATGTACAGTATTTTAAAGTTTTGACTGAAGACCGTTTTGTCGTACGACGTTTCGAAAGACGGACCTCAGATGGCGAGTGCCATTGAACTGTTTTCGTTTGTTTTGGCATTTAAATGCAGACGACCATTTATAATTACGCTGATCGGATAACTGTAATGTTAACCCATTACCTCATAAAACGCCTTTTTACGCCTCCAATTTATTCCTCCACTGTAGAAAATAGTTCCACTTTATACAGTCATAAATATTTACTAGGAGCAATATTTTATATATTTTTGTAGAAAATAGCTTAAAGCAGGCTGAAAGTAAAGCAGAATGTGCCTTAAGGCACATTCTGCTTTACTTTAAACCTGCTTTAAGTGGTCACCTATCTTCAAAACTATAAACAGGCTATGGAGTAATGGGTTAAACAACGAACATCCATTGTCCATTGGTTCTGATATGATTATCCAATGATGAACATATTACCAATAGTTTAACACAAGGTTTCGATAATGGGTGTCCAATGACTAACATCTTACCTGTAGGTTTAACAAAATGTTTTGACCAAAATATTGAATTTGAAAATGATTGTCAAATGACGAACATACTACCAATAGATTTAACACAATGCTTTATATAGCAATGTCATATATATTGCAGATGTTTTACGGAAGACACTGAAGCTGTCTCATCCCGACAATGATGACCTGGCGTTTTTGTACGGCACGATTGTCACAGATGGTAAAGATGAGTACGGAACAGAAGAGACTGCAAACATGTGTATATTTGCAGAGAGACAGGTACCATTATTTATGGCTAAACCATTGTTTATGGCATAACAACTTGTTTGTAACAGCTATTGTCTATACACAGTACCAATTGTCAGTGCTATACCGGACAATGTTTTTCAATTCGAGACATACTTGACTGAAACAGGCATTTGGCTGTTTCCGCCAAGTTTATCTCGAGCTTGGACTATTGTCCTGTATCGCTTCGGCAACTGGTGATGTGTTTATTATATGCCTTCAATATGTTCCATCACATACTACATAAAACGTTTCAGTTAGTACATATCCAGAAACGTTTGATATTCGAAGCAGAACAAATATCTCTTTAATACTCCAAAGAAAAACGCCGAGCTTGTACAGAAGTAGGATTTTAGGAGTATATAGCAATATCGAAAACAAGGTCGTATGGAACAGAAGCAGGATGATGCAGCCAGTGTGATACAGAAAGTTGCATCTAACCATACAAATAAATGCAAAAAAGTCCGGTGTCGAAGGAAGGCATAATATATGACAAAATCTGTTATAAGAGACCATAGACCTTTAGCATGCTCGCTTTAATAACTTCGTCAGTAAAAGTGTTCTCTGTAGCAGATAGAAAAATCTGCGGTTTTGTTTTTAGAAATCATTATGTTTTATTAAGTGTGTCGGCGTCTCATACATATCCACATTGTTGAAAATAGCTTCCATAAAATTTCTGCATGCTACGAGCGAATCTGTGATAATGGTTTTGATATAATAATAGAATGTATTCCCTTGTTTATGTGATTTTATCACATAATCTGCGGTCTGGGAGTTGCATAAAGCCATTTTATAAATCTCGTAATCCACTAGTGGAATATCGTTTTTTGGGTTCCGCACAACCTGTTCGTCAGCAAACGCTGCATGTAGCGGGACACCAAATGACGTCATTTGCGATGATGTTAACATAAACAACGTCACTTTTTGGCGGAAAAATCTATATGGCGAAAGTGACAACAACCTGCGGCCTCAACTTTCTAAATAGGTTTTTCAAAATGTTTATGTGGTAAAAAGAATTCCACATTTGTGCTCATTATTTGTCATTTTTAATAAACGAGTTGATTAAAATAGATACGACGGTTGCCAAGGCTCGTGTCATGTTATTTTAGTCAACTCGTTTATTAAAAATGATAAATTATTAGCACTCTTGTAAGATCCTCTATGTACATACTGAGAAAATGAAAATTCAACTAGGAAACTTTGAAGTTGCCAACAGTTTTATACAGATAAGATACCGAGTTACCTGGTGTCTCATCTGAATCCGAACTTTTTGTCTCTTTGAACATATTTCAGATAAACAATGCAGCCACTAGCATTAAGTAACTGTAGCAGAGTAAGCAAGTTATTTCAACTTGAAACCTGGTTTACAATTATAGTCCGACAATATTGACCTGACGTTGGTGACCTCTATTAGCATAATTTCACACTTTGTGCATTTCTAGTTATAGCTTCGGAACACTTCGTTATCATTTATACGAGAATGCACATTGTAACCACATCGGTACCGAGAAAATAAAGCATTGCCCGGTTCCACAAATATCGACAGGTATTTAGCGCAAGTAGTAAGGAAGACGACAATACATTATTTTTCCGTACAGTCAGTGGTTCGAATCCCATGCAATACTCGTACATTGTTCTTCACTTTTTTATATAATTTATACTGTTTCTTTTAAGTTTTCAAACAACATCTATTTCAATTCGAACACGATTCTTTTGTTATTTTTAAGACAAATTATGTCATAGCGTCTGTTTGGTCTGTAAAATAAAAATATTTCCACTTTTATCGGGATTCGAACCCGGAACCTCGATGTTACAAATCCCTTGCTCTAACGACACATCTATTGCAGATGAGTTACATATGAGGGTTGTAAATAAGGTATATATTGGCAAGAGTCGCAGGTGAGGACATCGATGATCTAACCTGAATTAAAACCCACTCGAAAGCGCAACATGATGCGTTTTAGTAGATACGATTATCGGGACTAATTGTTTATCAATAGCAACTTTTTTAACTTGCTCAATGTGGAGTGTTAATCCATTGAGAATCACAACTGTAACAAGATTCACGAAATCAGTCAAAACAACCCGAAACTGTACGATTCGCTATCGACTATTGATTTATTCTGCGTAATCTCACTATAATTTATTCATTGATAAAGTTCAACGTCAGGTCAATATTGTCGGATTATACATACTCAGCTTAACCCTTTTCCTTCCAAGTGTCACCGTTTGCTTAAATCTATCGTAAATATTTTACCCCCTTCACCGTCATAGTGTCGTAAAATTCAATATTATTGTCTGCAAGATTGTTTCAAAGTTAGATTTAAGGTAGGGTGAGTTAAGAAATATGGACACGAGTGTCAAACGGTTTGCAAAGTCGACTTTAGGCGATTTATTGACACTGAAATGGTTAAAATAAACGGTTTCTTGATCCTTCATATGTTACAAAATCGCCTGCTTCATTAGTGTATTCTACAATGTTTTTCAATAAAATTGCAACTAGCCATCGAAATATTACCAGAGACCTGATTCATAAAGTGTTCAAAGCAGTTTTTAAATACTTCAGTTCTGTAGCCCAGCTCTAGAGGGGGGAATATTGTATTTCAAAATAATGCCCCAAAGGGCATACTTTGTTGTACTTCATTCGTGCTATAAGCGAATAGACTTTACATCAACATAGTCGTATTCAATAACTTGAGACCCACTTATCTCATATAAAAGCTTTTGTTGCATGCTATCTGCACAAACTAAATGGTTATCACATTTTATTCATATATGCCACTTTAACCTCCAAGATATACGTCGCTTTAACCAAACTAATGTGTCACATATGGTTTACAACATGTATTCGTAGTGCAGTGCCCCCTCTAAATACTGTAAAACTTCTCTATTACGACCACTTATTCTTTATTGGGTGTTTAAGGCAGGTGACTGCTTAAAGTAAGGTGACAGTGGAACAGAAAGCTCGATAAGGAGCTGCCACCTTGTTCACTGCCACCTTGTTTTAAGCTGCCTACTCTCTTTCATACAATCAATTAGCCTTCATTTTAGTGATCGGGATAGAGAGGTTATACTGTACTAGCAAAGAGAAATATAAAAGAATAAAAGCAGGCGCCTGGTTAGTGCATGTCAACAGTAATGTGGAAAGCCGATGAAGGGTTTTGTCACATGTCTTAAACAAACAAACTTAGACTTAATTTTAGTGTCATTTAAGAGAGGTTTTACAGTATTCAGTGGCGCACAGCTATATAATACACTAGTTAGCAGATGTCGTCAGAGTAAAGGAGTTATATATACTGACACGAAAAAGAAACTGTGCACTTTTATATTGAGTGTAACTTTTTCATTACTAAGTTTAGAATGATAAATTTTAGCATAATAAGTGATAAAATAATTCTACACACATTGCACTAATTTACCCAATATTAAAGCACCTGGATGTCATGCAAACGTACCAATGGCTATTATGCAATATTAAGCACGTGCTGCCTGTGCAACATGTTTACAAGTACAGATTTCACTGACCGATATCTTTACTGATTATGCAATAATAAAATCACAGTACATTTGAATTAAACTCGTTAACAAGCTGCTACGGCTTCATGAAAACGAACGAATTCAGACACTTTAGTACCTTTAATCCGACGTCAGCGTCTCTGACGTCACTGGGCAGTTTGATTGCCACCGAAATACCATCATGACCCTTCGACATCCTAACGGTCAAAATGGAAGCGTTTGAGATCAGTCAGGATCCAGCAAGCCATCACGTCAGGGTAGATACATGACGTTGACGAAATTACGTCACAAGACGTTACGTCAGGTCAATGTGTTCGCGATTTATTGCATTGGTCAGTATAACATGAGGACATTGCACATACCGATTTATATCCATTTTCATTTTCAAAACTATAGGAAACTATACCGATTTGCAACTTATACTTTTAACCTCTACTTCATTCAAGCGTTAAAAGTTCATTTATAATGACACAAATTTGATTAAAAAATAAAGCATCGTGTAAAAGAAATATTTACAAACATTTTGATACCACACTTGACTATATTTCTTTAAAAAAAAAGATGGAAATTTTAATTACTAAACAAGTGCACAGTTTCTTTTTCGTGTCAGTATATATAGAGGATAATCAATTTCTTTGGATTGATATGAAAAATATATCACGAGAATGGGTTGTTATCTGGTTAAAAATCGAGTCCGCAGGACGAGTTTTTTTAACCAGATAACAACCCATTCGAGTGATATATATTTTCATATCTATTCAAAGGAATTGATTATTCTATTTATTATATATATATTAAGGACGTTTTTACAGAAAACACACACACAGCGACGTCACTAAACTAATTATGACGTGACGTCACAAAAAGTAATATCATCACTACATGTAGTGATGATATCAACAGTGACGATATCAAATTTATCTAACTGAGAAATCTCTATCAATCATCGATGCGTATATAATAAATACTACTCAAAGATTGCTAAGCACCAAGGGTAAAATCTCCATAGGTACCAATGCATTGTTCCTTTCAAGTCTCATCAGATAATTTCTAACATTTTTGTTTGATCTCTTCCAAATTTAGACATATTTTGGCCAATGGTTTATTTTAAAGATTCTGATAATTTTACACTTGTTTTGGTCCTGTAGGCGAAACCCAAGGACATTTTCAAAATTTGAAATTTCTGAGAATTCACCAACATTTCCAAATCCATTGATTCCTACATTTTAATTATCTTAGAGATGATAATCGTTGATAAAACAATGTTTTACCTTTTAATGTTTAACTGTATCCATTATATAACATCTCTAAAGACATTAAAATGTAAAATTCAATGGATTTGAAAAGTTTGGTGATAATTTCCTCGGGTTTCGCCTCCATGGCTTGCACAAGTGTAAAAGTTTTATTTTCTGACTACTCATTAGAACACACACACCCATGATACTTTACAACACAAATAGGTAGTAGTCAGATTTTGAGACTTGGTAGAAAAACCAGGATAGCCTTGTTTCACTGTATTATGTTGACTTACATCTATTGTTACAGACGGATAGATCACCATGTGGTTCTGGAGTCACAGCTCGGATAGCCTTGCAATTTGCCCGTGGTCTAATTGGGATGAACCAACAACGCATCTTTAGAGGCATAGCAGGTGCCAAGTTTAAAGCCCAGGCGGTTAAACAGGTCAAGTGTGGATCTCACGACGCTGTTATTGTGGAGGTCTCTGGCAAGGGTAATTACACTGGGTCCTGTCAGTTTACGCTCGAGGGAGGTGACGAAATCGGGAAAGGATTTTTATTACAATAAAACTGTAGATAGAATCAAACTTTTTGCTTATCCTTGGTTCTTATTCAAAACTTCCTGACAATTAGCTATGGCATGTATAAATCTACCTCACTGCCGATTAAAGCGCTCTAAATAATACAGAAAGAAAATCAAGAATCATTAGAGTTACTTGCCCCTATGTGATATTCCAAAGAATGTCACATAGCAAAAGAATATCGCAAAGCTCAGACTGCAATGTCATATAGTGACAGACACCAAGAGACATTAGAGGTTACTTGCCCCTATGTCGCATAACAAAGGAATGTCGCAATAGCTCATACAGTAATGTCATATAGTGACAGAGACCAGGAGACATTAGAGGTTACTTGCCCCTATATCGCATAGCAAAATAATCTCGCATAGCTCAGACAACAATGTCAAAAAGGGACAGTGAAGTTTTTGGATAGATGTAAAAATATAAAAAATGTCACATTTTGGTCAATAGGATATTAACATTGTAACTCAAAGCGAGGTGTAATAAAAACAGTTGTCAACTAACCTCGTCACTGCCTTACCCCGAGTGTAAAGGTTATTTTAACTCTTTGCAAACAGTTCGATCCTG
The DNA here is from genome assembly GCA_922989275.2 of Gari tellinella. Lineage (NCBI taxonomy): Eukaryota > Metazoa > Mollusca > Bivalvia > Cardiida > Psammobiidae > Gari > Gari tellinella. The sequence continues at coordinate 97,858,675 of OV277857.1, read as the reverse complement.
ATCAGACGCCGCGTAACGCGGCGTCTGACCAGGATCCACATGTTTGCCATTTTAACACTCAATGTTATATTTCTTATGTCAAAATACCTTAAATTGAAAATTGAAACATAATAATAGACATCAGTTGTTTGAAACTGATTACATAATGCTAGTGAAGGGGTTAGAGGTATTATTTAGTGGCAGTGTAATGTGTATAGATTTAAAGATCACGTTTATGTAAACTAGCTCATGTACAGTGGAAAAACGTTCTTATTTCCCTATAAGCACGTTAACGCTATTTAAAACTTATTTTCATTGTAAACAGTTTGGAACCAGATCAATCGCCGTGTTATACGGCGTTTGACCGGGCTCTAAACTGTTTGCCATTCAGTTTAAAATGAGTCGTAAATTTTTACCCATTTTTGTGCACTGCCTTTGCGTTTCGTGTTCGTTTAAACGGAAAAAATAACGTATTCTTTACTGTACATATATATTTACTATTTATTGTTTTCCTCCATTGATGAAGATATATAACATATTTACATAAACATCTACATGTACATTGTATTCACAATGTAATTCAATAAGATACATGTACAGTCAAACTTGTGTTGAGCGACCACTGTATGAGTATGCATATCGAATCGATGTGGAAAACCATGTGACCGCCTAACGCACAACGCAATTCCTCGGTCCCGCACCAAACACCCACATACTTATACATTAAGTCACAATTACTCTACCGAGTAGCCGTCCAATACAAGCCCGAATGAATGCTGCAAATATATATGATGTCAGGTTATCCAGTTACGATCTGGCTCCAAACGTTTTGCAAAGGAAATAATAGTTTTTGCCTAAACGCGTTTACTCGGAAAGAATAACGTTTTCTCCACTGTATATATATATCCACCTAGCCATGGCATTTATATTAACCTTGCTATGAGTAAATATTACTTATTGCATTGCGAAGCAGTGTTTACCGAGAATTGCTGACATCTCTGTCTCTGATCAACATGTTAGATAACAGAGTACCATTAAAGGGTATGGAACATCAATTAGGCTCTCCTATATGATGCATTTAAATTGTGTTATCTTCAAGGTCAAATTTGTCAACTTTTACAGCCTGGCCAGGTGCAAAAGATACTTTCATGCACAACTGAAAAATGAAGAAAAAACATTGGGTTATGTGTTATGTAAGAAACATAACATGACTTCAATGACATGACTGGTGTTTTGCTACCTTTTGACTGAGGGTCCGGTTAAAACAGGGACATGTCACTTCAGCCCACATAATTTCTACATAAACCCCTTCTAGGACAGAAGCCTTGCATCTATTCTCTTGCACATATGTAGTACATCAAACGCAAAACAAAGTGCATATCTATTGACAAAATGCCATTTTGAGGCCAAAAAATTGGCACTATATATCGGGGAAACTACTTTTGACTGGACCATGTAGCATTTCCTGTCTATTTGGTGTTCCGTAACCTAAATGTTGATGAATGTCAATCATTGTATACACTTAATAAACACCATGTCTACAACGCGACAGCTGGTCTTCTGCCTACGCTATATACAAGGCAACACAATGTACGTTTGTTTACCTCATAGCTGTTCTCCTATATCAGTTTCAATGGTTACAGTGACATCGACTCACCCGACAGTACTCAAAATATACATCAGCTTTTGATTCGCGAACGTAATCTTGTCAATTTCCTTAGCAGGCTTAAATGCAAGCACGTGTAGGTACTGTGTGCGCAAAAGATAGGTGTCCCATAAGTCAAACTGACAGGCCCTTTCGGAGATGTTGAATAAAGAACTAGATCTACGACAATATCGGGAAATGGGCTATGTAATTGATTGTTTTTAACCATTTCGGTCAGTCGTTTTCATTTCGTCGTATAGGAAAAAGGATGGAGGCGGCAATATCATTGTTTTGTAGATGATCAATTTAATCAAAACTCTTATTATATCAGTTGACATAAAATTACTCTAATTCTTAGTATTATTGTCTTTAACCGAAGTAACAGACATTTCGGTGTCTAAAGCGAGCTTAATTTCGAAAGAAATGATATATTACTAGTGATTGTGTCACTATATATGTATTAACTGATTCACTCTCCGATTGCTTAAAGTGCAGCGTCTTAATGGCGGCTATGTCACGTGACTCTTAATGGCGGCCGTCTAATTATCGAAAATAGAATCGTCTATAGGGGTGGCACTATTACAAACACAGTTTTTATCTTTACCCTTTGTAACTTAGATAGGTATCCAAGGCACCGTGGTAGGACTTTTAAGAAAGCTTTTTAAATCGAGTCTTTGTCAAGTTGAACAAGATTATTTGTTAATGAAAGTTCCTTGTACTACTCTTTTCATGTATAAGTGATATAGAAGCAATTGACAACCGTGGTTTAAATTTACTAAATGTATATGCTCATCAACGGCTCGTAAACTTTGACCCTAACAAAACAGAGGCAGTGTTATTGTCAATAACAAATTATAGCAATCGTCAATTTTTACTTTTCCACAACACACCTGTAAATATAATACATTTAAACTTCGACATCTCGAACTCGGTTAGGTCGAACATACCCGTATTTCAAATTTAAAACGTGGCTAAGCCACGTTTTAACTTTGAAACACGCGTATGTCCGACTTGACCGAGCATGAAATAATGCAAATCATGTGTCGACAAATCGGGTAGTTCGAATTAAGTGAGTTCGAGATATCGAAGTTCGACATGTATGACATTCACAATAATTTTGGAATTATTTTAATGCTTATGGCAATTGAAAAGTCATATTAATAATTCCTTTTTGTCAGTATCTAAAACGTTAGGACTAATTAGAGAGTTTAAGTTTACATTAAACAGAAAAGATCTGAATCAAATAACACGTGTTATATGTTTGATGCCCCCATTGCCTGTGCTGGTTGATTTGACAGAAGAATGTTCAGATACACCTAAAAATGAAAGACGTGTGTATTCTCACCAGTTTGACCAAATCTGATTCTTTAGAAAACCTGTACAATGAAAGTGAATTGGAATCATTCGCTGGAAGGTGTACGTCTAAATAACTATGTTAACCCTTATCCTGCGGCGAGATCGTCTGCTTCGAAATTGTCGTCTGCAAAGATTATGAAAATTTAGATTCATACATTTTTATGCCCCCGGCATCGACAGATGCGGGAGCATATAGTAATCGTCCTGTCCGTCCGTCCGTCCGTCCGTCCGTGTGTGTGTGCGTCCGTAACAAGGTTAAGTAGATTTTACCGTTTTGTCTAGCATCAACACCTCTTACCCAAATGCTTTGATACTTATACAGTTGTTGCCTAGGACCATTCCCTATCCACCAATGTCACCCAACTTTGATTATGACCTTGACCTTGACCTAATTTGGACTTAGAATATTTTGAGTGGGCTATTTCTTGGTTAACTAGATTTTACCGTTTCGTCTAGCATCAACACCGCTTACTCCAATGCTTGGATACTTATACAGTTGTTGCCTTGGACCATTCCCTATCCACCAATATCACCCAACCTTGATTTTGACCTTGACCTTGACCTAATTTGGACTTTGAAAAAATTCAAAATATACTGTCAAGGTTGCCACCGGGGGCATAAGCGTTTATTGAACGCGCAGTCTTGTTTAAGTAAAGAAACCTTAATACTAGTGTCAAACAGTTTGGATTCAGATCAGACGCCGCGTTACGCGTACGCGGCGTCTGATCTGAATCTAAACTGTTTGCAAAAATCAATAAAGTCGCGACCAGCAGGCAAAGTGTTAAATGTATAAGGATCTGTGTCATTGCATGGTGCCATCATACATTGAAATCAAATTTCGATAAGTGTTGGCAGGTTATCCGTTGAGAGATAATAATGATTTAGTTATACTACCATTTCGAATAGTAATATCCGAACAGTCCTGTATACCATGTTCAGTAAATCTTTGGAACAGTTTCAATCAAGATATAATTTAATCAATTTCAATCAGTTATTATGAAAAAGAATGTACGTAAAGAGTTTTCCTATCATGTTATATTTGTTTACTACAGTGCTCCCTCCCTCCGGACAACAATTTCCTCCTTTAACCCATTACCCCATAAATACGCATTTTTACGTCTATAATTTATTCCTCCTCTGACGAAAATAGTTCCAATTTTTACAGTCATGAATATGTATCATAAGAAATATTTTCTATATCCTTGCAGAAGATAACTTAAAGCAGGGTGAAAGTAAAGCAGAATGTGCCTTAAGGCACATTCTGCTTTACTTTCAACCTGCTTAAAGTGGTCAACTGTCTTCAAAGTAGAAACAGGTTATGGGGTAATGTGTTAAACAACGTTTGTCGCTGTTCCACAAACAAGACAATTATGTCTAACGCGTATACTGCTGTAAAATTGTCCGCTTCAAATTATCGCCTGTTGTTTTTCTCAAAGTTACATATAAGTGGACATTTTGACAGAAGAAATATAATCACGAGTGACAAATAAATTGAATCCATCTCAGACGCCGTTATGTTTTGTCTGGTCTGGATTCAAGCTGTTTGCAAATGCAAGCCAAGTCTTACTTTTCACTCTCTTTAACAATACCCTCCGAACAACAAACACAATATGTGTCTCCCATTGGTTGTTGTTGTTGAGAGTAGGCACTGTACTACGTCGGCTAAAAATATGTATTAGTAATGCATATAATAGAATTAGAATAAATTGTAGCAATTTAAACATGACATGTTTATTATTGATATATATTATATATTCGCCCCAATCAATTTAATTGACAGATTAGACGTTTAATTCGTATAAAAGCAATTCGTCAAGGGGCGGGACTTGTGGATATCTCTCGCAGAGGAGGCGGGACTTATGGATAATTTGTCCGCGAATCATAGCTTCAGTTATGCGGTTATGGCAGTTCCTTTCAGAGTACACATTATTCGTGTTAACAACAACTAATATGGATTAAACATACACGCATACTTATATTATGTTCATTTAATATCAGAAATAACTGCAAACATAATGAAATATCAGGAATGAACTGATTATTTCGACGTTTAAGCGAAAGAAACGACAGAAAATGATCGGTAAATTTACCATCAGTCGCTAGCTCGATTCATAGAATTTGCCGATCATTTTCTTTGGATTATTTCGCTTAAACGCGGATTTTTAGTTCATTTCTTAAGTAAGTCAAAGCCCTACTGTGACTGTTCAAATCAGAATATCTTAAGATAATTATCACTATATTTCATTCCCCGAAATGGGAGGCAATTAGCAATCGCACTGTTCGGCGTCTGTCTCGATGTTTGACTGTCTGTCTGTCCAACGTCTTGTGGGCTCTGTAACTCCTATATTCATGAATGGATTTTTAAGTAAATTTTGTTTGTCTTGCAGTAAGCTGTTATATGTGCTCTTGCATGGTCAAATTAATCATGAGGATGTTACCCATCCACTGCCATAGTGTCGTCTGCTTCAATATTTTTGTCTGCAGTATCATTTCAAGGTTATACTCCAAACATGTGTCAAATAATTTGAATTCTGATCACAAGTTACGCAGCGTTTGATCAGGATCATTGTTAGTGAAAGGCTTATAGAGACTGAGAAATCAAAAGTGTATCCGCGAAAAAGCGAGAAACTACTTTGATAAAAGCAAATTGGTGGTATTATCGTGTATATGGCAATGGCAGTTTAATAACGTCATGACATATATTTAGTAACACAAACGTGTAAAATATCCTTTATTGGCTTCGGCCTATACTATTCGTCCACAAGCGCTGCAAGAAGGGTGGCCATCAACTGACGCCATGTGTGATTACTTCAGCTTATCACATAAAGCCGTCTCTGCCAGTGTAATTAAGTCATTCAATAAACGCTAATAGTGAAATATCGATATTAGGGGTCCGTCCCAACCTGTTCGTCCACAAGCGCTACATGACACTGGTCGCCAAATAACGTCATTTGTGATGACGTTTCCATAAACTACGTCAAGTTTTGGCAAAAATATGGCGGAGGGACTAAAAACTATTGCTTCAGTTGACTTTTTATAAAATGTTTATGTGATTAATAGAATCTCACATTCGTGCTCATTACTTATCATTTTTTTTAAAACTCGTTAACTAAAATAAATATAACACTCGCAGTTTCGCAAAGATTCGCTTTATATTATTTCAGTCTACTCGTTTAGTGAAAATGATAATTAATGAACACTCATGTTAGATCCTCTATATAACAAATGCCACATTTTGGTGGAAAATATATGCGTCAAGCTACGGTTTTAGTTAATAAACAGGTTTTTAAAATGTTTCTGTGATAAATAGAATTTCACATTCGTGTTCATTAATTATTTTTCGTTTTCAAAAACAACAAGTCGTTGACCGAAATAAATATGACGTTCGCCAAGGCTCGTACCATTTTATTTTAGTCAATTCGTTTATGAAAAAGAATGATAATTAATGACCGCGAATATAACATTTTCATGTGTATCATAGAAGACATTGGTTCGTGACGCAAAGCTGTTTTGGTTCGGAACGCAAAGCTGTTTATGCCTTCAGTACATAGTACACTCGCCCTGGTTTACTCGACAAAGGCCACGGTGTTCCGAATGCGAAAAAATTGTCCCTGAATTCACCGGTTTTCCATTTGGAAACAGCTGTTATCGACAAAGTACATAAAGGATAACGTACGGCGTCAAGGCATCGTTGAAATATGCAACATTTCAATACAAGAGATCCATGATAATCCTAGATCGCTCACCTGAAAGAATTTACATATCAGAAGAATCAAAGAAGACACTGAGAGGTTCATTTATGGGTTATAATTAGCTCTGTTGTTTAGGAGAATAAGATGGTCGAAGATATTGTTGACAACGAACGCACGCAAGCCTAAGCATAGACCGACAAACCATGATCCTATTATCTCACACTGAGCACGTGGTACTCATGAAAGTGATATGAGATCAAAAGAGCAGTTACGGAAAATAATACCTTTTACAATTACACTATGTTTTGTCGGATCAAACTTTCTTAAAAGAATCTGGCGAAACACCCAATATACATTAATGATAAATAACAATGATATCCAATGAGCAGTTTTGGAAAATAAGTATTTTTTAAAAGGTACATTACAGGTAATATAATGAAAATAAGTCCCGCTCGCAGCAGCAATGATTTTTTTAAAAATAAAACCCCGCCTCCATCGGTCATGTTTTTGTCGAATCACAGTTTCTATGCATACAATGTACGTTTATGCAAAATAACAACGATATCCAATAAACAGTTTAGACGGACAGTTACAATATAAGTTACACAGTAAAAATATGCCTTACGCGTCCAGTTTTTGGTCGAATTTAAATTCCCACTTTCATGCCAAATACAATGAAATCAAAATGACAAAGCAATATTAGAGAAGAAGAATTTTTAATTTTACACTATATGTCATACAGTGAAAACGAGAACCGCCATAAAAACGGCTATGTTATTTGTCGGAAAAACATTTCTTTAAGAAATCTGAAACAGATTTACCTAAGGTATATTCATGCCAAATAACAATTAAAATCAATAAATGAGCAGTTTCTGAGAAAAGGTCATATAACTATGTTTTTGTCAGATTAAAATGTCTTCAAGTTATAGTTAGAACATTTGAAGTGAAATCTTAATGGTTAAGAAGGGGCGTAACGAGCGTTAGCGAGTGGCCCCTTCTTAACCATTAAGATTTCACTTCATATGTTCTAACTAACTTAGAATATAACCTATATTTTTATAGGACTACATAATTCCCACGTATTGTAAACAAAGATGGCTTATTCTGGTTGTGAGATCGCCCAAATATGGCATTCTTTACAACTAGTTGCTACGAGGCGGAGTTATCTATACCGCGCGCAAGACACCACGCTACGTCGAAACACAACAAAATTCTTAATGATTAAGTGCCGTACTTAATGGGGCGGCAAACGGCAGTTTGATTGGTTAAAAATGTAGGTTGTATTCTAAGGATTCTGATTCAAGCCAAATAGTAAAGAAATCCAAATGAGCGTTCGGGGAGAAACTGGATGACAGATTACCATCTAAAGAAAAATCCCGTGAAGTTACAATGTAATAGACCCAGTAAATTCCAAGAGAAGACATTCTTTAAATACACCGTTGACGACGACTGATGACGGCGATGCAAGACGAAAGGCACACGGACCTGGACACAGGGCGAATACAATAGCTCACTGTGGCACTAAGTGCCCGTTGAGCTGAAAAATACACTTAAAATGAATATATCGAACAAATAAAGTCCTTCAATTTCTCTACGAATATAAAGATACTGTACATAATTTGAAAAAGCCACCGGGTGTTACATCCACCGCCACCTTGGTTTATACATGTCTTTAGTTTCCGAGACATAGTTTGTTTTCATCGTCGAGCTGTCATATTATTATGGGAATCGGCAAGGTGTTTTGATTGCAGTACACGGGTACTTGAATTATTTAACTTGGAAAGGTGTCCAACTCCCGCGGCAAACGTGCTTTGCGAAACGCAACGATTTCATTCCGAGTCTTGTTGCGCAGTCAATTCTATTGTGAATACAAAAAGATCATCGTACGCAGAAAACCCTATGGTTCACCATATAAGATCATTTTCCATCGATAACAAGCCCATTCGATCCTCGAAAGTCGCAACACATTGAGGTCAAACAAGTCTCTACCAATACATACACATTACTTTTTACCGCCGGGGTCTTATCTTTACACCTTAAATCTTCGAGACGCACTCCATATCCTACATATTTCGACATAGTCATTTAAAAGACGTAACTTACCATACATGTCAAATCCAAACTACTCTGCATTATCGTGCAACGGCCGGTGTTTCGACTCTGCAAATTCAAATCGTACTGGCCATCTGCTTACCGTGACCCGGACGTACATGGACTGGTGCTATTGTGCAATAATGCAGAGTAGTTAGGCTTTGACATGTTTGGTAATTTACTTCTTTTAAAGGACTTTACTTTGTGTTGATGTTCTCTTGTTCCATGGTTTTCTGAGAATTCCTTAAACTTTTAGTGTTGAGTATATATATATGAAACATTTTTTTTTTAAAAAAAATGAGCTATAGGTCAGAATATGGTGTTTGGTCATTGAAAAGGGTGTTTTTATGGTTTTATTCTCTTTATTTGTGTTTGGAGGTGTTATATTGGGACAAAGCATGCGTCTGGCACCCGTGGTTAATAATACAGCTCACAGAATTTTCCTTTTTGCTTTAACCCTTATCATGCCGAATTGTCGTCTGCTTTAAATACGTCGTTTGCGAAAATTAATAAAATTTAGTTTTTAAGCATTTTAAACTGCCAAAATTTTGAAAATGAGTGGCAAAAAGTTTGTATCCAGATTATACGCCGCGTTTTTCGGCGTCTGATCTGGATCCAAACTGTTTGCAAATGTAAGCCAAGTCGCGCTTATAGTGCGCTCACATTTGCCCTACGGCGGCCGTACGGCGGCCGCAGAATAGGAAAATCGGTAGTTTCCCACGGCCGCCGTAGAAATCCTACGGCGGCCGTACGGCAGCCGCACGGCGTATACCCATATTTAACAGGCCGTAGAGGTCGCCGTAGAATTATAACGCGGAGTTATAACATTTTTTAATTCCTACGGCGGCCGTAGAAAACACTCGCCGCAGAGTGGTTCTACGGCTGCCGTACGGTGGCCGTACGGCCGCCGTACGGCCGCCGGAACTCAATTGTCACTTTTCTTATTGTGCATTTGTACTTTTGTTCATACATGTAAAACATGTGTATTATTAAAATTGGGTTTAGATGTTCTTAAGTGCTGTCCTAATGGGTCCATTGAGTCCACGGTGTAGTTGGACTGATATGAGTTGCGTGAACATGTAGCAAAACCAAGTTATGTAGCAGGAGCAGCATTTTGATTGCAGAGAATCTGGTGGAGCTTCCACGGCTGCCGTACGGCGACCGCACGGCGACCGTACGGCGGCCGTACGGTGGCCGCAGGTTTTTTAACCTAAAAAATAGAAACTCGCCGTGCGGCAGCCGCAGCAAATGTGAGCGCAACACACGGCGGCCGTAGGAATTCTGCGGCGGCCGGGGAATTGCTACTCGCCGTAGAAACTACAAGCCGTGCGGCCGCCGTACGGCAGCCGCAGCAAATATGAGCGAGGCATTAGCAGCAAACAGTTATACAATTGTAATTATAAACCCCATTTTGGTGCCTGTTTTAGAGACGTTATACTACAAATGTACCTAGGTGTACATATATTAACCTGCATTTGACAGATCTTCGCCTAATTAAATCGCATTTTGTGAAATAAACCCATCATACAATTTTATTAATAAATCCCATTTTGGTGTCTGTTTGAATAAATGCATGATGGGTTAAATGACTGAATTTGACAGATATTATTAAACCGCAGTTTATGGAATACATGTACGTGTGCCGTTGGCCAATCAGAGTTCGTTATCTGGCATTCTCTTTTTCGTGATCACTGGGATATTGTGAATCTTTTATGTGAAGACTGAAATAGTGTCGTATTTTAAATATGAGATCGGAATATTTCTGCTATTTTAATGAACTATTGTGAGGACAATGATATAACTCATTGACTCTACATATGCAGACAAACGACAACATTACATCGAAGGATAACCAAAACAACAGGGACGGTGTGTATATTTATAACTGAGAATGGCGGTCACTGAAAAGAGCACCAAAAGACAATTTATTAGAAAGGTGGGACAAAGCAGGACAAAGTTCATGCAGAAGGTTTCCTGGTTAGCGTTCTGCATTGCCCTGTCCTGCATGAAGCAGTCACTGGTTTATGAGTGTCTCTTTACTAATCAGGGCTGCCATAAGTTGACATGAAAAATCCTAAGATTTCCAAATTTGCATTTTTCAAGTGCGATTTTACGAATCATACCTTTACCCCACAGCCTTTTTCTTGTTTTGTTGACATGCGACTACTTCAAGCAGGCTGTAAGTAAAGCAGAATGCGCCTTAGGGCGCATTCTGCTTTACTTTCAGCCTACTTTAAGCTACCATGAACTGGGAAAAAATCCGGAGATTTAGGAAAAATCCGGAGAAATGGCAGCCCTGACTAATTCATTGACCAACCGATGTACACAAGAACAGTCGTAACTCGAACTCGCTTTAATCGATCATACCAGTAGTTAATAAATTAAATTTCGATAAGTCCATCTCGCCCAAGTCGAACATTCATGTATTACATATAAAGTTAAAACGTGGCTGAGCCAAGTTTTAACTTTAAAATGTGGGTATGTTCATACTAACGCGAGTTCGAATGATCGAGTTTCGACTGTATAATTATGTGTACATGTACTATGTCTATGGATATAAATACTTCTCTTAACCGCGCATCAAAAACGTGATTTGGTGTTATTTTCAATACCGTTAGTCGTTTTATGCACAAAGAGAGCAATACAAAAAAAAACCATGAATTCCCTGTATGATGAAGATCTAGCAGTTACCGGTCTTGAAATCATAAAAATAACAGTGTGTTTGTGTCCTTTTTAGATACATTTTACTACAAAAACATAGGTTAGACTGCACCTGTCATGTCTTCATGTAATTAATTGGCGTCGCTACGCTACGCAGTTTATTTGATAAATATATGTCAAAATGCAGTCAAACATACACTAAAAATCATGCAGTGTCAAAGCTATCATATATTTTCACAGTCTTCAAATACGTATGTTTTGACATGCTTATGATAATGTAAATGAAAAGACATAAAGCGCATTTGGTTCAAGTGCGTCGTCCGGTAGAATGAATAAGACACTAAACATTCCATGTGCGGAGACGGGAAGCAGGGTTGGGCACCCTGACATTTTGGCAACAGTATGATTATTTGATTTTATGTTTTCTATCAGTGCCTTCAGCCAAACATTAATACTTTATTTAATAAAATTTTGAACAAGTAATAAATGAATAAGCACATACTAGGAGTGGCCTACTACGGTCAATATTATTTATTTTGGGTGTACTAGGATCTGTCTTTGTGTTCTATGGGCTAAACACCCTTCACAAAGTTTCAAGTCAGGTAGATTTCTATCACGCCATATTCCCAAAGACTCACCAGGAAATTGCGTGCCTCATGAATCGATGAAAATTCTTGATCCCTCATGGATTGAGCCAGGAACAAAGGACAAGGAATCAGTGTATATCAGGGCACACACACCAGCGTCCTGGCGTCCACTAAAGCGCGGACAAGATTAGGAAGGGTTGCGGAATCAAAAATGGCATTTCGGCATAGCTTCCGCGTCTGGTACGAAGCAATGTCCGATTTTTTGCAATATTGTGAACCTCTGCCACCGGGCTCTGCGTATTGTCTGCAGACATACTTGAGACAGTCCTAGGAATTAAACAGGACAGACGAAGAATGTCCCCCGAGCATGCCGATCGTAGTAGGACAAAAGTAGCCGCGTGATACTTTGTCCGCGTCGGTTCCTCGCACTCACTTATTCAGTACCGCACCTGCTCCGCACGTTCCTGAAGGATTCGGGGACCTTCCGCTTGTCTTCCGATTGTCTTCATATCAAGGCGCGAAGATCACTTTACCGCGGAAGCTTTCAGGAGCGCTTACGGAAGAGCCGGAATGTTTCGGGAAAGGCCGGATGTCCTGGCGATGTCGGCAGGACAATGCAGACTGGCTGCTGAAGGTGTCAGGAAGTTCATTTCCGCGTCCAAATTTTGCTATCGACCAAAATTTCGACGCGGACAATTTTACCCCTCCGGAAGGTGCGGAATCATGGGGAAGTGTTTAGGAATGATACGGACAATGAAACGAAGCTTTCAAGAATATGCGGAAGGGTTGCGGAATCAATAAATTTGTATTCCGCGTCTTGTCCGCGCCCTAGTGGACGCCTGGTCTTACAGGGACGGGGCTGATACAACCTCCCCCACCTCTTGGACTCAACTTTAACATCACTCACGAAGGCCTCGAGCGGTGTTATTCCCCAATGAGAAGTCAGATCATTTGGCACACAAAGTCCGAAGTAATCGGATGAAAGCAACCAGGTATAGCTTTTTATTCATCCTTAATGGGTGAATTTGAAAAGTTTAGCGTTTAAATGATAGGTTTAATTTTGGTTTAATAGCGATAGTCAATGTGCAGTTTAAGGATGTTGATGTTGTTGAAAAAGGGTTTAACTCTTTGAACCCTAGTCACGAATATATGCGTCATTTGCATACAGCGTACATGTAAGGAGTACATTTGTCCTATGCAAACAGTGTATACCCTGATCAGAGGGCTCCTTAAGGAGCCATTTAAGGAGCCCTCTGATCAGGGTCTACACTGTTTGTCATATTGACATATATTGTAAAAATCTACCCTAAAAAGGTCAAAAATGGACTAGACTTAATTGAAAATTAGAATTGTCCATTTAAGGTTTCAGGGAGGAAAGGGTTAAAGTCGTTTTTACAGTATTTCAATCATATCGCAACTCCAGGAGACATGTCAGATCAGCACCTCATTTATATTGATCTAAAAATATGAGGTATTGATCTAGAAATTTGAATCCTGACCAGCAAATATTTTGATTTTAACCTTTTCAGTTCTTGGGATGACGTACATATACATCATTATATCATTACACCTTTTGGCAGCCTTCTACTGTAGCATGCCAGACTATGGCAATGGTCCCCATTCTTTTCCTGTCAGTTGACAAAGCTGGCATGCCCAGAACCACATGGAGTAGTAAGGATTTTGACCAGTTTGTATCCTGCTCAAACGCTAAGTTACTATGTGTTTGATATTGATCCAAACTGTTGGCAAATGCTTGTTATCCCTTATCTCTGGTTCAAATATAACGTGTGCGAGGAGACACTAAATCTTTTGTTTTCTTCTTGCTTTTCAAATTAAGCAAATGTTGAATGTGAGTGCCAAATAGTTTGAATATAGATCAGAAGTCGCGTTCAGTGGCGTCTTGTCTTGATCCAAACAGTTTGCAACAGTTAGTCATGAGGTACTGGGTTAAGTTATTCCGGAAGAAATAGTTGGAATTGATAGTTAGCACACATGTTGCTCATCACGTACATCACGCCTGTAATATATAAATAAGTACAGTAAGTGTGCAATAACAGACGTAAGAAGACATTTTTTATAGCTCTGCGGTGTTGGTATTGTCGTCATCATTTAACCCATTACCCCATAAATACGACTTTTTTTACACCTTTTAATTATTCCTCTATTGAAGAAAATTATTCCAATTTATACTATTACTAATAAGAATCATAAGAAATATTTTCTATATTCTAGCAGACAATAGCAGGCTTAAAGAAAAGCAGAATGCGACTTCAGGCGCATTCTGCTTTACTTTTAACCTGCTTTTAGTGGTCAACTGTCTTCGAAACTAGAAACAGGCTATGTGGTAATGGGTTAAACCTCTTTACACCATAGCATAGTCCAAGTTTTGAAGACGGATGCGTACTTAAAGCAGGTTTAAAGTAAAGCCTCACGCCTTAAGACGCATTGAGATTTACTTTCAACTACCGTCTTCTAGGATAAAGAGAGTATGTCTTATGTTACATGTCAATTACTGTATAAAATGAAACTATTTTCTTCAGATGAGGAATGAATGAAAAGCGCAGAAATTCGTATCTATGGGGTAATGGGTTAAAAGCATATTAATATACTCGTGAATCGCTTAAATATACGATTTATTTCGTTTTGTCTATTATAGTTATAACTCTTCCCTCCTCTCTACATTGTTCAGGTATAACTTGGAAGTTGTACACTTCAAATGGTGGCAAAACCATGCTTGCGACAGTATTTTATTTTCTCATATCCATGCGTATATATATAAAGTGGGAAATCATCTACCGGAACGTTGGTAGTTGTTGTTTTTATAGTACGAATATTTGTACAGTTCCATAATCTGTAATACAAAAAAAGACCAATATACAGATTGTATACTTGTACAAATATCAAACTGCCGTCCCTTTCGATGCAGATTGAAAAGGTTTCAGCAACATGTCGTTCACTAGCGTAGCAAGTTGCCGTACACCAAACCAAATTTCATTTTGTTTTTAAGCACATACTTCATAAAACAATAGTCAAAGTTTCATAAATGTAAATCAGGATAGCATATATTACTCGTATAACATGAAATCTATTCTTATGCAATTGTTAAAATTTATTACAATGACTTTTTGTCAGCAGCCGTTGTTATTTACCGGTACTAGATAGCATGTTTATACGTCTTACGACAGTTTCTCTTGGTAAAACTGAAATATTATTCTCGTACCTATTGATCAGAGACATACTACTTTAGAAAATCATGAAAACATACTTCAGAGCGATCTGCTAACGAATCCATAACTCTCTCGATTCGCTGGTACCAATATCCGATGTACGGGTATACACAGCGATAGTGTAAGTGCAGGGCTGCCATAAGTTGACATGAAAAATCCTAAGATTTCCAAATTTGCATTTTTCAAGTGCGATTTTACGAATCGTACCTTTACCCCATCGCCTGTTTCTAGTTTTGCTGACACGTGGTTGCTTAAAGCAGGCTGGAAGTAAAGCAGAATGCGCCTTAAGGCGCATTCTGCTTTATTTTCAGCATGCTTTAAGCTACCATGTACAAGAAAACAATCCGAGGATTTAGGAAAAATCCGGAGAAATGGAAGCCCTGTAAGTGTGTAGAGGGGAGTGGGTCTGAAAAGAGGCACAGCATGCGCCTGGCACATGTGCAATTAACCCTTTCCTCATCACTGGTATAGGTATATATCGTACACCGAATATTGGCGCAACGTGATTCGTATTCAACGGTTAATTGATGTAAAAATGTCAGACCAGGTAAGAAATACGTCTATTACACAAATATCACAACACATAAGTATTAAACATTTACTCGACTGGTCCGTGAATTATGAGCGTTTAGTCTGTCCGATCATCGCAAACGCGTGCCGAGTTTACACAAATGGGCCGAATAAATGCATTATATACATGTAAATTGTATTTGTTTCTCCTCTACAGATAGTTAGTAAGTAACTCTTATGTATTAAGATTTTCTCCAAGTGTTAGCAAAACAGTTGAACATTTTGTAAATTGGAGCATTTCATTCTACAATCATTGCACTGCGTCTTGCAAGCAGATGGCTGTTTACTGCACCGCCTCTTACATTTCTACTGTACTGCATCTTGGAAATACAATCAGCAAATCTTAAGGAAATTGATCGAAAATGAGACCTGGGCCCGTTTTCTGAAACATTCTTAAGTACTTTGGTTTGGCATTTTCTGACTCTAACTTTTTTGTCGCTTAGTAAAATTATTGTCTAACCTTTCCACTAAGAAAATACGTTTAGTGGAGGCTTGTGCTTGAGCGTGCTTCTTGAAATTGGGTCAACTTCGGGGTGGGGGTAAAGTTAGACTGGTGCCAGTCCTTAGGGGGCAGTACACAGTAAGAGAACAAAATCAGTCCAATTGAGGGGCCACATCACAGATTCCATCTTATCACCAGCCTCAAATAAAAAGCCCATTAACTCAATGATACAGTATCGACACCTCTCTTGTCCGGAAACCTCTGTTATCCGACCCTGCTGTTTGGTCCCTGCAGTTTCCCTATTTGTATTATATAACCAAACTCTCTCTTGATCGGATCCTCTGTTAACCGTTATCCGACACACCTTGACGTACCAAAAAAGGCAAATTAGAAGTTTTTCACAACTCGTCATCCGATGGTATGCTGACCTCTTATCGTTGAAAGCGACTATGCACGCGCAGGTGATAATGACACATAATGCTTGGATAGCCGTGTAAAACAAAGTGTTTGGATTTAAGAGTGAGTGAATGATGTGAGGGTTAATAAGATAACTTAAGCCAACAAATGTAAGCAACCCATTCAGTGTCGCAGTGCCGAAACCCCAACTCATCCCATCCTTTCCAACAATAGCTGACAGTCGTCCTCACTGTCAAAATGAGAAGTACGAATTTATGTCTAATGCGCCCTCCGCATAAGTCAAGTCTATATCACTATTCGCAGGCGTAAAATTTATGATGAAGTTATATTGAGAGAAAATAAAATAAAATACATTCACGCGGTTTGAAGTTTTTGTTAATTTCCCGCGAGTTCGACAAAACGAGAATGGACTGTACTTGTACATAAAATGTACATACGGAGCCCTTGATATTGTAACAAATGCGTGTTTACTGCCGATTGTACACTATTCACGTGTTATGCCTACTGTAGTTGAAAGGAATAATTGGAAAAACAGTGTAGATCCGGACAAGGGGACTCTTATTTTAATCTAGAATGATCTGATCAGGATGTATGCTGCAGTCATATATATTTCGTATGTCAATTGGCATCGAGGAATTCCCCTCGCAGCTAAAAATTTACTGAATCTTTGGGTGTGTAAACTTGTGAACTTAGGCATAATTCCGTTAACCGACAACCTCTCTTAACCGACTTATAAACGTGGAACCAAGGGGTGTCGGATAACAGAGGTTATACTGTATATATCTATAGGCATGGCAAAACACCCACAACTGACATTGTAAACATACATTCAGGCTACAGTGTGGCCAGTTGAATATCAGTTTTAAGTGCGGAAAATTTTGAAAAAAATGTTCAAATCGTGCCGTTTCAAGATTTTTTTGTGAACTGTTCGCGCTCAAATATATCACATTGGGAAAATTATTTTTCACATATACAAACTAAGTCCAGCTGGATGATGTACCCAAAACAAGGCGGTTACCTTCTACCCTTTTCACAATTTCAGTTTTTTTTACCCTACCCATAAAAAAGCTACAAAAATACATAGACCCCCAGTTTCGCATTTAACACTCAGTGGCATATGCAGGAGCAGCAAAGGTCATGACCTTGGTCTTATTTCAAATGCTTTAGTGCTGTTCAACCACATTATAATACAATTAAATCATTTTAAAGGCTCACAGTACACTAGAATTCTACCTTATTGTGTACTGCCCCCTTATAATAGTTTATCATGATTTCCCTTTTATTCATACTGGGTTGTCTTTTCCTAGCAAGGATTATATGATACTCTGTAGCAGGCATAAGACACAATGACAAACCATTGATAAACAGAATACATTATTAACAACAATATATTTATCAGACTAGTAGCTAGTCTAGGGTAAAATTATTGCAAAAGACTGAGGGTACTGTTTAAGATATTATTATAGGTCGTTTGGTGGCTCTGGAAACTAACGTTTTCATTAATATCTCTATAACTACAACATCAAATATCAACTTTGCACATAATTTAGGATGACAATACCTAACAGAAAATATATTTTGTAATTTTTTAAATGGTCAAAATGATGCCTTTGCCATTGAATCCCCATTGTAAAATTAAGCTATCAAAAGAGTATTGTAAGTCCAATAAATGGAACAGCTTCCACTGCATAATACTTAACTAAGATGAGGGTATGTCTCAATGTAATGTTTAGCTGTCAAACTTGATTCAAATGATAGATTCTTTAAAAAAACTAAGTTAAACCTGAATCCGCCGAATATGTTGTCTGCTTTGCAATAGTCCTGTGCAAAATAGTAAATTTGGGAGTTTCTGATTTTAAATTAAAAACAGAACTTCCACATAAAATGAGTGTTACTCCGTTTGGACCAGTTCAGACGCTGCATAACACGGCGTTTGAATTTGATCTAAACGCCGGTTGACATATATTTGCAAACAGTTTGGATCCAGATCAGACGATGTATTACGCGATCTCGATCCAAACTGATGGCAAATTTGAATTAAGTCGCAATCGGCAGGATAAGAGTTCCCTAGAAATACAGCTTCTTAACCGGAACATTCATTCCACCTCTTTCCCACCAAGGCTTTCCTGTGGACAGTGGATTTTTTTTAAATTCAAATCTTCCAATCCATGGAATGTTTCAATTTTGTACTTAAATATCTTTATAGCATTGCTCTCAAGTAAGAATGCTTTAATGGTTCTTACTGTAACAGTTTTTTATTATTCTAAAACATGTTGTAGCATGCTCTTTTGGTGATCCTCAAATTGGTCAAAACTGTCTGTTTGGCAATTTACTCTGAGATGACCCCATTGCTCTCACAATCTGTTTTTCCTTGTCTTTTAAAAGGCTATATAAAAGACAAGTAGCTGCTTAGAACAAGGTGAAAACACACATAATTATATACTAAAGTAACTCTTTGTTATACGTCCACTTTGCATTAAGCAATCATCTGTCTTAAACACCTTATAATGAATGTAATTAATATTTGGTCTTCTTAGAGAGGTTTTACTGCATTTATTTGTGCTATATTTAAATGTAGTGGACAAAGCATGAGATTCAAAGGCCAATATTGCCGAGTCTTGTTATTTATTTACTCTACATGTTGGTTTACATTGCCCTTATATAGATGATGACATGACCCGTGTAAGTAAAGTTAGTAACAAAACCACGTGCTTTTCTGTTTTGGTATGTAAATATAAAAATATGGCTCTTCCCTCCTCCCACCAAAATATAGCAAAGAAACTGCTAAAAAGGTGGCATTTTTTATTGAAAGTTCTAAAATTTGGACAATTCATTTTAGCAATGGTATAAGGGAGCAATGAAACTTCTTTTTCACATTTTCTCATATGTATTTGTATGATAAATGAGATATTCGGTAAAACGTCAGTTTCCAGAGTCACCAGACGACCTATACCATCGCGAAAACGTGGAAAAGATCGATATCTATTCAAAATCTATATTTTAGGAATACATGATCACTTTATGTACCAAAACTAGCGTAATTACATAATAAGTTCCACACAATTATAACTAACTCAACGAAGTCACCGTGGCTTAACCGAGTGGGACTAGCATATACCAGACATGGGGCGATTACTTGAAAAAAGTAATTGATTAAATTATGATTATTTGACATTCTAGCAGTAATCGATTACTTCATGATTACTGCATATTTTGCCAGTTATCGATTATTGTGATTACTTTCAGTGTGAGTAATCATGATTAATGATTACTTTGCAAGTAAGAAGTTGAAAACAAACTGTATGACTGGGTATCCAGTGTAATTTGCAATGGAGCAAAGCGTAGACTATTCTAAGCTGCAAATGATACGTCTATTTGTTCCTTAATGTCAATGTTGTCTTACTTCACTACTTATGTTACTTAACCCATTTCATTCTAGATATACATTATTTGCTCAGAGTGAACCCTAGTGTCAAGTAGTTAACATTCATTACCAGGCCACATAACATTTGTAGCTTGACCTGGATCCAAATAACATATAACTACAAAAATCTTTATTATCAATATCTAGAATGAAGTGGGTTAACCCATTACTCCATAAAGACACATTTTACGCCTTTCATTTATTCCTTCACTGAAGAAAATAGTTCCACTTAATGCCGTTATAAATATGTACCAAAAGAAATATTTTCAATATCCTAGCTATGGTAACTTAAAGCAAGTTGGAATTAAAGCAGAATGCACCTTAACTTAAGGCACATTCTGCATTATATTCAACCTGCTTAAGTGATCTCCTGTCTTTAAAACTAGAAACAGTTGTATAGGGTAGTAGGTTTATATCAATTTATGCAGATGTACAAGTAGATCTATATTATTTTTCAACTTTCTTTGTTACATTTGATCACCATTAGCATTTCAAATGTCTCATCACTGAGGCGACACCTCACAGGTCTGAAAACTTTCCAGCAATACTGAACAGTCTTTCAACAGGGACAGAAGTGGCTTGTCAAGTTGAATACACTGTGCTTTGACTGTCTCCAGCTTCTTGTTAATCTTTCGGAAACTCAAATTGATTTCTAACTGACATGTTAACTTTAAACAAGAACACACCAGTACTGGAATGCAAGTTTAAACTAATACTAATATGGATAGTTAGTTTTTAGTTAGATCCAGAGTTTACTTTTCAACTGTTGCGAGTGTCCCAGTAGCTGGGAATAGGCAGCAAGATAGGTACATGGGCTCCACTGAAGCTCCACTGACCATTGCTCAGTTTTGGACTGACAGATATAGTTAGTTCTTTACATAGGGCAACTGAATGCCAACCATATAACCAGTTATCAACTTGGTTTCAATGGTCTGTGAATGTTATCATTCCCATCGTCTTTTTCAAGTACAAATGTACATGTACTTCAAAAGTACTGCATCATTCTTTAATTCATCCATTTACATGGAATAGATTAGTGAATTTATCTATTATTGATTCAAACAATTTGAATCAAGACTAAATACAGATTAGATATCTATAATTTTCAGTTAACACCTTTACAGACCTGCCTGTTCTATTGCCACATATCACTATTATTGAATTATTAAACCCCAAGGCACATATTTATCATAAGGTGTGAAAAACTTAGTGGTGAGACAGGTGAAATGTCCTTTCACTGATAAAACAAACACAGAGTAATCACAAAGTAATCATAAAATAATCATGATTACAGCCCTTTTTTGTCAGTAATCGATTAAATTACGATAAAAATAATCATAAAAATGCATGATTAATGATTAAACATGATTAATGGAGAACTGTTAATCGATTAATAATCATGATGATTACTTTTCATGATTACCCCATGTCTGGCATATACAGGGCGACCAATCACGTGACCTTTGTATTGATAGTGTTAACTAACAATGGCGGACAGATTTCAAGAAAAAAGGTGAGATTTGCATTTTTCTTCGTCTATACGTATTCTTGCAATCCGACTTATCGACCATGGTCTGGTCCACACTTTCCGGTCATTTTGGCACCAAAGGCTCAACGCAACATGCCATAGTTTCTTTGGAATGCTTGTCACAAGTTTCGAATCGAGGGGAAAGATTCTTGAATTTTCGGGAAACGGTTTACTAACGAAGCTTATTTTGGCATCTAAATCGAAAACGGTTTCATGTCCTGTGACTTCAGATGAAGAAACACATTCTAAAAGATTCAGTTTGCCCAAAAATGTGTGTTTTCCATAAAAAATCAAATAGTTGCGTGATAGAAAGGGTGGTGTACAAGAAGAGTAACGTATTTTAACGAAATAATGGAGCCGAGTATACTAATCAAAATGGATAACGTATTTTTATGATGGTAGTAAGTCCAAAACGAGCCATTTAGCGTGGTATATATAAATACTTTAGAGTTGAGCAATTGGTTAAAGCAGTTAAACTTGACTTCTATCTAAATTTATTCACGTAGTTGTAGAGACCAGATGCATCTGTTGATGCATAAGCGATTTCTGCTTCCTTGGCCCGTTTGTATTTGCTTTCTTCCGTTGAATTTTCATTTCCATTCGGTTTCCGTGGATTTTCACAGAATTTTCCTTGTATTCATTTTCATTAATAATATATATTAAATATTAAAACTTCCGATTTATTTGATATGTTTAAAACTTCTTTTTCTCTATACACAGCTCATATATTGTTCATTTCAGTTAATGTTATATACAGGTGATAAAAACATATATTATAAAAATAGTTGATGGCAGTTTGCGTGACATTCAAATTGTCAACCCGAGAAACAGCATGTCACCCCGAGGCGTAGCCGAGGGTGACATTCTTGTTTTCGAGGGTTGACAATTTGAATGTCACGCAAACTGACATCTAATATTTATTTTATTACACCGAGCTTATCAACCCTGGCTTTGGAATCGTTTTATTCGTCTTTTATAAAATGTGTTGTGAATACCAATTTAGCGCGGACATGTACATAACGCGGGAAATGACGTCGCCGTCTTACGACGTCACATTGTTTATAATTATATTACAAGAAACAAAGAAGAACGTTATGATAAGTAAATTGAAGAAGTAACGTCTTTACATTGTCTAGGTGGCAAATATCCTCTTCCGAAATGGTGGCAAATCGTTAAGGAATGGACAAAAGGAAACAACTTGTACAGAAAATGCCAAAAGTTGATTAGAAGTTACCACTTTTTAAAACGTTCCAATGTATCCAATAGCGAAAGTCATGTCAATGCTGACAGTACGTTTTCGGACGGAGTAAAAAAGTAATGTCCTTTAGAGTGACGTCACAAAAAGAATATCATAAAGAGTGACAGTATATTTTGAATAAATGTAAAAGACATGGAAAATGTTAACTGTAGGTCTATGGGAATTTAACATTGTAACTCAAAGCGAGGTGTAATAATAATAATTATTGTCCTCAGTTTCCACCATAGGGGTGGTAGCACTTGGCATCAACTTTATTGGGCTTGTTGTTAGGCCCCCAGTGACTATTTAACCTGGCTTTGGATGCATTAAGTGAGAGTGCTTCTACAACACTGTTTAGGAGGGAGTTCCATTTGTTCACAACCCTATGATTGAAAACCCCTTTCCTAGGCTCTGTCCTTGCTCTAGGTTTGTATAATTCCACTTATTACCCCTTGTATAACTGTCATCACTTGATGTAAATAGACTGGATGCAGTGTTGTTTAACCCATTTAATAGTTAATATGCCTGGATTACATATGTCCTATCCCTCCTGTATTCCAGGGTAGGTATGCCAAGTTGCCATATTCTCTCGCTGTAGCTATAACCTTTCATACTGTTTAACATTCTTGTAGCACGCCTCTGGACATTTGCTATAGCTATACGGTATTTTATGTAATGGGGTGACCATATCACGGAAGTATATTCTAAGTGTGGCCTTATAATGCTTTGTATAGGTGGAGGAACATGTCAGCTGTCATATATGTAAAGGTTTTTGCTACTAGACCTAAGATTCTGTTAGCTTTATTGATTTTAGCATACATATGTTTGTCAAAGTTTAACCTATTGTCAAATTCGACCCTAAGGTCTTTTTCAACATTAATTTGATTTATCTTCACCACCTCCTTATCTGAATTTCTCATAAAGTATTCACTGACATTGTCACCACCTATATGCATTGTTTTACATTTTTTGTATTGAAAATCATTTGCCATTTATTTGTCCAAGTGGCATGCTTCAAATATGCTTTTTTGTAAGCTCTCCTCATCATTAGGTTCACTGTGAATGGAGTACAATTTAGTATCATCTGCAAATAGCTTGATAGTACATTTTACAGCATCTGGAAGGTCGTCTATATAGATTAGAAACAAGAGAGGTCACAGCACATTTCCCTGAGGAACGCTACTGGTTACTCTCTGCTATTGCGATTTTTCACCGCACACGACTACTCTTTGGAACCTATTATCAAGAAACTGTTCCAACGATGTGTAAAATTTACCTTCAATCCCAAAGCTCTTTATTTTTTCAGCAATCTTTTATGGGATACTTTGTCAAAAGCGGTTTTAAAGTCTAAATATATAATATCTACATCTTTGTTTTCATCTATAGCATTTGTCCAGTCGTCTATACATTCTAATAATTGTGTTATACACGACCTGTGTTTCCTAAACCCATGTTGGTAAATCGATAGTAAACTTCTTACTTCTAAATGCTCTATTATTGCAATTCTTAAAAGAAAAATCCGTAACTCTACAACAGATGGATGTGACACTTATTGGTCTATAGCTTTCAACACTTATTTTCTGCTTTATACATTGTCCTAACATTGGCATTTTTCCATTCTTTAGGCAGTTGTCCTTCATCTAATGATTACCTAAACAGTTTGTTTAATGGTTTAATTAATGATTTCATACATTGATGTAATACTTTTGGATGAATACCCCATCTTGTCCTTGGGCTTTGTTAGGGTTTACTTTTTGCAATGCAGTCATGACCACTACCTCATTTAGCTCCACGTCATAAATCTTTCCATTTGATTTTATTGTTGGTTCTGGGATTGTCATGTCTTCTATAGCAAATACTGAAAATGGTTATAAATGCTTCCGCTATTTCCTTATCATCGTATATTTTTTTCTCCTTTTATTTCTACTACATCTACCCCCGATGGTGTTTTTGATTTCGACCGCACGTATTTCAAGAATATTTTTGGATTATCTTTGATATTTTCTGCTAGATTCAGTTCATATTTGTATTTAGATTTTCTTAAACAGTGTGTTACATTGTTCCTAGCTTCTTTAAAATCTTTGTATGTTAAATGATTGCTACAGTTTGAGTACCTCACCCTTTTGGTGCGTTTCTCTTTAATTGCCGACCTAGTGTCTCTGTCCACGTACGGGTTCCTATGGCATGTAGAATTACTGCTTTTTGGAATGCGGTTCTCTAATAAAATGGAAAGGTGCTCTGCAAAAATATCCCATGCCATCTGAACCCCCACGTCGCTATATACACCCCAATCGGTTTTATCCAACTCTCTTGTTATTGACGTATAGTCTCCTCTTCCATACTGAAATTTGAAAGAAGTATCTTTCTAACATTTTGTCTTACATTTTAATTCAAATTCAAGTACTAAGTGATCACTTTTCCGTAATCCTGGCCTATATTTAATTTCTTCTACCATGTTTAACTCATTCGTAAAGATTAGGTCTAGTATAGATGGTGCATTTCCTTTCCTAAATTTTGTATATTCCTTTACAATTTCATGTTGATAATAAAATAAGTATTTCATGCCTTCTAAAAAGTTGAATTCAATATTATTTATTCTTATTTCTGTTGACCATGAATCCCAATTTATGTCCTTTAAATTGGAATCCCCATAGTATCATTGTAATTGTGTAATTTAGATGATCTGCCTTTGTTAGAATTTCTAATATATTATCATTATTTAAGTTATCGCTGTTTGGACTTCTAGATATACATCCTACTAACAATTGTTCGTTTTCGGACATGATAATTTCTAACTATATTGATTCTTTGAATTCACTGTCTATTTTCATTTCGCTCGCCCTTAATTTTTTTTTATATATATCGCCAATCCCCTTCCACTTGTATCTTTTATAATGAACATTGTATAGTCCTGAAGCTTGTATACTTCTTCTATTTAGCAAGGGTTTTTCATATGTTTTGGAAATATTTCTGTTACAGCCAACAGGTCTGAATCTGAATATTTAATATTCCTTCTAATTCATGAATTTTTGTTTTAAGATCTAGTTAACCAATTTTCTAAAAGCTATCAGGTCAGAATGGTCAATTTAAACTGTCCTAGACAAACAAGGCACACTATGATGACATGTTGTTCGTGAGCTCGTGAAAAAAAGGTGCCTCTTTTCGGAAATGCCACGCAAAATGGCTCGTTCTGGACATACTGCCATTATTAAAATACGTTATCCAATTTTATTAGTATACTCGATCTCCATTATTTCGTTAAAATACGTTACCCTTCTTGTACACCATCCTTTCTATCACGCAACTATTTGATTTTTTATGGAAAACACACATATTTGGGCAAACTGAATCTTGTAGAATGTGTTTCTACATCTGAAGTCACAGGACATGAAACCATTTTCGAGTTAGATGCCAAAATAAGCTTCGTTAGTAAACCGTATCCGGATTGCAAGAATACGTATAGACGAAGAAAAATGCAAATCTCACGTTTTTTCTTGAAATCCGCCCGCCATTGTTAGTTTTAACACTATCTAAACAAAGGTCACGTGATTGGTCGCCCTGATATATTGGGTAGCAGGTTCGAACCGCAGAGGGTACGATCCTTTTTTTTAACGATTTTTTTTGTTTAAATAATCATCATTATTTTCATAGATTCGTTTCTTTTAATACAAATATAGGCCGATTTTATTGACTTGGCAGGGCGGGGTTTCGATGCGGACCATTGCATTTCAACTTTAGGGGCGGCAGCACGCTCTTTTATTTTCGGAATTTACCGTTGTCGTCTGCCGGTTTTTTCCTCAACATCACATATCAATGGACATTTGACAGAAGGAATATAATGAAGAATGACAAATATTTTGAATCTAGATCAGACGCCGCATAACGCGGCGTCTGATCTGGATTCAAGCTGTTTGCAAATGTAAACCAAGTCTTATTTTCTCTCCCTATAACAACTGCCTCCGCACAACACACGCAACCTTTGTCTTCCATTGGGTGTTGTTGTAGCGAGGGAGCACTGTACACACCGTTTTCACGTGGATATTGGTGCACGCCCATGTGTTTCTTCATGATGAAAGTATTGGAAAATAAATATTTAACCCTTTACCTGATAGCATTGTTTCTAGTATTGAAGATATGTGACTACTTAAAGCAGGTTGAAAGTAAAGCAGAATGCGCCCTAAGGCGCATTCTGCTTTACTTTCAGCCTGCTTTAAGCTATTAACTGCTAGAATCAGGAAAGTATTAAATATGACACATATTCATTACGGTATAATTTGGAATTATTTTCTTCAGCGGATGAATAAAATGAATGTGCTAAAAGTCGCTTCTATAAGGGAAAGGGTTAATACGAAATTATACCTGTCACCCTAAATTCAAGTGCAAATTACATGTAGTTTATCTTTGCCAAAGGTTAGCTCAGCCCTGTCAGTTGAAATAAATCGGTCTATAACTGCTTAACCCTTTCATTGCCAATTATTTCGTGAGGTGCTACTTCTACACAGTTTCATTGTCGCCTGTTTCAATGTTGTGGCCTGCACTATCGTTTCAAAATAAATTTTAAAGCAGTATAACTGACAAAATTTCAATATGAGTGCCAATCAGATTGGATTTTATGTCAGACGACACGTTACTGTTTCAAAACTGTTTGCGGGCGGCAGTGAGAGTGGAAGTGTTAAAGCATGCTATAAGTAAAGTAAAATTCTCCAAATAGAAGGTTAACTTCTTATTGTCAGCCTGCTTTAGCACTTACTATGCTAAGCGCGACTTGGTTACAAATTGCGAACAGTTTGCACACAGTATAGATCCAGATCAGACGCCGCGTGACGATGCGTCTGAGCTGGATCGAAGCTTGTTTCCTAGTCATATTTAACTTTTTTTTAAGTTTTGTAAGCTTAAAATAGATTATGTGTGCTTTCTGCATATGATGTGTTTGCAGCAGATGACTATACGGCATGACAAGGGTTACAGATATTTGCTGACCTACTTTCGATGATAATCCCTATAAGTCAGTTCCCTAGCAAAATCATGATTGTCACGCATACACCGTATAGCAACGACTCCGGAAATAGGTACCAGCAAATCGATAAATAGACGACCGTTGATACACATGCAGGTTAATAAAATGCAATATTTGTGGTAACTAAGCAAAATCTAGATTAGTATTATTTTCAGTTTACAAAAAAAAAAAGATAAAACAATTAGTAAGTTCTTTCTGATTCTCCCAAAACTGTGTGTGAATACTTTTTTGATTGCAAAATTCTCAGGTTGGTACAATAAAAAAAGCAGCGAGTAAGACAAAATCACTCTCGCAATCACATTTCCTATCTTCTTATACACATTTTTAATCATTTGTTGACATCATATTACATATATAACGTCTGTGCAAGCGATGAATACAGCCTATGAGCAAAAATGGCTTTCAAATTAATAAAAGATGAAAGGTGCCGGTGTACGGCGAATATGTCTGAATCCTTTGATGACTGTACGGAGTATAGCCCGAGAGGTGTACGAAGTATAGCTTTATATAGTAACTTGAATGTGGACACGAAAAGTACAACGTACTTGATTTTAAAGTATTAGGTCGGGTCTCTATTGCTGCTTGATACAGATAACTTTCTAATCAAAGATCCTCGTCTGTGAAATTTGCTCGCTTATAAACCGCTTATATGGACGTTGAATTCGAACTATCAATGAGACTGGTAGAACTGTGAAATGAATTTAATCTTGTTATAAGGGCGCCTTATTTTTTAACAAAGAATTTCACAAATGTGCTTGGAAATCACCAGATGGTCTTACAAATAACGCGTTTGATCACATCACTACCAATGGAAGGTGATAAGATAAGATGTCAGGGTAATTTGGAAAGCAGACGTCAGTAAAATAACCATACTATCATCATAACAAAACCAAAACTGATGCTGAGGAAATTAAAGGAGCTGAACATTCACGACTAGATGTTGTAAAAAATTTAAGGATCACTGGGTGAGAAGAAGCTTCCAAGCAAAATTTCAGAACAGGTTGAACTTAGTAAATGACCATTTGAAAGTGGAAATTGGTAACTTCAAGCAGGTGATTCCTGGGACTGGATAAAAGTAGGAAGGCACAGTTGATATAAAACAAATGTGAATAAAGATGTAAGAAAGAGGCTGTTCTACAAATTAAATATACTAAGTAAATTCGCGAAGAAATAGCTAAATAACACCCATGCAGCACTTGACAAAGATGTGAAGCGACACGCAAAGGTAGAAAAAAATATGGACTAACTGGTTTTGTTTTGTTTGTTTGTTAACGTCCGTTTCTGCCGTCTATGGGCAAATTAAAGGCCCCAGAGACAAGGGAGTGGATACAGATAACCAGGGCGATAGGCCCTACTCTTATTCTTGAAAGAGTTATATGGTTCTTTTGGATGCGAAGTGTAAAGCACTCATACATTGGATCTCCATATATAGACTATCTGGTCAAAGAAGCTGGAGAAGCAGCTGCAAGACAATAAATAGAAATCTTGTTAAAAACAACAACACCAAGCATTGACAGGTGAATTCGATTTCACAGATTCACCAGCTAGAAACCAACAGAGTGATAGCATCTTTAACGATGACACACCGCTAAGGTGTTGATAAATGTATTTATACGTTCCTGGTGCTGGTAAGACCATTTCGATAATGTACTCAATATGGAGGACCCCTTCACCTAGGCCAAATTTATACCAGCACTAGAGGACATAAGCATGGAACCGCTAGCAGGAGGACAGGAGATCAGACACACGGCCAAACAAACAAGGAACAAGGAGTGAAAAGGCATTTTGATAGATTACCTACAAGCAGAGTTGCTGAAAGCGGGGAACATTAATAATCATATGTTGGGCTTGTTTAAGATCCAGATAGGATATGTAGTAATAAGATGCTTTCAGGAAAAATATTTAAAGATGTTAGCAAACTACATTGTGTATACGGTTTCATATAAATAAAGTCTACTTATCAAATGTTCAAAATGGGTTCAGTTTGCCGTGAATATACAGGGAACAGATAAGTGTTTTCCTTAAATCAAACAGGAAGCTGGTTTATATCTACGAAAACATTAAAATGTCTTATTTCGTAGCCAATTCTGTTTTGTAATCATTCGTTTAAAAAACAAAATACATAATAGTTAAGATTTTCTGCCGTATTTTACCTTCCTCTCTGCTCAATATATCATTTAAAGATTTTCAGTATATGCAAATAAATTTACAACGGAATTTTGTTATATGTACAAGACACATTTTGGACAGGACGAACTATTTTGCAAGTTCCCTAGGATTTCTTTATTAGTGAGTGTCGCTGTATAATCTTGAACATATTTTTAGCTTATGTCGATCAGGTGTTGTGGAATAATCAAGCCTGTTCCAGGAAGGACAGGTTCGGGCTCTGCGTTGACTAGATCTTCTTTTAAGACAAATCATCGAACAGATTCACGAATAAAATGCAATAGTCTATGCGAACTTCATACATTTGAAACGGCGCTCGAAAGTGTAATAAGGCCAGCATTATAATTATTGAGGATATCAAACAATAATGATTTGCTGCACAGCTCACGCACACCTTAAAAATAAGAACAGGTGTGCAACACGAATATCTACTATCTCATCTGCTATTTTCACTTTGTATAGTCTGGCTATTCGAAGGGACTTCAGTAGACTTTTATATAACAAAAGACTGGTCAATCAGTCCACATCAACCCCAGTGTAATTGAAGAGGTGAAGGATTTTGTTTATTGTAGTAGCAAGTTCATGAGCAATGGAAAGTCAAAAGATAACGATAAATTTAAAGCCAGGCGAGCCTTTGTGGCGGAATACCTGGTAATCCCTTACATGTAGCTTTCTTATACTATCAAGATAAGGATGTTCAAGGGTAATACACGGGTCTTGATGTATGATTCTGAATCCTGGAAGTCACAGAGTCCATTTGACAGGAATTGGATATCTTCCAAAGAAGGTGATTAAGAGATATATTCCAAATCTTCTGGCCTGAACACAACCACAAATGCAGAGCATGATCGTGGAACAGAAACAATCCCTCTTTCCATTGAAATCAAGCGCAAAAGATGTTTTGACCATGTGCTAAGAATGGAAGAGTCAGCTTTACCCAGATTTGGACACGTACTGGTCGACATCTAAGATGCAGACCTTATCAAACCTGACGTAGGTCAATAGAGGAGACGAGGAAGACAATCTGGAGCTGGTGCAAGTACAGGCATGAACAAAGGACCGGCTACATTGTCAAACTAAGGCGACCTAAGGCGCACATCAACATAATGAGTATTTGATATCCCTTTGTCTGCTTTGATCATGTGGTTATTTTATAGGATATCTGCTCTTGCGGCATATCCTGTCTGAGTGTTATTGTCAGTTGTAAACACCCGGTCTTACTTTCGACACATATCCGGTATGATCTTAAAAGTTGAAGTAAAAACTGATCGTACTAAGTTCGTAATTTGTTAATATCCATTGTATTGCTGGACTTCCAATTCATCACATCCGAGATTCTACAAGAAATTGTTATGATTTCAAAATTTGGTGAAGCCCTCCCCGCACCAGTTACATAATGACATATCTGCCTGAAATGATAAAACACAATGGAATATTTAGCTGAACAATAAGGGGGGTCAACGAAACGTTGTCAGGATGGACCGCCGTCTGGTACATAATTCTGGATCCGAGCATATTTTAAATTTGTATAATAATTTTATATCTTGCAAGCCAGACTTAACTAATTCTTTTAAATATTTAAATTACGTATCAAGTCAATATAATAGACCCTTTTCCTATAGACTTTGTTGTAAAAACTCTGTTTTAAGGTGTTTTTAACGAAGTATGATGAAGCTATTCGCCGACCACTAGATTTTACTATAACGGCTATTCGCCGTACACAACGACAACTATTCGCCGTACACACTCCTACATTTTGAATTTCGGATAAAATCTAACACATTGTACGAAACGTTACAGTTTTTGATACATGCAACGGAATACTTATATATTTGTTTTCGGCAGCAATCCCGTGCACGTACAGAGGCGTTTTCTCCATAAACATGATGAAATGTTGACTTTTCTTCGGTACCAGGGAGGCATTTTACAGTTGAAATATGACGATCCTGTAATGTAAGCATCATTTTAAATTATGAATGATATAAACAAAATGTTCGTGGATCCATAAGTGCTTTTCCTGTAATGGCTAACTATTTGGAAAATCAAATAAACAGCGATTTTTCATACGTGCTATGTTTGTTTATATTGATTTCCTCGCTTCGCCTGGTACCTATTTCAGGAGTCGTTGTTATACGGTGGCATAGCTGTATAACTGTGAATCATTGAATTGTCTCATGTGAGGCCCGCAACATATATTTGATAGTTCGGTAAGTAAAACCCTTGAGTGTGAGTATGTCAGAGCCTCTCTAGACAACTTGAGATCGGTGAAATTGGTTGTGCTTAATTTGCTAATGCTTTACAGTTACTTTCACGCCTATCGAGAACAATGAAGGGATTGGGGGGTTGGGGGGGGGGGGTCAATCAAAGGACTGAGGAAATGTCTTGAACAGCAACCTTCAGGATTATTTTCTTAAAGCTTTTTCAAATATCAAGAATGAGTAGAAACATGAAAGTCATTTGTAGAATAATCAACAACTTTTTAGAAATATATTTGGTAAATGATGATTTAACAAATGATAAGAAAACAAACCCTCAAACTACACCGCAAATAAACAATCATTTCTACGTGATAGTATGCGAGAAGAGTGACGTCATTTTAGTCGAAAAAGCCCTTATTTTGCTCTTAGATTCTTTTCTCTATGTAAATACTATATATATATAAAGTATTTTCTTAGAAGGAAAGTTAGACAATAATTTTAATAACGAAAAATGTTAGAGTTAAAAAATTCTTACCTTTCTCCGAGTCATTTACAGTAATAACCATTCCTTCTACACGACATAAATCAGGGGTTATTTTAAAAATTGTTTTCTTTATTTTGTTCTTATCAACAACACGAATCTTTATTTCTTTTTTGGGGTAAGTTTTTTATGGTGTGTTAAATTATCCCTCCAATTTTGTGGTGTGAATCCGCGCAGTAAGAACACATGTAATCTATGGTAGACCTGTAGCGTGTTCAATTATCACTGTTTACTGTTTAAGTTAGCAGTTTGTGTCCCGTGTGCAGCGTGCAGAGAACAGCAGAAAACACATTTTCTTTGCAAATAACACCGTTTACGCTTAAACTATTATTTTCATTGCAAACAGTTTGGAGCCAGATCAGACGCCAGGTAACCCGACGTCTGATCACGCTCCAAGCTGTTTGTCGCTCAAATTAAAACTGGTAGTCGGAATTGTCAAAAGATTGTCATTTTCCATATTTCATTGTAATGCTTTTGCGTTTTAACAAAATAATTACGTTTTCACCACTGTATTTCAGACCGGTAGCCAACTCGCAACCGGTGGCCATCGACGGCCATCGATTTCTTTACTGAACTCATCACTGAAAATAGACGAAGAACGGTAATTCAGTATATAAGCAAAACGCAGTACAGTATATTATCACTAGCCTCTGCAAAAACAGTACATACGTATTGCAAGACGCCTTACAGTAATGCTGCAATAACTCGATCAAATTTGCAAACCATAGATCATTTTAGCCAACACTTTGAGTTAATCCCAATACATGTAGTTATTTGCCATCGATCCAGTGAAAAACAATTACATATTAACTGTATATAATGCACATGTTCAGCCATTTTGTGCAAACTCGGCATACGTTGGCGGTGATCGGGCAGACTAAGCGCTCATAATTCACGGACCAATTGACTGATTCAATGAATATTAATGCGTGTTTCCTTGAAAAATTGTTAAGTATATATGGGACTGTTCTCATGTTTTTGTATTTTGCAAACAAAGCGATAAAATAAAATAAAAACCCTGAAAATTGAAACGTGACGTTTGTAACAGAAGACACTTGTTTGCGACAGACAAAAATGTTCTGATTAGGTACGATTAAATTTGCTGCAATTATTGTGCAATAGATGTATTCCTTACCTGGTCTGACATTTTTACACCAAATTACCGCTGAATCCGAATTACTTTGGGCCAATATTCGGTGTACGGTGTATACCTGTTCCAGTGCTCATTGGAACTTCAAATTCGACAAATCCAGTTTCCTATCAATTGTGGTCCCTATTTTACTACTGATGGTTGTTTTGTAAAATTATTGGAATTTTACAAACAGTGCGTACGCTCATCAGAGAACTTCTTCCTGAATATGAACTCTCTAATCTTGGTCTACACTGTTTACATAGGACAATTGTTGCTTTTACAGGTACACTGTTTGAAAAAGCGCATATATGCGTGACTAGGGTTTAAATACATTACACAAGTCCATTAAGTAATAGATACACGACGGGTTTCGCCTTAAAAGTGTACGGTATGAATCGTAATCAGACTGTTTTGCGAGGGCGACAACAAATTGTCCGAGGCGAATCCGAGGACATATTTGTTGTTCGTCCGAGCGAAACAGTCTGATTACGATTCATACCGTACACTTTTAAGGCGAACAAGTCGCTGTATCTGACTTATACGTAGATTTTACTAAATATCTTACACCGAGTCAATAATGATTGCGGTCAATGTAATATTGCAAATTAATATATCTATTTATAAAATATTAAAATTCACGTAAACCAACTATTATTTTCATTGGTCCTTTTTATACTTTGCACGAGCATTCCGTGCAGCCTGTGTGCTGGGTCATGCCGTAAAATAACTACGTACATGTATTTATTTATCTGCGCTCAGAATGAGTATTCAGCTAGTATAAGGTAAGCGCTGTATTTATCAATTTAGATGACATCTAATATATTTTATCAATTTAGTCCGATATAATTCCTTTTCCGCTCCTTATAACCAAACCAAGGACCAGATATTTTTCTCCTGAACAGGCACACTATTAAATAGCGTCGTTTACTCTTGCACTGTCATATTGTCGTCTGCTTTGAAATTGCTGAATGCACTTATTTTCCAACGCAAAGTTTCGGGATTTGATTGCACGAATCAAGTGTCTATCAGTTTGGATCCTGTTCAAACGCTGAGTTACTGTGTGTTTGATATTGATCCAAACTATTTGCAAAAGTTCGTTATCCCTTATCGTGCTGAATTGCCGTCTGCATCAAACTTATCGTCTGCGGAGAATCTCAAAATTGTTCTTATGCTTTCCAAATTGAATCAAAAATGAAAATCAGTGCCAAAAATTTGGACCAGATCACATGCCGCGTTACATGGCGTCTTCTATGGATCTAAACTGTTTCCAAATGTTAGACAAGCGGTACTCACAGTGGAAAAACGTTATTCTTCCC
The DNA here is from genome assembly GCA_922989275.2 of Gari tellinella. Lineage (NCBI taxonomy): Eukaryota > Metazoa > Mollusca > Bivalvia > Cardiida > Psammobiidae > Gari > Gari tellinella. Next base: position 97,823,449 of record OV277857.1, on the reverse strand, counting down.
CAATAAACGCGTTTGACGCTTAAACTATATTTTCCATTGCAAACATTTTGGAACCAGATCAGACGCCGGGTAACCCGGCGTCTGATCAGGATCCAAATTGTGTGCCACTCAGATGAAAAAAGATGATGAAAAATGTAAAAAAAAAAGTTATTATTTTCTAGAAATCTACATTTTGTGTTTTGCGTTTGCGTTTCGATTGCGTTTAAACGGGAAAGAATTACGTTTTCTCCACTGTAGCATAACAAGGTTTACCTCGTCAATTCCCGGGCAGTGCAAGAGCTAAACCGGTGACCGCATGCTCACCACGTGCACCACGCCCGTAAAAAGTATCCGGTAACAGAAAGTAAAACTGTCCGGTAACAGAAAAAAGTGTCCGGTATCAGACGTAAGAGGACACTTTTTGAATAGCTTTGCGGGGGGTATCTGCGTATAATTGACCTCATCGTTCTCATTAGGCGTAAAAATAGATGTAAAGCATGAGAAAAGTGCGCTCAGCCAATGTCAACAATCTCAAGTTTTCTATAGAGGCCCTGACATACTGACACTCAAGGGGTTTTCCAAAGGGTTTTACTAACCAAACTATCACATTTAAGGTACGGACCTCACATGAGACGCTTCAATGGTTTTCTTGCCTAGACATTTATACAGGTAAAAGCATGCTGCATGCTTTAACTGAAACTTCCTATGGGATTATATACCGATAGGTGTTACCAACCAAGCTAGGTCAAGTAATGTCTTTAAAGAGTAAAAACCTGTGTAACGCGTATCGGTCCTCACCATTAACTCTTTCATGCAATAAGTAGCCCTTGTGGGTTTTAACGTTCCTTTTATGATAATTTTAGTTAACAAAAACATGAGCCAGTCTTCTTGAGTTCTTGGTAGTTTAAAAATACTGCTTAGAATTTTCAACCAGTGAAGACCCTGATCAGAGGGCTCCTGTAGGAGCCCTCTGATCTGGGTCTTCAGTGTTTGTAAATGCCAAGAGGATATTGTATTGACAGAGTTATTTAAAACGCACAAAACTTACCACTCAGCAAACGATACCTATCACGAGATTTCTACCTTCGTTATTAGGCTGGGGCGCAGCAACACCTACCGTGCACCCCCTGGAGACTTTTTAGCTCGCCTGTACGTAGTACATGACGAGCTATTGCAATACCCCCGGTGTAGTCGTCGTCGTCGTTGTCGTCGGCGTCGTCGTGAACGGCGTAAACAATTTTAAGAAAATGTCTATAACTTCTATGTCCCTTGAGGTATTGCTTTCATAGTTGGTATGTGTGTGTATATGGACAAGACCTTCCCATGCACTGACAAATTTTGACCCCTGTGACCTTGACCTTGAACTTAGGGCCTGCGTTTAGGTTTCGAATCTGCGTTTAGGTTTTGAAAAATGCCTTTAACTTCTATATCCCTTAAGGTATTGCTTCCATAGTTGGTATGTGTGTGTATATAGACAAGACCTTTCCATGAACAGAAAAATTTAGACCCCTGTGACCTTGACCTTGAACTAAGGGCCTGCGTTTAGGTTTCGAAATCTGCGTTTAGGTTTCGAAAAATGCCTTTAACTTCTATGTCCCTTGAGGTATTGCTTCCATAGTTGGTATGTGTGTGTATATAGACAAGACCTATCCATGCTCAGAAACATTTAGACCCCTGTGACCTTGACCTTGAACTTAGGGCCTGCGTTTAGGTTTCGAAATCTGCGTTTAGGTTTAGAAAAATGCCTTAAACTTCTATGTCTTTTGAGGTATTGCTTTCATAGTTGGTATGTATGTGTATATGGACAAGACTTTTCCATGCACAGAAAAATTTAGACCCCTGCGACCTTGACCTTGAACTTAGGGCCTGTGTTTACGTTTCGAAATCTGTGTTTAGGTTTCGAAAAATGCCTTTAACTTCTATGTGCCTTGAGGTATTGCTTCCATAGTTGGTATGTGTGTGTATATAGACAAGACCTTTCCATGCTCAGAAGAATTTATACCCCTGTGACCTTGACCTTGAAGTTAGGGCCTGCGTTTAGGTTTCGAAATCTGCGTTTAGGTTTTGAAAAAATGCCTTTAACTTCTATGTCCCTTGAGATATTGCTTTTATAGTTGGTATGTGTGTGTATATAGACAAGACCTTTCCATGCACAGAAAAACTTGGACCCATGTTACCTTGACCTTAAACTTAGGGCCTGTGTTTAGGTTTCGAAATCTGTGTTTAGGTTTAGAAAAATGCCTTTAACTTCTATATCCCTTGAGGTATTGCTTTCATAGTTGGTATGTATGTGTATATGGACAAGACCTTCCCATGCACAGAAATATTTTGACCCCTGTGACCTTGACCTTGAACTTAGGGCCTGTGTTTAGGTTTCGAAATCTGCGTTTAGGTTTCGAAAAATGCCTTTAACTTCTATGTCTTTTGAGGTATTGCTTTCATATTTGGTATATGTGTGTATATGGACAAGACTTTTCCATGCACAGAAAAATTTAGACCCCTTTGACCTTGACCTTGAACTTAGGGCCTGTGTTTACGTTTCGAAATCTGTGTTTAGGTTTCGAAAAATGCCTTTAACTTCTATATCCTTTGAGGTATTGCTTTTATAGTTGGTATATGTGTGTATATAGACAAGACCTTTCCATGCTCAGAAAAATTTAGACCCCTGTGACCTTGACCTTGATTTAGGGCCTGCGTTTAGGTTTCGAAATCTGCGTTTAGGTTTTGAAAAATGCCTTTAACGTCTAGGTTCCTTGAGGTATTGCTTCCATTGTTGGTATGTGTGTGTATATAGACAAGACCTTTCCATGCTCAGAAAAATTTAGACTCCTGTGACCTTGACCTTGAACTTAGGACCTGCGTTTAGGTTTCAAATTCTGCGTTAAGGTTTTGAAAAATGCCTTTAACTTCTATGTCCCTTGAGGTATTGCTTTCATAATTGGTATGTGTGTGTATATGGACAAGACCTTTCCATGCACAGAAAAAGTTGGACCCCTGTTACCTTGACCTTAAACTTAGGGCCTGCGTTTAGGTTTCGAATTCTGTGTTTAGGTTTAGAAAAATGCCTTTAACTTCTATGTCTTTTGAGGTATTGCTTTCATAGTTGGTATGTGTGTGTATATGGACAAGACCTATCCATGCACAGATAAATTGTGACCCTTGTGACCTTGACCTTGAACTTAGGGCCTGTGTTTAGGTTTTGAAAAATGCCTTTTACTTCTATGGGATTGCTTTCATAGTTCACTGTTGGTTTAAGTGTGTATATGGACAAGACCTTTCCAGGCACAGCAAAATTTAGACCCCTGTAACCTTGACCTTGAACTAAGGGCCCATGTTTAGTTTTCGAAATCTGTGTTTTGGTTTCTCAAAATTTTTATTACTCCTATCATAGTCCTATGTCCATTGAAATGTTCCTTTCATATTCAGTTTGCTTGTGTATATGGACAAGATCTTTCCTTGCATGCAAAATATTTGAGCCCTCTGACCTTGACCTTGAACTTAGGACATGCGTTTAAGTTTCAAAGTCTGCGTTTAGGTTTCTAAATGTTTCTTTAACGTATATATCCATTGAGATATTATTTCATATTTTGCATGCATGTGTATATGGACAAGACCTTTCCATGCATGCAAAAAATTAGCCCAGTGTCCTTGACCTTTAACTAAGGTCGCGAAAGGTTTTAGGTTTCGAAATCTGCGTTTAGGTTTCAAAAATGCTTATAATTCCTATGTCCCTTGAGTTGTTATTTTCATATTTGATTTGCCAGTGTATATGGACAAGACCTTTCCATGCAGGCAAAAAGGTTGACCTCTTTGACCTTGAGTGTGCTTTTAAGTTTCTAAAGGTGCCGGTGGCGAGTTTTGTTGTCTCTCTGACAACTCTTGTTTTCATGGCCACCAAAATGTTCGTTGGAGTCTTCTACACCATATTTTAGAATGTTCCCAAACTTAGGGTTGTCCCAGCTATGCGTAATTTAACGGTTACCATGGTAACCCCAGGTAATTTTCAAATCTACCTTATGTGTAAAAATGGGCCATAACTTTGCTTTTGTGAGAGCTAGAAATCTCAAACAAGTACCAAAGTAAAGAAGAGACACAGGCAATTAGGATGAAATGTAACCTAATTAATATTCATGTTTTCATACTTATGAATATTAATGAGAGAGTCAAAATAAGCAGAACACCATGTGTATGTATACTCGCATGAAAGAGACTAGCAGATATTCACACAAAGTAAATGACCATTTTAAGCCACTCAGCGTATTATATAAAAGAAAAAGGAAGGTTTTAGTCAATCCGTAAACATTTCTTCATTTTCTTGTCTGAGTTGATACTATTTAGCATATCATTCGGTTGTACCAAATTTGATTATAGCAAGTCAACTAGTTTAGAAGATATTCAATTTATCGTGTGTTTTTTTCTTTTAAATGCAAACGGTCCGATCTCGACAAAAACAAATACATAGAGGATAACTGTTTTTTTCAGTGTAAGATCGAAATTTAATCCATTGAGTGAACATCAGACGTTATATTTTCACGAGTGGCGAAGCCACGAGTGAAAATATAACAGTCTGATGTTCACGAAATGGATTAAATTCGATTTTACACTGAAAAAACACAGTTATTCTATTTATTTATGCTTTTAAGCCACTTTTTAAACGAAATTGTTTAAAAATTGAAAGCGAACGTACATTATTTATCCCGTGTTGAGCCCCACGTTTTATGTCGAACACATGCGCGTGACAGTTGGCGGTATAATGACGTCATCCGAATGACTTCGTTGCTCCCGAGTTTGGATTCGTGCTCTTCCGGTGAGTAGTTCGCGACAAATCGGACTGCCGGAATTTAACGAAAAGACACGATTGACTACGATTCTTGGGGAGCCCTACGGGGAAAATTCATAATAAAAGCGATTGGTGATAATCCACTGCAGTGGATTACCAAGTGATCATCCACTGCTATATCGTGGTAATCCACCGAAAAGCATAAATAAATGTTCTTCACGTTTTTCTAGCGAAAACGTAATCATTCAATATAAAATCGCTTTTGCCATCGGCGTGAATGTTTAATTTTCACTCACTTACCCTTGAGCATTTAATGAACGACTCCAATTTTCAATTAACCCCTTCACTGCCGTGACGTTATCAATTTTAAACTTTTGTTGTCTGCTTTTATTTCTCTAATTTTAAAAATAAGTTTTATTGGCTAAAAAAATGGTGAAATGAATGTAAAAAGATTAGATCCTGATCAGACGCCGCGTTACGCCGCGTCACGGTCTGATCAGGGTCCGTTTGTTTGCAAATAATAAGTGCGTTCGGGGTAAGGCGGTGAATGGGTTAAGTCTAGTTAAAGTTTTAGGGGAAGGGCCGAATCTAATGTTGTGAGAACTTGTGGCCCAACCCCATTTCTATGCATATTTAAGGAATAAAATATGTTTAAACTATGTTTGAAATAGTTAAAGTTTTACTATTTGGTGTTCATTTTAATAATATGTAGCAAAATGACAAACATTGCAGATCCTAATCAGATGGCTCCTGATCAGGGTCTACACTGTTTGCATAATACAGATGTACTCTTCACAGGTACACTGTTTGTAAACGACAAGTATAGACCTACTGCTGCTAGGTTTGAATGCGTTATTAAAACACGAAGGATCATACTAAAGAACTAAAGAAAAGTTGAAACATTTGACTCAACCATGGCTACCCTCACACTGACAACAACTGAAATGCACACTGGAGGCGAATCGGTGAGAATTGTGGAATCAGGATTACCGGAAATCCAGGGGGAAACAATTCTGGACAAGCGTAGATTTATTCGGGACAATCTGGATCATATACGGAAATTGGTTATGTATGAACCTAGAGGACATTACGACATGTTCGGGGTATTGCTAGTTCCAACGGATATTCCGGAAGCTAGCCTTGCTTGTGTTTTTATCCATAACGAAGGTTATAGTACCATGTGTGGACACGTTATAATTTCTGTTGGACGATATGCCATAGACAAAGGGTTCGTGAAGAATCCTACATCTCCAGAAACTAGAATCGTGATACAATGCCCCTGTGGTCCTGTAGAAGTGTTTACAGAATATAACGACGGCAAGACGGGAAATGTACGATTCAACAGCGTACCTGCTTTCTTGTTTGCACGGGGTAAGAATTGTATATTTACATTCACCTTGTAAAGTCTCTATGTAATCGTATTAAAAATATGCAGGTCAATTCTCGATGAACCTACGAATCGAATCCGGTTCCAGCCAGTTAGAAAGAGGGCGGAGTCTCCGCCGCTAAGAAAATCTTCCATACGGCGGAGAGATACCGACCAAGTTAAGATCTACTTTTAGATTATCCGTTTGGGTATCTCGAAACCCCTATTTAAAGTCGCAGACAGTTCAATTAAAATCAAATTGCGATAAAAAAATTAAATGCTGTTTTTAAGGGAGGTTATCATATTACGCTCCGTCGTTAAAGCTGTACGCGTTCTCTCCCTTCTCCGAGTGTTCTATTTATAGATTAGACAAGTTGTCTTCCAATTACGGTTTGAAATTGACAAGTTCAAACAATTTGTTCACCAGAATTACATAGGAAAGTCGCTCAAACACAAAATAATGCATTCACACTTACTAAATTGGTAACGTAATGTTCCGTTATGACATATTGAAACTAGCCTATGTGTATTGGATATGCCACGGATAGCCGCGGGTGTGTGTACACGCTGACTGTGTAGTCGCATTTCAGCGTTGCTATTCGCGTTGCTATGTGTAAAGCGTGTATAAAAACTTGCGCCACCTAATTGTTTAAAATATGCTTTGATAATGGATATTCAGATTGAAAGTTTTGTTTTAGTTTCTCACGAGCGTTCTTAAAGCACAGCGAGAGAGTTTACTGCGTAAAACCCTGAAATTATCATGTAAATGCAGTACATGTAGTAAGGACTACTTTTGACACCATATTTAGAAACTGGAATGGCTATTACATCGATATTACATCTATCAAACCCATTTGGCCGGTATATGATATATTCATATACATGAAAACAAATCTGGTCAAACTACACATTAAATGGATGACAGAAAATAAAAATATAAATATAAGGAATAAACAACATCTTTTTGCCGCTCATGACGGTATGACTACATTAGCTTCGGGGGTAAGTTTATTTGAAAACGCCCTTCGGGCGTTTACAAAACTTACCCCCTGCGAAGCTAATGTAGTCATACCGTCATGAACGTCAAAAAGATGTTGTTTATTCCTATATAATTAACCTATTTGTGCCCAGTGGATTCTTCCATGCTTATATATTTGATTAGTCCATTTTTTTATCTAAGGGATGCCTGGTCTAAATTTTCGTTTTCGTTTTGATTTATATTGAAATTCCTATCAGCAAACAGTGTAGACTCTGATCAGACGCCGCATTATGCGGCGTCTGATCAGAGTCTACACTGTTTGCCTATGTACACATTTAATGGGACACTAGGCATAAATGGGTGAATCCATTCACTTCCATGATGTCACATGCTTTAAAGATTGTCGTTAAAAATATCTCATTTGTCAAGTTTCAATTTTAAATATATTTACTTAGTCAATCTCGTAAATGATCACAAAACGGCTTGGAAGATATTCAATCGCTTCATTACGCGGTGTCTGATCAGGATCCAAACTGTTTGTAATTGTAATTGGGTAAGACAATGTACATATAGTTAACACTTACCTTTGTGGTTTGGTTATGTTAGTTTTACAGTTTGTATGATCTTTAGTTTTTTTGTCCTGGGATAATAATTTAAATGATAAGTATGATAAGCATAATATATTATAGAGTATCAGATAAAGGAAATAAACTAAAAGTATTCAGCAACTGAGCGTATGAGCTTTCATTATGTAATTCAAACCAGTCCTGAAGTATCAGAAATATATAATATAAACGTTTCTTGTAATGGTACAGTGGAGAATGTGTAATTCTTTCCCAATAAACGCGTTTACGCTAAAACTATTATTTGCAGCGCAAACAGTTTGGAGTCAGACCAGACACCGGGTAATCCGGCGTCTGATCAGGCTCCGAACTGTTTGCCACCAAGATAAACATGAAGTATCAGAATTGTCCAAAAGTTGTTCTTTTCTACGTTTTAGTGCTTTGCGTTTGCGTACGTTTGCGTTTAAACGGGAAAGAATAACAGATTCTCCACTGTACGTTGGTAATCATGTATTAGATTCAGTACGTGTTTAGCTTTAAAGGTATACGATAGCAACGGTAAGAAGACTGCATGGCAAGGACAAACGACAAAATGTCCGAAACAAGGTTTTCCAACATAATAATTATAGTTGAATATGAGTGCCAAACAATTTGGCGCACGCGGCGTCCGACCAGGATTCAAACTGTTGGCAAATATTAACTAAGCGGCACTTAGCATGATAAGGGTTATGCCGTCAATTTCAGTGAAAGAATTTAACTGATATTCAGCATACATCATGCTCGGCATGGGTACCACGAATGTAAACAATAGATATCTTTTAAAAAGATATTCAGCGCAGTGAGTGGTGGAAATAAATATATTGTAGATGGGACTGCAAAACTGTATGAACATAGTCTGAAATGAAATCGTAATTGTCCATTTGAAGTTTCAGGGGTCATTGAGATAAAGACGGTCTAATCGAAAACAAGTCCTATTACTATACAGCATTTGAGATGATTCTGATACCGGTATTTAGCTTTTGATTGGTCGGAGTTAAGCATTCTGCTAAACACAGACCAATCAAAAGCTTAAGAACAATCTCAGACTTGATTCAAACGGTTTTATAAGCATGGGACCAGTATCATTAACACATGCACATGTATAACTCATTATTGACAGATTTAGAGACTGAAGTGCCGGGCTATGGTAAAGTGAAGTTTGATATTAGCTACGGGGGAAACTTCTATGCTATACTTCCAGCTGAAAGGTTTGGCTTGGATATGAAAACATCTACCGTTGAGGAGCTCAGATCAGCGGCAGGATCTTTAACTGGTAAGGACAAAACAGTTATGCTCGAGTATATGTCCAGTATCGTCACGCTGTTACGAGGACGCTCAATAAAACTCATTAACCCTTTCAACCATAGAAGCGACTTTTAGCATATTTAATTTATTCCTCCGCTGAAGAAAATAGTTCCAGTTTATACCCTCATGAACAATTACCATTACACATATTTTATATAGCCTAGCAAATATTAGCTTAAAGCAGGCTGAAAGTAAAGCAGAATGTGCCTTAAGGCACATTCTGCTTTACTTTCAACCTGCTTTAAGTTGTCACCTATCTTCAAAACTAGAAACATGCTATGAGGTAAAGGGTTAAAACCAAATTTACATAATAGTGAACAATTTCATAAACCTATCGCATATCTACATGGTCTTGCATTGTGTTTGCTTAACGTTGAATGTTAAGCAGACAATTCCTATAGAGCTTTCTGATTTATAACCAGCCTGTTTTAAGCAGCCACTTGCATTCAAAACAAATAACAGACTATAGGGAAAGACTTATATACGAAATATATACTTCTCCTCCCTCATAGTACAAGTGTCAAGTGCTATCATGTGCAAGGGTAATGATATGGCCCCAAGGTTATAAAGCTTTACAGTTAAATTTGATATCATTTTTCAAGAATTTGATTGGTCAGATTTGAGTTTTTGCGCAGCAAAAACTCAAATCTGACCAATCAAATGATTGAGAACGATTTCAGACTTATCTCAAAAGTTTTATGACATTGGACCCTGGATTCAAACTGTTCACAAACTTATGTGATTTGTTACATGCATTACATGTGGGAGGTTTTATGAGTAACCGGTAATCGGCATTTTGACTCGATAGTATAGCCATCTTTTTCAGACATTTTACGCAAGACACTGAAGCTGTCCCACCCCAACAGTGATGACCTGGCGTTTCTGTTCGGCACTATTGTCACAGATGGTAAAGATAAGTTCCAAACTGAGGCGACTACAAATATTACAATATTCGCAGATAGACAGGTAACAACTATAACATTCGTCCAAGGCTATAACAAGTTTGAGTTGAGTCTGAGAGCGTTCTCAAGCATTTCATTGGTCAGATTCGAGGGTTAAATGACATTGGGTGCATTTAATACTAAGAATAGGCATGTTATGTACATGTACAATATTTGCAACTGCTTAAAGTAAGACAATGGCAAAGATGAAAGCTCATTTCGTCATTGCCTTTGTCCTGCATTCAGGTTAACCTGTAGTAAAGATCTATGTGTATGATCGTTTTATATGTGGCTTAACACAGATAATATTGTATATACATATACTGTTAATCAAACAAAGTTGATTTAACACATTCAACCCTAGCGACGAAAATACTCGTCATATACAAACAGTGTACCTGTGAAGAGTACTAGTGTCCGATGCAAACAGTGAAGATCCTGATCAGAGGGCTGCTACAGTCTGCACTGTTTGACATTTTGAAATATATTGTTAAAATCAACACTAAAGAGGCAAAATTGGACCACACTTATTTTAAAATTGAAATTGTCCATAAAAAGATTCAGGGGTGAATGAGTTAAAGCATGTCATTTGTTTTAGATAAACGTTTACCCCCTCAAACGAATCAAAACATTTATTAACTTTGTGTAAGGTAGCAGTGGAAACGGATGGAACACCCAAACACACTAAGATTCAGTGATTTTTCTTGAGGATGGTTTTATGTACCGGTCATATTTGTTTTGCAATATACACGGTACTGTCACACATTTGCTTTTATTTGAGTATTTAATTGACACATATACCATCTAGTTTTCAGTCTCTTGAAAGTCAAGTTGTAGCTCAACACAGCAAGTATCTATGGTACTTTGATTTTACACTAATTCATGTACTGCCTCATGTACTGCCCGAGTACAATGGTTATTTGCCAAGAGTTTTGGATCCTGATCAGATGTCGCGCTACTCGGCATCTGATCGTGTTTCGAACTATTTGACACTGAATGTTTATGTTTCTTAAGGGTGTATCCAACCCATAAGCGATTTTTTCAAAGTATTAAACTTTTTTTCTATCATTGTTTTTTTGGAAGAGCTATTTATGATGTATGAAAAAATGAAAAAAAATAATATGGTGGTGTCCTTTTTTGAGCAACAGCGATTTGAAAAAGGTATGTCAAATTTGGACTTTTTCTCTCAAATTTTACCCATTCAGAGTACAAGCTTCAGTAAAATCTATTTCAAAACAAAACAAACATGGTAATTTGTGTTTTCATTATTTATTTCATGTCTATGGTGGTATTTTCACATATAGAAACCAAATTTAGACAAAGCAGGCACTAGGTTTGAACAATATGGATCCTCGAATATCAAAGATATGCTTTTTATATGGCATGATTTTATTATGATATTAGATATTTACATTTTGTGTATTGTTCGGAGGGAGTCGTTATAGGGAGGGAAAATAGGAACTTTGCTAACATTTACAATCCTGATTAGAGGCCGCGTAACACCCGCGATTTTTTATTTTATGAAAAAGAGTAAAAAAGTTTGAAAATGAAATAGTTCTAGAATTAAACTTTTTCTTATATTCTACCAGATGAAAGCCAATGCTAAGGCAGTTCAAAATATGAAAAGAAATTGAAAGGTCAGTGTTGAAAATATTGAATTATTAAAGTAAAAAGAGTTATCCCCCCTTACAAAATTTACAAAAAAGTACCATATCGATGATATTTAGAGCTTCATAAATTTCACATTTGGTGCCTGTTTTTCCTTAAATCAGTTTTTGTATGAAGAAATACTACCATAGATACAAAATAAATAACACAAAACCAAATTATCATATTTGTTTTCATTTAAGATGGATTTTATTGAAGCGGGCTGTTTGAAAAGGACATAATAAGAGAAAGTGGGTGGGGTAAATTTTACATGGCCGTAGAGCCAACTGTTGTTCACCAAAATGTACACTTTTTCTATTTTTTCATTCATCTTAAATAGCTCTTCAATACAAAACCATCATAGAGTGTTTTCATATACTTTGAAAAATTCCCAAATTCATGACATTGATACACCCTTAATTCAAAATGCTTAACAACCATATTTGAGTAATAAAAGCAGACGACAATTGTTTTAAATTAATGACACAGTGAAGCGGTTATATAAGCAACTTACTGTACAATCGAGTTTCGCATAAACAACATCAAATGTCTATTGGAATGAAAAAATCAACTGACTATTTGCTAAATATTTGCATTGTTTTTTGTGTGAAGTTTCTATTAACCCATTTGCGCCCAGTGGATTCTTCCATGTTTTATTTTGGATTAGTCCATTTTTATCAAAGGAATGCCTGGTCAAACATTTTATTTTCATTTTGTTTCATATTGAAATTCCTTTCAGCAAACAGTGTAGACTCTGATAATGCGGCGTCTGATCAGAGTCTATACTATTTGCCTATGTCCCTTACATTGGATCGTGAGCACAAATGGGTTAAACTTGAAAGGGTATCGTGTTCCCCAATGTTATAAATTTATATAATCTAATAATCTTGATATACTGTTACAGACTGATAGATCACCATGTGGCTCTGGCGTCACGGCCCGGATAGCCTTGCAGTTTGCCCGTGGCCTTATACAAATTGACCAGCAGCGTACCTTTAGAAGCATAACAGGTGCCGAGTTCAACGCTCAGGCTGTGAAGCAGGCCAAATGTGGGTCACATGACGCAGTCATTGTCGAGGTCTCAGGCAAGGGACATTACTCTGGGTCCTGCCAGTTTACCCTCGAGGAAGGTGATGAGATTGGGAAAGGATTTTTGCTCAAATAATCTCGAAATTAAAGAAAGTTATACATACATGTAGTTTGGAATTTGAAACTATTTCAAACGGCATTAGGTATATTAAAATAGTTTGACACAATCCCATTATTGTCTTAAAATAGAATACATGTACCGATATATTTGAATACTTTGAAGAGCAAGTAACGTCCGATTGCTAACTTTACTCACCGCTGAAACATCACATTGATAAGACTAATGACCAATAAAGTCTAATTAAGTTTTGACTACTATGTTTTTCCCCTTTTCATGATCATATTTATCGTGAGGATTTTACCCCTTCACCGCCATATTGTCGTCTGCTTTATCGTTACAATGTTAGGTTCAGGGCAGTATAACTGACGTAATTTTAAATCAAGTAGCGAACAGTTTTGATCCTGATCAGTCGTCGCGTGACTGTTTGCAAATGCGCTTTATGACAGGGTTAATAAATTCCAAAATGACTAAAGGGTAGGCACGGAAAAGAGGGCACTTGAAAGAGCTCACTGATCTAGGTCTACACTATTTGCAGAAGTCAAGTGTTTACATCAAAATGTGAACTGGGGTGAATAATTTGACTAGGGGTTAGTTGTTTCAGTTGTTTCTACATTTTGTATTTTGTGTTTGTTTGTTCCGGGTGGATCATTTTGTGGATCATTTGTATAACATTTAGAATCTCGATATTATTGTAAGATTGGTAGTATGCAAGTAGCACATCAGATTCAGTTTTACATTTAGGTACTGTCGGACATCGATAAATCGAACTTGCCTAAGTCGACACTATCGGTATGGCAATGTTAAACGTGGGCTAAAAGCTCTATTTGTAGATTTGCAACTTAAAAAGGTCGAGTAAATTCAACCCTATCAAGTTTGAGATATCGAAGCTCGACTGATAAACATGTATAGAAGTATTTGCTTTGATTTGGTTATGTAAGAGTATTATAGATTTGCTTTATATATGTTGCAAGGATTACGTGTAATCAAGAAATACGTGAACTGAAAAATCAGGGATTTCACGTAAACCTTAAAAACCCTCCCATGGAAAGGCGTAATTTTGAAGCTTTTCGAATTTTTAAAAAAAAATATCTGGCAGTTACTTTTCGTTATGGTAATAAATCTTACCTAGTGTAGTTCATTAAGTTTAAAGGCAAGTACCACACTATGAAATATTGTATTAACCTTATTAACAAGACATATCGTTTGTTTTTTAATTGTCCAGGCTTATAAGAAACACTGTTCACTTATTTTTATTCACTTGTGCGAGAAACTTTGTATGAACGTTCATTGGACCATGATATTTCAAGAAAGTATAATGTTTTAAATCAAGACATGTCATAATAAATCAAATCTATCAATTTTATGAAAAAATTGAAATTTCATCAATTTCCTAAAACGCCCATTGATTATGCATTATCCCTAAAATAACAGGGATTACGCGTAATCCCTGATTACAGGTTATCTCTGTAACATAATTATACATGTAGTCTTATAATTATAGTCTATATAGGAATGTCAATGTTTATACGATATATATATATATGTGTGTATAATAATGTGCATCGAAGAAATGGAATAAAAGAAACTTATACATATATGTTCAAACTAATGTTTGTAATCCGGCGACATAGATCTAAAATAGCCAGGGAGGTATGCCTTTTCGTGAACGACGAAGAAGCTACAGTGATCAGTCTCTCTTCAACGACACCCAATTGCAGACACACATTTTGTGTATTGTTCGGAGGGAGTCGTTATAGGGAGGGAAAATAAGAATTTTGCTAACATTTACAAACAGCTTGAATCCTGATTAGAGGCCGCGTAACACCCGCGAAACTAATAACGAAACTAAACAAATAACTCTAAGTGTATATGTTTCGAAACAAATTGTACTTAGTAAGCGGTATTATGCTAGACGAAACGATGAAATCTTGTTAACCTCAAACACACAAATGCTTAATTAGCTCACCTGGCACGAAGTGCCAAGGTGAGCTTTTAGGATCGCTGGATGTCCGTCGTCCGTCGTCTGTCTGGCCGTTCACAATTGGTTCGTTAACACTCTAGCGGCTACAAATTTCATCCGATCTTCATGAAACTTTATAACAATGTTTGTCTTGAAAAAATCTAGGTCAATTTGAATGTGGGTCATATGGGGTCAAAAACTTGGTCACTAGGTCAAATCATAGAAAAATCTTGTTAACACTCTAGAGGCTACATCTCTTATTGGATCTTAATAAAACTTAGTCAAAATGTTTGTCTCATTGATATCTAGGTCAAGGTTGAATATAGGTTATGCTTGGTCAAAAACTAGGTCAATAGGTCAAAACATAGAAAAACCTTGTTAACACTCGAGAGGCAACAAATCCCATTGGAATTTAATGCATCCTGGTCAGAATGTTTGCCTTATTGATTTCTAGGTCAAGTTCGAATATGGATCATGTCCGGTCAAAAACTAGGTCACTAGGTCAAATCATAGACAAACCTTGTTAACACTCTAGAGTCTACAAATCTCATTGGATTGTAATGCAACTTAGTCAGAATGTTTGCCTTATTGATATCTAGGTCAATTTCGAATATGGGTCATGTCGGATAAAAATCTAGGTAACTAGGTCAAATCAAAGAAAAATATTGTTAATCTCTAGAGTCTACAAATCTCATTAGATCTGAATGAAACATTGCCAGAATGTTTGCCTACATCAAATCTAGGTCAATATCAAATGTGGATTGTGTCTGGTCAGTAACTAAGTCAAGTCATAGAAAAATCTTGTTAACACTGGTTGATTGTGGGTCATGTCCAGTCATAATCTAGTCGCTATAGGTCATGTTTCGCATGGTACCGTGTACCAGGTGGGCGATTGTTTCTATCACACGTCGTCAGATTAGTTTAATTTGCGCTGTTTATTTCATAACTAATTAATCCGTACAGTTTAATGTCTATGTAAAAAACATATTTTATTTTTGTTTTTAAAACAGAACACTGTTCCCGATATTGTCAAGTAATTTTGAATACTCGTGTCATGCAGAGCCGCTGTGATAGAAATGACATTTATATGTTAGATCTACGCTCGTGTTTTTGTTTTTTTTTGTTTGTTTTCATTAAAAATAATAAAAAATGTTTAATAATCGATAAAACAAAAAGAAATTACATTATAGACAATAAAATAAATCAAAATGAAATCGTATGATGTTTGACTTATTATCAAAGGCGAACAATGTGGATAGACGTCAAGTCACTGTACAGTGGCAACGGCTTAACTTGCGCGCCACGTGTAAGAAAAAGTCGATAAAATGTGCAAACGGGTTTTCGATCGCTTTCATAAAAATTTTCTCACTTGTATCTTAACAACTGCCGAATATGTTATGACCAAATGGCAAATGCTATTCTACTTATCTATATACGTTTTGTTAATCGATATTAAGTATAGGTTAGTGTCTATTAGTCGATTTTAACAAAAATTAAAAGTCAAGCGAGGGGCACCCGAGCGACTTTTAATCTTTTGTTAAAATAGACTAATAGACACTAACCAATTTAGTGGTTGAAATTATTTTTTTGGTACCTTCAATTGGAAGTAATAAAACGTTTGTTCTTCCCGAAACACCCTTTTTAAATAGTACCGACAAAGAGATGTCAAAGGAAATGGACACGGCCGCGCCCAAAGAAACACATGCGAATCAACCCAAATACGCATGCGCAAGATTAAATTTTTTAGTCGTTGGTTAGTGTTTGATAGTACTGACCTACAAAAATTAATCCTCGAAATTTTTTCAAAAATACTCAACTCTCATTGGTCAAAAAATAATTTCAACCACTAATAGGAAATGGATACCGGTAAATTGCATATTTGACCCCGGGTTCCGTTTGTTTTGGGGTCACCCTGTAGAAGCACCCAAACCAACTATTCAAATTATACACCTCAGTGAACATTTCAAGAGTACTCTTGTCCTTTGCAAACAATCTCGACCTCGATCACTAAGCTCTTACAAGACCCCTCTGAGTAGTTTATAAGAATGTTAAACCCCTTCTGATGTTAAGCTATTAATCCTTATCCTGCGGTGATGTCGTCTGCTTCGAAATTGTCGTCTGCAAAGTTCGTTAAATTTAGATTTATACATTTTTAAGTAAAGAAACCTAAAGAAGAGTGTCAAACAGTTTGGATCCAGATCAGACACCGCGTTACGTGGTGTCTGATCTAGATCTAAACTGTTTGCAAAAATCAATAAAGTCGCGACCAGCAGGCAAAGGGTTAAGCCAAATCTAAAAATAAGTATGACGCAACACCCTGAATCTCGTACACCCTCATAAGCATAATAACCTTAATTCATCACGCCTATCTGATGTTCTGTGTCAGCTCATTAAGTTTCGTTAAGCGTGTTCAAAGACGGGACAGGCTCCCCATCCCAAACAAAGACAGGCAGACGAACATACAGAGAGGCAGTCAGACAAACATCTACAGTATAGCATAACATTATTTAAGTTGTTTCATCGCACCGTTGCCTTGTTGAATTTCATTCGTGACGTCATCCATCAAGTATGTCAACTTATTTATCATTAAAGACGGCCCGTGAACGCGGCGCCATCGCAGATATTCAGGAGCCCGGTACATATCGAATTTAGCATAGTTCCCACATCTCAGGACCCTTCCGATTCCATTACAACGGTCTGCGACACTCTCCGGCACCCTCGCGGACTTTCAGGATTCCGGTGTCAGTAGAGTTATGACAGATGTTTGCCTTTTTAGGGACCCTCCCGAGTCTATTAAAGCGGTCGGCGACTGTCTCCGGTACCAAAGCAGACTTTCAGGATTCCGGTGCCAATTGAGTTTTGCATATTGAGAATAGGTTCATTTAGCAGGAATGATGCATATCTAAGAAAGTTCTTTTTACACTGCTAAAAGTTGGATATTTACCCAGACAGTTTCGCCGACTGTCAGTCAGTCACAAACACAATTACATAGAGCAAGAACTATTTAAGTAACAGAAAAAAAAACAAATTGAGATAAATGATCAAAGATCAGAGTGACACAACGTAACATCTGGTATTTCCCAATACTCGGTAATTGAACAACTGCTATTTATAATCTTTATAAATGACCTACCAGAAACTGTAGATTCCAATGCATGTCTTTTCGCAGACGACACAAACATATTCAAATTTATTAAAATAGAAAAAGACAACGAAAACCTTCAGAATGATCTCGATCGACTGAAAAATGGCTGTTAAGTCTGCATCCAGATCAGTGTAAATACATGAACATTAGGCAGAAGCTCTCAAAATTAGGGAACAAAAGTTTTGAAGAACACATTAACGCAAAAGTCAACAAACCCAATTTAATGTTTGCTATAAAAGAAGAAACTTTCAATATCTGGACTCTAAACATTTACCCCTCTTTACAAAATATTAGTGAGAACCCATTTAGATAACTAGTATGCCAACTCAGTTTTGGCACCATATAAAAACAAATAAAGATATTTAATTGAAGGAGTACAAAGACGAGCGACCAAACAACTTCCTGGCTTAGCAGACCAAGAGAGATTAAAGAAACTTAACTTACCAACACTTGCCTATACTAGAAGAATGAGAGGAGACATGCTAGAGGTGTTCAACATTCTAAATGGGCCACGTGGTAGAGGCAACTTGAGAAAACTTTATTCACAAGCATCGCACATATATATAAGAAAGTACAGTTTCGCAGTTTGAACGGTAAACCTTTGGAATAGCCTACCGGAAGAAATCGTAAATGCTAAAACACCAAACACATTCAAAAATATGATAGATAAATACTGGCAAAACCAAGCAATAGTTTACAATTACACTGCGCAAATAGATACCGAAAATAAAGTATATATAGGAGAAATTAACAAAAAGTTCAACATAGTTGATCCGACAGGGCCTGCGTTGGAAAAGAACCTTAAGTAAACCTTAAGTAAGTATACCGTTGGCTGTTTGTTGCGGTGCGGCATCGTTTTCAAATAGTGATTTCGGAACGCCCCGCTGACCGTTGTTGGTTGAGGAAAACCCTTGTTGTTTATTACAATTGATGTTGACACTAATAAACTTGCTCATGATACGAACGGATTGATCATACATAACGTGACTTTAACAATATTTACAACGAGTGAAACTTAAATCTTTAAACTCATGTTATTGTGTACTCCGCAGTTTTCTCCCTTGTTACACATATATAGCTTGTAGATGAGCATAGATGTACAAGTTCTATTCAGTGGGTGAGTTAATTACCTTTATATCATATATAATTAAGACAGGTAAAGAGCACCTTCTAATAATGTATATAGTACTGGATAATTTATTGTGGCGTAATGTTTAACAATGATGTGTTAATTAGACTTAAGTATTCGTCTGTAAATCGCGATTTGACTAGAATTTGCGAACACTTTAGATCCAGTTATAGACTCTGTGACAGAGGACTGGTTAATTTTGCAAATACATTGTTTTGGAATCTTTCTTTAGGCAAATGATATTCTTTTTCCCTCAGGAAAAATACAAATAACCAAAACATACATGCACTTTTACTTCAGACCTATAATAACCTTAAAATAAATATCAATCCTATGCCTGCCGATCGCGGTCCGACTGGAATGTGCAAACAATTTTGATCACGACAAGACGCCGTGTATCGTAGCGTCCGGCTCCGAGGTTATAAAGCTTTTGACTTGAGTCTTAACTCGTTCCCAAGCATTTGATTGGTCAGATTTGAGCCAAGGCTCAAATCTGACCATTCAAATGCTTGGGAACACACTCAAACTCAACTTAAACGCTTTATAACCTCGGAACCAGGTCTGGTACCAAACGGTTTAAGACTTGTCTGACAGGTTCTTCAATTTAAATAAGTACGAGTTTTAATCTGACGACGACAGTTTTAGAGGGACAGTATTTATAAGAGAAGGGTATGGGCCAATGAAATCGCCTGTTTTTACTATGCCAAATAGCTCAAGTGACGTTAGCTTAATTCACTTGTAGTTTCTATTTCAAACGGATTCAACAGGATTTTATCAACATACATAGTCCGACCTTATCAAGTTTATACTGTCCAAGCAATTGATCAGAAAAACACCATTTATTTATCCATTGAACTTTAGTGACGAGTATACTCGTCGTTAGAAACAGTGATTAGTACACATGTCCAGTATAAGTTATTCTAGTTGTTCTAACTACTCAGTGTAGTGTAGTAATTCAACTGAACACGCACCTTGCCGTTGACGTTTATGCTTCCAATACACTAGTACACCTACTGTTGCCAAGGTGGTATATTTCTCCAATAAACGCGTTTTAACGTAAATAATTATTTTGATTAAAAAGTTTTTTTTTTTTTTTTTTTACAATTTATTGCACTGTGTTAGCGATCAATTTCGTTTAAACAGGAATAAATAAACCAACGTCATACTTACTTAACAAACTATTTTCACAACATATCGAAAATGACAACACTAACAGTTACAACGACAGAAATGCACGCCGGCGGCGAGTCACTAAGGATCGTAGAATCAGGCCTTCCGGATATCCAAGGGGTGACAATTCTTGAAAAGCGTAGGTTTATTCGCGACAACCTGGATTTTATTCGGAAACTTGTAATGCACGAGCCTAGAGGACGTTATGACATGTACGGAGCGTATTTAGTTCCAACAGATATTCCAGAAGCTAGCCTAGCTTGTATTTTAATTCACAATGAAGGTTACAGTCCCATGTGTGGACATGCAGTTATCGCCCTTGGACGATATGCCATAGACAAAGGTTACGTGAAGAATCCTACATCTCCAGAAACTCGAATCGTGATACAGTGTCCTTGTGGTCCTGTAGAAGTGTTTGCAGAATATAACGAAGGCAAGACGGGAACTGTACGATTCAACAGCGTGCCTGCTTTCTTGTTTGCACGGGGTAAGTATTGTATTCTAACATCACACGCGTTTGGATACTTTAAAAATAGAACAAGCTCATCGTGGTATACCTGAGGAGTTTTACAACGCTCTTCCCTACCCCGCCCCTCCCGCGGTTATATGACATGACGTGACCGGATGCATGCATACGTTATGTTTTTGAAATTTCTTACGTTATTTATATAGCCCGTAAAAACCATATACTTTTAACCAGTCATGTTACTGTAATTTTCCCATTCGTCTGTCTTGCTTCATGTAATGTTTGTTCTATGCCAGATTGTGGATCGGTAAATGTAAATTTGTTGTTGGGTGTTAGATTCTTGTAATGCCGCGGAAAAAGTTATTCGGTCGAAAAACTGCATCCGCTGAGGAAATTAGTATGGAACAATTGATTTCCTTTCTAATGAATTTATTTAAATCTGGTCATGTTAGAATCGAAATAATCTATGTTCAACCGTTGTGAAACGGTATTTTACAACGGTCGGTCGTTGTGGTGCGCAGGAAGAAAAAGAGCCTTCGGCCTTCGTGGTCAGTTCCTGCGCACCACAACTCCCAACCATTGTAAAATACCGTTTCACAACGGTAGAACATAAATTATTTCTTAAATGTACATTGAGACCGCGTTGTTTATTATCGTAACGCTTTCGCGCTCATCATTGTTACATGGTCAATAACCCTCTCATAGCTAAATTGAATGTCTATCCAACCCCTTCACCGTCACTTAATCGTCTATTAATCGTTAATAGGAATGTTGCCAAAGCCTATTATTTCAAAGTAAGATTTACAGCAGTTTGTAAAGAAATACAGACAAAGTGTAAAACGATTTGGACCCTGGTCAGACGCCACGTTACGCGGCGTCTGATCAGGGTCTTACATGTTTCAAAGTCGACTTTTGTCTACTATGGAGATGAAATTGTTAAACGTTATCACTGCCATTTATTGACACTCATTCAGTTTATTTTCTGAATGTGTACCTATATCTGCATTAACTTCTTTGGGACAGATTTAGAGACAGAAGTTCCTTGCTATGGTAAAGTGAAGTTTGACATTAGCTACGGAGGTAACTTCTATGCCATACTTCCCGCTGAGAGGCTTGGCTTGGATATAAAACTAAGTAAACTTTCAGAGCTCAGAACAGCCGCCGCATCCTTGACGGGTAAGAGCAAACACCTGGAACAGTGGGACCGACGTTATTATTTCCATAATAAACGCATTTGTGCTAAAACAATGACGTCCTCTGCCAGCAATATAGAGTCAGATCATATATCGAACAACTCGACGTCTGATCAGGCCCTTTATCGTTTGCTATCCTGATTATAGTAAAGTGTACAATTCCCAAATTTATGTAATTCCCTATAATCATAACATGCATTTGCAATTTGTTTCTTTGAAGCAGAAAAGTATAATGCATCGACACACACACCTAAACTGTATAGTCGAACATCAAATATTGATGCAGCAGATCATGACTGTCGGACTTATTCGATTATATTTGAGCCGTGCCATGAAAAACATATCTTATTGCATTGCAAACAGTGTAGATCAAGGCCAGCCGCCGTGTCGGCTGTTCTTGATTTACACTGTTTGACACGCATGCATCTAACGCATTTTATGTAGCTGTGTTATATACAGTATACAGCAGTGTATACCAAATTTAGACACAGGGCCTGGGGTGACAACGGTGCTTGGCCTGTACACAATTGCAATGCAATAAGGCAGGTTTTGTTATGGCACGGCTCATTTATATCACGTCTAGAGAGGCATGTTTTCCACAAGGGACAGTATTGTTTTTGTGTTCACATTAAAATGGCAGATTTAAGAAGTATTTTATGAGCAAAAGTAAGCTATATTATAATTTTCGAGGCACAAATTCGCATAAAAATTTAAAATCGTGAGAAACAGTTCAGTCTTAACCCGTTATCCCAAGTATACTCTTTTTACACATTAAATATATTCGTCCAAAGAAGAAAATAACTCCACTTTTATTGTTTATGTGATAAATAGAGTACATGTATTAATAATGTGTGTTTTCATTGTTTAATTTATTGAACTCGTTTGATAAAATGATAATGTTGCTCGCTTAAGGCTCGCAACATCAAAAAATAATTATTTAACCTCGTTCAATAAACCCAATATTGAAAACATACTCATTCAATATCCAGTATTTATGGGGCAATGGGTTTATGCAGAACAAAACTAACGCGAAAAGCTCCTAGGCTACAGATGTTTTTTGTTGCCTTATTGCTAAACTACATTATGATGTCGACTGTCTAGAAATATAGCATATTCAGCCTTTTTATCGTAAATCTAACAATAAACCTATCTTAACCGGACACATGTCTATACCGAACGTATTTGCTGTTCTGTATGGTTCGGTTTTTTCGGATTCACTGTACAGTGACATCTGCTGCACTCAATAATTAGATACAGTCCGATATTGAATTGTATCATCTCATAACCAATATCTAGTGTCATCTTTGTCGATAAGATCAACAGTTTGTAAAAAGTCTTAATAGTCGTGTAAAAAATATTTGAATCTGAAAAGAACCAAGATTTGCACATCAATACACAGATAATTGTGATAAGTATATATGTTATCTATTCAAAAAAGGTACATCTAACTCTTTCATGATCCAATTTATCGTGAGATTTTTACTCCTTCATCGCCATATTGTTATCTGCTTTACTATTGTTGTCTGCAATATCGTTTTAAAGTTAGATGTAAGGCAGTCTATAACAAAACTAGTAGCAATAGTTTTGATTCTAACGCGGCGACTGATCAGGATCAAAACTGTTTCCAAATGCGCTTAATTACATCATTGAGAGTGAAAAGGTTAACATGAATTGAAACACGATGATTACGTCACTTTTTTGTACAGCACGCCCTCTCAATGTGAGACACAAAGTCTGTTCGTTGTTCGGGGGAGTCGTTATAGGGAGGGAATTGGCTTACAATTGCAAACAGTTTTAATTCAGATCAGACGCCGCATTACGCGTCGTCTGATCTGGATTCAAGCTGCTTGTCATTGGTCATTAAGTTTTTTCTGTCGAAATGTCCATTATGTAACTTTTAGAAAAACAGCAGACGAAAATTTTAAACAAACGATTTTGCAGCAGTAAAAGCGTTAAACATAATTGTCCTGTTAAGGGAGCAGAGGCAAGGGTCGTTGTTCGGAGGGAGTCTTTGTTTGGAGAGTCGTTGTAGAGAGGGGGCGCTGTACTTTCGTTTTCAATATTGGACTTGTTTCAATTGTACACAGTACCGACTGTTTTACGTGCAGTCCAAAATTAACTCCTTCATTACAGTGGAGAATCTGTTATTCTTTCCCGTTTAAACGCAAACGTACGCAAACGCAAATCACTAACACGTAGAAAAGAATAACTTTTGGACAATTCCGATAATTCTTGTTTATCTTGGTGGCAAACAGTTTGGAGCCTGATCAGACGCCGGGTTACCCGGCGTCTGATCTGGCTCCAAACTGTTTGCACTGCAAATAATAGTTTTAGCGTAAACGCGTTTATTGGGAAAGAATAACAGATTCTCCACTGTACCTTACCCCGTGTACACTTTGGTACATCGCTCCCTCTCTACAACGACACCCTATGGAGTCAAACACTATGGTTGTTGTTCGGAGGGAGTCGTTATAGAGAGGGAAATCGGCTACATTTGCAAACAGCTTGAATCCAGATCAGACGTCGCGTAACGCCGCATCTGATCTGGATTCAAACTGTTTGCCTCTCGTCAATAAGTACTGTTCCTGTCAAAATGTCCATTATGTTACTTTGATAAAATTAGCAGACGACAATTATAAGTAGTCAATAGTGCAACAGTAAAGGCGTTAAACAAAGATGTCCTGTTTAGGGAACTGCGGCAAAGGGTCGCAGTAAGGAGGGAGTCGTTCTTGGGAGGACGGTTGTAGAGAAGATGTCGTCATGGCAGTTAAGGGGTTGATGGTACTCAGTAGTTACATAACAATTCGTCCGTAACACATTGCTATTATATAATAATGATTATTGTTTAAAGACGCCTTTTACGTAAAGATAGATTTATGATTTAATTTATTCATCGTTTTCAATATTCACTCATACTTTATTCCATTGTCATCTTTTAACGAATATTTAAAACTGCACCTGATTTGAAATCAATTATTTTCGAAATAAGTTTAACGTTTTAATTAACCTGTAAAAGGGAACTAGCTTATCTATATTCGTAAACATGTTTTTAATTGAAAGAAAAAAATATTTTTTAACACTTTATTTTCTCCGTAATAGGTGTTGGCAGGTCGGAGAGCCATCCTGTTTAACACCGTACAATTCATAAATGCACATATTTAATACATTTTACTAATACTTAGTACAATATTAACACGGTAGTATTTGCTACGATAAATTATGAAGTAAGAAAATGGGAATACGATAAAAGAAAAAAAGGTTAAGAATGAATTAAAAATGAAAAATGATCTGATAAATTTCTATTATTTTACATCGATTAAAGTCAAATATGAATTGATTACTTATTTGTACTTTAATACAATGTCGAGACACTGTAATAGCAGCTCCATCACCAGGTTGAGTCATGTCGAGACACTGTAATAACCAGCTCCATCACCAGGTTGAGTCATGTCGAGACACTGTAATAACCAGCTCCATCACCAGGTTGAGTCATGTCGAGACACTGTAATAACCAGCTCCATCACCAGGTTGAGTCATGTCGAGACACTGTAATAACCAGCTCCATCACCAGGTTGAGTCATGTCGAGACACTGTAATAACAGCTCCATCACCAGGTTGAGTCATGTCGAGACACTGTAATAACCAGCTCCATCACCAGGTTGGGTCATGTCGAGACACTGTAATAACCAGCTCCATCACCAGGTTGGGTCATGTCGAGACACTGTAATAACCAGCTCCATCACCAGGTTGAGTCATGTCGAGACACTGTAATAACCAGCTCCATCACCAGGTTGAGTCATGTCGAGACACTTCAATAACCAGCTCCATCACCAGGTTGAGTCATGTCGAGACACTGCAATAACCAGCTCCATCACCAGGTTGAGTCATGTCGAAACACTGTAATAACCAGCTTCATCACCAGGTTGAGTCATGTCGAGACACTGTAATAACCAGCTCCATCACCAGGTTGAGTCATGTCGAGACACTGCAATAACCAGCTCCATCACCAGGTTGAGTCATGTCGAGACCCTGCAATGACCAACTTCATCATCAGGTCGAGTCTCCTTCACGGGACGTTTCGGCGCTTTCCACAACATTCCCAAGAGGTGTTCAGACCAACGTGAGCATACTTGGCAAGGAGCCTGTTAGCTCTGCCATCGTTGTTCTCCTTTCTGTCACAGCCACTTTGAGACTCATTCTTATTGCCTGCTTATACCACCTATTTCCATCCTTCTGGTACCCCATGTGATATGAAGAATGCTGAAATCCCTCCATAGTGACTCTCCTGCAAATCCTCGGCATCCAACTTCAACAGGCAAAGACCGGGTCTTCCGACCTCTCTGCCGACATAATTCCATCATATATGTTGATATTTTGCTTTCTTCCTCTCACAAGCTTCTTCTATCCTTCTTTCCGTGGTAAAGTCATTACCAGAATTAGTCAGGTTCCCGGATGTTGATTATTTCATAGATCAAAAGTAAGGCACTGGCTTGCGTAATGGCGGAATGCGCAGGGTAAGATTTAACATTGAAGATAAGAAGAAAGGTTGTTTAAAATGATAGATCATCTGATATTTATACCATAATTAAGTAACGTTAAACAAAATGTGAATTTTTACCTTTGATCACCTATGTAACAGCTAAAAACTCCTAATAAATATCAAGAGGATACACAACCTATTTATGACCGAATGGTTAATACCGGTATATGTCACTTAATCAAGGTTAAGTTAATTCAGTTAACCTGATCAAACTTGTTTCATAGTTATCAAAACTGATGAATTAATTTTCTACAATAATAGCATAAAACCAAACTTACGCTGGAGGCAGCCATGTTGAGTCCGTGCCTGACTCCTAATCGGAGATATAGAAGACAGGGAACCAGACTATACCAGAATGACCAGCTAGTTTGTGTTCTACTCAATGCAGCAATGCATTTGGACAGAGTTCGATGATGGCTTCTTCTGAATGGAATTTTGAACTTGTGCTTAAAATCTACTTAAAGGTTACAGTCCTTTTCAGTGGCTAATATCCCTATTTATCTGGATTACTTTCCAGTCGATTCCCCAGCCTTGACGAAATTGACAAATACTGGTCCCTTGCTACTGGTTGCTTCTTTGGTTGGCAACATCTAGGTGGGCCGCAATTACAGTCAGGATTTTGTCATGTGTCATCTGACAAAGCAGTGCTGTATTAGGAAAGAATGTTGCACGTTAGATCATCAGAAAGTCCCTTGTATGTAAGTTGGTTTATGCAGTCAATACATCGTAAACATATCGCAGTAAAAACCGAATTCGATATTCTTCCATCATAAAAATGTCATTCCATTATAAAGCTCTGGTCCTGGCACTCTCCCATTTGAGTCAGCTGTCCTGCTTCTTCATAGAAACCACTCTTGCTTGCCTAGTCTCTTCTTGAATATCTCGTACTTAATTCTGAACCAATTTTCTCCGCTCGCTTGGCTTTGCTGATTTCCAACTAGCTCTAGTAACACATCCAAATAAATACGAAAGACTCAAGCAGGAAACGCAACACAAACAATACACCCACCTCTCAAGCAGAACACACACACAGTCATACCATAACAAACACACACACGCACAATCTCATTCCTTCATCTACACACTAAATAGAAAACAACACGCAAGACAAACATAAAGCAAACTGAATATAGGAGCCCGCCTTGGCACGGTCAGCAGCAATCAATAATTAATTATAAATTAACCATTAACTACCACTGGGGGGTTAAACCTGGGTTTAGGGGCGCCCAACCTCACTCTTATCTCCTATATTCACCTATTAAGACGAACAGTGTACATAAAATATAAACCCTATTCCACAACCTTACAATCAAAAAGACCGCCAACACAGTAAGTAAATATATGTAAAACATCTAACAAAATTCTATGACAAGATTATTAGTAACACGGGAAAGAATAAAACATTCAACCCAACCTGCCCGCTCTTCCGTGTCTGAAGTCTAATCCTCACTATTCTCCAATGTGATTGGATCTTGAGCATCTCTTGGCTTAAGCTGACTTTCTTCTCTTCACCTCGTACTTGGAGGTTCTGGAAACGTTGTTTATCCTGGTCCTGGCCCTCAACCGTCTCATAAGGTAAACATGTGCGTTGTACCAACCTAAGAATCTGTGGACAACCTTTTCTTGTGCAGTGGATGTTCAGTCTTCTTTCATGCTTACATGTATTGCCACAACTGCAAACCCTAGTTATGTCGTTGGTCTGTCTCATAGTATTTTGAAGAAGGTGTTTGTTTCCCTAAGTTGGCTGTTTGGTCGATCACCCTCACCCACTCTCGCTCGGAGCCCCGCTTATACGATCACTATCACGAAGTTCCGTTTTAGGTGTTGAAATCATATGAAAGTTAACACACGGATATGCTTTCTGAATTTAATTACGTTTATTGTGTCTAATGATGTGCTTAGGCTTTAACACCATTCGGCGAGTAAGGGCAGCCTAACCATTGAAGTGCTGACCTCAGCTGTACCCGTATTTATAGGGAACACACCTATTGTCATGAAAATCGGCTCTCCTGAAGAATAGGAGATTTAGTATATTGCACAATTACATCAGAAAAACAAAATTGATTACACGGTAGTCTGATAACATTTGAATTGTTAGACGGCTTATGGATACATAAAGACCTTCATATCAACAGACGTGCATATCACTTGAAGTCTAAATTGTCTGCTTTAAAAATTGCGTAGTCCGTTTCCATTTTAATTCGAAAGTGTATTAGTATTCAAAGTTATTTTCTTTTTAGATGTTTTGAGGACAACGCCACTAAATCTGTCTCATCCTGATCATGATGACCTGGCCTATTTGAACGGCATCATCCTCACAGATGGTAATGATATCTACACTGCTGAGGAAACTGGAAGCGTTATAATCTTTGGAGACAAACAGGTGGATGTTAGTTTGAATACACATACCTTTATAAACGTGGCATGTTTGGGGAAATAGGTAGACCACAAACGACATGTGACTATTTAACGCAAGATAAAAGTAAGACTGAATACTCCAAAACGGAGCTTTCTGTCTTACCTTTATCCTGCAATACGCTTTCACCTGTTACTGTATAGCTGGTATTTTCTGCTGCCAAAATATTTTGCGATTTTATGAAAAAGCAGGGTGAATTATATTCTACTGTTTTTATTTGTACGCTTCTTTGAAATCAGCATAATAAAATTTTGCGGATTCGGGTCTTAAAATATTTGTAGAAGCTAGTTTACATACGCGCTCGTTGTTGTTAACTCTTCTTCCGATATGGGCTAAAACCTAATCCTGAAATCGACGTTTCATGTATACAGTAGCGGGTATGTAGATCTACGACAATTTTAAATTGGACTTACTTGTTTTTCCAGAAAACAATTTCAATGTTGAAACGTAATAAAAGTGCGGATTTCGATGGTAATGTTGCAGATTTTTTCATTGACACAAACTATTCTATCAGTCCATATTTATGTTCTATTTTTAACTACATTTTTGACTCTGGAGTTTATCCAGATGCTTGGGCTAAGGGTATTATAGTCCCTATTCATAAAAAGGGTCATGTCGATAACCCATCGAATTACAGGGGAATAACTCTCGTAAACATTTTAGCTAAACTTTTCTCACTTACCTTGAGAAATCGTATTAAAGGGACTCGCAACCGGATGGTGTACTTGTCAAAATAAAATAAAATACTCAAATAAAAGCAAATTTGTGGCATTATTTGGCTTCTGACATTAAAAAAATATGATCAGTCAAAAAAAAGTCTCAAGAATCGTCACCGAATCTTAGATTTTATATATTTTCCATCGTTTTTCTATAGCGTTAGCTAACGGTATAGTTGTTGTTGTTGCTTCTCTACACGGGCTCAGACATAAACACGAGCCGAATTACGAAGTTGTATGCACTTTCGATCGCTACACATTGAAATACGTTAGATAGTTCCGTGGTCCATTGGTCTAGGCGGTTTCCCCTATTTTGCCTTCTGTCCGCCAATGCCGGGCCCCGGGTTCGAATCCCACCAGAGACCAATATTTTTTTTATTGAAATACATTTTTTTAAACAGAATTTCTTATCCTAAACTAATTCTTTACCATTTATATAAGCGTTTGACAAATTACTATTTTTAATGCACCATCTGGTTGCGAGTCGCTTTAATAAATGGTTTGAAAATAATGATATTTTCAATGATTCTCAATTTGGTTTTCGGGATGAACGGTCAACTGCTGATGCTATCTTTATGTTGCATACAATTATACAAAAGATTTTGTCAAATAATAAACGTCTGTGGTGTGTATTTATAGATTATGAAAAAGCTTTTGATACTGTTATAAGGGATGCATTATGGATTAAGTTAGTGCAGTCAGGAGTAAGTTGTAAAATGATAAGTATGATAAAATCTATATATAATGTAGTTAAATCATGTGTGAAAATATCTCCTAATATGGATATTTCTGAATTTTTCGATGTTACAGTGGGACTAAAGCAAGGGGAGCCCCTCTCACCATTATTGTTTATTCTGTTTGTAAATGATATAAATACTTCTATTGACTTTGGTTCTCTAACCGAAACTGATCTTAATCTGTTATCTAGATATTTAATTCTGTTCGCTGATGACATTGTACTATTTACTACTGATCCTGTGAGCCTTCAGGCTCAAATTGATAGTATACAGAGGTATTCTGTAAAATGGGGCTTAAAAGTTAATGTAAAGTAAACAAAAGTTTGCATTTTTGAAAAAAGAAAGACAACTCACAATGTAAGTTTTTTCGTGAACAATGAAAATATTGAAATTGTCGATACATTTACATATCTAGGAGTAAACTTTACGTATACTGGAAACATGTCCTTAGCTGTTAAAACACTGTCAGAACAGGCCATAAAGGCTTATTATAATCTAGTGGCTTTATTTGACAGGGTTAAACTTGACTTAAAAACAAATTATCGCTTTTTGACTCGTTAGTTGCTCCTATATTATTATACGGGTCTGAAGTATGGGGTGTGTACAATTTTACCGAAATTGATAAATTGCATCTTAAGTTTTGTAAATATGTACTTGGTGTTAAACAGTCTACTCCAAATAATGCTGTCTACGGTGAGCTTGGTCGATTTCCTTTGTCTATTATTGCAAAGGAAAGAGCGATTAAATATTTGTTAAAAATAATGAAAAATACTGACTCACCTATGTACCACATGTATATTGATCAGTGTAATAATGTTAATGGTAAATGTTGGGCTAAGAGAATCAACTCAGTTGTTGACCATCTTGGATACACTGAATTAAGGCACCATTTTAACAATAATGTGTCTTATTTTCCTTCAATTAAAACACGCATACGAGACCAATTTATTCAAGAATGGAATGCCTCTATAACAAATATGTCAAAACTGTCATTTTATTGTAAATTCAAAAAAGAATTCTGTTACGAGCCATATCTGGATAAAATAAGATATGACTCTAACAGAATTCAATTTACTCGGTAAAGACTATCGTCTCATTCTCTAGAAATAGAGTCAGGAAGATATACAGGTATTGTAAGAGAGAATCGATTTTGCAGGATGTGTAATTGGAACTGCGTTGAATCAGAATATCATTTTGTATTGTGTTGTCCAAAATATGCAAATTTACGTCGACAGTTTTAAGGGAATGTTTCTTGGCCATCTATAGGAAAATTTAATTCATTAGTTAGTTCTAGTAATAGAAATTTAATTAATAAACTTTCAATTTATGTTAGGAAGGCAAATATTTTACGCCAAAAAACCCTTGAATCTTTAACTGTTTCGTAATTCTGTAGGTGTTTGTATTTAGTATTAATGTTTGTGTAAGCATATGTTTGTGTTTGTTATGCCATGTTCTTTGTCTAAATGTAATTAGCCAAAGGCAATTTAGTTGCCGATATGCTAATAAAGCTGAACTGAACTGAACTGTGAAACAAATAACTTAAAGCTAAATATCAGAACAAGTATGTTTATAACATGAATTACACCAGTAATTATCAGAAAAAATAAATATATGGCAGATAATACCTTTCACGACCTTACCCGGCAGCACTAACAGTATAGCAAATGGCTTGGACTGATAATTACCTATAATTATACATACCCGCTTTTGTTGAATTCAGAGTACCTTGGACTTATTCGCTCAAAATTTACTTTGTCGTTGTAAATATCGGTAAATTTTAAATACGATTTGTTAGGGGTAGTTCAGTGTCTAATATAAGGAAATTTGATAGAAGCTAAATACCAAACACAAATGTAATGGTCTAAGCTGCCGAGCGAGTGTTGTCTGTGGTTATTATTATGGTGTCCGAAAAGCAACAAATGTCCGAGTGAGGGCAAAGACTGATCACTTATCGAAGAAGCTTACTAAATGATTATTAATTACTTTTACGTGATAAAATCGTATGGTAATTTTATTTTGCCGATTTTTTTTCTGCGATCGGATAATGGAACCGCAGAATGGCAGAAATTTCTACCCCGTAGAAAATACCAGCTATACGGTAGATCATCACGTGACTCTGGAGTCACAGCCCGGATAGCCTTGTTTCACTGTATCATGTTGACTAACATCTATAGCTATAGAAGAAGAAGAAGAAGAAGAAGAACGTTTATTTGACTTAAACTATACAGTTTCTCGTCATAATACATAAATATTTACAATATAACATATAATACAAGGTCAAATTTGATATGTAGATCTAGATCTACGAACTTTTAGCCAGAATTATTTTACATGAAGTAATTTCGAAAATATCTCGAGGGTGGTATCAAAAACATCGATTCATTTTTTATTTGTTTTAGAATACTAACGTATAGAGGGAGAGAAGGAGGCAGTCTTTCACACAATTAAGGCCCAAGTGAAACGCCGAGTTACTTGGCGTCATTAATGGACCCGAATCGCTTGAATCAGTCATAACAATTGTTCACCGCGTGCAGAATATTTGACCCAGGCCTAGATCTGCATAAGTTATTTACGAATGATACAAAAACAAACACGATTTAACCCTTACTGTGCGTGAACAAGTATATTCTATCTGCGCAAATAGTATAGACCCAGATCAGAGGGATCATGATGGATCCCACTTATTTAGGTCTTCAATACTTGCAGTAGGGGTTCAGAACAATAAATAGTCGATTAGGTAACTGGACATCATTCCAGAATCTGGAATAGTCAGTTTACATAATCGGCATAGTAAGGGTTAAGTCTTGCATAGAATGACAATCGTCACCATGAACACATGCGAATCGAGCATACTGCCCGTTTCACTCATAAAAATCAATAAGTCCAAACGCCCAGTCAATGACCGTGTGGCGTCATCACATTCCTGTCCTGTCCCAAACTCATTGATTGGTGCTATTTTCGCGCTTGAATTTAACAACCAATCAACGCTTGAGACACCGATAGTAATAGTATAGATGCCAAATATGGATTATATAGTGCGACTCTAAATGCAAGTCCTGCGCAACCTTTTGCGCAGCTCGGCATCAAGTATTAGTCTTTCCTTCTGTTTTGACTGGGAGCCGAATACAACAATTATGTCTGGCGCTATCAGTTTGGAATAAAGTGATTTAGGACAGAAATCCACATGACAAGTAAGTGCAATTAAGTGTACCAATATATAAAGGACATATATGTTACTAACAATTTTGATGTCACAAACCTCAATTGGCAGAATATCGAGATATAGTCACGAGACCACGTGCTGTTTTGTGTCACACATGTGACAATATCAGGTTACACAGTAGGTCAACACATTTTTTACCATAACAAAAACAAACACGCTCTTGTCCAACTATAGTAAATACATGCGCCAGCTTAAAAGCAAATTGAAAGACGAGCTGAAAGCTTCTAAGGAAACTTTCTACTTCACTTTCACTTAGCTTCAAGCATTCAGACTCGGTTACAAAATCACAGCCGTGTAAATATAGGTCATTTGATACAATGGACTGTTTGAATACTATTCTTGAATACTATTTGTACATTTTACATACTATAAACATTATATACAAATATGGATACAGTACGAATCAAAACATAATTAACGCCATAGACACAACAGTTGAGGA
The DNA here is from genome assembly GCA_922989275.2 of Gari tellinella. Taxonomy (NCBI): domain Eukaryota; kingdom Metazoa; phylum Mollusca; class Bivalvia; order Cardiida; family Psammobiidae; genus Gari; species Gari tellinella. The sequence continues at coordinate 97,789,563 of OV277857.1, read as the reverse complement.
CCTGATCAGTCCCCATGTAATGGCTTCTGTTTTGGTTCAAATACTGCTCACAGACATATTATGAGCAGACACATCGTATTATTATGTGCTCTACAATCATAGCAGAGGTAGCTTAAGGCAGGCTATAAGTAAAGCAAGACACACCATGTGTGCACTCTGGTCCGCCTGGATTACTTTGAACCTGTCATAAGTGATCACATATCTTCATAACTAGAAGCAAACCATGGTAGGTACCTTGAAGTAGATCCAAAGTAAAGCAGAACACACATTGATGTGCATTCCACTTTACTTTCAATCAACCTTAAGTGATTATCTGTCTTCCATTTAACTGGAAGTGTACATTCAATACTAGTTTCCTAGCACCTCACATTAACTCTCCCCTTAATGCAAATGCTTCAAATATGATAGATCATCTTGTAGTTGTGGAGTAACGATCCGGATAGCTTAGCTTTGTTTTACTGCATTATGTTGACTTACATCTGTTGTTTACGGTTGATAGATCACCACGTGTTTCTTGGTTCATGGCCGGGATAGCCTTGTTTCACTGTATCATGTTGACTTACATCTGTTGTTACAGGTTAATAGATCATCACGTTGCTCTGGAGTCATGGTCCGGATAACCTTGTTTCAATGTATCAATATAACTTATATCTATTGTTACAGGTTGATAGATCACCATGCGGCTCTGGTGTTACGGCCAGGATAGCCTTGCAGTTTGATCGTGGTCTAATACAACTTCATCAACAACGAACCTTCAGGGGCATAGCCGGTGCCACGTTCAAGGCCGAGGCTGTTAAACAGGTCAAGTGTGGTCCCCGTGACGCAGTCATTGTCGAGGTCTCAGGCAAAGGGCATTACACTGGGTCCTGTCAGTTTACTCTTGAAGAAAATGACGAACTTGGAAAAGGATTTTTGCTAAAATGATTCTGGAAACCACAAATCTCACCCCAACATGATAACTTGATATTGTTTCGACTTGTATCTGCGTTATATTGTCGTTAGATGTGTATTTCTTTGGCGCTAAAGAATTAAAAAAGACGCGCACGTTTTCCTTATGCAATAGACATATATCGCTTGCATACATTTCATGCTGCTTATAGATTATTTCACCCCACCTTGTAACGTTTATGCTGAAATGGCTAATCAACAAACGATTAAAGGCATTGAGTCTCCAAGAATAAGATTTTGCAATACAGTAAACTACTCTATAGCAACAACTGATGCTAACTACGTTTTGTTTAAGGCAGGTGGGCACATAAGAAAAGTAAACATATAACAGAGAGCTTATATAAATGTTTTCTACTTTAGCTTCATTTGGTTGAAAGTTGTGAGTTATATTTTTTCCTTCTGTTTTTCAGTGGTAGGGGAGTTTCTGTAAATGTTTTTGAAAGGTAGTACATTTTGTACTGAGATGGATATATTTTTTGATTCACAGGGGAACAATCTATAAATGTAGCTAAGTGTCCATATCCATCTTTAAAGCCTGTTGAACTGCACTTCTTCCTTGGATCACAAGTGCCAGACGCATGCTTTGCTCAAATATAACACCCACCAAACACAAATAAAGAGAATAAAAGCATAACACCACCATTTTCTATGACCAAACATCATATTCTGACCTAAGCTTATCTTTTAATTTTTTTAATGGTACAGTAAAACCTCGCTATTACGACCACTAAAACGAAGGCTAATTGAGTGTATAATAGACAGGTGACAGCTTAAAGCAAGGTTACAGTGAAACAGAAAGCTCCTATAGGAGCTTTCTGTTTCACTGTCACCTTGCTTTAAGCGGTCACCTATCGTAAACACCCTAATAATTAACATAATTTAGTGGTCGTAATAGCGAGGTTTTACTGTACATTGGAATGGTGTCCAACTCCCGCGGTAAACGTGCTTCGCGAAACGCATCGACTTCATTCCGAGTCTTGTTACGCAGTCAATTCTCGATCGATTGTGAATACAAAGAGATCATCGTACGCAGAAAACCCTATGGGTACACCATAGAATCCAAAAACGATCAATTTCCATCGATAACAAGCCCATCAGACCCTCGTAAGTCGTAAGACATTGAGGTCAAACAAGTCTCTACCGTAACATACACGGTACTTTTACCGCTTGGGTCTTATTTTTACACCTTAATTCCACGAGATGCACTTCATGTCCTCCATATTTCGATCAAGTCGTTTAAAAGAAGTAAAAAGTACCGTGTAAATCTGTTATACAATATTTTACGTCAATGCGTACTACAATAATGATATGTTATCATGTAAATAGGGGGAACATTTTTTTGTCGACAGCGTAGCATGGCAAGACACGTCGGGATTACTTTGTCTGTCGTCAACATCAATACCGTCGTCGTCGTCGTCACATTTTCTTGTCCGTAGCATAGCTCACAAAGTAGATATATGAGAGGTAATTTTATAAGATTATAAATCATATACATAAAATGTTTCCCTAATGACAAACCGTTTGGACACTGCTAATTATTTCGTGAGATATTTACCCGTTCACCGTTTCATTGTCGTCTGCTTCAATTTTGTTGTCTGCAATGTCGTTTCAAAGTTAAAAAATAAGGCAATATGACTGAAGAAATTTCAAAACGAGTGTCAAACATTTTGGATCCTGTTCAGACGCCGCGTTACCGTTGAATAACAATTTAAAATACTGAGTTATACTGAAAAAACACATACACAATATGACCAGAGACTGAATCAATTTATATGTGTCTTCTCATTACAACCCATGGCGCATTAACTTAAATCCAAATATCACATAAATATTATTGCACTATTCATTTAGGGAAAGCAGAAATGACTGGCTCATATCACCAGTCCATTAGTTCTCTGCTTTGGCTAACTGAGTAATTTCCCTTGGATCATTCACTGTATAGACACTCATTAATGCATGAGTTTTACAACAATTTATATCATGTATACATTTACACGATAAAATGCAAACAGTCTATGTCAATCCCACACTCATGCCATTCTTGGTTAGATATTGAAAATTCTTAAAATTTGACCAATGTAAACATGCCAAACAAGCCGTACGGCCTAACCAGTACTACAAAATTGTTTAAGAAAACGAATATCGCATCAAATCATATTGTTGCGAACTGATTGACAAAGACTGTATACATCTGATTAAGACACAGTATGCTGAATACTAAATCACTTTTATCATTATATACAGATAAAAGATTGACAATAGTTAAAATAGGACTAGTCCAGAAACGGCCAGTCCTGGGCTAACTATTTCTGGCTAATATATAACCCATTACCCCATGAATATGCCTTTTAACCCCTTTAATCCAAGGCATCAAGGGAGAAAATAGTTCCTCAATATACCGTCAAGAAAATATATTTTATAAGTGATATTCCTTTATTCTAGAAGTTTGTAGCTTAAAGCAGGCTGAAGGTAAAGCAGAAAGCACCTTCTGGTGCATTCTGCCTTACTTTCTATCACACTTGAAGTCCTCATGTGTCTTCAAAGCTAGTATCAGGCTATGGGGCAATAGGTTAACACTTCCAACGCTTATGAACTTATAAAAACATGAGGACTTTTAAGTTATACCATTGTAATCAATGTGCTTTCCTCAAACACCTGTCTCAAGCTGACCGTTTGAGACTGGTTTTAAGGCACACCACATCATTTACTATAAACTTTGGTGGCATTTACTGTTAATATTTACACATGAAATATAGACTGCCTCAATTAATTCCAGACTGAATAATAGAGATTGTAAACACTGAAGAAAATCCAGGATCACATATCCTGTATAACAACCATTATATACAGAATAAAATCATGTTTACCAGTAATGTTAAACTTCTGAACAGATATTCACTTCTGATCAGTGCAGGTTTTGGCAAGAATACAAAAATCTCTTAAACACAAGGTTCTGGTAAAGAGAAGAAATGCACTGGAATCCTGAAAGAATTAAAATCCCACACTGATTACTTACATAAGAAGAATCTCCTTCTCTGCAGTATCTCATAACATGTTTTAGCAGATATTCTGACTTGGTTCAGTGAAAATCAGTTTCAGTTTATCCACTTCATTCATTGCTAAAAAATTTGGAAATGAACTCTCAGCTTTACTGAACAAGATATTTCTAATGTCATTGTACAGATTACAGTCTAACAACACATGGCTTTCATTTTCTATGACATTGCAAAATGGACAGATCCGGCGCTCAACTGGTAAGCCTTCAAATCGTCCGGTTTCTAAGCGTATAGGTGCGACATCACATCTGAACTTACTGAAAGCTGACCTATGACTGGGTGATAAAATCAGGGTGCAATACTTTTCAACTTGATATATAGTTTTGAATTTACAGTAGGTCCGAAGTTTATTTCGACCACGCCCTGATGGGCCAACAGGTGGATTTAGCTTAACTGACCAATCATGGACAAATCTTTCCATCATTTTCTCCAGAATAGATTTTGTAATTTCAAATTTTTGGAAATTGGTGTTGATAAACTGCAAAACTGCTGTAAACTCAGATCCTTAAAAAACTTTTTAACCCAGAAATACCAGTTTTTGGTGTGCTCTGATTTTGAGAATGCCCATAGTGCTATTTGTTTATTGAGTCTTGAAGAATTTGTACATTGTTACCCTAGCCCAAAAATTGCCAACTACCTTCCACTGTCTAATACTATTAGGAACCCATCCCATTTCACCTGAAACAGCAACTGAGGGTGTTTACTTACCCACCCCTAAAAAGAATCTCATTGCTCTGTTTTGAATAGAAGATATTCAAGAAAATTCTTTATGACCCCACATTGCGGCGCCATACCCAATGACTGGCCACACTATGGAGTCATAAAGCTTAGTAAACACATTATGAAGGAACTTTTGTCAATATATCTCAAATCAAATTTGAGGAATTAAAAAAGGAAACTGTTTAAAACAGATAACGTCATGCAGTGAAGAAGGTTTACAACCAATGCAAAAGCCTCGGTAGGGTTCCTGTTGTACTTGTAATTATTTATAGTTCTCCAGTTTTGATATTCCCTATTTGCGCATGGTTAAGTTACCTGTAACAGTGGAAAAGACGTTATTCTTTCCCAGTAAACGCGTTTGTGCTAAAACAGTTATTCTATTGCAAACAGTTTTGAGCTAGATCAGTCAGACTTTTCAAATAGGTGTCATGTTCTATATTTTATTGTATTGTGTTTATATTTAGTTTATGTTTCAACTTGGAAGAATAATGTCATCTCAGCTGGTAGTTATGTTCATGTAGAAGCTTTTGAAAGAACATACAAATACATGTACAAATATTTACATTCAACCTGTACAGTCCTTATGTAATCCTATTAAAATATATGCAGTCATCTGCCGATGAACCTACACTTCGAATCTGGATTTAACCAGTTCGGATTTCCCCCGTGCTATCCGTGGACTTCTTCAAAAGACTACATCGGGCACTTAACACTAAGCTCCCATTGGTCGACGGTAATATGACACTAGCGGAGTGATACAGACCCATAGGTCGTTGCCATCGCGTTGCTATGTGTGTAAATGGGTTAAGAAAACAACCGCGACCTGTAATTTTAGAATGTGCTTTGGCAATAGATATTCAAGTTGCACTGTTATTTGTTTGCCTTGTAAGTCATTTCCATTCACAGAGAGAAAGTTTACTGGAAAAAATCCTGAATTTTTAATACAGTTACAGTACATGTAGTTGGGACTACTTTCTCACCATATTTAGAAACTGGAATGGCTATTACATCGACATTACATCTATCAAACCTCTTTGACCGGTATATGATAAATTCTTATACAGAAAAACAAATCTGGCCAATAAACACATTAAATTGACAAAACAGAAAATATAAATATAAATATAAGGAATAAACAACATCTCTTTGCCGCTCATGACGGTATGACTACATTAGCTTCGGGGGGTAAATTTATCGAACACGCCCTTCGGGCGTTTACGGAATTTACCCCCTGCGAAGCTAATGTAGTCATACCGTCATGAACGTCAAAAATATGTTGTTTATTCCTATAGTAAATCGCTTACAGGTAAATCGAAAGTTTCCTGTGTGGTTTATCAGAATTGCTAATTATATAGTCTGTTATTAAAGAAGTAGTATGCAGAAGAGGATGTTATTAGCTAGGTATTTATTATTTAACTATTTATGCATTATTCAACAACTTCATTGCCATGACGTCATCGTATTTAAACAATTGTCGTCTGCTCCTTTAATTTTCAAATTTTAATTAAAGGTGTATTGACTGAAGTAATATCGTCATGAGTGGCAAACGGATTTGATCCTGATCATTCCAAATGGTCATTGTCCTCGATGTAAGGCAGTGAAGGTGATAACTTTGATTTTTATACGGAATAGTTATTTATTGTTGTCTCGCTTTTAGCTGTTTACCTCGTTATGTATTCTTACAGGAAACACCAGCAGATCATCATTCAGTCATGACCCAGATGAGACGCCAATTTACTCGGCGTCTCAACTGGATCAAAACTGTTTGCAACAGTTATCAGCGTGTCCATAAATTGTCGTCTGTTTAAAATTGTTCGTCTGCAAATAAATAAATGAATAAATAAATAAATAACTTTTATATTTATTTAAACTTTTGAAAGTATTAATATGAGTGTCAAACAGTTTGGAACCAGATCAGACACCGCGTTTCGCGGCGTCTGATCTAGATTCAAGCAGTTTACAAGTATTCGCTAAGTCCTGCTTTGCACGATAAGTGTTAATACAGAAGCGAAGACGCTGTTACACTGCTATAAGTAAATTCATTTATACCCAGACAGTTTAACGAACTGGTCTATTCCCTTAATCACTGGCAACTGATCCGCTGGAACTGGGATTAACTTACCCTTTTTTCTACCGAAACAAAGGTTTGTAGACCTGGGGCCCGTTTTACTAAACTACTTACGCAAAATTTTTGCGTAAGTCAAAATCGTTTAACTCTTATTTTTTCGATCATAAACGTTTGCAAACAGCAAATAGCCAGATCAGAGGACGCGCTAAAAGCACGTCCTCTGATCTGGCTATTTGTAGCAAGTGATAATAAAAAACATAAATTAAAATTCAAAATGTTGACTTACGCAAACAATTTGCGTAAGTTGTTTAGTAAAACGGGCCCCAGATTTAGCCGGAAGGCCTCCTGGTCCCGGTTCATCACTTTCTGATTTGATCGGATGCGTATCGCCTTCTTTATTTGTCTCGTTCTTTGGTCACTCTACTTGTCTAGTATCTTTGGCGTGTCCCAGTCTATCACATGATTGTTGGGTGCACCATGGTCAGTGATTGCGCTTTTGTGAATCTCTGTGAATGGCGCTTTTCTTTTTGAGAGCGTAAAGATCTGTTAGTGTGCGTTCGACATCCTTCTTGTGCTCCCCAGTCTTGTCTTTAGTGTCCTGTCTGTTTCGCCCACATAACTATGCCCGAAGTTCAAACAGTCTATTTTGGTATACAATGTTGCAAGAGTCTAGTTTGTCTTGTCTGTCCTTTGGGGAATAAGCATGTTTACTAAACATATTTATGGAATACCTGGAGAAACGGGCCATAGCAACAGACCCAAATAATTGCACGCCCGAACTGTGGAAACGCTATGTTGATGACCTGGAAGTCATAAAGAGAGTATTAAACAAGATCTGACAGACCACCTCAACGCAGCAGATAGAACTGGGGTCATAAAGTTTACCCACGAAGAGGAATTGGATAACAGCATTCCTTTTCTGGATACTCTCATCATAAAGAAAAAGAATGGCAGCTTGAAGGTTCTTGAATACAGGGAAAAAAGACTCACAGATCAGTATCAACATTTTTTTCACACCACTCTCTGAAACATAAGCTAGGAGCAATCCAGACTTTGATGGACAGGTGTAATAGGGTGGCTACTGAACCAGAGGACAAGAAGAAAGAAGAGACTCGGGTAAAACAAGCGTTGGTGAAATGTGGTTACCCATCCTGGACTTTTAAGAAAGTGATAAACAGAAAGAAACGATCGGGGGAAAAGAAAGTGAGTGAAAATAAGGGCAAATTAGTTGGTGTTGCGGTCCTCCCCTTTATTAATGGTGTGTCAGAAACACTGCAATGTGTGTTTAAGCGACATAATATTTCTGTATCCATAAAAGTTTGTTGCCTAGAGTTTGTTGGGGTATTTAAAACCCCACCAAACTCAAGGCAACATGCTGGTCGATTGTCCAAGTTAGATGTTAAGCGTGCTGATTAATGAAGCATCGACAATATATATGACTCGAATAGTTTGTTTCTATTAGTTTTTGTGCATGATTCTCACATTGAGTAAGTTACTCAGTTGATACAGAAGAGGTCTGCGCAGTGACTATTGAGGTTTTGTGTATGCATTGCTTTTAAGCAATGGAGGCTAAAGCTGGTCGGAAGGGGATGCAGTATTGAGATTTATGGCTAGAGTTTTACCCATAATCACATAGCTTGTTTCTAGTTTCAAGCACAGGTGACACTTAGAGCAGGTGTAAAGCAGAATGTGGCCCATTGCTGTATAAATTGGAATTATTGTCTTTCTCTGAGGAATGAACTAGAGGCGTAAAATGCGTAGTCATATCATAGTAGGTTTAAACTTGCAGTGGGTGACCACCTTTCAAGGCCTACGTGTTTCACTTTATGGTCGCTGTACACAGTTTCGACTGTCAACTAAGTTTTATTATATTACATAATTGCATATGCGTAACTAACTAGGTCAAATGAGTATATCTGTGACTTGCCACATGTTAACTATTTGATGTGGTTTGGATGCAGATGCGTAGCCCAGTATCCGGGGTCTCTTGTGGACCCAAACTGTTTGTTTGACACAGGTGTTACAGTGCTCCCTCTCTACAACGACCTCCCAACAACAACTCCCTCCTTACAGCGACCCTTGCCGCTGTTCCCAAAACAAGACATGTATGTCCAATCTTTTCATGGCTGCAATATCGTCTGCTAAAAATGATCGTCTGCTGTTTTTTCTCCAAGTAACATATAAGTGGACATTTTGATAAAATAAATATAATGACGAGTGACAAACAGCTTGAATCCAGATCAGACGCCGCGTTTGCTGTTTGCAATTGTAAGCCAACTCGTAATTTCTCCTTCTCATAACGACTCCCTCCGAACAACACACATAATCTGTGTCTCCCATGTGGTGTCGTTGTAGAGAGGGAGCGCTACATATCTTTAAACAGTACAAATAAATCGACCCACTGAAAGCGACAACTGATTTTATCATAAACCAGAGAGCATGCAATGGGTTAAAGATATTTTACCTTTAACGTTTCATCTGGATTCTAACTGGTTGATACTCTGCTTATATTTCCTTTGAGAATATCCCCTTTATGAATTGGACAGTTTTTGCATAGGAGAAATTGTGTAGACGACAATAACATAGCGGGAAGAATGTTAAGGTGTGTTAAACCGTACCGACAAAACAAATCCATTCTCGATGTAGTCGCACTAGAGTAATAACAAGGTAGATTAATACTGTTTCCCAACTTTATCTATTTAATATGGTGAGTAAGTTGAACTCACTTCATCGTTTGATTTCCAGTACTCGAGTTTACAAATACATGTATTAGGACAGCTTGAGTTTTAAAACATGGCTACCCTCAAAGTGACCACAACTGAAATGCACACCGGCGGCGAATCAGTGAGAATTGTGGAATCAGGAATACCGGAAATCCAGCGGGAGACGATTCTAGAGAAACGTAGATATATTCGAGACAATCTGGATCATATACGGAAATTGGTTATGTATGAACCTAGAGGACATTATGACATGTTTGGGGTATTGCTAGTTCCAACGGATATTCCGGAAGCTAGCCTTGCTTGTATTTTCATCCACAATGAAGGTTATAGTACCATGTGTGGACATGCAGTTATATCTCTTGGGCGCTATGCCATAGACAAAGGGTTCGTGAAGAATCCAACCTCTCCAGAAACAAGGATTGTGATGCAGTGTCCATGTGGTCCGGTAGAAGTGTTTGCAGAATATAACGAAGGCAAAACTGGTAACGTACGATTCAACAGTGTGCCTACATTCTTGTTTGCAAAAGGTAGGTATTATATAATCCGCTTCACTACCTTACCCAGAGTATAGTGGTTATTTGCAAACAGTTGGGATACTGATCATACCAGACGCTATCAATCACTCATCGCGATATTACCGAATAATTTACGGAAATACGGAAAGTCGTAATTACTACTGGAACCGTTACATAGCAAACAGTCTATAACAGTATGTGATTCTTATTTTAAAAAATTGTAAAAGTAAGTAGACCATCCTGACCGCTACCAAGTCAGACTATTCGATTTTAAGCAGGTGCCTTTAAGCCTACATTTCTGGTCATTCACCATTGGTTGGCCCTTTATGGAATTGTGCCGAATAAGATTCCATGCAGCTCCGCCGAAAAATAGACAGGCGGCTTATATTTTTTTTACATCCCTTACAACGGTCGAGGCGCATTCTGCCACCTGTCGTAACATTTTACCTTAAGCTGTCGTTTAGTGTTTAATACATTACCATATCAATACACCCTTTTACGCCTTTTATTTATTCATTCTCTGGGGAAAATAGTTTCACTTTATACACTCATTAATTCTATATTCAGTAAATAAATATGTATCGTAAGAAATATTTGGAAAGTGGAAACAGGTAATTGAGTAATGAGTTAAGACATGTGTTAACTTAAAGCAGGCTGAAGTTTAAGAAGACAGTGTCACGAGGAGCTCTCGGCTTTACTTTCAGTCTGCTTTATACACCCACTTTTTGTTGTACAGGAATAATTTATTATTGCTCATGAAAAGATGGTTCTATGATATTCGGAAAAGGTTAATGCCTGGAAAGGCACATTTATGTGTGAAAGGGTATTTTGACTTGCTTTGCATTATAGTACATATTGCTCTGTAAATGTATTACATGCACTTTCTTTTAACAGACTTGGAGACTGAAGTACCCGGACTTGGTAAAGTGAAATTTGATATAAGCTACGGTGGTGCTTTCTATGCTGTACTTCCGGCACAATAGGCCGTGAGCCAGGCACCTGAAATTTGAGGTACGGGTACCATTCGGGTGAATAAGGTTCACTATGGTTTTCAGGAAGCCCAAACCCTCTGCTTTTAGGAAATGTATGATAGCAGTAAATTCATGGCAGCTTTGTTGGCTTTTGAGGCATTTTTGTTACCCCACCCACCGAGTTAACGTTGTAAAAGGATCATTGTTGTCACAATCGTACTTTTTGTACTGCATGCATTTTTATTGGTGCCTAATATCAAAACGGGTATTGAAACATGCTATTAAATGTTATTGACATTATTAAAGGTTTTAACTTTGGTAAAAACCAAATTTCCACCACTTTTTTTGACGAAAAAATCACCTTTTTATGCCTTTAGACAAATGTCTTTTGATGAGGATGGCATATAGTGATCCTACTGGCGGTGCGTACGAGTTAAACATATTTTACCGATTCTTGTAGCAATAACACCGTGTAATAAAATGCTTTGGTAATTCCCAATCCAACCATATCATCCAACCTCGGTTTGACATTGACCTTGACCGAATTTTGTCTACGAATATGTTATTAGGGTTGTTTATTGGTTAACTAGATTTTACTGTTTCGTCTAGCATCAATACCGCATATAAGAATGATTTGATACTTGCTGCTTTTGATCATTGCCAATTCACCCATATCACCTTACCTCAGTTTTGACCTTGACCTTCACCGAATTTGGAACTAAAATATGTTATAAGGGCTGTTTTATTGGTTCACTAGATTGTACCGCATCGTCTAGCATTATTACCGCTTAGTAGAATGCTATGAAACTTTCACAGTTATGGCTTAGAATCACTCTCAGTTCACCCATATCACCCAACTTCCATTTTGACATTGACCGTGACTGAATTCGGACTTAGAATATCTTAATAAGGGATGTTTATTGGTTAACTAGATTTTACCGTTTCATCTAGCATTACGTGTAACAACTTTTATTAGAATGCTTTGAGACTTGCACAATTGTTACATTCGATAATTCCCAATCAACGAGTATCAACAAAACTTAATTTGGCATTGACCTTGACCTTATTGTGGACTAAGAATATGTTTTATGTGCTATGTCAAGGTTAAATAGATTTGATCTTTTCGTCTAGCACCGCTTACTCAAATACTTGGATACATAATTATACAGTTGTCGCCTTATACCATTTATAATCTATCCATATCACCCAACCTTGTGTTTACCTTGATACTACCACAGAGATCACTGTCAATGAGGACACACAAACTCGCATTGGGACCATACACTTCCGCTTGAACACTTGTGCCACCAAGCGTTACTATATAACAGTGCATCTATCAGCCAATTTAGAGACATTCTTGAAGATACGAAACACGAGAACTCTCACACACAGCTGAAAATGTCACAAATGCAGAAATACGAGGAAAAAGTTACTAAAGTAACATATCTAATAAGAGGCTGGTTCAACCCATTTGAAATAAATCAAGATCTGATTAGCATATCCACCGTTAATGCAGTACCTTGAGACATCGCAAAATACCTTCTGAGTGCGCATGCGATTGGTCAATGATGAGATTGGTCAATGCTCGTATGCACAATTTAAAGGAGATCAACCATGATGGAATAAAGAGCAACAAAGTTTAGACCTCAAGCAGCATGAAAGTGAAATCCAGTGGAAGACTGGCAGTTCTTATAGCTGATAATGCTTTTGTTCGGTCGCATCATAGTTATGGCACACACACGCAATCTCCAGATAAATTTCATTATTTTACTTATTGCTCTTTGGCAATAGTCTTTCTCAACATCAAATGGTTTGCTAAGAAATCAAACAATGCTGCATTAGCATTGAGCTAACAGAAAACGCTTGGCTTAGCTGAAGGTGTCCCGAAAAAGGCTGTCTCTGTGATTGACGGAATGAACCTCGTATAGAAAGTCAAAAGATACCAATGCATTTTTGTGGCTGCGCAAGCACTATTCTATCGATGGTACTCGAGGCGGCAATGACAGTGATAGAATAGATGTATACAGGGGAGACGCTTCTGTAGCAATAAGGTCAATAATAATATTCTTATAGCATTCCTGGTGCATCAATGGATGAAAACTGAGCACAGTCAAAGGTTACAGAGGATTTGATTTGATTATTTTTTTTTACGTCGCTTTCAACAGTATTTCAGTCATATCGCGACGTCCAGCTAATTATAGGTGGAGGAGGACCCCAGAAGTCCTTTATGCACTGTTTCAGGCACAAATCGACAACTGGGTAGAACCATCGACCTTCCGTAAGCCAACTGGAAGGCTTCCCCACATGAGAAATCCAACGACTCTACTGGGATTCGAACTCACAGCGGTGAGGAACTTAGTGATGTAAGTCACAGTGACTATACCACTAGGCCACGGAGGCCCCTAGGTTACAGAGGAAAATATCGCACCTTACGTTGAATCAAATGCTTCAAAATAAAATACAATGGATGCGAGGAGGTACAGGGTCTTTGAAGCAGCCAAGAAGAAGCAAATGAACATATTTAAGAAATGCTGGACAAAGACATGCACAAGTTATATATGATATCCTGAAAATTGAGGACGCGATTGACACTGATGTTTGCAAGTCACTGAATTGAATGTATGTCTTAACATGTTGTGACACGGTCAGCGCATTTGCTGGTAAGAATAAAACACGCGCACTGAAATTGATGAATGGTAATGCTGAAGCTCAATAATGTTCCCAGACGTTGAATAGGAAAGGGGTACCCCTCCTGCTTTGATATACAGACTTGAGATATAAACGTCAGCTCTATGCCCTGTAAGCGTCATCAGCAAAAGTGAATGTTCAGCGGTACGGCTTATTATGTACCACATAGGGTGAGATAGAGCGCCACCAGCTACACCTCATGCCTGGATGGATGGATTAATTTATTTTGGTTTACGACACTGCGCCACAAAATGGGTCATAAAGCGCCAGTGAATGATATGGGGAAATGATGAGACGCGATGATGACGATGACTTCGCGCTGATGATTTTGACTAATTTCGTCCTTTGCAAAACAGCAAATAAGATCAAAACCAACTACCTGTCTTCCTTAATTTTAGTTCTTAGAAGAGGGGGTAATTTCGTTCTAACAAAGAGAAACAATTCCGTATGACAATTAACCCACAGAAATACAACAAGGTAGGAATGTCTGGACTCTTTAGTTAAGCACACTTTAAGAGCTAACCTCAAGGCTGCTATTTGGAGTCGATGATATTCCAAGTCATGTAGGAAGAGGATGGAAAGTTGTGAAAGAGGGTGAGATTGACGACTTGCTGGATAGAAAACAGATCCGACGTAGATGCTTGACCTACTAGCGGGGAGCTGTGCTAGTAAATGTACTTTGTCTAAATGTGTATGCATTTCTTATGGTTTGAATAGTACGAACATGTGCAACTGTGATAATCAGGCAACTAGTACAGAATCAGATGATGAAGAACGTCCACTGGAAGAGGCTGAAAACATTGAGAGTGAAGGAAATGTGAGAATTGGTATTCTTACATAAGAATTACAACCTACACTTCAGTGGTTGTAATGCATTGATTATTCGTCAATGTCGACTAGATGTTTAGACATTTTCATAACACTGTTGTCAATGGTTTGTAAGTTAACGCCAATAGATTGCCTTTAAACTTAAATCCTTTGACCCGAAATATTTGTTTTCATCTGTTATGTGCTAGCAGGTGTATTTGAAAATTGCAGAGTCAAGGATTTGTACAATATTAGCCTTGGCATAAGAAGAGAGTAACAATGTCTTAGAACATTACTGCTTTAAGAGAACCCCGGAGGCACCCTTAGCAGTACTGTTTATTCTGAATTTTTTTAGAGGTCCAAATTAGGTCAAGTCCTGGATTTCGAAAGGTTCAATGTATTCAGTATGCAATGATCAAAACATTCCAGAAAGAAGTAATAACTCTGGAGAAACGGTAAAATCTATTTTACAAAGAAATAGCTCAAAAATAGCTTGGAATGGTTCAAGGCAACAACTGTAGAAGTGTAAAATCATTCTAGTGAGCTGTTTTCATGCTATATAAAATGTTAAGATATGGTTGACTTCGTACGAACGAACAGGGCGATTACTTTAATTATGCCACCTGCATCAATAGATTCCAGGAGTCAAAACAGGGATTTTTCGTTATGAAAAGGATGACGTAATTTATTGTTTTCGCATAAGTAAATTACTTAAACAATTCCAATAATGCTTAATGGCATGTTACAATACTTTTTTAATGTGATGCTTCAAAAAAACGTATGCATGACCAAATGTATGATTGTGATAATGATGGTCCTTTTACAATGTTAAACTTGGTGGGTGGGGTAACAAAAATGCCTTTTTTGCTAGAGTAAATTACTTCAACAATTCCAATGATGTCTAATTGCATGTTACAATACATTTTTATAATGATACTTCAATAAAAATGCATGCGCTACCAAGAGTATGATTGTGATAATTATTATGATGGTCCTTTCACAATATTAAACTTGTTGGGTGGGGTAACAAATATGCCTTTTTTGCTAGAGTAAATTACTTCAACAATTTCAATAATGTCTAATGACATGTTCAAAACATTTTCAATATGATACTTCAATAAATTTGCATGCATTACCAAAAGTATGATTGTTATAATGATGGTCCTTTTACAATGGTAAACTTGGTGGGTGGGGTAACAAATATGCCTTTTTGCCAAAGTAAATTACTTAAACAATTCCAATAATGTCAAGTGGCATTTTACAATACATTTTCAATATGATGTTTCAATAAAAATTCATACATTACCAAAAGTATGATTGTGATAATGACGGTCCTTTTGCAATGTTAAACTTGGTGGGTGGGGTAACAAAAATGCCTAAAAAGTCAACAAAGCTGCCATGATTTTACTGCTATCATACATTTCTTAACTAGTCACACATTGATCTTTCCGAAAATCATAGTGAACCTTATTCACCCGATTGGTACCAACTAACCCCTCCGGCTCACGGCCTACAAAGGCTTGGCCTAGATATGAAATCATCAAAGGTTGAAGAGCTCAGAACAGCCGCCGGAAATTTGACAGGTAAATTTGACTTGTTGATGGGCATTTGAAACAGTTTCATTCTTGATTAAGTCGACGGATCGGGATCCAAAATGCTTTACGCTCGTATTGATGTGTTTTGGTAAAAATATAAATGACCCGTGCAATGAGAATTCCTGCCTTTACTTATTGAGTTGCAACATTGTACAGAACAAGCACTGCTGTCATGCTCTGTATCTGAGTTTGGTCTACACTGCCAAATACCGTGTATAACTACAGTTACATAAAATACTTTAGATGCACGTGGGTGTCAAACGTTGTAGATGAAGACCAGTCGCCGTGTCTAGGACGCAGCTGTTGGCCTTGATCTACACTTTGCATTGCAAAAACATCAGGTTTTCTCAAGGCACGGTTCAAATATAATAAGCATTTGTGTGTTGTAGGCGACGTTTTTTTCTTTAAAAAGGAGACAACATATTTCAAGTTGAATTCTAACACTTAGAGTACTTTGGCAAAATTACAGCCAGTTTGGATCCGGATCAGATGACGTGTAGTACGGCGTTGATCTGGTTTCAAATCTTATTTCGCTGATACATGTATTAATGTTTCGTGAATCAAAAACTTAACAATTTATATCTTAGATATAACAGCAATGCACATGTGAGGTTGTTTCTCACTGTTTTAGGGTCAACTTGAGTTTATCTTTTGAGCAAATATGTGTACTATATACACACATGTACATGTAAACATCAGATTTAGGGTCAAGGATGCTTCTATCTTGATCGAGCAGACGAGTAAGGTGGGTTGTATGTCTCTATATAAGAATAAGTTAAACCATCCACTGCCTTTATGTTGGGTGTTTGCAAACAGTTTGGATTCTTATCAGCCACCAACAACCTATATTGTTTGCATAGGACAAGTAAACTCTTCACACGTCGTTATAGGGGTCGTGGTCCTCTGAAACATCAAATGGCTCTTTCCAGATTCTAATTAAGTTAAGCCCATGCCTGATTAACTAGGGTTGTTTTTCACAAAATATTACAAATGTTTGAACAATATAGATCCCGAATTATGAGCCCTCTGATCAAGATATTCACTGTTTGCGAGAACAGGTGTACGTTTCACTAACATACGCATGTTTGTAAATGACGCATGTACATGTATTGGTCGCCGGGGCTAAAATAAATGAGTTCAGAGGCGAAAAAGTGAAGCTTTATATAACATATGTCATATACAGTGGAGAAAACGTCATTCTTTGCCCTTTAAACGCAAACGAAACGCAAACGCATCACACTTAAATGTAGAAAATAGCAATTGTTTTCGACAAGTCTAACTATTCATTTTTATCTGAGTGGCAAACAGTTTGGAGCCTGATCAGACGCCGGGTTACCCGGCGTCTGATCTGGCTCAAATCTGTTTGCAAAGGAAATAATCATTTTAGCGTAAATGCGTTTATAGGAGAAGAATAACGTTTTCTCCACTGTACCTGGGTTCCTTATTTCAGATGTCTTACGGAAGACACTAAAGCTCTCTCACCCGGACAATGATGACCTGGCTTTTTTGTATGGCACTATTGTGACAGATGGTAAAGATGAGTACAGCTCTGAGGAGACGGCAAATATCACAATATTCGCAGACAGGTAACAGTTAATCATGTACAGTTAAACATGTGTAAAGCAACCACTAAAACAACGATATATTGTAATATCAATGACAGCAATATGATAAGCACAGCATACCCTGATCAAAATCCTCTGATCTTGGTCTACACTGTTTGCATCTAGGACAAATTAATATACTCTTCACATGTTTACTGGTCTTAAACGACGAGTATACTTGTCGCTAGGGCTCAATGAGCTAAAATTGTATGTAATATTAGAGACAGTTCAATACAATACACAAGCATTGCAGAATGTCCCATTTGTGGCTTTCTGTCTTACTTTTGTTCAATATTGAGTTTCACTTTTTGTAAGTATTCAAGATAAATCGCGCATATTCTTCCCTCTAGACAGTTTAGCATGTGTCTACCAAATAGCTTAACCCATTATCCCCTGGAACTTCTAATGGAAAATTCCAGTTTGCAATAAAGGCTGGTCCATTTTAGGCTATTTAGGGTTGTTTTTGGTAATAATTTGCAAAATGCCAAACAGTGAAGTCCCAGATCAGAGGGCTCCGGCAGGAGCCCTCTGATCAGGGACTTCACTGTTTGCATAGGACAAGCGTACTCTTCACATGTACACATTTGGTAAAAGACGCATATATGCGTCACTAGGGCTCAATGAGTTAAGCAGATACACGTATGCAAATGTTTATAACATACACGTATATATTTACATTCGCCCCATTCAAATCCATTGAAAAAATGACGTTCAATTCGTGTAAACGCTATATCTCAAGAGGGCATGACTTGTGGATAAGTTTCGCAGAGGTGGCAATGCATATGCATTTTTTATTCCTGAATTAGATTCTATTCTTTGGAACTCGGACAGCAAACATTTAGTGGAATTTTCAAAAAAATGTTCTTCAGCAATGTATGCATTCCTATTAGCGGAAACCATGAATACCGACTAAAACTCTTCTTTATTAATGAGATGAATTGCAAGAAAATTGATATACCTTATAAACAGCAGCTGTTGGCATTTCTTTATGAAAAAAGAATCGTATATTTACCCTACTTTAAAAATGACGTCATTTTCAAATGACGTCAAATCGGTATTTTTGCGGCTTACTGTCAAGTTTTTGACGTAAGAATGTAAACAATGAAACTTATTTTTTTGCTTTCGAATGTACAAAGCTTCAGTAATGCGTTCATGACTGTTCCTTACAGGGTACACATTATTCGTGTTATACATGAGTACTAACAAAATGTTCATTTCAGTAAATATATTGTAAATACAAGAAATGACCTGATTGCGGCGTTCAAGCGAAAAACAAACAGCAGAACATTATCGGCAAATTTACAACGAATCGCTAGCGAAAGAAATAATCTCGGTTCTACATTTGTTAAACAGTGTAGACAGCGGTTCAGGGTTCTGTTGCGCATGAATTGACAACGAAGCCCGAAGGCCGGTGTGTTCAATTCCTGCGCATCACTACGCCCAACCGTTGTCTATTGAAAGAATGTCCATGTTTCCATATAACTCCATAATGTATCATTTTTATTGTGAATGTAGTTATTTGTCTTTTATCGCTTTGTACATAAGAACAGTTATATAATTTCACGTGAAGCGCTGTTGAAGAACGCACAACTCTTGTGTGAAAAGAACAGTATATAAATCGGGTATAATAAATACATTATGATAGAAGAGGATGGTTTCTCACGCCTAAACCGTTTATCCGCGCATGCGCTCTTAAACCGTGCATGAATGGAACATTCCTTTTATTTCAAATCTCAAACCCAACAAAAAGTCTTTAAAACGGTCAACAGACAATCTAACGCGGCGTCTGATCAGGAGCCAAACTGTTTGCAAATTCGCTTTAAGGCGTCATTGAGGTGAAATGGTTAAACAAAGCATTTTATATATACACATACAAAAGAGTTTCATATTTAGATTTACATTTGACCAGAACAAAACTTCGTATTTGTTATTGAACATATTATGATTTATACGAATTGTACGACGTTTTTAAAATATTGAAGCAGCATTTTGCTGTAAAATGTACCATTGGTGCATTAGAAAACAACAGTTTAAGCTGAACACAGTCAGTTTCCGACATTAAAAATAAATATAAAACCATCAATAGTATTGGTTGCCTAGTCATAGAGCTCAGCTCGCGTGTAATTGTTTCATTGTATCATATTGACTTTCATAATTATATTGTTAAAGGCCGATAGATCACCATGAGGTTCTGGAGTAACGACCCGACTGACATTGCTTCTCTGTATCATGTTGACTTACATCTATTGTTACAGGCTGACAGATCACCATGCGGCTCTGGGGTCACAGCTCGGATAGCCTTGCAGTTTGGCCGTGGTCTAATTCAGATGAACCAGCAGCGCACCTTTAGAAGTATCACAGGTGCCAAGTTTAAAGCCCAAGCGGTAAAGCAGATCAAGTGTGGTCCCCATGACGCAGTCATTGTAGAGGTCTCGGGCAAAGGATATTACTCTGGCTCATGTCAGTTCACTCTCGAGGACGGCGACGAGATTGGGAAAGGATTTTTGGTGAAATGATTTGAATGTCATAACTATTTTAAAACGACATAATTTCAATACACGTATATAAATACTTTTGTCTCTTCTTAATAATGGTGAAAGTATATTGATGATTCATGTATATCATTTTATGCCCCAAGAGCTGACTTTGTGTGCATATAGTGATTGAACTGTGTGTGTGCCCGTCTGTCCGTGTCTCTTTTGTCCATTGAAACGACGAATTGACTCTATGACAGAGCTGATAATTAAAGATTCAGGGATAAATTGAGTTCGGTAGAGTGGGCTACAATTTTGTCTTCTGGTGATGCTGAAGCCGTTTGCAACTCCGTTACACAAAATATGCATCTATTATAAAGCGATCGATACCATTTCCAATAAACTTGTTACAATTAGACCTGGCGATATCCCGTAGATGAATGATTACATTAAGAAACTCAAGGAAACGCAACAAACTACACAAAAAAGCTAAGGCTAAAAAATATGAATTACATTTGGCTGCATTTAGAACGAGAGCACCGCAAGCGGTACATTATACGCCCACTGGCAAAGAAATATATAGTTCATCAAAATTCATTCTAATTTGTAGACTTTTAGAGCTATGAAAGCATAAACAATACAGAAATAAAGCCTTTCCTAGCATATCTGAGTACACCAAGTTCAGATAACTCGACACAATGATCCGATTTCAATAATAATCAACCCTTTCATGAACTTATACTTCTATAATTATACTTCGGGCAAACATAATCAAAATCCATTCAGAACTGTAGTTGCTTAGTGTGTAAACACTGTCCAATAAGCCTTTTATAGAATATTTTGAGTACACCAAGGGCAGATAACTCTGTAAAGGAATATTAAATATATCTCAGACTTAACTCAGCTTCAGATCTTGATGCATATAACCTTTCTGTGAAGTTTCATTAATATCCTTCAAACAGTTTTCCAAGAAAACTCTGTACAATCTTTTTATAGCATGTTTGAGTATATCAAGGGCAGATAACTCTGTACCGAAAGTTAAATGAACCTACAACTCGACTGAGCTTTAGATATTGATGCATATAACATTTGTGTGAAGTTTCATAAATATCCCTCCAATAGTTTTCCCAGAAAATTCCGGACAAGCCTTTTATAGCATATTTGAGTACACCAAGGGCAGATAACTCTGTAAAGAAAATTGGAATGAACCTTAAACTCATCTCAGCTTTAGATATTGATGCATATAACATTTGTGTGAAGTTTCATTAATATCCCTTCAATAGTTTTCCCAGAAAATTCCGGACAAGCTTTTATAGCATATTTGAGTACATCAAGGGCAGATAACTCTGTAACGAAAATTGGAATGAACCTCAAACTCATCTCAGCTTTAGATCTTGATGCATATAACATTTCTGTGAAGTTTCATTAATATCCCTATAATAGTTTTCCCAGAAAATTCCGGACAAGCCTTTTATAGCATATTTGAGTACACCAAGGGCAGATAACTCTGTAAAGAAAATTGGAATGAACCTTAAACTCGACTCAGCTTTAGATCTTATTGCATATAACATTTGTGTGAAGTTTCATAAATATCCCTTCAATAGTTTTCCCAGAAAATTCCGGACAAGCCTTTTATAGCATATTTGAGTACACCAAGGACAGATAACTCTGTAAAGAAAATTGGAATGAACCTCAAACTCATCTCAGCTTTAGATCTTGATGCATATAACATTTGTGTGAAGTTTCATTAATATCCCTATAATAATTTTCCAGAAAAACTCCGGACAAACAAAATGTTGACGGACGGACGAACGAACGAACGGACGGACGGACAGGGCCACGCCAATATACGACCACCTTTAGAGGTGGGCGTATAAAAACTAGAAATAATGTTACTAACGCATTAAGAAAAGTAACCCATTTGTGACCTTGAAATTTGACCTCCTTATAGAACAAACGGGTATTTCCTGTGCAGAACAAGTTTATCGTGTGAGTTATATTGTTGTCGACTGAGCTTATTTCAACATCTTCTGGCGATGACCTCATTAATAGAAAATGCTTACCCTGATGTCACAATTAATACACCGCTTCAGCTAGAGATGCCTAATTTAGTGTGCGGGTATAATTTGGGATAGCGGAGTGAGACATACTGTTTTGAAAACGTGTTTTGAAAACGTGTTTGAATAAGTATTTAGTTTATAAGTATATCTTGGGAATATTGCATATTACTTTACTTTCAGGTCACTAAGCCGTGTCCTTGATCTTTAATATCAGTTAAAAAAAAGATGTTATAGAGCAGGGGTTACTATAATCAGCCAAAAAAGAAAGTTGTCCTGTTTTACATTGATTTTACATTAAGCACATTTCAAAGCTTCACATCTTTTCAAGTACCATAACAAGCCTAGCTTTATTTGAGATGTTAAAGGCTCATACGTTCACCGATGTATTCGAGTCAAACCATTCAGCTTAAATGACACATAAAACGAAAATGAAACACTTAAAGTTTATTCTTATTTCAATTCAAATGGAGGTAATTTTAAATTATAAGATTTTCTAGTCTTAATAACGCGGTTAATATTGTGATGACAGAAAGTCTATTGTGATTTTATTTACTAAAAGAAAAAATTCTAGCTGCTGAATATGGACACCATGGTAACTCTTCTATAGAAAATAGTTCTAAGGAAAATATGCTGTTTTCAGGGAAAAGAGATATAGACCTTAATTTTCAATACATTTTGCAAGTTATTTAGCAACAATTTCATGTCATCTGCAACTTTCTATGAAAAAGAATTAAATACAGTTTATGTATGAGACGCTGATAATTTAGAATACAAAAGTGTGCACTTTCTATTTTGCCTGAGTATAATTATTACACATCAGCAAGGTTTACTGAATGTTGTAGGTGAGTACATCTGGCGATGGCGGACTGTTGCAAAACATTTTCACTAAAATGCTTCCTTGGTATTGATCTTTTAACTTGTCCGGAGCATATTTCCTAAACAACATACGGTAGAACTAACACCTTTTGTGTGTAAATACAAATACATCTTTGTTATTTTTGTGTCGCATTCTATTTTCAGGTCACTGTGGTCTTGATCCTTGATCACAATTTTAGTACATGTAGTGAATAGTTCCTATACATGTACTCCGTCAGCTAGGGATATACCAAATTTAGTTCTGAGAGTACATTTAATGATTGCAGTGTCGCATGCAATTTATTGTCAGGTACTCAGTAACGTTGGCCTTGACTTTTAGCCATTGACCAAAGTTATAGAAATAGCTTGTCCTGAGTATATTTTCTCTACCACAACAGCTAGGGAAAACAAAGTATTTGCGTGAATACATCTTACGATGGTACCGTGTACCATTTTAACGTAACTGTGGCATTGACCCAATCTTCACAGAGAGCATATTTCGTTTCTCAACATACAAATAATCGATGTTTAGGAGAATGGCATTGCCCTTTGAACTCAACTATAGCAAAGGCTTGTCAGGATCAAGTGTGTCCTTCAACACATAAGTTAGGGATACCAAATTTAGTGTGAGATTATATCTTTGTTTTATGTATTGTTTTCAAGTCACATTGACATTGATCTAAACCTTCGACCTCAATTATGAAAGAGAATATGATATTAAAGCCTTTTACATACGAGTATATCGTATAAACAGCGACCAGCAAATGAGTAAACATGTCCATGGAACTGTGACCAATTACATTTGACCTCAATTATAAAAAAGTTGTACATAGTATATATCCTATACTATATTAGCTAGGGATTAAGAATTAGAATGATTGTCTATGAATATGGCAGCCTGTATATATTTAAATGCAGCTAACCGCTTAATGCAAGAGAAAAGTAAATGAATGAAAGCTCCTTTAGGGTCTTTGTTTCGTGCATTACTTTTGTCATGTGATAAGCTGCCATCTGTCCTATAGGCTATAAATCACAATGCTGTTTGTCAGTCATGTTATTGGACAGGCTATATAGCGAACATTGATTATAACAAACAAAGGCTTAACATTACATGTCCCTTATCTGCATTATGGACTGACAAGTCAACAAAATCGGCCTTTTTTAATGAAAACATTGGAACGAATTGGACTCTCGAGAACCTAGGACCTTTGAATGGCTATTTAATCACTGTACCAGCTGAGCTATCAAGGAAGACACTGAAACTTACCAAACAGTACTTTTTGTAATTGTCTAGTATAAGCACGTGTCGAAAAAGATCATATGGAAATCATGAGCATTTCCGGAACTCTACGTGCGGGGGCCCCGCCTGTGACCCACCTTTAGAACTATTGAAAAAACTGTCAAACAGTTTGCATTTAAACTACATGTATCTGCAAATAATTGTTGTACGGGGATAAGGTAGTGAATTGGTTCATGTATAACCCAGGTAAAATCTGTGTTACTAGCCTTTTTGACAACAGCAAAATGTAATGAGGTCAAAATGGTTGTCTGGTGTTTCTTTGAAATTCAAACAGCCAGTATCACTCCTTTAACATCTGCTTTAAAATTCTCGTGTGTTACATGTTTTATATTGGCTTACTTAACTACTGCAAAATTAGGTCAACAAGAACAGATACCCTCTCTTGAGTGCCAAACAAGCAAGGAAAGATGAAGGATTCGTAAGAGCAGATGGGTTTTAACTCTTTCCTCCCTGAAACTTTAATTGGGACAGTTCCAGTTGTTATTTTAGTCTAGTCCATTTCTGACTTTTAAGGGTTGTTTTTGTCAATGTTTGGTATTATGACAAACAGTGAAGACCCTGATCAGAGGGCTCCTTTCGGAGCCCTCTGATCTGGGTCTTCACTGTTTGCATAGGACTAGTGTACTATTCACATGTATATTGTTTCAAAAGGACGCCTATATGCGGGACTAGGGTTCAAAGGGTTAATACGAAATAACAGTAATGCAATATGCTCCTACAGGAACTTTATATAGCCTATTACCAGTCGCCATGTATTGAGCAGTTATCTGTTTGAAATACGACAATAAGATGGTTAGTGTGACATTAAAGTTATTTAGACTAAATACAAAGCTGATAAAGCGGTTCAGTATCAATGCATCACATGATATGATAATATAAAATATTTAGACCCTTATCATGCTAAACTGGCGTCTGCTTCAAAACTAATTTTTGGAAGATAACTTGAAATTGATTTAAATGAGTGCATCTTTTCGTGAAGAAATCTAAAATTGAATGTCAAACAGTTTAGATCATGATCGAACGCCGAGTATCTCGGTGTCTGATCTTAATCAAAACTGTTAGGAAATATAAGCCAAGTTTCGCTTTGCATAAGAAGGGTTAGGTCATAATTAAAATATGACACTATAGTGTAGCGCTAGTTAATGTGAAAATGGTTGAACAAACCAAGGATTAACATCGAAAATGGATTACTCCTAACTAATGATTTGAAAGTGCCAATACTAATTACAGGTTGCTATTTTAAATTAGTTCAGTTGTTCATACAGTGGAGAATGTGTTATTCTTTCCCAATAAACGCGTTTACGCTAAATCTATTATTTGCAGTGCAAATAGTTTGGAGCCAGATCAGACGCCGGGTAACCCGACGTCTGATCAGGCTCCAAACTGTTTGCCACCAAGATAAACATGAAATATCAGAATTGTCCAAAAGTTGTTCTTTTCTACGTTTTAGTGTTTTGCGTTCGCGTACGTTTGCGTTTATACGGGAACGAATAACAGATTTTCCACTTGGTTAAAAAACACCAGCCAGTGTACGTAGTTTTCGGCATTCGTCAAGAAAGATATCGTTTGGAATAGTTTGCTGTAGCTCTACAGATGCTGTAGATCTGTAGATGTTTACACCACCATCTGATTATCGTCGTCTGCTTAAAATGTCTGTGTGCATATATTTTACATTTTATTATCTTGTTAACAGAAGAAACTTATCACCGACTGTCAAACAGCTTTGGACTTGATCAAAGGCAGAGATACATGTATACCCGAAAAGCATACATACATTTTGTTTACAAGTTGTATTCAATTGTTTCCTTAACAGGCAAGTATGTGTATTTATCTCTTATACTGCTAGCGATGAATACTTACATTGCCTGATTAAAGAGTAGTATGCTTTTATTTCTAATTTTAGCAATATTAGGCATCTTACCTGAAGACACCTGGACAGAAGTGTCAATCAGTTTGTATTGGAATTAACACATATAATTTTGGCATTTGTGTTACTTATTCGAACATACATGTACCGCAGAAAACACTACGTTTACCGTAAATGTATGTTTGATGTTCATAAGTTAAGATATTTTAAGTAAAATAACAGCCACTGTCTTTGTCAGAGATTGTAACTTAATGCAGGAAAAAGGCAAAGCAGAAGTATCCGTTGTTCAGCATAAAACATGTACATGTCTATGCTCTAACAGAATGGTCGCGTTGAACACAAATTTGACAAGTTTTCAGTTAAATTTCAGTTGATGAAATAGTTTCAAGAAATACGTGTACATTATATAAGTGGTGTAAAGGACATGTATAAATATTTGTTTGAATAAGCAAAGACGTAGTCTTCAGATGGAGATGGAATACAACAGTAAGACGACAATTCTCGCTGACAGCGACACACAGGTGTATAGAACCCGTTGGTATGTCATCATCATCGTGTCCTTGGCAAATGTCATCAACAACATGTTCTGGGCGTCATGGGGTCCCATATCACAGTCGATGGAGCTGGTGTATGATTGGTCGGACAACACCCTGTTCTGGGTGGTCAATATTGGGAATATATCAGGATTCCTGTTCACCATATTAGGCAGTTATCTCATTGTTAGCAAAGGTATGGCAATTAACAATCGTAGAGTAAAGATGATGGATGTTATTATTTTCTGTTTATCCCATTACCCCATAAATATGCCTTTTACGCCTTTATTTTACTCACTCACTGATGTAACTAATTCCAATTTAAATAGTCATAAATATGTTTCATAAACATATTCTATATATTCTAGCAGATTATAGCTTAAAGCAGGTTGAAAGTAAAGCAGAATGCGCCTTTAGGCGCATTCTGCTTTACTTTCAACCTGCTTTAAGTGATCACCTCTTTTCAAAACTGTAACCTGGTTAATCTGATAAAGAGCGAAGCAATATTCAGACGAAAAGCGACATGGATGAAAGATCTTAAAGTTTTGTTTTTGGAATAACAGTTCACTGAATTGAGGGATCAGGGGCCCGTTTCATTCAAATTTCTACGACAAAATAAAAACAGTCGTAAGTCAAAACTTTAAATTACATTTAATTACTGATTTCTTTTTAAGACGATTCCAAGAGATGTCACAAGACAGAATTTGATGGAGAAATAAATAATCATGGAGACTTTTATAATCTGACTTACGACAACATTTGTCGTATGAAGTTTTATAAAACGGGCCCCTGCTTTTTTAAATCGGATTTATTTACTGCTTTAATTTGTTGATAATAGAAGTATTTGACATTGAACGAGGAAACATTGCAATAATATTGTCAGAACCACCATTCAAAGGTAAGACGGACACCTGATTCGGGCAAAGATAGCAAGACCATGTCGTCCAATGAAGAAGGACCAGTAACATTTAACCCATACTGACTGTAGATATACACAATTTAATTCATTTAAGTTTAAGTCATTTATGAAAATGA
This sequence comes from Gari tellinella, assembly GCA_922989275.2. Classification (NCBI taxonomy): domain Eukaryota; kingdom Metazoa; phylum Mollusca; class Bivalvia; order Cardiida; family Psammobiidae; genus Gari; species Gari tellinella. The sequence continues at coordinate 97,761,744 of OV277857.1, read as the reverse complement.
GATATACATGTAGTTGATGTTTCCAGGTATTCGTGTATCCACAGTGTTCTGCACATGTATGCTTGCTATAACAGCCACTTCGAGAATAATCACCATTTCTCAGCCGGCTGCTACAATGTAAGTAAAGCGCAAACCAACTGCGGTATCAAGATGACATACCGATCAGGAATTTCTTCCCTCTTATAACTTGCTCCCTCCCAACAACGACCCTCTGAATATCGATTCTCTCCTTTCAACAACGCTTGCCACTGTTCTCAAAACAAGACAACTATGTCTTACCTTTTCACAGCTGAAATATCGTCTGCTTAAAATTGTTCTGCAAATTTTCTCTCAGTCACATAATGGACATTTTGACAGATAAAAAAAACTGACGAGTGACTAACAACTTGAATCCAGGTAAGCGGCGTCTGGTCTGGATTCATATTGTTTGCAAATGTTAGTCAACTTCCCTCCCTATAACAACTCCCTCAGAACAACACATAATCTGTGTCTCCTATTGGGTGTTGTAGAGAGGAAGCACTGAACCACAATTTAGTATCTTGTAAACAACACACTTGGAGAATACATTACGCTCTCCCGTTTAAACGAAACTAAGCGCAAACGTAATTTTGCCGTGAAATGTAGAAACCGAATTTTCTTGAATAATTTATTTTTAAAAATATTAAATTAGCAAAATGTTTGGAGCCTAAAATTTGTTTGACACTCTCTATAAAATAAATTGTGTGAGAGGATTTGTTTAAAAAAAGTAATTTTCTATAGTTTACCTAATAACCCTTCAATGTTTTCAGATTACTGTCGATTGGTCAATTTTTCAATGGAGTGGCAACTGCTGTAACCACGTCGATACCCCCGGCTGTAGCGGAAGTGTGGTTCCATGTCAACGAACGCACTACAGCTACTGCTATATCCGCTATGGCAGCGGCGGTGGGTGCCGCTGCCGCTTATTTGTTTGGTAAGTATGTTGAAGGTTTTCTTTTAAGATGACGAAATATTGCAAATGGTAGAACCCTACGTGTTCGTTTTGAATTGACATAAAAATAATTCAGGAGAGTTTTAAGCGGAGAACAAACATTTATCAATGAGGCTAGATACTTTATGCAACTTAATAGGATAAAAAAAGAAAAACGCACCTAAACGTTCGACTTGCATTACGCAAAAACTTGCCTCGAACGTTGCGATATTAAAAACTCTTTAAAACATACATATAACTAAATCTGGATCCGAAAACTTTTCAATTCTTTTTTCCACAGGACCTCTCGTCGTGTCGATGCCGAAAATGTAAGTTAAAGTATTCATTGATTTTACTAAAAATATATGAAAAAAGTATCAGGAAAATCAAAATACGGCAATAATTGGACAAATAACGAGATAAATGACATTTGCAAACGATGTAGGTTCAATAGTTCGTATTCCCTATGCTAGTCAAGTATATACCGTCAGGACCCATAGCCCGAAAATTAAAGACTCTCGGAATTAGAACAATTGTAGAGAAAAATAAAATACCTTAAGCTCAACATTGTTTGTTCATAACAATAGTAACAATAATGATAATAATGATAATAATCAAGACTTTATTTATAGAGAAAGCTCAATTGATAAAGACCAATCTTCCATGAGACCCTCGAGATATATAAAGTACATAAAAAGGCATTTAATACAAAACTAATTATTAACAACAATATAACAATACTAACTGGATGAATTTCTTTCCGTATTGACCACTTTCAACAGAAAAATACGGATACACTCGAATTTTGATACCTCGAAACCGTTTAAGTCCAACATATTCTTATTTCAAAGATATGATTTGGCTAAGTCACGTTTTAATTTTGGAATACGGATAATTTCGACTTAAGTGATTTTGAAACAAGGAAATGTATCTGTAAAAATACGACTTAATGGAATTCGAGATAAATTATGAAGGTTCAACTGTACGGTCTACTGAAGAGAGTTGGCGGTATCTACTGTAATAGAGAAGACATTATTATTTCCCGTTTAAACGCAAACGCGTTGAAATGTAGAAAATAACATGTTGACAATTCTAATCATTTGTTTGTGTTTGAATGGCAATCAGATTGGAGCCTGAACAGACGTCTGATCTAAGCTGGCTCCAAACTGTTTGCCTTTCAAATAATAATAGGTTTAGCGTAAACGCTTTCATGACAACTGTTGCCAAAAATGTTTCTTCCTTTCAAAATTCAGATGACTATTTTAGACAGACAACAATATGACAGTAAAATATATAGAGGATGACAACACATGCAAGCTTCTGTAAACAGTATGTTGTATTTTTACAGGAACGGGACAACTGTACTGCTTAATGAAACAGGTGAGACAATGTCATAATAATGTACAGCCAAACATCTACAGTGGGGAATCTGTTATTCTTTCCCGTTTAAACGCAAACGTACGCAAACGCATTGCACTAAAACATAGAAAATGACAACTTTTCGACAATTTTGACTTTTCATGTTGATCCGAGTGGCAAACAGTTTGCAGCCTAATCAGACGCCGGGTTACCCGGCGTCTGATCTGGCTCCAAACTGTTTCCAATGGAAAAAATAGTTTTAGCGTAAACGCGTTTATTGGGAAAAAATAACGTTTTCTCCACTGTAATTACCCTTTTACTGCCATTATGACGTCATAACATAGTCTGTTCGCAAACGTGTCCTCCGCTTTTATTTCTAAAATTTAGAATTTTCTAGAGGCAGTTTGACTTAAAACATTTATATGAGAGTCAAATAGTTTGGATCCTGATCAGGCGGCGTAACGCGGCGTCTGATCTGCATCCAATATGTTTGCATGTGTTATTGTTTTAGAATTTGGCAGAGAAATGGTTTTTCTCACCTCTCGGACAGAGATATCCCGAAATCAAGGGGGTGTGAGATAACCTTATCTGTCCGGACAGGCAAGCCGAACTAATGGAACTATCTTATGATTGGTTGTTGTTGCCGTTGTTCTGACGTCGTCATGACGTCGTCATGCATGCATTAGCGCCTTAAAATACAACTCGCCACTGTATAGCAAGTTAAACGCGTTTTTATGGTTGACGAGGTGAGAAAATAAATCTAACACCACAGTTGAGTATCAGATGAATATCCAACTCACTCGTTTGAAGATATTTTTGGAACACTCGGCAAAGCCTCGTGTTCCAAAAATATCTTCAAAACTCGGGTGGGATATTCTTATCTGACACTCACGAAGGTGTTAGATTCACTATTTCTCACCTCTCGGACAGGGGTATCCCGAAATCTAGGGGGTGTGAGATAACCTTATCTGTCCGGACAGACAAGCCGAACTATCTTATGTTTGGTTGTTATTGCCGTTGTTATGACGTCGTCATGACGTCGTCATGCATGCATTAGCGCATTAAAATACAACTCGCCACTGTATAGCAAGTTAAACACATGTTTAGGGTTGACGAGGTGAGAAAATAAATCTAACACCACAGTTGAGTGTCAGATGAATATCCCACCCTCGTTAGAAGATATTTTTGGAACACTCGGCAAAGCCTCGTGTTCAAAAAATATCTTCAAAACTCGGGTGGGATATTCTTATCTGACACTCACGGTGGTGTTAGATTCACTATATCTACATCTACAAAGTGTGGGGTCATATTACTGATGTAGAACTATAACAATAACACAAGAGTTTCTGTATTACTTTAATTTGCAATGGCAAATAAATACAAGGCTGAGTGTAATTGAAAGTTTGGTTGTAAATCCACTCAAAAGAAAACTGGTCTATATCAAACATTTGCGTTTTTTACTTTAGTTAACTTAACTTATCTGAAATTAAAGTTGAGAAACAAAAGGAGACGACACCTGCTTTAAGCAGACGGAATTATTGCAGTGAAGTTGTTAAAACATTCAATTTCATTGTTTACTGAATTTTCATTTCAGATGTACCAAGGATTGAACGTGAAATGCGAACATACAACTATATCAGTAAGAGTGTACATGTATTTTATGTAGTAGGCCCTTTATTATCACAGCTGCATGAAATTATTTTCGAGCTTTTTATGGCAGGTGACTGCATAAATAAGATTAAAGAAAAAGCAGAAAACTTCCTAGTCTGGAACGTCCTAGCTGTCTTACGATGATCTTTTTCTGTTTGTTGTGTTCATTCTTTATTATGTTATGTCCATCCTTCATTATTATGCTGTGCACACTCTTTATTATGTTATGTTTATTCTTTATTATGTTCTATACGCTCTTTGTTGTATTATGGACCTTTTTTATTATGTTGTGTGTATTTGTTATTATGCTATGTACATTCTTCATTACGATGTGTGCACATTCTTTATTATGTTATGTACCTTCTTTGTTATCTTATGTAGTATATTTGCACCATTGTGTCCTCAACTTATTTTCGTACAATCTCCATTACGTAACGTCCAAATAACATTTCGTTATATGCATTTTTCATTTTGATGATGACATTAATGGCACGAGTAAATAAAGTAAAATAACGCCGCTTACTAGATCCAAGATGGCATCCGAGATGGAGGCGGTGTTGCGATCATTAAATTTAGGTCATTTGATTAAAAAAAGACGGTCGCTTAAAACAAGCTGAAAGTAAAACAGAACGCGCTACTATCAGTCTGCTTTAAGCAGTTACTTGTATTTCTCATACCCAAATGTTTGAGTGGTCTCCCCTGAATATAAGATTACAGTACACTCAATTAGCACAAAAATAATCACATGGCATCAAGTCATGAAAGACAGCAATTTCCATCTGTAATATTTATTGTACAAAACATTACGTTTCCACCCATCAACAACAGAGAATATACTGATACAATAAAACACAAATGTATACATCTGTCACCAAAGTACATATAAAATATATCGCATAATGTTTGTAGTAGGTTTACTAGGTAATGCACTATAATATAACTCATCAATATAGACTAACTGTTATTGTGCGGAAAATATTAGTAGAGTCTACAGTAAAACCTCTCTATTGAAACCAATAAAACAAAGGCTAATTAATTGTATAAAATACAGGTGACAGCTTAAAGGAAGGTGACAGTAAAACAAAAAGTTCCTAAATGAGCTTTTTGCTTAAAATGGCTGCGATTTCTTCTGACATTTTCTTTAAATTCTACTGCCTGAATTTGTTTCAATTTCCGGAAATCGGTGCATAAAACGTTATTACTTGTGCAATTAGTGATATCATTATAATAACAAAAGCACATAACAATGTGTAAAGCGGTCACAACGACAAGGGCATTGAACAGAACAAAATAAAGACGATACATAGCGAAACGGGGAATGTACGAAACAAAATGGTGTCAGTGTAGCTTAATTTAATTAATAGATAATATAGAATGTACATAACATAATAATGAATATGTACGTAAACTGATAAAGAGTATAGATATTCAGAACATAACAATGAAGGTGCTTAAAACAATAAAGGGTATATGCAACATTATATAACGTTGGTACATAACAAAATAACGAATAAACATAACATAGTTACAAAGTGTACACAACACAATAAATAATGTACATACCATAATAAAGAATGCACATAACATAATAAAGAATTTATACACAACATAGTAAATAATGTACATATGTAAATAACATAATGAAGAATGCACATAACATAATAAAGAACGAACACAACAAACAGAAAGAGGTGATCGTAAGACAGCTAGGGCGTTCCATATTCCATAGTATGACTTTCATTCTGTTTATCTGTAATACCACCAAATAGTCCTCAGTGGTCGTATGGAGGGGTTTTACTAGCTACATTTGAAATTAATACGTTTCCAGGTTATTAATTTCGCCCTCAACCCTAACACACTTTAACTTTTATATTCGAGTTATTCGGACAAGTGGAGTTATCTAGAATACCATGGGGACGTCTGCACCGGGACTTCACTGTTTACCGTGCAAAGCGCGACTTGGCGAATATTTGCAAACAGCTGCGTACGTGGATCAAAGATATTTACCACTCATATCAATATTGTCCTAAGTTTAACAAATATTAAAATTAATTAATATTATTATGCATTTCCCATCGATATAATTTCAAGCAGACGACACTTGAGCGAGATTAGGGATAATCTATTCACTGCCTAGCCCAACTACTATAACGCTTTGCAATTCAGATCCAGATCAGCTAGATCTATCAAATAACAAGGTGTCTTATTATGATCCAAACAATTCAAAATGCCTACAATTCTATATTTGACAGATATTTTAAACACTATGCAGCTGGGGACAGTTCGCCAAAACTCGGTTATTTCCGGATATTTCCGATTAGCAGCTGAAAAATCAATGGTTTTGAGCTATTTTTAGATTAGAGAGCAATTTTATTCAGCTATTTATAGATTAGACAAAATTTGTTCTTATACGATGTAACTTCAAATAGATTTGATGGCTAGGATATCTTTCAGGTCATTTTATCCAAAGTTAAAAATCCAAACCATGAATTTAAATCACTTTATACAATTAATCTGTTCACAATTATTATGAATAAAATTCGGAAATGTTAATTTATATACACTTCGCAAAGTACAGTAGATTTACATAGGGAATATATATCTGGTACTAAGCACGGTGAACGAGGGTCCGCCGCCTACAGTTTATCAATCGTTCAGACTACGGTCAACCTGGAATATGAATCAGTTACTTGAAATACTTCGAGCTGTAAGTGTCCCTTGACTCTCTTTTGATATTATTTTTAAATACATATCGATTTGCCTTTTGAAACCCATTCACTGCAGTTACGTCTTCTGCTTTAAAAAAAATGTAGTCTAAATTTCTAAAATATTTTGAGGTAAGAAATATTAAAATGAGTGTCTAACGTTTTGGATCCTGATCAGACGCCGTGTTAACTAACTGTTTTCAAATAAACATTGTAGATCTAGATCTACTCGGAGCAAGGCAGTTAAGGGTTTAATCATGAGTTCATTACCTCATTATTTTCAAGAATAAGTAATATTGCAGTCTGCGACAATAGTTGATGTCTGCTACTGTTCTACCACAAATGTTTTCTATTTTTTCCCAACTAAGGTCAGGGTGCCAAACAGTTTTGATCCTGATGAGACGCCGATTAGGCTAATTCAGATACTGTTTGGCAGTGATAAGCAATATGCGAACAGTTTATTGTCATATGCAAGTCATGTTAATAATTATTACATGTTATAAGTCTGGTTCGAGATGTAATGTATAGACGATTATCAATTCCTTTGGACGGCCATGAAAACTATAGCATGAGAATTGGTTGTTATCTGGTTAAAAACGATTGCGCTGGACGAGTTTTTTTAACAAGATAACAACCCATTCGAGTGATATATTTTTCATATCTATCCAAAGGAATTGATTATTCTACTTATCACATACATTTTAAGACGTTTTACAGAGAAAACACACAAAATTAATTGTTTACGCGAGACGTCAAAAACGATTTTGTGATTGACGACACAAAATGATATCGTCACTGCAAAAGTGATATTATCACTAGTGATAATATCAACTGTGACGCATATGAAATGTATCTATCTAATTGAGAAATCTCTATAAATAATCGATAGGTAATAAAAAGAGGATAATCAATTCCTTTGGATTGATATGAAAAAATTAGCACGTTTTTTTAACCACATAACAACCCATTCTATCCAAAGAAATTGATTATTCTATGTATTATATACATTATAATGACGTTTGGTTTCTACAGAGAAACACACAAAATTAACTGTTTACACGCGACGTCGCAAAAGATATTGTGACTTGACGTCACAAAATGATACCGTCACTGCAAAAGTGATATCATCACTAGTTATGATATCAACTGTGGCGCATATCAAATTTATCTAACTGAGAAATTTGAATAAATCACCGATAGGTATATAATAAATAGGGCATAAAGTGAATCTAATACCGCCGTGAGTGTCAGATATAAAGAATCAGTCATGAGTCGATGTTAAAGACAGGCTGATCTCAAACGAGTCTAGAATCGAAATGTTATTATCGAGCCTTGGCGAGCTTAATAACTTTTCTATTCTAGACGAGTTTGAGGTCAACTTGTCTTAAACATCGACGAGTGACAGATTCGTGTTCTCACATAACCAACGATTTACGTTATTTTTCAAAGCAATAGGCATTTTTTGAACCCCGGTGACGACAAAACGCCGTTATAACTAGCGACGTTATAGTGACGTCATCAATTGACCTCACACATGTTGGAGATAAGGATATTCGTCATCGTTGTTCACTATAGAAAACAAGCGTAGTTATGTGAGAAAATCAATTCCTTTGGATTGATATAAAAAAAAAAGTGGATTGATATGATAAATTTATCACGAGATTGGGTTGTTATCTGGTTTAAAAACAAGTCCGCAGGACGAGTTTTTTAACCAGATAACAACCCTTTCGAGCGAAAACAAATTCATATCCATTCAAAGGAATTGATAATTTTATTTATTATACACATTTTAATGACGTTTTACAGAGAAAACACACACAATTAATTGTTTACGCGCAACGCCATAAAGGATATTGTGACGTTACGTCAAACAATGATATCGTCACTGCAAAGTGATATAATCACCAGTGATGATATCAACTGTGACGCATATGAAATCTAACTGAGAAATCTCTATAAATCATAGATAGGTATAAAATAAAGATCTATAGCTATGGACATTGTATCATGTTTAAAACCAATAAAATTTGAAATGAATTTGAATTGAAAAAAAAGTAAAACACCAAATGATAATAATAATAAAAAATGTGCTTGTATTGCTTAATTCCAGAGTTTAGGCATTTTGACAAAATACATCGATAAACGTACATGTAAACCTCTACTACGAACACTCACCTTGCTGTAAGCAGTGGCCTGTTTTAAACACCTACTAATAAGCACATTTTAGTGGCACTGTATCCTAGCAAGGCGCTGAGTTACTCGGTGTCCGATCCGGATCAAAACTGTTTGAAAATGTCAATGGACTATGGCCACTGCTGTGAAGGGGTGAGGTGGGTGATGGGTGGGTGGTACACGTTTGTTTATTTATATTTATGAATGTTTTAAAACAAAGTATGTTGACTCGAGAAAGATATATAACAATGCACTCAGTCATCTGTATGCAAACTGTTTGCAAATACAGTGGAGAATCTGTTATTCTTTCCCAATAAACGCATTTACGCTAAAACTATTATTTACAATACAAACAGTTTGGAGCCAGATCAGACGCCGGGTAACCCGGCGTCTGATCAGGCTCCAAACTGTTTGCCACCAAGATAAACATGAATTATCAGAATTGTCTAAAAGTTGTTCTTTTCTACGTTTTAATGCTTTGCGTTTGCGTACGTTTGCGTTTAAACGGGAAAGAATAACAGATTATCCACTGTACCAGTGTACATAATAGGAGACACTGTCATCTGCTTAAAAATAGAATGTGAAACATGCAGGTTAATGATGAATTAATTAGTATATGGCAGCGAAAGGGTTAATTCTTTCAACACCGTGGATCTGTTTAATTATACTCATTACATTTGTAAACCGTGTAGACGCAGATCAGAGGGCTGCTATAGGAACCCTCTAATCATACAGGGTCTACATTCCAAGTAGACTGATTCTATTTTGATAACTTAAACGATCCACACGCGAACCTAAAACCCCACAAGAGTTACTTAGTGTTGAAATGTTTAATACGTGTAGCATGAAGAAACTGAAAGACAAGTGTAAAACAGATTTTATTCTGACCAGTTCCAGTTACTCGGGATCTGACCAACTTACGACACAGAAACATGACAACTCACACCATATGAAAATTACATGTTAAATTACATGTTCATATGTGCCTGTTATTTTCAGATTTTGGTTTAGCCATGGCTCTGTGTCTGTGCTCAATCCTCTACCTACCTGGTAAACCACCTACTGCACCCAGCATTACAGCGAAGGCTTCAAGATTCAGCTTCTGGAGCGGGGTTCGAACATTAATCAGGTTCTTACAGTGAAGGGCTCGCTATTCTTTCCCAATAGTTGGGTCAATTAGGCTCAAACTGTTATATCAATTGCAAACAGTTTGGAGCCAGATCAGACACCGGGTAACCCGGTGTCTGATCAGGCTCCAAAATGTTTGATACCCGGATAGAAATGGATAATTCATTTTAATTACTTTTCGTTTTAAAGTGTTTGCGTTTAGTTTCGTTTAAACGGGAAATAATAACTTCTTATCTACTGCATACATGCAGTGAACTATGCAACTGCCAGTATATTTCCATACTAAACAGTCAAACATGGACATTGTATTAAGCGACATATAACATGTTTGACTGCGTTACAGGTACCCTTCTATATACACGACAGATTATACGTTGGATTAATTGTATTACCACAGACACGATGGTTACTGATTAAGGCAGAATAAAAGAATACATTGTAGCTGACGCACGTGAAGATACTCTCTGGTTTATATGCTTCCGGTTTTAGCTGCCCATTGGACGTCTGACTAGGACTAAAACTGTTTGCAAGGTCGACTTTAGTCGCATATGACGCCTTTTAGCGCATTCAATATATTCCTCCACTGAAAAAGGCGCATTCTACTTTACTTTCAACCTGCTTTAAGTGGTCACCTGTCTTGAAAACTGAAAACTGGCTATTCGGCAAAGGGTTAAGGAATGAGACTTACGACTGATTTTGATTGAATCAATTTTTTTTCAATAGTTATCATGTTTACATTGTAGAATACCGTCCATGTGGTTGATAGCTGCAACGTTTGCAATTCCCATGGGTTTCTATGGCAACTGGTCATCAATGATAAATGTAATTCTTGGACCTGAAGTGATCACCCAAGTAAGACTTGTTCTATACGCGCAGTTCTTCCGCTGAAATTCGAAAAGTCGTCGTCGCTTTAGTCGAACATACCCGTATCTCAAGGCAAAAACGCGGCTGAGCAACGTTTGTACTTTCACATACGGGTAAGCTTGACTTGCGAGTTCGAGCTATTTAGGTAGCCAATCAAAACAAAACATGTGTTCCGGTAACCAACCGACAATATTTTTCCTTTCGACCCTAAGGGCCTGGGGCCTGTCTTACAAACGTCGTACGACAAATATTGTCGTAAGTCAGATTATAAAAATCTCAATAAGTAATTATTTCTCCATCTAATCCTGTCTTGGAACATCTCTAATGGAATCGTCTTGAAAAGACGATTCCACACAGATGTCAAAACACAGGATAAGATAGAGAAATCAGAAATTAAATGTATTTTAAATGTTTGACTTACGACCGATTATGTCGTACGACGTTTAGTAAGACGGACCCCTGTTACTCAAAATGTTTCTTATTCTTTACAGAAACAGGCAGGCTGGATGTCATTCTGTGGGAACCTGACAGGGGTGGTTTGTGCTCTCCTCCTGGCAAGGTACAGTGGAGAATCTGTTATTCTTTCCCAATAAACGCGTTTACGCTAAAACTATTATTTGCAGTACAAACAGTTTGGAGCCAGATCAGACGCCGGGTAACCCGGCGTCTGATCAGGCTCCAAACTGTTTGCCACCAAGATAAACATGAAATATCAGAATTGTCCAAAAGTTGTTCTTTTCTACGTTTTAGCGCTTTGCGTTTGCGTACGTTTGCGTTTAAACGGGAAAGAATAACAGATTCTCCACTGTACAGTCACACCATGATTAACACTTTCATTGCCATATACCGTTGGTTTAATAAACCCTTCATACCACCATAGTGTTATCTGCTTCAATATTGTTCTCTGTAATATCGTTTCAAAGTCAGGTTTTAAGGCAGTCTAACTCATGAATTTCGAAATGAACGTCCAACAGTTTGGATCCTAACGCGGCGTCGGATCAGGATCAAAGCTGCAGTCTGCAAAGGCGTATTTTAACGTCATTGGCAGTAAAATGATTAACATACATATAACGCCCTTCAGTGTCTTACCCCGAGTGCAGTGGTTCTTTGCAAACAGTTTGGATCATGATCAGACGCCACGTAACGCAGTTTCTGATCATGATCCAACCTGTTTGACAAAAGCAGATGAGGTCATCCATGGAAGTGAAGGGGTTACGCCACTAGGAAGAATATTACAAAAAATATTGCAATCATTCACCAAAGTTACACATTGTTAAAACCCTTTAACTCTCAATGACGCCATAAAGCGCATTTGCAAACAGTTTTGATCCTGATTCAGGATCAAACTGTTTGCTACTTGTTTTGAAATTACGTCAATTATACCAGGAACGTTTATATATACGTTCCTGGTTATACTGCCTTGAAACAATATCCCAGACAACAATATTGAAGCATACGACAATATGGCGATGAAGGGGTAAAAACCTCACGATACTTTGATCATGCATGAAAGGGTTAATCTGGATGTAAACTGTTTTCAAGAGTTATCACGAATTTACCTATCGCCAAATGTCATTAAATCTCTTGTTATCCAAAGTAGGACAAAGGTTATATGCAGAACGCTTTTTTTTGGAGCTTTCTGCGTTACTATCGTTCTTCATTAACAGGGCTCCAGTTAAGAGGGAGTTAACTGAACACATCCATTATTTTCTCAATTATTATAGTCCCAAATCCTATGGTGTTAATGCAGAATTAAAGATTTTAGTTTTTGAAATACACCCCTTATCTGGAGCTCTGATTAAGAATCCACTTGTTTATATACATACATGTAATTTATTTCCAATTTTCTTCATTTAATTTTTCCTTAGCCCTTTACTCCATGGCCTGATTCCAGTATTGAAAATAGTTGACCACTTAAAGCAGGTTGAAAGTAACGCAGAATGCTCCTGAAGGCACATTCTGCTTTACTCTCAGTCTGCTTAAAGCTACAATTAATATAATATAGAAATAATTTCTTATGATACATATTAATGTACCAGTCTTGGTGATATATCAATACCACTGCAGCGTACATGATGGTTATATACTTAAAAAATCCATAGCGTATTTTCTAGTTTTGAAGACATGTGACCACTTAAAGCAGGTTGAAGTAAATAAGAATGTGCATTTAAGGGGCACTTCTGCTTTAACTTCAGCCTGCGTTATGCTACCATCTGCTATAGTACATGTATGAAGAAAAAAGTTTTTATGGTGCATATTCATAACTACATAGAAAGTGGAACTATTTTCCTAAGTTGAGGTATAGATTAAATGCGTCAAATGTGTAAAATGCGTATTTAAGGAGTACAGTGGATAATCTGTTATTCTTTCCCAAAAAACGCGTTTACGCTAAAACTATTATTTGCAATATGCAAACAGTTTGGAGCCAGATCAGACGCCGGGTTACCCGGCGTCTGATCAGGCTCCAAAATGTTTGCCACTCAGATCAACATGAATAGTCAAAATTGTCGAAAAGTTGTCCTTTTCTATGTTTTAGTGCAATGCGTTTGCGTACGTTTGCGTTTAAACGGGAAAGAATAACAGATTCTCCACTGTAAATGCGTCAAATGTGTAAAATGCGTATTTAAGGAGTAATGGGTTAACAAGTTTTCACTGTATGTCTTTCAGATTAGTTGATTCGTTTAAGCACAAAATGAAGACCATAATTATCGTGAACTATACCATTGGCACCGCCATGTTTATATGGTTTACTTTAATGGAACGAGGTTGGCTGCCTGTGAATATTGGTAAGAGACAAAACCAGGGACGAATACGTTATTCTTCCCATATAAAAGCGTTTGCTCTAAAACAATGACATGAATAGCAACTATAGCGTAAAACCCTTTCACTTCCAAGGCCGGCAACACTGACTTTTGCAAACAGTGTGGACCCTGATCAGATACCGTGTAACACGGCATCTGATCAGGGTCCAAACTGTTTGACCCCTTTCACTGCCAATGCCAACAACACTGATATTTGTAAACAGTTTTTACTCTGATCAGACATCGCGTTACGCGGCGTGTGATTATAATCCAAACTGTTTAACACTCGTTTCAATGGTTCCTAACTTAAAACTCATAAAATTCCAAAGCAGACGAAAAGTATAAGCAGACGATAAAATGGCAGATACTTTGTAAGCCGTGGATTATTTCCGTCATAATGGCATTGAAATGTTTAAAAAATGCCGCGTTGCGTTTGCGTTTAGTTTCTTTTAAGGCGGAAAAATAACAAGGGCCACTATGGCCCTAAATCGCTCACCTGGTACACCATGGCAAACTTGACCTATAGTGACCTAGATTATGACTGGACATTACCCCCAAAATCAACCTTTAGAGTGTAAACAAGATTTTCCTATGATTTGACCTAGTGACCTAGTTTTTGACCGAACATGACCCACATTCGAACTTGACCTAGATATCAATGAGGCAAACATTCTGACCAAGTTTCATTAAGATCCATTGAGATTTGTAGCCTCTAGAGTGTTAACGAGGTTTTTCTATGATTTGACCTAGTGACCTAGTTTTTAACCGGACATGACCAACATTCGAACTTGACCTTAATATCAATGAGGCAAACATTCTGACCAAGTTTCATTAAGATCCATTGAGATTTGTAGCTTCTAGGATGTTAACAAGGTTTTTCTATGATTTGACCTAGTGACCTAGTTTTTGACCAGACATGACCCACGTTCAAAGTTGACCTAGATATCAATAAGGCAAACATTCTGACCAAGTTTCATTAAGATCCATTGAGATTTGTAGCCTCTAGAGTGTTAACAAGGTTTTTCTATGCTTTTACCTAGTGACCTAGTTTTTGACCGGACATGACCCACATTCAAACTTGAACTAGATATCAATGAGGCAAACATTCTGACCAAGTTTCATTAAGATCCATTGAGATGTGTTGCCTCCAGAGTGTTAACAAGGTTTTTCTATGATTTAACCTAGTGACCTAGATTTTGACCGGACATGACCCACATTCAAACTTGAACTAGATATCAATAAGGCAAACATTCTGACCAAGTTTCATTAAGATCCATTGAGATTTGTAGCCTCTAGAGTGTTAACAAGGTTTTTCTATGATTTGACCTAGTGACCTAGTTTTTGACCGGATATGACCCACATTCGAACTTGACCTAGATTTTATCAAGGCAAACACTGTCATGAAGTTTCATGAAGATCCGATGAAATTTGTAGGCGCTAGAGTGTTAACGAACAATTGTGAACGGACAGACGACGGAAGACGGACGACGGACATTCAGTGATCCTAAAAGCTCACCATGGCACTTCGTGCCAGGTGAACTAAAAATTGCCCCCATTGCACCCGAATTTTACAATACATGTACATGTCCAATATTTCTTGTTTAATCCATTTAAGCCTAGTGTCTACTAAGTGAACATTGGCAAAAAGTGAAGACCCTGATAAGACGCCGCTTTACGCGGCGTCTCATCAGGGTCTACACTGTTTGCTATTGCATATGCATGGGTCAGCTGTATGGTGTCTACAGTGTCTTACAGTGAATTCACACAACCAGCACACGGAGAGAATTCATTACAATATCCAGGAATAAGTAGGCTAAAGAATGCCCGTGGTTGCTAGAACCCAGATAAGGCAAATGTTTTCGCAAGTCCTCGATCCAAACTATTTCATCCGCATTGAAAACCTTTGCAAACAGGTTTGATCCAGACCAGACCTCACTACACGAGGGGCATAATCAAGATCCAAATTATTTGCCACTCGAATAATTTTCTGTAATAATGCAAAGAAGACTTAAAAACTAGTATCGAAAACCTTAGAAAATAGGTTTGATACAGATCAGGCCAAACTATTTGTCAATTAGATTCATTTTTGCTAAGTAAAAAAAATATACGAGATTTCAGAATTTCAGCAGACGACACTTTTAGCATAGTCTACGATAGTTTTTCAGTGTTGAAAATTCATCACTTATTTCAGTATTTTGCTGTATGCTAGTGTGCAGGCGTTCTAATGATACCATTTATATATGAATAATAAGAGACTATAACAGAAACTTAAAACGTCATAAAAGTATTTCATCAATTTAATGTGTTGAAAGTGTGTAAACATTCACCCCTGAAAATTCCAGTTACAAGTTAAGTTTAGTCCATTTTGCTTATTTAAAGTTGATTTTTACAAATAATTTCTTGGTTTTCACTGTTTGCACAGGACAAGTGTACTCTTTACAAGTATACACGATCTGTCAGTGACTGGTATACTCGTCGCTATAGGTTCAAAGATTTAAAAGTTAACACCCCTTGATTTTCAGGTTATCTCTACACAGTCGTGATACTAACAAGTGCCTCGATCAGCAGTTGTGCGCCTTTATTTCTTGAAATCTCATGCGAGACGTCATATCCGGTATCGGAAGGGATCAGCGCGGGGTTCCTCGGCATGATGATCAACCTAGGGGCCTCTGTGGTACTCGCCCTCACCCAAATAAAGTTGCTGGGTATGAACTAGATGGTTGCTTAAATCCTTCAAAGGCTCACGAATATGCTGGGGTTCTATCTACCCTTCAGTATAGAACCTCTTTATTATGATCACTAAAAAGAAGATTATTGAATTGACTGTATAAAAGACAGGTAACTGCTTAAAGTAAGTGACTGTTTTCTGTTTTACTGTCACCTTACTTTAAGCAGTCACCTGTCCTGAACCCCTTATAATTATCATAGTTAACCCTTAGCCTGCCACGCACGACTATAGCTCCATATGCAAACAGCTTGGGTCAGGATGAGACGCCGAGTAACTCGGCGTCTCATCCGGATCCAAGCTGTTTGACACTCTGACAACATTTTCAGCAATTTTGAGCAACTTTGAAGCACTTTGAAACTTGAAGCAGACGAGAAATATAGCAGACGACAATTTATTTGGCGGGCTAAGGGTTAAGTAGTCGTAATAGAGAGGTTTTGCTGCTGCTAAGTATGTTAACTAGAAAACATTATCATATGATATTTCCTGAAAATATGTCGTCAGCTTGTATTTCTCAAATTTAGAGTTTTTGGAACTTTAATTGCAGGAACATCTGAATAAGTTTCAAATAGCTTGGATCCTGATAAGACGTCTAATCATGATCCAAACTATTAGCAATTATCGATGCACTCGCGTCAGGGCAACGTATATATTGATGGATTGTCATTTTGTTGTTTGCATTATGTTTCGACTTTTTTTCCCAATACATCGATTACGAAACAAGCTACATTAACTTTTATCATACTTAATTTCGTTTACAATGTACCATCTAAGTCCTTGGCATAGAAATAATGTATATACAAATCATTACCGATGACTCGAATGGTTGGTCATTTCAGAGGGAGGAACCCGAAATGCCACGTGTTAGCGACCATTGTACCCTCTCACAGGTCCCAGATGGAGCTTTCTGTCTTACTTTTATCCTATATTAAGTAGTCGCCCGTCCTTTGTGATGTACCTTCTTTCCAAAGAATGTCCTGTTTAAGAGAGCCTTTACTATATATAAATTATAATTATATCGTAATCGAATGTTTTTGTGGACTTTCAGATGCCTCATCTTGGATGAACTGGATGGTGTCCGGTGTGTTCTTAATAGCGCTTCCTCTTTTAGCGCTATTAAAAATAAACTATCAAAGAGTTTACATAGATACAGGTGGAGCCAATGTAGACCCAGCTTCAGGGAACACAGAAACGAAAAGCCCTATAAATGTCACTGTTCCCAACACTGACATATAGTCAACATACTAGAAGTGTTAAGTGATTGATTTCTGGATAAGCATAACGCTATTTAATCATTTCGCTGTCAATGGCGCCATAAGGCACCTTTTCAAACATTTTGTATGCTGATCAGACGCCGCGTAACGCGGCGTCTGATCAGCATCCAAAATGTTTGACGCATGTTTCAAAATGTCATCAGTCATACTGTTTTAAATCTTACTTTGAACTGATATTGCAGACAACACTATTGAAACAGACGACAATATGGCGGCGAAAGAGTAAAACCCTCACGATAAATTTGGCGATTAAAGGGTTATAAGACAGCTGACTGCAAAATATGCATGGCTATTAAAGTGTTACCAGACGCTTATGTATTATAAGAGCTTTCTACCTTACTGTTTTTTTTCAGTAGGCCGACGGACACAATGATAGCTTTAGCAAAATTGACTACAAAACATCGCTATTACGACACAGTTTAATTAAATACCAGTACATCTACAGAGAGGGAAAGAAACGGAGCGAGAAAGAGAGAGAGAAAGAGAGAGGGAGAAAGGGAGAGAGAGAAAGGAGATAGAGAGAGAGAGAGAGAATGGGGAGAGACAGAGACAGAGAGACAGAGACAGAGAGACAGAGAGAGGGACGGATATGTAGATACATCCGTATGAGATGAACAGTCGGACAGTCAGATGCAGTCATGTAGATAGAGTACTGATCAGACTGTATCCATATTACTTTGATATTATATAGCATTATATACAGTAATAAAACTTCAGTAAACTCTTGAAATGTCGTCGAGTGTGCCTATAGCTCTTACCAGGATGAACAAGAAGCGTTAAGTTTAACGACCAATGAAATGAAAATTGACAGTACTGCAGTATTTTTGTTCTGCACTAAATTGTATATTTACTTGTTCATCCATGAAACTTAACTCTTTGCATGCTTGGTGTTTTTTCGTCTGCAATAAAAAATAGAATTTTCAAAATTTCTTTTCAAAGCAGGATCAGAGTGTCAAACAGTTTGGGTGCTGATGAGACGCCGCGTGATGCGGCGTCTCATCAGGATCCAAATTGTTTGCAAATGTAATCACTGTGTCACATATATCCGCCGCTAGCATGCAAAAAGTTAAATTGAAATTCCAGTTTCAAATTATGCCTAGACAAATTTTAGGCCTACCATTGAAGGTTGTGTTTGCAATATATTGCAAATTGACAAACAGTGCAGAATTAATCAGAATTAATCATGAGATGTTTACCTCTTCAGCGTTTCATTGTCCTCTGCTTCAAATTTATCGTTTGCAATATCGTTTCAAAGTAAGATAAAACATTAAATCCTATTGACGAGCATAGCTACCAATCACTAACAAATAGTGTAACTGTGGAAAATACACTTGTCCTATTCAAATAGTGAAGACACTGATCAGAGAGGTACTGTAGTCCTGAGCATTCTGATCAGTATCTGCACTGTTTGTCATTCTGCAATTTTTTACCGAAAATAACCCTAAATAGTAAATACTGTAAACATATTGTCAAAAATGCTCTAGACTTATTTGGAAACTTGAATTTCCCATCAAAAGATTTAGGGTTCATCGAAAAAAACCGTAGTCACGCGTAGGGAAGGCCTATTCTGAACAGTTGGGGTAGATCTAAATATGTTACTTAACGCATAACTAACCATTTAAAATCGCGTAACGCGGTGTCTGATCAGGATCCAAACTGTCTTACACTCAAATCATTATTTCTTAAGTCAAAATACCTAATATTTAATTTTATTAAATATAAGCAGACGATATTTCTTAAATAGAATGACGGAGTCATGGCAGTGAAGGGGTTTCACTGTTTCGCCACAAAATAGTGTCGTTTTGATTGAAGAAATATACGAATTTCAAACATTTTGGATTCGGATCAGACGCCGCATCACTCCGATATTAAGATATTGATTGTGTTTTTTTTTCATAACATTGATAACAGGGCCAAACGGTTCGGACCCAACTTAAATTAGACGCCGAGTCACCAAATGTCTTATTTCGGGTTCATATCATATCTGCAAATATCAGTATTGTCGCCCTTTGCATAATACATGTACATTGTAATTAGGGTGAATCTATATTTATTTTTATCTTAAGATGCTACTGGAATACGGCCCCTGGTGAAGGATATAGGCCTACGTGATGTTTGCAAACCGTATACCTGAGATGTAAACAGTGTTGAATCTGACCAGAAGTCAAAACTAGCTGTTTGTCGAGATTTTAAAGTAGATCAGCATTTCGTATACTTCAAATTGAAAACAGGAAGAGTCCATTTTAAAATCCAGGGGTCTAAATTGTGCCTATATATGCATTATTTATAAGCTGAAGATTTTTAGACTAGAATTAACTGAACACACACACAGAAATATTAACAAATAATAGGTAGATCTAGATCAAATAACTTGTCAAAATAACATGTTGCCGTAAGGGACTTGGTGACGTAGCATGACAGCCATAATATTGTAATGATCTATGGGGGCGGGCATATAAAGCCCTTAACAATTTTAAGCCCAGGCCCTTAACCTACTTAATTGACTCGACATGCCAGAAATGTACAAACAGTTCAGATCCAGATCAGACCAGGAGCCTTTCATTGTTTTATCGTGATCTAAACGTGGCACCTAATAATTTTGAAAATACAGACGATAAAATTGTTTTAGACGACAGTCTCTACTTACTTTTAACCCTTATCCTGCTGCAAAGTCGTCACGCCGTGTGCTTTGAAAATGTCGTCTGCAAAGTTTATTAAATTTAGATTTATACATTTTATGAAATAAAGAAGTCTAAAGACGAGTGTAAAACAGTTTGGATTAAGAGCAGATGTCTGATCTGGATCCCAACTGTTTGTAAAAAGCAGCAGAATTAGGACCGGTATAAGGGTTTAGAAAATGTTACCTTTAAACCACGTGGCCAGGGATCAAAACATGTGGTTATTAGGTAAACGTACTTGGATGAAAAGGGAGAGCATCGGTGGTTCAGTGGTAGAATGCTCGCCTGCCACGCGGGCGGCCCGGGTTCGATTCCCGGCCGATGCACATTTTTTCTCAAAATTTTGCAACATTGAACAGACAATATTAACAGAATATGAGAACGTGTAATTTATTTTGGCTTTCAGTCTCTATAATTACGAGAACAGCATACATATAGATATGAAGATCTTCATATAGATGATAATATAACATAGATCTATTCCTATTTCATTGAATTTGTCAAATGTTTCTTGTAATTCTGTTAACCCATGTCATCACAAATAGCCTACGGCTTTTCACGCTTTTATAATTCAGCTATTCTTTCATGGAAGAACATCTACATTATCTGTGATCTAATCAAAATGCATAAATATGCAACATCATTTATATTTTCTAAAGATCTGTATACATTATCAGAATCAGAATGTAGCTTAATTAATAGTCCAAATCATTTAGTCGTTTTGCTTGCTCTTTTCATAATTCCTTTTAATGTAAACTTCCGTTTGTTTTTTAACGTCGCTGCATATATGCATTATGCCAGAAACTGAAAACTGTAATTAAAATATCACTAGATCTATGATCTAACAATGAAGGGAAATGTTGATATACCTGGACGAGATATGCGGCGGCTTTCTATGAAGAACTAGATCTACATCTAGATGAAAGTAAAGCAGAACTATTGTTTAAATCTGCTTTAAAAAGTCAAATGTCTTCAAAATATAAACTGTGGCAAGCTCTTTAATTGACTATATAGGCCTAGATCTACATACGCTGTCTCAAAGACTTCTCGATCTAGTTGATAAACAAGTTTACTTGTAACTTAACCCATTACCCCATTGCCTGTTTCTAGTATTGAAGACAGGTGACCATTATGTAACCCGAGTGGCCGTAAAGGAGTAAATCCAACCCTGGTTCGAGTTCGTGTAAACTTTATTATATAGACGAAAGGTCTGTAATGAAATATATACAGATAATGAATACAATGGTAAAACATCCTAAATAATACAAATCTCAATTGACGCTAAATACTAAAGCCGTAATATTCCCGAAATACATGTATATAAATTAAATGCCAATTCAATTAGGTAACTTACCAGCTGGTCGGATGAAATAAACTATAAATGTCTCTTAAAGAGAACTGTACTTTAGCAATACTAAGTTACAATGTAATATCAACCTTTCTCAAGGATAGATAGAGCCAGAATGATAGAGTAGGGTGCAGAGGTCTTGCAGGTTAGCTTTGGTGTCACGTGACAACCAGAGAACAACTCACTCGTGCATTATTTCACTCATCAAGCTCACTCACTAACTCTCATGGACAAGTGACAAGTTACAAATACATGCAGGAATATTGAGTAGTGATACAGACTATAGCATGATGTAAACACCACCTATAGTCTGTACCAGCAAATGAACACAATAGGGTACAGTCAAACCTAACCTGGGTTACATACTCCCCTGCCAGGTTTAAATGGCTCCTGACATTTGCAAACTCAGATAAAATAAATAAATAATGCGCAAAATGAGAATAAAACATTTCCATTACTATCCAAGTAGAATGAAACTACTAACTAAAACCAATACAAACTTACACTATTGTAAGTCAATACAAACTTGACCTATTTGCAAACTGTAATGT
This sequence comes from Gari tellinella, assembly GCA_922989275.2. Classification (NCBI taxonomy): domain Eukaryota; kingdom Metazoa; phylum Mollusca; class Bivalvia; order Cardiida; family Psammobiidae; genus Gari; species Gari tellinella. Next base: position 97,739,540 of record OV277857.1, on the reverse strand, counting down.
TTACAAATGTAGAAAAATACCTGCTTGTAAGACAATATATGTATTTGCAAATGAAACTGCCATAAGTCTCATATCCAAATACATAAAATTAACAACCAAGAACTGAAACACTAAGTTCTATACTAGTTGAATGATAATTACAGTGAAACTGCCATAAGTTTCACTAATAAATGAAATCCAACTGTTCAACCAAGAACTAAACTAACAGGTTCTACACTGGTCAATAAATAAATTACTTAAATTACTTTGAACATGAAATTGACAACTGATTCTGGCTCAAATTGATAAATGAAAGTAATTTCACTCATCAGAAGACTTGTCAAACTCAAGTACAAGGAAACCAAGCAAATTACACAAAATTAAGCAAATGCAAAGCAAATGAAATTCAGAAAATTCCCTCAGCAACTAAACTGACTAGATAAACTGAGAATTTACACTAAATAAAAGATTCTGACTGAAAGTCATTGCTATGCCACACTATTTGAGGGGCAACCCATTCCCCATACCTATCAGGGGCCCTTCTGGTCCTAACCGGACGACTTGGTGGTAGGGATTCAAACCCTCTATCCCGGTTAGACGCAGACTGTGCAGACCTAGACTGGTTGGATGCAGACTGTGCAGAGTTGGATTGGTTGGACACAGACTGTGCAGACCTAGACTGGTTAGATGCAGACTGTGTAGACCTAGATTTACTGAAATTTGATGTATCTGACACAGAATGATGGCCATCAGATTGTCTGGCTCCTGCTTGACTTAGGCTGAGGTCAGGGGTTACACTGGGTATAGAAGAAGTATAGGACTGTCCAGTCTGACCAGAGATATCTGGAACAGACCTGGACCTATTCTCATTGTGAGAATGAGAGCTGTCTCTATGTATACTCCTAGCTGGTTGTCTCTGCCTTCTCTGAGGTATGACATAGACATCCGAACCTGAGTTGTCTGAATCAGAGTCAGACTCAGACTGAGACTCAGACTTGTCTGGCTCTGATTCAGGCTTAGACTTAGGCCGGCGCCTATGTCCACCTGTGACAGATTCATGGTCATCAGACTCTATGGGTATGCTATTAAAGGGTAATAGCATATTTCTGTGGAGAGTGCGGACCTTGGAGCCATTCTCCTGTTTAACTTTATAAACAGGCAGAGCAGAATCTGGAATACAAGTGACGATATATGGGTTTTCTTCCCATTTATCAGCCAATTTGGCTTTCCCCTGTATTCCAACCTTCCTAACGAGAACTCTGTCTCCTTGCTCCAAGGCCGACTCCCGCACAGATTTGTCATAGATCCGCTTGTTTTTCTGTTGCATCTTCCCTACATGCTTGGCTGCTTTGTCATAAGCAAATGTCATCCTAGACTTCAGTTTACTGCCATAAGTTTGAGGTGCTGCAGCAACCTCCTCTTGGACTGGTGATGTGCCAAGATAAGCATCAACTGAAAGCCTAGGATGCCAGCCAAACATGAGAAAGTGTGGGGAGTACCCAGTAGCATCACTCTTGGTAGCATTATATGCTTGCACAAGAGGAGCTACATAGGATTTCCAATCCTGTTTCTGGTGATTCTCCAGAGTACCTAGCATCTTGAGTAGGGTCTGATTAAAGCGCTCTGCAGAACCATTTCCCATGGGATGATAAGGAGTAGTCCTTGTTTTCCCCGTGAGAGCCAGCCTGCAGAGTTCTTTAATCACCCTACTCTCAAAGTTGCGTCCCTGATCACTATGGAGCCTTGTTGGAAAGGAATAGTACCTGATGAAATTTTCATACAGGGCCTTTGCTGTGGTCTGAGCAGTTTGGTTCCTGCAAGGGACAGCCTGAGCATATCTGGTAAAATGGTCTGTAATGACCAAGATATGCTCATAGCCTCCCTTGGACCTTTCCAACGACAGAAAGTCTATGCAGACAAGCTCCATAGGGTACGTGCTTGTAATGGGCGTCAGCTTAGCCACCGGCTTTACTGGTGTCTTGCGCCGAATACATCTCGGACAAGACTCAACCTTCGAACCAATGTCCCTCTCAAGCCCAGGCCAGAAGAAGCGCTGCTTGGCCAGCCATAGGGTCTTTTCTTTACCCTGATGGCCAGTGTCATCATGGACGCCTCTCATGGCTCTGGACCTGAAAGAGCTTGGGACGACAAGTTGTTCCACTGACTGCCCGTCCAGAGTTGCAGTCCGATACAGAATATTGTCAATGAAATGGAGTTTACTCCATTCACGCAAAAATTTCTGTACGGCTGACAACTCCTTCTTAAATGCCTTCTCCCTGGGACGAGAACAGCTGCTCCGCAGGTGTATAACGCGGGCAAGTACAGGGTCACGCTTCTGCTCCAAGTGCCAGTCAATCTTGGCAAAATTGTCTGAACCCGACAATTCCTCATCGGCCGACTGAGAATTGTCAGCCTCAGACAAGCTTTCGACTAACGGAAAGCAAGAAGTAACAGATTGACAGATTGCCTGTACAGAATCAGGAAACAATCTACTCAGAGCATCAGCATCTGTGTTCTGCTTGCCTGATCTGTACTTGATAGTAAAATTGTAGTTGGCAAGTGCAGATATCCACCTGTGCCCTGTGGCATCAAGCTTAGCAGTGGTCAACACATAAGTTAGAGGGTTACTGTCTGTAATGACTTCAAATGTATTACCCATAAGGTAATCACTGAACTTGTCTGTAACCGACCACTTTAACGCCAAGAACTCTAACTTATGTGCTGGATATTTGCGTTCACTTGGACGCAAGCCTCTACTAGCATAGGCTATGACCCTATCTGCTCCATCCTGGTGCTGATACAGAACTGCTCCAAGCCCTTTACCACACGCGTCCGTGTGGATAATAAAGGGCAAGGAATAGTCTGCATAAGCCAGAACTGGAGGGTTAACAAGCTTATCCTTCAAAGTATTGAAGGCTAATTGCTGCTCCTCACCCCAGAACCACTCTGTAGGCTTATTGGACTTCTTTCCTGCCTTCTTCTTTTGCTTAGGCTTGTGTGTGCAATGGCCTACTAGCAAAGCATTAAGAGGCTGGGCAAGGGAAGAAAAGTCCTTGACAAAACGCCTGTAATACCCTGCAAACCCAAGGAACTGACGCAGTTCCTTGACATTGCAGGGTGGTTGCCAGTTCTCAATAACTGCTGTTTTGTCAGGATCTGTAGCTATGCCATCCTCAGATATAATGTGTCCTAGATAAAGGACAGACGATTTGAAGAACTCGCATTTGGAGGGTTTGAGCTTCAGGTTATGCTGCTCAAGCCTCCCAAATACTGCCTCTAAACGTGTGAGGTGCTCTTCAAATGTCTTTGAAAAGATGAGGACGTCATCTATGAAAATGAGACATTCCTTTAAATGCAGCTCACCCATGCACTTCTCCATGAGGCGCTGGAACGTCGCCGGGGCGTTGCAAAGCCCAAAAGAGAGGCGTTCGCACTCGTAGAATCCCAGGTTACCGACTGAGAAAGCCGTTTTCTCCTTATCCTCCTCATCCATCTCAACCTGCCAGTAACCTGAGCGAAGATCTAACTTGCTAAAATACTTTGAACCCGCAAGGGTGTCTATGGTGTCGTCAAAGCGAGGTAATGCATAGGCATCCTTGCGCGTTTTAGCGTTTAACGTCCTATAATCAATGCAGAAGCGTAAGGATAAATCCTTTTTCCGGACCAGCACAATATTAGAAGAGTAAGGGCTCTTAGACTCCCTTACAACTCCTGCCGCAAGCATATCCTTAAGGTGCTGCCTTACCTCCTCATACATGCCAGGAGGGATCCTCCTATATGGATGCTTAAAAGGGGTATCATCTGTCAAGACAATCTTATGCTTGACAATATTAGTACAGCCAAGATCATTGGGCGTTTTAGAAAAGATATGATCCCATTTACCCAAAACTTGCTGAGCCCTTAAATATTGGTCATCAGTTAATTTGGACTTCTCAATCTTGATACCCAATTCCTCCAGAGGTGAAGGCTGGTCTGATTCGGGTTTACACGATTGAGAGCCTGATGCTAAGTCATCAATGACCTTGACCTCAGTGATCTGGCATATACTAGCCCTGGGTTTAATAATCACTGGCTTTGCAGTCATATTGCAAACTTTAACTGATATTTTGCAATAATCATGCTTTTGCAGTTTGACTACTCTCGGACAAACTGACAAAGATGAAGCCGCAATGTTCTCTGTTACAGCTTCTGCAACAGAACTGTCAATATTTCTGCTGAAGCCATTGACTACTGCAGTCTGGTATGGTTCAACAGATATAGGCTTTCGGCTACACGCCTTAACTGTAAAAGAGTCAACTTGCAAACAATCCATTGCAAGTTGCCACTCACTGGGAATATCGCCCTTATCAGACTTTGAAGACCTATGCTTCAGAGGCCTGATAACATTTGTGCCAATAATTATTGGACACTTCCTGTTAAAATGAGTGTCTGGAACTACCAGAACAGGAACTGACATCTTAAAATCTGATAAAAATGGTACTGAAACAGATGTTTCAATAAATCCAAGATATTTCAACTTGGATCCATCTGCAACAGAGATGTCCAACAGGATCTGTAAGTCATGTAGAGGAGGCTTATCTGTTAAGGAGTTGTAAAAGGACTCCGAAACAGTAGAGATCATAGACCCACTGTCGATAAGCGCAGTTGCCTCCTGCTCATGTAAATAAACCAATGACTCATTGGCATTGCCAATTAAATTGGACTTGTGATACTGGCTCTGCTCCACATGCCCTGCCTCAGTATGGCCAGCTACTGAGGCATCTACCCGTTTAAAGGGGTCTCCTTCTTGCCCTGCGAAGCATCATAAGATCTTCCTCTGCCCCTGCCTCTAGAGTTACCCCTGTTGTTGTTGTTGTTGTTGTTGTGTGGATTGTAGTTATTGTTGTTGTATGATCTGTTGTTGTTGTTGTTATAGTGTCCTGAGTGTGAAAAATTACTAGGCTTCTGATCTAACTTATGAAGGATCTGACTAAACTTGTCATCCAACTTGCTATCCAATCTCTTCTCTAAATCTTCCAACTTTTTATCAATCCTAGTCTCTAACTGTTTCATATCAGTATCAACAACAACAGGTTGATGTGTAGGCTTCTTAGAAGCAGAAGAAGAGGAAGAAGAACTTCCTGGAAATAATGAAATTTCCTTCTCAACTACCCTTATCTCTCTGAGTAAACTGTCAAACTCAAAAATAGTGTCATATTTATGACGAGTTTGACTCTTAAGCCTGTCAGAAGACAGAGACGTCCAAAACTTATGACGCAAGAGATCATTCTTAGATCCCTTAGTTAACTGGCCCTGATCCTCAGCTAACTGTAAAATACCTTCAAGACGGCACCCAAAACTGGTGACCGACTCATCAGGCAACTGAAAAGCATTAAAAAACTCCTGCATAAGCATTCCATGAGTGGAGACTTCTCCAAACAAGGAATCAAACTTATGGAGAACAGCATCAACAGATGCAGACTCTCCTAGAGAGACTAAAATCTTCCGTGCCGTACCACGTACAGAGCGACGGATAGCTTGCAAAACTACATGAGACGTTATTTCAGGATCATTAACCAGACATCTGATGTCAAACCTCCATTCTATGTAAGATACATCCCCTTTCTGATTATCTCCTGAAAAAGAAGGGACCTTAGGGATGGACGGGGAAGACATATAAAAGGTTGCATTCTGTTTCTCCATAGCTGAAAATGGTGTAGATGCTGCTAAAGGGAGATCAAAACTAAATTTAACACCAGGCTTGTCAATATTCCTTACAGGGGCTGGTGGTTTACTGACACTGGGTGGGGGTGAAACAGGGACCGGGGGTTTATTTACACTGGGAGGGGTTGAAACAGGGACCGAAGGTTTGTTTACAATGGGTGGGGTCGAAGTAGTTTCTTTCCCTCTCTCAATAATTGCAGCTAAACTCTCATCATTTAACTTCTGAGCCATAATTCAAACCAGAATCTATGATTAAGATCTAGAAATATAAATCTACCCTAGAATCTATGATTAATTAAGATCTAGAAATATAAATCTAAATAGATGTTAATCAATATGGTATATGACAACTACTGAATAAACTCCTATAAATGAAAAATGGGGAAACGCCTGCTGAAAACAGAAAATCCGCACCTGCAAACAGCTATGTCTGACCAATGACACTAAATCTGACGAAAATCCAAATCTAATGGAACATCAACATGCGCATGCCAGCATAAAAATACAATAAACACAAATATAAACAGTACAACAACTATCAAACTACATATTTACCCTCCTTTCCAAAGCTGTCATCCTTTCTCACTGTCTCTGGTTGCTACGTGTGCAAGTGAGTAAATTGTGCAAACAGTAAGGAAAAGAAAGGGTGAATGTGAAGGGTTTGAAAAACAATAGGCCAGAAATAAGTCAATAAATAACAACCTAAGTGTTTATCCGACCAGCTTTTTTATAGCTGACTACATTTTTTAAGTTTAACTTGAAAAAGTAAATCTAACACAATAACAAACCCCTATTTTCATAGAGAAAACGTGAAACTAATATAAATCACGTTTACGCTATGAAATAAAACTTAACCTATACAAATAACTTAATCTACCTATTTTCGTGGCAAGTCCTCCAAATTTCTGATAGAGAGAAGAATGGAAAACGAATATATCAAAACAGGTGATTTAGAAGAAAGCCGAAGCTATCCGAAATCGAAAATAGAGCCTGTTTCACGGCGTAATATCGTTAGAAATAGGAAATTTACCACGAAAATACTCGTTTAGAAAAACATGGCAACTTAACTTTACAACATAGAAATGAAATATATACAAAAATAAACTTACAGTTACATCAGGTCCATCCCGGAAATTACTGTACACTATATTACAAACACTATTTACATCACTTCACAAGTCACATTTCAGTTTCCTTCCATGTTTGTTGCCTACGTCACTTTCCCGCGAGATTTTCACTGGTCTCCAGCGTTGTCACGCGCGACGATGCAGAAATAGTGGTACAGTCGTACCCACTCTAGCGGTCTCTATGTAGATCGCGCAATCCTAGATTCGATCTAGATCCGGTGTGCACACAAAAAAAAACACTGGGCCCACAAAAACACTAGTAATCCTCAGCCAGCCGATTTCGATCCTGTCGTCCCTGGGAGTGAAATTCCGCTGATCAGGGATAATGTGCGTGTTGTCCGTCCGCTTCTCTGTATAGCCTCCAGATCCGCCGAACTGACCTTCGCTAAATCGTTCGTGGTCGCCAAATGTAACCCGAGTGGCCGTAAAGGAGTAAATCCAACCCTGGTTCGAGTTCGTGTAAACTTTATTATATAGACGAAAGGTCTGTAATGAAATATATACAGATAATGAATACAATGGTAAAACATCCTAAATAATACAAATCTCAATTGACGCTAAATACTAAAGCCGTAATATTCCCGAAATACATGTATATAAATTAAATGCCAATTCAATTAGGTAACTTACCAGCTGGTCGGATGAAATAAACTATAAATGTCTCTTAAAGAGAACTGTACTTTAGCAATACTAAGTTACAATGTAATATCAACCTTTCTCAAGGATAGATAGAGCCAGAATGATAGAGTAGGGTGCAGAGGTCTTGCAGGTTAGCTTTGGTGTCACGTGACAACCAGAGAACAACTCACTCGTGCATTATTTCACTCATCAAGCTCACTCACTAACTCTCATGGACAAGTGACAAGTTACAAATACATGCAGGAATATTGAGTAGTGATACAGACTATAGCATGATGTAAACACCACCTATAGTCTGTACCAGCAAATGAACACAATAGGGTACAGTCAAACCTAACCTGGGTTACAATTATTTTAAATCAGATTGAAACTAAAGCAGAATGCGTTTTAAAAAGGCGCACTCTGCTTTACTTTCAGTCTGATTAAGCTTCCGTTGATCTACCATCTGCTAGACTGTATAAATTGTTTTCTGAATTGGAGGAATAAATTAATAGCGTAAAGGGGGGTATTTATGGAGTAATAGGTTAATTACCTCTTCACTGGCTGCTTACCCCCAATAAAGCCCTACATATCAGTTCTATTCGCAAAAACAATTGGATCCAGATCAGACGCAAAGCAACTGGAAGTCTGATTAGTTCTAGATCTAGGTCTAAATTATTTGACACTCTTGTCATTGTCATTCAGCCAAACCCTAAGTTTGAGCAAGACAGTCCGGTAGACGGTTTGGATCCAGGTGAGACGTCTCGAGTTCGTTCAGCCACGTGGTCCATTATCCGTGTCGGCGTAGTGAATGAGGGGCGAATCGTTGTTACTATTTACGTACGGAGTTGTATGAATATTCATAAGTGTTAAGTAAGGGAGATCTATTTCTGCTTTTACTTATGCAAACACTTTAAAACAAGAGGCTGAAACTAACTGTATTACTGTTGTCTCATAAAATCTGTATTTACAAAATTTTTTTGTTGACTGCTGCGTTGAATTATAAAAATCTAAAATAACTATCCGCAGTGACGTCATATCTGTAGACCATGTTGTTTATCGAAAAACGTGATACTGGTGTATTGGCTCAACATTATATTTCATCAGCCGAAATAGCTCAGTTGGGAGAGCGTTAGACTGAAGATCTAAAGGTCCCTGGTTCGATCCCGGGTTTCGGCGAATGCCTGAAATACGGCGGCTGATACAATTTTTTTTTTACAATTTTACCCCTCGAGATCTATTTAGATCTGCCAAACTTACTCAAAAAAAGTGGTTACCCATAATAACGACCATGTAATCGGTAGTTTAGTCCCACTCCCCACGTTTTACACATATCTTTTTTCCGGTCCCATGCAGGGCTGCCATTTCTCCGGATTTTTCCTAAATCTCCGGATTTTTTCCCAGTACATGGTAGCTTAAAGCAGGCTGAAAGTAAAGCAGAATGCGACTTAAGGCGCATTCTGCTTTACTTACAGCCTGCTTTAAGTAGTCCCATGTCAACAAAAATAGAAACAGGATATTGGGTGAAGGTACGATTCGTAAAATCGCACTTGAAAAATGCAAATTTGGAAATCTAAGGATTTTTCATGTCAACTTATGGCAGCCCTGCCCATGTTATATGTAGACCTAGATCTATCTTAACCATAACTAAAGCCAGCTCTCTAATCAAATTCGAAAAAAAAACCCACAAAAACTTACCACCTGCGGTTTAGTATAGATTACCTGTCCTTAGCTGCACATTGTACGTCTACTAGATCATGAAGTGCTCCCTCCCTACAACGGTGCTCCCTCCATACAAAGGCCCTCCAAACAATTACGAAAGGATAATCAACTGTTCATTTCATTTATGAAAAGCCATGTCAGGGCTGCCATTTCTCCGGATTTTTCCTAAATCTCCGGATTTTTTCCCAGTATATGGTACCTTAAGCAGGCGGAAAGTAAAGAAGAATGCGCCCAAAAAATCTACGTGACTATTTAGTTCGTTCAACTTTTACTGATAGTACATGTACTAATCATCTCTCCCAATCATGTGACAGACGAAGGTGTTCCCATTGTAAAAATATCATTAAAACCGACCTTTTTATAAGTAGTCGTACACAGTAGCGTTTTAAAATGCGATTTTCCACATGTTGTAAATCTAAGAACGTTATATATTTGATTGAATGTAAACGCTGTAACATGCAATACATCGGTCAAACAAACCAACTAGTTTCTAAACGTATGAATAGCCATAGATTTGATATAAATAATTATGAGGATCGTGGATATGGTACACATGTGGCTTCGCATTTTAATTCAGCTTTGCATTCTGTTAATGATTTCAGCTTTCTTCCTTTTGATATTGTTAATAATGAGATGGATCGCCTATGTAAGGAAACTTACTGGATTCACAAATTCAACACACTCTATCCAAATGGTATGAATGCGAAATTGCTATACGATATTAAGTAGAAAGGTTACTACTGTTTGTTCCTATTTCTTCATTTTATATATATAACTTATAGGAATAGTTTGTATCTTTACTGATCTAGTAGTTTCTTAATTATCAGCTTGAACTTTCATGTACAGTATTAACTCTCTATTACTACCACTATATTACATGTACGTTATTTATTTGGTATTTTGGGGCAAGTGGCTATTTTGGGCGGGAAGAAGGTAAAACAGAAAGCTCCCTTAGGAGCTTTCTGTTTTGCTTTCACCTTGCTTTCGGCTATCGCATATCGCTCTGTTTATGAACCAGATTTCGTTTGGTGGTAAAAATGGAGAGTTTTTACTTTGTAATAATGTGACTTTGATGTTAGGATTGTTTATTAGTTGCATATTTTTCTATCTACTTTATGATATTGTCACTGTTTTTCCGTATACTATATGTATATACAGTGAACCCTCTCTATTTAGCAGCCGCTAGATTGTGTTGATTGTTTGGGGCAGGTGACTGTTTTGAGAGGGTGACATGTAATTCGCTTTCTGCTTTACTTTCACCTTGCTTTGGCAGTCGCCTGCTTCTGGTATAGCTATTTTGTGTATTTCGGTGACTGTTGTAGAGAGGTTTTACTGTATATGACGTTTTGACGTTAACGCGCCAAAACGTCTACAGTATTTGTTTATCGTTACGTCATCAAATTATATACTTATTCCTTGAAAAAGCCTAACGGCGAAACGTTGGAAGATAATTTAATTCGTGTTGGTGTTGTTATTTTTCTTATAATGATTTGAGTATAAATTAGCTTTGATCGGTGTCAAAAATGGATAGCTCGATACACGAATGAATTATAATTCATTCGTGCTCGATATTACCACCTAAATAAGCGTACAGTAGTGGTACAGTAGTGGTAAGCGTACATTTGCCAAAAGTCGTTGATTTCTGTGAGTAAAGTCAATTACTGTTGAAAGTGCATGGTAACAGTTGGTTTTAAGTTATGTTATTAGCAAAAATGGTGTCGTTTCATCAATTATTATTCATGATATGCCCGGTTTTGTCGAGAGAGGGTGAAAATATACTAACAATCAGTTGTACCTCTTGTCTGAAGTTGTCTCTACATGTATATATACCTAAGACTTAAAGTTGCCTTCTGACGACTTTTTTCATCGTGTCGGGGCCCTGTGCTGGAAACTGATTCATACGTATACGTGTATATAGTTCAGTCAAGGGAGAGTATTCATATGTGTCCTGAATGAGAAAATTATTTGTATTAATTCCCTTGTTCAACTCAAAAGTTGCTCAAGCACCTTGCGTCGATGGCCAGCGAGAAGCCATTTTGCTAAGTGTTGTAGTGGACCGGACGCGAACTGCAGAAAACTGAAAGAGGATTTTTTATCAGATTTGTACTTGATCAAGGCTACATGGCTAAAAGAGGCACAAACTGTTTTGCTTTTAATTGTGACAATTATAGATATCCATTTAGTAGAAAAGAGGGTGTAACATTTCACAAGTAAGTAAACAAAATGCAAACGACCAAACTTTGCAAGGGGCCAAGGACCTACTCGAACTAACATTGGCAATTTTTTCTGACACTAGCCTTTACTTCTTTGTGTACTTCACTCAAGAAACTAATCTAGATCTTGTTCACTTGAAAGTTTTTGTGAACTCTATATAGGGCGTGTTCGTTTATCAGTCCGGAATCTTCCGGATTGACGGAATCGAAATCGAATGGTCCGGAATTCAATTCCAGAACTGTTCTATCAGTTCTGCCCGAGGAGGTGGAGTGAGCGGAATTGTGACGTATCATCATGGTTCCCGGCACAATTTACGAACGTTTCGACAGCAAAGTTGTAAAAAGTAGGGAACCAGACTACCATATTTGCAAGGGTTCAATTCCGTTTTTATTCGATTTACTAATTCCATGGAATCGTTCCAAACAGTTCTGGAACTGATAATCGAACACGCCCTGTCACTCAGTACGGGTTTCGCGCCCAAGACATGTCGCACCGTAGACGTTTCGCGCCCAAACTACCTCGCAGCTAGTCGATTCGCCCGACATATTTTTAGCTCACCTGAGCCATAGGCTCAAGGTGAGCTATTGGGATGGCCCTGTGTCCGGCGTCCGTCTTCGTCCGTCGTCGTTAACAATTGCTTCAAATGACATCTCCTCATATACCGCTTGACAGATTTCAACCAAACTTTACAGAAATGTTCCTTGGGTCAAGCTCTTTCAAATTTGTTCAAAGAATTAAAAACAATGCAGAACTCTGGTTGCCATGGCAACCAAAGTGAAAAAATAAGGAAATCTTTAAAAATCTTCTTGTCAAAAACTGCAAGAGCCAGAGCTTAGATATTTGGCACACAGCATCATCTATAGGTCCTCTATCAAGTTTGTTCAAATTATGTCCCTAGGGTCAAAATTGGCCCCGCCCCGGGGGTCACAGTTTTACATAGAGTATTTTAGTGAAATTTTCAAACGTCTTCTTCTCTGAAACTAATATGGCTAGAGCATTGATACTCGGCATGGTGACACTTCTAGATGTCCTTTACATATTTTGTTCAAATGGTTCGGGTCGGTTGCATTAGTAGATCACAGGAGCTAAAAATAGATTTTTTCAATGAAAACTTTAAAAATCTTCTTGTCTGAAACTACAAGGGCCAGAGCTTAGATATGTAGCACATAGCATCATCTACTGGTCCTCTATCAAGTTTGTTCAAATTATGTCCCTGGGGTCAAAATTGGCCCCGCCCCAGGGGTCACAGTTTTACAAAGAGTTATATAGTGAAATTTTCAAACGTCTTCTTCTCTGAAACTAATATGGCCAGAGCTTTGATATTCATCATGGTGATACTTCTAGATGTCCTTTACATATTTTGTTCAAATGGTTCCGGTCTGTTGCATAAGTAGGTCACAGGAGCTAAAAATAGATTTTTTCAATGAAAACTTAAAAAATCATCTTGTCTGAAACTACAAGGGCCAGAGCTTAGATATTTGGCACATAGCATCATCTACAGGTCCTCTATCAATTTTGTTCAATTTATGTCCCTGGGGTCAACATTGGCCCCGGGGGGTCACAGTTTTACATAGAGTTATTTAGTGAAATTTTCTAACGTTTTCTTCTCTGACACTAATACGGCCAGAGCTTTGATATTCATCATGGTGACACTTCTAGATGTCCTTTACATATTTTGTTCAAATGGTTCCGGTCGGTTGCATAAGTAGGTCACAGGAGCTAAAAATAGGGTTTTTTCAATGAAAACTTAAAAAATCTTCTTGTCTGAAACTACAAGGGCCAGAGCTTAGATATTTGGCACATAGCATCATCTACAGGTCCTCTATCAAGTTTGTTCAAATTATGTCCCTAGGGTCAGGGGTCACAGTTTTACATAGAGTTACAGGGTTATAGATAAGGTTTTGCATTAATTGGGTATTTACTCCCTCTATTTTCTAAGAATTGGGTTTTCTGAATTTCAATTGAGTATCCAAAAAACCGTAACTCCATCAATTTGATATGAATTGCTTTTTTACTCTATTTTTTTTCTTCATTTAATACAAAACACAAGCAGATCGAATGTTTGATGTATTGTACTGTACCCTCGTTTGCCCACACTCGATAATTTCAGTTTCGATATCATTTCAACACAAATGCAACAGCTCATGTTTGTGTAGGATTCATTAATTTTCAGCCATGGAAACATTAAAAGCCATTCCAGGATTCCTTTACCGTAACTTTGCTAACTTTAGCACTGTCGTAACAACCTCTTTTTTGGCTGTTACACGCATCATTCAAAATTTCATTCACAACACCGTTACAAATTATTTCTGGTTCGTTCGCAGAAGGCTGAACGTAATTGAATAATGTTTTTTTTGTTGTTGCGCTGTTCGCTTTTTCCGTCCGCGCGCTGCCATTTTGACAGAAGAAATTCTAGCAGACGATGTGACTGGTTTACTACTTAAACGAGGCTAACGAAAAGCGGCGCTGCATAAATCCTATAGGCTATTACTGGAAATAAATAACCAGTCTAACCGGTGTATCGGTAAAATATTCACCCGGTGTCGTAGTAAACATCCCGTCATTACACTTGAGAAATGCGACTAATTGCGTACGATACGCGACTGCTTGAATTCTTTTGCGTAAACCCTTTCAATAATTGATTTTCAGTACGCATGGATTTGAAAGCTATTGCTTTTCTACTGTATTTAATTGCGTATTTACGCAAATACGCGCCTTATCTACAGTATAACCCTGGAGTTATATAGTGAAATTTTCAAACGTTTTCTTCTCTGAATCTAATACGGCCAGAGCTTTGATATATTATAGCTGACGGATGAAAATGGTACACATCCCATCAGAATATGCCAATTTACAAAAAATATTTTAATTTTTTACGATTTTATAAGAACATTTAATTTTTTTTTCAAACAACGATATCAAAGCCATCTTTATTTGTAACATGATTAAAATTGCCCAAAATACTCTTTATAAACATATCTAGGGATCCGTGTCTCAGATTTTTTAGCTCACCTGAGCACAAAGTGCTCAAGGTGAGCTTTTGTGGTCGGTCTTTGTCCGGCGTCGTGCGTTGTGCGTCGTGTGTCAACAATTTCTTCAAACATGTTCTTCTCCAAAACCACTTGCTTGATTGCAACCAAACTTCACAGGAATGTTCCTTGGGTCAAGCTCTTTCAAAGTTGTTCAAAGAATTTGAAACCATGCAGAACTCTGGTTGCTATGGCAACCAAAGTGAAAAAATAAGGAAATCTTAAAAAATCTTCTTGTCACAAACCACAAGAGCCAGAGCTTAGATATTTTGCACATAACATTACCTATAGGTCCTCTATCAAAGTTGTTCAAACTTTGCCCCTGGGGTCAAAATTGGCCCCGCCCCGCTGGTCAACGTTTTACATAGAGTTATATTGTGAAATGTTCAAACATCTTTTTCTCTGAAACCAATATGTCCAGAGCTTTGATATTTAGCATGGTATTACTTCTAGAGGTATTGAACTTATGTTGTTGAATCGGTTCCGGTCCGTTGCATATCTGGGTCACCGAAGCTAAAATTAGATTTTTTTTCCATGAGAACTTAAAAAATCTTCTTGTCTGAAACCATAGTACACTTAGCTTAGATATTTTGCACATAGCATCGTCAACAGATCCTCTATCAAAGTTGTTCAAATTTTGTCCCTGGGGTCAAAATTGGCCCCGCCCCGGGGATCACAGTTTTACATAGAGTTATATAGTGAAATGTTCAAACATCTTTTTCTCTGGAACCAATATGACCAGAGCTTTGATATTTGGCATGATGTAACTTTTAGAGGTCCTTCACATATATGGATGAATTGGTTCTGGTCTGTTGCATATCTGGGTCACCGGAGCTAAAAATAGATTTTTCAATGAAAACTTCAAAAATCTTCTTGTCTGAAACCATAGTACACTGAGTTAAGATATTTTGCACATATCATCGTTTACAGGTCCTCTATCTTAGTTGTTCAAATTTTGCCCCTGGGGTCAAAATTGGCCCCGCCCTGGGGGTCACCTTTTACAAATCTTCTTTTCTGAAATCACGTGACCCATCCTAGTGTCACCATTGTCAGGTGAGCGATCAAGGGCCATTCTGGCCCTCTTGTTTAAAATACCGCTTCAAACCATTGTTATGTAACATCAAAGATTTTTTGAGGTTTAAAGTCAACCACTATTACGTAACGCTTTATAACTGACCACTGGAGCTACTTATACAATTTCTGAGACACGATTCCCTCGGGGAGATAATACCCTTTCATCTGCTTCAAACCGCACGAAAATTGAACCCTAACTGTGAAAGTTAGGGGTGTTAAAAAATACCGCTTGCTTCAAATTATGTAATGCCGGAAACTCCAATTAACTGACTGATGTGTCAATTAGGCTCTCGTGACCACCCGGTATTCAACTAAGACCTTCTTTTTCAACAAATAACATGACCCAGCTTATGATCAACCATTTCGTTAAACTCTGCCCCAAATTAACAAAGCCAATCATATAAAAATAACGATTTTAATACGGTAAAAGTCGTAAATCACCTCTGACAGCTTCAGAATAAACCACCTATCTAGTCACGTAATCTACGCAATTGAGGCACCCAGCGGGGATTCTGATGCGTGATTAACCGGTAAAATGACCGAGAAAGCAAGAGAGAATTTGGTAACTTGTAGAAAATACCTTTATCTATCAGGATTTGTGAAAAAGTATAAAACGACTATTTTACCATTTATTTCGTAAAACGCTACCTTAAGCAAATACTGTGCCTTTAGTTTATTCATCCACTGAAGAAAATAGTTCCAATTTGTGTATGATAATAAATAGTTTCTTTATTCTAGCACACGACTTCTTAAAGCAGACGGAAAGTAAAGCAGTAGGCGCATTCTGCTTTACTTTCAACCTGCTTTAAGTTGTCACCTGTCTTCAAAACTAGAAAAAGGCTATGGGGTAAAGGGTTTAAAAAAAACCTTAATATTTACATACAGCCCATTCATTCCTATGGAACAAGTTTACCTTTACTTCGAAACGTTTCGCAGAAGAGGCGGGTTTATGGATCTTTTCTCCGGAAATTTATTTCTAACATGGGCAGCAGGCAGATGGGCTATTTAACAGAAACCTTGACTTTAATCTAAAATTCTTCTTTATCAATTTGACAAATTTCAAGCTAAGGAAAATACTGTATAAATGGCATGTGTCTGCATTTATCTATATAAAAATTACCAATATGGTTAGTTAAAAAAAGATGTAATTTCAAAATGACGTCTAGTCAGGGTTTTAGCACTAGACTGTCAAATTGATGACTTATGTTTACAATTAAACTTATTTTGTGCCATTTGAAAAGCAATCCGTAATGTGGTTGTAGCTCTCATGGTACACATTATTTGTGTTAATAACAACCTCGAATAAAAAATGAAAGTATTATTTTCTGCGTTTAAGCAAAGTAAACCACAGAAAATGGTGGCAATCTAAACATGAATCGCTGGCACGATTCTTGAAATTTGTCGAACATTTTCTGTGGTTTATGTCGTTTAAAAACAAAAGTAAAATTTAGTTCATTTCTTAAATAAGTGTCCCACCCCAAATGAATCCCAATCCTATATATAACAAATTACATTAGCCTTTTTGGAAAATTTACACTGAATTATTCTGTTAGCATCCAGTATTTATAAGGATAAGATGTGTCCTACAGGAGTTGTCTCAACAGGGTTCACCCAGGGTGAACATGTCTCAAGGCATTCAAACAAAATTTCCAGTGCAACCTTTTTTGTATCAGTGTTTATTTCTTAAGTTGCTACTTATTTTTATTACACTCTAAAGGTAACAATTTTACCCAATCTTTCTCAAACTTGCTCAGATTGTATATAATTATGAGTGTTCAAATGAGTCGGATTATAGTTGAAATCAGACTAATAAGTCAAGAGTTATCTACCTTTGAAATGCTGAAAATGCCATATTTAACAATGTTTACATTCTAGAGGCCACACTGTTTACCCAATCTTTCTCAAACTTGCTAATTTTGTATATGACCATAAGGTATCGGATGTTTTTGAAAATGGTTGAATTCAAACGAATTGGTCAAGAGTTGTATGAAATGATGAGTTGAAAATGCCTTATCTAACAGTTTTTACACTCTTACAATTACATATTTCAATGGATTGTAATTATACTTGCAAACAATGTATATAGCTATAAGTTCTCGAAGGAGTGAATTGTTGAAATCGGAATATTGTGGCTAGAGTTATCTGCCGTTGATATACTTTGCACTGCTAGAAAAGGCTTTATTCAGTATTGATTATGCCCTAGTTATCTGCCCTTGATGAACTCTACTTAGTACTATACTAGAAAAGGTTGTATTCCAATAGTGTTACACTCTGTAATCTACAAATGTGAATGGGGTTAGATCAATATGGTTGAAACTGAAAGGTAAAGCTATCAGGCTTCATTACAACTGGTGAGCGATATCAGTGCCTTCAGGCCCTCTTGTCTTGTAGTAGCATATATTGACACTTTGGCAAACAGTGTTGACAAAGATCAGGCATCCCCTGTAGGAACTGCTAGATCTGGGTGTGCAATTTGTTTCATTGAAATCTAAAAGGTTTAATGGAGAAACCAAAGAACCTTTATTTCCTATAATTGTTAGTTCAATACTCTATATTTAGTTGCAATAAGAGAGGCAATATCCACAAGGTTATACGAGAAAGCAAGAGAGAATTTGGTAACTTGTAGAAAAAACCTTTATCTATCAGGATTTGTACAAAAGTATAAAACGACTATTTTACCATTTATTTCGTAAAACGCTACCTTAATGGACATTCTAGACAAGTTTAATCAAGATTTGGTCAAAATTGTGTGTACTAGAGGTTGCTCAAACTTTTCTTAGATTTGACCCAGTGACCTACATTTTGCGCCAATATAACCCACTCAAAATTGACCTAGAGTTTGTCAAGATGGTCATTCTGACCAAGTTTGATCAAGATTGGGTCAACACTACATGGCTACGGTACCAGAGTGTTCACAAGCTTTTTCTAAGATTTGACCTAGTGGCCTACTTTTTGACTCAACATAACCAACTATCTAACTTGACCTACATTGTGTCAAGATGGTCATGCTGACAAAGTTTGATAAAAAACTAGGTCACTGGGTCAAATCACGGAAAAACCTTGTTAACACTCTAGAGGCTACAAATCTCAGTTGATCTTAATGAAACTTTATCAAAATGTTTGCCTTATTGAAATATAGGCCACAATAGGATGTGGGTCATGTTGGGTCAAAATCTAGGTAATTATAGGTCAAGTTTTACATGGTGTACCAGGTGAGCGATATAGGCTTTAGTTGCCCTTGTTCTAAGATTTGACCTACTCACCTAGTGACCTACTTTTTGACCCCACATAACCCTTTATTGAACTTGACCTAGATTTTGTCAAGATGGTCATTGTGACCAAGTTTGATATAGATTGGGTCAAAATTGTGGCTGCTAGAGTAGAGTATTCACAATTCTTTTTAAGATTTGACCTAGTGACCTTCTGTTTGACCCCACATAACCCATTAACAAACTTGACCTAGATTTTGTCAAGTTACTCATTCTGAACAAGTTTGATAAAGATTGTTTTAAAATGGTGGCCTCTAGAGTGTTCACAATCTTTTTCTAAGAATTGACCTAGTGACAGACCTACTTTTTAATCCCACGTTACTCATATTAGAACATGACCTAGCTTTTGTCAAGATGTTAATTCTGGTCAAGTTTAATAAAGATTTGGTCAAAAGTGTGGCACATCAACACTGAACACAGCAGGATCACAATAGCTCACCGAGCACTACATGCTCCGGTGAGCTGAAAACCTTGTTAACACTCTAGAGGCTACAAATCCCATCCCATCTTAATGAAACTGAATCAAAATGTTTGACTCATTGATATCTAGGTCAAGTTGGAATGTGGAACATATCTGGTGAAAAAAGGTCACACGGTCAAACCATAGAAAAACCTTGTTAAAACTCTGGCGGCAACAGATCTCATTTGATCTGAATGAAACTTGGATCAAAATGATTGCCTTATTAATATCTAGGTCAAGTTTGAATGTGGGCCATGTCCAATAAAAAACTAGGTCACTAGGTCAAATCATAGAAAAACCTTGTTGGCACTCTTGAGACCCCATTTTGCATTTTATCTTTAAATAAATGAATTAATTTGAATATTGCACTGGATTAAATCTAGCTCAAGATTGAATTTGAATATGGGTCACCAGCCGTCAAAAACTAGGTCACTAGGTTACTAGGTAAGATAATAGAAACTTCTTGTTAATACTCTGAAGGCTACAAATCTCATTTGATCCTAATGACTTTTGGTCAAAATTTTGTCTCATTGATATCTAGGTCAGATTTCAATATTGGTCATGTCTGGCATAAAACTAGGTCACTAGGTCAAATCATAAAGATACATTGTTAACACATCTTATTTAATTTAATCTTTATGAAACTTTTTCAAAATGTTTGCCTAATTGAAATCTAGGCCATGGCTGATTGTGGGTCATGTCTGGTCATAATCTAGGTCACTATAGGTCAAGTTTTACATGGTGTACCAGGTGAGCGATTCTGAGCCATCTTGGTTGTTGTTGTTTTTTGTTGTTTTTTATATATTAACTCCATGAGCGAATATACCTTTAAATAAAAGTAACCATTCTTAAATATTGGTCTATTGATTTTTGGATCTACATGTAATATAAACAACAATGTTCAAATCAAACAAAATGATAAAAAGCAAACCCTAAAACAACAACAATGTTCAACTTGAAAACCCTAACTAGTAGTAGTTACAGTACAGCACATATCTTGGTTAACCCATTACCCCATAAATACACCTTTTTACGCCTTTAATTAATTTCTCTACTGAAGAAAATAATTCCAGTTTATACTATCATAAATAAAAATCAAAAGAAACATTTTCTATATTCTAGCAGATAATAGCTTAAAGCAGGCTGAAAATGAAGCAGAATGCGCCAAAAGGCGCATTCTGCTTTACTTTCAACCTGCTTTAAGTGGTCACATATTTTCAAAATGGGGTTATTGGGTAATGGGTTAAATGTAAGGCAGTTAAAATAGGGTTGTATCATCTATTTAGGTTTCCATCTGAGAAGAGAAGACCAGAACTGTTTCTTCAATGGTGGAAAAAATCCGGACGGGGAGGGAAACCATCAATTCATTCATTGCTTTGCAGTAAACATTTTGAGGATCAGTTGTTTGACAGAACAGGTCAAACTACACACCTGAGAGATGGGGCCGTACCAAGTATTTTCAATATGACATCATCATCGCAGGTAATCAGTAGGCCAATTTCCAATTTATATAATATTTTACTATTTAGTATTATGTCATCAAATGAATATTTAACATCTTTAATCCTATCTCCATAGAACTTAGAAGTGCATTTAATGTATTTCTCCACTGAAAAAATAGTTCCAATGTATACAGTCATGATGTGTGAACATACACTGACAATACCAAAGGAAATATTTTCTATAACCTAGCATATGGTAGCTTAATGCAGGCTGAAAATAAAACAGAATGCGCCCTATTAAGGCACATTCTGCTTTACTTTCAATCTGCTTTAAGTGGTTACCTGTCGTCTAAAACTAAAAACAGACTATAGGGTAATGGATTAAACTTACTTTTCAGCCAATATAATTGGTTTCATTAAGATAGTGAATTAATATACCATTTCAAAATCTTATTTACAACTTAAAAACTGCTGTTGTACTTATCTTAATTGATTGATTGATTTTATTTTGGCAATAGTGGTATAACATGGCAATACAAATGCATACACATATAATGAAAACTATAACAAATAATGTATATACATGAAAAAGCACATGATATGCTCACCAATACCAAGGATTGCACAAAAAAGGGAAAAAGTATTTTCCCTTATTTCCATTGTGGTCCCCGATACTAGTGGCAGATCCATGAAAGTCATGCATTGATTATATAAACAAAATAATAATTTAAAATGAAAATATTTAGTAAGTTTTCAATATCACATAGTTTATGAAAATATCACATTATTGCATTAGTTAAATTATGAATTATACTTGAAAGACATATGTAGATTTCTTATCACAAACTAGTTGTTACTTACATAAGAATAATTATATGCATTACACTCAATAAATTAAATGACCATAAACGGATGCTATTGCACGTATATACCATTTTGAGATAATTTAAAAGGTCCTACAAGAAACAGAACATTACCCAGATTTTAAAAAAAGAATTGCACGTAGTACACTGAATTTTCTTTTTATAATTATGATATCATTTTAATATATTAATTGTTTGTCATGGCACAACTCTGAAACAAGCTAAGACCATTAATTTAAAACTTTTGTTCAGCCTAAGGACTCCAAAGATCTGCCAACAAGGATGGAGAGCAGTGATGCAAGCATAGATGTGAGGGAAAAGAACTCTGATGAACAGCACATCTTTAACATGGTAAATTTGTTAACCCATTCCCCCTTAAATACACCTTTTTACGTCTCTAATTTATTCCTCCACTGCAGAAAATTGTTCCATTTTATACAGTCCTGAATAATTATGCTAAGAAATGTTTTCAACATCCTAGCAAATGTAAGCTTTAAACAGGCTGAAAGTAAAGCAGAACGCGCCGCGCCTTAAGGCACATTCTGCTTTACTTTCAACCTGTTTTAAGTGGTCACATGTTTTCAAAACTAGAAATAGGCTATTGGGTAAAGGGTTAAGTAGCAAATGTATAATGGCAATTTCATCCATTACCCCATAAATACACAATTTTACACCTTAAATTTATTCAAGTGATAATTATTCCTGCCTTTAAAATTAAAACGGGCTATTTGGTATTGAGTTAAAGAAATTGATTTGATTGATTTCAAAATATTTCACTGTTGAGAATGTTCATTTGTTTCCGTTAGCAGTCAGGCTTGTTTAGATATTCATCATTTGATTTACTTAGACTTGATAAGTATCTAGCGTTTGCTTCCCTATAGAGATATTAAATTATTTTAGATAACCCCAAAGCTACTATTGATTTATTAATATATAAGACAATATGGTGAAGATTTGCTTTTTCTCTTGTTAAGCCCATCACACCTGAAGAACAAACATCAGGGAAAGAGAAAAGCTACACCAATACTTCACTTACTATGGGGGAAAATCCTAGTGAAGAGATCCTTGTAGTTAAGGTAATATATTTATCTTAACTCTTTGCATGCTTAGACTAAGCGGCGTATATATGTGCCACAGTGATTACCTGTGCAAACAGTTTGGATCCAGATATGATGCCGCATCTCATCAGGATCCAAACTGTTTGCCAATCTGACACTGTTTTGAAAAGAGATTCAGAAAATTCTACTTTTAGAACAGTAGCAGACGACAATTGCTGCAGACAAAAAAATACTTAGCATGCAAAGAGTTAACCAGTATGAAACTATGAAAACATCTTAGAAGAAACTCACATTTTTTACTTTTTTAAACATAATGCTACATTTAATTTCAGGTTTCAAATTCAATTTTTAATTTCCTGATAATTTTGAAAATTGCAATTGAATTTATTATTGTTTAACCCTTTACCTCATAGCCTGTTTCTAGTTTTGAAGACAGGTGACAACTTAAAGCAGGTTGAAAGTAAAGCAGAATGTGCCTTAGGGCACATTCTGCTTTACTTTCAGCCTGCTTTAAGCTAAAATATGGTAGGCTATATAAATTATTTGTAATGGTAATTGTTCATGAGGGTATAAACTGGAACTATTTACTTCAGCGGAGGAATAAATTAAATACGCTAAAATTCGCTTCTATGGGGTAAAGGGTTAATCTGTATAATAATGTTCAATCTGTATAAATAATGTTCAATCTGTATAAAAATTGTCAATACTTGAGCTTCTGCATAAACAGTAAACATCTCTATTACTAAGACTAAATGATTGTATGAAAGACAGGTGGCAGCTAATTCATTCACCCCTGAAATTTTAATGGACAATTCCATTTTCAAAGTAAGTTAAGTCAATTTTTGACTATTTAAAATTGATTATAACAATATATTTCAAAATGACAAACAGTGTAGACCCTGATCAAGGAGCCCTCTGATCAGGGTCTACACTGTTTGCATGGGATAAGTGTAATTCTCAAAGGTACGCTGTTTGTAAATGAAGAATATACTCGTTGCTAGGGTTGAATGTGTTAAAGCATTGTGGAATTAAAACAGAAAGCTACTACATGAGCTTTCTGGTTTACTTTCACATTTCCTTAACCCTTTGAACCCTAGTCCCGCATATAGGCGTGCTTTTCAAACAGTGTACATGTGAATAGTACACTTGTCCTGTGCAAACAGTGAAGACCCAGATCAGAGGGCTCCGAAAGGAGCCCTCTGATCAGGGTCTTTACTGTTTGTCATAATGCCAAACATTGACAAAAACAACCCTTAAAAGTCAGAAATGGACTAGACAAAAATCGAAACTGGAATTTTCCTTTTAAAGTTTTAGGGAGGAAAGAGTTAAGCCGCCTATTGCCTTAAACACAAAATAATAAACTTTGTGGTCGATTATAGAGAGAATTTATTGTATTTCTAGGATCATGCTTATTCAACTTCTCCTGAGCATTGGAAACAGAAGCACAGTCAGGCAATGAACTTACTTAAGAAGATGACAAAGGCACTAAGGAATAGCCAACAGAGAGAGAAAAGAGCAAAGCAAAAATGTAGACGACTTGAACAGGAGCTCATCCATAAGATAAAGATAAACTGGGATTTGCAGTCAAAGCTTGACGCACATGAAGGCAAGTTATTCCACATGGAGAGCTGTAACGTTTTAAAGTTAACCCTTTGAACCCTAGTCCCGTATATAGGCATCTTTTTCAAACAGTGTATCTGTGAATAGTGTACTTGTCCTATGCAAACAGTGAATACCCAGACCAGAGGGCTCCAAATGGAGCCCTCTGATCAGGGTCTTCACTGTTTGTCATACATCTGAACATTGACAAAAACAACCCTTAAAAGTCAGAAATGGACTAGACTAAAATGGTAACTGGAATTGTCCATTTAAAGTTTCAGGGAGGAAAGAGTTAAATGCAAACAAATAGTTGTCTTTATTGTTTCATGTGTGTCTTCATCTCATCTTAACAAACTCAACCCTAGCTATGAGTATACTCCTCATTAAACCTTTCCCCCCATAGAAGAGCATTTTGGGGCATTCAGTGTTTTTTCTTCACTGAAGAAAATAGTTCAAATTAATACAACTGTAACATTCATGAATTATGTACCATGAGGAATAATTTCTTTATTCTAGCAGGTGGTAGCTTAAAGCAGGCTGAAAGTAAAGCAGAATGCGCCTTAAGGCACATTCTGCTTTACTCTCAACCTGCTTTAAGTAGTCTACTATTTTCAAAACTAGCAAGAGGCTAAGAGGTAAAGGGCTAACAGTCAGTGTACCTGTGAAGAGTACAATAATAGCGAAGAGTACTGAAGACCCAGATCAGAGAGCTTCTGAGGAGCTTTCCAAGGAGCCCTTTGATATGGGTCAACACCATTTGTTATATAGGGATACATTGACAAAATCAAACCATAGATAATTAAAACATGCTCTTGTATCAATTGGTAATTGGAATTGTTCATTTGAAGTTTCAAGAAGGAATGGGTTTAATGCTTAAGTCAAACATATCTGTATTTCAAATAATATTTGAAATAACAATGTCAATTTGTTCGACTAAGCTAGGTAGAAATAATGATTTTTTTCGCCTGCAACATTAATTTGTCCTCTGCTTTTGTTCTAAAAATAGAATTTTCTAAATTTCTTTTCAAAACATGGTCAGTGTCAAACAGTTTTTTGGATCCTGATGAGACGCCACATAACGCGGGGTCTCATCAGGATCCAAACTGTTTGCAAAGGCAATCACTGTGGCAGATAAATCCGCCGCTAGCGTGCAAAGAGTTAAAAGCGTTCAGTGAAGGATTTCTGCAATAGGTAATCGAACTAAATAAATTATGTATACATCTATTTGTGGTTCATAACAGATTGTTCTAATTCTGATCCTGAGTTCAAATGTTTCTAAGCATTCACTAAAGTTATTCAAACACATTCAATCCTAGCGACGAGACAAGCTGTATCTGTGAAGAGAACTCATGTCATATGCAAACAGTGTAGACCTAAATCAGAGGCCCCTAAAAGGAGCCATGTTGTATTTGCAGCATATTGTTGAAACTCTCCACCTCTCTATAACGACCAAAAAATGTGTGTTAATTATTAGGTGTTCACAATAGGTGAATGCTTAAAGCAAGGTTACAGTAAAATATAAAGCTCCTTTAGGAGCTTTTTGTTTTACTGTTGCCTTGCTTTAAGCTGTCACCTGTCTTTTAGACAATATAAGAGACTTAGTTTTAGTGGTCGTAGTAAAGAGGTTTTACTGAATAATGACTTTCTTATTATAAACCTATTGAGACTGAGCCCTCTTTTAAATATATTGCTCTTTGTGTACCTTAATCTCTTCTTCCCTCCATTGTTTCAGTCAGACCAAATTAAATCAGCAGTATAAAGCTATACCAGTATGTTCTTATTATGGCATGTTTTAATTTTAGTTATAAAACATTTTAGGTACATGAAAATGAAGTCAACCCTTTGTTTCATTGAAACCTGAAACACCAGAGGTACCTATTGTGCTACAAGCTAAGTCAGGACCACTTGGGCATGCTCTTCAATGTTTTGCAGTTCAATGTTTTGCCCTTATCATATGGTGAGTAATATACCTGAATATTTTATATCTTATTCAGTCTATCTGTAAAATTTCCTTTTCAACTTTAGGTGATTAGAATAAAAACCAACGTGTAAAGATCTTAATAAGTGAATTCATACGCATCATGTATTGAATGTAACATAAGTACATCTATTTTATTGACAATATTAGGAAAATATTTATATTTATGTATTAATTTTGGTGTTTTTTTTATTCTTTTCTCTCTGAAAACTGCTTTAAATTTCAAACAA
This sequence comes from Gari tellinella, assembly GCA_922989275.2. Lineage (NCBI taxonomy): Eukaryota > Metazoa > Mollusca > Bivalvia > Cardiida > Psammobiidae > Gari > Gari tellinella. The sequence goes on along the minus strand of OV277857.1, from coordinate 97,713,175 downwards.
GATAAGTTATCATAAAAATGAACAATAAAAAGGCATATTACTGGTTTATACATTTTCCCTGAATCTTAGTTTGATATTAACTTTTAACCCATTATATTTTATGTTAACTTAACAGGCCTCCAGATGTGGGAAACTGATAAGGTTTGGACAATACTGTGATTATGCAAGCAGTTTCATCTACATCATTCCCACAGGCCAAGTATGATATTCAGGTGGAGAATGCTGGTCAACATATGGAAGCGAGGACCTAAATGAATAGACTACAGTAAAACCTCTCTAGTACTACCACTAAAATGAAGGCTAATTCATTTATAAAAGACAGGTGACAGCTTAAAAAGACAGGTGACAGCTTAAAAAGACAGGGGACAGCTTAAAAAGACAGGTGACAGCTTAAAAAGACAGGTGACAGCTTAAAAAGACAGGGGACAGCTTAAAAAGACAGGTGACAGCTTAAAAAGACAGGTGACAGCTTAAAAAGACAGGGGACAGCTTAAAAAGACAGGTGACAGCTTAAAAAGACAGGGGACAGCTTAAAAAGACAGGTGACAGCTTAAAAAGACAGGTGACAGCTTAAAAAGACAGGGGACAGCTTAAAGCAATGAAACAGTAAAACAGAAAACTCCTAAAGGAGATTTCTGTTTTACTGTCACATTGCTTTAAGCAATCACCTGTCGTAAACACCTTATAATCTACATAATTTAGTGGCCGTTATAGAGAGGTTTTACTGTATTCTTGTTGTGATATCTACAAAGCCAAGTCTTATTTAGCCTTTTACCCCATTACTTGTTTCTAAATTTGAAAATAGGTGGCCACTTAAAGCAGGTTGAAAGTAAAGCAGAATGCACCTTAAGGTGAATTCCTCTTTACTTTGAACCTCTTTCAGCTACCATCTGCAAGGACAAGGAAATATTTCTTATGGTGCATATTCTCAACTATATACATTGATACTAGTTTTCTCAATTGAGAAATAAACTAACCCATTACCCCATAGCCTGTTTCTAGTTTTGAATATAGTTGACCACTTAAAGCAGGTTTAAAGTAAAGCAGAATGCGCCTTAAGGCGCATTCTACTTTACTTTCAGCCTGCTTTAAGCTTTAAACTGCTAGAATTAAGAAAATATTTTTATGCTTCACATTCATGACTGTATAAATTGAAGCTCTTTTCTTAAGTAGATGAATAATATAGAGCGGTAAAAAGGTGTATTTATGGGGTAAACATGGGTTAACATGAAAGGTAATCAGAAAAGTTCTTGTAGTTCTGTGAACATTGCAGATAATATCTGCTTGAGTAATAATCGTGCACTATGACATCAGAATGATTTTTCTTAATCCATGCAACATTCTTTCAAGGTCAAATATCTCTGATAAAATTTCAGCTGAGAAACATCTCAGTAGGGTGACTTTAGTTACAAAGTCAACTCTTTGAACCCTAGTCACGCATATATGCCTCATTTGCAAACATCGTACCTGTGAGGAATACATACACTTGTCTTATGCAAAAAGTGTAGACTCTGATCAGAGGGCTCCTTAAGGAGCCCTCTGATCAGGGTCTATACTGTTTGTCATTTTGACATATACTGTAAAAATCAACCCTTAAAAGTAAAAAACTGGATTTGACTAAATTGAAAACTAGAATGGTCCATTTGAGGTTTCAGGGAGGAAAGGGTTAAATGCTTCACTGTCTTAACCCCGAGTGCAGTGGTTTTTGTTCAAACAGTTTAGATGCTGATCTGACGCCATGTAATGCGGCGTCTGACCAGGTTCCAAACTGTTTGACACTTATTTCAATGCTTCTTAATATAAAATACTTAACTTTTAAATTTGAGAAATAAAAGTAGATGATAAGTGTTTAAAGCAGATGGCTTTATAACAGTTAAGGGTTTAAATGCATAACTTAGTCTCCCGCGTCTTTAACCCATTTCCACATAAAAACGACTTTTAGCGCATTTAATTTATTCCTACACTGAAGAAAATAGTTCCAATTTAGACATTCATAAAGATGTACCAGTAGAAATATGTTTTATAATCTAGCAGATGGTAGCTTAAAGCAGGCTGACAGTAAAGCAGAATGTGCCTGCTTTACTTTCAACCTGCTTTAAGTGGTCACTTATATTGAAAACTAGAAAAAAGGCTATGGGGTAATGGGTTAAACATGTCTCTTATCAAATGGAGCAAATAAAAGATCAGAAATACCATATTGCCTTGGTCGTGTGTGTCTACTGCCTTTCCTTTTCTACACATGTCTCTAATCAGCAAAATGATATCGTGTTTTTTCATTACAATTAATGAGTACCAAAACGCTCATTATAGGAATAAACAACATATTTTTGACGTTCATGACGGTATGACTACATTAGCTTCGCAGGGGGTAAATTCTGTAAATGCCCGAAGGGCGTTTTCGTTTAATTTACCCCCCGAAGCTAATGTAGTCATACCGTCATGAGCGGCAAAGAGATGTTGTTTATTCCTTATATTTATATTTTCTGTCTTGTCAATTTAATGTGTTTATTGGCCAGATTTGTTTTTCTGTTTAAGAATTTATCATATACCGGTCAAAGAGGTTTGATAGATGTAATGTCGATGTAATAGCCATTCCAGTTTCTAAATATGGTGAGAAAGTAGTCCCCACTACATGTACTGTAACTGTATTAAAAATTCAGGATTTTTTCCAGTAAACTTTCTCTCTGTGAATGGAAAAGACTTACAAGGCAAACAAATAACAGTGCAACTTGAATATCTATTGCCAAAGCACATTCTAAAAATACAGGTCACGGTTGTTTTCTGAACCCATTTACACACATAGCAACGCGATGGCAACGATCTATGGGTCTGTATCTCTCCGCTAGTGTCATATGACCGTCGACCAATGGGAGCTTAGTGTTAAGTGCCCGATGTAGTCTATTTGAAGAAGCCCACGAATAGCACGGGGTAATCCGAACTGGCTAAAACCAGTTCGGAAGTGTAGGTTCATCGGCAGATGTACAGCATATTTTTAATAGGATTACATAAAGACTTTACAGGGTGAATGTAAATATATGAGTTAAGACTACTGTTGGCCTATTTGACCTAAAACTTCAGTCAAGTCCCCTCATTTACAACCACTACATTATTTAAATTAGTTTGTGTTTAAGGCAGGTTACTGCTTAAAGCAATGTTTAAGTAAAACAGAAACCACTGTTACTATTATAGATATAGAACAAGACAGTGTACTCTTCATTAGAACTCTGTAAACAACACAAGCCATAAATTGGTAAATAGACCTGATTTTTTAGCTCACCAGAGCACAAAACTGTTTTAGGTGAGCTATTGTGATACCGCTCTGTTCGTCTGTCGTCTGTCTTTCCATTTATCTGTTCGTCAACAATTACAAACCACTTCTTCTCTAAAACTAATAGCCCCAGTGTAACCAAACTTGGTCATATACATGCTGTTGGTTTGAGCTTCAAAATTTGTTTTAAAAAGTGGGTTGGGTAAATTGTCTTGTTGCCATGGCAAAAAAAATCTAGAAAAATACTTATGCAACACTTTCATAATAGCAGGAATAATAAAGAATTATGACAGAATTGCATAAATGGTTTAACAATAATCACAGCCTGAAAACTGACATTATAACAGTCATGGATTGGGAAAACAGGAATGATCCAGACATAAGGGCTACTGGTGTAGCCCTTAGATCATAATCCAGGGTCCAATGTTATAAAGCTTTTTGGTTGAGTCTGGTATCGTTCTCAAGCATCTGACCAATCAAATGCTTGAGAACTACTCCAGACTCAACTCAAAAGCTTTATAACCTTGGAGCCTGACTATCTAATTATTTAGTTACCTTTACTGAAAAAGGCTGGACCAACAGGAATTACGATTTACCATTTAGGTCACCATTAGAATCTATCTGCATAATATGGGTTAACTACATGAGTTGTTGTGTACATGTATTATAAATAACAAGAGAAAGAGAGAGAGTTATGGCGTTGATAGTTGGCATGGTCTGGGCAAGAGAGTGTTTTTTAACTTTACAAGGGAGACAACACATTGAAGTATTACTTCTTGTCAATCCATGGGTTGCCTCCCTTGTTAATCAGTACCAATTTGAACAAAGCAATTTGATCAGGGTCGTCGGTCTTCCTTTATCTTTCCTCCACATAACCCCCAAAACGTTTTTCACTGTGGGATTTAATATAGATGGTAGCTCAATGCAAGATGAAAGTAAAGCAACAGAAAGCCCCATTAGGACATTTCTGCTTTACTCCCCAGCAGCCACCTGCTTTAAACGAAGTTAGATTTGCACATGTATATGTAGGAAAGGGTTAAGTATGTAAAACATATAAATACCTAGGTTTCACAAGATGAAATATAAATTAAAATATACTATGCCAAACTTCCAACGCAACACCCCGGATATTCCCATTACTTCCAATGTTAAACATGTCTTAAGTTAGTCTGGTCAAGTCTGTAATATGTGTATATCCCGAATAGATTTCTTCTGCAATTCACAGAGTGATCAATTGACAATACTCTTGGTGAACAAAAACAAAATGAATTGGCATTTTGTCCCATAAATATGGAATTTTGTGATAAGTTTTCAGAAATCTCATTCCAATGCATTTTCAATAGGGATTTTTAACAAGAAATTAGTGATACGTTTGGATAGATGGTTATTATTCGTCCGAAGTGTCAATGAAAAATTCGTTTCCAATATTAACAACTTTGAGGACAGTACATCAATTTAAAAGCACAACTAAAACATTTAGTAATTTTGTTCAACTTTTCCATCGATTTAAACACCAGCTCTGATATGAAAATAGTTGTTGCGTTGGCAGTTTGGCATATCTATCTATCTATTTGTGCCCAAGATCCATCCCATATATGGGACATAGGCAAACAGTGTAGACGCTGATCAGACGCCGCATTATGCGGCGTCTGATCAGAGTCTACACTGTTTGCTGATAGGAATTTCAATTTAAAACAAAATGAAAATGAAAATTTCGACCAGGCATCCCTTTGATAAAAAATGAACTAATCCAATACATTAACATGAAATAATCCACTGGGTATAAATGGGTTAAACCTAGTATCCAGGAAAAACCGGCGGCGTCTGATCGAGCTCCAAATTGTTTGCCACCTAGATTAGAAAAGGTCATTAGAACTGTCAAAATTGTGATTTACTTTGTGTTGTTGCATAGAGTTTCTTTTGCGTTTAAAACGGGAAAGAATAAGGTCTCCTCCACTGTAGCTTTTCTGTACTTAGTAGTAGACTTATCTGTATTTACTTCCCGAAGTAATTGACAATGATGTCAAAGTTAACCAAATAATCGCCCCAACTATCGCAATTACGTGCAATAAAAGTCATATTAACAAAACATACCACACAATAAAATCTCTACAAACTCTATTTTCCCTAAAGTGAACCATACAGTTGTGAAATCCCTCATTGAAATAGTTTAACACATTTAACCCTAGTGACGAGTATAGTCGTCATTTACAAATAGTGAACATGTGAGGATTACACTTGTCCTATGCAAACAGTGTAGACCCTGATCAGAGGGTTCCTTAAGGAACCCTCTGATCAGGATCTACACTGTTTGGTATTTTGAAATGTTTTGTTAAAATCAGCCATAGATAGTCAATAATGGACTTTACTTATTTTGAAATCGGACATGTTCATTAAAAGTTTCAGGGGTGAATGAGTGAAAGACGCAGATTTAGGAAAAAACACATTACATTTGTCAAGTTAATAGTATTTCTGAAATTTTGAAAGTCGTTCTGAAATTTTCGTCGTTTAAAAACAGACAAAGTTATACATGCATATTCACATGAGCTAAATCTACTTGCGCGCTATCATATCTGTCTTGTAAGGCAAAAACAATAACCATCGAAATATCGACAATTTCTTTGTGTTAAAGACATTTCCTGACCTATACTTTCGGTGATACTTCATATACAGGCAGTTCATTTGCAAAAAACATGATTTGCATGTTTACCTGTATTACTGTGAATCATTGAAGCGTCTCATTAGAGGCCCGCATCTTATATTTGATAGTATTGATAGTAAAACACATTGAAAAACCCGTTGAGTGTGAGTATGTAAGGGTCTCTCTAGACAACTTGAGATTGGTGACATTGGCTGTGCACACTATGCCCCTGCTTTACAGTTATTTTCACGCACAATGGAAGGGGGGGGGGGTCTATTAAAGGACTGGGGGGGAAATGCATGTTTTTAAACGGCACTGCAGCACAATGTAGTAATGATTAGTTGGTTGGTTTTGTGTGAGACCGTCACCGGAAGCCAAGACAGAAATGTTTATGTACATTGGATGCCCGTGCTAATCGTGCACAAATAGCCACGATACATCACTCTGAGACTTGATACCAACCAACCCACACCTAGCGTCTGGCAACATGTAACCACTCGTCTATGCACAGTGACCATGGGAACTCGAGGTAAGTTCCAATATAGTACAATTACTATAACAACTAAGGTTATAAAGCGCTGACTTGTACATGTTTATGCATGTGTGCGAATGTATTATTAGAGTTGTATACGCGCAGTGCGGAGGCGGACTGCGACTGTCGGACTTCGACTTTCAAGCAGGGCCCGTCTCAAAGAGGTTTTGAAAGCCTAAAACCTGCATTGTTGCGGCAATCAATACCTATCCATATTTGACCGTTACATTATAGCTGTTGAATTTTAAAACATTAAATGGAGTGTAAGCATATCGTTAGAACTCTTCTCGTCGGACCTCTTTTCTCATGGCAAATAATCAGGATAGAAAGATGAAGAAACGCAAGAGTTTAAGCAGACACCATTTTATAGCATGCTAAAGGTCAAGCTCATGGACGATATGTAACGGTATTCTCCCTGAACCCTATACAATAGTAATGTTAATCCTTTCTAGTTGAAGAATATCTTGCCACTATGAGTGTGAAACAATTTTAGTCGTTACTAGACGAATGGCTTGTCGGCGTCATATCTGGACCCAAACTTATGTACTTGAAAAATTTCAGCCAATTCAATATTTGCGCGAGACTTATAAACTTTTCTAAGCCAAATTCAACCCGTCGCATTTTAACCCTTTCTCGGAGACATAATAACGTCTGCTAAATTTGTCGTCTGTAATGTCGGTAAAAAGCTATACATAGCTTATGTTACATGTTAAAAAATGTTCCGACAATAAATAAATATTGATTTGATTTGATTTGAATGTTATGCAAATTTCAAACTTGTGAATTTTACTTCTACTTGTTACTCCGGAACAATCTATAATGAGTATGACTGTTATAGGTATACTGTCAGCTAGGGTAGTCCATTAAAGTGCAAACTTTCAACACTATAGACTGTAGGGTGTTCAGTTACCCCTGTTTGCTGTTTAGGATAGCAGTTTTTGCCCCGTGTGCAGCGTGCAGAGTACAGTAGAGAAACGTTTTATTTCCAAATAATCGCGTTTACGCTTAAACTATAATTTTAATTGCAAACAGTTTGGAGCCAGATCAGACGCCTGCTCCAAACGTTTTGCCATTCAGGATAAAACTGGTAGTCAGAATTGTTAAAAAAAATGTCATTTTCTATATTTCATTACAATGCAGAAGAATAACGTTTTCTCCAAAGTATGTCAGATCTGTAGCCAACATGAAGCAATAGAAATTGCTTCCTTATCTATCTATTTTTTACTTTGATTTCCATTTTCTTTAAAATGCCTCAGAATTAACGTATGTATGATCGAAACAATCCAGCTAAAGAAAGTAATTTCTTTTCAAATTAGGTGCGGACGTTTCGGAAGGATACCTTTACAGGTCTCCACGCATATTTCATTCTTAACCTTTAGCCTGTTGTAAAATAATGTCTGCTTAAACGCCTGCGTTTATTCATCTTTCTATCCTGATTATGTGCAATGAGAGTCGAGGTCCGACGAGAAGAGTTCTAACGATATGCTTTAACACCATTTAATGTTTTAAAATTCAACAGCTATAATGTAGCGGTCAAATATGGATAGGCATTGATTGCCGCAATAATGCAGGTTTTAGGCTTTCAAAACCTCTTTGAGACGGGCCCTGCTTGAAAGTCGAAGTCCGACAGTCGCAGTCCGCCTCCGACCTGCGCGTATACAACATTATCACCGTTTGCTCTGCCAGTTCGGGCAGTGGGTGTTTTCTATCCTCCCTCGAATCGGTGGGGATAACGCTGCGTCTGATCAGAGTATAGAGTCTACACTAATTTTAATATAATTATACGAAAATGAAAATTAAACCAGGCACCCCTTATATAAAAATGGACTATTCCAATATATGCATAGAAGCATGGAACAATCCACTTGGCATAACTGGGTTAATTTGAACACGTTTGCAGAACAATTGTATTCAGGGGCGTAGCTAGACCAATTAGGAAGTGTACGCAGTCCTATACTAGGGGGGTCCGGGGGCATGCTCCCCCGGGAAAATTTTATTTCTAGATGATCTCTGGTGCGTTCTGAGGGCATTTCCCGCCTTCAAAACAGGTGATAAAGTACATAAATCTATAAAAAAAAAAATGAATAAAAAAATAAAAACATTGACGTCACGACAAAATCATGGATGTTAATTTCAAACCGACAATGAGTAACATTCCGATCTGCAACAGAACCATTTGCATTTACGTTCCGTTTTGATAACATGATAAAGCAGGCCCGTATGAGGGGGCACACGCCGACGTCAGGAGCAATTTAATTCATTTGGTGAACGCACTCTTACTTGGAATGCCGTATGCTCATAACGGCAAAAATATTCCTAGATAGCTTTGGTTGGTTCTGAGGGCATTTCGAGCAATCAAAACGTGTTAACATCTGGCAACAGCATTCTTTAATCGTTATGTAAAATTCGACTCCCCCATAACATAAATTGTATATATATTTGTTGCGCGTATACCTGCCATTCATCTCTTATTCTTATCCCCGTCTGCTTAGTTTAAAACTCTTACTCTAGAGGTGTCCGGTGGCATGCTCCCCCGGGAAATTTTTAATCCTAGATGGTCTCAGGTGCGTTCTGAGGGCGTTTTCCGCATTCAAAGACTATGTAAAAATTAGACTCAAAATAACAAATTATTGATTCTAGGATAACGTTTTTTTCTGACAGCTTTTCTTCCAGCCTTTGATCTCTACCCCTACCCCCTACGATTTTTATTGTATTTTTGGACTTTTCAATTTTTCTATATTTGCGGACAATGTGTACGCAATTGCGTTTTTTTGCGTACAGGTAGCTACGCGCCTGGACTATTAACCCTGAGAGAAATGAGCGCGATTTCACAAAGTTTTGCAATCACATTGGAATCTGATAAGACGGCAAGACACTGGTGTCTCAGCCGGAGTAGGATCCAAACTACTGACTCGTCTCGATATATCCTCTGTCAATTGTTTAACTCTTTCACTCTAGAATGACACCTTAAAGCGCGTTTGCAAACAGTTTGGGTCCTGACACGGCGTGACACGGCGTCTGATCAGGACCCACACTGTTTGTCACTCTTCATTAACCTTAAATCTAACTTTGAAATGTGTCTTGCAGACAACAATCCCAAAGCAGTCGACAATAAAGCGGTGATGGGGTAAACATCTCCCGAATAATTTGATCGTGAAAGGGTTAAAGTCTAAAATTTAGACATAAAAGCAGACGTCATTTCAAAAGCAGACGATGTTATAGCAGCAGAATGGTTAACCCTTTCACTGCCAAGGTCGACGACACTAATATTTGAAAACTGTTTGGACCCTGATCAGACGCCGCGTAACGTGGATAAGAACTTTTACAACAACTGGCACATGGGCCATATATCGCTCACCTGAGTATAGCTTTAGAAAATGGAGATAATGATTTATGTCCCAGGGCAGGGTCATTTGACCCCAGGGGAATAATTTGAACAATATTGATAAATTACCTATAGATTATGATATGTACCATATATGTAAGCTTTGTGCATGTACTAGGATTCCAGACAAGAAGAGTTTTAAGTTTTCATTTAAAAAATCTATTTTAAGTGACCTAGATATGCATAGGGCTGCAATCAATTCAATGATATTGTTAAAAGGCGTTTAGAAGTGTCACCATGCCAAATATGAAAGCCCTGGCCATATTGGTAAGAGCAAAATACTTTGAAAATAACTCTATGTAAAATGGTGACAACCGGGGCGGGGCCAATTTTTTGATAGAGCACCTGTAGATGATGCTATGTACTAAATATCTAAGCGCTGTGTACTAGGTATTCAGAAAAGATTTTTTTTTATTAAAAACAATCTTATATTTAGCTCATGTGACCTAGATATGCAACGGACCGAAACCAATTCAACAATATTGGTAAAGGACATCTAGAAGTTACACCATACCAAAAATCAAAGCTCTGGCCATATTGGTTTCAGAGAAGACATTTGAAAATTTCGTTATATAACTGTGAAAACTGTGACCGGGGCCAATTTTGACCCCATGACCATAATTTGATAAACTTGATAGAGAACATGTAGATGATGCTATGTGCCAAATATCTAAGCTCTGGATCTTGTCAAAAATACGAGTTCCTTATATATTTTCACTTCGGTTGCCATGGTAACGATTTATGCATGTTTTTAATTCTTTGAACAAATCTGAAAGGAACATGCCTGCAAAGTTTCGTTGAAATCTGACAAGCAGTATAGGAGGAGATGTCATTTGAAGCAATTGTTAACGACAACGCACGACGGACGACGACGGACGTCGGAAAGAGGGCCATCAGGTGAGCTAAAACAAAAGATGTCGAATAATTCAAGTAGAAGAAACATGCCTGTGACTGTGTTAGACGGGTTATGAATTTGTAATGGCAGTGGAAAGGTTAAAAGCACATTGATCAACGCGTGAACAGGTCTAAGGATCACACAACTGGTATTTGTTTGACAGTGACAAATTGCGCAATCATTATTGCAAGTTCACTTATTTACCGGAAATAGAGGTAACAGCAATCTCCGATCAAGCTCGATGACAGTATCAACGATTACTCTGGTGATTACGTAGCAGCATTGCAGTTTCCGGTTCTTCAAAATGTCTCCCATCATGCCATACCAATATCGCATCGCTCGAAACAAATCAGAATACGCGAGGTTTTACGCAAGCGTAAACATGGTAAAATGGCTGCAAAAAACGCCAAAGATGAACACTTATTACAAATCTATTTCACACAATTAATTTAAGGACTCGGGGAAAGTTCTCTCAATAAGAAGACTTAGTATCCAAATTTCGTTGTTTTACCACGCTATGTTGAAGGTTTTTTGTTATACAAGTAGTTAATACCCAAATAAGGGAGAGGACCCTCTGGTCAGAATCTGCACTGTTTACTTTAACAATATATAGATTTTATATCGCTAAAACAATTCTGTAAGCTTGACAACGGTTCTATGCAGAGGGATGGAAGGGATAATCAGAGAACATGTTAAGGAACATGACCGTTTTGCGAAGAGCAACATGGATTTGCCCCCAAATAGATCTTGCATTAACCAGCTAATCACATGACGGGACAAGTGGATATGATAAGGGTGACCCTAATGACGCAATTCAAATGCTGGGAATTCAAAAGGAATTTGACACGGTGTCGCACAAGAGACACATTAATAAGCTGCAGAGTTATGGCATTAAAGGGGAAACGAAGTCCATGATCACAAACATTCTACAAGATCGAACTCGGCGAGTATTGATCAGTGAACGGGCAAGTGTCAAATTGGTCCAACGTTATAAGCGGAATACCTCAGGGGAGTGTGTTCGGGCATGTACTGGTTGTAATTTGCGCTAACGACCTGCCTGATGCTGTAAGAATTTATATACGGATATTCGCTGGTGACACACATATGTACGGCAAGGTTACTATGGTCAAGGACAGACAAGCAGTGCAGGCACACACCGACATACTGTCATGGTGGTCAGTAGAGTGGCAACTTAGTTTAAATCCAAGCAAATCCTGTGTAATGTACCTGGGCCACAACAACCCCAAATAAGTGTACCACATGAAGGACAAGACTGGAAAGCAGAGAGTCCTTGATGAATCAGAGATGAAGAAATGATGTTGACAACAACCTCTCATTCCACCTCCACGTCAGTGAATCGGTGACGAAAGCCTACCGCATATTAGGACTGATCAAAAGAACATTTGCCAGTAGAGACAAGATAGTCATGAATATACTATAAACTACTATGGTCAGGCCAATATTAGAATACGAGAATGCGCCAAGGATCCATCAGTTCACTGGTAACATGGATAAAAACAAAGGTTACTTTCTTGATCAAAACCTCTAAGGGCAAAATTGTTTCGATGCCAAACCATTGTTTACCTACTTGAAAGCATAGAAATACGATGATGTGCAAGTTAACATATTTTGTTGTGTGTTTGCAGCGTCACATAGGTATATCTAATTATACTTTGTAACGACCTTTTAATTTAATGTGTAACAGTCACTTAATAAGGCATCATTGAGGCTTCTGTTTTCTGTAAACCGATTATTACTAGCCATAGGAGGTGATACTTGGTTTTAGACTAAGGAATGAGATTTAGTTTATTTTAGATTTCTTGTCCGCAAAAATGATGGTGCTCCACTGAGATTAAATTACTCCGACCTTGTTAAGCATGACCAAAAAGGAGCATTGTCTTCGTTGTTAAAGCGTTGCCAGTTCAGGATAGAGATCATATTAGTGACACTACTAAAAAAACTAGTCATATAGGACACATTTAGTGCTGCCTGTCTCTGTACCATTTCTACTTTGTTAGTTATGTATTGCTGCCAACTTTAGTGCAAAGCTAAGGATTCCGGACCTTGGAGAAATAGTCGAATTGAGGGCGGGCTTAAGGTTCGTATGCCATCTCTTTGATATGTTAATTTCTGCTTCGTACATTTCGTATGGTGTTGCTAGCTTTAGAGGCGATGTTGTCAGTGTTATATGACCAGGACACATTTTTGTTTAAAGTGACGCCTAAGTATTTGAAGCTATTTGTTGACCTGAGCTCAATGCTGTGAAAGGTGTATGCAAAAATGATAGGGTTCCTAGATATGCTGAGGACTTCAAACTTTCAGGGTTAAACTCCAAGGACAACTCTAAATCCCATTTTCCAGAAATGGAAGGTTTTGTTGTGGGCTTTCTGCAGAAGATATGGATTTTACCGTCAGGTAAACAATGGCGTCGTCGGCAAAAAGGCGGGCTCTGCTTTTTATGCAATCTGGGAGGTCGTTTATGAACGACAAGAACAGACATGGGCCGAGCACAAACCTTGTTGCACACAAGATAGAACAGGTAGCTTATTGGACATTTTATTTTCGAAAGAAAATACTTTACCAAAGAGGTTACCCAGCTATCAATGGCTAAGTATTTGAGTTTATAGATTAGTTTGTGGTCATTAACCTTATCAAACTATTATTAAAATGTAATTGTTACATCATTTTGTTGACATTTCCCTAAGTTATCTGTGATTTCTTGGGTAAATCCAACTATGCTTCGACATTAAGGCATGTTGTAAGGGACTTAAGACATCGTGAGAATCAAAATATGACATGATGTTAGAGACAAAGATGTGATGCAACTTCGGAGCAATACATGTTTGTGAGAGGTATGTCGTCAGTCGTCAAGGACAATGCTAGTTTCAAGGGAATTTTCGAAAATCATGGCAGGAGCAATTTCTTGATAATTTCTTTGAGGATCTTTTGTGATATTTCGTTGGGTCCAGCAGCCTTGTGGGGATTTTAAACTTCTAGGAGATTATTAACACCTTCCTAACTAATTTGGATTTAGGAGAAAGTGGAGGTGTTTCAATGAAAGGGGGACATTTTTTGGTAATTGCTTAAGGCTAAGATGCTGTGGGAGGGTCGAGAATACGGACTCAAATTGGTTATTCAGTATGTACACTTTGTCAACTGGGTCTGAGTAGATTTTGCCATTGCTACTAAAGGGGGACATAGCAAAACATTCTGTATAATTTGAAAATAACTTGGCAAAATGTTCACCAGACTTGGATGATATGTCGCGTTTTATTCCCGTGTTCATTGGTAATCACCAATTTCGTGTCCTCTCTTTCATATCTTTATAATTACAGTATATGAAAGGATTTCAAAGTAATTTGACACGATTATTCACCAGACGAAGACGCTTCCAATCAGCTCTCATGCCCATGGGTCAAATGGGCAAATGAGGGCAAGGATTATATTGTCTCTATATAAATGACCATTTGTTGGTGTTATGTTCAACTCCCTTATTCAAGTGTTAAAACAATGTACTTTTCTGTCGGACAAGAATGCAGTTTGGGGGCATTAGTAATAATATTGTGACATTTCTTGTTTATTTATAACCCTCACCCCAACGAGCTGTGGGGGTTGATACTGGATTCATGCCGGAATTTTCCATGGAGTTAAACTCGGCCACCCTTCGACGAAACTTTAAAAACATATGTGATATAGTTGATCATCATCATTAGTTGTGCACCTACGTTTGCGGTTTTGATTCGATATTTCATTCTTGAATTATGTCCCCGCTTCGTTAGTTTATTACATGAATTTAGTCCGGAGCTTTACTCGGCCATTATTCAACAGAACTTTTAGTTAATTATGAAGTATTGTTGATCATTTCTGAAGTTTTGTATTTAGGAATGCGGTTTTAATTCGTCATTTCGTTCTTGAATTATTCCCCATTTTCGTAATTTTAATACATACATTTTGTCGGGAGCTTTACTACCCCATCCTTCAACAGAACTTTTTTTTATATATAAATGCAGTATTTTTTATGGTTGAACATCATCTGAAGTTGTGCTCCTGCGATTGTGGTTTTTATTTGTATTTTCATTCTTGACTTATCTTCATGCTAATATTTTTTGTATTTATGAATTTTAATCCTGAGCTTTACTCTTTCAGAACATTATTTAAAATCTTAATATTTTGACTCCACCTGAATGTTTGCACCTTTGATAAAGGTGGTTTTGATGTGTCACTTTCTTTTTTAGTTTTCTCCCTGTTCGTAATTGAAAAGTTTCGGTTTTAAATTATCTCCTTTCTCGTGAAATTAAAAACTGTGTTTATAGTTTTGAGTCTAATAACCGCTTATTTGGACTGTATCCGGTTATTTGCCCGGGGGCAACAGATCTTAATCACGTAAAACGTTAGCAACATAACGTTAAAAATGGCCAATGTTCGATGAAGATAACATCATTTGGTTTCTATAACGGCCGCGCTTATGTAAACATTGAAACAATATACATATTCGTTGATTTTGAACCAGGTATACAAAAAACATATGAAATGACATTATAGTAATTGTCTGCCAAACCATTATATTTACAATAGCCCCATTCAATTCCATTGACAAAAAGTGTGTTCATTTCATATAAACATCACTTTTCGAGAGGGCGGGACTTGTGGAAAAGTTTCGAAGGGGAGGCGGGGCATATGCAGTTTACATTCGCGAATTAATCTTTGGAACATGGGACAGCAAACATTTGGCGGAGTTTTTCAAAATTTGTTCTTATAAACCTATATATGCCTTCCTACTAGTGGAAACCATGATTCCCGTCTAATATTCTTCTTTATTAATGAGATAAATTGCAAGAAAATTGACATAAGAATCTACCTCATAAACAGCTCAGCTATCTGCGTTTCTTTATGACAAATAAAACCCGATATATTTATCCTACTTTTAAATGACGTCACTTCAAATGACGTCAAAAACGGCATTTTTCGCGCCAAACTGTCAAGTTGTTGACAATGGAACTTATTTTTTCTGCTTTCGAATGTACACAGATTCAGTAAATCGGTCATGGCGGTTCCTTTTAGGGTACACATTATTCGTGTTATCTACCTCTAATATGGATTTTCAAAATTGATACTCTTTTTTTCAGAATTGCAGCTTCCTGTTGTAGTTTGACTTTATTCAAGAGCGTACAGAAATGCATATGTCAGGATTTAATTTTTAATCATGGTAATATCATTAACCATTAACTATTTTTACACCGATATTCAAAACTCATGAACATTTAGTATGTGAATCAGCCCAAAGATTGTGCAGTGTAGCCATCATGACAAGCAAAAATAACTTTACTCTCCTATTGAAACATTTTCATTTCACAAATACTGCCTGTTCTGTATCAAAACTCATTAAAGGCATATTTAGAAATCTCTTGGAATTGTTATGCCAGAGTTTTTAAAAGTTGAAATTTGTGTTTTGAAATATATACTTCTCCATAACTATCGAGGGTAATAACTAGAAACTTTGAATTATTGTTAAGTATCAGGAAGGAAACTCATAGCAACAAGGCATGCAACCCTGGAATTTGTTATTCCAGACATATTGCCCTTGTTTTGACTTAGACTTTGGAAACGAATTTTCTCAATAAACAGTTATCAAAAGGAACACTCATTAGGCAGCTAACACTGTGATTGGTTTTGCAGATTTACTACCCTTGTTTGCCTTAGAATTTACTTTTAATGGAACGCAGATGCAGGTATCAATTCTTTTTAACCCTTTACCTGATAGCCTATTTCTAGTATTCAAGATAGGTGACCACTTAGCAGGTTGAAAGTAAAGCAGAATGCGCCCTAAGGCGCATTCTGCTTTACTTTCAGCCTGCTTTAAGCTTCCATGTGCTAGAATATTGAAAATTTTCCCTATACTATATAATCATGACTGATTAAATTGGAACTATTTTCTTCAGCGGAGGAATGAATTAAATATGCTAAAAGTCGCTTCTATGGGGGAAAGGGTTAAATAGAAACTGGATTTATAAAAACTTGCATGATATTATTTTCTCTTATAAGACCAAAGTAAATCAATGCATAGCTAAATGTGTTTGAGGTGTTGTTGCTTACACATTTCTATGATTTAAGAAAGCGTCAACATTAATACACAAGCTTTAAGTTTGGAATATGTAGCCATCTCAAGTATGCGAGAGTCTAGCGTCCAGCATCCCTTTGCAATGCTCTCGTTTACTCTGCGTCCAGTTGTGCAGTGCAAAACAAGTTCCTCATTAAACATTTTTGAAATAATTTATGGCATCTATGAACTGAAAAGGATAGTCTGTTTTAAAAGTTGTGTTATTTTAACCAAGATAAATTTGAAATGCTAATTGTTTTTTGTTTTTTGCAAGGGCCAATGATGAGTCAACGACACTGAAAATTGAGTGGGATGAACCTGTGATAACTGCTATGGTCAGAGAGAGAGATATCCAGTACTTGGGGATATGGCCTTCGGCCTAAAGCTGGGGGGGGGGGGGGGGGGAGGGGGGCAATGGGAATCGGTTGTTCCCACTTGACACGATGGTGGTACGTGAGATCAAGGAGAGGAAGGAAGGACAGGTGACCAGGCTGTGGGTACTCCCTGCTACTGGCATGACCCAATACACCATGGGATTACCAATACCAATTGTAAGTTGATATTACACATTGAAATTTCTAGATTTAAATGCAATTTAAATGAAAAGCTAAATAATTTGTTAAATAAGAATATTGAGGCTTATGTTATCGGTCAGACTGACAGTTTGCAACAGTGAATCTTTCACTGGATTTTGCTTGTTGCTAGTTAATCTAATTATTGATGAATTAATTCTTTAACAGTCCCCATACTTGAAATACTAGTGAAGTTCCATAATCTGGTGGATTGAACTAACAATAGCTTTTTTTTTTTAAATTTTAACATGAGTGATCTGTCAGATCTAGATCAACTTCACATCATAACGTGTAACATGCATCGGTAATGTCACTAGAAACAGTGTAGACCATAATACTATGTCTCACAAGTTAGGCACTTCATTTGGATCTGCATTGTTTTAAGCCACACTTGGGATACAGTATGATTCACAGGGGATACAAGTATTAATCAATCATAATGCAATGTAGAAACACAAAAATAGCACTAGAAAAACAAGGTAAGGACTCATCTCATATCTCATTAGTGAGGCATTTGATATGGCACAGAGATGTTTTAAGCAATACTTAGGTACCGTAATGATTAAGATACTCTTTTTTCGCTGGCAACTAATGAGATTAGCCAAATTCATCTTCCTGAAATCATCATCATCCCAACTTATCACCCCACATCATTCCATTGCACTATATGATCTATTTAACCGTAATTTTTGACAATAAGCCCGCACCTGTAGATATTCCGCATCTGGCATATTGCTTACAGAAAACAAAATAGGTGATACATGTAAAAGGTTTTGGCACATAAGCCGCACCGTCTAAATGCCCGCAACAATTTTGTTAAAACTTAAAGTCAGAATACCGCCCAAATGGATGTTTAAAATGAGCAATTTCTTATATATGTACATTTTCTATGTATTAAAACTAAGCGAATGCCTGACATATGCCCCCCCCCCCCCCCCCCCTTTCTTTAAGAATCATACATAACTGTGCCGATTTTTTTATCGAGATGGTTGGAAAAATAAGCTCTTTGTTTATATAACAGATCTTCGTGTCGGCTTCCGAGAATTTCCGCATGGTCGAATAAGAGTCACACCATCGATCCGATTTTTCTGACTTGTCTGTGTTACTTTAGAACAGAATAGTTAATAATGGTAAATAGGTAACAGTGGATAAAACGTTAATCTTTCCCGTTTAAACGCAAAACGAAACACATCACAATAAAACGCATAAAAGGACAACCTTTAGACAATTTTGACCACTCATGTTAGTCTGAGTGGCAAACAGTTTGGTGCCTGATCAGACGACGGGTTACCTCATATAGTCTAATGTAGATTTCGAGAAATAAAAGTTCTGTTCTGTTTTCTAGTTTTGGAAATAGAGGACTACTTAAACAGATGGAAAGTAAAACAGAATACTCTTTAGAAGCATTACAATTAAGTTAACAGTGCAGACCGGGGGACAACTGAAACAGTGTTCTGATTATGATGATCACTATTTGTATAAGACGAGTGTACTCCCCACACTGTTTGTAAGAAATCACTATACTCATCACTAGGATTTATATTTGAACCAGATAGAAGTTTTGACTGAAGTAGGAATTTGAAATAAAAGTTCAAATAAACCAAGTTTTGTTTTTAAGGTTTAAGCTAATACTGTATTAGAATTAAGTAATACTATTTGTTCTACTGTTGTTTACCCGTTCCTACATAAAAGTGCCTTTTAGCACATTTGTAACGTATTCATGAATGCCTGACATTACGTCACGTCATTTAACCGCGGTAGGGAAAAGCGTTGTAAACGTCTCAGATATACCACGATGAACTTCCTCTATTTTTATGGTGACAAAAATGTGTGTTATGTTAGAATGTTGCACACATGACCAGTAGGGTTAGCTTCGTCATTTGTATTTATGACATAGATGCTTTGTTGACAGAGGTAACTACTTCTAAATTATTACCTGTTCTCTTTTACAGACGTAGGACAGTTTCAGCCTGCAACTGGGGTAACAGATGAAATGGAGAATTCACGCATTCAAGATATCTTCATTGATTCAGGTAATTATCAATCTTTTAACATTGTACATATTAAACAAAAGCACACTAAAAATCCACTCCCATCATATGAAGTCAGGGCTGCCATAAATTGAAATGAAAATTCCTAAGATTTCAAAATTTGCATTCTTCAAGTGCGATTTTACGAGTCGTACCTTTACCCCATAGCCTTTTTCTTGTTTTGTTGACATGCGACCACTTAAAACAGGCTGTAAGTAAAGCAGAATGTGCCTTAGGGCGCATTCTGCTTTACTTACACCTGCTTTAAGCTACCATGAACTGGGAAAAAATCCGGAGATTTAGGAAAAATCCGGAGAAATGGCAGCCCTGTGAAGTAACTGTAAAATGCTGACATGTATATGTATGCCGTCCACTACTTCGAAAGGGCATGTCCAGATATTCATCCAACAGACAAGCTTAATTAACAATGTAGAGTCCTTGCTGTTTCAGTAGGAATACTTCGATAAGTGTCTGCACTTGTTGTTCCATGATCATGTTACAATGTTTAAAAATGTGCTTAATGCTGTTTTTAAACCGTTAGGTGAGGGACACAGTGTCTCCAAGTATTAGAAGATTATGATGTTTTTTACGAACCAAATTAACAATATTAAGAATAAAAATCTCTTAAGCAAATCCTGTGCCTTTAATTTATTCATCCACTGAAGAAAATAGTTCCAATTTATACAGCCATTAGTATGTATCATAAGAAATAGTTTCTTTATTCTAGCACGCGACTACTTAAAGCAGACGGAAAGTAAAGCAGTAGGTGCATTCTGCTTTACTTTCAACCTGCTTTAAGTTGTCACCTGTCTTCAACACAAGAAACAGGCTATGGGGTATAGGGTTTAAACAATTTTTGTTTACATACACCCCATTCATTTCCATGGAAATAGTTGACCTTTACTTCGAAACATTTCACAGATGAGGCGGGTTTATGGATCTTTTCTCCGGATATTTATTATCTAACTTGGGCAGCAGACAGATGGGCTATTAAACATAAACCTTGATTTTCATCTAAAATTCTTCTTTATGAATAAGACAAATTTCAAGCCAAGGGAAATACTTTATAAATGGCATGTGTCTGCATTTATCTATATAAAAATAAGCAATATATACTTAACAAAATTTCTAATCGGTCACTTTTTAAAGCAACATATGTCTTTAAATACTACGTTCCCATTTATGATATTTCACACACTACATGATGGGTGCTAAGTGCTCCTTATTTTTGGATTTATACACGTTGCCCTTCTTTGTGAACGTCATAGCAGCCACGTGGCTTGTTTGACCTAATTTGCACGTGTAAGGTATGGAAGAAAGTTGCTACCCGCAAGATTACACGAGCGTAAACTCCAATAACTGGCTATCCTTAAAAACACCTTAATGGCGAGATAAACTCACGAAGAGAGCGACAGAGCTGTCGAAATGTTGCAAGTTGGTGTTTCCTAACGGCAAATAAGATTCAACCACCGAAGAATTCCGGAAGTGGAAACAAAAAAGACTAATTTCCGTGTATTCCATGTTAGGAAATGTTTCCGTCCATTCAAATGTGGGTAGAACTTTTAACCGGATACTTTCGACCATTTTAGGCTATAACGCGGAAATTTGACGTCACCGGAAGTAGAGCAGACCGCCCCAGGAAACCAACACGACGGGTAAAACACTCCTTATATCGAAACATTATAGTGACCCACCTGAGAAGCAGATTTCTTTCCGTTGCAAGGACGGCGAGACAGCTGAAGGGTCAAAAGGGCCGTAACGTCACACCTACGACGGTACGTAATCGGCTGCGAGAGGCGGACAGTCGCTGCTGACATACTTAAGCTGACCACTTAAGGATAAAGCTATCACCAGACAGCTTGGGCCCGATGATACAGATGGATTTAACCCTATAGAGCACGTTTGCGACATTCTCTAGAAACGCGTTCGTTCCTTACTACAGCCTCCCAACGTTGACGCATTGGAGCCTGACGTCGTCACTGTGTGAGTAAGTTAGGTCATAAATAAGTCTGCTAAGTTCTTCTCGTCTATTAGAAGTCAATACGAAACTGGTATTGCAGCTGACGGGGGCAATACGCATTACTAACATAGGGCCTAAGAGCTATGGTAACACTCCTGTGAATTTCCAAATATGGGGTGCCTCCATAGAAAGTGTTGTTTAAGCTTAAAAGGAAAGGTGATAGCCTGGAAAATGTTATCATCTGTTTCACAATTGATAACATTTGCATTGTAACACAATTAAATGGTTTATAAGTTCTTCATATTGCCTCTTCTGAATGAAATATAAGGTGACCGATTAGAAATTTGGTGAGTATAGTTAGTTAAAAAAAGATGTTATTTCAAAATGACGTCTAGTCAGGGTTTTAGCACTAGACTGTCAAATTGATGACTTATGTTAACAATTAAACTGATTTTGGACCATTTGAAAAGCAATCAGTAATGTGGTTGTGACTCTCATGGTACACACAACAACCTCGAATAAAAAATGAAAATATTATTTTCAGCGTTTAAGAAAAGTAAAGTTTAAAACGATTCAGGAAATGTGTCGAACATTTTCTGTAGTTTATGTCGTTTAAAACAAAAGTAAAATTAAGTTCATTTCTTAAATAAGCGTCTCATCCCAAATAAAGCCCACTCATATATATACAAATTACATTAGCCTTTTGGAAAATTTAAACTGAATTATTCTATTATTATATTCGGCTCTAAATGACATTTTTGTGTCGATGGGCCGTAAAACACCATTCATTCATTCATTCTATTATTATAAGGATGAGATGTCTCCTACAGGAGTTGTCTCAACAGGGTTCACCCAGATTGAACATGTGTCAAGGCATTAACACAAAGTTTCTAATGCAACGTTTGGGTATCAGTGTTTTTTTCTTCAGATGCTACTTATTTTGATTACACTCCAAAGGCAATAATTTTACCCAATCTTTCTCAAACTTGCTCAGATTGTATATAGTAATGAGTGTTCAAATGAGTCGGATTATAGTTGAAATCGGACTAATAGGTCAAGAGGTATCTACCTTTGAAATGCTGAAAATGCCATATTTAACAATGTTTACATTCTAGAGGCCACAATGTTTACCCAATCTTTCTCAAACTTGCTCAGATTGTATATGACCATAAGGTATCGGATGTTTTTGAAAATGGTTGAATTCGAATGAATTGGTCAAGAGTTGTGTGCCATTGATGTGTTGAAAAAGCCTTATCTAACAGTTTTTACACTCTAACAACTACAACTTTCAATGGATTGTAATTATACTTGCAAAAATGTATACAGCTATAAGTTCTTAAAGGAGTGAATTGTTGAAATCGGAATATAGTGGCTAGAGTTATCTGCCGTTGATATACTTTGAACTGCTAGAAAAGGCTTTATTCAGTACCCAACATAAATTACAATATTTACTTAATTTAAGGAAACCTATTCAGTTGTTTATAAGGAAGGTGTTCAAGCTGCCAAAATGGTTGACGTCTTTGAACACCTTAATTATAGACACAATTGCACTTCTCCCCATACTTTCCCCACCCACACTCAGTGTTTGATTCTTATAACTGTATTGTCTCATATATACATGTTATGTAGTGAGAAATATAAAAGTAATAGTAGTAGTAGCAGTAGTATTATTTACGCTCTAGTTATCTGTCCTAGATGAACTCTACTTTACTAGAATAGGTTGTATTCCAATATTGTTTACACTCTATAATCTACAAATGGGAATGGGTTGAGATCAGTATGGTTGAAACTGAAAGGTAAAGCTATCAGGCTTCATTACAACTGGTGAGCGATATCAGTGCCTTCAGACCCTCTTGTCTTGTAGTAGCATATATTGACACTTTGGCAAACAGTGTTGACCAAGATCAGGCATCCCCTGTAGGAACTGCTAGATCTGGGTGTGCAATTTTGCTAACAATTTGTTTCATTGAAATCTAAAAGGTTTTATGGAGAAACCAAAGAACCTTTATTTCCTATAATTGTTAGTTCAAAACTCTATATTTAGTTGCAATAAGAGAGGCAATATCCACAAGGTTTGTGAAGATGTACAGATATCAATGTGTGTTTTTTGCCGAATAAACTGGTTACATGTAAAACTATACGTACAACACTTACTCCACAATTAATTATCTTAAAAGACCTTGCAGTTAGCCCCTAGATAATGACCAAAAATCCAGTCATGCCAAGTTTGGTGATTTTGTTCATAACTGCATTTCATTAACATCCCTGACAGTAGTTTACAAGCTCACAATACAAACAAGTAAACAGGACTATCTTTTTACAGATATTGGCCAGATATTTAATATTAGGAGGGACAAGATGGTTAAAGACATTCTGGAGGTGTATGAGACAATTAATGTTGACCAACCTCTGGTCGTAGGTTTTGAGGAGAAAGTTGGAGTGGACAAGGGGAGGGGGTCACCAAGGAGATTTTTCGCTTTTTTGGAATGTGCTATGGTTTTGTACTTTCGGGGGAGGGAAAGGTTCATCCCTTTTATATCAACGGCCAAGAGGCATACGGCCAGGGTAACCTTCCCTCTCCTGGGTAAGATCATGTCCCATATGTGGCTGGTCATGGGATTTTTCCCTCTGCAGCTGGCCAAACGTTGTCTTAGCAATGTCTCGTCCAGATTTGGACATTCCGTCAGACATCCTGTTTTAGGATTACCTCAGTTTCATACCTGAAGCTGAAACAATTCTCTTGCAGAGATGTATGCAATCTTCTTCATGGGCACCAAATGAGATGAGGAGGATTGTTAGATTTTTTAATTAAACCACATGACCATAATGTCATTACCAGGAAATTTAAAAGAACTCCTTACCAACATTGCCCAGACACAACTTTAAGATAGCTGTCAGTCTCTTACAAGATTAATGAAAAAAAAAGAATTCACTGGAAAACCACAGTTGCTCTATTGCATAGTTTTAACTCAGGAAATATTCATAGGTTTTATGATCAGTATGGTTCATCCCCTGTAAGAGTTGCTAAAATGGTTGATGCGACCATTAGAGGCAATAGTCATCGGCTATTTGTCCAAGGCGGTCAGGAAGATGAATCAACGCCAGCTGTTGATATTTTGGAGAGGATTAACAGGAACTTCTGTGATGCCTGGACAATTTGATGTTTCATTCAATGCTAACTAACGTTTTTAAACTGGGTGCGTATTGAGAGATACTATTGTTCCATATATACGAAACAATGTTCGCATCGTTTCGTGAAGCACCAATGCATGTTAAAAGGATAGTTTTATGTTAATAACAATCGGACAGAATAACCATTTGTTAATTGTCAAACTGTTGATATTATTGACTTTAAACGCGATTTCGGGAATAACAGCCCATTGAAAGTACGTATTTGTTGCTTTTTTTTTCAAATGTTATTTCCTCTTGATACAGCGGGTGTTATTCTAATAATCCATCTGAATAAGGATAAATTTAACTCATGTATACCATCACGGAGTAATAACAGCGCCCGGAGTAATAACAGCTGTTATTACTCCGTGATACCATTTTAATGAATAAATTGGAAGAGTCAATCTTTTACATGTACGTAAAATGTGCCTTATCGATTTTTTTCATTTTCATTATACTTTTGATAGAAATTCCTGTTTACTAACAGTTCAGACTCAGATCAGACTCCGCATTAGGCGTTTAGGCTGTTTGCCTTTGTCCCATTTATTCGACGCAATACACAAATGGAATAATCGTTATAAAGTCGAATCTAGGTACAGTGGAGAATCTGTTATTCTTTCCCGTTTAAACGCAAACGTACGCAAACGCAAAGCACTAAAACGTAGAAAAGTACAATTTTTGGACAATTCTGATATTTCATGTTTATCTTGGCTCCAAACTGTTTGCACTGCAAATAAACGTTTTAGCGTAAACGCGTTTATTGGGAAAGAATAACACATTCTCCACTGTGCTTCGAGCTCGCTTCAGTCGAACAAACTCAAAATTCAAAGTTATGTAAAATTGTTTTGATGGGTTTTATTTAAAATACGGATATGTTCGACTTAAGAGAACACGTGTATAAATGAATGAATGAAAGAATTTTGACTGAAAATCTATGTATACAGTAAAGTTTGACTTAAGATTTTGATTTGATTTGATTTGTTTTGATTTTACGTCGCTTTCAACAGTATTTCAGTCATATCGCGACGTCCAGCTATTTCAGGTGGAGGAAAAGTTTGACTTAAGCGAATTCGTGTTACCAAGCTCCAAGTTATTAAGTAGTTAACATATGGACGATTAATCTTAATTTGAACGGCAAACAGTTGATGCTACATGCAGCAGTTCTGAGTTAATTGATATAATGTGGATATAGCGTGACTTTGTATAATTAAAAGCTCTTGGTCGCCACGTAGGAATGCGTACAGTGGAGAAAAAGTTATTCTTTCCCTATCATTTCCAGTGCAAACAGTTTGGAGCCTGATCAGACGCCGGGTTACCCGGCGTCTGATCAGACTCCAAACTGTTTGCACTCAGATAAAAATGAAAAGTCAGAATTGTCAAATAGTTGTCCTTTTCTCCATTTTAGTGTTTTGCGTTTAAGTCTCGTTAGCGTTTAAACGGGAAAGAATAACGTATTCTCGACTGTAGCTGACTGCGTTTTTGGAACATTTCGTTTGATATAACTAATTTAAACTATTCACTGCTTTACCCCTAGTACAATGCTTATTTGCAAACAGTTTGAATCCTGATCAGACGCCGCGTGATGCGGCGTCTAATCAGTACTCAAACTGTTTGGCACACGTATCGATGTTTCTGCAGGAAAAATGCATGCAATAAAATTGGAGAAATAAAACAGACGACAATTGTTTAAAGCACATGACGTCACAGCAAGGGGTTAAGCATGGAATCGTCGTCAGCAAAATTAACCGCCTTCAACAGCTCACTTAATGATTTAGAGCTTCAGTCGAAACTCGATACTTCGAACTCGCTTAAATCGAATTTATCAGTATTTCATAATTTGAATTTCGATAAGTCGATCTCGCGTAAGTCGAACATACCCGTATTTCAAAGTTAAAACGGGGCTAACACGAGTTCGAAGTGTCGAGTTTCTACTTTATCTGCATTTTCATTACTGGGCAGTCTTAAGGTGCCAAATATAGCTTGGATCCAGATGAGACGCATAGGTACTCGTTGTCCCATTTGGATTCGAACCGTACAATAGATATCTCACATGTGCCCGTTGCGTGCAGATTGTTATAGATAAAAGAAATTTGTTTCTATGATGCATTATTTATAAACTCATTACAGTTTCAATCCGTTTTCCTAAAAGTTGTCTATGTTAGTTTGCATGTGTAAGTGCTTGTAACTATTTCTGGACACAAATCAGTTTAAACTAAACTCGTTACTGTGCGGGATGCCGCTTGTCCTTCCAGTTCATATGAAATGAAACATAAAGGCAATGCAATCAATAAATATTTTGTTCTTAGTGACAATTTGGAGCCTTGTCAGACGCCGAGTTACTCTGCGCCTGATCTGGATCGAAACTATTTGCACTGGACATTAGTTCTTGAGGTTATTATAGCTTTATTTGGCGAAAAATGATAATATATTCCTGCAATGTTAAAGCAATCAAGCCTTTCATGTATACGGACTTTTTAATTGTTTCAGATCAATGACCCTTCATGATTTTGTTTCATCTGCACCGCAATATTGTTGTCTGCTTTAAGTCGTTAAGCCAAACAAGAAATACCTGTGTTTCCTATTACATGCCAAAAAATGAAATAAAATAAGGGTAAGTAGGTCGGAAACTATTCTTCTACACATACAATGTGAAAATTCCTTATAATTGCCGATTCAAATTGTTGATTTCAGTGGTAGTCCCATTAGTATAATAAACTTAAAAATCTAAACTGGTACCATTGTTGATCAATATTGTCATACCCAAACGACAAAGTAGTGTCAGAGCACCAGATAAGGGTAGTTTTTAAAAAACTAAAATCTTTATTTCTGAATTAAACCCTATGGTGTCACTACTCATTAGAATCGTCTCTTCGAGACGATTCTAATGAGTAGTAACACCATAGGATTTGGTGCTAAAAAGAGTGAGAAAATGTTGGATTTGTTGAAATAACTACCTCTTATCTGGAGTCCTGTAGTGTCTTACTATAGGTACCGCATTGCCACCAATCTTTCAAAGGTGTGTTACGCGACTATCTTTGAAAATGCACGAAGACAATCTTACCGATGTCTCACCATTCAATACGGTGAAACATATTTAAATACCATTTTATGAAACGATATTCCAGCAATGCCAGGGTTCTATGAAGTATTATCACACGGCTTTGTACTTCAAACAGAATTTAATGATGTTATGGCGGATGGGGATGTATTTTATGTTTATATTCAATTATTTTAATTGCATATCAATATGTTTTAGTACCACTATTTACAAATCTCTACACAACTACACTAAATCCAGATAAACTCTGCACCAATCAAGATCCAATCTAGTTAGCCGCAAGTTACTTTTTACTGAAATGATGACTTAAAACCCTACCCGGAGAACGATGGGGTTTTATTTTACAAATGAAAACTATCGATGATAGACAAACGAGAACTATTTTTGATAATAGATAATACGGCATAGCCAGTCTTTCCAACTTGTGATAAGCGACCATTCTTGAAACATGCTCGAACAGATCTAAAACACAAACTAGTTGTTAACTTCCAACACCTTGTGGGAGAATCTGGGACATATGTTGCAAACAGTTTGCATCATTTGCACATTTATTTCAACCCTTATATTAGCAGTCGCGACCATAGGTGGTTCTCTCGAAAAAAAAAATTTAAAAAAAAAAAAAAAAAAAATTTTTTACCTTTACTAGATCTATATTTATATACTCTCGAAAAAAGAAAAAAAAATTTGAAAAAAAAAATTTCGGAAAAAAAAATAAATTGTACCCTTACTATATTTATATACATAGGTGGTTCTCTCGAAAAAAAAAATTTAAAAAAAAAAAAAAAAAAAATTTTTTACCTTTACTAGATCTATATTTATATACTCTCGAAAAAAGAAAAAAAAATTTGAAAAAAAAAATTTCGGAAAAAAAAATAAATTGTACCCTTACTATATTTATATACAAGGTATACAACACGGCCTGTCAAGCTGTGACACCAGCTCGTCCCTGAAATTTCAGTGAAGTTAGGGTTAAAACCAGCTTATACTCGCCCTATGCTCGCAACTGCACTAATTAAACGCAATAGTTTGTTCAATAAACAAAAAATGACTTCGAAAAATAAGCGTTTGTTACAAGTCGATGCGAAATAAGAGCATTGTGGGGCAAAATTCAGTACAGATGCGTATTTTTTGTCGATTGCAAACTATTTATGCAAATGAGCGATATGAAACATGGCATTTCATTGGTTGTTGCTAAGTGGCAACCATCCGGAAAAATGGTTCCTTCGTTTATCGAGCGTGCCGGGATACAGCAAGTATTGGCCGCCGTTATGGCTCATAGAAACAGAAAGCAACGATTGAACGAGGGTAAGTAAATGCGAATTTTCTCTTAATTAGTTCTTTTTCGGCACTTGACAGCTGTTGATTTAGAGTCATCATAGGTATACATGATTCCATATGTAACATGATATGAAATCAAACAATTTAAACAATTGGAAAAATCACAAAATGAACGCCGTGCTCGCGAAAAATATACATCTGCACCTCTCCCATATAGATCTATTGTTCTGTAATTGAAAGACGCAATCAAAGCAAAAAAATGTGAATTAATCAATCTTTTTAAATATCATCAAACTATTTATACTGAAAATTTCAGCCACGAAAGTTGAAAATCGACCGAGATATGATCACAAACCGATGGCCAGTTAGTCACGATTTATGCTCTAAATGGGGATTAGTCTCATGATCAATGAACCCCCTATGATCGGTCCTGGGACGGCATGCTAGGTCTGTGACAGATGCCGCCTCGTTTCCTAAAGATATCAGTTGCGAATCCTGATCCGGGATTCATAGTGTGTGTGTGTGTGTGGGGGGGGGGGGTTAATTTTCGAACATTGCAGACATTTGAGAACGGCTTATTAAACAATAAACACAGTCTTGAATTTCTAATTGAACTTGAAGTTGGCTATTGACATATGACGATTTTTATATACATTTTGTCTCTTTCAGGCTGCTGGAGCTTATAAGTCACCCATCACTACTGTGTGGTCAATCAGCATATAGTGATCGAAGGAAGCCTGCTTGTGGTATTTAAGCAACCAGAGAATTTTCGGAGTGTTGCAGATAGCTTTGGGTCTTTGGGACGAGTCATTTATTGCACAGTCATTCATTCAACTCGTACCTTGGAAAACTTTTACAGCCTGAAGAGCTGTGAAAACACACTAAAGATAGCCAAGGAGACAATCCTATGATGGAATTGCTGAGGAGTTTGCTCTTTCAGATGGTTCCCTGGTATGATTGATGCCATGATTGAGTTCAGACAGCCATAATTCCTTGTGTCCTGTGTATTGCTCTTCACAGTATTGAGTTGATTCGGGAGCATGATTCTGAATTGGAGATATTGCCATCATTCACAAATTCAAAGAGACATGTCAACTTCCAATATACAAATGCACTATAAATCTGTTGGACCCAGAGGTGACTAAAATATGAAGTTACTTGCATAAACACTTGGAATTAAATATGTACTGTTGATCAAGTTGTGAATATAATCACTAGATCTGCACTGTTTGTTTATAGAATTTATTCTTTATCTACGGTGTTTAACACACGAATAACATTGAATAAATAATAGTGTTTTTAGCTCACTTGAGCACATTTTGCTCAACGTGAGTTTAAAACGATCGTGCTGCGTCTGCTTATAAATGTGCATCCATGTCATTTTTGCTTGTGAACACACTATATACGCCACATTTTTGGTCCAATCTTTATCATACTTTGTCAAATTGACCATCTTGACAAAATCTAGGTCACATTTGAATATAACTGCTCTAATATAAAGTTAAAATGCAGGTTGCCAATATGAAGAGGGATTTTGAGCCTGTCAGTTCCTATGTCAAGGTCGCATAGGTCTCTTTTTTTTTTTTTAAATAACCATAACCTATGAACCCCAGCTGATTTGAACATTGTATTTTGTATTCATGTTGCTCTCATTTAAAGGAGTATGAATATGTATATTAGCCTGTCAGTTCCTATGTCAAGGTCGCATAGGTCTTCTTTTTTTTTTTAAATAACCATAACCTATGAACCCCAGCTGATTTGAACATTGTATTTTGTATTCAATGTTGCTCTCATTTAAAGGAGTATGAATATGTATATTTTACACATGTGGTCAAAGGTCAAGGTCAAATATTTCAAATGGCAATATTTTTGACAGTCAGGTGACTTTGACTTTATATGTGGTATACATGTTGCCCATGTTAGGATTGACCGGCGGATGTAGTCGAGGGGTATAGCACCCGATTACCACGTCAGGGCATGTGAGTTCGATCCCCAGCCGGACCAAGTCCTTCGGATGAGACTTTATAAACAGAGGTATGAGCGCTTTACACTTACATGTAAAAGAACCAGAGAACTCTTTTGATAATAAGAGAAGGGCATCGCGCCCGGGTTCTCTGTATCCGCTCCCCTCTCTCTTGGGCACCCAATAACCCCATGGATGGCAGAAACAGACGTTAACAGACAAAACTTGTTAGGATTGAATATTACTATATATTTTTCATACAGATTGGGTCAAGTGTATAAATAGGAAAATGGGTTAAAGAGAAAATATGATATAACCCTTTTTAGTCAGTGGCCTGTTTCTTGTTTTAACCCTTTACCTGATAGCCTATTTCTAGTATTGAAGATAAGTGACTTCTTAAAGCAGGTTGAAAGTAAAGCAGAATGCGCCTTAAGGCGCATTCTGCTTTACTTTCAGCCTGCTTTAAGCTATCATGTGCTAGAATATAGAAATATTCCCTATAATATATCTTCATAACTGATTAAATTGGAACTATTTTCTTCAGCGGATGAATAAATTAAACGCGCTAAAAGGCGCTTCTATTTGGGAAAGGGTTAAAGACATGAGACCACTTAAAGCAGGGTAAAATAGTAAAGCAGAATGTGCCATAAAGTGCATTCTGCTTTAATTTAATGCTGATTTAAGCTACCATCTACTTGGATATGTTTTGGATTGTGCACAATTTCATAACTGTATGAATTGAAACCACTTTCTTCGGTGGAGGAGTTAGTTAAAAGCTTAAAAAGGTGTTTCTATTGAGTAGAGGGTTAACAGGTGAAAGACCTGCAACAACTACTGTTAACCCTTTCTCTGATAGGTTGCATTCCATGTTTAACTCTTTGAACCCTAGTCCCGCATATAGGCATGCTTTTCAAACAGTGTACATGTGAATAGTACACTTGTCCTGTGCAAACAGTGAAGACCCTGATCAGAGGGCTCCGAAAGGAGCCCTCTGATCAGGGTCTTCACTGTTTGTCACAATGCCAAACATTGACAAAAACAACCCTTAAAAGTCAGAAATGGACTAGACTAAAATGGAAACTGGAATTGTCCATTTAAAGTTTCAGGGAGGAAAGAGTTAACCCATTACCACAAAGCCTGCTTCCAGTTTTGAAGACAAGTTACCACTTAAAGCAGGTTGGAAGTAAAGCAGAATGCACCTTTAGGCCCATTATGCTTTACTTTCAGCCTGCTTAAAGCTACCATCAGCTTGGAAATAGAAAATATTTCTTATGGTATATATTCATGACTATAAAGTGAAACTGTTTTCTTGACACTCGGAATAAATGGACGTACTTATGGGGTAATGGGTTATGGTAGATAACTGCTTAAAGTAGGATAAAAAGACATGAAGTTATTGTATGACCTTTTAGATTAACTTAAGTCCTGCTTTAACTTTAAGCTGCGATTTTTCAGGAAGTTGTCAAAGTATGTAATGGTACTTTTATCTGGAAAAGTAGTTCTGAAGCAGAGTAGGTACTGATGTATGACAGAAAGGTGTAACCAAAATGCCATAAATACATCTTTACTTTATTCTTCCACTTAAAACTTTAGATTCATTGATACCCCGTAACTTGAAATCCACCCCCATCAAAGTTCTGACCAAGCATTTAATTTAAAGCATATTAGGAACCTTCTGCCCTGGATTTACAGTTTGCATAGGACACGTATACTCTTCACAGAAACACTGTTATGTCACTATGTGCCACTAGATTTCGATGTGTCCGTTACAATTTATTGCACTGTGACAAACAGTAAAGACCTTTTTAGAAGGCCTTTGATTTGGGTCTACACTGTTTGCATAGGACAAGTGTACTCTTCACAGGTACACATTTAGTTAACCTTTTCAACCCTAAATATCTCTTGGGGTTATTTTTTTTTTTATCTTTTCGGACTCTTGTAGTCAAGGCATTTTTAACCAGCTGGGTTTTCTTATATGACAACAAAAAGGATTGATAGGAGCCCTCTGATCAGGGTCTTCAATGCTTTCATAATATGAATCAGTAATCTCGACAGAGGGTTGAAAGGGTTAATGATGTAAATATGTGGTGGTATATTTCAATGAGTTTGTAAATTTATTGCAACATGACAAACACTGAGGCCTTTAATCTGGATCTACTCTGTATGCAATGGACAAGTGTTTTCCTCACAGTTACTCTGTTCCTAATGATGTAAAAATGCGGCACTAGGTTGCAACAATTTATTGTAACCTGATAAACAATGAAGACCCTTATTTGGAACCCTCTGATCTTGGTCTACACCTTTTGCATAGGACAAGTGTACTCTTCACAGGTACACTGTTGGTAAATTATGAATATACAGTGAAACCTATCTATTACGGCCACTTCATAGTATGAATTAGCCGGTAGTTAAAACATGTGACTGCTTAAAGCAAGGTGAATGTTCACCTTGATTGAAGCTGTCACCTGTCCTTAAGCAGTCAAGTAGACTTTTTTTAGTGGTCGTAATAGAGAGGTTTTACTGTATATGATGGTAGGTTTCAATGAGTTGGTTACAATGTATTGCAACATGAAAGACCCTTATCAGAGAGTCCCTATTTGGAGCACTCTGATCTGGGTCAACACTGTTTGCATAGGCTAAAATTAACTTTCAAGAGTAGAAATCTCCTACTGGATATATTCTGATCAAATTTCAGCTTGCTTTGATCTTTACTCCAATTATCCATATACGGGTAAATCACCTATATTAACCTTTTACTCAACAGTGTTTTCATCACTTAAGGAGCATTCTGCTATACTTTCAGTCTGTTTTAAAATACCATCTGCTAGGATGTGGAATTTTTTAATTTTTTTTTAAGACATCACAAAGTTGAACTGTTTTCTTGAGTGGAGGAATTAATTAAAGGCATTAATATGAGCATCTATGGAGTGATGGATTAAAGTGTGTTTAATCCATTACTCCACATATACACATTTTACGTCTTTAAAAAAAAATTCTCAGGGAAAAAATAGTTATGATATAGTTAAGACAGCCATGAATATATTTATTCAGAAATATTTTCTATATTTCAGCAGATGGTAGCTTAAAACAGGCATATAACTCCAGTTTGGTTATCCATGGTGCATGTATACAGGGTTCCAGATAAGAAGGAGTAAATTATACAAATCCAATAGATCCCCCTTCAATACAGCTCCAAATCCTATGGGGTTACTATACTCATTAGATTCCTCTCAGAGAGAGGATCCTTATGAGTGCTGTAGTGACACCATAGGGTTTAATAAAGATTAAAGATTTTAGTTTTGAAATATTAGTCTCCCCTTATCTTGAGCCCTGTGGTATATTTGAATGAACAAAGCAAACAGCAAGGATTAGTTTTTACCTACATACAATTAAAAAGAAACAAAATGTTGTCAAGTTGATGATTTTATTTTCTTTCTCCCATATACCAAAAGCAGATTAGTTATTGATAACAGTCACTCTGTTATTAAGCACCTATTAACTTATACAAGATTTTGGTCTGGTGGTTGCTTAATGAAGATTAAAAATTATGTATAAAAATCTATGGCTTTCTGCATTATTTTCCCCTGCATTAAACAATCACTTGTCTTTAGATGTCTCCTTGATCTGAAAATGAGTGCTTGCTTAGAAAATGATGACTGACTGTTTTCAAAACCTACAAATCACATGGAACAGCTCATAGAACAACCCTTTCTTTTTAACCTTATACTCCATAGACAGGTAAACACTTAAAGAAGGTTGATTTATTTCTTTTGATACATACTCATGACTTCAGTGGAGGAATAAGTTACATGTGTAAAAATGTGTATTTTTGAGTAAATGCCTGAAGGCTCTGATAATGTTCACCATTTGAAATGAATCCCGATAGCTTTACCTTTGAATTTCACCAATTTTATTCTAAATCCATTCAAATTTGTAGTATAGCATTAAACAACATTGAAATATGACCTACTCTAGTATAGTAGAGTACATAAAGGGCAAATAACTAGAGCCTAATTAAAATTGAAATGAAGCCTTTTCTAGCATTTCAAAGTATATCAAGGGCAGATAACTCTTGCCACAATGATCAGACTTCAACAATAATTACACTACTTTGAGAACTTATAGCTATATACATTGTGAGCAAGTATAATATAAGTCCATTGGAAAATGTAGTTACAAAAGTGTTAACACTGTTAGATATGACATTTTCAACAATTCAATGGGTGGATAACTCTTGACCTATTTCAACCATAATCGATATCATCTGAACTCTTATAGTCATATACAATCTGAGCAAGTTTGAGGAAGATTGGATAAAAAGTGTTGCCTCTAGAGTATAAACACCATTAAATATTGCATTTTCAGCAATTCAAAGGTAGATAACTCTCTACATATATCTGTCTGATTTCAACCATAATCAAACTCATATGGTAATATACAATCTGAGCAAGGATGAGAAAGATTGGATAAAATCTGTGGCCTCAATAGTGTAAAATGATAAAAATGGCATTTTCAGCTAATCAAAGGTAGACAACACTTGACCTATTGGTGCGATTTCAACCATAATCAAACTCATCCTAACACTTATGGTAATATACAATCTAAGCAAGTATGAGAAAGATTGGATAAAAATTGTTGCCTCTAGAGTGTAAACACTAAAATTATTGATGACGAACGCTGGACATTCAAGGATTGCAAAAGCTCACCCTGAACTAGCTCAGGTGAGCTAAAAAGTTTTAGGTTCTTTAGGGGGCAAATGAATCAAACCACAGTATCTCAAACTCGTTTAACTTATGTCGAAAGTAATTGTTTTTCCACAAATGAAACTACTTAATTTGAAATGGCTTAAGTAACAAGGGCCACTATGGCCCTAAATCGCTCACCTGGTACACCATGGCAAACTTGACCTATATTGTGACTGGACATGACCCACAATCAACCTTTAGAGTGTAAACAAGATTTTCCTATGATTTGACCTAGTGACCTAGTTTTTGACCGTACATGACCCACATTCGAACTTGACCTAGATATCAATGAGGCAAACATTCTGAGCAAGTTTCATTAAGATCCATTGAGATTTGTAGCCTCTAGAGTGTTAACAAGGTTTTTCTATGATTTGACCTAGTGACCTAGTTTTTGACCGGACATGACCCACATTCGAACTTGACCTAGATTTTATCAAGACAAACATTGTCATGAAGTTTCATGAAGATCGGATGAAATTTGTAGGCGCTAGAGTGTTAACGAACAATTGTGAACGGACAGACGGACGGACGACGGACTGTCCGACATTCAGTGATCCTAAAAGCTCACCTTGGCACTTCGTGCCAGGTGAGCTAAAAACATATCCTTATTTCAAAATTAAATTTTTAGGCATATTTGAACTCTGAAATATGGATATGTTCCACTAAAGTGAGATCGAGATATATTATGAAAGTTTGACTGTAGTATTCCTTTTAGGGTTTAACACCATATCCTTTTTCTAATATTGAAGATAGGTGACCACTTAAAAGCACGTTGAAAGTAAAAACTATATCTTCTGGTGCATTGTTTTTACTTTTGTCCTGCTTTAAGCTACCATCTGTTATAATATATAAATGTTTCTATTGAAACAATTTCATGACTGTAGAAATTTTGACTTTTTGTTCATTTCAGGAATAAATATCAGGCATAACAAATTAACAATGTGAATCTATGGAGTAATGGGTTAAAAGTGACAGGCAGCAAAGTGTTCATATTGAAGACACTTATCTCGTTTATTCTTATTCCATTTATTTAAGAGCACTCTCTGGTCCTCTCATTAAGGTCAATGATGCCATCAATGTCATTTTATGTATTGGGTGTGGAATTTCTTGGTGAATGAATTGAGAATCCTTGGATTCAGATTTGCTCCATCATAAATTTCTCCTGAGATCAATAAAAGCATCTACTTGGCAGAATTTTCACTCTGAAAAGACAAATATAGATCTACACAAATTAATTTTTACATAATGAAAAGTCTGATCAAGATCTTTACAGTGATTCAATTCAACATAATTTATGAACTATTTCTGTTTGCAACTTTTAGCAATACAGCACAAAATTTTTTAATCTTAGGGGTACCGGACAAATTAACAATTGAAGGGGAAAAATCACTGCGTAGCCAACTGAAATTAAATATACATTTTTCAAATATTGTAAAGAAAACAAAAAAATATTTATGGCAAATAATAAGATATTCTAAACATACGGACAGAAAAATTATTTTTAATCTCTATATATTGATAATGACACCGAATTTAGAATATGCAACTGTAATATGGTGAACATTTTTAAAAACAAGGGCCTCTTTGGCCCTATATGGCTCATCTGGTACACCATTTAAAACTTGAGCTATAGTGACCTAGATTTCGACAAAACGTGACCCACATTATTACATTCCAACTTAACCTAAATAATTTAATTAAACAAGAGGGCCATGGCCCACAAGTCGCTCACCTGAGAACATTGTATCTAAGCTGACTAGGCAAGACAATATTGTGATATATATAGCTATAAAAAGATTTTTAAAGGTTTTCCTAATTAAGTCTATATAAAACTGATAAGCCCGGGGCGGGGCCAAATTTGAACAAGGGGTCATAATTTGAACAACCTTGGTAGAGGACTATAAGGCAAAGCTACATGTCAAATATAAATGATCTGGGCATTACGGTTTCAGAGAAGAAGAATTTAAAGGTTTTCCTATGAAAAACTTATAAGCCCGAGGGCGGGGCCATTTTTGGCCCGGGGTCGTAATTCTACCAATCTTGGTAGAGGACCATAAGCCAAAGCTATGTGTCAAATATTAAAGAGCTGGGCCTTACAGTTTCAGAGAAAAATATTTTAAAGGTTTTCCTATATAAATCTATGTAAAACTGATAAGCCCCAGGGCGGGGCCACAATTTTGACCCAGGGGTCATAGTTTGAACAATCTTGGTAGAGGACTATAACGCAAAGCTATATGTCAAATATAAATGATCTGGGCCTTACGGTTTCAGAGAAGAAGATTTTTAAAGGTTTCCCCATGAAAAGCTGATAAGCCCGAGGGCGGGGCCATTTTTGGCCAAGGGTCATAATTTGGACAATCTTGGTAGAGAACCATAATGCAAAGCTATATGTAAAATTTAAAAGATCTGGGCCTTACAGTCTCAGAGAAGAATATTCTGAAGGTTTCCTATATAAGTCTATGTAAAACTGATAAGCCCCAGGGCGGTGCCAAATTTTACCCAGGGGTCATAGTTTGAAAAATCTTTGTAGAGGACCATAAGGCAAATCTACATGTCAAATATTAATGATCTAGGGCAAACATTTTCAGATGAAGATTTTCAAAGGTTTTCCTAAGAAAAACTGATAAGCCCCGGGGCGGGCCATTTTTGGCCCCAGGGTCAAAATTTGAAAATCTTGATAGAAGATCATTGGGTTATGATACATACCAAATATCAAACGTCTGGGCCCTTTGGTTTCTGAGAAAAAAGATTTTTTAAAGATTTTCTTATGCATTAAAAGTTGTCCATACGGTCATGTTAGAAAATCTAGTCCCACAGCAAGGGGAATAACTCTAGAAAAAAACTTTGAACAAGATTTTGTTCCCCCTTGTCACTGAAGGTTCTGATAAAGTTTGGTTGAAATCGGGTCAGTGGTTTCAGAGGAGATGTTGTTTGAAAATGTGAACGGACGACAGACGATGTACTACGCACGACGGACGGAATGGGATCACAATAGCTCACCCTGAGCCTAAGGCTCAGGTGAGCTAAAAATCATTGTCATAAAGTTTCATGAAAATCTAATAGAATGTGTGGCCACTAGAATGTTTACGGACAGACAAACAGACAGACTATGGACAACTAGGGATCCAAATTATTATAGCACTTTTTGTTATTTGTTGATGTACAGGAGAGCGAAACAAGAATAATGTGATTCAAACAAGAGGGCCATAATTGCCCTCAATCACTCACCTGAACATGTTGACACAAAGATTGGTAAAGTGATTTCAGAAAATAATTTTTTAAACTTCCACTGATGTTACAAGGAAACAGAACCTTTAATTCGACTCATGATAATGTCTCTGCCCATGATCAATTTCTGTTACAGTGTCTTTGACGCAACGGATAAAGCGATGGAAAATATATACAATTTTAAGATTTGAAGACTTTACTTAAGGTTGTTTTTAGAATCATATTTTTCTAAAGCCAGATGCACGATAATTATACACATTTGTTTTTATTTGAGTATTTGCTTTTGTTTTTGCAACTACACCATATTGTTGTGAGTCGCTTTAAGTACCTCTAGAAGTTTCACTATGCCAAATATCAAAGCTCTGGCCATATTAGTTTCATAGATGTTTAAAGATTTCCCTATGTAACTCACTAAATATTTTACCCAGAAGGCGGTTAAAATTTGGACGCCAAGGTTCTTGATAAAGGACCTATAGACGATGCCATGAGCAAAATATATAAGATCTGGCCCTTGTGGTTTAAGACAAAAAGGTTTTTAAGTTTTTATTGAAACAATCTATTTTTAGCTCCTGTGACCTAGAGATATGCAACCAAGCTAAACTATTTGAACAACTTTGACAGAGGACCATATAAAGATCCTTCCTGTCAAGTTTGATAACAAGAGGGCCTGAAGGCCCTGATATCGCTCACCATTTGTAATGAAGCCTGATAGCTTTACCTTTCACCCGTTTTATTCTAAATCCATTCAAATTTGTCGACCTACTCTAGTATAGTAGAGTACATCAAAGGCAGATAACAAGAGCCTAAACAATA
Source organism: Gari tellinella (assembly GCA_922989275.2). Lineage (NCBI taxonomy): Eukaryota > Metazoa > Mollusca > Bivalvia > Cardiida > Psammobiidae > Gari > Gari tellinella. Next base: position 97,673,539 of record OV277857.1, on the reverse strand, counting down.
CTGAAATTAAGCCTTTTCTAGCATTTCAAAGTATATCAAGGGCAGGTAACTATTGCCACAATGATTAGATTTCAACAATAGTTGCACTACTTCCAGAACATATAGCTATATACTTTGTGTACAAGTATAATCAAAATCCATTGAAAACTGTAGTTGTAAGAGTGTAAACGCTGTAAAATATGGCATTTTCAGCAATTCAAAGGTAGATATCTCTTGATCTATTTGTCTGATTCCAACCATAATCAACCTTTTTCGAACTCTTATGGTCATATACAATCTGGGCAAGTTTGAGAGAGCTTGGATAAATATTGTGGCCTCTAGAGAGCGTAAACACTGTTTAATATATCATTTTCAGCAATTCAAAGGTAGATTACTTTTGACCTATTGATCCAATTACAACCATAATTGAACTCATTTAAAGTCTTATGGTAATATACAATCTGAGTAAGTTTGAGAAAGATTGGATAAATATTATGGCCTCTAGAGTGTAAACACTAAAATTGTTGACGACTGACGACGGACATTCAAGGATTGCAAAAGCTCACCCTGAGCTAGCTCATGTGAGCTAAAAATATAGATGTGTTCCTTGGGACCTGTGTGTCATCTGCCAGCAGGCGTCTAACATTTTCTTTCCATTAAAGAAATGGAATTTCAAAATCTTCAGTTAAGCAGAAGAAATCTGCATGAAAATAAATTGTTAACAAGAGCACCGCAAGCCGGGCACATTATAGTGATTATACGCCCGTCAAATCGACCTTAGAATGTAGTCATACTAAAACCCTTTCAAGGTAAAGTGAACAAAAGGGGAAGAACCCTGAAAGTTAGGGGTCATATGCTGACCAAGTTTCAAAACGATTGGAATAAATTTGTTTGAGAAAGAGAGCGGAAAAACAAAAAAATGTCCGTTTTTGACAAAATAAAGGGCATAACTCTTGAATGTCAGGGGCAATCTTGCTGGTTATGGAACATAACCAAGACATTATGGTAATACACATGCTGACCAAGTTTCAAAACAATTGGAGTAAATTTGTTCGAGTCAGAGAGTGGACAAACTAAAAAAGGCCCGTTTTAGATGAAAAAAGGGGCATAACTCTTGACTGTCTGTGGCAATCTTGCTGGTTATGGAACATAACTGAGACATTATGGTCATTCACATGCTGACCAAGTTGCAAAAGGATTGGAATAAATTTTTTAGTAAGGGCGCGGACAAATTAAAATATGCCTGTTTTTTACAAAAAGGGGCATAACTCTTAAAATGTCTGGGGCAATCTTGCTGGTTATTGAACTTGACCCAGACATCATGGTCAAACACATGCTGACCAAGTTTCAAAAGGATTGAAATAAATTTGTTTGAGTTAGAGAGCTGACAAACTCAAATATGCCAGTTTTTGACGATAAAAGGGGCATAAATCTTGAATGACTGGGGCAATCCTGCTGGTTATCAAACTTGACCCAGATATTATGGTCATACACATGCTGACAAAGTTTTAAAAGGATTAAAATAAATTTATTTGAATAAGAGAGTGGACAAACGAAAATGCCCGTTTTTGATGAAAAAAGGGGCATAACTCTTGAACGTCTGAAGACGGGCGTATAAAAAGGGGAATAACTTGCACAATATTGATATTAAAAGCTTCATTAGAACATGAATTATGAGGTGTGACACAAAAAGCGTGACCGACGGAGGGAAGGACAGACAGACATATATCTGAAAAACGATCCATAACTGTATGCCTACAGCAGGTGACACAAAAATATATGCCCCTGAATCTCAGATTATTGAGAGTTGAGACATAAAAAGAGCCCCATGGCCCATGGGGCATATTCGCTCACCTGAGAATATAGCTGAAAAAATTGAGAAAATGATTTATGTCGAGGACTGACCTAGATATGCAACAGACCGGAACCATTTGAACAAAATATGTATATTTAAAAGTATCACCATACCGAATATCAAAGCTCTGGCCATATTAGTGTCAGTGAAGAAGATGTTTGAAATATTCTCTATGTAAAACTGTGACCCCGGGGGGGGGGGGGCAATTTTGACCCCAAGGGCATTATTTGAACAAACTTGATAGAGGACCTGTAGGCGATGCTATGTGCTAAATATCTAAGCTCTGGCCTTTGTAGTTTCAGACAAGAAGATTTTTTAAGTTTTCATTGAAAAAAATCTATTTTTAGCTTGTGTGACCTAGTTATGCAACCGACCAGAACCATTTGAACAATTTTGGTATAGGACATCTAGAAGTGCCACCATGCCAAATATCAAAGCTCTGCCCAGATTTGTTTCAGAGAAGAATATGTTTGAAAATTTCACTATATAACTCTATGTAAAACTGTGACCCCCCGGGGCGGGGCTAATTTTGACCCCAGGGAAATAATTTGAACAAACTTGATAGAGGACCTGTAGGCAATGATGTGCGCCAAATATCTAAGCTCTGGCCCTTGTAGTTTCAGACAAGAAGATGTTTTAAGTTTTCATTGAAAAAATCTATTTTTAGCTTGTGTGACCTAGTTATGCAACCGAGCAGAACCATTTGAACAATTTTAGTAAAGGACATCTTGAAGTGTCACCATGCCAAATATCAAAGCTCTGGCCATATTAGTTTCAGAGAAGAAGACGTTTGAAAATTTCACTATATAACTCTATGTAAAACTGTGACCCCCCGGGCAGGGCCAATTTTGACCCCAGGGGTATAATTTGAACAAACTTGATAGAGGACCTGTAGATGATGCCGTGTGCCAAATATCTAAGCTCTGGCCCTTGCAGTTTTTGACAAGAAGATTTTTTAAGATTTCCTTATTTTTTCACTTTGGTTGCCATGGCAACCAGAGTTCTGCATTGTTTTTAATTCTTTTAACAAATTTGAAAGAGCTTGACCCAAGGAACATTTCTGTAAAGTTTGGTTGAATTCTGTCAAACGGTATAGGAGGAGATGTCATTTGTAGCAATTGTTAACGACGACGGACGACGGACACAGGGCCATCCCAATAGCTCACCTTGAGCCTTTGGCTCAGGTGAGCTAAAAAGAATAGAATAATGATAATTAAAGGACGGATATAAATTTTTACCAGATGAAGCAGTCAGATTTAGGTACAGCAATCAGAAACCTCAAAACCAAGCCTGTAGAAAGGAAACTGAAACTCTCCACTCCACAAGGTCGTCTGCAGCACTGAAATATAAAAAATAAATACATGAAAAACACCTATGTCACACATGAACTCTGAATTTTTATCTTCAATAATGTGACATTTTTTGGTGCATACCTTCCAGAGTCACTCTGTATCTGTAATGCTGTGGTGTCTGGTCTCAACGCCCCATCGCATCAACGCCCCACTACATCAACGTACCATTTGTGGATCCAACGTGCCATTTTTAAAAAATTATATATATCACT